>CM070717.1:17900391-19226976 GCA_036346275.1 Otatea glauca | reverse complement strand
GAGAAGCGAGAAGAGTGAGGTGAAGAAGTTGAAGGCGGAGACAACGAAGAGATGGCCGAGCGGTTCAAGGCGTAGCATTGGAACTGCTATGTAGACTTTTGTTTACCGAGGGTTCGAATCCCTCTCTTTCAGTTTCTCTTAATTTATCAACGTTAACGATCAGTCGAGACAAGGTGGAGGCAAGCAGGAAGGTGATCGAGGTCGAAAAGAATGCAGTAGATGCAACACTTGCCACTCTGCAGTTAGAGACCCTTGAGCACATGACTTCATCTGCCTGTCTTGTGACTTCCCATGCGCTTGGCCTGGTGAAGAGCCACCATCCTAACCTGGACCTCTCGATACTGGACGAAGGATTCGCATGCGAGGTGAGCGAGGTTCCCGACTACATCGAGTCTTTCAAAGATTCGACCAAGAGGTTTGTGGCCCAATTGGAGCTGTCTTTCACCGGTGATGACGACGACGCTAGCTAGATTGCTTAGGCTTGAATATGCTTATGTAATGTTGTTACTGCAATCATTAATGAAAATACCAATTAATCTACTTATCTATCGTGCTTTGCCTGCTATTTCCTTGTCGATGAAATAGGGTATCACAAGTAGATGTAAATCTGGTTTTAGCACTCATAGACTCTCAGTAAGCAGCTTCGTTGCCAAGCGTATACCCGATTGTATCTGCACACAAGGCTAGAAAAATTCTCATTAAATAACTTAGCCCCTGAGTGCATACTCGAAGAAGCCGCATATAACATAAACGTTATATGAGTTGGAGTGAAACCACATGATTTTCGCAAGCCTTTATCAACCACCCAGCTTAGACTTTGTAGCGAACGTGAACTTCTTGAGTAGCGCATGTAGAACTGACTAGAGGTCTCGTCTCCTGCCATCCGTTGAGCTTTAAATGTCTGACAATCTAGTGCTCATACGTGCGCATGATAAAATTGCTTGTTGTCGGGTTCAAGCATGGCCGCCCTTTGGTTTTGCTCGCTGACACGCTAAGTATGCGATCGAGTAAATGTGTGCAAAAAATCACATATAAAAGAAATAAAGAAATTGTGCCTACAACGCCCCGCTCAATAGCAGTATCGACAAGGAAAACAGGAAAATAGAGCAAGGTACAGAGTTTAATCGAGTAGAGGGTAGAGTAACATAAGCACAACGCGGTGATGTAGCCCCCAACTCCCTATCCGATAGCTGGATCGAGCAAAAAGTGAAGCATCAGCATCAAAGATACCTGTTGCAACTCCCAACCCCTTATTCGACAGATGTATCAACCCGAGAGTGGAGTCAGGTACAGAAAAAGATTGAGCAATGTAGCTCCTGACCTTCTACTCGATGAGCGCATCGAGTAGAGGGTAGAGCATATACGTCGAGAATGCATGATGTAGCCCCCCGACTCCTTGCTCGATGACTGTCGGGACCCGAATTTGCAAATCCGGACCCTCTGTGTATACCGCACTAGTCCAGGATCACGCTAGTGCACACAGGCTCAACATAGATGCTATCATAGTCACACACAGCGAAATATAGCATAAACTTCATTAATTAATAATAACTGTTGTCTTACATGAATAATGCCTCACGAGGGCTTAAAAAGAGTATCAATGAGAAGCGTGAAATAGAATAAGCGCGATGGCGCTCGATTCGCCACGAGGCAAGCGCGAGGCTCGGACCTAAGCATTCGCATCCAAGTAATCCTCCTCCATGAATGGTATAGATTCCTCTTCTTACGAAGTTGTTGTTGTTGGGGTGAGTACATAAAGCACTCAACAAGTTGTGCACAACAATGCAAGTCTAATATTTTATATGCTTGGCTTAATCCAAAGGAATGGCTAGTAAGGGTATTTTGCAATAAGCGACATTTAACAAGAATACAATAAATAGATTGGAAAGCATAAAACAAATCAATAATTAATAAATTCAGTATTTACGAAATACACCAAGTTTCCAATCCTAAATTAATTTTCCACTTTCCATGGCACCTTGCCATCCCAACAAGTTTTGTTTAACAAAGTCTAACCCTTAAGCGTAATTCCGAGCATTGCCCAATACCGTGAGCACGGCTATTGAATAGATTGTACACTCTGCGGAGGTTATGCACTTTACCCACACGATACAACCAAACACCACCAAGGCGAGTGATCATAACAAAGCCTTTACAATGCTACACCTAGACCCGATCTTTGCTCGCTAAGGTTTCAACCTTTGAAGGGTTAAACCACCACAACAGGCCCCCTCTTGCGCCATGTGAGTTAAGCCGTAACCGGGACTCACTATTCACCACAGCGATGCGAAATCTAGGTTTCACAAATTATTCAACTAAATTGTCCCATTCGGACATGTGGTTGCAAGAGAGACTCGGTCAAAGGCTTGCAAGGTTAAGTCCTTAAAGTGATTAAGGCAAGACTTCCACATACCCACGCCAAACTGGCCCACCTTGCACACTTGCCTTTGCCACTTGCCTCAATCTAAAATCATTACCACCCGAGTTGATTACCAAGCACCACATGCCATCAACATTTCAATCCCGATGTGTGACCTCCTCGCCACGACAACTTGATATCATTGTGTGACAACACATGACACACCAATTCATAAACATTGTTCCATATTCCATTAGTCAAGATTAAGTATCGACATTCGGACACATGTGATGGCGTGGCATGGCTAAGCAATCTATGGCGATCTAACTAGCCCATGTTGATTATCAACTATAATTCCACATCCTAGGGTGACAAATAGATCATGGCATATAATTGACAAGGTATGGTTTAATTCAAATAGGCATATTATCTAATTCCCAGATTAATTGAAATCATTTATACACATAAAATATCATGCATAAAGTTTAAAAGACAAAAATATCATTTATACACATAAAAAATACGGAGAAGCATGCATCACGCGCCCACGCGGCTGCGCCTCGATCGATTGGCGCATCACGCGCCGTCTGCGATGCTTCGACACGCGCAGCGCAACTTTGTGTGATGATCAGACGGCCACCGATCTACCCCTCGTGGCTCAATCCCGATCGTCTATTCGGATCTAACGGTTAGAAATTTACCCGAGCGAAACAACGTGAAGAAGCGGCGTGGCTTGATCTGGGACGGTTGGCGAAGATCCAACGGATGCGTGGCTTCGAGAGACACGGCGGGCTTGCACCGAGCGGAGGAAGACGACCACCCGACGGCGTTTGGCGCGACTCGGTGAGAAGAAGGCGCGAACTTCGATCGCGACCGCGCGAGAACTTCGGATCTGGAACCGATTGGCGGGAGGATGCTCGGCGGCGGCGGAATGGCGCAAAACTCTCGGCGGCTGCGCAAAGAACTACGGCGAGCTCTGAGCGATGATGGCGTGAAAGCAGGCGAAGAGGCTAGAGCTCTGCGGGCTGCGCCAGAGAACGAGGAACATCGGTGCGGGCTGCGACTTTTATAGCCTCGGCATGCGCGGAAAGAAACCTAAATCACGCGGGCGGCGGCAGCGGCGGCGGATTCGGAAGCCGAATCGGAGGCGGCGGCCGAGACCGTCCGATCCAAGATGAGCGGCCAAGATTAGATCCGAGCGATACGATCCGATCCGCTCTTTCCAAATCAGCGGACGAGATCTAAACTTACCAAAACAACGCGAAGCGATCCGACCACTTGATCTCGATCCAGCGGCTCGCGGCACTAGGGTTTCGCGAAAGGAGGCCATCGATCTTCATCCAGCGGTCACCGCAGCGGCGGCGCGAAAGCGGTGACGGGCCGCGACAATGGGCGCGCGCATACGGTCTTGAGCTTGGCCCGATCTTGTTCACTCGATTTTCAAAAGCTTTTTGATTTAAAATAATTCCCGAAATTAGATTAATCTATTTTAAGTAATTAAAATATCAGGAAAAATCGCAGAAAATTCTCATAAATACTTTGAGACATTCTGAGCTCAAATAAAATATTTTTGGTAAAACTTTATATTAACTTTATCTATATATATTTAGTTTTCACCAAAGGTTCAATATACTTAATTAAAATAAATTTAGATAATTTCTGGAAAAATCCAATAAATTCAGAAAATCACAAAAATGCACGTGAGCGAAATTATAAGCCAAATTTTGGGATGTTACAAACCTCCCCCTATGAGAATCTCGACCAGAGATTCAAGGTGACTAGGGAATAGGTTTGGAAATTCCATCTTGAGTCCTCTTCACGCTCCCGGGTTGCCTCATTCTCGAATGGTTGCTCCATGAACTCTGCAAAAGCGAACGACTTGTTCCAGTTCTGCGGTCCATGACATCAAAATTTTCATTGGATGTTCTTTGTAAGTCAAATCATACGCAACTCAATCTCTTCCATAGGTGTCCGCTCTGCGGCACCGAAGACACTTCTTGAGTTGTGACACATGGAACACATCATGCACGCTTTGCCCGACAAGCTGCGGCAATTCAAGCGATAAGCAACCTCCTCGACGGCTCAAAATTTTGAGCGGTCCAACATATCTTAGGCGAGCTTTCCTTTAGCGTGGAACCTTTTAACTCCTTTCGGAGGGTAACCCTAAGATACACGAAATCATCGGGCTCGAAACTTAGATCACGGCGTCGATTATCGGTATAACTCTTTTGCCTTGATGCGCGATTTTCAACCTCTCTCTTATCATAGCAACTTGCTCTTGACTTCCTTGAGAATATCGGGGCCAAATATCATCGCTCTCTGTCTCATTCCAATTTAGCGAGTGCGACGTGAGCACGACCATATAAAGCTTCAAATGGCGACATCGCAAACTAGCACGGTATTTGTTGTTATAATGAACTCTGCATATGGCAAACATTTATCCCATGATGTAGTGTAGGCTAAAGCACAAGCTCTTAACATATCTTCCAAAATCGATTTACTCTTTACATCTCACCATCGATGCGAGGATGATATCTTTGTGCTAAAGTTCAAACGCGTTCCCATGGCTTCATGCAATTTATCCCAAAATCTCGAGGTGAAATGAGTACCTCATCGACACTATTTTCTTTGGTACACCATGCAAACACGATTACGGCAATGTATAGTTACGCTAACGGTCTCTGAGTAAGTTGTCTTGGTGGAATGAAGTGAGCAACTTTGGTCAATCGATCCACAATGACCCATATAGAATCATACCCATTTTGAGTTCTTGGCAATCCGGTGATGAAATCCATACCGATTTCTTCCCACTTCCATTCAGGACTTTTAGCGGTTGTAGCAAACCTCTTTGGTCTCGATGTATTGCCTTAACTCTCGGCATACATCGCACAAGGCAGCGTGCTCGGCGACTTCACGCTTCATATTCGACCACCAAAACCTCTCCTTTAAGTCTGGTACATCTTAGCGCTTCTGGATGAATTGAATACTTGGAATCATGAGCCTCTTCCAAAATCAAGCTGCTTAAGTTCTAGTTTGTTTGCACAAATCGACCCTTGAACCACATGGTACCTTGGTCGTCCACGGTAAAGTCCTTTGCTAATCCTTCATCCTTTTTAGCCTTGATTGGTTGACTTTCTCATCATCTTTTGTCCTTCCCGAATTTGATCTTGAGCATTGGCTTCACTTCCAAAGCAGCTAGGAATCCTTCTAAAACTACTTCCAATTTTAAATTTTGCAATTCTCTGCCTGATTCATTGTCCTTCTGCACCATCATATTAGCCACGTAGCTCTTGCGACTTAAGGCATCGGCTACCACATTTGCTTTTCCGGATGGTAATGAATTCCCATGTTATAATCCTTGATTAATTCCAACCATCTCCTTTGCCTCATATTGAGATCGATTGAGTGAAAATATATTTCAAACTCTTATGGTCGTATATATCTCACATCTATTTCCAATGAGATAATGGCGCCACAATTTCAAGGCATGCACCACGGCAGCCAATTCCAAGTCATCGTGGGATAATTTCCTTCGTGCGGTCTTAAGCGCCTTGGCGCATATCGACCACTTTACCCTCTTGCATCAATACGCATCAAGACCTGTCTTGGCGCATCACATATATATCGAGCTATTACGAACATTAGGCAAAACCAACACTGAAATTTGTTGTTACGCTTCTTTAATTCCTCAAAACTCTTATCACAATCAAGGTCCATGAAAATTTCTTTTCCTTTTCAATAACGAGTAAGAGGTCTATGAATCGTCGAAAATCCTTCTATGAACCGGCGATAATATCCTGCCATTCCCGAAAACTTGGACTTGAGTGGCGGACTTTGGTTGCTCCCAATGCAACATGCCTCCACTTTGCTTGGGTCGTGACAACTCCTTCTGATCATGACATGACCGAGAAATTCCACCTTTTCCTTCCAAAAGTCGCATTTCTTGAATTTAGCATCACATTTGTTGCTCACGCGACTTTTCCAACACTAGCCTCGGATGATTTGCGTGCTCTGCTTGGTCTTGAATATACCAAAATATCATCTATGAACACAACAACAAACTTGTCCAAGTATTCCATGAAAATCTTATTCATCAAGTTCATGAAATATCTTTGGCGCATTGGTCAATCAAAAGACATGACCGTGAACTCATAATGTCCATATCTTGAAGAGAATGCGGTCTTTGGAACATCTCCGCTCGAATCTTTAGTTGATGATATCGGAGCGAAGGTCTATCTTGGAGAACACTCCAGCTCCTCTCAAGCTGGTCGAGCGGATCATCAATCCTTGGCAGCGGATACTTATTCTTAATCGTCACTTCATTAAGTGCACGGTAATCAATACACATTCTAAGGCTTCCATCCTTTTTCACGACAAACAAAATTGGCGCTCCCCATGGCGGCGAACTTGGTCTTATAAAACCTTTCTCTAATAACTCGTCGATCTGTTTCTTCATCTCTACTAACTCATCCGGTAGGCATCCGATAAGGTCTTTTGCTATTAGTGCGGTTCGGTGCTAACTCAATGCGAACTTCGATGTCACGATGCAGCGGCATTCGGCGAGATCTTAAAATACGTCTGGATATTCCCGACTCTTGCACGTCCTCTATGACGACGGTTCTCATGCTATTAACCATTAATTGACCCTTACAGGCGATGTCGCTCGAATTCCACCTTTTCTCCTCTAGGGCTCTCAATGGATACAACCCTTGACCACAATCCAAAAGCGTCTTATGCTTGGTTAACGGTCCATTCCCAATATGACATCTAAAACTTGGGCATCTAGAATAATCAAGTTAGCTAGGAACTCTACCCCATTAATTATTAGCTTCACCCCAAACACCCAAGGTTAGATCTTAACTCGGATCACGGGGCTTGTACTAGCATCACACACTTAAGATTTTCATGCTCAAACCATTTTGGATGCAAAAGCTCGAGACAAAGGAATCTGAAGCTCTGAATCAAATAATCTTTATGCGAGTCTTGAGTTTACAAAAACTTACCCGATCTGACGTCGATGCTTCACAGGCTCCATCGGCGGTGATGTGGTTGACTCGCCTCGAATAGTAGCTTGAGGCGTCACTCCTGCTGTCGGCTCCTCGATTCGCTCCGTCATCGGTGCCTTAGCGGTGTCGTTCCAAGGTTGAAACGCTTGCGGCGTGATTCCTCCTTTCGGGGACATCTATTAGCATAATGCTGACTCATTGCAAGCTAGCACCTTCGGCGGTGTTCTGCGCCTCCTTGAGCATTGTTACCTTGGGCGGCTCGATAACCTTGTCACGATGGTCGCGGTGCGGTGTTCTTTGGCTTGTTAACGACTTGTGGTTGGAACCTAGCAAACTGTTGCGGTGTCATCCTCATTCGCGGTGGTTAGGCGTCCACCGGTTAGTCATCAAGCGTTTGCGATTTTCCCAAGCTCCTTGCGCTTATCCTCGAGAATCAAAGCCTTGTTTACCAATTCTTGGAAATCGGAAAAGTGTGGGTGTCGGCCCACTTGCGACCACGAGTTTAGTCCTTTCATGAAGCGGAATTTGCTGGCCTTGTCGTCGCTACGTCCTCGAAGCATAGCGAGCTAACTGCGTGAATTTGTTTAAGTAATCGGCCACCGGTTGGCTTCCTTGCTTAAGCGCCCTGAACTCTTCCTTTTTCAGAGTCCATCATCCCTTCCGGTACATGGTACTGGCGGAAGGCCGTTGCAAACTCTTCCCATGTGATTTCCATGGGTGCTTCATGAGCATGACACAATAGTTCTCCCACCATTCTGCATTTGTTCCTCTAGGCGATGGGATGCGTAAAGAACCTTCTCATGGCCTTCACATTGAGTGATGTACAATTTCCTCTCAATGGTTCTCAGCCAATCATCCGCTTCCAAGGGATTGACATTTCCTGAGAATGTTGGTGGTCGGGTCCTCATGAAGTCCGACAACTTGGAGTAAGGACGAGGCCCGCCATTGTTGTTCTGAGCAATGGGTTGTTGATGCAGACCATATTGGTCATCTGCGCATCATAGTCCGCATCAAGCGAGTTTGCGTGCGAGAAAAGCTCCCAAGTTCGCATATCCACCGGCGGTGCTTGCTGCGGTGGTGCTCCTTCATTGGGATTGTTGCTGGCGCAGACCACTTCACGAAGCCCCATTGTTGTTTGCAGTGTTCACCATCCGCTTGATTGCTTCTTGGGTTAGGAAAGATAGATGTAGCATAGATAAGATGCAAGAATTTCTAAGGCGGGGGAAACAGGTTAAACCCAACTTAAATAATCTTTATTATTATTACTTGGTATGGTTGCTTACAATGCCTAAGGGCTTTGCAACACATCTTGCACACTCACAAACAATTAAGAACCAAACTAAACATGCAACCTTAACGTCTACAAAAGGTAAAGGCTAACTTAAGAACGCGACTCAACACTCGAGTCTCAACACAACTCTAAGACCAACTCTCACTCATCCACCACCTGGTGAGGCGATCCGTGCATACACCGGTGGGTGGGGCGGCATGGGTGCGAACCTATCACGTGACCCTCTGCTGCTCCTCGGGCTCCCACTCACGCTCTTCCGGTCTTCTTCTTCCTCCTCGGCGACCTCATCCGGCTCTGGGCGACCTGGTCCGCTAGCTCCTCGGCCACCGCAAGGCTTCCTCCCGCTTCGCGATGACTCAGGCTGCGGCGTCACGGGTCTTTGAAGCTCTCGCTCGCCACTCTCGGCGCCTCACATGCTGTCTCCGGCTCTGCGCATGTCCCTCAGGTGATCCTCTGGCGGTGGCGAACTCGGCAAGGTGTCTGCGAGCACACTCTCCCTCCACGATCCGTCGACGCCTTGCGCTCGCCTTTGTCGGGTGAAGTCGAAACTCGGTGTCGCTGGCTTCGTAGGCGTAGTCGTGGCGGATCCGTCGTGAGCAAGTCTAGCGACCTCTGAACTCCGGCTCGTAAGTGAACCTCCGGCGGTGATGTGGATCGATCCGGTGGTCTCGTCGCACTCTCGGCGAAGATGATCGACTGCGGAAGAACCCCGATGCACACGTTGGCGTTCGATTGCTTCCTCGGTAGAGCGGACGATCAAAGCCTCCAATCACTTGAAGAACTCTCCACGGCTCCATGGCATAGCCACCTGTCTTGACTCGAAGGATGGAAGATCGGCATCTATTCAAAACAAAATTTTGAATAAGATCTCCACTCGAACAACAACGAAAAGAAGGTAATTTAGCAAGGATGAGAGTAGGAGGATGAGATAAGCCAAGAGTTTCATATTAGTCAATTTTACCGTTTTCTTTAGAAAATAATTTTGGACACTCTAAGAGATACCAACTACCTAGGGCCAAGACCTATAGTCGGTATGGCTCGATACCACCTCTGTCGGGACCCGAATTTGCAAATCCGGACCCTCTGTGTATACCGCACTAGTCGGGATCACGCTAGTGCACACAGCTCAACATAGATGCTATCATAGTCACACACAAAAATATAGCATAAACTTCATTAATTAATAATAACTGTTGTCTTACATGAATAATGCCTCACAGGGCTTAAAAAGAGTATCAATGAGAAGCGGCGGAAATAGAATAAGCGCAGTGGCGCTCGATTCGCCACGAGCAACCGACGAGGCTCGGACCCTAAGCATTCGCATCCAAGTAATCCTCCTCCATGAATGGTATAGATTCCTCTTCTTACGAAGTTGTTGTTGTTGGGGTGAGTACATAAAGCACTCAACAAGTTGTGCACAACAATGCAAGTCTAATATTCTATATGCTTGGCTTAATCCAAAGGAATGGCTAGTAAGGGTATTTTGCAATAAGCGACATTTAACAAGAATACAATAAATAGATTGGAAAGCGATAAAACAAATACAATAATTAATAAATTCGAGATTTACAAATACACCAAGTTTCCAATCCTAAATTAATTTTCCACTTTCCATGGCACCTTGCCATCCCAACAAGTTTTGTTTAACAAAAGTCTAACCCTTAACGTAATTCCGAGCATTGCCCAATACCGTGAGCACGGCTATTGAATAGATTGTACACTCTGCGGAGGTTATGCACTTTACCCACACGATACAACCAAACACCACCAAGGCGAGTGATCATAACAAAGCCTTTACAATGCTACACCTAGACCCGATCTTGCTCGCTAAGGTTTCAACATTGAAGGTTAAACCACCACAGCAGGCCCCCTCTTGCGCCATGTGAGTTAAACCGTAACCGGGACTCACTATTCACCACGACGATGCGAAATCTAGGTTTCACAAATTATTCACTAAGTGTCCCATTCCGACATGTGGTTGCAAGAGAGACTCAGGTCAAAGGCTTGCAAGGTTAAGTCCTTAAAGTGATTAAGGCAAGACTTCCACATACCCACTGCCAACCTGGCCCACCTTGGCACACCCCTTGCCACTTGCCTCAATCTAAAATCATTACCACCCAGTTGATTACCAAGCACCACATGCCATCAACATTTCAATCCCGATGTGTGACCTCCTCGCCACGACAACTTGATATCATTGTGTGACAACACATGACACACCAATTCATAAACATTGTTCCATATTCCATTAGTCAAGATTAAGTATCGACATTCGGACACATGTGATGACGTGGCATGGCTAAGCAATCTATGACGATCTAACTAGCCCATGTTGATTATCAACTATAATTCCACATCCTAGGGTGACAAATAGATCATGGCATATAATTGACAAGGTATGGTTTAATTCAAATAGGCATATTATCTAATTCCCAGTTAATTGAAATCATTTATACACATAAAATATCATGCATAAAGTTTAAAAGACAAAATAGCGATTTGGTGAAAATTAGGTGCAACATGATCAAAGCACAACTTGCCTTGGGTAGGTGCTGGTCTTGATCTGAGTTTGGGTCTTGGGCGGCGAATCTTCCTCCGGATCACCGAGCAGTTCAACGTCTACGCGAAACGATGCCAAAATAGCAAATAAACACCAAACCAGAGAGCAAACAAACTCCAAAAATAAAATAAAATTCACCAATAAATAGATATTGATTTTACAATTTTTTAGAAATTTGAATCACTCAAATCCGAGTTAAAATGCAAAAGATATAGCCTTTTGAAGTTTGAATAAATACTGAAAATACAGAAAATAGAATTTCTGATTTTTCTGAATTATTTTTCTATTGGAAAAGATCTTTATTGCGCAACGCTGACGTCAGCCCTGACTCGGACCAATCAGGCGCTGACACGTCGCCTGGTCCATGGACTCGGTCCACGGAACCGCCTCTGGTCCACCGTGGACGCGGCCCACGGCGCCTCGCATCACGCGCCCGACGCGCGCGCATCGCATCGATTGGTCTGCGACGCCGTGTGCCGATGCTCGACACGCGGCGCGCGGTGCGCGACGATCGGCGGCCACCGATCTACCCCTACGTGGCTCAATCCCGATCGTCTATTCGGATCTAACGGTTAGAAATTTACGGCGAAACATCGATGAAGAAGCGGCGTGGCTTGATCTGGGCGGTTGGCGAAGATCCAGCGGATGCGCCAAGCTCAGAGACACGGCGGGGCTTGCACCGAGCGGAGGAAGACGACCACCCGAACGGCGTTTGACGCGACTCCGGCGAAGAAGGGGCGGACTCGGCGCGACGCGACGCGAGGAACTCGGATCTGGAACCGATTCGGCGGGAGGATGCTCGGCGGCGGAATGGCGCAAAAACTTCGCGGCGCACGCAAAGAACTCTGGCGAGCTCTGGCGATGATGGCGTAAACAGCGAAGAGGCTAGAGCTCTTGGCTGCGCAAGGAGCGAGGAACATCGGTCGCGGGCTGCGGCTTTATAGCCTCGGCATGCGCAGGGGAAGAAACCCTAAATCACGCGGCGGCGGCAGCGGCGGCGGATTCGAAACCGAATCGGAGACGACGGCGGAGACCGTCCGATCCAAGATGGCGGCCATGATTAGATCCGGCGATACGATCCGATCCGCTCTTTCCAAATCCAACGGACGAGATCTAAACTTACCAAAACAACGCGAGCGATCCCGACCACTTGATCTCGATCCAGCGGCTCGCGGCACTAGGGTTTCGCGAAAGGAGGCGACCATCGATCTTCATCCAACGGTCACACGCAGCGGCGGCGGTGCCGACGGGCGCGACAACAATGGGCACGACGCACAAAGATCTTTGGCTTGGCCCAAGATCTTGTTCACTCGATTTTCAAAAGCTTTTTTATTTAAATAATTCCCGAAATTAGATTAATCTATTTTAAGTAATTAAAATATCAGGAAAAATCCCAGAAAATTCTCATAAATACTTTGAGACATTCTGAGCTCAAATAAAATATTTTTGGTAAAACTTTATATTAACTTTATCCATATATATTTAGTTTTCACCAAAGGTTCAATATACTTAATTAAAATAAAATTTAGATAATTTCTGGAAAAATCCAATAAATTCAGAAAATCACAAAAATGCACGTGAGCGAAATTATAAGCCAAATTTTGGGATGTTACAATGACCGTATCAAGAAGGGACTAGAGCGTGAGCATCAAAGACAGTAGCCCCTGACCGTACACTCAGAACGATCGAAGTAAAAACTCATTCCAACGGTTGGGCACTGTTGTAGCCTTTGCGCCTCTTCGGCTTCCACATAGTGCGTCATCCAGTCAATGTCATAACTTGGCGTCTCTTCGGTTTCCACACCTGTGTGGAAGTGCAACAGGCGCCTCGTGGATTGTGATCAAAGCGGATCTTCATGGAGCCGTTGCTACAACACGATCCGTTACCAGAGCTATAAATAGACGGGACTCGTAGTCGTCTGCCACACTCCGCTTTTTCCTTGCCTTTTATTAGTAGCGCTTTGGTTCTTCAATCGCATCTATGGCCTCTACTCCACCATCATCCCTGTCTGTGGAGATCCTTGGAGAGTCCCCTCCCCCTACGCTATTGGTCGTAGTCTCTCTAGGACGGATCATCATCTCCTCTGATGAGGAGGAAGAGGTCGACTGGGAGGTTATTTAGAGGGAGGTTTGGCTGGAGGAGTAAGAAGAGGTCACCAGCAAACTGCACGTCACCATCAAAGAAGACAAGGTTACCTATCCTACCCTCGCGAGAGCAGATGCCGCCGACGCTGCCAGAGGAGAAGAAGGTGAAACTGCCACCACCGGAGAAGGAGGTGAAGCTCAAAACACCTTCACCAACCCGGGGCCTGCTGGCGCGCTTCCCTCGATGACAGAGAAGTCGCCTTCCCTGTCGATAATCATCCAGGTCTTCGTGTCCTCCTCCGACCCGTACCAAGGGCGAAGGCACATCCCGGGGACCATCCTCTTCAAGTTTCTGTGGATGCAGGGGAGGCGGCATGATACCTCTGAGGGCAAGAAGTAGTAGTAGTACCTGCCTTACATGTAATAGGACAACTTTTGTTAGTTAATTTTAATGTACTCGTACCTACCTAACTCTTGGCTGTGATGCGCTACTTTTGTTGTTCACGCGTAGAATTTTTTTAATTGATTAATGTTCCACGAGTTGCCAAACATTGTTCCCTCTGTCGTTGATAGCCATACTGATCTAGGTCGAGTCACTTCGACCACTACATAGGGACCTTCCCATTTAGGCGATAGCAAATTCCTGTTCTCTTGCTTCTAATCTTTTGTAGTACTAAGTCCCCAGCGACGAGTGCTCTTGCCTTGATTTTCTGGCTATGGTATCGATGCAAAGCTTGTTGGTACTTGGCTACTCGAATAGATGCTCGATCCCTGAACTCTTCGAGTAGATTTACATCATCTGCTCGCACCTGCTCCTATTTTTCTTCCGAGTAGTTGTCCACACAAGGTGACCTGAATGTTAACTCGGTTGGAAGCACTGCTTCTGCTCTGTAGACCAAGAAAAACGATGTTTCATCAGTGGCTCGACTAGTCGATGTTCGGACAGCCCACAGCACTGAGGGGAGTTCACCCGCCCACCGGGTTGAATAAGCCTTGAGTTTATCAAACACGCGAGTTTTGATCCCCTGCACGATTATGCCATTGTCCCGTTAGACATGACCGTTACTCTAAGGCTGAGCTACGGAAGCAAAGCAAAGTTTGATACCCATTCTTCACAAAAGACTATAAAATCATTGCTCTTGAACTGACTACCGTTGTCTGTGATCACTCGATTAGGGATGCCGAATCGAGTAACGATGCTCCTCATGAACTTCTTAGCCACTTCTGAGGTGATATTCTTGACGGGTTCGACTTCGTTTCACTTGGTGAATGTGTCAATAGCCATGAACAGGAACTTGTAACCTCCTTGGGCTCTTGGGAACGATCCCAAGATATCCAAGCCCTAAACAGAGAAAGGCCAAGACAAAGGAATAGTTTACAGGGCTTGGGTTGGTCGGGTGGTTTGCTTGCCGTAAAATTGACAGCTCTCGCACTTTCTCACCAGCTCGCAAGCATCCTGGAGGGCAGTTAGCCATTAGAAGAAAACCTTTCTAACTAGGACGCGATAGGAGCATGGTTGCCGCAGATGCCTCCATCGACATCAAGCAATATCTTATTGCCCTCTTCCTGAGTGATGCACTTCATCAAGATTTTGTTACTCCCCTTTCGGTAGAGCTTGCTGTCTATCAACGCGTATAACTTGGACTTATGCACAATTTTCTCGGCTGTTGCATCATCGTCAGGGATCTCTCGACCTTCGAGATAGGCTTGGAATGGAGTCATCCAAGTCGGCTCGTGTTCGAGTAGTGCAACTTACAAGACGCGCCGCGCGGGCGCCTCCGCGTCACTCCTCCCGGCTCTGATACCCCGCGTGGCCGCAGTGGGTTCTCGCCTAGCCCGACCCGACCAAGCCGCTCATCGAGTTGGCGACATCATCCCTCCCGCATCAGGTGGCGGTGAAGAGAGCGAAGGCGGACTCGACGAGGAGAGACATACGGTTTGAGGAGTTTTTCAACGAAGACTCCTGCAGGCATGGGCGAACGGGACAAAGCGAGCCTAGCAAGTTCGTCGGCGGAGTTATTACTTCACCTAATATGCCTTACCTCTAGCCCTTCGAACTTGTGCTCTAGCTTGCGAACCTCGTTCAGATATGCTGCCATGTTGTCATCCGAGCACTTGTACTCCTTTTGTACTTGGTTTACAACTAGCTGTGAGTCCCTTTTCAATAGTCGTCTGATCCCAAGTGACGCGGCTATGTGGAGCCCATTCACCAGTCTTTCGTATTCTGCAACATTGTTTGAAGCCTGAAAATCAAGTTGGATAACATATTTAAGCTCCTCACCTGTTGAAGATTTGAGCACGATGCCCGATCCTGAGCCCTGAAGCGTGAGCGATCCATCGAAGAACATAGTCCAGTGGTCATCGACCGTCTTGTGCTCTCTTTCTTCGACGTGCGTCCATTCCGCGATGAAGTCCGATAATGCTGCTGACTTAATGCTGGTTAAGTTCAACCGCCCACTGTGCAATTCGCCATGTCGCCTCTCAGCTGCGTATTACCTTCTTAAGTGGATATGTCATCATGACTGTAATCTTGCACGCCTGGAAGTAGTGTCGCAGCTTTCAGGAAGTCATCAGGACGGCATACAACATCTTTTGCACTTGAGGATATCGCAGCTTGGCATCATGCAAGATCTCACTCACGTAGTACACCAGTTTCTAGACCTTGGCCTTTTTCTTGGGGCAATCCCTCTCGACCACTAGGACAGTGCTTACTACTTGAGAGGTAGCTGCAATGTACAAGAACTCTTTTTTTTCGTTAGGCGAGGTTAAAACAGATGGAGATGATAAGTACCTTTTTAAATCCCGAAAAACTTCTTCTGTCTCCTTGGTCCACTCGAAGGTGTCCTGCTTCTTGAGTAATTTGAAGAAGGGCAGTCCCCGTTCGCCCATCCGAGAGATGAATCGACTAAGAGCTGCGATACAACCTGTGAGCTTTTGTACTTCTCTCAGCATCCGTGGAGATCACATCCGGTCGATGGCCTCAATCTTTCACAGGTTGGCTGTCGGGACCCGAATTTGCAAATCCGGACCCTCTGTGTATAACGCACTAGTCCAGGATCACGCTAGTGCACACAGGCTCAACATAGATGTTATCACAGTCACACACAGCGGAATATAGCATAAACTTCAATAATTAATGAACTATTGTCTTACATGAATAATGCCTCACAGGGCTTAAATAAGAAACAGCAAATAAGTAGCAGCAGAAAAATAAATAAGCGTAGCAGCTTCCCAGTTTACCACAGGCAACTGACGAGGCTCGGACCCTAAGCATTCGCATCCAAATAATCCTCTTCCATGAATGGCGTAGATTCTTCCTCTTCTGAAGTTGTGTTGTTGGGGTGAGTACATAAAGCACCCAACAAGTTGTGCACAGTAATGCAAGTCTAATATTCTATATGCTTTGGCTTAATCCAAAGGAATGGCTAATATGGCTATTTTGCAGTAAAGCAGCATTTAACAAGAATACAGTAAATAGATTGAAAAGCAGTAAAACAATAACAGTAATTAATAGATTCAGATTTATGAAGTAAACCAAGTTTCCAACCTAAATCAATTTTCCACTTCCCATGGCACCGCCATCCGAACAAGTTTTTGTTTAACAAAAGTCTAACCCTTAACAGTAATTCCGAGCTTTGCTCAATACCGTGAGCACGGCTATTCAATAGATTGTACACTCTGCGGAGGTTATGCACTTTACCCACACGATACAACCAAACACCACCAAGGCGAGTGATCGTAACAAAGCCTTTACAATGCTACACCTAGACCCAAGATTGCTCGCTAAGGTTTCAACATCAAGGGTTAAACCACCACAGCAGGCCCCCTCTTGCGCCATGTGAGTTAAACCGTAACCGGGACTCACTATTCACCACAGCAATGCAAAATCTAGGTTTCACAAATTATTCACTAGGCTGTCCCATTCGGACATGTGGTTGCAAGAGAGACTCAGTCAAAGGCTTGCAAGGTTAAGTCCTTAAAGTGATTAAGGCAAGACTTCCACATACCCACCAACCCCGCCCACCTTGGCACACTTGCCCTTGCCACTTGCCCCAATCTAAATCATTACCACCCCGCTTGATTACCAAGCACCACATGCCATCAACATTTCAATCTAAATGTGTGACCTCCTCGCCACGACAACTTGATATCACTATGTGACGACACATGACACACCAATTCATAAACATTGTTCCATATTCCATTAGTCAAAATTAAGTATCAACATTCGGACACATGTGATGGCGTGGCATGGCTAAGCAATCTACTGACGGTCTAACTAGTCCCATGTTGATTATTAATATTAACCAACTCTAATTCCACATCCTAGGGTGACAAATAGATCATGGCATAAAATTGACAAGGTATGATTTAATTCAAATAGGCATATTATCTAATTCCCAGATTAATTGAAATCATTTATACATATAAAATATCATGCATAAAGTTTAAGAGATAAAATAGAAATTTGGTGAAAATTAGGTGAAACATGATCAAAGCACAACTTGCCTTGGAGTAGGTGCTGGTCTTGATCTGAGCTTGGGTCTTGGGCGACGAATCTTCCTCCGGATCACCGAAAGCGGTTCAACGTCTACGCAAACGATGCCAAAATAGCAAATAAACACCAAACCAGAGAGCAACCAAACTCCAAAAATAAAATAAAATTCACCAATAAATAGATCTTGATTTTACAAATTTTTAGAAATTTGAATCACTCAAATCGAGTTAAAATGCAAAAGATATAGCCTTTTGAAGTTTGAATAAATCACGAAAATACGAAAATAGGATTTCGATTTTTCCGAATTATTTTCTATTGGAAAAGATTTTATTGCGCTATGGCGACGTCAGCCCGACTCGGACCAATCAGCGTTGACATCGTCACGCTGCTGTCCATGGACTCGGTCCATAGAACCGCCTCGTCCACCGTGGGCGCGCCACGGCGCCTCGCGCCACGCGCCCGACACGGCGGCGCAAGATCGATCGGTCGCCACGCCGCCGTCTGCCGATGCTCGACACGCGGCGTGCATCCACGCGATGATCCGACGGCCACCGATCTACCCCTCGTGTCACTAACGACCGCTTATCTTAGATCTAACGGTCCATCTTACGGAGAGGTTCACGTGATGAGGATGACGCGCGCGATCCGAACGGTTGGCGAAGATCCAGCGGCTGCGCTGGCTTCGAGACACGGCGGCGGGCTTGCACCGAGCGGAGGAAGACGACCACCCGAACGGCGTTTGACGCGATTCCGGCGAGAAGAAGGCGCGACTCGACGCGACGACGCGAGGAACTTCGGATCTGGAACCGATTCGCGAACGGCGGCTTGACGACGGCGAACTCAAGAAAACCGCGGCGGCGAAGAGCAAACTCCGAGAGCTCTGCGAGGCTACGCCGCGACTCAGCGGCGAAGGCTAGCATCGGCGGATGCGCTGCGGGATGGCGATCCTCGAGTGCGGTCCGCGCTTTAAATAGCCTCGGCAACGCCGGAAAAGGCAACCCTAAAATCACGCGGCGGCGACGGCAAGCGGCGGCGGATTCGGAAACCGAATCGGAGACGATGACTGCGGTCCGTCCGATCTGCGATGAACGGCTGCGATTCCCCCAAACGCGATACGATCCGATCCGCTCTTTCCAAAATCAACGGATGCGATCAGATCTTTCCAAAACGACGCAAGGAATCCTCACCGCGCGATCTTGATCCAACGGCCGAAGTCGCTAGGGTTTCGCGAAAGGAGACAGCCGTCTGATCTGGATCCAATGGTCCATACGCGAGGCGGCGGGGGAACGGGCTAACGGGCCGCACCGCGATGGGCACAAGCATGCGATCTTTGGGCTTGGCCCGATCTTATTCACTCGATTTCAACGCTTTTGATTTAAAATAATTCCCGAAATTAGATTAAATCATTTAAGGCAATTAAAATATCAGGAAAAATCCAAGAAAATTCTCATAAATACTTTGAAACATTCTGGACTCAAATAAAATATTTTTGACAAAACTTCATATTATTCTTATCTATATATAATTAGTTTTCACCAAAGGTTCAATATACTTAATTAAAATAAATTCAAATAATTTCTGGAAAAATCCAATAATTTAAGAAAATCACAAAAATGCACGTGAGCGAAATTATAAGTCAAATTTTTGGGATGTTACAAACCTCCCCCTAATAGAATCTCGACCCCGAGATTCAAGGCTGACTAGGGAATAGGTTTGGAAATTCTGACTTGAGATCCTCTTCACGCCCCAGTTGCCTCATTCTCGGAATGGTTGCTCCATTGAACTCTGCAAAAATGAATCGACTTGTTCACGGTTCTCATGTCCATGACATCCAAAATTTTCATTGGATGTTCTTTGTAGGTCAAATCATACGCAACTAAATCTCTTCCATAGGCGTCGCTCTGCTGCACCAAGACACTTCTTGAGTTGTGACACATGGAACACATCATGCACGCTGCCAAAGAATGCGGCAATTCCAAGCGATAAGCAACCTCCTCGACGGCTCAAAATTTTGAGCGGTCCAACATATCTTGGGGCAAGCTTTCCTTTAGCGTGGAACCTTTTAACTCCTTTTAGAGGTAACCCTAAGATACACGAAATCTTTGGGTTGAAACTCAAATCACGGCGTCGATTATCGCATAACTTTTTGTCTTGATCGCGCGATTTTCAACTCGTCTCTTATCATGGCAACTTGCTCTTGACTTCCTTAAGAATATTAGGGCCAAATATCATACGCTCCTGTCTCATTCCAATTCGGTGGGGTGCGACAGCACGACCATATAAAGCCTCAAATGGCGACATCGCAAACTAGCTCAGTAATCGTTGTTATAGCTGAACTCTGCATATGGTAAGCATTTGTCCCATGAAGTGGTGTAGGCTAAAGCGCAAGCTCTTAACATATCTTCTAAAATCTGATTTACTCTTTCTGTCTGACCATCGGTCTGCGGATGGTATGCTGTGCTAAAGTTCAAACGCGTTCCCATGGCTTCATGCAATTTGTCCCAAAATCTCGAGGTGAACTGAGTACCTCATCGACACTATTTTCTTAGGCACACCATGCAAACACACGATTCGGGCTATGTATAATTCTGCTAACCGGTCTCCTGAGTAAGTTGTCTTAACCGGGATGAAGTGAGCAACTTTGGTCAATCGATCCACAATGACCCATATAGAATCATACCCATTTTGAGTTCTTGGCAATCCGGTGATGAAATCCATACCGATTTCTTCCCACTTCCATTCTGGGATTTTTAGCGGTTGTAGCAAACCTGCTGGTCTCTGATGTATTGCCTTAACTCTCTGGCATACATCGCACAAGGCAACGTGCTCGGCGACTTCACGCTTCATATTCGGCCACCAAAACCTCTCCTTTAAGTCTGGTACATCTTAGCGCTTCTGGATGAATTGAATACTTGGAATCATGAGCCTCTTCCAAAATCAACTGCTTAAGTTCTGGTCTGCATTTGGCACACAAATGCGACCACGAACCACATGGTACCTTGGTCATCCACGGTAAAGTCCTTTGCTAATCCTTCATCCTTTTAGCCTTGATCCGGTTGACTTTCTCATCATCTTTTGTCCTTCCCGAATTTGATCTTGAGCATTGGCTTCACTTCCAAAGCAGCTAGGAATCCTTCAAACTACTTCCAGCTTTAAATTTTGCAATTCTCTGCCTGATTACATTGTCCTTCCCGCACCATCATATTCGCCACGTAGCTCTTGCGACTTAAGGCATCGCCACTACATTTGCTTTTCCCGGATGGTAATGAATTCCCATGTTATAATCCTTGATTAATTCCAACCATCTCCTTTGCCTCATATTGAGATCTGATTGAGTGAAAATATATTTCAAACTCTTATGGTCCGTATATATCTCACATCTATTTCCAATGAGATAATGACGCCACAATTTCAAGGCATGCACCACGGCAGCCAATTCCAAGTCATGCGTAGGATAATTTCCTTCATGTGGTCTTAACTGCCTTGACGCATATGCGACCACTTTACCCTCTTGCATCAATACGCATCCAAGACCCTGTCTTGACGCATCACAGTATATATCAAAGCTGTTCTGAACATTAGGCAAAACCAACACGGGGGCTGTTGTCAAACGCTTCTTTAATTCCTCAAAACTCTTATCACAACCTGGTGTCCATGAAAATTTCTTTTCCTTTTTCAACAACTGAGTAAGAGGTCTCGCAATCGTCGAAAATCCTTCTATGAACCGGCGATAATATCCTGCCATTCCCAGAAAACTACGGACCTGAGTGACAGACTTTGGTTGCTCCCAATGCAACACTGCCTCCACTTTGCTTGGGTCGACAGCAACTCCTTCTGCAGTCATGACATGACCGAGAAATTCCACCTTTTCCTTCCAAAAGTCGCATTCTTGAATTTAGCATACAATTTGTTGCTCACGCAGCTTTTCCAACACTAGCCTCAGATGATTTGCGTGCTCTGCTTCGGTCTTTGAATATACCAAAATATCATCTATGAACACAACAACAAACTTGTCCAAGTATTCCATGAAAATCTTATTCATCAAGTTCATGAAATATCTTTGGCGCATTGGTCAATCAAAAGACATGACCGTGAACTCATAATGTCCGTATCTTGAAGAGAATGCGGTCTTTGGAACATCTCCTTGAATCTTTAGTTGATGATATCCGAGCGAAGGTCTATCTTGGAGAAAACTCAGCTCCTCTCAACCGGGTCGAATGGATCATCAATCCTTGGCAGCGGATACTTATTCTTAATTGTCACTTCATTAAGTGCACGGTAATCAATACACATTCTAAGGCTTCCATCCTTTTTCACGACAAACAAAGCTGCGCTCCCCATGGCGGCGAACTTGGTCTTATAAAACCTTTCTCTAATAACTCGTCGATCTGTTTCTTCATCTCCACCAACTCATCGGTAGGCATCCGATAAGGTCTTTTGCTATTAGTGCGGTTCTGGTGCTAACTCAATGACGAACTTCGATGTCACGGTGCAGCGGCATTCGGCAGATCTTCCGAAATACGTCCCGGATATTCCTCGACTCATGCACGTCCTCTATGACGACGGTTCTCATGCTATTAACCATTAATTGACCACCACGAATCTGTTGCTTGAAATTTCACTTTCTCTCCTCTAGGGCTCTCAATGGATACAACCCTTCGACCACAATCCAAAACTGTCTTATGCTTGGTTAACCAGTCCATTCCCAAAATGACATCTAAAGCTTGGGCATCTAGAATAATCAAGTTCGCTAGGAACTCTATCCCATTAATTATTAGCTTCACCCCCAAACACCCGAGGTTAGATCTTAACTCAGATCCTGGGGCTTGGACTAGCATCACACACTTAAGATTTTTCATGCTCAAACCATTTTCAGATGCAAAAGCTCGAGAGACAAAGGAATGCGAAGCTCCTGAATCAAATAATACTGTTGCAGGTACTGAGTTTACCAAAAACTTACCCAGCACGACGTCTGATGCTTCCTGGACTCCATTGGCGGTGATGTGGTTGACTCTGCCTCGAATAGTAGCTTGAGGCGTCGCTCCTGCCTGTCCAGCTCCTCGATTCGCTCCCGTCATCGGTGCCTTAGCAGGTGTCGTTCCTAGGTTGAAACGCACTGGCGTGATACCTCCTTTCTGGGGACATCTATTAGCATAATGCCCCAGCTCATTGCAACTGTAGCACCTTCTGGCGGCTGACTGCTCACTGACTGCTGCATTCCTCCTTGAGCATTGTTACCTTGGGCCGGTGTTTGATAACTCTGTCCTGGTGGTCGCGGTGCGGTGTTCTTGGTTTGTTAACGACTTGCGGTTGGAACTTAGCAAACTGCTATGGGTCATCCTCATTCGCAGTGGTTAGGCGTCCACCGGTTAGTCATCAAGCGCTTGCGATTTTCCCCAAGCTCCTTGCGCTTATCCTCCAGAATCAAAGCCTTGTTTACCAATTCTTGAAAATCGGAAAAGTGTGGGTAATCACCCCACTTGCGATCCCGAGTTTAATCCTTCATGAATCGGGATCGCCTAGCCTTGTCCGTCGCTACATCTTCGTGGAGCATAGCGAGCTAAGCTGCGTGAATTTGTTCAAGTAATCACCACCGTTGGCCTCCTTGCTAAGCGCCAATTCTTCCTTTTCAGTCCATCATTCCTTCCGTGCGTGGTATGGCGGAAGGCCATTGCGAATTCTTCCCACGTGATTTCCATGGGTGCCTCATGAGTAGCACGATGAGTTCTCCCACCATTCTGCAGCTTGTTCCCTCAAGGCGATGGGATGCATAAAGAACCTTCTCATGCCCTTCACATTGCGTGATGTACAACTTCCTCTCAATGGTTCTCGACCAATCATCCGCTTCCAAGGGTTGACGCGTTCGAGAATGTTGGCGGTCGGGTCCTCATAAAGTCGACAATTTGGAATAAGGACGAGGTCCGCCGTTATTAATCTGAGCAATGGGGTTGTTGATCGCAGCCATATTGGTCATCTCACGCATCATTATGCGCATCAAGCGAGTCTCGCAGCGAGAAAAGCTCCCAAGTTACGCATATCCATCGGTGCTTGATGCGGTGGTGCTCCTTCGTTGGGATTGTTGCACGGAGCGGACCACTTCACAAGCTCCGTTGTTGCTACGGTGTTCACCATCCGCTTGATTGCTTCTTGGGTTAGGAAAGATAGATGTAGCATAGATAAGATGCAAGAATTTCTAAGGCAGGGGAAACAGGTTAAACCCAACTTAAATAATCTTTATTGATACTTGGTATGGTTGCTTACAATGCCTAAGGGCTTTGCAACACATACTGCACACTCAGCAAACAATTAAGAACCAAACTAAACATGCAACCTTAACGTCTACTAAAAGGTAAAGGCTAACTTAAAGACGCGACTCAACACTCGAGCCTCAACACAACTCTAAGACTGACTCTCACTCATCCAGCCACCCTGGTTGAGACTGATCTGGTGCATACACCGGTGGGTGGGCTGGCATGGGTGCGAACCTATCCTGGTGACCCTCTGCTGGCTCCTCAGGCTCCCACTCACGCTCTTCCGGGTCTTCTTCTTCCTCTTCTTCTTCTTCGGCGACCTCATCCGGCTCCTGGACGACCTGGTCTGCTATCTCCTCAGCTACCTGCAAGGCCTCCTCCAACTCATCGATGACTCTGGCTGCGGCTTCACGGGTCTTTTGAAGCTCTCGCTCCGCCACTCTCAGCGCCTCACACGCTGTCCCCGCTCTCCTGCGCAGTGTCCTCGGTGATCCTCTGGCGGTGGCAAACTCGGCAAGGTGTCTGCGCATAACACACTCCCCTCCACGATCCGTCGACGCCTTGCGCGCTCGTCTTCGTTGGGTGAAGTCGAAACACGGTGTCGCTGGCTCGTAAGCGTAGTCGTGGCGGATCCGTCGTGAAAGCAAGTCCGCAGCCTCTGAACTCCCGCCTCGTAAGTGAACCTCCGGCGGTGATGTGGATCGGTCAGTGGTCTCGTCGCACTCTCGGCGAAGATGATCGACCTGCGTAAGAACCCCGATCCACACCGTTGGCGTTCGAGCTGCTTCCTCGGTAAAGCGGACGATCAAAGCCTCCAATCACTTGAAGAACTCTCCACGGCTCCATGGCGTAGCCACCACCGCCTGACTCGAAGGATCGAAGATCGACATCTATTCAAAACAAAATTTTGAATAAGATCTCCACTCGAAACGGCAACGAAAAAGAAGGTAATTTAGCAAGGATGAGAGTAGAGGGATGAGATAAGCCAAGAGTTTCTTATTAGTAAATTTTACCTTTTTCTTTAGAAAATAATTTTGGACACTCCTAAGAGATACCAACTACCTAGGGCAAAGACCTATAGTCAGTATGGCTCTGATACCACCTCTGTCGGGACCCGAATTTGCAAATCCGGACCCTCTGTGTATAACGCACTAGTCCAGGATCACGCTAGTGCACACAGGCTCAACATAGATGTTATCACAGTCACACAAAGCGGAATATAGCATAAACTCCAATAATTAATGATAACTGTTGTCTTACATGAATAAAGCCTCACAGGGCTTAAATAAGAAACAGCAAATAAGTAGCAAAAAAAAATAAATAAGCGTAGCGACTTCCCGATTTACCACGAGCAACCGCGAGGCTCGGACCCTAAGCATTCGCATCCAAATAATCCTCTTCCATGAATGGCGTAGATTCTTCCTCTTCTGAAGTTGTGTTGTTGGGGTGAGTACATAAAGCACCCAACAAGTTGTGCACAGTAATGCAAGTCTAATATTCTATATGCTTTGGCTTAATCCAAAGGAATGGCTAATATGGCTATTTTGCAGTAAAGCAGCATTTAACAAGAATACAGTAAATAGATTGAAAAGCAGTAAAACAATAACAGTAATTAATAGATTCAGCATTTATGAAGTAAACCAAGTTTCCAACCCTAAATCAATTTTCCACTTCCCATGGCACCCTGCCATCCGAACAAGTTTTTGTTTAACAAAAGTCTAACCCTTAACTGTAATTCCCGAGCTTTGCTCAATACCGTGAGCACGGCTATTCAATAGATTGTACACTCTGCAGAGGTTATGCACTTTACCCACACGATACAACCAAACACCACCAAGGCGAGTGATCGTAACAAAGCCTTTACAATGCTACACCTAGACCCAGTACTGCTCGCTAAGGTTTCAACATCAAGGGTTAAACCACCACAACAGGCCCCTCTTGCGCCATGTGAGTTAAACCGTAACCCGGACTCACTATTCACCACGACAATGCGAAATCTAGGTTTCACAAATTATTCACTAGGTTGTCCCATTCCAGACATGTGGTTGCAAGAGAGACTCAGGTCAAAGGCTTGCAAGGTTAAGTCCTTAAAGTGATTAAGGCAAGACTTCCACATACCCCTGCCAACCCTGGCCCACCTTGGCACACCTTGCCCTTGCCACTTGCCCCAATCTAAATCATTACCACCCCAATTGATTACCAAGCACCACATGCCATCAACATTTCAATCTAGATGTGTGACCTCCTCGCCACGACAACTTGATATCACTGTGTGACGACACATGACACACCAATTCATAAACATTGTTCCATATTCCATTAGTCAAAATTAAGTATCAACATTCGGACATATGTGATGACGTGGCATGGCTAAGCAATCTACGACGGTCTAACTAGTCCCATGTTGATTATTAATATTAACCAACTATAATTCCACATCCTAGGGTGACAAATAGATCATGGCATAAAATTGACAAGGTATGATTTAATTCAAATAGGCATATTATCTAATTCCCAGATTAATTGAAATCATTTATACATATAAAATATCATGCATAAAGTTTAAGAGATAAAATAGAAATTTGGTGAAAATTAGGTGAAACATGATCAAAGCACAACTTGCCTTGGAGTAGGTGCTGGTCTTGATCTGAGCTTGGGTCTTGAGCGACGAATCTTCCTCCGGATCACCGAAAGCGGTTCAACGTCTCGCTAAACGATGCCAAAATAGCAAATAAACACCAAACCAGAGAGCAACCAAACTCCAAAAATAAAATAAAATTCACCAATAAATAGATCTTGATTTTACAAATTTTTAGAAATTTGAATCACTCAAATCCGAGTTAAAATGCAAAAGATATAGCCTTTTGAAGTTTGAATAAATCAAAATACAGAAAATAGGATTTCGATTTTTCCAATTATTTTCTATTGGAAAAGATTTTATTGCGCTCTACGACGACGTCACCGACTCGGACCAATCAGGCGTTGACACGTCGCTCGGTCCATGGACTCGGTCCATAGAACCGCCATAGAACCGCCGTGGGCGCGCCCACGGCGCCTCGGCGCCACGCGCGCCGACACGCGCGGCCGCGCATCAATCGGTCGCCACGCCGCCGCGCCGATGCTCGACATGCGGCGTGCATCCACGCGATGATCCGACGGCCACCGATCTACCCCTACGTGTCACTAACCGACCGCTTATCTTAGATCTAACGGTCCATCTTACACCGGCGATGGCGAGAGGTTCAAGATCCAACGGCGATGAGGATGGCGCTTGCGCGATCGACGAGCGGTTCGCGAAGATCCAACGGCTTCGGATCGCGAAGCTTCGAGACACGGCGGGGCTTGCACCGGGAGGCGATCCTCGGGAAGACGACCACCGCGAACGGCGCTTTCGACGCGATTCCGGCGAAGAAGAAGGCGGACGCGCGACGCGGCGCGATGCGAGGAACTTGCGGCGTGCATCCATCGATGATCGAACCGATTCGCGACGGCTTATCTTGATCTAACGGTCCATCTTACGAACTCAAGAAAACCGCAGCGGCGAAGAGCAAACTCCGAGAGCTCTGCGAGGCTACCACCGAACGCGCAACGCGATTCCCGCGAGCGACTCGGATCGCGATGGCGGAACTCGCTAGCAAACTCCGAGAGCGGATGCGCTCAACGGCGAAGGCTAGATGGCGATCCTCGAGTGCGGTCCGCGCTTTAAATAGCCTCGTGACGCCCGAAAAAGCAACCCTAAAATCACGCGGCGGCGGCGGCGGCGGCGGATTCGAAACCGAATCGGAGGCGATGATCGCGGTCCGTCCGATCTGCGATGAACGGCCGCGATTCCCCAAAGCGATCGATCCGATCCGCTCTTTCCAAAATCAGCGGATGCGATCGGATCTTTCCAAAGCAGCGCAAGGAATTCTCACCGCGCGATCTTGATCCAACGGCCAAGTCGCTAGGGTTTCGCGAAGGAGACGGTACCGTCGATCCGGATCCAATGGTCCATACGTGAGGCGGCGGGGAGCGGGCTAACGGCCGCACCGCGATGGGCACGCATGCGATCTTGGGCTTGGCCCA
Organism: Otatea glauca; assembly: GCA_036346275.1. Lineage (NCBI taxonomy): Eukaryota > Viridiplantae > Streptophyta > Magnoliopsida > Poales > Poaceae > Otatea > Otatea glauca. The sequence goes on along the minus strand of CM070717.1, from coordinate 19,198,862 downwards.
AGATCGCTTCACTCGATTTCAACGCTTTTCGATTTAAAATAATTCCCAAAATTAGATTAAATCATTTAAGGCAATTAAAATATCAGGAAAAATCTAAGAAAATTCTCATAAATACTTTGAAACATTCTGGACTCAAATAAAATATTTTTGATAAAACTTCATATTATTCTTATCTATATATAATTAGTTTTCACCAAAGGTTCAATATACTTAATTAAAATAAATTCAAATAATTTCTGGAAAAATCCAATAATTTAAGAAAATCACAAAAATGCACGTGAGCGAAATTATAAGTCAAATTTTTGGGATGTTACATTGGCCTCAATGCCTCGACTAGACAACAGGAAACCGAGAAGCTTGTTGGATGGAACGTCGAACGTGCACTTCTCGGGGTTGAGCATCATTCGATACTTCCTGAGATTGTCAAAAGTCTCCTCGAGGTAGTTAATTAAGGTGCTTTCGGTTTTCGACTTGACCACGATATTATCGACATATGCTTTTACATTGTACAGTAATTTGTTAATTTATTAAGCTTACGAATTATTTAAGCTCAACTTGTTTAAAGTAGGGTTCCAAATCTCGTCGAATTTCGGCGAAATTTCTCTGAAATTTCAGATTTCGGACCACCCCGAAATCTAAACTACCGGCCAAAAAAATTTAAAAAAATTGAAATTGTACAGTAACCCGAAATTTCGGTTTTTCTCGACGAAATTTCGCCGCAATTTCATGTTTTTGGCCGGTTTTGAACCTTTAAGGACCGGATTTGGTCCAATAACCCTTAGGAAGGTCATCTCCTATGAAAATTTGTTGAAAAACCGAATTTTTTAGATATTTTAAATTTTTGGTAGAAACACTGTCAGATTTTTATAAAATTTTACAAGCTTGATAATGAGCTGAAAATGTTATTGTAATATATTTAGTAGTTTAGGATCATACATAAAAAATTTCAAAATAATTTAACTTCATTTTTTATCTTTGAAAAATCAAAAGCAGAATGAACATAATTGGGACAATTACATTGTCAGAATTTTATAAATTTTCTTGAGTGCGATTATGATCTAATTTTTTTTGAGAGATTAATAATTGACTCAGTACCATTATATAATTTTTTCAAAAAAATTCAACTTTGTTTGTTTGGTCAATCAAATCTATGTAAGCATTGAACTTCGTTTGTTATATTATATTTCAAAAATCAAAAAGAGAAAGAACATAAATGGTATTGTGCCTTGTAAGAATTTTATAAATTCACTGCAGTGTGATCATGATTCAAAATTTGTGTGAGATATTAAGCATTTCCTTATCACCCTTATGTAAAATTTTCAAAAAATTTAAACCTTTTTTATTGCTAAAGTAAATCTATGTATTGATCATTAGGCTTTTATCACGACGTAGCACTGTCTGAATTTTTAAAAATTATTTAAGAATGATAATCATCTAAACCTTTTACAAAAACACTAATGTTACATCAGGACCATCGACAAAAATTTTCAAAAAATTTAACGTGGTTTATATAATTTTCATTTTGTTCAAGTTTACCGGTAAGCCTTTTAACACGGCAGTAGTACTGTTCGAATTTTTAAATATTTATGAAGCTTGATCATCATCTGAAAATTTTATGAAAACATTAGTGATGCATCATAACCATGCAAAAAAAATTCAAAGTTTTATAATGTGGTTTGAACCATTTTGCATTCAGTTCAAAATTATGAGTCAGCGTTTTATCAGGACAGTAGCAATGTTTGAATTTTTAAAAATTCCACAGAATTCAAAATAATCTGAAATTTTTATGGCAATATCATCAATGTGTCAGGACTCTCCAAAACAAATTCAAAATTTTTCGACATCGTTTGACCCACTTTTTTCGTTATAAAAAGACCAAAATTTCGGGTATTTCGCCCGAAATTTCGCTTTTTTCGGCGAATTTCGTTTTTTCTCGGTAGAAAATGAACCGGATTTGAATTTTAGTTTTTGAATTTTGAACGAGATTTATCCGAAATACCTGAATTTCGCCGAAATTTCGGATTCCGATCCTGAGCGGTATTTTATCCGAAAACGAAATTTGAATCAGCTCAAACCGAGTTTAAATCGATAAGCCGAGCTGGAGTATAGCATTTTTTACGGCCCTAATCGCGTCATCCCAAACTTCCCACACCAGTCCCTTCTACCCCGGCCATGGCGCCCTCCTCCCTCTCCTTCCTCCCCGCGCATTCCCTCTCCCCCCCACACCCGCACCTCCTCCACCTCCCAAGCCCCGCCCTACCCGCTTCCAAACCCCTCTCCCCTAACCCCGCCATGCGCTGCGCCGCGGCGGCGGCGGGCCCTCCCGCCGCCGAAGCTGGTCCGCTGCCCGGCGCTGGACCGCCAGGCGGCGCGCGCCAGCCGCCTCCGCTTCGCCCGCAAGCTCCTCACCCTCCTCCTCTCCAAGCCGCGCCGCTTCCTCCCGCTCCGAGTCCTCCGCCGCTGCCGCCGCTTCCTCGGCCTCCCACGCCGCCGCCCGCTGCTCCCTTTCGTCCTCCGCTACCCGACCCTCTTCCGCCTCTTCCAGGCCCCTATCTCCCACCCCCTCTCCCCTTCCCTCTCCACCCTCGCCGTCGCGCTCACCCCTGCCGCGGAGGCGCTCGCCGCAGACCTCGCTGCGCTCCGCGGCACCGCGCTCGCGCCTAGGCTCGCTGCCAAGATTCACCGTCTCCTCCTCCTGACCCCGAACCGGAGCCTCCCGGTGTCCAAGATTGCCCACCTCGCCCCTGACCTCGGCCTCGCCATGGACTTCCGCGCCACGCTCTGCCCCCAGCACCCCGACCTTTTCTCCTTCGTCCACACCTCCCACGGCCACGCCCTCCAGCTGGCCGACCCGCCGCCACCGTCCCCTCAGCCGCTCCCCCCTCTCCGCCTCGCTGCCCCTCCCGACTGCCTCATCGACCGGCCGCCGAGGTTCCCCCACCTCCCGCTCCGCCGTGGGCTCAACCTCCGCCGCGCGCACCGGGATTACCTCCTGCGGTTTCACAGTCTGCCTGAGGTGTCCGCATTCGAACCGCTGGACGAGTGCGCAAGCGTGGAGATGGTGGAGAGGCGAGCGTGTGCGGTGGTCCGGGAGGTGCTGGCCATTACGGTGGAGAAGCGGACACTGGTGGACCACCTCACGCACTTCCGCAGGGACTTTGGGCTGCCCAACCGGCTGCGTGCTATGCTAGTGCGGCACCCAGAGCTGTTCTACGTGAGTGTCAAGGGGGTGCGGCATTCTGTCTTCCTGGTGGAGGCGTTCAATGATGATGGGAGGCTTTTAGTGGAGGATGAGATGCTGGTTGGGAGGGACCGGCTGGAGGAACTTGTCCGGGAGGGAAAGCGGATCAAGCGGGCTCGAAAGAAGGGTGTTCTTGCGGTTGCTGGTGATGATGATGATGATGATGATGATGACGACGACGACGATGACGATGATGATGACAATGAAGAGGATGGTTCATTAGAGGTGGCTGGTGAATTTCGGGACTTTTTTGAGGATGGTGTCATTGGGGAGGACTGGGAAGAGGTGGGTGATGGAGGTGAAACCGATGGAGATGACGAGAATGATGTTGAATTGGATGCGATGGAGGAGTTTTGGGTGAAGAAAGCTGCGGCAGAGGGGCTGATCGACTGTGCCAGTGAGTTGGATGCTTGGTGAGGGGTATAACAGCGCAGATGATCCTATTTATGTGCCTATTGACTTGTTAATAATATGCTGAGGCTGAGCATTGCTCAAAAGCGATGTACTCAGCAATTTACAGAAGCCAGAAGTTAGTACATGGTGCTTTCTGCTGTTTCTTACATGGTAAAAGTGTATGTTCTGCTTGACCTTTCTTCCAGTGAAGTTATACATTTTGTTTTCCATTTTCAGTTTTGCACAAAATAGATATCCCTCTAAATTGCAGGATTATACAAAGTGATACATGTCTAAACTGAAACGTAAATTGCATAGGTAGGTTCGTGAAGTAACATTGGTAGATGAATCTAGTTGAATATGGCACTTTTAGACGCTGAAGGGTGCATGGTTGTTACTTGCAATGTTCGCCCTTTAAGTGTGTAAAAACCTTCTTTTGCAGCTTGTACTAGTAAGGAAGTTGTTTTTGTCAGGAAACTTATATATAAGAAGTATTATGAGCATGCCAATATTTTTTTAAAAGAAATATTTCCAACTTTTAGTCTTAGTTTAAAAAATAATTTAAAGGGTTTTTTTTACAAAAAATAACTTAAAGGTTTGAAAGAAGACTGTATCAGAGAATCTGTTGTAACTTTGGTAGTCGCCTTCTGATAACAAAGAGATTTACCTTCCAAAAAAAAAACAATGATATTTATCAGAACTCAGGAAACCGCATGAAAGACTTGCTTTGGGAGCAGTCTTCTGATAATTCTCATGTTTCTCTTTTTTCTTCTTAGCCATTTAGTTAGTTGTTACCATGGTGAAGAATGAAGATAACTACGCCTAAATGATTAACTACTATTTTTAATATTTCTGAACTGCAAGGAGGAATTAAATTTTTTATCCTCAAATTTTCATGAAAAAGGAATTTGTCTTGTAATACATTATGCACAACATTCACTTGGAAGCAATTTGTCATTATGATAGCAAAATTAACCGACCCAGTTACTAGAAACTGGAACATGTTCCACCAGCTTCTTTGTTTCAAATGTGAACAAATTGCTGTGTGATGGGAGTGCACTTTCCCAATCAATTTACTTCTTATGGTGCATGCAAGGACTAAGAACTATTGTGTTGACAATGGGTCCTCTAGTGTCCTTGTGTTGGTTCTTTAGACCAAATATCATATCATTGTTCCCCTAGGCGCTAGGCTCCACCTTCCCGCCTAGCCACCTAGGCCGATTTATCCCGCCTAGGCGGCCGTCTAGCCCGTTTAATTGGCGATTAGGCGCTAGACGCCGGTCTGCCGCTCGACTAGCCCCTTAGTGAACACTGCTTCATATCCAACAACTTAGACTATTTAAGACTCCATGGCTAATGAAAATGTTCTTCACTTCTGTGCAGGTCTACTATGGATTATGTGGTATTTATTTCAAAAATCCACGTATTGCATTTGTTGTATGTACTTGAGTGATCTGAACTCTGAAGAGATTGGTCATGTTGGATCGGATATTTCATGAAGATGGGGATATAGAGGGTATACACCTGCCCCATTTCTCTTGATACATTGGCTGAATTTTCAATTTTTGTCAGAATTTTTTGTCCCCTAGATTGGGTTCCATATGGCACAACCCAGGTTTACCAATCAGGTTACTATTTTTTCAGGGGTAAAGACTGAACAGCCAATAATTGATGAGCCTGAACAGGAATTTAAAGGTTCCAGCAGCTAGAAGCATATATGTCTTCTATTCTTAGTAGGTTGCCGTGTTTTTTTTGTTTTGTTTGGCATTCTAGACATTACACTATAAACCCTGATAATTTGTTGAGATATGTAGAAGATCTAGAGGCATGTTGTCTTATCTGCATATATGTATGCAAGGCATCTTGTTTTTATTCTTGTTTACACTCTTGGAGCTGGCATAGTGAAAGGAACAGAGCTAACTGTACAGACGAATTGCCAAGGACGTATGGCTAGGCTAGTTGATCAATAAGATGGAACTGTTTGCCCTGAGATCAACTTGTGTGGAATCATATTATGTGAATGATGTTATCCTACAAATCATGTCCTTCAGTTTCAGGTCGCCGTCAATGTTGAGCTTTATTCTGGAGGCAAGAGTCTCCCGTTTTTTGCTTGAGCTGGAGGATTGGTCTGTGGGCGTTGATCCGGTGCCATTTTAGTTGGAGATGCTCTTAGTATCGGAGTTTCTATGTTCTAAAAAAAAGTAGTATAGGACTTCATATGATTTCTCAGTCGCTGCTACTACAAATAATAATGTTCATATTCTCTTGACCTCTGTATCATGAGATGCACATCGCTAAATATAATAATGATGTTTATGCCGCTGCATGATTTATTTTCAGATGATTATAAACAATAGGAACTAATTTTTTTAAGGGTACAACACGGATGCACATTTTACAAACGTTACTACCAATGGATAACCGTTGATCAGAGGCTATTGGGCCTCTGGAGCATGAGCACGTGCCGTCACGCTCAAGACACGCATATTTTATTTTGATGAGCATACACGTGAAACTCAGGGTTGGAAGGTGGGTGGGCAGGACGAACAACTGCCCTCGACAATAAGAACTCATTCTGACAGGTCGAACGCTTGAGTTTGCACCACATCCCTCTAAATTAGTCGACTGATCCGGAACATCTTAAAGCATCTCCAAGAGGACTCTTCAAAACCCACTCTCCAAAAAATCAGATTTAGATAACTCTCAAAAAAATGCCTCTTCATATCTCCTTCCTCTCCAACAACACTCTCCATATCATACTCTCTATTTTCTCTCTCCTATATTCTAATCATATTCCACGTAACAGTCATAACAATAACCGTTTTTTACCGGTTAATTCAAACAGCTATATTTGAATACAGGAATATGAAAATTGAAATTTGTTTTGACGATCACATTGTAACGGTTATATTTGGACGTGGGAATTTTAAATTTGAATTTTCCTGTAACGGTCATGTTGTAATGGTTATTATTAAAATTATTGTACGGAGTGAGTCATGTCCTAACGGTCATCGCAACGGCTATATTAAAACGGCCACCTTAACGGCTATATTCTAACGATAATCTTAACGGCTACATTATTATTGTCTATATATACATACCCATTTGCAATTTCGAGTCTTGCACGTTTCTTGTTATTTACTACCTACAATATCTTAATGAGTCGTCGAAATTTAGTCTCACAATGTCTCTCAGACGATGAGGAGTCTGAGAAAAATAATGAATACGTATTTCTTCTTACAACAGGGTATCTAACACATATGGAAGATCAAGGTGTCAATCTTCCATGCCATGGCGATTCTACTCCTGGCCATCAAGTCGTTCATCGCAATAGACAAGAAGGACATGCTAGACTGTTCCAGGACTATTTTGCTGATCCTCCTATCTATGGCCCGACCTTCTTTCGACGCAGGTTTCGAATTATTCATTCTTTATTTCTTCGCATATTATGTTGATCGTAATGTCTATGGCTCAACCGTCTTTTCGACATAGGTTTCGAATGAATCGTCCTTTATTTCTTCGCATATTGCATGCTGTACAAGCGCATGATAATTATTTCGTTCAGAAGAGGAATTATGCTGGAATTCTTGGGTTATCTTTGCAGAAGATAACCGCAGCATTTCGGATGCTAGCTTACGGCGTAGCAGCAGATGCTATTGATGATTATGTGCGAATTGGAGAAAGTACTGCTATAGAGAGCCTGAGAAGGTTTGTGAAAGGTATTATTGAAATCTTTGGAGATGAGTATTTGAGATCTCCAAATGAGAATGATACTGCCAGATTACTTACAATTGGTAAGGATAGAGGTTTTTCGAGAATGCTAGGGAGCATAGATTGCATGCACTGGAAGTGGAAAAATTGCCCTACAGCATGGCAAGGCATGTATACTGGTCATGTTCACGAGCCAACAATCATTCTGGAAGCCGTTGCATCACAAGATCTTTGGATATGGCATGCTTTTTTTGGTTTACCAGGGTCTCATAATGATATTAATGTTCTTCATCGGTCCTCTCTCTTTGCTAAGTTAGCTGAAGGGCAATCTTCAGAAGTGAATTATACCGTAAACGGTCACAACTATACAATGGGATACTATCTTGCAGATGGCATATATCCTTCATGGGCAATATTTGTCAAGACAATACAAGCTCCCCAAGGGAATAAGAAAAAACATTTTGCGGAAGCTCAAGAAGCAGCTAGGAAGGATGTGGAACGAGCATTTGGAGTTTTACAAACTCGTTTTGCAATTGTTCGTGGACCAGCTCGTTTTTGGTATCAAGAAACACTTCGAGATATCATGACAGCATGTATCATCATGCATAACATGATAATTGAAGATGAGCGGGATGGAGGTCCAGTTGATTACAATTACGAAGCAATGGGAGAAAATGTTGCAGTCTCGCATGAACAAATACCTGAGCTTTCTGAGTTCATTCAAACTCATCAATCTATCAGAAATAGAAAAGCTCACTCTCAGCTTCAAGAAGATCTAGTCGAGCACTTATGGCACCATTATGGAGGGATGTAGTCAAGCGCTAGTTTAATGTTTCTGCACTTCAACTACAATGTACTAGTTTATGCACTTCAACTATAATGTACTAGTTTATGCACTTCAACTATTTGAATGCGAGAAATTTAAATCTGAAATAATGCATACATATATTGTAGCACATCATGGTTTAGTAGCACAAAAGTTTGCAACAAATTAGTTCATACATCATAAGTAGTGCTCAACCGGACCTATTACATCTTCGAGCGATGATATCATTCTGCAAGGACGAGTAGTATTGTTGTTGTGGCCCACTCAAGCGACTAGTGTCGACGCTCATAATTCTCTCTTCTTCCATCATTCTCTTCAATTCAAGCTCATTTTTTCTTATCTCAATCTTTTCTTTCTCTTGAGCAATCCTCTCCTGTTCTTGCGCAAATTCTCGTTCGTACCGCTCTTCCTTCTTCTGCTCTTTCATAATCTCCATTTCTTTCATCTCTTTCCTAAAGTTTTCTAGTGCTTCGATGTAGAGTGAATTTGTTGCACCACTCTCAACTGAAGCTTTACCGCGGCGTAACCGCTCTTTCTCGGCCTTCCTACCACCGGCCTTACGAGCACATCACCTGCGGTAGAGCATCTTCATGAAAATGGCTTGCATTAGAGCTAACAGGACTGGAACTACCCGGAGAAGCATTAGATGATGTCTTCTGCTTTTTCTAAGATAAATGACCAGTCCACTTTGGATGGTGTTATAATATGTTCCAGCAATGCAAGTATGTAAATAATCGCCCTTCTTCTTCTTGGTACAAAGCTTTAGCATGGACAATCTGCAGAAGCACAGGTACCTTATTAACAAGGGCACACATGTGAAGCTAATAAAAAAAGGATATGGACCAACCTTATCCTGCTCTGTTATCCCGCTTTGTCTTCTACGCTCAATGCGATCATAGCATCCACAAAATTTGTTGACATGTTCTTGAATAGATGACCATCGGTGCATAAGTGAATTTTGACTACGCTCCGAAAAGAAATTTTGTTCTTATAGAAGTAATCATGTATTCTACTCCAATATGTGGCACGAGTTTGTTGGGTCCCTTGCACCGGATCCAAGCTAACATTCAGCCATGCCGACACCAACATGTTGTCTTCATTCTCCGAAATTTTTTTGGACTTTTTATTGTGAGCTCTCGGCTGAGGACTGGAGTGGTCACTGGAGAAGGTTGCTCCCCAATTGGGCTTTCATCCCAAGGTACTTCACTTCCCCCCTCACACAACAGACGAGCATAGAAATCATCCATATTGCACAAGCTGTAGACATCAATACTTCATTAAGCACAAATATGTAGCAACACATGTAATAAGCAAAACACATGTCAACAGAAATGAACTTATAGGTCTTAAAAGTACAACATGTCTTAATATACATAATACAAGGACACGAATAACTCAGTCACTAGACTCGATACTTTCATCCTCTCTAAATTGATAGTCATCACGTTTACCCGAATCATCGGTCTCGTAGTCGTATGGGCACAATTGCTTGTCTATGCTAGACAAAGTGTCTTCTTCTTCTTTTTCAGGTGAATCGACACCGTCTGTTCGCGCCAAGTCTTCCGATTGTATGGCAAGTTCATCAAGGCGGCGAGCAGTCGCTTGAGCAAGGAAAAAAATTATCGTACACTATGTTCTTAATATCACTTGCGATTTCCTCTATGCGATTAATTGTCCAAGCATGCACTTCACGGATTTTCTTTGAATCTTTATCCATCTATATGCAAGTAAATAGTAAACTAAGATACAACATAATAGTATAATGTAGACAGGAAATATGCTGAAGTCAAAAAATGAACCATAGTAACAAACTGTGTGCTTGGTATAACAATTATCGATATGCACACTTTATAACTCCTTGTATAGCCAATAATCTCTGAATTGCCAAGTTGATTCATGAATAGTTTGAATGCTTTCGGAATTATGCAAGGAACAATGCAATATCTGTAGGAATTATGCAAAGTTCTCAAGTTCTCAATTTTCTTTCATGTAGTGCTTGAAACAGGCCATCCTATAAGGCATAGAAATAGCTTTGCAAAAAACAAGCTACATTTACAACAAAGTTTTAAATGTTCTATTTTTTACCTAAGTTTTCGTCGGACTACTTGTCTTATGTTAAAAATCGGTCCTGCGTTGAACCGAAGTTTTTCAGTTCACACCGGACCACTTGGAAGTAGTCCGGCGCAAAAGCTCGTTCACGTCGGACCAGTTGCTATAGTTTTTATTTAAGTCCGACTCTGAAGCCTGTCTAAATGTTTTCAACCGAAGGTTCTCAGTTCACACCGGACTAGTTAGCGATACTAGTCAGTTCACGCCGGACCAGTTGAGAAGTAGTCCGCCGTAAACATGAAATCGAAAATATCTAGTCCGGCGCATTACCAAAAATCTAGGGCTTGGTAGGATGTATTCGTTGCAACTGCATTTAATGCTCTTCAGACTCTTGAGTGGTTTGTAACGGATAGATTCATGTCCAAAACGGCCAGAATTTTGATGAAGGCTATGAATACCTGTCCAGAACCTTTTGGATGGGTTCGGTTGAGCATTCATTGGTTTCTTAAGACAAGAACAACACTCTACTCTCAGTGCATTCAATTTCACTCTGTGTGAGAGTTGTAGAAACATTCAATTCAAGTGTTGTATTATACTGTGAGCCCAAAACACACTTGGAAATCATCAAGCCTGAAGCTCTGTTCTATTACTCTTGGAGAAGGTTTCTTCTTTTTGAGGCTTGGTGTAATTCAGCAGACCAGTGATCCCTTCGAAGTGTTGTGAAGAGACTTGGTATTTTGTGAAGGTTCAACTCACCTTCCCTTTTGGGAAAAGAGTTCTGAGTAAGAAAAAACTGATATTCAAGTGTAAAGCAATAAGATACCCAAATCGTTCTTTGTAAGCTCAACTAACATTTTGCCAAAAATAACACTGAGACCTCCAAATACTCCACTTCTACTTCTGTTAACAATATTTCGGACCAACTGCCCTAGATACAGATTCAGAAACATGACAACGAGAACAGCTGCACAGCAACATATAGGGAACTCACCCACTAATTCCATATCATCCAGTGACCGGTGGAAATGGAATACCTGGTGTCAAGTTACAAATTTAGTAATGTTGAGCTAGTGGTTAAACCTAAACACCCCTACAACTTTTCAATGCATTAACCTAGACAATCTGTTAAACTAAGCCCAAGTTAGTAATTGCTTACGTATGTCAACCCGCCATGCCTGGTTCTATCTACCAGCTTCAGTTATTAATTGTTCAATGAAAAAATACTCAGACATTAACCATGGTCGCAAAATATTAGCATTAAATGGCAAAAACTGACAGTAGAAATAATAACTTGATGATATCAAACGACTAAAATTTCACCCTGCATTTCTTGACCCGAACATACAATTCGTATGATCATCAGCTACATGTTCAAACGCAGGTTCACAGCAACAAAGCAACTAGCAAAAGATGGTATCTCTAACTCGCATCATATGACATTGCCAAACTACATAGTTTGGATCACGGAACCAAATCAAAGCTCACAAATCGCCATAATCACAGAATCGATTTATCAAGATATCAACCAATAAAAGCGGCGTGGGGATGCTATATAGCGCAGCCAGATCTACCAGCACACGACTAGATCTGCAACAATATGGAAGGGGCAGGAGCAAATCGCAATGGGGAATACCTGCTCGCGGTTGCCGGGTGTCGGGGTAGATCGCCGGAGTGAAGGATGACCACGCGAGCGCCGGAGAAGGCTCCACTGCCGGGGGACACGAAGCCACTGCCGAGGAGAGGCAGCTATTCCGGGTGACACGGAGATGCGCCGGGAGACGAAGCTGCGAGGGGAGACGAACGAGTGAGGGCGAGGGATTCGAACGAGTGAGGGTGAGGGGAATCGGGAGGGAGTCGAGACGACGGGGAAGACGGGAGAAGAGATCCGCGAACCAGAAGAAGTCACTCCTCTAGCTCTTCCTGCCGAGACGAGGGAGAGGAAGACGGCGGTTGCGTGAAGGAGACGATGTCCTAGCCGCCGCGCGAAGGGGATGATGTCCTCATGCTACCGTTGCATCTCGCCGATAGCGAGCGGAGAGAGGCTCGCTGAATGTAGCGAGTCTCTCTCCGCTCGTAACATTTACAGAGTCTAATAGCGAGGCTGTTGGAGAGGAAAAAATGACTGAATCGATAAAAAATAGAGATAGAGAGTCAAATAGAGAGTTTCTTGGAGATGCTCTTAGAACGAACTAATTTACGGAACGCTTGTGTATGCCTTTGTTTTGTTTGATGAAATGCCCAGCCAGCAAATGTGGTGCACAATTTTGGGTATGAGCTCGCAAATTAACTTTTGTTAGTTTTAGAAGTGATCTAATGATGGTTATCCCAACTTAATTACTATTGCTATGATATGCAGGCTTGTGATCTCCATTCCTTGGGCTGTGTTGAGTTTTCTATAATTTACAGCTAACGCCTACAATCTGCTTACTACTGCAACAAGTGGTCTTCATGGCTGTACCATCATAGCTCGGCAATGTCACTCTCGAGCCTCACTCGTGGTGGACTGGTGGTGGGAAGGATAACAAGAGGAGATGGCAGCATCTACTGTGAACCTACCTTGCCGTGTGAGTTCCACCCCTCAACATTGTTGTTGTTGTCTAATCTACTGCATCTCTTCCTGTATGTAGTTCTGATTTTGGAGCCTTGCAGGGTGTTGGCTACAGCTATGTTGCTGTTTTCTGTGTACCATTGGTGCCTTTCTGTTCAGGGAATTTAGCCATGCTTCTAATCTCTTCTCAGCTGTATAATTTTGCTGGTAGGATGTATCCCTTTACCATGTAATATTTCTTGCATGTTTCATATACTTTATTTTAGTATTTTCATCCTTGTCTGTGTACATAGGCCTAGATGGATCACCAATAGGAAAAGTGACGCGATGAAATCTTCCGTTTGTGAAGAAATTTGTCAGGTATGCAGCAATCATCATAATAGCACCAGCTGCTGTTTTCTTAATTTTAGTCAAGCATATAAATTTGCTAATGAAGGTGGCAACGGTGACAATGGTGCACAGTTTCTTATAACTGCTCACAAATTAAATTATCTTGTTTCTGGAGATGACCTAAGTGGTTATCCCAACTTGCTATTGCCTGTGATATGCAGGCCTTGTGATTGCCACTGCCGATACTTTGACTGATTACTATGATGTAGATAAGGAGCATACAAACTTTTTGTTATTGCCTTTGTTATTTTGGGCACAGATTTTCAGATTCCCTCCTATGGCTAGAGAATTCAACATATTCTATTGTTAATTTTGGTTGGAGTTAGTTTCTTTCAGAAGATTTGATTTGGCTAAATTAAGTTCTGAGAAAATTTCAGTTCCTTCAATTTTTGTTCCCATGATCTGGACTGTATTTGCTATGGTCCTTGATGCTTTTCAAAAAAGGTGGATCCTGACTAATACCCAGCCATGCTTTTTTGCGTATTGGTTAAATGTGATACTAGATGGTAAGCTGACAATTCAAAAAATCAATTGATCGCTCTGAAGCATGCGTTTCAAGTTGGTGATAAGGCACTACGCGGTAATGTTGGGTTGTCCAAGAAAATTTGATGGTGTATGTACATGATCTTTTATACGAAGTTTGTGCCTAATTTCTTTGACGATAATTTTCTATTAGTGCTAGCAATTTTCTTCCAGTACTAGAGTTTATCCCAGTTAAGAACAGGCAAAAGCGACAGCTTATTAATAAACAATTAGGGATTTTGCAATGTTTATAATTCAAAAGATACGGTAAATTATTAGTTAATAAGAAGAAAAAAAATTATAAACTCACATGTTTATGCAATGTTTTATCACAACTGCAGGTGAGTGCTCTGCTGGGGAATTTGAAGAGGTTGCTGTTAGATATGTTTTCTGTTATGGTCAAGAAGCATCATGTACATCTGTTGGTTACTAAAAAGATACATTATTGGTTACTACGAAGAAAAAAATTAGAAACTCCCACGTTTATGAATGTTCTATAACAGCTGCAGATCAGTGCTCCGCTGGAGGAATTTGAAGGAGTTTGCAGTTAGATATCTTTATTATTATTGCCATAAAGCATCATGAATAGGGACAGCAGTCTTGCTCAATTACCCGTGAATCCGTGAGAAAACCCTAATAAAGGTGGGTATGTTCCTCTTTTATTGTCTGCGGGCATGCTCGTGGGGGTAAATCTTTGCCAAATGGGCAAACGGGTATAGGTATGGGGAGCTTCACCCATGCCCATTCTACCTAATTACCTGACAATAAGCACTAACAAGTGGACCATGTTTGAAAACCCTAAAGGCATTCCATGGTCCCACCCCTCCTGGCCAACGATTTCCTACCAACAAGTTCGTTTTTCTTCTATTTCCTATCCTAAATCCCGATCTGTTGCTTGTAATTTGTGTGGAGATCTTAGATCTGTGAGCTATTACATGTTTCTCATACGTTGACTCTGAAAAATAGTAGTCAACTTGGGTTGAACTGCTTCTTATCTTTTAATATGTTCATTGCCTTTATGATAAGATGTTGGTTGCATGAAGTGACAGTGGACACACGGGTATGCCCGTAGGCATCGAGTAGCCGCATGCAACAAGCATGGTTGAGGTTCTTCGCCTACCACCCTTCTTGGGTATGCCCGTGTGGGTGACTAGGGCTAGTGGGCATGGGTATAGGTGAGTATTATCCGTACCCGCCGCACCCAATTGCCAACCCTAATCATGTAAACATGTTGGTTAAGACATTGTGGGTAGCTATGCTACAGCACAATCAAAAGTTATTTATTATCTATAGTAATTTTCAATGAATAATGATGGTCTGTCCATTTAACTGATTTGTGTATAGTCAAAATACCTTTTCAATATTATCATAAAAGTCCTGTCTAATTTTGAAATGTTTGATGAAATACGTCTGAACCTTAGAATTGCTGATATGTGTAGGAGAAGTTTTTAAATAATTACAGGGATAAAAATTAAAAAATTATGTGGCACATTTTAGGCCATTCAGAGCTGTTCGAGATAAAGATAACTCAAGGAAAATCACCTTTTTCATTTTTGTGCCTCGAGAGCATAGTGTGGTCACTTAAGTAGATTGGGTTGTGTATGTTGCAAAATTGAAAAATCAGGATGGAAACTTGGGATATCTGTTGGACGATTGGATTTCATTGAAACTTGGCGCGTTACTTGTTCATTGGGAAAATGGAACAATTTTGCGCAAACTAACACCTTATATATGGATTCAGTCAAAAAATAAAATTATATATATATAATATATAATCAAAATCAAAATTTTAAAACTATATATATTGTAATATAATTTAACCCAAATTTATAAATCCATCTCAAACATTTAACGTAAAAATGCAAAGTAACCAACATTATCAATCACCATGCCCAACAAGAGGATTAAAAAGGAGATGATTCCCATGTGCAACTCATGTAATTTCCACCATGGTTCCTTCTCCTCCTTCATCGTCGGCCCGAGCTCCTCCTCCTCCGCCCACCGTCGGCCCGAGCTTCTCCGCCACAGCCCCTCTGCCCAAAGACGGCTCATCAAAATTCAAATTCTCGAGCGGATTGCCAAACAACCAGATTCTCCAATCAGCAGATTCTTCCGACAGTCGCTTCTCTAGACAGCTAGCTATAATCCAGAATCTGCACAATCTGAAGCTATCCTGAATTGGGCCATAGTCTAAGAACAAGGGGCCTTAGTTCACGATCACATAAAGTATGAGCATTGTAGGCAAACTGAGAAAAGGTATTGCAATTTCCTTGAGATTAAGTTCAAACAAAGGAAGAATCAACTGTACGAGATTGGCCAACTGAACATAGAGCACCAGTTGATTTTCATCAACCTCAGAGATGTGGGACTCCAATGCATCCACTAGATTGTAGTTATCTGTTCCTGAAGGTCCGAGAGCTCCCACTATAGCTACTTCGCCACAGTGCCTACAACCAATGTTGCGGCCAACGGAGCAAGTGGCGGCGTGTAGAGGTGATGGCGTAGCGGGCGGCGTTGCAGCCCAGGCGAGGTGGAGCACGAATGCCAGTGCAGTGGAGGCAAGTGAAACGATGGCGCAGCTGGCGTAGGTGAGAATGGAGCGGTGACAGTGCATGAGAAGAGGGCGGAGTGGGCGACGACACACGGAGGCGAGGGCGAAGTGGGTGGCTATGTGTGGAGGCAGTAGCACGCCGACGAGGCACATCCACTAGATCTGGACGCGACGTAGGGAGTAAAAGACGGCAAGTTTTCCCCTTTCACGTGCTAGATAGAGAAGGAGATGGGGGCTATACTAGATCAAGGAAATGCATCAGAGAAGATGCTCTGTCGATGGGATCAATATAATGCCATTTGGGTCGTCGATAGCTCTTTGATTTTTGGGATAGCGTCGATTGTTGCATGGTAGACGAGACCTCTCTCTTTCCTTATCCTCTTTCATTCACATCAGTTAAAATTCTATATGGCAAAAGCTATAGACAATTGATAGTGGACTGTTGTACATGCACGTATTAGTGAAGACTTTTTCTACACTGATTAAAGTACATATGGGACCCACTACCACCGTCTCTTTTTCCCTTCAATCTCTGGAGGGATGTTTTGAGTTTTGAAATGGTATGTGCAGTACAGTACGAATCTCATATGTACATGGTATCCTACACCATATCATTTGACTGTACATAGCATTGGTCTTCCATGCATACACATATTGTACACCGCATATGCATAATGTACATAGTATCCTACACAGTATCTCATGTGTACTTGTATAACATTCACTTAACTCTTGCATGCATGTATATCGTTACTAACATATAGATATGAGTCGGTGGCGGATGTCCATACTTACTCTCGTCCTCTCTAAGAAAAATAGCGCGATAACATATGGGCTGGGGACCGTGACATGCTTCCCCCACCTCTCGCGAATAAAAAGAAAACCAATCGTATCTTTCTCTTTCCACCCACACCTGCTACCCCTAGTCAGGCCATTCCTCATTTCTCTCTTCTCGTGACAATTCAAGAGTGGAATTTTATTTTTTTTAAATACGTGACATAATTTGATTGTTTGGTTCAAAAATATGTTTCCGTTGCAACACATAGCCAATTGACTAGCTTGTAAAAAATACATGTCCTATTAGTCTACCTATTGTACAGCGAGTGTACTCTTACACTCGGAGGTTACACATATTCAACATACTCATGTATGGATGTACCTATCGAACAGTATATACACATGCACAGTACACCACAGACGTAGAGGAAGAAGGCGTTGACGCCATTGTGGGGGACGATGAAGATGAGGACAGCAGCTGAATGGTACACCAGAGATGACCATGTAACATCTTGACCTAAAATTCGCTAAAAACCTAGCCCACTCACAGGGGTAGACATGCATGTGCTCTTGGGTTTTCGTCATTGTTTCATCCAAAAGGGTTAACATGGATGTGTTACCTTTGGACCTAGCAAGTATTATATACTACTCCCAAAAACATTCCACATATGCCATCACACTAACGGGTAAGAGTATTACATTCACCCCGTTAAGGGCTGACACTCTCGGCAGACCGAGAAAACACTTAGACAAGCACATAATCTTTAGATTATTCCGAATGGATAAATTTTGTGTGAGAAGTAACTGGAATAAATGGAAGTTAGTTCTTACCTGTTTCTTATGGATTCCTAGTTGCGCCCAAGTGATGACTTTAAGCAACACCTCTAAGGTTAACTGACCACTCGGCACATGTCTGTTCATCTAGTGCCACCACTCGACACATGTCTGTTCATCTAGTGCCGGCACATATGCCATGTTGTGTGTCCACTCCGAACTCACACACGCCATGCGCTACATGCCCACACCCTGTCCCACACATGCCCATGTAACAAAGATTGATGCTCTGATACCATTTGTAGCATCCTGCCCCAAAATTTGCTAAAAGCCTAACCCATGGGCTGGCACGCATGCGTAGCACCTCACTTAAGTTTTCATCCTCGCTTTACCAAAAGATTAACTCGGAGATGCTATATTTAAACCTAACAAGTATTATATACCACTACTACAAAATTGTCCATCAGAATCGGTTCTTTTTTGCCATTACAGTCGGTTCAAGTGGCGATACGAAGTCTTTAGATAGTGATGAGGTGGAGTTATCACAGTCGGTTTTGGCTCGATTGTGATAAAGCATCATTATAATCGGTTCTTTCAACGAAGCGATTGTGATGACCCCTCATTAGAATCGGTTCTTCTATGGAACCGATTCTGATAACGTGTCATCCGAATCGGTTCTTTCAAAGAAGCGATTGTGATGACCCCTCATTAGAATCGGTTCTTGTGTGGAACCGATTCCACACAAGAACCGATTCTAATGAGGGGTCATCACAATCGCTTCTTTGAAAGAACCGATTCTGATGATGGATCATCACAATCGCTTTCTTCCAAGAACCGATTGTAATGGTATGATTATCACAATCGTTTCCGTCAAAGAACCGATTCTACTGATGTGGTCATCACAATCGTTTGCTTAAAAGAATCGATTCTGATAAGAGGTCATCATAATCAGTTCATCTTAAGAACCGATTCTAATGATTGTGTCATCACAATCACTTTTTTCAAAAAACCGATTCTGATGAGACGTCATCAGAATCATATATACAAGAACCGATTCCAATTATGTGGTTATCAGAATCGGTTCCACATAAGAACCGATTCTGATGACCCTAATGGTGGTGTTGCAATTTTCCATATTACCCAAAATGGCAAATATTAACAATCATATATCACATTCACAATACAGAACACAAAATGTACATATCACATTCACAGAACACGAACACTTAAATTACAATACATATAGCCCATTCGTTCACAACATACAAACACAAACATGCTTAACAATCAGTACACGTGTATATATATCACATTGACATATACAATTAATATTGTTTCCATATGGACTAGTAGGACGCTTCAGGATCTCTAAACCTACCGTCCTCCGATATAACTTCTAACCAGTACCATTGGCATATCCTCGAACTGTCCAAAAAACGTGGACAATTCGAGACTGCTTGCTTATGAATGTGACGAAATGGCATATTCATAAACAAGCACTCTCGAATGGGAGACGTAGGTTACGCATTTTTAACTCTAACGTAGATCATATTACAGGAACAATAATAACATGTAGATCATATTCTTGTATTTGCGTTAGATGATGAAAGCACGCATTGTGAAATTTGAACTCAGAAATGTTTGCAAAAGAATCACAAGCAAGTAGATGTAATGTGAACATGATAATTGAAGCATTCTGGAACATATATCCATGTCAAGATCAAAGGAGCATGCTGATGAACTTACACTAGAAAGTCTGAACAAGCGGATCTTGGGTTTTCCTTTCTGGCTATACTTGATGAGCTTGGTACCTTTCTTCAAAGTAATAAGGACTATCTACTTCCAACAAACCTGTTATACACAATGTTAAAGAAGTTGGAATGTTAAAGAAGTTGGAATGTATGTTTTCTAAAAGGTCATATGTCTACGAACAGGTACACAACATATACAGTTTCTGCAATGTTGTAAGGCATGCGGAAACTCCAACCAATGCAACTAAAATGAAGAGAGAAAATAGTTCGAACATGACACTGCACAAGGTTGTCAAATCATGTCCAGAGTTTGCAATAAGAACCTCATCCTCTTTTCCATCTAGAGATTTCGCTATAGGAATTGCATGAATGACTTCTTTACATTGCATGAAGCAGGCTCATAATTGTATGAGGCAGAAAACCACACTAACCAACAAGAGTGGTGAAATAAAGTCATTTAAGAAAATTGGGGTGCCGGTGTCATTTCTAGAGGTTTATATACTTCTAAAGAAAAGATAAAAACCCCACCCAAAGCAGAAAATCACCCTTGCTTGTGATCTAATAAAGAACTTTTCAGTACCCTTGTAGTTCTGATGTGCTTCAAGGACGAATAAAGTTGCAGTTCAAGGTTCTCGAGCTTGTGTGAGCCTACTACAGTGCATATGCCTCGGCCAACTTGCAAGCAAGTGTTCATGTAGAGCTGCCGCTCACTTGCTCAACAAGAATTATGCAACTGACTTAGTCGATTTAAGCTAGAGGGGAAAAACATACGGGCATACATGGCATGATATTCCTAGGCACAATTCAAAACAGAAAGTGTAGAGCACAGAGGAACGCAGGTCTTGCTTGGCATGTGCTGTGGCTCACGCCGGGCAGCCGGTAGGAGGGATCGACACGAACGCAGCAGCGACTCGGGGCTCGCCCGGCCCAAGGGCGACAGGATGGTGTTTGCTGAAGCCTGCGCATGATGAGGATTAACGATGGTAAATGGCTTTCTAATGGCAAACTGTGGGAAAATAACAGTAAAAACAACAACAAGATTGCACCATAATCCTGATTTTAGTTGCAAATTTGACAAGCCGATAGATCAATGCGAATAATAGATAAGCAATCACATACCTGAACTAGGAAAACATCTAGAGCTAATATCAGTCATTTTACATGGCTAAAACCAGTATTTAGAGATAAGCAAGTGCTATACAATATCATTTTAACCATGTGAAGAAAAAGCCTAATTCCAAAACTTAAAAAAACATGCAGGTTAATCTGAAATCCAGAATTCTGTACTAAAATGATAACATGTTTTTACAATACATAGCGGGTATAACACACGGCTCTGAAAGAAAAAAAAGAACACTGCCACAACATCGCTTCACGCATCAGGAATCATGGTGTGTTATTTAAGTAGGAACTAGGAAGAAATGGCATCAAAATGCAAAATATATTGTTAATGCCGTTTTTTAGGATAAGAGAGTTCTACCTAAAAGGTATGAAATCCTAATGATGGACATGCCTTCACTGAATGGGCATTCTATTTATAAAACTGAAAATTAAGCACATAAGAAAAATCACCAACAGAAAAATTTATGCCAATTATCTCTATCAAACTGAAACCAGCGGGCACTACATGAGATGCTAACTGAATGATTTTCTTGACAAGATCCAAACCTAAAATAACTCCTACAATTTCGTTGACATTCCTTTGTCATTAAAGTATAACAATCCCCCCATATTAGGGTCATATCAGATATCAACCACTCAATGACCTAAACCCTCAACATCACCATGCCCAAGTGCATCTCCTAAAATAAGCAACCATCAGTCCATCACATTGTCGAACACTACATACATTTCGTGTGAATTTCTTAATTACCTAAGCCTCAGAGGCTCATATAGGTTTGCAAGAACATAAATTTCTCGAGAAAACCAGGACAAGAGCCCTACTCCACGCACGGACTAATAGCACAGTAGGTCGATAGATAAAAGGGGTGGAATTAGTGAAGCACCGCTTGAGTTGGGCGCTCAGCGACTACTCGGTGGGTGAAGGCTGGGTAGAGAGGACCCGCGAGGCGAGGATCCGCCGCCACAGTGAGGCATCGCAGAGCGCCGCCGCCCCCTGTGAGGCACCCGAGAGAGGGAAGCGGGCTGCGGCGGGAGGCGGGCACCGGGTCGGGAGGCGGGCGTCGGGGTGGCGGGACGGGAGGCGGGGTGTCGGGAGGCGAGGCTGAGGGGTCGGGCGGCGGGCACGGGGCGGGCTGCGAGCGGCTCAGCGCAAGAATAGGAGGCTGCCTGCGCTAGGGTTGGAGGCCAGTGTGAGTTGCGTGCGCGAATAAAATGGCCGGATACTTGTCATCAGTATCGCTTTTTGAAACAAACCCGATACTCATGTAAGTCATTAGAATCGGTTTTATATCTAAAACCGACACTGATAAGGACATATATCCGTATCGCTTTTTTATATAAAACCGACACTGATGTGTTTCAATATCCATATCGTTTTTCAAAGAAAACCGACACAGATGTGTGTAGTATTAGTATCGCTTTTACATATAAAACCGACACTGATAAGGTAATATATCCATATCGCTTTTTACAGATAACCGACACTGATGTTTATAATCCGTATCGCTTTTTAAAGAAAATCGACACTGATACAAAATTATCTCTATCAGTTCTCAGAAAAAACCGACACAAATATAGTTCATTGCACTATTACCTTTCCAGACAAACCTGAAGTCTAAATTTTCAGAATTAGACATGAATTTTCCTTACATAGTTGAAAAGTCAAAACTTTCTCAAATAAAGACCAGTTTTTTTGAAAATTTCCAAAAATGATTTCCTATAGGTTAGCCTCATTTCTGTGTCTCAGAATTATATAGATTGTACACCACATCGAGACTACACTATATGTAAGTTCTGAATTTTCAGCATTTCACCAACGAGAGAAAATGCCATAACTTTTTCATACATTGTTGAAAGTATTAGAAATTTGGCAAAAACATATTTCAGGATACTGCAAAACTTTTCATAAAAGAATTTTTGGAAAAAGTGATCTCATTCAATAAATATACACGTCTCGACAACAGGTCAAGAGGGGTGTGCATATGGAGAACACCAGGGAGACATTATCGAAATCTACTCTGCAGTTGTACAACAGCTCAGGAACTTGCCCGAACCACATATCTTCGAACTGTCCAAAAAACGTGGACAATTCGAGAATGCTCGCTTATAAATATGCCATTTCATTCGGCATATTTGTAAATAAGCATCCTCGAGCGGAGGCGTAGGTTCCATAACCTAAACTCTAACATTTATCACATGATAGCAACAATAATTCCATATTAACATGAGAGCACTATAATAATTAAATAGATGTGTGCTTATGAAATAAAGAGTGTGAAATCTGAAGGCACGTACACAATTCCAGTGCAACCTAAACTTTATTCACGACATATCGAAATTACCTAGTGCAAAATTGAAGGGGTTTAAAGAATTGCTCACATTTTGAAGAAAACTGTAAATGAGGGCAAAAAGAGAGGAATCTCCTCAAGATAGGGTTTCAAATTTGCCCTCTTAATACCCACCCATGAGGACTTCAAATTTTCTCACCCAAGTATTGCTTTCAACCACACAATATGAGATGTTTTCTCGGGTGGCGGCGAAAAAATCTCCTCTAGAGCAACAACAGAGAAGAGTTCAGCTCGAGTGCTATATATGACCTAGCGAGGCACATCAGAACGGTTCTTTTCAAAAAGCGATAGTGATGTGAAAGCTCATCACTATCGGTTCTTTTTATAGAAGCGATAGTGATAAGCACGTGGACATCAGAATCGGTTCTTTTAGAGAAGCGATAGTGATGTGCACAATCATCACTATCGCTTCTATAAAAAGAACCGATAGTAATGATCACGTGCACATCACTATCGCTTCTTTTCTTAGAACCGATAGTGATGTGCATAGTCATCACTATCAGTTTTTTTGATAGAAGTGATAGTGATGATCACGTGCACATCACTATCACTTCTTTTCTTAGAACCGATAGTGATGTATATGCACATCACTATCGCTTTTATCAAAAGAACCGATAGTGATGTGGACGTGATCATCACTATCACTTCTTTTGTTGGAACCGATAGTGATGACTCTTCACATCTCTATCGCTTTTTAGTTTAGAATCGATAGTGATATGCCTAATGTTACATCACAATCACTTATAATCTCAAAACCGATAGTGATTATTACTAACACCTCTCCGGAGTTATTTATCACAATCGTTTTTTCCTAAAAACTTAAGAACCGATACGGATAAAGCGATAGTGATGTGCCGTTCTGTAGTACATACGTCACTAACGAGGTGTACTCCTCTGAGTCGGTGTACTCTCCTCCTCAACGGCGGAGATGAGCGAGGGAACATCGTCTGGTCATGGCAAATTCGGCCTCGATTTCCTAGGGGACGGTGAATCCTACACTGGTGACCTCGTGGATGATGGCTCTATCGCTGATGACATCATGGACGACGGATCCGCAGGCTAGTAGTAGACGATGCCAGAGAGGAGTACACCGGTGCATGTGTACTGCTTGTGGATGGTAGATCCAACGCAGGTGACCTCGTGGTCGATGGATCTATGGGCGAGCACTATATGACGTCGTGGATGACAGATCTTCCGCAAGATATCTCATGGATGACGGATCTGACTCCCACGATCTTGTGGACGACCACTATTACAAAAAAAGCCTATATTAGACATCTCATCATAGACGATTTTAAAAAATCATCTGTGTTAAACACTACTGCGGATCGAGTATGCACAAACGGTTCGAAACCGCTTTCAGAAGCGGTTTTAAAACCGCTTGTAAGCAACCGCGAGTGATACCCCGTCGGGTATCACAAGCGGTTCCCCGAACCGCGTGATACCCCGTCGGGTATCACAAGCGGTTCCCCGAACCGCTTGTGGTTCGACACTTCCACAAGCGGTTGGTGTTACCAACCGCTTGTGGAGAGGTTCTCTCCAAAAGCGGTTGGTCTTACGAACCGCTTGTGAGGTCCTCAAGCGGTTGGAGTTGCCAACCGCTTGTGAAGAGTCTGACAGCATAGTGTTTTGATTATATATTCAATATAGAATATGTTTTCAGAGGGGTTTTTGATATAGATTTTAACAATTGAAATAAATAGAACTACATGAGTTTTTTTTGACACAATTAAATATATATTATTCATGCGTACTCATTCAGATAATTACATGTTCGTTTACAAAAAATACGAACTTAATAGACTAAAAAATGAACAAGTTGATGAGTACATGAAATAATAAGTCACTTTTACAAGTTTAAAAGAATAAAAGGGCGAATCTTGAGCTCATTTCTTGCGTGCGTCGCTCTTTGTGCCCTTGGTCGACGTCGATGTCAGCTCACCTGTCCTTATTTCAGGACAATCTCTCCAACAATTTGTGTGGAACTCGCCTTTGGTGGATAGGATACAATCTCGTCGACAATAAAGCCGATGAGTTGTTCTTGGATTGCTGCAACCCGGTGCGGCGGGATCACGCCTTGCACATCGATGTTGGGCTGACAAAGCGGGAAGTAAATAAATCTCTGGACATGTAATTAAAGTGTAAGTACTAAGAAATTGACATGTACACTACCTCCGTGTTAGTTGTCGGCACATCATCGTAGGTAATACTTTGCATATAGTGGCACACATAATAGCCACATAAGTTGTTTCCATCCGTCTCTTGTAGAACCTGCGATGAAATTTGAAAAGAAAACGATTATTGGGATGAAAAACTGTTACGGCATATTAATATTCTTTAATACGTACTCGAGTGCTTATTTGTACATCAAATTCGTTCTCGAAATGTCCTTGTTGCTTCTTTCGAAACCTTGCGAATGCCCTGTGTGATGCGTTATTATATATGAATAGTAATTATCAGAGTTGGAATCGGCAAGGTATTTCAATATATATAATAAGGAAACTATCGTATATATATGCGTTATATACCTGTTTAGGGTGTCAATGATAAATTGATATTTTTTTACCGGAGTCCTTTTTGAGTCTTGAACAACGATTTAGCTGCTATCAAGCTTGATGACAAGAAGGATCCAGTGAAACCTATTCATGTATTGCAACATATATGTAACTAGCTAGTAGTATTATAAATGCCTTGGAAAATATAAGAACGAGAGGTTGTATATATACGTACTCAAAGTTGAAGGGCAGAAGTATGTACGGTTTGTAGTGCTGTCCCAAGAATGCGTCGAGAAAGTAATCTTCAACATTCTTTCGGTTGTATCCAAAGACAAACTCGTTAACAATCTCTGGGTCGATGAAGCCCACGTTGAAGATATTCTCTTTTCTACATCGTTGTATCTCCATTCTACATAGAAAGGTATAAGTTTAAGAGTTGCAATTTTATTGGACGGGGAAGCACACGGTAAAAGTATGAGCTTGACACTTACAGGCACCAGCAGCTCATGAGAGACACGTTGATGGCGTCGGCATGGTAATATTGTATAAGTCGTCAAATTCGAGCCATATGGTTAGAAAGGTATAAGTTTAAGAGTTGCAATTTTATTGGACGAGGAAGCACACGGTAAAGGTATGAGCTTGACACTTACAGGCACCAGCAGCTCATGAGAGACACGTTGATGGCGTCGGCATGGTAAATATTGTATAAGTCGTCAAATTCGAGCCATATGGTGTTGTCCCGCGATAAAATCATCTTCTTTGATACGGAGGAACATCGTTCTTCCTTGAGCGGACTCTGTCATGTACCATTCGTGAAATTGCCGCATCTTGGTTGGCAGATCCTTTATCTCATTTGGGTCAATTAGCTCCCGGCCCAACCGAAATTGCCATCTGACCTCTGTTGCCATTGGGATATCATCTATTAATCCAAGAGCTGCACTGTGTGGGCTGAGTCCCGCCTCCTTCAAAACCTCTCGAGGTTCTCCCGATCTTAGTCTCTCTTCTTCTTCTTTGCCGCCGCCGCCTGACCACGTTTATTCTTCTTTGTAGCCTTTATTATTGTCCGTTCATAGTTGGACGGCACAGGTAGCGGCTTTGCACGGCATGTCGCGAAGTGTTCCACCGCTTTTGGATCAGTTGGTACCTTTGGCTCTACCTTCTTTTTGAAGTGTGAAGCCAATTTTGCTTTAGTGATCGCGTCACTCTCCTCCTTATTCATATCATATGCCCTCTTTGGAGGTTCCTTTAACCTTGTCGATCGGTGGACTCGCCTTCTTGGGAGCGGTGGAGGAGCCTTAATTCGCTATCGAGCTTCTTCCTCGGAGGAGATGGTGGGCGTGGTTTTCTGGGGATTCTTTTTGTTTGAGATCTTTGGTGGTGGAGTAGGGCCTGCGTGGGCGGGTGGTGGAGGAGGCGTGCTTTGTTTTACGGCGAGGCATTGCGTGCGGTGGCGTTGGAGGCGTGGGTTGCCGTGGTGGAGATGACGCGTCCACACCATCCGGAAATATGATGTACCGTTTGCGCCAAAGGATGATATTGTGGAGGGCTGTCCAAGCTTGGTCACGTCGTCGCCTCCATGAATATCGAGGTGAAGTTCTTCAAATCCGCTCGGCACCTCCTCCACCGCGACCTTTGAGTAACCCAGGGTATCTCGTTGCGATGGAACATCGGCCCGCTCCACCGGATATGCCATGCCTTAAGCCACCTTGATGGAGAGGTTACGGCGCATCAGCGTGTAGCTCACACCGGCGGCGAACCCTTATGTCATCCACGGGATAACGGGCTGCAAGTTGTCCGCCGGGGGCCTCGGTGGGCCAGCGGCTACTCCGCGCCGCAGAGGGCTGATCACGGCGTCCGACTGATTGCTCGGACCTAGTCCTTAAAGCTTGCTGAGGGCAATTTGTACTTGTTGCGCAACTATGTCGCCGATGCTAGCCTGGGTTGCTCTGAGCTCTTGTTCCAATTGGTACACTTTATGTGATTCTCTTGTTTTGCTTCTATGTCGCTCTCTGTGCGTATGTGCATCCTTGGCGAAACCATACTTCTCTGGCGTTAGCTTGCCCATACCTCGCGTCCGTCACAGGTGCTCGGGGTTTTCAAGGGCATGTGTTAGCTCATCATTCTCCTATCGCGCCACCAATGTACTCGCCGAGATCGCTCGGCGGCTTGTACAATCCTTTGGCCAACCTCTTGTACTCCAGGTGCCATCACCAAACTGCCGTCATCTGAAAGGCTCCCCCCATGACCCATGAATCAATTGTGCAGGCGATCTTCCCACAAAGCGGTAGCAGGTGTGACGTCCTTCGCCATTAATTCTTCTTCCCGCTTCTCCCATTTTGGTACAGCCTTGAGGTAACCACCGGTGCCAAGATGATGGTGGTATTTCTTCATCTGTGAATTGGCCTTGTTCTTCTGACTCGCGGCCTGGCCTTCAGCTGATAGCTTGAACTCCGCGAATGCTTCCCAGTGATCCGCCAACTTTGGAAATTGGTTGAAGTCGGGTCTTTCTCCCTTCTACACATACTTGCGACTGAGAGACGTCTTCCACGCCTGAAACATTGTTGCCATCTTCTTCAAAGTGAATTTCTTGGCCTTGTCTTCGGACCCTTGAGGAAATGTGAAATTTTCCATAATATCTTGCCAGAGCAGGTCCTTGGTAGCTTAAGGAACTTCGGCCCATTTTCTGATGCTAATTGGGACGTGATCCCTCACGTGGTAACCGCAAGCGTTGTTGTACGACCCAATTGCTAAAATAGGGGCAACCGGCATCCCTTCGTTGTTAACATCGGTAAACACGTGCTTTGTGGATGGATTCTTGTTAGGTCCCCGATGCTTGGATTGGGTGCTCGATGTACGGGGCTTGAAATACATAAACATGTGTATAAACGTGTCAGAGTGTATTATATTAACGAATTGCGATTAATTAACATGTCTACGGGGATTATATTCTTCTGGCTATACCTCATCCTGGCCGGAACCAGTGTTACTGAACTCAGCGACTCCAGCGTCAATGGCTTCATCAGCTGCAACCTCAACGGCGTCACCGGAACCAACATTAGCCTCAGCGATGGAGTCCAGCAAGAACTGTTCTCCCTCATCGAAAGTAGGGTCACCACGTCCTGGGTGCGCCATCAATTCTACACCAAGCATTAAGTACACCACAAGCATATTATTAAAAAAATTATTATTAAAAAAAATTCTACACTAAGCAATACTTTGAAACAACCATATTACAGATTACAACACAAGCATATTATTAAAAAAAATTCTACACCAAGCATTACTTTGAAACAACCATATTACAGATTACAACACAAGCATATTATTAAAGAAATATCTACACCAAGCATTACTTTGAAACAACCATATTACAGATTACAACACAAGCATATTATTAAAAAAAATATCTACACCAAGCATTACTTTGAAACAACCATATTACAGATTACAACACAAGCATATTATTAAAAAAATATCTACACCAAGCATTACTTTGAAACAACCATATTACATATTACAACACAAGCATATTATTAAAAAAAAATCTACAATGTGGGCATATTACAGATTACAACACAAGCATATTATTACAGATTACAACACAAGCATACCAAGAATACAAAATCAATGTGGGCATTATACATGCACAGAAATGAGAATATCCTTGTGTGCATTTCACCGAACATCTTGTGGGCAGCCGAATTAGAGAGGGGGGACGACTGGCGCACAGCTGTACCTCGGTCCTCCTGGGTGGAATGGCGATGTGGCGGCGGTTTGGTGGCGGAGGAGGCGTCGGCGAGGTGGCGGAGAAGGCGTCGGCGGGGTGAGTGGTGGCGGCGACGAGGGCACCAGCGCGGGTCGCCTGGCGCGGGGGTGGAGCTAGTGGCGTTGGGATGGTTGGGTGGCGGAGGAGGGCGACGGCGTCGACGAGGATGGCGGCGCGGGGTCTCGACGGAGGCGACGATGACGGCGGTCGGAGAGACACAGGAGTCAGCGGCGCGCACGTGTTCTCGAGCGGGGACTTAGAAAATTTGGGGTGTGAGAAAAGGGCAGGGCGTGTAAACTTTATACAGAGAGCACTTCTACAAGAGGTTTTTAGAACTAACCGCTTGTAAAATATCTGTACAAGCGGTTTTAGAACCAACCGCTTGTAGAGGGAGGACTTCTACAAGTGGTTTATATTACTAACCGCTTGTAGAGGGATGACTTAGGAAGCGGTTTATATTACTAACCGCTTGTAGAGGGATGACTTCTACAAGCGGTTGTTATTACTAACCGCTTGTAGAGGGATGACTTCTATAAGCGGTTTATATTACTAACCGCTTCTGAATGTTGCGTTCTAGAAGCAGTTCTTTTCTAAAACCGCTTCTGAATGTTGCATTCCAGAAGCGGTTCTTTTCTCAAACCGCTTCAGTTTAATTTAAGAATTTTTAAAAAAGCTCTTACAACTTTAGTTTCATTCCATAATTTTTAAAAAATGCTTTTAGCAATTTAGTTTCATTCCATAATTTTTAAAAAAGCTCTTACAACTTTAGTTTCATTCCATAATTTTTTAAAAATGCTTTCAGCACTTTAGTTTCATTCCAGAATTTTGGCACTTTACATTCATTCCAAATAAACACTTCATACATAGTTCATACAGTAGGGGTACATCCTAAGTAGTAACGTACTTTGTCTTTACAAGTGTTCCTTCATTATGATCGCGACGTATGAAAGGAGTATCCACGTCTGTGTCATTGAGGAGGCTTATGTCGACATCCACAACGAAAGGAGGGATCTCGTCGAACTGACTATACTCTTCCTCGTCTGTGACACCCTCAACTCCAACAATCCTTCGTTTGCCTTGGAAAACCACGTGTCGCTTTGGCTTAGTACTACAATCTTTCTACTTCTTAGGTTTGCTTGACATGTCCATTACGTAGAAGACCTGTCTCACATCGTTCACGAGGACGAACGGTTCGCGCCTATAGCCGACTTGCGTGAGGTCCACGATTGTCATACCGTATTTGTCGACCTTCACGCCGCTTGAAGTCAGTTTGACCCATTGGCACTTAAATAGAGGGACCTTCAAAGGTCCATAGTCAAGCTCCCACATCTCTTCTATGAAACCATAATATGTATCCACCTTGCCTTTGTTGTCGTCGGCGTCTATACGGACACCGCTATTCTGGTTGGTGCTCTTGTTATCCTGGGATCTGGTGTAGAATGTGTAACCATTTATCTCATACCCCTTGAATATCACGATTTCACTAGATGGTCCCCGAGCCAAGCGTTGTAACTGCTTCATTGTCGACCCTTTCAAAAGGATGTACTTTTTGTAACCAAGCGCCAAGAATCCATGTGCTTCATGTTATCCAATCCTCGACCTCCCGGAAATCGCGACGTAGAATACTCTTGTGCTCAAGGACATACGGGGCCACTACAGTTGATTGTTTCAAAACTGTGAAATGTGCTTGCTTAAATGTAAGAAGATCATTGCATGCAATTGCTTTCCTTCCTAGTGTCCCTTTTCCCCGTAGCCTCCCCTCATGGCGTGATATAGGGACACCGATCGGGTTTAGATCATTAATGTAATCGACACAAAACTCAATCACCTCCTCTGTCCCATAACCCTCGGCAATGCATCCTTTCGGACAAGAACGGTTACGAACATACTTCTTTAGCACACTCATGTACCTCTCGAAAGGGAACATGTTGTGCAGATACACAGGTCCAAGAATACCTATCTCTTTGACAAGGTGAATAATGAGATGAACCATAATATCAAAGAATGCAAGAGGAAAGATCATCTCAAGACTAACCACACTTTGTACCACGTCATCCTGCAGCTTAGTTTATCTGGATCGATGACCTTCTGTGAAACCGCGTAGAAAAAAGAACACAGCTTTGTGATTGTCCCCTGTACCCACTCGAGCAGTATGCCTCTCACAGCCACTGGGAGCAACTGTGTCATTAACACAAGACAGTCATGGGATTTCATGTGTACGATTTTATTCTCTTTCATGTTTATGAGTCTCTTTACATTCGAGGAGTATCCGGAAGGGACCTTCACACTGTTCAGGAACTCTATCACGCTTTTTTTTCTCTTCTTTGCTTAGAGTGTAGCTCGTAGGATGTAGGTAATGCTGTCCTTTCCCTCTCTTTTCGGGATGTAGGTCGTTCCTCAGTTCCAAGAGTTCAAAGTCCTTCCGAGCTTGCAGTGTATCTTTCGATTTTTCGTACATATCTATGTAGCCAAGCAGGTTCAAGCAAACATTCTTCGTGATGTGCATGAAGTCAAGTGAGTGACGAACCTCCATGACTTTCCAATAAGGCAAGTCCCAAAATATTGACTTCTTTTTCCACATGGGTGCATGACCATCCTCATTCTGCACATGTTTGCTTCCAGGACCCTTTGCAAATACTACTTTCAAATCCTTTACCATAGCAAACACACGTGACCCACTACGATGCTGAGGCCTTGCACGAAGGTCTGGTTGCCCGTTAAATTTCCTGCCTTCCTTCCACAACGGGTGACTCGTAAGAAGAAACCTACGGTGACCCATGTACACAACCTTCCGAGAGTTTTTCAGGTACATGTCGTCTGTTTCATCTAACAATGCACGTAGAGTTTTTCAGGTACATGTCGTCTGTTTCATCTATATCCTTTGATAGTTAGGTCGGACAGGTTACCAAGAGCAAGCCAGTCGTTGATTGTTACAAATAACAATGCACGTAGGGTGAAATACTCCCTTTTGTACTCATCCCATACCCTTGCACCATCGTCCCACAACGTCACAAGATCTTCAACCAATGGTTTCAGGTAGACATCGATGTCATTTCCAGGTTGCTTGGGGCCTTGGATCAACAATGGCATCATGATGTACTTTCGCTTCATGCACAGCCATGGAGGAATGTTATAGATACATAGTGTAACAGGCCAGGTGCTATGGCTACTACTCAATTCTCCAAAAGGATTATCCCATCGGTACTCAACCCAAACCTTATGTTTCTCACCTCATCTGTGAAGTCTGGGTACGTCCGGTCGATTTTCCTCCACTGTGAGCCATCTGCAGGGTGTCTAAGCATCCCGTCGTCCTTACGCTCTTCTTTGTGCCAACACATCATCTGGGCATGCGCTTTGTTAGCAAACATACGTTTCAATCGGGGGATCACAGGGAAATACCACAACACTTTAGATGGAGGTCTCTTCTTATTACGCTCCCCATCCATTTCACCTGGATCGTCATGCTTCACCTTATACCGTGATTCTCTCACTGCACCGGACAAACATCCAAATCGGCATACTCATTCACGATACGAGATACAATCATTAGGACATGCGTGTATCTTACGTACTTCCAATCCCAAAGGACATCGACTTGCTTGGCTTCATATGTAGATTCAGCAGTGTTATCTTCGAAGCAACTTCTTTCACAGTGATAACAACTCATTGAATCCTT
This sequence comes from Otatea glauca, assembly GCA_036346275.1. Lineage (NCBI taxonomy): Eukaryota > Viridiplantae > Streptophyta > Magnoliopsida > Poales > Poaceae > Otatea > Otatea glauca. The sequence continues at coordinate 19,165,922 of CM070717.1, read as the reverse complement.
TATCGACACACCATTTGTAGCCTTCCATTGCATGAGTTCGATGTGGTACGCAGCTTTTTGTGGCCACCTTACGCTTTGGGTACAAAGGAGTTATGTGGTCCTCTAACATCTGTTGGAACATCTCGAACCTGTTTTCATCTGTAGTCTCCCTCTCATCACGCAACATCTGGTCTAGCTCATCATCACCAAAGTCACCAAGTGTTTCTTCCACGGAACAGATGTGCGTGCGTCAGGGATATTGTTGAATCCATCTTCCTCTTCCTCGCCTTCTTCATCATCTTCTGGCTAATCACCTCAACCGCCATGGTTGGTCCAATGTATAGTTTGGCATGGAACCTCTCATGATCAAGTGGTTCATAACTTGCCATCGCTGGAGTGCTCCTTCTCGTTCTTGCAATCTACACACGGACAACATATGAAGTTGCACGAGGCAAGAATGCAACGGCCACATCGAGAAAAGCACGCTGCGCCATCAATGAACTCTCTCGGCGACGGTCTGCATTGTACATCCATTGCCAATTCATCTACACCAAGTTATAATTTCATTAAAAATTATAACAAATTTCATTACAAAAATTATAACCTAACTTAAATTTCGTTACATTTAAACCCAACAAAAAAAAGCTCCACCTACACCGTCATCCAATTAAAGACCTACCTTTCTAATTATTTTGTATCCCTTCCTACCTTTGTAATTATTTTTTATCCTTCTACATGTTTTTATATTTTATTTCATACACCAATAATTACTTCCTTGCAATGTTGGAAATTTTTTTTAAATAATATATTTTAAAATTCAAATTGCAGAAATATACCACGAAGAAATTTTTTTGCAGAAATGTACACTTGTCGCCCTACCATAGGGCGACATGTTGTTTCACAAAAAATGTTGCCCAATTGTAGGGCGACACGTCACTAGTCGCCAAATAGAAGGGCGACACGTCACTAGTCGCTCAATGGGAGGGTGACATGAAGAAATCGCCCAATCGTAGGGCGACTTGGCCAGAAAATTGACAAATTTTGGAAAAAAAATTTGAGAGACTTAAAAAAAGATTAAAATATTTGGATAAACAGATTTAAGATTGAAGTAAAATATTTTTAGCCTCTAGAGAAATTTGAAATAATTTTCAAAATTCCCTTGAACAAGTAGAGTGCACGGTTTTTAGCCTTTTCGGCGGCCCGTACAATGTCATGTCTAAATGGTATTTTTACGAACAGTGGACCACATTTGATCTTTAATACATGCACTTCCATATTATGGAGAAATACGTAATTTACAGCTTGCTTTGCATCTAATTTCCACTAGTGCAACAACCCTAAGTAATATAGTCGGCAACAACTCATGTCATGTTTTTCACCTTTTAGTGGCGTAAAATGTCATGTCTAAACGGTATTTTTATGAACAGTGGACCACATTTGATCTTTGATACATGCCCTTAAATCGTGTTATTAAACTTTGATTTGTAATCATGTGTTAAACTATTTGTTGAACATACATGAGGGCAGATGCACCGAAAGTTCAGATGGTAAAATAAGCAATAGACTAGATTATATTACAAGGGCATTACAAAGATGGATTTAAATTGCTTGACGAACTAACTAACTAACTTGGCGGTGTTTGTCATGGTGGAGCAGATGATCGTTCCGCCTATCCGGTACAACGAATGATGTCCTACATTTTCGCATATTACGACGACGTGTAAATTTTGCGATTTGTCCTCGGACCTTGCTCAATCCCACTATGAAAGAACTCCACGGGGTCCGCGGTGCTCCAGTGTCGCCGATTGGGTGGCCTATGCGTGCGTCTCGGTGTGTAAGACAATATTTTTTGTCATACCGATTCCCGCGTCCCCTACGTTTATACCACGGGTTCGGATGGTGCATGTAACGCGTCAAGGACTTGTTGCGTGGTGCGGACCTTGGCCATTTACTTCCCTTGTCCCTTCCTCTTGAGAGGAGGTACCCTCTTGCGCCTCATTGCGTTGGTGTTGGCGGAGATTTGCCGAGAGGCGCTTTGCTTTGTTTGGCTCGCACTCCACTATATGGTGCGGGAGGTGTGTGTTGGGCTTGTCCTTGTACAACCGGAGCGTGCCTGCGATCAATCTGATATGCCGTTGTGGTCGTTGAATAACACCGTAGGCGTACTCGAGTGCAGCTCTTACGGCGGTAGTAGCACCACGGGAGGGTTGCTCCCCGATTATCCCGTCACGGGAAGTTTGAGATGTGGGTGGTACGTCTCGGGTCCACCAGTTGAAGTAGCCGCACCGATCATCCTCGGCCAAGGGCACCGATAGAATCTCCGTCCGCTAGTTCATCGTGGCGGTATCAACCATCGCTGAAGGCCGTGTTCACAAAAGTCGGGCTTTGGGTGGCCCCGAGGAGGTTTCTCTTTTGACTCGAGCAATTTCGCGATTTTCTTTTTGAACTCTGTGTCGACGAACCGGTTTAGAATTACTACTTTGTGAGTGAAGCATGAGTTAAATCGCATGAAACTCACCGATTGGTTGGCCTCTTGCCCACCGCCCCGAACTCGTCGCTCTAGAATGGGGCGTATCTGGCGGCCTCTCCCGGGTTGAAGTTCTCGGGCGAAAGCGGGTTGGCGTCGTGGCGATTGTGGACAAATTAGTAATCACGTCGTTCGGCCGTCGATCCATTGGAAGAAGCAACACCGTCGTTGTCTTTGAGAAAAGAAAAACGATGCATGAAATGGTAATGTTACTCTATATTGTATGGACACCAAAGAGTCTACGGTAGGCGAACTGCTTGATGAGTGGCGCGGGCGGCCGTCTCTTCGTGGGTAGATTGCATCATCTTCGCGGAAGGTTGCGATCGCAATTGGGTGGGCAATTCCGGCGAATCAGGCGTCAACGCTACTAGTATTCGGGTACTCGGGGCGGGATGAATTCTGCTTGCTGAAGAGGCGACGGTAGAATGACATCGTGCCCTAATTTGTGAAGATTCAGCTGACGTGTATTGCTTGTTTGGCGGTGTTAGATGTCTACCTCTCGGTCGCTTTTATAGTGGTGCTGAGGGGCTGCTCCACACAACTAAAGCACTGATGCATGTGACCTGTCCCATCGGCCCAACAAGGCGGCTGACAAAGCTGATGCATGTGACCTGTCCCATCAGCCCGACAAGGCTGCCAAAGCTGATCACGTCTATCCCACGAGACAGACCACGCGAAGAAGGAGGTCACGTCCTCCCTGGTCACGTCTATCCCACGAGACAGACGCGACAGGAAGCTCCCGGACTCCTCGTAGTACCGGGCTAGCACATCGATCGAAAAATACATTATGAATTAACCTAACACATTCATCCGGAAAATGCAATCTGAAAAATCGTCGTACATTAGACAAAACTTACCGCACCGTGCGTAACCGAGTCAGTATGGCGGGGATCGTGTCCCTTAACACGGGGATGTGTCTAGGAGGATCGGGTCGACACGTACCAAGCGCTGCAGTGCGGGAAGTGTACCACTGTCGGTACCTCGTGCGTCGTGGGTCGTACGGCGCATCCTCGGCATGGACGTCGTCCAAGGCTCCTCCCCACTCCTCGACCCATGGCGCCATACGTACATGCCATGGGGTGCCCCCATGCCCGCCCCTCCTCGTCTGCCTGCGGATAAGCAAAAATAAAGCATTATTACATGTCATTACACCGTACAGATTAGAAAACATCGATGTAGGGAACTTACGTGTGGACGCCGTGTGGAACCCGCCGGCCGACCTGGACCGGGAACTCCTATCGTAGACCGAACTGCCTCATCACTCGATGGACAGCGCAGCCCTCGACCAGGATGTCGAACACGAGGAACCGGCGTGTGCGCCCGATCTGCCCGCGTCGCGTGTGCATAGGGTGGACAATCTACGGCACACGTAGCTGGCGTCTCCCATCGTATGCGGCGTCCGGCGTATCACGGTCCTCGATGAGGTGGTTGAAGGCAGCGATGAACTACGGGTAGCTAAGCCGCCCCGTGCTGTGTGCCCACCTAGGCTGCAGTGACGACAGAAAATTCAACACTACCATTAGTACTGAGAAATGTTAAAGCGTAGGTTTCTGGCCGTGGTTTGCAATATCTTACCCGTCGGTAGCACGGATGGTGCCCATAGTCGGCAGCGTCGACATCGTCATCACCATCGCGTAGAAGAGGACTCATGTCGATCCTAGGCGCCCGATCTGGAACCTCTTGTATGCCCAAAGCTGCGAGCGCGTGGACACCGGTGAGGATCGACCGTCGGCGATCCGCCCACGCCCTGCGAGAGCCCACGATGCGTCGCGCAGAGGACCACGACCCCGAATGCTGCGGCGCGGCGTCAAGGGTGCATCGCGATCGCCCTCATGGCTGGGCCAAGTGCTGTCCACGCTATCCCGTGGGAGCTCGTGAACATGCACCGACCAAACAGCCCAGAGCGAGTGCGCCTCAAGGTGGCGGCTCACCCTCTGCTCGTTCGCAGGCTCGACGATGTGCTTCGCCTGTAAATTTAAGTTTTCTTGTTAGTCTAGCCAATATATATATGCGAAGTTAAGTTTGAAAGGTTAGTTGCTTACCACGAACTGTCGAAGCCACCTATGTGTGGGACCATGGGTGTTGGTGAAGACTCGGTACGCGGCAGGCGGTAGCACACCATGGAACCGCGCAAGTACCTCATCCCGCCACAGCGGGTCGACGTCCTGCGGCACCACAGGGTCACCAGTGATCGGGAGACTGAGGAGGTTGGAGACATCCTCCAAAGTGATCGCCATCTCCCCGATAGGTAAGTGGAAGGTGTGTGTCTCCGGTCTCCACCGATCCACCAGAGCGGTGAGAAGGGACCTGTCAAACGGGAACCGGTGGCTCGCGTCCCTCCCCTGCGCACCTGCGTGCGCCTCCACCATCCGTGCCAGTGGCCGCAATCCTGCTACTTGCAGCCTACGAAACAGAAATATTAAATTAATATGAGCACCGCACTAGTTAATTAAAATAGATTATGATACTACATCGGGAATATTTTGGAATTAAAAGATAAATACATTACCTGGGGATCCAACGTGGATCGAGGGTCCAAAGCTCCCGCGATGGCCTCGGCCGTAGCACGCCACGACTCCCGAGGGTCTGTCCCTCCTCCGGTGAAGCGGTGGCGAAGTGTGCACGGTGACGACCGTCAACAAGCGGGTCTACCAACTCAAAGGGCGATCGTCATCCACAGCCTGGTGAGCCATACCTGCAAATTACAAAAAGGAAAGTTATATACAAATAAATACACAAACATCGTAACAATACATCGAACCAAATGCGTACAAATAAATACACAAACATGAGAACAATACATCGAACCAAATGCGTACAAATAAATACACAAGCATCGAACAATACATCGAACCAAATGCGTACAAATAAATACACAAGCATCCACAAAATCTAATCAAGCAGACACAACGCACACTACATCGACAAAATATATTAGAACAGGTTACAACGAACACTTCATCAACCAAAATATATTAAAACAGTTACAAACGAACACTTCATCAAAAAAATATATTAAAACAGGTTACAACGCACATTACATCATCAAATTATATTAAAACAGATTACAACGCACATTACATCGAAAATTATATTGAAACAGATTACAACGCACATTACATAAACAAAATATTAATTTGACATATAGCATCTAATAGTTCAAACAGCTTCTCCGGTAGTCCGATGACGTCGTCCACCACGCCTTGTAGACGACGATCCTTCCCCCGCCATCGGGTTGCCATCTCCTCATTCGTCCTCTTCGTTATGTGGCTGGCAGTTCTTGAACGTGTGACCTGTTTGCTTGCACAACGAACATTTCTTCACGCGCTTACCAGTTTCGGACTCATCCATATCATTCCTAATACGCCTTGTTTTGCGACGGGCTCCTTTGTATGATCTTGCATCAAAGTCAGGGACCCAGAACCTTTCATCGACACCAGGGGTTGTGGTGAAAGAACCGACAACACATAACCATACAGCTCCTCGCCCTAGGTTGCCATCACCTTTTCCTTTGTAAAATATTCAGATAGATATGTACCGGGTCGCATTCCAAATAATGCACATGCAGCTATCACATGAGAACATAGCACAGTACAGCGAGAGGCTTGTTACGAGCATTGACATTCACTGTAAGATGCACTCTTGGGTGATAACCTTACGTTTGTTCCCGCCGTCCTTTGTCCCTGCATATCACCTCGAAGCGCAATGTTCGTGAACCTACTTTGATAGCTCTATGCTTGCCCGCCTTATTACTCTTCTCATCCATGTATTTACTTATCATGCTTGAGTACAAGGCATTCTCTTCTCTCATTACTACTTCAGCAGCTTTATACCTATCCACAAAATACTTGGTTGTACCCGCAAAGACTCCTCGACAATTCCTACCAGCGGAGACACCTCATCCCTCTCATTACCCAGTTGTACACCTCCGCCAAGTTGGTCGTCATGACACCGTATCTAGCACCATGTGTGTCATGTAACAATGACCACTTCTCTTTGGGCTCGTGCTTTATCCAGTTCGAGAAACATTTGATCGGCCTTTACTGCGGCGACGACTCGTCACCTCATCTTCATTGCCAAAGGAATAAAGGCTCGCTTACTCACTGTGTTACATCGCTAGTAGTCTCTTTGTGTTTTTTGTTAGCTCATCAAGATTCTTCCAAAGAGTGCGGAACTTGCTATCTTGGTTACGCTTACATAGCCTCTTGAACATGTTCATCAGTTCCTTGTTCTTGAACCGCTTATAGAAGTTCGCGCCCAAATGCCTCATGCACCATCGGCTCTGCAAGTCACCCAGAAATGGCTCCTCTTCCCTGTTTGCAAGCGTCGATGGCACTAAGCGAACCGGCATGCTCATGCGGTATGCACACATGTTGGCGAGTCTTCACCACCCCGATCTTCAAGTTCGCGGGAACCACAGCCAACTCTCATAGTTCTCGCTTTCCACGAAGGCAAAGGCAACAGCGAGATCTGGTTGTTCGGCCGACGACCACAGTGTCATTATTTGTCCTTTGTATTTCTCGGTCAGGAATGTGCCGTCCACACACAACAATGGACGGCGGTGATAGAATGCCCTAATGCATGCTTGAATGCGAAGAAAACTCTCTTGAGATGCCTCTTGTTGGCCACTTCCTTGACGGATACCCCGATAATCATAAAAGTACCAGATTTCTTCCCTGAATGCAAGCGAGCGAAGCGGGCAGATTATGGTACGAGTCTTCAAATTTCCCAAATCTCATTTCCAAGGCCTTCGCTTCGCGCTCCATGCCTTCCGTAGCTAATTGTGTCTTCAAATCTGTTCTCAATTGCTCGGATAATAGCACGGGCTCAAAATTGAGTTCTCAACTATCTCGGGTACATGACACTCGCGATATACCCGACGACGAGTTCTGTGAGCCACGTGGTTTCCTCGACCATACAACTATGTTGTTCAACCTTGAACATAGCGGTGGGTAGGGATGAAAGCAGGCGGAAACTTCCGACCGTTCCAAGAAAACGAAGCAGAAGCTTTTTTCGAAGCGGAAGCGGAAAATTTCGATGCGAAGCGGAAACGGAATTTGTTTTTCAGCGGAAGCGAAGCGGAGAGTCGATTCCGACGAACGGAAACGAAACGGAATTTCCGTGTAAGGCTATTCGGAAATTCAAAGCTAAGGCCGCCCCGACTCCCGATTGGCGGCCCAACCTGCGGCTGTGAAGGCCGGGGCAAGCGACCAAGCACCACAGTCCACACTCACGGTCACGAGTCGTGAACCCTAGCTCTTAGTCTCGAGCGCCTCGGCGGCGGCCTCCGACCAGTCTGCGGCGCGCCCCATCCTGCGGCGGCGCGCGCCGCCTCGAGCGGTGTGCCTCTCGCCGCCGCCCGCAACACGCCTCCCCGGCTTCCTCGACCGGCGTTCATCCACCGCGTTGCCCCCGACTGGAGTTTCTCTGTCGCGCCCCCGCCGGCACAGCTACCACCTGAGGGCGCTGCCAGTGTCCCTAGCCTCTGCATCTCCGACCGCGCCGAGGCCATCACCAACGACGGCGCCCCCACGCTGCGACGACCCCGTGGCCGAGCGCATCTAGGCTGTCCTCTTGAACTTGATGTCTTCTTAGGCTTAATTAAAGGTCCTTGCTCATTTTGCTGTCCTTTTGAACTTGAACTCCATCTCTGTTGGTTAATTTATGCCTTATGTGAAATGTATTCCTATTAAGATGGATTGGCTATTTTCAGAGTCAAAATTACTTGATTTTACTTATTCTCGATGAAATCTAAGATTGAATCTAATCCATGGTTGCTTTAGTTTAACATTTGTTGATGTTAATCGGGTAAAACCTTGGATTAAGACGAGCTTAATGTGTTCTGAGTTGTGATTGTGAAGAAATACTTGGACAAGAGGTAGCTCTTGCTTCCTTAAATTATTTTCTCCTGATTTTTTGGTGGTAATGTCGGTCATTTTGCTTGTGGTGATGATAGATTTGTACACATCAGGCTTTTAGTTGAGAAATTGGGAGGAAAGAGTATGTGCTTACGGCAGTTTCTTCTTGGAGGGCTATCTTGTACATAGATATGAAGATTCTAGGGTGTGTCGTGTGTATTCGTTTGCGATATCAGTGCAGTTTCATGTTAATTAGCTTGGGAATTGGCTCGAGTTGTGATTGAGATTTGGTTTTACGAAAAGAAGGTTGAACCATGGTAGCTATTATAATAACTCTTCGGGAATCGAAATACTAGGAAGTCTGGTTAATGGTGATGTGGTTTTAGAGGTGCTTGATCCTTTTGTGTTGAAAAAGTAGCACATGGGTTCGTAAAATGTCAGATGAAATTTTGGAAGCAGCCCATATGCATGTTTCTCTACAACATATGAGGTGCGAGCTCACTTCCATGTTGGAAAGGAATAACAGAATGGCAAATGAATTCATTCTGTGTAGTTCTTTGTAGGTGGCATGTCAAGATTTATCCAACATCTAATATAGTGTAGGGAACTTGCATTTGGGCTGCTCGATAGATGGTGTGAGTGCTAATGGTAATGGATGTGGCCTATTGTTTTTGTCTTACTTTTAATCAAGCTCTGTCACGATCTTTCGTGTTTGCATCTTTGAGTCTTGGATTCTGATCTTTGGCCGCACATTGCAACAAGAATCTGTGCAATTTGGTTTCCAAATGTACCTAAGTGAACATTCATGCAGGGCCATCCAATTGAATCTTGAACAATGAACTTTTTTTGGGCGCAAGAACAACTTGTTGATCTTAAAACTTAGATGCGAATCTATCTTAAAACAGAAATGTGCAGATGTGAATCTATTTAATCACTTATTGTAATGTAACAGATAGCCATGGACAATGCTGCAAGTAGGAGCAGTAGTGCAAGTGCAAGTGCGACATCCCCTGCTTTGGCTCAGTCGCTGATGCTGCTGGAGCCCTCTGGTGCTACTCCAACTCCAAATGTTGTTGCAGCTGCTACTCCAACTCCAAGTGTGGATTTGACTGATGAAACCGAGGGCAAGCCACCTCCTGGAAAGAGAGCTAAGAAAGCTACCTCTGATGTTTGGGTGCATTTCACAAAGTATGAGGTTAATGCGAAAGATGAAAAGGGCAACGATGTTGTACAGCTATGGGCTAGGTGCAACAAGACCGGATGTTGCTACAAAGGTCGATGCGAGAGCAGTAGAGGAACATCGGGTTTCAAAAGTCACTTAAAATACAAGCATTTTATCTTGACCGGGCAGCAAACAATCAACCTGAAGAAGAGTGAGTGCGATGAATCTATTTCATCTATTGAGACTTATAGGTATGATGAGGCTGTCAGTTTGAAGAAATTTTATCTTGCAATTATCATGCATGAATATCCCTTTAATATTGTTGAGCATGAGTACTTTGTGGACTTTATCAAGTGCTTGCGTCCTTCTTTTCCAATTAAAAGTCGCATTACTGTGAGGAAAGATATATTGAATATGTTTGTGGAGGAAAAGAAAAAACTGTATGAGTACTTAAAAACACTTGAATGCCGCTTTAGTACAACCATGGACATGTGGACATCTAATCAAAACAAAGGCTACATGTGCATCACAGTACATTGGATAGATGACAGTTGGTGCATGCAAAAAAGGATTATCAAGTTCATGCATGTAGAAGGACATCATTCAGGAAAAAATTTGTGCTTAGCGTTTTATGATAGTATAGTGGATTGGAATCTTGATAGGAGATTGCTTGCACTTACTTTGGACAATGCTTCAGCAAATGATAAATGTGTTCAGGGGATAGTGAGCAAACTCAATAAGATATCTCCATTAATCTGTGATGGCATCTTTTTTCATGTGAGATGTTTGAATCATATTTTGAATCTCGTTGCCCAAGATGGTTTAAAGACAATTGCACCAGCAATTGCAAATATTAGAAATCTGATTGCAATTGTGAAGAACTCTCCATTGCAGTATGAAGAGTTTAAGAAGTGTGCTTCAGAGTGTGACTTGGATGTGACAAAGGGTCTCTCTTTGGATGTTCCTACAAGGTGGAACTCCACATATCTTATGTTGAAAAGTGCAATTTATTATAAAGATGCTTTTGGTAGGCTTTTTCTTCGGAATTCAAGCAAATATAAGAAATGTGCTCCAACTTCAAATAATTGGGCTATGGCAACATCGATATCTGCATGCTTGAAGCTATTTCATGATGCTACCGAGCTATTCTCTGGCACTAAATATCCAACTGCAAATCTATTTTTCAGAAAGTTTTGTCAAATTAAGATCTCCATTGCGTAATGGTGCGACAACTCGACCCAAGAATTAAAGCTATGGCACATTCTATGAAAATTAAATATGACAAGTATTGGGAAAAATCCAACATGGCACTTGTTTGTAGCATGCTTCTTTAATCCTAGATATAAGAGAAATGTGGTAGAATATTATGCACCGAAGATTTACCCTGCCACTTCTATGCAAGAGATTGATAAGTTTACTAAAGTTGTTTATGAGTTGTTCCAAGCTTATGTCTCTACTTCAAAGAAGACAGTCTGTAGTTTTACAAATGTGCATCAAGTGGATTCTCAACTTGATGTTGATGAGGATGATGAGCTTGACATATTCTTGCATAGTATTAGTGAATCGATCATGTTACCAAAATGAGTTGGAAGTGTATTTGGAGCAACCTCGGCATCTATAAAAGACAAGAATTTTGATATCTTGTCATGGTGGAAGGTCAAGCGAGTTGAGTTCCCTATTCTCTCTCGACTTGCTCGTGATGTGCTATCTATTCAAGTGTCGACGGTTGCTTGAGTCGGCATTGATCTTGATGGACGGGTTGTTGACCCATTTGAGTCGTCTAGATCACGAGATTGTGCAAGCTTTAATTTGCATTAAAGATTGGACCGCAGCATTAAAAGGTAACTTTTTAATTTGCTCCAATAGTTTATTCATCATGTGAAAATATTTAAGCCTAATCAGTTTTTACTAATCATTCAGTGGTACCATTGCATCTATCATAAGCGAGTTGGATGTGGATAGTCTTGGCGACATTTTGCAAGCTCGATAGAAGCGGTTTGCCTTTTTTATCTAACTTTCAAACCATATTGTTCAAATCAAGTAAAATTTCAGTTTAGTGTGCTTCTATTTGTCTTCTCAACAACATTACTATTGTTTCACGCTTGCCTTTGTAGTTGGAGGAGCAAGAGGATGTCGATGGTACCGATATGGAGAACATGATGGACTAATATGGGGACAAATAGCTTGAAAAAATTGAGTTTTAGCGATTTGGAACTATATGTGTTTGCTATTATGTTATGATTTGGAACTATATATCTTTGCTATTATGTTATGATGTGGAAGTGGAACTATATGTGTTTGTGATTATATTATGATGTGGAACCATCTATGTTTGCTATTATACTATGATGTGTTGGCTGGTTTTAAGGTAAACAATGTTTAAATATCTTTGTTTATACCATGCTCAATATTGGCTAATGTTATTAAAATGTTCTGTGTAACTACGATACCATTCAAAGTTGGTATGTTTGGAGCTTTGGATAGACAGCTTTGTGAAATTTTTCGCTTTCGTTTCCGTATCCGCTCCGTTCCGTTCCGTATCCGTTTCCGTCACTATCCGTTTCCGTATCCGTTTCCGGGGTTTCCGATTTTGTTTTCGATACCGGTAAAAAATATGGAAACGGAAACGGAACAGCTATTTACCGACCGTTTCCGTTCCGTTTTCATCCCTACCAGTGGGTGCCCCATTTGGGCTTGTACGCGTGCACTCTCTAGGGGCACCCTTGCATCTCGCACACCACGTCGTAGCAGGTTGGGGTTGACTTCTTAACTCTGAAAGTTCTTCTTAGTGATAAGGCCCAATCTTTGATAGCATCCTGCACTGCCTCTTTTGTGGGGTACATGCTGTTAGGTCTCACCTCATTGTCGCTATACTGCCAAGGTGTATCATTGCCTTTATTCACAACCAGGTTATTAAATTGATGCGTGCTCCAATCTGCTGGCACAAGTGGCTCAACATCTTCATCTTCCTCATCCGAATCATCGTCGTCTTCCACTTCTACTTGTTCATATTCAAGGTCTTCCTCTTCCATCTGTGCTATTACTTCCTCAATTTCCTCACCTTCGTCTACTTGCCCCCGCGCATCTTGCCCAATGTTTCCCTCATCCTCCCCAATCTCAACTTGCTCACAAGTCTGGTAGCCAATATCCTCATTGCAACCCTGAACATGCTGCTCCCGGCTAGACTCCCCAATTTCAGTGTCACCATAAGTGAACTCATTTTGAGCCTCGCTCGCTCACGGCGTCCATTCTTTCTGCTGCGGTGCAATAGCCCTTTCATACGCTTGCACCAAAAGCACCGACACCATCCACGTTGCCCGACCTCCCTCACATATGACCTCCAAGATCACGGTTCCTTTCACTCAACCAACTCCCAATAAGCAGGATCATCTCGCATGTTGCAAAGGCAAGATAACTTGAGTGCCACTTCTCTTGTTCCATCAAAGCGTATAATACAACCAATTCAACACGAAGCAAATGTCCGCTCTTCGACCCTACTTAAACTTCTATCCACATACTGAAAGTTACTCAAATCCGCACCCTCCGAACCATACATGACAACCCCTTCTCCATAAAAGATTCTAAATGGAACTCGTTCTGACATATCTGCGAACCTATTCATTACCACACGAATTAATTACTCTTCATAAAAGTACTATAAACTATACGTATGTATATACGCACTTCATGAAAAATATCTACATTACTAAAAATATTCATCACTTTGCACTTATATTTCTAAAAAATATCTATAGCCCTAACAATATATATATGTGCACTTCTATATGTAAAAAAACATATCTGTCGACATCTATCTGTAAAAACCGTAACAACATATTATTATTCGTAAAAACAACTATGTACATGTGTTTCCACAAACCGACTAAATTACTAAAAAAATAACTAGATTGAACTACATTTTGTTGCTAAACACTACCATGATTTCTTGCTACACAACTAAACAAATCGGATGTTGCTAAAGCCGCCACCTAAACACTAAACAAAATAAACACTACATTTAACTAGATCTAACCTAAACAATAAACAAAATAAATACTACATTTAACTAGATCTAACCTAAACACTACACAAAATAAACATGAAAATAACTAGAGTAATTTGTATGTACAACGCAAATAATCGTATGTTTTACGTAGATAATTACTCATGTTTTGGACCGTGTTTGTTCATGGGCCATCTTTACCTAAACACTAAATTACTAAAAATATGAACACTACATTTAACTACATCTAACCCTAAACACTAAACAAAATAAATCGTGAAAATATTTACATCTAACCTAAACAAAATAAATCGCAAAATATTTACATCTAACCCTAAACAAAATAAACCGTGAAACTAATTACATCTAACCTAACCTAAACACTACACAAATTAAACCGCAAAATATTTACATATAACCTAACCTTCCTAAAAAACGCTGAAACTAATTAGTACTAACCTAACCTAATCCTAACCTAAACTACATAAAATAGGCGTAAAACAATTACTGCGTGATGCGCTCTTCTTCCCTTCTTTTCTTCTCTTCTTCCCTTCTCTTTCTTTTCTCTCTTCACCCTCACCCTCTTTTTCTCTGCCGTTTTTCTTCTCTCGGCGACCGTGCCCCTCTTTTATTTCGGCTCGATCGCCTCGGTTGGGCGACGAGGCCGCCCGCTCCACAATAAGCCCAACCGTGCATCGATTTCATCTTGTCGCACTTGGGAGGCGACTTTCCTACACCCGCCACTTGTCGCTTTTGGTAGGGCGAGTAGCCTGTCGCCCAACCAGCGGCGACGGTATATTCTACAAAAAATATTTCGTGGTACACTTTTGCAATTTGCATTAAAAAATGTATTATTTAAAAAAAAATTCTGCAATGTTGTACCTAGATCTCCCCCAACTTATTGTGATATTTAAGATTCTAAAGCTAACAACCACCTAGATCTAAAGCTTCCAATCACCTTTACCTTGTAATGTCATTTTTTGAACTAGATCTCCACCCTACATCTTCATACAACAACAAAAACAAGGCATAGAAAACAAATTTTCGATCATGCTTAAAAAGTTCAAGATTTCTCCACAACCATTGAAAAAAATAGCAATATCTAGGTGAGAAGGATGTTCACATGATGTTACTAACTTTGAAACACTTAATTTGGAGCTAATCACCTCAATTAAAAATTTGGACAGCACCTCCCAAAACATTATTGGGCGGCCTTCTCTGTCCGATCGTACCTCTGCTGGCTCATGGAGAAAGAAGGGTTTAAATGCGCTGCGCGGGAGGGCTTCCAGAAGCGGTTTGAGACACGAACCGCTTCTGAATGTTGCATTCTAGAAGCGGTTCTTTTACCCCACAACCCGGGGTAAGTGCTGCACTAATTGCTATACTTTGATTTGTACATTACACGTAACTCAAAGTTAGGATGAATGACCATGGCAACATACCTATGTGGTTTCACTAGATTCTAATTGTAATTCAACCAAGAAAGAAAAGGGTTATGTATGTTGATTCCTTACAGAGCGGCAACCATGACTTGAATCCTATCACGAAATTACTCAACAAGTAATCACATTATCTCCATAGATAACTCTCTTGTAGATTGTTCAACATGTACGTTGCTCGTAGAATGGCCGAGGCTAAATTTTTGGAATCACATATATCGTTCGAAGTCTACAAAGCTCATGGAGGGCCATCCAAGGATGGGTCGAAGCTAAACAATGATTTTAAGTTCTCGATATCCGCTAGTACACAATAATCACATATCACACATCGTAATAATGCCTCTGGAACTAACAAATTCTATTTTTGCAATGCCACTAATAGGAAAAGGGAAATAACCTATGTGGATTCTACGTTTGCCACAATATGCAACTCCTCATCGGTACAAAGAAGACCATTGACGAGGAGGTTTGTCAATCTTGAAATAATTGTTTTATACTTATCAATTTATATATATGCACGAATTTAGTCTTCCCATTGACAGGTTCAGAAATGTGCTACAACTCTATTGGAACAGGCCGATCTTATCAGAATTTGAGAATAACTCTGTTCCTTCTTACTACATGAGGTAATAAATCCAGAAGGCGAGTTCCACTCTGCCTAACCTGATGAGTTGTGTTTGTGAGACCATATGGAGGTAAACCCATAGATGTGTGATGAGTATTTGATATTTGTTAGGCTTGTGTCGATTTATGTAAATTTATTTTAGGCTTGAAAAATTGAATTAGCAATTTTAGGTTGTTGTCGGCCTTCCTAGTGAGCTTGAGCAATGTATTTAATTAGGAATTCATACTGGCATATTATGTTGGGCAACTCTATGTGATGTGTTTGCCTGTCTGAGATGGTTACAGGACTTCAAAGCTAGGTCATGATGAGACCAAGGAGATCAGGACTAGGCTAGGAGAGCTAAGGTCCAGACGGTGACACCGGAAGATGACTAAGGCCGGGGAGTTGCTACAAGCTGGGATGACAAGTGGATGGATAAGATGATAACTTAAGCCATACTCAAACGAAGGAGGATCGTTGGATCAAGGGTTCATAGGTGGAGTAGTGGTTAAGTTAGTGTTAAAAGGTTAAAACTCGTTATGTTGTTGGGTTACGGGTTAGCCAATGTATGACTGAGGGAGTGAATCTCAACTCTTGATGAGGTTTCTTGAGGGCCAAGAAGGTCAACCAAGGGTGGAGGTTACTCCTAGTATGCTATAAATAGAGGAGTGGAGGGAAGCCTCCATGCTATGTTTTTGACAAAGATTTTGGTTTCCTTGTACTCCTTTGAGATTTGCCCACCTGGTTGTGAGGCTTTGTAAACCTTCCTCTTAAAGCAATGAAATTTTAATTTTTCATCTTATATTCTGCAATTTACATTCCGCACTTTAAATTCCTGCAATTTACTTTCCGCACATTTGGATTTGCCTCCCCTCCTTCTAAATGCTTGTGTATTTTATGCTAAGGATGAATGATTGATGGATGAATCTTCTTCAGATCATATCCCAATCATTTAGGCAAACTTTATCTTAATTCTTGCAAGAATATTTGCTTGGTTCTTTCTTGCAACTTGAGCTTTGCTTCCCCTCCTTCTACTTGCTGCAGTTATTTGGGATCTAGAACATATTAGAGATTGAAGAACTCATCAAAATCATGTCACAACCCAGTAAAATCCATTAGAACGCATTCTTGCTCAAGTTATACTTGCAACACCATGTTCTTGATTTGAAATCGCTGTTTTTGGTGCAGCTTAAACCATTTGCTTGAAAGGTTAATACCTTAGACTTATTCTTGTAATTCCTTCTGGAATCATAGTCCAAAGGTCATTTCCATGTCATGGTTCAAGTTTCATCAAGTTTGGTTGGATAAATCAAAAGTTATTCAGGTTTCTTTATAGACAAAGTTTCTGAAATCTCTGCTTTTGTGCAGCATGTAAGTTAAGCAAGATAGGTCACTCATGTGGGATTTATTTTGAAATTAATTTTTTAATAATTGCCCTGAGGACTTTATCCTGCTATGTTTCAAATTTCATCAACTTTTGATGAGTAGATCAAAAGTAATTGATGTTTCTTGACAGCTAAGTTTCTGAAACTGCTTGTTTTGTGCAGCAAGGATGTTGAGCTAGATAGGTCTCTATTTTGGGATTTATTGTACAATTCCTTTTAGAATCATGATCCAGATGACCTTATCTTGATGTCATTTAAATTTCATCAATTTTGGATCAGTAGATCTAAAGTTATTCACATTTCTTAACGACCAAGTTTGATATTTCTGCTCATCCTTATTGTTGAAATTCCTGCTCCATTCATCTTGCTTTTTGTGTTCTTGAACCTAGTGTTTGCTCTTCAGCACTAGTGTTTAAGAAGAGATTTTTGAGGGAGAAATATTTATTTGGCTCCTATTCACACCTCTAGTCGCTGATTTTGGTTATTCAGTGTTATTTCTGAAGTATCACTTGGGTTAATTTGTGAAACTTGTGTTGTGAATTCATGAATTGTAGTTCTACATTCAATTGGTGAATATATTGGAGTTATTGGTTAATACATATGAGTTAATTGTAATTGTGCATTCAATTGGTTAATATATCTGAGTTGATTTCTAAAATGGATGTGCTATACGTGGTGTAATATGTAATCTGAGTTAATTTCTGAAATGGATGTGTTGTATGTGCTGTAATATGTAATCTGAGTTGATTTCTGAAATGGATGTGATAATATGCTTGTGATGTAATCTGTGCTTGTTTCAGAGGGCATGGCTAGCATTTCCTGAGGCTAGCCAATAAACATAACAAGCTACGTCAATACAAAATAATATCACAGGCGGTTCTTTATAAAAATTATCTGTGATACATATCATATCACAGACAGCTGGTACTTGAACGTTTATGATAATTGAACATCACAGATGGTTCTTAATAGAAACCGTCTGTGATATATAAGATATCACATATGGTTTCTAATATAAACTGTATCACAGATGGTTTATACTCATAACCGTCTGTGGTATGTGTTCCACAGATGGTTAGGAAACCATCTGTGATGAGCCATTATTATCACTGACACATGGTTATAGATGGTTCAGAAAACCATCTGTGATGAGGTTTTTGAAACATCTTTGATAAGATTTTCTGTACTAGTGGGCGAATCCACAATCGACGATGTTGGGTGTGTCAAATCTAGTGGTAGTGGCCTCAGCCGCACCGGGATCTATTAAGGTTGCCGATAACTAGGAAGAAGCCCCATGTTGCCTCATTGTCATCCTAGAACGGCACAACCTCCTTGTTCGGTGATGTGAGTTGCACCACTGCAACCTCCCTTGCCGACCGGTGCACCATTACCTCCTTCCTCACCTTCCATGGCACTGCAGTCACTAGATCAGTGGGTGCAGAGAGAATGGAGAGGTAAGACATGAGGAGATGGAGGGAGAATCGGGAGGTAGGAACATACAAGAGGAGTTGCTGCCTTGCTAACCCACTGTACTGTTCACTTGATCGATTTTGTCCCATCAAACAATTCGAAAAAGGAAATGTAGAATTAGTATAATGTGCTACACGAATCTCGAAACTCCACCAATGGTGGTGATAACAGGTTCAGCTGAATCTGAGTCCATATTCTTATTATTGATAAAATAAATCTACGTAAGAAAGGATAACAAGTTCAGCTGAAATTAATCTATGCAACGTCAACATTGCCATCGATGGTGGCACAACCTCGACGACGTGTTGGGGCCACCAATGATGATGACCTCCATCATAACTAGGCTCATTACAAGCAAGAGCTGTGAACGAGCAGCTAGTGTAACATCCTAAATTTCCTAAAAGTTATATATTATGTTTCAAAAATCACTTCTCTGCATTTTCTTGCTTTTTTAAGACTTTCAACATTTAAGAAAATTGTTTCCTTAAATTGATCACTGTTTTATAATTCACAAATTCATTTAAGACATGGATAGAGCTTGAAAATAATTTATTTGGGTTGTAAATATTCTCAGGAGCCTCTTTAAAAAATTTCATAAATTTTAGAGTCGGTTTGCTAATTTTAGAAATTCAAACTTGTTTTTGTGATTAAATTAATTGGAAAATCACTTCTAAATTTTGGTTCCAGATCTTAGGCTGAATATTGTCTGTGGCATATTTCTTTTCTCTCCACATCTTACCATTGCACCCCAGCTCGCTGGCACCCACTCACCCGCCTTCTCTTGTTGACGTATCAGGACCGCATGTTAGTGCCCTTCTTCCCCCTCTCCCTCATGAGGAGAATGAGACAGATAGAGAGCTGAAATATTGCCATGACCGCCTTTGTCTCGCCGTCCTTCTCGCCCTTTTATCATTGATTCTTAAGCCGCCCAACCGTGTCCCTGTCTCCTCATCTTGACACTCATTCTATTTTCATAAAAACTCGAGTTCCTTGTGCTTTGTTTAGCGGGAACATGAGCACCATCCCCAATGTTGGTGAGCACACCACCATGCCATTGCCACTCTTGTGAGCTTACTTACCCGACATCCGTGCCATCCTCTTCCTTGAGCTCAGCTCTTACCTCTCCTATGCTTAATTTCACAGTTGGATTTGAGAGAACCCACATCACCATCACCTTCCTCACCTCTAGTAGACGTGCATGAGTCAAGCTATCATGATATGCTATTCCAGCCCATTTCTTCCACGTCATATTGTGTTCCACCATCTGTTTGTGCTAACCCCTCACTTGATTTCTCAGGATCACCAGTGAATCACCATCGTAGTGTGTTTCCTCTATCTTTTGCTGTTGACTACATTACTATCAATCCCTACTATTCCACTAAGCCCCTATCCATTTCCTTGCATCTGAGCCACCTCCGGCATACATGCAAGCTTACGTGAGTCTTCTTGCAATTCCTCCTTCTGTTGAGTTCACTTCTGTTGAGTTCCCCATTTGCTGCCACCGTTGCTCCCCACTAACTAGCCCCTCCAGAGCCACCCCATCGCCACCAGACCATGTGATGAGCTCCTTGTAGTCTATGGTGTAGTTAGATCCAAGGTCCAATATACATACCACATGTGCCTTTTATGGGAAGGCCTTAACGTAATAAGTTGTGGGGCTCTAGTATCAAACCACAGGTGGTAGATGGTAGGTTTTTGGACTCGTGAAAACATAGAGGTTGTACTCCCTGCTTGTATGGACCTTGCTGGGTAAGCATGGTTTACCAACACAATGTATGATCCTTAGGATATTGGAGGGGTACTCCATATCCTAAGGGGTATCATACTGTGGTTTGTTATTATGACTGACAGTGTAAAGTCTTTGTCATAGGCTTTCAAATCGGGTACTGATGGTATTGCATGACATGTTTTGACATGATAAGATGTTTATGTCAAATGGGTAAAGTTGTACGGCCTCTACAGAGTGTACAAATCTATTTAAATAGTTGAGTCCCCGGTTGTGGATAACTTGGTGAATCCTCCTCCATAGTAGCTTTCTTCTTTATAAAATTGTTTTGGGAGTGTATGGATGGGGAATAGAACGGCAAGAAGGGCCTTGCTATAGTTTAATGTTTCGTGACAGCACATCAATGGTTAATTATGCTTCATATACTTTATATCTATTTGATATCAAATGTCAAATGCTCTTGTAACTTTCCAATTGCAAACTATTATTGTTATTGACAAAGAAAGCTTGCTTTATGTGAAATTTGAGAACTTGGTAGGATAACCACTTCAATTAACATAGCCTTACATAGCATATACCTTTTGTTTAAAAGTCTAGCATAGTAAGATTTTCATACTCACCATTGCAATATCAAAAGGAACGCTCCCAGAAGTATGACTCTGGCCATGTTGAAGTATTAGGGCTACAAGAGTCGCTTCCTTTTTGCGTATGGCACCCAAGCCTTTCCTGTGAGTTTCAATTATTGGTTTTGTAAGTTTCTCAGGGCTAGTGCCCTACAATACTCTTTATAATTTTAGCCAATAGGCCAAATTTTATTCTATCTAACCTTCTTCCACTCTTGTAATTAGGTAAGATACAATTTCTATTTGCAACTGCATTTATGGGCAATTGTAGGAAAAATGATGACCATGCGTATTTTAGGTCCTCACACTTGGTTTGCAGCCGTGGAGCTCAAGCTCGGCTCGAGAAAAACTTGAGTAGGCTTGAATAAGCTCGGTAATGGACAACATCAAGAAACAAATGGAATTGCTTAGTAACATATAACATCATAACATCAAGAAATAAGAATTCTCAGACAACATTAAGAAACAAATGGAATTGCTCGGTAACATACAACATCACAAAATCAAGAAACAAGAATTCTTAGACAACATCAAGAAACAAAAATTCTCACAAGAATTGATAAAGGGACATTATCAGGACAACGAAGGAGAAAGACGCTAGTGCTTGGCGGAGGACGAGTAGGGCGTCTTTTGGAGAAACGCCTAGTGGTCAATCATAGAGATGATTGATAGATGTTTATGTTTTATATTCCTTTAATAAATACCATGTTATAGATCATCTAATATGTGGCTTGATTATGAGACTCTGTATAACGTTTTATGGTATTATTATGAAATGTCCCTTGTCTTTTAATCGATTGATATATCAATTGTTTTCTTTACAAAGACAGGCATGTGATTTGTGTGATGGTCATGTTTTACGTATCATGGATATGTGATATAAACAAAATTATATGGATATGGTGTTGGTGAACATGTTATTGGATAGACCATTATGAAACATTGTATTGAGCATTACATCACGCCCATTTGCTGCTCGCTGCCTACAGTTGATGCTACCGCCCCATTCAGACTGGGATTTGCCAACTTGTGAGAGCTCTGTCATGCTGTGTCCATCCCGTCCCATGTCCATGCCCATTGCCCAAGGATTGCCCCACAAGAGAGCTTGGAGGGAAGCCTCGTCAGCCACTCTATCATAACGTGCTCGTGAGAAATCACACACTCTCTCCATTCACTTCATTGCTTTTGAATCCATGACCATGTCATATCGTTCCTCAGCTCATCACTCACCTTCCCTCTCAAGAACCAAGGCCCCTTCTCCTGTGCTTCACCGAGAACATGAGGCATCCTTGCCGGCACTAGTGAGCACACCACCACACCATGGCTACCCTAGTGATCTTCCTTACCGGACATCCACGTTATTATCTTCCTTGAGCTCTACCCTTACACCCCCTATGCTTAATGTCATAGTTGGAACCAAGGGAGGCCGCATCACCATCGTCTTCCTCACATCCGGCAGACGTGCCCAAGTCAAGCTCTCGTGACCCACCATTTTTGGTGATCTCCTTCCTATTTCTTCCATGTCATATCATGATTCACTATATGCTTGTGTTAACCCCACACTTGTTTTCCCGAAATCACCAGTGAATCACCGTCACTGTGTGTCTCCTCTATTTTCCTCCACCAACACCATTATTGCTGATCTCTACTGCGGCAATAAGTCTCCATTCGATTCCTTGCACCTCTACCATCCTTAGTGTTTATGTGGGCTTACACGCATCATCTTGTAGTTCCTCCTTCAGCGTAGCTCGCTGTCATCGAGGACCCCGCTGCCATCACTGCTATCATTCACCATCCAGCCACCTCTGACCATCTTCAATGCCATCAACTTCACCCTCATGCTCGTGGTGAGCTCCTGGTCCTCATGCGATACTTGTCTTAGCTTAAGGTAGTGTCCTTAGCGGGTATTGCTGTTGCCGATCATGGCGCTATCACGGAGATAGCCTTCACTGCCATTACGATGATTTTTGGTCCTCGTGCCTATCATCGTAGCTGTCCAGGTCCCCACTAGCCAAGGTGATGACCCGGTTGACTTTAACTGTTCTCTTTCGCCAAGTTCCACATCGACCCGAAAGTCTTAGTTGCCTCTCGCCATCGCGTCGCTGACTCCGTGTGCCATTTCGACCGTCATCGCAGCCAGATCTTCATCTTGACACCCTTATTCCATTTTTGGCCTTGTCCCAACCTTTATGCTGTTGCATCGCCTCTGTTAAGCTTGGGAATGAGCTCGACCACGGTGCCTAGCTTGCTCCTTTGTTCTCTCTCTCTCTGTCAAGTGGGCCTAGTAGTTAGCATTAATGATGTTAGTTAAATTAGTTAAGCCTGGTTAAGTATAATAAGTATGACATGTTGGACCGGTTAGATTAAGTAAACCATTTTACAATTTGAACTGGTATTTAGTTATGTGTGACTAATATCTAGACCCCACCTGTCAGTTTCAATGGAAAATAATAAAAATATGACATGTAGGCCCCACTTATTAGCCTCTTCGAGACAAAAATCCATTCATTTAATGTAAAATATGCTTTCAACCTTGACTAAAATAAGCCTTTTCAATTGAAAAACATAATACAAGAAAATACACCTTCAACCTCATCTATCTCTTCCTTTTTCTAGGATTTTCTCAGCCGAGCTAAATTCAAATACTTATCACTTTTGCATACAAAATTCAAATTGAGTGAAACTAGTTTCTAAATTTTTTGTAAAATCATTATATTTCTTAATCTGCAAAAATATTTGAATTTAGATTCGGCATGTAGTCTTTTTTTACTCTTATTTATGCTATTCGACGTATCACTTGTAGATACTGACATGCCAGAAACCACCGTTGACGAACCCGAGCAAGATGCTGGGTTCAGCAAGAAAGGCAAGTACACTCTTTGATCATATATGATCCTATATTTTACTATTATGTATATTTTGTCTAAAACTATTATGCATGCATATAATTTCGGTAAAAGTCACTATGTTAGTAAGGATGGTATATCCAATTGTTGCATTTACACTACCTTGACAAATTGATACCTTCACCATTGTCACCATAGTACTACTATCCATTATTCATAATTATTAAAAGTGGAATTATAGATTGTCGGGACCGGATTTTCGAATCCAAACCCTCTGTGTATAACCTGTGCTAGTCCAGGAAAAGCTAGCACACACAGTGAAAACAGTGATGACAACACATCCATATCAAGCACATAATATTAATTAAGCAAAAGAGTATTAGCCTTATGGCCAATTATTACAAATAAGTAGCATCATGGCTTGAGTTCAATAAGAAACAGCGGAAACGAAATAACAAAAGCAGGATAGCCCATCCATTTGCTCAACAGGCAATTGACTGGTGTTCGCGTCCTAGCATTCCGGATCGCCTTCGTCGGAACCACAAGCGTAGAATCGTAGTCACCTTCAGCTTCTGCAAACTCCTCTGGAAAGTTGGGGATGTTGCAAGGGTGAGCACAAAATGTACTCCGCAAGTCTTGGAAACATAATGCATGATAACTATATGCAAGGCTAAACATATGAAGGCATAATATGGCTCTTTTAGCATAAAGCAAAGTTTAACTGTAAATACCAATAGTAATTTCACAAAGCATCATTTGATCGAAAAGTAATTGAATAGTAATTGAATTTGATATGACAAATAAAGCAGGTTCCATCTACCTGACTGGCTCCATCCGCCAAACCATAACCCGAGAGTTCCATCTGCTCACGGATTCCCAAACCACCATTTTCCTTTAAAACAAAACCATGAAATCTACAATGTGCAAGCGTGCCTACTTTGCCCTTGGCCGTGGGCACGGCTACTTAAGTAGTTTTAACTCTACAGAGTGTGTACACTTTACCCACAAGACATGATCAACTCTTGTTGCCATGCAATTAACACACTTCCTTTGGTGTGTCGGCAGAGAGATCATGACAAGGCCTTTACAATGTACAACCCCACTATTAACATCGCCCGCTAAGGTTTCACCATTGTTAGGGTTCTAGCTGCCTAGTACAGAAGCCCCCTCTTGCGCCTGCCAACATCTGGCACTCACCAACTGGCGAAGCTAATAATGAGATGCACAAATTATTTAGCAAGGTCGTACCCATATAGACTTGCGGTTGTACGGTAGTGCTCAGTACATGGTAACACACGCTTCGGTCCTTAATTGACTAGGGCGGAACATTCACATACCAAGGTGTCGTGCTTTCTGCACCCGCCAAACATCAATCCGCCCTGGTCTAAACCATAATTTTCATTTTATTTCATTTAAATAACAGCAGCAACACCAATTGCCGCAACTTCACAAATAAGATTCAACAATGTTTGAAATGATTCCCATCATGGCATAACACCGAAACGTTTAAGCTGGACTAAGCAATTCTACCGTTCCATGCTAATCTACTGGTTATCACCAAATAAAATAGCTAGTATTACATAGGGTGAAAAAGGTTTGACGTGATCAATACCAATGAGGGTATAACAAATTCTGGTATTTAACTATACTCTTAAACTGCATTTAAAGTACATTGCATAAAAGTAAGCATGCATAATTTAAAACAAAATAGGCATTTTGTAAATTTGGGATCAATATGTTCAAGGAAGACTTGCCTTCGATGCCTCCTGCTAGATCTACCTCTGACTCCTGATTTGCTTGAGCTTCGACTGCGTCGTCTACATGCGAAACGAGAGCAAATAAATAAAACAAATTCAAACAAAAATTGAAAATAATGGTACTAGAAGATATATCATGAATTTAGAAATTTGAATCACTGGAATCGGAGCTCGAACGAAGGAGAACGGGCTCCTGGAAGTTCCTCGGATCAGAAAATCAGAAAAACCAGAGAGCTGACACGTGGCGCAATCTGATTGGCTGGAATTTCGGATTTCTGGAAAATCAGAAAAGGAAAACAAAAGCCGACTGACACGTGGGACCCACGCGTCAACGACTCGGTCTACGATGAACCGGGTTCACCGAGAAGGGTCGATGCCGATGTGGTGGACCACGCTGATGTGGTGGCCACGCGGCAGCCAGGGCTAACGTGGCAGCCGACGGGGCAATAACGCGGCTGCCACGCGGGCGGGTGACGCAACGCGGGCGCGGGAGGCGAGGCGGCGCTGACCGGGTGGAAGGTGAGGCGACGTGGCGCCGAGATGGCAGCCACGCGGCGCTAACGAGCGCCAGTAGCACGAGCGCGCGAGGCGACGAAGCGGCTCGGCGGCGGCGCGAACTCGTCGGAGCCGAAGAAGACGGCGCGGCTTCGAGCAAAAATGCGACGAGACACGATCGGATCTGGGGCAAAAGGAAAAGGGCATCGCGGCAAACTCGGTGCAACCAAAAGCGGCGGCGGAGGCTCACCGTGGGCGAAGAACGGCGGCGGCAAAGAGGTCGGGACGGCGGAGAACTTCGGCGAGCTCGTGCGCGAAGACGGCGGCATCTCGGGCAGCAAGGGTTAGGTCAAATGGGGCGGCGCGGACGTGGTGACGACGCGGTTAGGGTTAGGGTTTTCGGCGGCGGCGGCGGGCGCAAGCGACGCGGCTGCATCGCAGCAAGCCACGCGGCACGGATCCGACGACGGACTCGACACGGGCTGTCGGGTTGGCTTTGCGCAGGCGACGGGCCGAACGGGGAGGAGCTAGGCCGGACTGAGCGGGGAATAGGAACGGGCCGCGGAAGGATTCGACCCGTAGAGGGTTTTGGAAATTTAAACATTTTCCGAATTAAAGAAATTCCAGAAATTCAAATAAATAGCAAATAAATTCAGAAAAATCTCCAAAAATTCAGAAAAAATCCTTGAGGCATAATGAAGCCAACTAAAACTGAAAATCTTTTGTTTGATGGATAGGTTAGTCAAATTAAATCTTTTTGTAAATAAAAAAGTCAAATTAAGCTGAAATTAATTCAAGAAAAATGCAAATGGTCCATTTTCAAATTTAAACATTCTGAAACTCAAATATTTGGAATGTTACATAGAGTAACAATGATCGTTACATGTTTAGCCATGCTTATACCGATATTAGACAAATAGCTTGGATAATAGTCAAAATGCTCAAGAATGAGAAATACCTATGATATGGACCAAAGGATGATATTTTTGGTATAAATAAATTGGAAAACATGTTTTAGACTTGGGCAAGTGGTTGTTGAAACAAGTGCAGTTGCACGCGGGGAAGGTGGTAGTCTCGCATAGGTTGCTAAGTACCGATCTATTGTTCCACAAACCCAAGTATTTTTGTACAACCACATGTGCCTTTATGGGAAGACCCTAGCATAATAAGTTGCCATGTTCTAGCAATTTAGCCGTAGGCCAAAGTTGATAGGTGGAAATTGGGCTAGTAAGGGGATGGTATAAAATGTCCATGTTCGTAGAAGCTTTTGCAAGGTACGTGAAGTTTACCAACACAACTATGAGCTATTTAGGTTGGAGGGTGCTCCACACCTTGAGATGCAAATCATAGGCTGGCGATTGTTATAATCGGCAATGTAAAAGCTTTGTCATGAACTCTCAAATGGATACCTTGGGTATTGTACGGCATGTTTCACATGATGAGTTATTTCATATGGGTAAAGTTGTACAACATCTGCAGAGTGTAATATATTCAAATAGCTGTGTGCTTCGTCATGGATATCACTTGGTCATATCTCACAATAAATAGCTTTATGTTTGTGGAAAATTTGTTGGAAAGTGTGTAGATAGGGAGTTCATGCGTGGTTTGATTGGCAAAAGGATTTTGCTGAGATTTTAAATGTTTATGGAAGCAAGCCACTCGTCTATTCATGTTACTTATGCTCTATTACTACTTGTTATCAAATGTCAAATGCTTTCACAATCTTCCAATTGAAATCTACTATTCAATATTGAAAATTAAAAGCTTGGTTTATGCAAAACTGGAAGACTTGGTAGGATAGTCATTCCTTTGATATAGCCTTGAATACTATATAACATTTATTTAGAAGTCTTGTGGAGTATGATTTTTTGTATTTATCGTTGCTTGTTAAACTTATTCAGAGGATGAGGAAGAAGACCCATTGTATGGTTACTTTTACATGGTTTTGGCAACGATGATGTCGATTTCCAAGGATTCTACCCTAGTTAGTTGCTTGTGGATGGGTTGAGGCATAGTAGCTGAATTTTATTACCTCATTATTTTGCTTTCGCTATGATCCTTTACCATGTGAACAATTTGGCTGGTTGGCTATAACATCCCAATTTTAGAGTTTTGAAAAATTTGAAAATTAAAAAGAACCATTTATATTTTTTCCAAATTTAATAAAGCTTAATTTAAATTTTGTATCAAGAAAAATATTTAATTTGATTAATCAATGCGTCAAACATAAGAAATTTAGTTGGGTTTCTTGTTCTACAAGGAATTTTTTGTATTGTTTTGATTGTTTTGAATTTATTTGAATTTTTGGTAATTTCTTAATTTGGAAATTAATATTTTCTAAAAACCCTCTCGAGTCGAGATCTCACCGGCCCGATTTCCTTCTTGTGTCGTTGGCCTGCTAGCTCTTCTCCATGGCCCACCTACCTTGGCCTGCCTACCTGCTCGTGCCTCGGCCCAGTTCCCTCCACTCAGCCCATCTCCCCACAGCCCGCTTCCTCTATAGCCCAGCCATGTCGCCAACCTAACCCTACTGCGTCCGCTCCACGTACACCGTCACCCTCAAAGTCTAGGTTGAGGACACCTCCCAAGCCTATAAAAACCCTAGGGATCCTCGCATTGTGCGCCTTGTCTTCCGCTAACCTCCCCATCCAACACCTTCAAATAGGCTTCCTCCAGTTGTTGCGAGCTCGCAGAACTTCTCGAGCTCCATCGCTACCATTGAAGCCTTATTCACTGCCTATCTCCTCTGATCGTGATTCATTGTCGCTCATGATCTCTTTCTTTCCCCGTCTCCAATGATATTGCGTCGCCGTCGAGCCATCGGAGCCGGGAAGCCAGCCGAGCTGACATAGCATCCACGTTAGCCACTGTAGTGAAGGGATACGGGTAGGCTACACTAGCACACAATTAAAAATTCTACCTCGTAAACCAGAAAGCCACGCAAGTAAATGATCATGGATCGTTACCACTAGACGCGCAGTGTAGCGGAAGGAAGTTGATGCAGCCCGAATCAACGAAGTGCGCATCCTGTTGCAGTGGTCGATCTTCCTCGTGCGATGGCCAATCCTCCTCGCGGGTGGTCGATCGTCTCGATCAGTGTCACAGTAGCAGCAACATCTCTACTGGCGTCCACACGTTTGGGAAAAGAACACCGTGCGTCGGTGTGCCAGCACCAACGCGCACGGGAAGGCTCAAGTAGAGACGGCTAGGGTTTCAGTGGATACGCCCTCTCTCGTACCTAATTGCAACCACGAACTCCCTTTATATGTCCGTCCTCTCCCCTGCGGTGGAACCCTACATTAGGGCCCAACTGAAGGACAAAGCCCACTTGGCCTATTAGTGACGGATCCAATCCATAGCACTATATTCTAACCCCTTAAGTGTGTGACCCTGTAGGTTCATATATATTTGGACACGACTCAGAAACACCTTTTCGATCGATAATCGATAGTGGTACCTAGCAGTACATATCGATTCCCAAATATCCATAAAGCATCGGACGAACATACTATAATGTGATAATGTCATGTTCCTTTTGCTTCACGATATCAGATCAAGCTCAAGGCGAGAGTCATGTCATCCTATGACAGCTCGATCTCTTCACTCGTACCATAGTGGAATAATTTATCTGGATTGACTCTCAATCACATCTGGCATGGCCATGCACTTACTTAATCCATCTACCTTTAGAGGCCCAGAGATATCTCTCCGTTATATAGGAGGAGCAAATTCCATCTTGATCATTCATGTACCTCAGCATGTTTCATAGTAAACCCGAAAGCTTCCTTTATAACTACATGATTAAAGAGTAGCATTTGGTAGCTTCTGAGTAAACCATTACACTTCTAGGAAACCAATGACGATCTCAGGTCTAAGGAACATACATACACTATGCATGAAACCAACCGATGACACATAAGAATATATATAACAATTCTTGCAGTGTCTCATATGGTTCTATCCAACGCATGTTCTCTAACATGTATCCACATTATTGATTAGACATCTCCATATCTCTATGACCCGTGAAACATGGTCATCAATCAATACATGTGCTGATCTATGAAACATAATCGTCCTATATTATGATAACCGATCAGGGAAAACTTGAATAATATCAATATATGAAAAAAGTTGCACGAACAAGTCACTTACTTGTTGATTAATCCAATTAATATTTATTCAAAGGACAAACAATTATATTGTTCCATAAACATAAAGCGTGATACAATCATCTCTATGATCCCCTCAAGGGCATATCACCAACACATAGTGCCTCGTCAACCGCATTGTCTATGTTAGCGCTTGTGTGCCGACCAAGTCAGCGTGCCACGTCAACCCCGATTGGACCCACCTATCAGTCGAGCCTTATCTATGAACCTGGTCCACCATGGACTATCGCTTTCCCATGGGCCTGGTTTATAGAACATGGGCCCACTAGTTAGCCTAATAGTTTTTTTTTCAGATTTAATTTTTTATTTTCAAAAATTTGCCACTGACATCAGCATGACGCAATAAATTGAATTTTCTTTAGAAAAATAATTCCAAAAATTTTACAAAATCCTCTCTCAATTTCTTGAATTTAAATCTTCCGAAGGCCATTCTTCTTCATATGAGCTCCGATTGAGGTGATTCAAATTTCAAAAAATTTCTAAAATCAAGATCTTCATTTCAAAGCCATTTATTTTTTAATTTGAAGTTTGTTCGAGTCTCTATTTGTTGTTTATTTTAATGTTTTGCTCTTTTACAGTAGACGTTAAGCTCGAGGGAGCGAATAAGAATTTGAAGATCAAGACTCAACAACAGTAGTAGATCAACAAAGCAAGTCATAACCATTGATCATGTTGAACCTATGTTTACAAAAGTACTTTGTTTTATACAAATTGCATGCTATTTGTGTACAAATGATTATTTGTTGGGAATAGTTAAATACCAAATTGTCATTATGCCACCTTGATTATTGGAATGACATGTATCCTTTGTTACCCTAGGTTGGGACATTATTAGTTAGACATAATTGTATTACCAACAATGGGTTACCATAGATATGCTTAGATATGTGTAGTTTTTTTATAGGAAACTAGTAGGAGAGGCTTCTACTGAAAAATTAAATTAAAGAATAAGTAGTTAAATTGAGAGGTGAGGGGAACAAATAGAGAAAGAAAGGAAAGAAAATAAAGGAAAGGAGAAAAAGAGAAATATGAATACAGGGACAATTGGCTACAGGGAATTAATCCAGGATGCAACGAGGGGTCTAATAGACGGTTTGATCCTAATGAGGTGCTACCTGACGTCAGCTATGAAGCCCTCTTTCCAGTCTTCCAAGGACTCATCAACTTGGTTAAAGATTTTTCTGTTACGTTGGTTCCAAATGTGCCATGAGACCAGGATGAAAATTTCCATGAAGAGTGGATGAGCAAAGGTCTGTTTAGCATTTTGGATCATCTAAAGTTCGCCAAGAGGTCCCATTGAATATTAAGAATGTTCCAGCATTCCTTGCTGAAAGGGCAAGCAAAGAAAAGGTGTATGGTCATTTACTGCTCCATTTGAAGGCAAAGGTTGCATTGAATGTCATGTCCAGTGTACCATCCCCTCCTGCTCAACATTGCTTTGGTATTCAAATGTTCTTGCAAGAGAACACACTTTTAGACATGCGTAGTTGTATGATGGTATTAATATCACATGTTGAATATTGATAATATTGATTTAATGATATATGGAATTGTGGTGGGTAGCCACTATTGTAAAATTTATTGTGCCATGGCAAGGTATGCCATTAGTATTGGTTGAACAAAATAGTTTTCCCTTGGGCAAGTGATCGTGCAATAAAGGGGGTGCTAATAGCACATTTGGGATGTGGATGTCTTGCCTGAGACTACTTAAGAACTTAATCTTGTGTGCCATTGAACTGGGTTTAATTGTACAACCACATGTCTAGTATGGGACAGACCTAGCTGATCAATTTGCAATGTCTAAACTTGAGTACTGCCACTTAGTGGTGTCACTTCTAGTATGGACGGGTAGATTCACACAATGCAAGAGAGGACCCTGAGTGAGGTGGATGGAAACCTTCAGCGGTGAAACTTTAGAGAGCAGTATTGGGTTTAGACGGAGCATTGAAAGGCTTTGTCGTGATCTCTCTACCTCATACCAAAGAAAGTGTGTTAATAGCTTGACAATAAGAGATGATCATGTCTTACGGGTAAAGCGGTACAATCTCTGCAGTGTGTAAACCTATTTGAATAGCCATATCCACAACCATGGACATACCTGGGAAGTTCACATGAGATATAGAGTTTTTTATAAAAATGTTGGAAGGTGAAATTGTTGGGATGTGAACGGGGAGTTCATTGTTGATTTTGATGTCTAAAGTTAACAATGATGGGTTTAGTGGTTTGATGATTTTTTTAGAAGGTGATGGGTGAAGCCTTATCAATCTGTTCATTTTATCTACCATTGATTTACTAGTTATTTATTAAGTTTTCTCAGTTATACTTTGAATCTATTTATTGTATTTAAATTCAAGTGACTACTTTCTGCAAAAGAACTATATAACTATTCTTTGCCATGCCATGCATGAATATATTTGCATCAATTTTCTGCTGCTTGCTGAGTACTTTTTGTACTCACAGCTATACGCCTTTGTTGATTAGTTGCTGTGAAAGGACCAACGAATACAAAGTTTTATGAGGAGTACTACAAAGACTATGTGAATTAAGAAGGCATTTCCCTAGACGATTGCCTGTGGCATGTCGAATGACCAAAGTTATTCTATTTTCGCTGCAAGAGTTTAATTGTTTATTTAGCCCTTAAGGCATAGTTGTGTAAACTTGACCATAAGGTCCGTTATTGCTATTTAACAATAATTTGCTACTTTCTTAGTTAAATCGTTGAATTGATTGGTTTTCAACTATGTTGCCACTATGTGCACTAGCGTGATCTTGGACTAGTGCGGTATACACATGGTTGTAGATTTATTAATCAGGGTCCCAACATTGGTCTTGTTGCAAAACTAGTTATGTATGACTTAACTTCAGATGTTTACTATTATTTACTACTATATCCTTTCTCTCGTGTTGGGATGTGATATATCGAT
Organism: Otatea glauca; assembly: GCA_036346275.1. NCBI lineage: Eukaryota > Viridiplantae > Streptophyta > Magnoliopsida > Poales > Poaceae > Otatea > Otatea glauca. The sequence continues at coordinate 19,132,952 of CM070717.1, read as the reverse complement.
GTTGGATGTGTGTGCTAGCTATTGATTGTGGGCCTATTGGAGATATTTCCTAGTAGCTAATCATAGAGATGATCGTTTTATGTTTCTTTAATAAATATAGTGTTATATATCATCAAGTATGTGACTTGATAGTGAGACTCTGTAACACGTTTGTTGTATTATTATGAATTGGCCCTTGTCATTTAATTGATTGGCACATCAATTGTTTTCTTTACAAAGATATGTATGTGATTGTGTGATGATCATGTTTTGTGAATCATGGATATGCGATATAAACACAATTATATGAATAACGTGTTGGTGAACATGCTATTGGATTGATCCATTATGAAAGCATTACATGTGTATCTTCAATTGGTTTTAGACAACGTTTATAACTGGTCATTTGACCTGATATATATATTCGTAGATCCCAAGATGATGATCACATTATTTGATGTTACTAATTGTTGTCTGTAACAAGATAATTATATTAGTTACACTTAGGAACGTGTTGAGACATGATGAGGGATGTGTATGGTCAAGATGGAATTTTATCCTCAAAGATATCTTAATGCCACTGAAAGACAATAGACTAAAGAATGACATAGTTTTGCCCGAGTAGGTTGAGTTGTCAACCGCTTGATCTATTTAGTCTAGCTTTGGAGATATGAGAAACAATGGATCAAACAGCACAAGCATAACACATATCTAGTCTTGGGGTTTAATATTGATATCTGAAAGTGATAAAAGGGTCGAATATATATTCATTGATGGCTTGTCAGATAAATGATATCCATGTGGTTTAGGAAGTTATAATATTCTACTAGTAGCCGATTATGACTTATGCGTCGAATGGTGATTCGATACAATGCCAACATCAAAATGGGCCTATAGGGTCACACACAAGAATGAGAACCTATTGGTTTGTTAATAAATTCTATATATTATTATTATATATAATTAATATATTAAATTTATTAAGTACAGAATAAGTCCTAGTTTGATTCGGATTATTTAAATTCGAAACAGCAAGCCTATATGATCCGGGTTATTGTAATGCAAATTAAATAGGGAGTCGGTACGGATAAGGATTTGAACTGATAAAAGTTATCTCGAATCCTATTCGGTTACGAAACAAAACATTTCAAGCTTATCTTATTCTGACTCCTCAATTATAAATAAACGTGCACCTGGGCTGCATGGGAACAACCGAAGTTGAGAGAATATTTGGTGAGAACCAAGAGGGCTGTGCTACGGGGTTCTAACTGACTAGTGCGTAGTCTTCATCACGTTCGTGTGGATACTCGTGGAACGAGGCTGCTATTTCCTTAACGCAATATGATATGCTCTTCTTTTGCTGTTGGAAAGTCGCACTTGCGCGTCAAGTTGTAATGCTAAAACCCTAATCTATAGTCTTTGATTATATGCAGTGAGTTCTCCGGGTTCGAGTATGTAACATCCCAAAATTTGGCCTATAGTTTCACTTATGTGCATTTTGGTGATTTTCTGAACTTATTGGATTTTCTGGAATTTATTTGAATTTGTTTTAATTAAGTATATTGAACCTTTGGTGAAAACTAATTATATATAGATAAAACTAATATGAAGTTTTGCCAAAAATATTTTATTTGAACTCAAAATGTCTCAAAGTATTTATGAGAATTTTCTTGGATTCTTCCTGATATTTTAATTGCTTTAAATGAATTAATCTAATTTCGGGAATTATTTTAAATCAAAAAGCTTTTGTAAAATCGATAAACAAGATCTTCAAGCTCGAAGCCCGACCTTTGTCTGCGTCTTGACCAATGTTGTCTGACCGTCAGCCGTTTCACCGCCGCCATGCGTGTGGACCGTTGGATCCAGATCAGACAGCTGTTTCCTTCGCGAAACCCTAATGCGATCGGCCGTTGGATCGAGATCGTGCGGCTGAGATAACTTCGTGTTGTTTTGGTAAGTTTAGATCTCGCCCGTTGGATTTGGAAAGAGCGGATCGGATCGTATCGCCCGGGAATCAATCGTGGCCGTTCATCTTAGATCGGACGGTCTTCAGTCATCGTCTCCGATTCGGTTTCCGAGTTCGCCGTCGCGCGCCGTCTCCGCCGAGGATTGTTTAGGGTTTCCTTTCCTGCTCGCATGCCGAGGCTATAAAAGCCGCAGCCCGCACTCCGATGTTCCTCGTCCCCTTGCGCAGCCAGTAGCACTAGCCTCTTCGCTTGTTTCGTAGCCGTCGTTGCTCGGGAGCTCGCCGTAGTTGCGCAAGCACCGCCGCTAGCTTTCTCCCCTTTTTCGCCGCCGTCAAGCCGCCGTTCGCCGCACCGGTTCCAGATTCAGACTCGTCGCGTCGAGCCGCACCAAAGCTGCTACTTCTTCTCGCCGGATTCGCGCCGAAACGCCGTTCGGGTGGTCTTCTTCCTCCGCTCCGGTGTCAGTCCGCCGCCGTGCTGCCATCTTCGTCTCGGAGCTCGGACAACCGTTGGATCTTCCGTGGACGTCTCCGATCATGCCGCGTCGCTTCGTCTGCAGTAAACAGCTCGGGTAAGTGTGGACCGTTGGATCAGGTCTGTTCGGTTGAGATCGCGCCGCGTGTGCGTTAGAGCAGTAGTCATTGGATCGTCGCTCGGATGCGCGCCGCGTGTCGAGCATCGGCACGGGCGGCGTCGCGACCGATCGATCGCGCACCGTGTCGTCGAGCGCGGACGCGAGGCACCGTGGCCGCGTCCACGGTGGACGAGGCGGTTCCGTGGATCGGTGCATGCGCCGAGTGGCGTGTTAGCGCTGATTGGCTCAGTCGGGGCTGGCGTCGGCGTTGCGCAATAAAGATCTTTTTCAATAGAAAAATATTTCGGGAAAATCGGAAATTCTATTTTCTGTATTTTCAGTATTTATTCAAACTTCAAATGGCTATATCTTTTGCATTTTAACTCGGATTTGAGTGATTCAAATTTCTAAAAATTTGTAAAATCAAGATATATTTATTAGTGAATTTTATTTTATTTTTGGAGTTTCTTGCTCTCTAGTTTGGTGTTTATTTGCTATTTTAGCATCGTTTCGCGTAGACGTTGAACTGCTCGGAGATCCGGAGGAAGATTCGTCACTTTAAGACCCAAGCTCAGAGCAAGACTAGCACCTACTCCAAGGCAAGTTGTGCTTTCATCATGTTGCACCCAATTTCACCAAATTGTTATTTTGTCTCTTAAATTATGCATGATATTTTATGTGTATAAAATGATTTCAATTAATCTGGGAATTAGATGATATGCCTAATTGAATTAAATCATAACTTGTCAATTTTATGCCATGATCTAATTGTCACCCTAGGATGTAGAATTATAGTTGGTTAATATTAATAATCAACATGGGACAAGTTAGACCGTCGTAGATTGCTTAGCCATGCTGTGTCATCACATGTGCCCGAATGTTGATACTTAATCTTGACTAATGGAATATGGAACAATGTTTAAGAAATTGTGTGTCATGTGTTGTCACACAGTGCTATCAAGTTGTCGTGGCGAGGAGGTCACACAACTAGATTGAAATATTGGTGGCACGTGGTGCTTGGTAATCAACTGGGGTGGTAATGATTTAGATTGGGGCAAGTGGTAAGGGGCAGTGTGCCAAGGTGGGCCAGGATTGGCAGGGGTATGTGAAAGTCTTGCCTTAATCACTTTAAGGACTTAACCTTGCAAGCCTTTGACCTGAGTCTTTCTTGCAACCACATGTCTGGAATGGGACAGCCTAGCTGAATAATTTATGAAGCCTAGATTTCGGTTCTATCGTGGTGAATAGTGAGTCCCGGGTTTACGGTTTATCTCACATGGCGCAAGAGGGGGGCCCTGTTGTGGTGGTTTAACCCTTCAGTGTTGAAACCTTAGCGAACAGTACTGGGTCTAGGTGTAGCATTGTAAAGGCTTTGTTATGATCACTCGCCTTGGTGGTGTTTGGTTGATCGTGTGGGTAAAGTGTATAACCTCTGCAGAGTGTACAATCTATTCGAATAGCCGTGCTCACGGTATTGGGCAATGCTCGGGAATTACAGTTAAGAGTTAGACTTTTGTTAAACAAAATTGGGATGGCAGGATGCCATGGAAAATGGAAATTGATTTAGGATTAGAAACTTGGTTTACTTCAGAAATGCTGAATCTATTAGTTACTGTATTTGTTTTACTGCTTTTCAATCTATTTACTGTATTCTTGTTAAATACTGCTTTATTGCAAAATATCCTTATTAGCCATCCCTTTGGATTAAGCCAAGCATATAGAATATTAGACTTGCATTGTTGTGCACAACTTGTTGAGTGCTTTATGTACTCACCCCAACAACAACAACTTCAGAAGAGGAAGAATCTACGCCTTTCGTGGAGGAGGATTATATGGATCACGAATGCTTAGGTCCGAGCCTCGTCGGTTACTGCGATGAATCGGGAGCTGCTACGCTTATTCATTTTCATTCTTTGCTTATTTGCTATTTCTTTTATAAGCCATGTGTGGCAATAATCATGTAAAACAACAGTTACTATTAATTATGAAAGTTATGCTATATTCCGCTGTGTATGACTGTGATAGCATCTATGTTGAGCCTGTGTGCACTAGCGTGATCCTGGACTAGTGCAGTATACACAGAGGGTCCGGATTTGCAAATTCGGATCCCGACAGAGTAGATGAAAGAATTTTTAAATTGCTTGCTCCTTGATGTCCTGATTTCCCAACAGCGTTGTTGGTTGGCAGATGAGGAGAGGGGCGTCATCGGCTCGCTGTGTCTTTTCTTGGAGGCGGAGGAGGAGGCCGCCGACTCTTGGTAAAGGAGGAGAAGGGCATTGACGCTTTGGCAAGGAGGAGAGAGGTGTAGCCAGTTCACCGTGTTGTCACTTGGAGGTAGAGGAGGAGGCCAAGTTGGAGCTACGAGGTGGGTGCTAGAGACCTGTGGGGTAGCAGCGTCCGACGGCATGGGAAGCAACTTCCGGCTGGATGGGAGGTGAGGTGGCAGGGCTGTAGACTGGGAGGGAGTAGAGGATTGGGGGAGATGGAATAAGGGTTGGGGAGAGATGGAAGGTGGCGTGGTTGGAGATTGAACGGGGCTCAGAAAAGAATTGAAGTGGTAGCTGTGTTAGGTATCAATGTATATGACTACGGAAATTTTGGAGCATTACCAAACTATTCGAATTCAACTCGTTAAAACTTGAGAGTTCGCAATCAAGCTCAAACTCAACTCGTTTAGAGCTCAAATCGACTCTAAAGTGAACTGAGGTCGACCAACTCATAAGCCTCGAGATTTTTTTACGGTCCTATTCATGGCTTGCTCTGTCCATCGAATTCTTCTAGCTATCCCCGCATAACTTTTAAATTTAACTTGCAACAATAAAAGTCTCGTTCAATGCTTTAATGTACATGGTTGCATTGTTGACTTCCAACTATTAGGCCTTATTTGGGAGGCCTATCCACAGAGATTCCGGCTAGAAATGGGTCTCCCATACAAGATCTTAAGGGGCTGTTTGGGAGGGCTATGCTTCAGCTTTGGGCCAAAAGCTCCCCCAAACAGCATGGCTGCAAAGCAGCTGGGAAGCTAAGCCACAGCAGAAGCACCCCCAAAAGCTGAAGCTGCTAGGGAGGAGCTTTTCAGATGTGGCTTCGCTTGACCACCTCCCACCTCGCTCGCTCTGCTTTCTCGACCTCCGCCACCCCGCCTCACCGTCTCCACGTCACCTCCCCACTCGGACGGCGCTGTACTTCGCTATGTTGCTACCTTCCCGCTCGGTTCGTCCCCAAAAGCCACAGCTGTAGCAGCTAGTCTGCCAAACAGCGTAAGGAGAAAAGTCACGATCGCCCGACTACACTGTTTTCTGACCCAACAAATCAAAAGCGACTTTTCACCAATTTACGGCTCCCCAAACAGGCCCTAAAGCGACGAGTACATGCGTTGTGCACACGGGGAGGATTTTCCATTGTACAATGGTGATCATTGGGAAAAAAACTTCCACGAGGACTGTCTCCGTGTGGAGATTGGAGATTCGATCATACTTTAAGATTTGTAAACTCACGACCGAACAGTGAGTCGATTGTTTCCTCCTAGTCCTCCTGTGGGCGGTGTGCCGATCAGGGTTTCAAAAACCGGCGAAAACCACTCGAAAACAGTTGTTTTCGACCTTACCGTTGCGGTTTGAGATCCAAAACCGCTCGGTAAACTGGTTTAATTAAAAAAATTGAAAAATTTACGCGTTGAAAACCGCTCCAAAACCGTTGAAAAACCACGGTTTTCAACTAAAATCGTTTTTAAGAAACATTCAATTGGTCGGTTGGTTTTCGGTGAAAACCAAGTGGTTTTTCGTGAAATCGCGATTTTCGTTGAAAACCGAACGGTTTTCGATTTTTTTTTTTTTCAAAAAAATTTGATTTCTTAACCCTTTAGTTTCTCACGGTTTTCTAGCAGTTTTTTGAGCAGTTTTGTATTTCGAATTTTGAACTGACTTTTTAAAGATGGTTTTTGAAACCTTGGTACTAGTGTGTACTAGGACAACCAAGGACACGTGTGACGAAGCCCACTTTGCTAGGCGATGACCCCAAACGGTACATACAGCCGGCCAAAACCGGCCTCCCAACTAGGGATGGCAACAGGTCGGGTCGGGTGCGGGTTTGACAAAACCCGACCCGACAGAAAACCCGAAATGAAAAACCCGATCTGAACCCGAATACCATATCGGGTAAAAATTATACCGAACCGAACCCGCGGTGCACCGACGGTTTGTGCATAGGGTGGCAATAGGTTGGGTCGGGTATGAGTTTTGCAAAATCCGACCCGACAAGAAACCCGACCCACAAAAACCCGAGCCGAACTCGACGGTGCGAAACCCGACCCCAAACCCGTGGTGCGGAACCGATGGGTATATCGGTATTCGGATACCCAATGGGTACCGCGGTAAAATTAGAACCCAAACCCGACGAACCCATCTCGAACTCGACCAAGAACCGCGGTAAAATTAGAACCCGAACCCGACCCGATCGGGTCTTAGAACCCGTGGTGCGAACCGCGGGTTTGATTGCCATCCCTACTCCCAACCCGACAACAACTTGCGGTCACCCAACCGAACTAAGGACGCCTAGCCAGCGCTAAGCCGCCATTAGACCTGTCCAAACGGGCCGGGCCAAATGGGCCGACACGGGCCCGTTGCGTGGGCACGCCCGGCGCTAAGCGGGCGTCGCGCAAGGCCAAATCACCGTCCGTGCTTGGGCGGGAGGCGGCAATGGCCGACACGCAAGACGGCCCATTCTGACGGGCGCGCGCACGCAAGACGCAACAACGGCCCGCCGGCACGGCGCGGCGCACAGACGGGTCCGCCCGTTTAGGCCCGTTTAAAAAATAGCCGTTTATAGCCGTTGCAGATTTTAAAAATTCATAAAAAATTCGAAAAAAATCAGAAAAATCTTGAATTTTTCCCTATAAATAGGTGGCTGCCCCCTCCTCATTTCTACACCAGCAAACCTTGCATTCTCTTCTAATCATTCTCTTGTGGAAATTCTTTTGCTCTTAGTGGTAATTTGGCAAAATTAAAAATAGTTTTGTCAAAAATCCAAATTCGACTTTAAACTTCATCAAGAAATAAAGGTGATAATTGTGATTTATTATTTTATTTTGTTAGTATTTTAAATCATATTTTAGTATTAATAGCGTCATTATTTCTTGTAGTTTGCTTTATGGAGCTCGGGGATTTTCCGTCGTTCCCGACTTCGATTTGGTATTTCACCCGATGAGCTTCTTGCATCATATGCCGAAGAAGCTGCAGGAGTTGTGCCATCTTCAGGCTCTACAAGTGCTACTGCGTCGGCAAGCACCGGGGCGAAAAGAGCAAGACGCAATACATCGAGTCCAGGAAGATTTCACCAGATTTTGAGATATCAAACGGCGTCCAAATCGTATCTTTGTTTGTAAATATTGCAAGCATAAATTAACTGCGAAATCTTCAGGTGGAACGGGGCACTTGAAGAGGCATGCTGACAGCTGTAGAAAAAAAGCGGGAATGGCTTCGAGGCAGATGCATCTGCAGTACAACCCCAACGGTACGGTACGTAACTGGGACTACAATCCTGAGGTAGCTCGTGAATCTCTTTGTCGTTTAATCGCTTCTCAAGATCTTCCTTTAAACTTTGATGAGTCAGCTGCGTTTGAAAACTTTATTAGGACCGCTCATAATCCTAGATTTTCTGCAGTTTCTAGACAGACAACAACTAGAGATTTGATTAAATATTATAATAATTGTCGCAATAAGCTAAAAGAAAAATTTAGTACCTGTACTTTTTCTGTGTCTTTGACATCTGATATATGGAGTGGTAGAGCTAAAGAGGATTACCTTAGTGTAGTTGCTCATTATGTAAACGATGATTGGCAATTAGAAAAGAGAATTATAGGATTCAAATTAATTGATGTAGCACATACTGGTGAAAATATTGCTGATTGTATTGTAAAAGTTTTGGAAGATTTTGGACTTAATGATAAGATTTTTGCAATAACATTAGATAATGCTTCCGCAAATACTTCTGCCATGAACATACTTACTCCGCTTTTCAATTCATATGCTGAATCTTTCTTATTACATCAGCGTTGTGCTTGCCATATTATTAATCTTATAGTTAAATCTGGTTTAAAGAGGTTAAATCAGTATATTGAACCTTTTAAATCGCAATATCTTTCTTAACTCATTCTAATCAACGAGTAGCGACATATAAAACTTATTGTATTGCAATGAATGTACGTCCGCGTAAGTTTGGTTTGGATATGCTGTTAGATGGAACTCTACTTACTTGATGCTTAAGAATGTCATACCATATGAGAGCACATTTTGCTTTTTATTAACACGCATCGTCGTACACGGATGGTCAACCAGGTACTCACAAGCAACATTGGTATGTTGCTAAATACTTGCTTTCATTTTTAGAATTTTTTTGATTCCATTTGTTGCTTTATCCGAGTTTATTATTCAACCTCTCCTTTAATTGTGCATCATATTTTAGAAATTGCTACCCACTTAAAGAGCCACGAAAATGATAATATATTGCGGTAAGCTGTTTATGCTATGAAAACTAAATTTTTAAAATATTGGCAAGAAATTCCTATGTTATATGCATTTGCATTTATTTTAGATCCTAGAGCTAAAATTCGGGGATTCGGTAATGTTCTCTCACTTCTAAATGATGCGGTAGGTACTGATTATTCTAGTTATTTTTCAACTGTCCGTGCTAACTTAACTAAAGTTTATGATAAGTACGATCGGAAGTTTGCTGGAGTTCGCATGCAGCGACCTCCACCAGCACCCACAACAGGTAAGAAGAAAACCGCGTGGGGAAAGATATAGGGTGCAGTGGCTCTTCCTCAAGGAGTTCAACTACATCAACGACAAGTGCGGACACATCAAGTGGTGGGGAGCTAGCTGCCTATCTCAACAGCGACACTGTCAACTACCAAGAGAAGGAAGAGGAGGACTTCAACATTTTGCAGTGGTGGCACGAGCACAAGATAACATATCCGGTGCTTTCCATACTAGCACAGATGTGTTATCAGCCTGTCTCCACGGTTTCTTGAGTCCGCTTTGACCTATCCTAAGAATAATCGAGGAGAGAAGAACAAGTCGACTAGTGAGATGGTGGAAATACTTCTCACCGTGAAAGATTGGGAACAAGGTGATCAACGAGCTCAACATCTTTGCAGAAAATACCGAAATCAAGCGAGACGTTCAAAATCTTTATCTAGATAATGAGGAGGAATAATTGTAATCTTCACTTTTTTATTGTTTCACTGAGCTATAGGCCATACTCTTTTTTCTTTGCCAAGGTTTTCTCGTGTTGAGTTTTTACTTGGCAAAGTTTTTAACGAGGCAGCCAAACATCAATAAAGCTCATTATTTAATTCAAATTATTTGTCTTATTTTAGAATTTATCTTGTATTTTAGCTTTTTCTTAATTTATATATATATTTAAAAGTTTTTATTCATCATTCGAGTTTTCTAATTATTCTAAATTTTCTCATTTTTCGATTTTTTCATATTTTTACCATATTTTATCTATTTTTCTAATTTTTTCAAATTTCTGGGCTAAGCAGGCTGCCAACCCAACCCGCCCGTTTATTGAAGGACCGGTAAACGCAGACGGCCCGAGGCTCAAACGGCCGTGCTGCTGGGCGGAGGTTCAAGACGTGGTAAACGCAGCACGCCCGCTTCTGGCCGGGCCTAAACGAGTCAGGCCCATTTTTAAGCAGTAGTCGTCTTGGGCGGCCGTTTGGACAGCTCTAGCCGCCATACGCTGCCGCCAATCCACCGGGAAACGCAACCAACAGTCCCCAGACCTGTACCAGGGAATATATATGCAACGTGAGCAACCAAAAATTAAGCCCTATTTTTTTCTGAACCTCTTTTAATTAGTGCGGTTTAATTTTGATATTGGTAGTAAATTAGTAGGTGAGTAGCCTTTTTTATTAACTTTTCATAAAAACTTCCACCAAATCACATCTACTTTCCCTATTTCTCTCTTTATTTTTGCGCTGAACTTCTACTTAAAATTATTCTAAGAAAAATATGGACACAATTGATATTTTAAATTTTTTTAAAACAACTATATTATCTCCGTAATTAGATTGTTGCATATAGAATACCCCTTATTACAAGTTGATGGTTTGAAGTTCTATTTGGATTCTACGATGACTTAGAAAGATCTAATAGATTAGAAAGACTCACGATAACGTTACAATAACTAGACATATAATAAATACAAAATATACACTAGTTTAGAGATGAAACATGATCATTTATTTTGATTATTAACTATTTAAAAAAAATCTAATTTGAAATTTAGCTCGGCTCGAAATGCTAGGTAAGGCCAAGGTTAGAAATCTCAGCGATATTTCGCGAGATCTCGCTGAGATCTCATTCTCCGGAGCTAGACGAAATTTTGATTGCCGGCCGAATTCAAAAATTCAAAAAAAAAATCGTTTTGCTACAGTAATCTCATTTTTTTCGGCAAGGTTTCGCCCTTACCGCCCGGTATCTCGGGATTTGAACCTAGAATTCAAAGTTCAATACCCAGATTTGACCGGATTTAGGTCAATTACCCTGGAAAAGGTGATCTTCTATGATAATTTGTCGAAAAACTATTTTTTTGAGACTTTTTTTAAAAAACTATAAAAACACTGTTTGATTTTTATAACATTGTACATGATTTATCCTAATGTGAAAAATTTATGGTACCATTCTAAGAAGTATAGGATCATACAAAAAAACATTAAAAATAATTGAACTTCATTTGTTGTCTTTAAAAAATCAAAAACTGAATGAACATAATTGGGACAGTAACATTGTCAGAATTTAATAAATTTTCTCGTGTGTGATCATAATCCAAAATTTTTATGAGAGATTAATAATTGACTCAGTAACATTCTATAAAATTTAAAAAATTAAATTTTTTTGTTTGCTCAATCGAATCTATGTATTTCTTGAACTTCATTTGTTATATTTCAAAAATCAAAAACAGAAAGAACATAAATGGTACACTGAACTTGTAAGAATTTTATAAATTCAATGGAGTGTGATCATGATTCAAAATTTTTATGAGATCTTAATAATTTACTTATAACCCTTATGCAAAATTTTTAAAAAATTTAAATATTTTATGTTGCTAAAGCAAATCTATGTATTGATCATCAGCCTTTTATGAGAACGTAGCACTGTCAGAATTTTTGGAACTCCTTAAAGTTTGATCATCAGATGAAAATTTTATATAAACATTGATGATAAATCAATACTATCTACAAAACTTTTCAAAATTTTCTAACGTGGTTTGTACCATTTTTCATTTGGTTGATGTTTACCGGTAAAGTTTTTATGAGCAGAGTAGCACTGTCTGAATTTTCAAAAATTCAAGAACCTTGATCATGACCTGATAATTTTATGAAAATAGTAGTGATGCATCACAACCATGCTCAAAATGTTTAAAAATTTTCTAACGTGGTTTGTTTCATTTTTCATTTGGTTCAAACTTGCCGGTCAGCGTTTTATCAGGACAGTAGCAATGTTTGAATTTTTAAAAATTACTCAGATCTGATAATCATATGAAATTTTTATGGGAACATCATTGATGTGTCAGAAATCTACAAAAAAATTTCAAAATTTTTCGACATCGTTTAATCTATTTTTTGCTCGGTGCAATTTTGCTAAGATCTCGGCAAATCTTTTTATATTTCATCCCGAATTTGTTCAAAAATTTTAAATCTCGCTGAGATTTTGTTCTCGATAATGAACGGAATCTGGAGCGAAAAGGAGAATTTGAACCCCGGTTAAGACCCCACCTCACCGGGCGACGCAACGTCGCGCAATGCGAATCCCCATGTCGGCACGGCAAATTCCACCGAATTACCCCACCAACTCGCCGTCCCTGAATGCGCGGCCGCCCTGCCGCACGCAACTTTGGAGCAATGGAACCGCCCAAACTGACCCAAATCCCCACGACTCCTCCCCTCCCTCCTTTCCCCGCCGATTCCCCACCCGCGCGGCCGCCCGTCTCAACAGCCCGAATCCCATCGGGTCGAAGCGAATACAGTCAAATTTTGCTGCCGGTTGTTATGCCGTGATGGCGCGCTGCGCGGGCTTGCACGCGCGCTGGACGGCGCGGTCTTTGGCCGGCGCGTTCCTCGACCTAGCCCTCGTCTACGCCTTCCTCTGCGCCGCCGCTGCCGCGTCCGCGGCCTCCCGCCTCCTCGCGCTCTTCGGCCTCCCGCTCCCCTGCACCTGCTCCCGCCCCCACCTTCCCTGCCTCCTCGCCTTCCTCTCCTGCTACCCCTCCCGCGCCCTCGACGCCCTCCTCCTCTCCCTCCGCTCCCGCTTCCCCTTCGCCGTATCCTCCTCCTCCTCCGACGACGACGACCGTCAGGAAGAAGAGGAAGAGAAGGAAGAGGAAGAGTCCGTCGATGGGGAAGAAGAGGAACAGGGGGATCTGAGGCGGGAGGTGGAGAAGGAGAGGGACGCGCGCGGGGCGCTGCAGCGGGAGCTGGACAAGGAGCGTAGGGCCGCCGCATCGGCGGCCGAGGAGGCCATGGCCATGATCCTGCGCCTGCAAAAGGAGAAGTCCGCGCTCGAGATCGAGGCGCGGCAGCAGCGGCGCACCGCCGACGAGCGGTGCGCCTTCTACGAGGACGAGGTGGAGGAGCTCCGGGACATCGTGTTCATGCGGGAGCGCGAGGCCCGCGCGCTGCAGAAGGAGGTGGAGGCCCACCGCCGGCTGCTCGGCCTCGCCGGGGAGGACGACGAGGATGAGGAGGAGATGGTGACGCCGCACAATATCGTGGAGGGCGAGCCAAGCTCGACCGGTTCGGCCGATAAGATTGTGGGGAATGATGGGATGGTACAACTGGGGAATGATTCTGTGTTCAGCTTCAAGACGGCGTTCTTGCAAGAAGAATTGGTGTCGCCTATTCATGTGGATCATGTCAAAGGGGTAAATGAGGATAGGTTGGCTGCTGTGACACTGGGGGAAGTTCCTGTGGTTGGATTGAAAATGGAGCTGGATAGCTGCGAGGATGATGGCACGGAGACAGTGGAAATTCTCCCCCTATCTGCCCGGAGTTTGGATGAAAGTGGTGATGGCGATGCTCCAGTTGGTATGGAAGCTGTGGAGGAGCTGCCTGATGAGTTTCAGGAGGTAAAGTGTGGAGGTATAGAAAAGATTGGTCATGATCTTGTGGGAAGTGAGAACGATGCAAATATCTACGATGTTCATGTAGTTGATGATATATGCTTCTCAACTGAAGGTATGAGTTGTGGAGAAATGAAGTTCAATTGTTGATTGATATCTAGTGTATGGCGTGTGGAAGCACTAATCATATCGTAGTGAACATAAGCCTACAACTTCATTCATGGAAGGTCTTGATATCCATACATGCTACAGGAATTTAAATTTTGACCTATAATCAGTTCATTTAAGACATTCCATGTGTGCATGTTTGGCTAAATTTTTGGCTCTGTTCCTTGTCTAGAACGTCGTTAGAGGATATTGTCTGTGTTTTTGCTTAGCATGTGTACTAACTCCTATGGTCCCATTTTTTCCTCATCATTTTTTATGAGTTCACACCTGAAGTATCGGGTGCTACTATTGATTTTTTGTTACAATTTCTTCTGTAGCTTCTAAAATTGAGATGTATTGTGTGCCTACATCATTCTGACTTTTGTTTAGTGACACCTTTGAACAGTGCTGCATCTGTCTATAGGACATACCATAGAGCATTCGGCTCATGCCTATCCCTTGGCTGCATTTAGTGCTTCGCCAATATGATATGTTTAATTCCTACCATGGTTGACACATTCACTGTTTGTGCCTCATTTGTCCTTTTCATATCTTGCAAATGTACTCTTGAAATTTTGCAATCATATAGAACATACCCTTCCCTATACCTGGTAATTTATTTGAGAAAATTTGGAAACATCCATGCTTGGTTATAGCGTGTTTTAAATACTTAGCAAATCTCAACTGAAATTGGTGCTGAAAATCAGCTGTTTATATGCAGTTAAGGGCCTGATTGGCCGAAGCTTCTCAGATGCAACAATACAGTTGCAGAATCGAGCTGCTGCAGATGATCTCCTGGGGAAAAGTCTGAATGCCATTAAAGGTGCACAAGACAAGATAAGGCTTGCTACAAATGAAAGGAGGCAATCGTTACAGTTGCAACTATTAGAGGACATAGCTAACCAACTTCAAGAAATAAAGGATGCTGCAGAAGCAGGACGACACTTGCATTGTGCTTCTCCTAAAAATTCAAAGAAAAGCTAGGTCAGTACCAGATGCAATGTTTAGTTGTTTACTTTCTTGAATTTATTTAATGCTGTATGCAGCTTATTATCTTAAATGGCGTATCAATATGACATCTGAAATGATGTCTTGTAGAAGTGATAAATCTATATCTACAAAGGCCACATGTCCTTGGGGCCTATCCAATAAGGCAGCTTATTAAGCTTATAGCCTATTAATCCAATAAGTAAGCCTGGATAGGCCCCAGAAGCTTTTTGAATAAATCTAGATTAGCTGGTAAGATATTGCAAACTCATAAGCGTTGGCGGTTGGCCTTTTTAGTCTAAAGTGGCTTTAAGGTAAGTTATGCCTAACAAGAGGCACAGCCCACCTTAATGCGTAATGCTCCAGGATCGAAAACACATTGACTACTTGGGTAGTTTATGATATCAGAAGCTGTTTGTACGGTTGTCTCCTTAGGCATTATATACAACACTTTCCCATCCTATCTTTCCCATATGCAACTAATTCCATGTGCTACCAACATGATTACGGTGAGGCGAGGCGAGTCGTCTCCGAGGCGCCTAGACGCCTAGGCAATAGTTAGACGACTATTGGAGCTTGAACTAGTTTGCAGGTATTTTCTAAAGTGTACTATATAAATATGACTAATTAAGTTATCTACTTTAAAATCATATCACATACCTAGCGCCCCCTTAAATGAATGTATTGGGCGAACTTCATGTGATTCGAAGTTTGGGGAACCAAAGAAGAAGCAATGCAACAAGAGTAAGAAGAAACGACCACCACCAAGCAATCCAAGAGCAAAGAAGCGATCGGAAAGACAAATATCGCAGAGCTGCAAAGACAAGCATCAACAAGAAGAACACAAGCAAGAGCAAAGACCAAAGAACATTGCACAAGCATCACAATTCACAAGCATCAAGCACCAAGCATCACAACATCACATTCACAACATCAAGCATCACAGCATTAAGCATCACAACAGCAGCATCAAGCATCAACAGCAGCATAGCATCACAGTAGCAGCTCAAGCATCACGGCAGCAGCGCAGCACAACCTCGGCTCTAGCCACCGCTGCTCTACTCTGTGTTGCCCCCACCGCCGTCCTCTGCTCTAGCCGCCGCTGCTCTGCATCGCGGGGCCGACAGCAGCACCAGAGGCATAGGAGGAGGGGGAGGCGGAGGGGGATTACCTATCGCCGATCGCCGGTCGATGGAGGCGCAGCTGCTAGCGGCAGAGATATAGGGTTGCTAGTCCTCTCCAATCCAAATCGGCCGACACGTCACCTGGCCGGACGTCTATTCGCCACCGCCACGACACCTGTCCGTCCAGGCGGTTGCCTGGCTCTCTCCCAGCGATGCGTCGGGCCTTGGCGCTCCCCTCCGACCACCTGGACGCCTAATCAGCCACCTAGGTGACGCCGTAATAACAGTGATTACCAATCCTCATTAGGCTAAACTGAATTGCGTGTATTTCATCAGGCTACTCAGTTCATCGATCCTGCCTTCATTTAGTTTTTTCCATGAGATTTACTTAGACAAAACCTTTTAGGATTATAATGTTTTCATTTCAGGAGACACTAATAACCAACATATCCTGTCTTTTTGTTTGGAAAGGTTGCATTGTCTTAATAGATTAGATTGTAGCTACTAAGAAGTTACTCTGATAATATAATGTTCATAAGCATTTCCACAATTGCTGGTACAAGTTGTAAGAGAGGTATAGAAAAAAATGCCAGAGCTATAGAATGATACTAGAAATACTTCCCGCGCGATAGCGCGACGTTGTTTGTCGTCTCTGTGTATTACCCATTTTTTTAAAAAAAAACATAACTGAGAAAGCATTTAAATATTATGTTGAATTGGTACAGATAGCAGTGTACTCTTGGAAATTTGTGACTGCAGAACAGCTGCGATGAGCAAAAGCTACATGGCATATAAATGCACTTCAATATTTAGAAAATTGAAATATAAAATTATTGGAAATCTTGCAAACTTAATTTCATGTGTTACTGTTTGATAAATAAATCCTAGAAAATATATTGCTTGAAGAAGTTTAAATTCACTCACACAAACTAAGGGGCTGTTTGGGGGGCTGTGCTTCAGCTTTAGGCTACAAGCCCCTCAAACAGCATAACTGCAAAGCAGCTGGGAAGCTAAGCCACAGCAAAAGCACCCCTCAAAGCTGCAGTCGCTGAGGAGTTTTTCAGCTGTAGCTTCGCTCGACCGCTTCCCACCTTGCTCGCTCCGCCTCCCCGCTCACTCCGTCTCCCTTCTTGCCCCGTTGTCTCCCCGCCTGGTCGCCTCCCTGACTCCCTCCGGCTCGGACACCGCCTCCCCGGCTCCCTCCCCCCGCCCCCAAAAGCTACACCTGCAACAGCCAGTTTGTCAAACGGCATAACAAAAAAAGCTACAGCCGCTTTAAGCCCAACAAGTCAAAAGCAACTTTTTAGCCCAGCCGCAGCCCCCCAAATAGGCCCTAAATGAACAGCCTATAATCAGAATAGAGTAAATTGACTAAACAAATCACTTTAAACACAATTTTAAAGTAGTTTTACCTAGGCTGCACCACCTGATTACCTGTGTGAACATTTTCATTTATTGCATGACTGCAACCACCCCCTCAGCAAGCAGACGCTTTCTTCTATCTCTTACTTGTGTGTCCCTATTTGGTGTGCTGCCATGGGCTGTTTTGTGGGGGCTATGGTCGGGGGAGAAGCGAGCAACCCTAGAATCACGTTGTATAGCGTAGGGAAGGCTGCATCGCTATGGAGAGGCAGCAGCAGCGAGGGGCAGTTGGAGGCTGCGGCGCTGGGGAAGGCGAGGGTCGGCGAGGAGGGAATCGAAGGAGAGGGACGGGAGGAGTCAAGAGGATTCGACCCAAAAGAGAGAAGGGGAAGGGAGGAGAGCTGTCCGGTTCCACGCAATCCAATTTGACGGCCCATGCTAGTTCGGCTTGCCATCCAACGACTAGGGAGATGAGGATGGCATCATCGATGATTTTAGGGTGATGTGGCCCAAATTGGATTTGCTGGGAATTCCCCCAGCTATAATATATAGAATATCTTACTAGTTCTTAATATCATGCAAGTCTTAGCAAGTCTTTCTCAGTGAACTACTTTGTGTTCCTACCTGAAGTGTCGAATTTCTTTGCTGTCCTTATTTTTAACTCCCTGAGCCCACTGGCCACAAGTTACACAATGGATCACAACTTAATAGGATATTCTTGTGCCTGTATGTCTTATACCGTGCCATATGGGGGAATTATATACATGGATAAGAGACTGCTTGTTACATGAGAGATTACATTTTCAATTAACACGATTGGGATAAGTGTAGTGGACTTTTTAGGGAGAGCTAATCCATTTGACCAGCTCGTAATTCTTGAAACAATTTCATCTCTCTGACTGTAACTCTACAAGACTTTTCTCTCACATATTGCTTAGTAATCTGTTTCTGTCGTGTCACTAATTGTTAAGCATCCTTGTGTCCCTGATTTCATAAATTGTTATTACGCAGCAAGACAAACTGTTAATACTTTCTTTAGTACAAATTCATATATCAGAAGACCTGATCCCATCAGTATGTATCCATTTCATTGAACCTAAAGCAACTACAGTTGGCAATGGTTGGATGCAAATTGGCTATTGAATTACCTGGGAAAGCATACAAGCACTCTCAAAAGTAAGTAGGATTAAAAAGGACCTATTAAAAAAATCATAATATATATGGGAAAAAATATTTTAGCTTTTAAATTATATAGGCTGTGATGGTGCATGTTTGCTGACAGTTTTGGTACCACTGGCATGCCTTTGTTTAGTCAAAAAAAATGCATGGAACGAGTGTGACTAACTGGTATACCATATCGTGTAGAACTATTGGCTTCGTTTTCCTTTTTGTTTTTGTTTTTCTGAAAGTTCAGCACATGAAATTCCAATTTTTTCCATGCAGAATGCAGTATTTGACATTAGCTATATTTTTGCAGGACAGGCATCACGGCAACACGGTTGATGTTGTAAATACTAGTTCTCGTTTTTATTCTGTTGATTTAATTGCATCATTAAGTTTTGTTTGTTCTTTTAAATAAATATGGTTTTTTTATTGTTGTACATGCACATGGAAAGGACATTAATTTTGTTGTTTGTGTTACGAAATTAAATCATGTGATCAATTGCCAAAAGGTGTCTATTGTCAAAAGGTGTTTAATGTCAAAATATGTCTATTCAAAGAGATGTCTTTTCCCAAGAGACACCCTAATCTTGTATATATATATATATATATGTGTGTGTGTGTGTGTGTGTGTGTGTGTGTGTGATCAAACACTAATGAGAATGAATGAATCATTAGCAATCTCTCTCATTTCTTTGTCTCTCTTAATTCTCTACTTATAACATGTTATCAGCGACGTTTGTTCTTCCCTGGGCAAGGCCACACGGTAAGATCAATGGCACAGAACAATGACGATGTCTCCAACGTACTTACCTGTATCATGAACTTGGAGACGGCAATTCTTCGCATTCTTCCTCCTCTACTTCTGTCAACTCGCCGAATAAGAAACCGTCGTTGGCGCTAACGCTTGGCTCGACATCAGCGACATCGTGCTTAGCATTATCATGGCTTGATCAACGGATCGCCAGTGGCTGTGGAGACCGGGGGGGGGGGCGTGGTGCCACTTGATGCAGCACTAACCATTGGGGACGTGGTCCCCCATGGATTGGCCGAGGCGACGGCGGTGGCTGATGCGGTCATGGGGGATGTGATACCCCTTGGCGCAAACGGCGCACAAACGGTGGCGCAAGAGCCCGCAAAGGCGGCGGCGCTCGAGGTCGCAACGGCGGTGGCGCACGAGCCCGCAAAGGCGAAGGTGTCTTATGCTGCGGAGGCGGCAAAGCCCGAGGGTGCGATGGCGTGCGGCGCGATCTGCGGCCGCCGCCGGCTTGTCTTCCCACATGGGGAGGTCGAAGGCGCGAACGTGGCAACCGAAGCAACGAATCGACAGTGTCGCCCATGGTTGCTAGGGTTAGAAACCCTAGCCGCCGTTTTTTAATGGGCTTTTTAGCCCAATTCGGCTGAGAATTTAAAGGCGTTCGACCATTTTGCAAATAAGCCCTCTGGTTTTTGCGAAATTATTTTTCCAGTCGAATTTAGTTTCCCTCGCTTCAGAAAATAATTTGAAAAGCCCTTGGTTTTTGTACAAATTCTGTAAATAGCCGTTTTAATTATGTTTATCTGCATTTAGACCCTCAGGTTTATGCATTATAATAATGTGCATTTCTGCATCTTAATATTACCTCAGTAATATTACTGTTTGACAGTTAACTTATATATTTGCAGTTCATTGCACATTATTAATATTTTGGCATTTTTAGCTTTTTTTTCCTGGATTATAATATTTTCTGCCTCATTTAATTATTTAGGCCTGCTACTTATAATTCGCAGAAATATCATGCAAAATGCTAGAAAAATGGTGATTACTTTTTCTATAAGTTTTGGTAAAAGCACGAGGCAAGGGAGTCTATGGCATCGGCTGCGACTGTAGTGTCGCCCGTTCTCTATGAGACGGAGTCCATGCCAATAGCAGCGAGTTACTCGCCTGCTGCTGCGAGGTCTACACCATGTTGTATTACGATATGGTGATTACCTTCAACATGTACAACCAATCTCTTATAGTACAAAATCTATGTTTTTGGCTGCGACTGTAGTGTCGCCCACTCCTTCAGGAGTGGAGTCCAATACATTAGCAGCGATTTAGTCGCCTATCCTATATTAAAGGTCTACACCTATTCTCTTCCGAGAATATTTTCACATGATTTTTATTGAAATACATTCCATGCTATGCAATTTACTCTCAAGTAAATTGACTATATGTTGCATGATCATTTCATGTAGGACATGGCAGATATCTCCAAAAAGGAGTTTGCCGAGCTCGCCTTGGATGGCAGCAATTATCTGACTTGGGCAATGGATATGAAGATAAATTTGATAGGTCAAGGTCTTGGTGTTACAATCATAGAACCTCAACCTGATGCCCCGCCTATAGTACAAACTGCAAAGTATGCAGCTCTGCATTTATTCGACACCATCTCCACTCAGATCTAAAGGCTGAGTACCTGATGGAGGAAGATCCATTTCAATTGTGGAACTCCCTGAAAGAGAGATATGACCAACAGAAATTAGTCATGTCACCAGAAGCTCAAAGAGAATGGGCACTTATACATTTCCAGGACTTCAAGTTCGTGCCTGCGTATAATTCAGCTGTACATAAAATAAATTCCAAGCTGAAATTCTGTGACCAAGGAATTGGTGATGCTGAATTAATAGAGAAAACATTGTGCACTTTCCACCCTTCTATGTGTGTACTTCAACAAAAGTATCGCCAAAAGATGTACACTAAATACTCTGAGTTGATATATACTCTGCTTCAAGCAGAAAAACATGATGAAATTCTCATGAAGAATCATCATACTCGCCCTACAGGGGCAATGGCAGTTCCTGAAGCACATGCCAATACTCAGGGGGCTAGTAGTAGCCATGGGTGTAAGATGTGCCAGAAGAAAAAGGGAAAGTGGCAATCCAAGAATATGCAGAAATTCAAAGGCAAAGGCAAGGAAAAGAGAAAAAAGAATTTTTCTAAGGAAAAATCAAGCCTTTGCTATAAATGTGGCTGCAAAGGGCATTATGCAAAAGAATGTCGAACTGCTCTACATTTGATTGAGCTGTATCAACAATCTGTGGGCAAAGGCAAGAAGCCTAAAGGGGATAATGTTGAATTTCACTTCGCTTCACACGCAGACAAAGATCTAACAATAGGATCAGAGGATATTGCTATCAAAGTCAAAGACCAAAAGATAAGGAAGACAACTTCATGAAAACAGATGATATGATGGTTGAATATACTTCCCAAGATCTGTTTGGAGACACTGTATAGTCTCCTAATTATCCCCTCGTGTACAATAGCCAGTCATAATTGTTCTACATATATGTTGTATATTTTCAGTTAAATAAGTTCTATAGGAACATGGGTATTGTAATAATATTATATAATCACATATTGTATTTGTAGACATACAATATATATTGATGTACTTGTTCTATATTGAGTTACTAATCATGTTCTTTATTATAGAATTTGGTGGCACAATCCGATGGAGGAAGAAATCTGTCTTCTTGACAGTGGTACCACAAATACAATATTAAGGGAAACAAAATATTTTCAGACTTTGACAAAGAAAAGTGGAAATATAATGACTATCGCTGGAAGCGATAATCTAATTGTTGGCACTGGAAAAGCCATTATAGTTCTCCCTATGGGTACACAATTAACGATTGAAGATGCTCTGTTGTATCCTCAATCAAATCGTACCCTACTATGTTTTAAAGATATCCGTCTTAATGGTTTCCATATGGAAACTACTAGTGAGGGAGACAATGAATATATTTTCCTCACTAAAGTTGATGGCTATGGAAAACAAGTGGTTGAAAAACTTCCTTCACATTCATCCGGATTGTACTACACATACATAAAACTTGAACCACATGTTGCGTTCAAAACAATTTTTTAAAATCTTGACAAATTCAAGATTTGGCATGATCGCCTAGGTCATCCTGGTATGGGGATGATGCGAAAAATTGTACAAAGTTCTGTTGGCCATAATATTAGAATTTTCGATTTCCCGAAATCAGAAGATTTCATGTGCCCTGCTTGTGCTAAAGGGAAATTGATATTGAGGCCATCACACCTCAAAGTGAAAAATGAGTCACTGAATTTTATGGAAAGAATTCAAGGTGATATCTGTGGACCTATTCAGCCTTTAAGCGGGCCGTTTAGATATTTTATAGTCTTAATAAATGCTTCTACAAGATGGTCACATGTGTATTTGTTGAGCACACGAAACATGCTTTTGCTAGATTAATGGCCCAAGTAATTAAGTTAAGAGCCAATTTTTCGAAAAATAAAATAAAATCCATTAGATTGGATAATGTCGCTGAATTCTCATCAAGGGCATTTAATGATTATTGTATGGCTCTGGGCATTAGTGTGGAGCATTTTGTGCCATATGTCCACACACAAAATGACCTAGCAGAATCTTTGATAAAGAGGATCAAATTAATTGCTAGACCTCTTTTACAAAATTGTAGGTTGCCAACAAATTGTTGGGGCCATACGGTCTTGCATGCTGCAGAACTAATCCAAATAAGACCAATTGCATATCACACGGTCTCCCCGTTGCAGTTAGTACGTGGAAATGAACCAAGTATTTCCCATCTACGAAAATTCGGTTGCGCAGTATACGTACCGATTTCACCACCGCAGCGTACATCGATGGGTCCTCATAGAAAGTTGGGGATCTATGTGGGGTATAACTCTCCGTCAATAATAAAATACTTTGAGCCATTAATAGGGGATCTGTTTACAGCTCGGTACGATGATTGTATTTTTGATGAGGACCATTTTTCGGCATTAGGGGGAGATAAGTACCACAAAGAATGCCGAGAAATAGACTGGAATGTCACAGGCATTCAGTCCTTAGATCTACGTACTAAAGAATCTGAACTGGAAGTTCAAAGAATAATAAATTTGCAACAAATTGCAAATAATCTGCCAGATGCATTTACTGATTATAAGGGTGTTACAAAATCATACATACCCGCAATCAATGTACCAAAAAGAGTGGAGGTACCTCAGAAAACTACTCTTGCCCCTAATGAGAAGAAAAGGGAAAGAATTCCGGATAAAAGGGATTTAGTCCCGCGGAGACGTTCGCAGAAACGGAATCCTTCTAAAGGTTCAATACTTGAATCAGTAAAAGAAACTCGACATGAGGTTGAGAACCATCGAAGGTATGGTAAACTCGGCGTCAAAGTGCGCACAAATTTAGATGTTGGGACATCGGAACCCCTAGACTCCATTGTTATGGGAAATCACGAAGGGTCCATGGGTGTAAGAAATCTCGATAAGTTAAAAGATATAAATGAAGAATTTTCCACGATTTATGTCAATTCGGGAGAATTATATAAAAGAGATAATACAATTGTCGACATACATTTTGTCTCAAAAATTGCTGAGAGCCTTCAACTGGATCCAGAACCAAAGACCATGGTAGAGTGCATGAAGCGCTCAGATTGGATCAAATGAAAGGAAGCAATAGAAGTAGAATTGCTCTCACTTAATAAAAGGGAGGTATTTGGTATGGTAACACCAACTCCTCCCAAAGTGTTTTCTGTGGGAAACAAATGGGTTTTCGTTCGAAAAAGAAATGAAACAATGAAGTGGTGAGATACAAAGCGAGGCTTGTAGTCCAAGGGTTCACGCAGAGACCTGGCATCAATTACGATGAGACATACTCTCCCGTTATGAGTGGAATAACATTCCGATATCTAATATCTTTGGCAGTGAATATGAAAGTATCAATGCAGTTAATGGATGTAGTGACCGCATATTTGTATGGGTCATTGGATTGAGGTATTTACATGAAAGTACCTAAAGGGGTTAAAATTCCGAATCCTAATGCAAATCGCAACATGTATAGCGTCAAGTTGAAAAAGTCGCTATATGGATTAAAACAGTCGGGAAGGATGTGGTACAACCGACTAAGTGAGTTTCTTTTGAAGAAAGGATACTCTAATAATGATGATTGTCCATGTGTGCTCATAAAGAAATTTCAAAGTGGATTTTGTATCATCTCAGTATATGTTGATAATTTGAATATCATCGGAACCACAAGTGACATAGATGAAGCAAGTAATCATCTTGTGATGGAATTTGAGATGAAGGATTTGGGCAAGACCAAATTTTGCTTAGGCTTACAGCTTGAGCATGTTCTTGAAGGAACATTTGTGTACCAGTCTACATATATCCAGAAGATATTGGAGAAATTCAATATAGATAAATCATATCCAACAAAAACACCTATGGTCGTGAGATCTCTTGACGTGGATAAAGACCCATTCAGACCTAGGGAAGAGGATGAAGAGATATTGGGACCGGAAGTTCCATATCTTAGTGTCATAGGAGCACTGATGCATCTTGCAAATTACATCAGGCCTGACATTGCATTTGCAATCAATCTATTGGCTAGATACAGCGCATCACCAACAAAAAGGCATTTGGTTGGTGTTAAACAAGTCCTCAGGTACCTTAATGGTACAAAAGATCTTGGTTTTATGTTTCAAAGAAATCAAGATATGACTTTAATTGGATACACAGATGCTGGTTATCTGTCTGATCCCCACAGTGCCAAGTCACAGACTGGATTTATTTTTCTATATAGTGGTACGGCTATATCATGGAAGTCTTGTAAACAGACTTTGGTAGCCACTTCCACTAATTATTCTGAAATAATTGCATTATATGAAGCATCACGTGAATGTGTATGGCTTTGCAGAATGATTAACCACATACAAAGGTCATGTGGTATTAATCCATTAGAATCTCCTACTATTATCTATGAAGATAATGTTGCTTGTGTTTCCCAGATGCAAACAGGCTATATAAAGAGTAAAATAACAAAATATATTGCTCCTAAGCTATTTTATCCTTACGAACTTCAAAAGAGTGGTGAGATAAATATTTTGCAAACGAATTCATGTGAAAATTTGGTTGATTTGTTCACCAGATCTTTACCAACATCCTCGTTCCAAAAATGTGTTAAGGGGATCGGTATGAAACGGATTCGAGAGTTGCAAAGTTTAGGGGGGGCTGAACATTGAACTAACACATGTTGTACTCTTTTCCTTTTATGAGTTTTTAAATGGTTTCTCATAGAAGGTTTTAATGAGACAACATTATATGTAAACTTATGCCATAAGTTTCTCCTTATTTTTTCCATTGGGTTTTAAAGGAGTTTTAGATGGCATATAATTATAAGAACGAATTTCTCGTTATATTTTTCCACAGGGTTTTTAGAGGAGCTTACAAGATATATACAAGTGAAGGAATTGATAAGGGGGTGTTACGAAATTAAATCATGTGATCAATTGCCAAAAGGTGTCTATTGCCAAAAGGTGTTTAATGCTAAAAGATGTCTATTCGAAGAGATGTCTTTTCCCAAGAGACACCCTAATCTTGTGTGTGTATGTATATATATATGTGTGTGTGATCAAACACTAATGAGAATGAATGAATCATTAGCAATCTCTCTTAATTCTCTACTTATAACATTTTGTAATCATCTATCTGCTTTATACGGCCGGGTAGCATGTAAGCATGGTCAGTATCCCTGCGGAATGTGTCTTCTCCTTTGTCAGACAAGAAGCCTGGTTCTTGATTTTGTAGTACTAATCAAGAAAGAAACAGAGAGAAGTTTTCCCACATTGTTTAGATGAAGCATGTTGTTCAGTCGTTACCTACGTCATGAATCTCGTGGAAATTCTTCTCGAGTCTTGACATTCGTGTCTGGTAGTTTGCTGTGTAGTTTAGTCACCTGGCATGTGGTTAAATTGCTCTAGGTGACTTATATGAGTAGAAACTTGTTCCTACCTCTAGGCGGCCGCCTAGACCACCTAGGCACAGCCCCGCCTCTGCGATTTGGGCCTAATCGGCGAGCCAGGCGCTGTACCTGCCTAGGCGGTTAACGGAGTCCAAGGTAGGCAAGGTGTGGCCGCTCCAGGCGGCGATTTGCGAGTTCAAGAGTAGGATTTGGCCGTCCGAGCGGCCGATTCGCCGTGCTGGGATGATGGGGGCTGCAGCTAGAGATTGAGAGGGCGAAGGGGAGAAGAAGCGGGGAGAGGGAAGGAGATGTAAGAGCGGTGGCAAAGGTGGTGCCCTACGTACTTGAGGTGATGGCCATAGAAGAGCGGCGGGCGGCGACGGCCATGGAATAAGTTGGATGCTAGGTGCAACTAGATGCTATGTGCTGCCCTAGTTGCTGATGGCTTTATCGTTTGGCTGGCCTAGTTGACCCATGTGGTGCTATAAAATATGGGGTATTAGAGTATGAGGTTTTGCTCCTCTCCCTCAGGAGTCAGGACTCAACACAGCCACCAACCATAGGGATTCTTCAACGGTAGACCCACAACTCACAGGCGAAGGCGTCACGGCCAGTGTCAGTCAGTACGTCGCCACCCATGGCCGACCTCGCCATCTTCCCCTTCCACCGTTCTTCTTCTTGAGGTATATTTGACATCATGTATATGCTTTGTCTTGCTACTTTCCTGCTAACTTCTGGGTTTGGGTTTGGGTTCGGCCGCCTAGGCGGCACCCGTGTGCTAGGCACTAGATGGCCACCCTTCGCCATCTTTCGCTTAGCGCATAAGGAAACACTACTATATACACAACAAATCGGTAGGCAACATGAACCTCACTGCAGCTTCTTCAAGGACTCATGACTCACCATAAAGATCTTGCCACAACTAAACAAAAACAAAAGTGGACAGAGGTACATGGAGTGTTAAGCGGCTTTTACATAAAAAATGGAGCTGCACACACAAACGCAATAACACAGTACTTTCTCTGCACATCGAAATTCACATAAATAAGAAATACCCTATAAAACAAACGAACAAACCGAAAGAAGGAAGACACCACAGTGACAGGCAGAGACTGAGAGTAGCTATGAACAATCCCTTGCAGACGCTGATGCCGCTGTGGAAGGAAGAGAATCCCATAAGAGAGCATGTGATGGGAAGGCATCTAGCTGAAGCAGCACCACATCTGCATCCACCCCACGCGCCGTTGCCTTCTTGCGACCTGTCTCTGCGCTGCCGCCACCATTGATATCCTTCTTGTGCCTCTTGGAGGCACTCGGCGGCCACAGCGATGTGCAGCCGAAGCGCTGCTGCGCTTTAGCTGGTGCTTGAGGTGGGGGAAGTTGAGCCAGGCCGTGTCGCTGTAGAGCCCGTGTCCTACGCGACAGCTGACACCTCATTCGTATCTCCGCGACCCACTTCCCCATTGCAGCTGCCTCACTAGCTCCCCTGTACTGCTTCTGCTTCGCATTGCCACCAGCAATTCTGGCAAGCGTGCCAGTCCTGACCTCCGCATTGCTACCAAACAGGTTCAGCATGGAGGCGGCTGACAGCATCTGGAATGGCATGCCGTCACCAACATTGTCCATAGAGAGATCTTCTTGAAGCTTTGCCATGTTTCTGTGGTTTGGTCCTAGCTAGAATGTTCTTTGCTGCAACTAACCATGTTTGTTTGGGATTTTTCTCCAGTTTAAAAGCCAAAACCTAAACAAAGGGGCAGTTTTAAATTGGGCTATTTCAAAAGCCATAAGTTTTCATATAACTAAAAGCCAAAAGCCACATGAGATGTGTATTTTGGTTTATTGAGGGTTGGTATTAGACCATTTCTAGCACGTATAAAAGCAGTTTGCTTTTAAGCTATACTTAAATCAAAATGTTATAAACCAAAAAAATGTAATCCTAAACAAACAAATAGGACCTAAAGGAGCGATGCTGACCAAAAGGTGGGGAGAGAAAAGAGTTCAGTAGGCGGATACATGGACACATCCACAGGGGCGGTACTGCATCCTCAAAAATTGAGAAACGCTACAACATCACCTCTTTAATAGGACAAATTTGTTGATTGAATTAGTTCCAATTTCAGTGGCTTAAGATTTTTGAGACCTTAGAACTATTTGTAACTTTTAGCAAATTTCAAATATATATGTTGGATTTATAATGTTATGAAATCATTATACAAGACTACAGAGAACTCTGTACGTACTAAGAGTGCACCCTCTAAAAAAAATTTCACCACCCTACATGCATGCCCGTGTGTGAGCATGCATTGTCGCTTTGTGCTGTTCTTATTCCATTTCCACAAGATAGGCACCTAGCATTAAACAACGCTCTTCGACACCAGCTACCCTAGGCATTGTTGCTCACCGGCCGGCTGAAGAATTAGACGCACAAGTTGGTGAAGTGTGTGATTTCTTCTTTAATATTCCGGATTGAATGATGGAGGAAATATCCAGGCAGCTGCTTAGTTTTCTTCTGTTGTTTGAGTACAAGCTGGTGCCGTTGTTACTTCCTACCCCTTTGGTACAAGCTGTAAAAAATGTCCTTTTGGGACATGCTTGAGCCTTGGTGCTAGTTGTTCATAGAAATGGATCACACATTTACACGTTATCACTACTACAGAACTGGGCATCACAACCGGCCTATTAGAAGCGGTTTGGTGCGAACCCGTTGTGATCTTCGCACCAGAAACGGTTCGTTGGCAAC
The DNA here is from genome assembly GCA_036346275.1 of Otatea glauca. Lineage (NCBI taxonomy): Eukaryota > Viridiplantae > Streptophyta > Magnoliopsida > Poales > Poaceae > Otatea > Otatea glauca. Next base: position 19,104,024 of record CM070717.1, on the reverse strand, counting down.
AATCCGGAGAGGGCTTCCAGAAACGGTTGGAAACACGAACCGCTTCTGAAGGTTGCGTTCTAGAAGCGGTTCTTTTCTCAAACCGCTTCTGAAAATCAAAAGCGGATTGAGAAAAGAACCGCTTCTAGAACGCAACCTTCGAAGCGGTTCGTGTCTCCAACCGCTCGAAGCCCTCCAGCAGCGCATTTAAACCCTTCTTCCTCCATGCGCCAAAGAGAGGTACGAATACGATCGAACAGAGAAGGCCGACCAAGCTACCGTTCTTGGGGAGGTGCTGTCCAAATTTTTAATTGGAGGTGATTAGCTCTAAATTAAGTGTTTCAAAGTTAGTAACATCATGTGAACATCCTTCTCACCTAGATATTGCTATTTTTTCAATGGATGTGGAGAAATCTTGAACTTTTAAGCATTATCGAAAATATGTTTTCCGTGCCTTGTTTTATTGTTGTATGAAGATGTAGATGGAGATCTAGTTCAAAATATGACATTACAAGGTAAAGGTGATTGGAAGCTTTAGATCTATGTGGTTGTTAGCTTTAGAATATTGAATATCACAATATTGGGAGAGATCTAGGTACAACATTGCAAGGAAGTAATTATTGGTGTATGAAATAAAATAGAAAAACATGTAGAAGGATAAAAAATAATTACAAAGGTAGGAAGGGATACAAAATAATTAGAAAGGTAGGTCTTTAATTGGATGACGGTGTAGGTGGAGTTTTTTTGTTGGGTTTAAATGTTACTAAATTTAAGTTAGGTTATAATTTTCTAACGAATTTGTTATAATTTTTAATGAAATTATAACTTGGTATAGATGAATCGGCAATGGATGTACAATGCGGACCGTCGCCGAGAGAGTTCATTGATGGCGTGCGGTGCTTTTCTCGATGCGGTCGTTGCATTCTTGCCTCGAGCACTTCATATGTTGTCCGTGTGTAGATTGCAAGAACGAGAAGGAGCACTCCCAATGATGGCAAGTTATGAACCACTTGATCATGAGAGGTTTCATGCCAAACTATACTGTTGGAGCAACCATGGCGGTTGAGGTGATTAGCCAGAAGACGATGAAGAAGACAAGGAAGAGGAAGATGGATTCAACAAGATCCCTGACGACACGCACATCTTGCTCCGTGGAAGAAACACTTGGTGACTTTGGTGATGATGAGCTAGACCAGATGTTTGCGTGATCGAGAGGGAGACTACAGATGAAAGATAGTCGAGAAGTTCCAAAGCATGTTAGAGGACCACGTAACTCCTTTGTACCCAAACTGTAAGGTGGCCACAAAAGTCGCGTACCACACCGGAAATCATGCAATGGAAGGCTAGAAATGGTGTGTCGATAACGGATTCGATGAGGTGTTATCACTCGTAAAGAAGCTTCCTCGAAGATAACACTCGCCCGAATCTACATATGAAGCCAAGCAAGTCGTCATCGTCTTTGAGATTGGAAGTACGTAAGATACACGCATGTCCTAATGATTGTATCCTCGATCGTAATGAGTATGCCGATTTGGATGTTTGTCCAGCAGCAAAGAATCACGGTATAAGGTGAAGCGTGACGATCCAGTGAAATAGATGGGGAGCGTAAGAAGAAGAGACCTCCAACTAAAGTGTTGTGGTATTTCCCGTGATCCCCGATTGAAACGTATGTTTGCTAACAAAGCGCATGCCCGATGATGCGTTGGCACAAAGAAGAGCGTAAGGACGACGGATGCTTAGACACCCCGCAGATGGCTCACAAGTGGAGGAAAGTCGACCGAACGTGCCGGACTTCGCAGATGAGGTGAGAAACATAAGGTTTGGGTTGAGTACCGATGGGATGAATCCTTTCGAGAATTGAGCAGCAGCCATAACACCTGGCCCGTTACACTATGTATCTATAACATTCCTCCATGGTCGTGCATGAAGCGAAAGTATATCATGATGCCGTTGTTGATCCAAGGCCCCAAGCAACCCGGAAATGACATCGATGTCTACCGAAACCATTGGTTGAAGATCTTGTGACGTTAGGGACGATGGTGCAAGGGTATGGGATGAGTACAAAGGGAGTATTTCACCCTACGTGCATTGTTATTTGTAACAATCAACGATCGCTCGCTCTCGGTGAACTCTGTCCGCCTAACTATCAAAGGATATAGAGCCCGCATCCAAAGGCTTAGATGAAACGGACGACACGCACTAAAAACTCTCGGAAGGTTGTGTACATGGGTCACCGTAGGTTTCTTCTTACGAGTCACCCGTTGCGGAAGGAAGGCAGAAATTTAACGGCAACTGCACCTTCGCAAGGCCTCAAAGATCGTAGTGGGCCACGTGTGTTTGCTATGGTAAAGGATTTGAAAGTAGTATTTGGAAAGGGTCCCGAAGCAAACTTGTGCGAAATGAGGATGGTCATGCACCCATGTGGAAGAAGAAGTCAATATTTTGGGACTTGCCTTATTGAGAAGTTATGGAGGTTCGTCACTCACTTGACTTCATGCACATCACGAAGAATGTCCGCTTGAACTCGCTAGGCTACATAGATATGTACGGAAAATCGAAAGATACACGCAAGCTCTAAGGACCTTAAACTCTTGGAACCGAGGAACGACCTACATCCCGAAAAGAGAGAGAAAGGACAACATTACCTACATCCTGCGAGCTACACTCTAAGCAAAGAAGAGAAAAAGCGTGATAGAGTTCCCGAACAGTGTGAAGGTCCTTCCGATACTCCTCGAATGTAAAGAGACTCGTAAACACGAAAGAGAATAAAATCGCATACATGAAATCCCATGACTGCCTTGTGTTAATGACACAGCTTGCTCCCGATGGTGTGAGAGGCATACCGCCCGAGTGGGTACGAGGGACAATCACAAAGCTGTGTTCTTTTTCAACGCGATTTCACGTAAGGTCATCGACCCGTATAAACTAAGTAAGCTGCAGGATGACGTGGTACAAAGTTTGGTTAGTCTTGAGATGATCTTTCCTTGCATTCTTTGATATTATGGTTCATCTCACTGCTCACCTTGTCAAAGAGATAGGTATCCTTGGACCTGTATCCATGTTCCTTCGAGAGGTACATGAGTGTGCTAAAGAAGTATGTTCGTAACCGTTCTCGTCCTAAGGATGCATTGCCGAGGTTATGGGACAGAGGAGGTGATTAAGTTTTGTGTGGATTACATTAATGATCTAAACCCGATCGGCCCCTATATCACGCCATGAGGGGAGGCTACGGGCAAAGGGACACTAGGAAGGAAAGCAATTGCATGCAATGGTCTTCTTACATTTAAGCAAGCACATTTCACGGTTTTGAAACAATCAACTATAGTGGCCCGTATGTCCTTGAGCACAAGAGTATTCTACGCCACGATTTCCGGGAGGTCGAGGATTGATAACATCAAGCATTTTTAAAAATTCAAATGAAATCAAGTGCTAAAAGCATTTTTAAAAATTCAAATGAAATCAAGTACTAAAAGCATTTTTAAAAATTCAAATGAAATCAAGTGCTAAAAGTTTTTCAAAAATATAGAATGAAACTAAATTGCTAAAAGCATTTTTAAAAATTCAAATGAAATCAAGTGCTAAAAGTTTTTTCAAAAATATTGAATGAAACTAAATTGCTAAAAGCATTTTTAAAAATTATGAAATGAAATCAGAGTGTAAAAGCACTCTTTAAAAATTATGAAATTAAATCAAGCGGTTTGAGAAAAGAACCGCTTCGAGCGCAATATTCGTAAACGGTTAGTAATAAGAACCGCTTCTAGAACGCAACATTGTAAGCGCTTTTAGAAAAGAACCGCTTCTAGAGTGGACTATTCGTAAACGGTTAGTAACACCAACCGCTTGTAGAAGTCATCCTTCTACAAGCGGTTGATCTAAATCCGCTTGTAGAGATATTCTACAAGCGGTTCATTCTACGAACCGCTTGTAGAAGTCATCCTCTACTAGCGGTTGGTTCTAAAACCGCTTGTAGAGATTTGCTACAAGCGGTTGGTTATTAAAACCGCTTGTAGAAGTGCTCCTCAGATAAATTTGAAACGCCCGCCTTTTTCTCACACCAAATTTTCTAAGTCCCGGTCGACTCCCCAGCCAGCCTGCAGCTCTGTCTCTCTCCGGCCGCCGCCATCGCCTCCGCCTCCACTCCCGCCGCCGTCCTCGCCGACGCCGTCGGCCTCCTCCGCCACCTCCGACTCCTACTCACCACCTCGCCGACGCTACCCACCGTCGCGCGCTAGCTAGCTGCCTCGTCGCCGCCGTCACTCCACCCCGCCGCCAAAGCCTTCTCTACCACCCGCCGACGCCTACTCCGCCACCAAAGCGCCGCCACACCGCCGTCCACCCAGAGGACCGAGGTATTGAGTGCACGCGCTGCCCTCCCTCTCTAGTCCCACGCCCACCACATGTTCGGTGAAATGCCCACAAGTGTTGTGGCTTGCTTGAAATTTTAATTCTAAATTAAACCAAAATGTATATTTTTCACTTAGTATGGAATTACGTAACAATGCATATTTTCTTTTATTATTTTGTTGTTTTTATTTAATTTTGAATTTCATTCTAGTTTACGATTTGTATATTAATTTAACACGGTCAATGTTGCACATTTACTTTTGACACATAGTCCCCGTGTGTATGTTCTTGGTGTATTTCTTGTTCTTGTGTCCACGAGTTCGTGTTTGATCCTTAGGCTAGTTCCAACACGCGTAGTACTTAATGCTTCTTTGAGAAATTTATGTAATAATATGCTTGTGTTGTAATCTGAATATGGTTGTTTCAAAGTAATATAATATTTATGTCAACATTTTTGCAGAATTAGTAGAGATGGCGCAACCAGGACGTGGTGACCCTACTTTCGATGAGGGAGAACAGTTCCTATTGGACTCCATCGCGCTGGGTACCATCGAAGGTGATGAAGCCATTGACGCGGGAGCCGCTGAGTCCGATAACACTGGTTTCGGCCAGGATGAGGTATAGGCAGAAGAATATAATCCCCGTAGACATGTTAATTAATCGCAATTGATTAACATAATACACTCTGACACGTTTGTACATATGTTTATGTATTTCAAGCCCTGTGCATCGAGCAACCAATCCAAGCATCGGGGACCTAACAAGAAGCCGTTCACGAAGCATGTGTTTACCAATGTTAACAACGAAGGGATGTCGGTTGCCCCTCTTTTAGCAGTTGGGCCGTACAACAACGCTTGCGGTTACCACGTGAGGGATCACGTCCCAATTAGCATCAGAAAATGGGCCGAAGTTCCTCAAGCTACCAAGGACCTGCTCTGGCAAGATATTAAGGAAAATTTCACATTTCCTCAAGGGTCCGAAGACAAGGCCAAGAAATTTACTTTGAAGAAGATGGCAACAATGTTTCAGGCTTAGAAGACGCCTCTCACCGCAAGTACGTGCGAAGGGGAGAAAGACCCGACTTCAACCAATTTCCTAAGTTGGCGGATCACCGGAAGCATTCGAGGAGTTCAAGCCGCCACCGAGGGCCGTGCCGCGAGTCGGAAGAACAAGGCCAATTCACGGATGAAGAAATACCACCACCATCTTGGCATCGGTGGTTACATCAAGGCTGTACCAAAATGGGAGAAGCGGAAGAAGAATTAATGGCGAATGACGCCACACCGCCACCGCTCAGGAAACAAAGGCTCGCGCAATTGGTTCATGGGTCATGGGGAGCCTTCGATGACGGCAGCTTTGGTGATGGCACCAGAGTACAAGAGGTCGCCAAAGGATTGTACAAGCCGTTGAGCGCCTCGGCAGTACATTGGTGCCGATAGGAGAATGACGAGCTAACACATGCCCTTGAAAACTCGAGCACCCGTGACGGACACGAGGTATGGGCAAGCCGACGCCGTGGAAGTATGGTTTCGCTAAGGACGCACATACGCATGTGAGCCGCATAGAAGCAAATCAAGAGAATCACGTAAAGTGTACCAATTGGAACAAGAGCTCGAGCAACCTGTGCTAGCATCGGCGACATAGTTGCGCAACAAGTACAAATTGCCCTCGAAGCTTCAAGGACTAGGTCCGAGCAATCACCGACGTCGTGATCAGCCCTCTCGCACTGCGAAGTAGCCAAGGCCCACCGGGCCCCGGCGGACACCTTGCTATCCCGCTATCCCGTGGATGACATAAGGGTTCGCCGCCGCAGTGAGTCTGCGCTGATGCACGTAACCTCTCCATCAAGGTGGCTTACGGCATGGCATATCCGGTGGAGTGGGCCGATGTTCCATCGCAACGAGATACCCCGGGTTACTCAAAGGTCGCGTGGAGGAGGTGCCGAGCGGATTTGAAGAACTTCACCTAGATATTGCCGGAGGCGATGACGTGACCAAGCTTGGACAGCCCTCCACAATATCATCCTTTGGCGCAAACGGTACATCATATTTTCAAATGTTATGGACGCGTCATCTCCACCACGGCAACCCATGCCCCTCCAACGCCACCGCCACGCAATGCCTCACCAATAAAACAGAGCAGAAGCCCTACTCCACCACCAGCAGCTCCTGTGTCTCCACCCGCTCCATGCGAAGCCCTACTCCACCACCAAAGATCTCAAACAAAAAGAACCCTCTAGGAAAACCACGCCCACCATCTCCTCCGAGGAAGAAGCTCGATAATAGAATGAAGGCTCCCCCACCTGCTCCCAAAAAGGCGGAGTCCAGCCGATCGGCCAAGGTAAAGGAACCTCCAAAGAGGGCATATGATATGAATAAGGAGGAGAGTGACGCGGTCACTAAAGCAGAAGTGGCTGCACACTTCGCAAAAAAGAAGGTAGAGCCAAAGGTACCAACTGATCCAAAAGCGGCAGAACACTTCGCGACATGCCGTGCAAAGCCGCTGCTTGTGCCGTCCAACTATGAACGGACAATAATTAAGGCTACACGTAAGAATAAACGTGGTCAAAGCGGCGGCAAAGAAGAAGAAGAGAGACCAAGATCGGAGAACCTCGAGAGGTTTATGAAGGAGGCAGACTCGGCCCACACCGCAGCTCTTGGATTAATAGATGATATCCCAATGGCCACAAAGGTCGATGTCAATTTCGGTTGGCCGGAGCCGATTGACCCAAATGAGATAAAAGATCGCCAACCAAGATGCGGCAATTTCACGAATGGTACATGACAGAGTCCGCTCAAGGAAGAACGATGTTCCTCCGTATCAAAGAAGATGATTTTTATCGCGGGACAACACCATATGGCTCGAATTTGACGACTTATACAATATTTACCATGCCGACTCCATCAACGTGTCTCTCATGAGCTGCTGCTCGTAAGTGTCAAGCTCATACCTTTACCGTGTGCTTCCTCGCACAATAAAATTGCAACTATTAAACTTATACCTTTCTATGTAGAATGAAGATACAACGATGTAGAAAAGATAATATCTTCAACGTGGGCTTCATCGACCCGTAGATTGTTAACGAGCTCGTCTTTGGATACAACCAAAGGATGTTGAAGATTACATTCTCGATGCATTCTTGGGACAAGACTACAAACCGTACATATACGCCCTTCAACTTCGAGTACGTATATATACAACCTCTCGTTCTTATATTTTCCAAGGCATTTATAATACTACTAGCTAGTTACATATATGTTGCAATACATGAATAGGTTTCACTGGATCCTTCTTGTCATCAAGCTTGATAGCAACGGATCATTGTTCAAGACTCAAAAGGACTCGTGAAAAATATCAATTTATCATTGACACTCGAACAGGTATATAGCACATATATATACGATAGTTTTCCTTATTATATATATTGAAATACCTTGCTAATTCCAACTCGATAATTACCATTCATACTAACGCATCACACAGACATTCGCACGGTTTCAAAGAAGCAACAAGGAGATTTCGAGAACGAATTTGATGTACAATTAAGCACTCGAGTACGATAAAGAATATTAATATGTCAGTAACAGTTTTTCATCCCAATAATCGTGTTCTTTTCAAATTTCATCGCATGTTCTACAACAGACGGGTGAAACAACCTATGTGGCTATTATGTGTGCCACTATATGCAAAGTATTACCCACGGTGATGTGCCGACAACCAACGCCGAGGTAGTGTGCACATGTCAATTTCTTAGTACTTACACTTTAATAATTACATGTCCAGAGATTTATTTACTCCCGCTTGCATGTCACCCAACATCGATGTGCAAGACGTGATCCCGCCGCACCGGTTGCAAAGAATCCAAGAACAACTCATCGGCTTTATTGTCGATTTAGATTGTATCCACCAAAGGCGAGTTCCACGCAAATGGTTGGAGAGATTGTCCTGAAATAAGGACAGGTGAACTGACATCAACGTCGACCAAGGGCACAAAGAGCGACGCACGCAAGAAATAAGCTCAGATTCGCCCTTTTATTCTTTGAAACTTGTAAAAGTGGCTTATTATTTCATGTGTTCATCAACTTGTTCATTTTTTAGTCTGTAATTATCTGAATGAATACTCATGACTAATATATATATATATATATATTTAAGTGTGTCAAAAAAACTCATGAAGTTCTATTTATTTTAATTGTCAAAATCTATATCAAAAACCCCTCTGAAAACATATTCTATATTGAATATAATCGAAACGCTACGCTGTCAGACTCTTCACAAGCGCTTGGTAACTCCAACCGCTTGTGGAGAGAGCCTCTTCACAAGCGGTTCGTAACACCAACCGCTTTTGGAGAGAACCTCTCCACAAGCGGTTGGTAACACAAACCGCTTGTGAAAATGTCGAACCACAAGCCTCGACGGGGTATCACTCCCGGTTGCTTACAAGCGGTTCTAAAACCGCTTCTGAAAGCGGTTTCGAACCGCTTGTGTATGCCCGATCCGCAGTAGTGTATATATATCAAATTTATGTACGTAATGGTACAAACAGGACCTACTAAAAGAATAAGTCCTGTATTAGCCCTCAGACTTCAGTTTGTTTGAGGTGTGTGGTAGGTTATATTGAAAGAAGTAACCGCTGTTGTTTTCTTCTTGACCGACAATAATGCATATTATGTATAGTGCTAGTACAACCTGTCGCTATTTGGTGACTCTGAGCAGATCTATTTCTTTGGAGCAAACTATAATGATAAAAAATATTGGCCTACTGATCCAAGCTACGTATACCATTTCGTAAGTTACATTTCTCTGATCGTATAATTTCTGATGTCATACTACAACTCCTACCCTTCACTTAGTTATCTACCAATAACATAAAGTCGAGACTTACATCTCACAAGTCCAAAGTGACAGAGTAGCCATGCATCGACTTTTGGTCAACTACTTATAATTGTGCCATCTTTGTTGGACAGAATTGCTATCATGATCTAGCAAGTCAGTTGGAAGAATAGCTTGAATCCATTTACGTGGAATGTGTGAGCAAATTCCTCATCAATTCAATTTGCTCCAATGAAATAGACCTACTCAAAGTGATCAAATAAAATTGATTGACAGTGCTTGCATTATACAAATGATAAACATGCATGTGTTTGTCAAGGAGATATTCAAGCAGCAATTCCACATCATTTCTTCTACCATATTCCTTCACCAGTGGTTGAACAAGAGTTAGCCATTTGACAGATTGAGAATTGCTTAATTGTTGCAAATCAAATGGAAAATTGACCCAAAAAAGAGAAATACTCGTAAGCATAACATATGGCCAATTATTTTGTTCTGCATAACTGTTCATGGAGTAGCTCATGTATATGTGCTGCTGCCTATTGAATTAGCACGCCATCCTTGTTAACAATCAATAATTGAAAAGCGCAAACCAACCGTTCATGAACTTGGGCAGATGTGTGGCTCATACAAACCGTTTAGGCGCAGATTTAAACCCAACTAATAGATCTAAGCACAAATAGTTGCAAGCACAATATTACGAGTTCTTCTGTTCTTTGGAATTTGAAGTGTTTGTAAACGTGATTGTTCTGAGTTTCTCTTGGAAGGGAAAATTTTATCCATTACTGATCAACTTGGGACGCTGGCAACTGAAATTCATGGCAGTTGTCAAATCATGTAACAACCATGATGTAGCAATCAAATCAATGAAATGTAACGTTCCAAGTGGAAACAAGGTCAATACATTGAACAGAGGGTGTATAATGTTTTTTATATATTAAGATAGTAATTTGTTTAGGATTATTTTGTTTGAAAAGTACTTTTGGAATTTGTTTAGGATTATTTTGTTCTAAAAGTACTTTTGGCTCTATAGTTAAATTGCGATATCTTTTTTAGTATAAGCATGGGTTAAAAACTAAAAATGAAATTGTGGATAGCATGTACCTGCTTGTTGTTAGTTCCACGCCTTTTTCTGCGTGGAAATAGATCAATGCGACATGAAAATGTAAGATCTTGCTGTACAAAACAAAATTAACATGCGGGATCTCACCCATGGGATGTACAAGTTGAAGGGACAACATAAAGATATACTCTTACTCTGTCTAGCTCGTTTTAGTTAGTTGGGGTCTTCCCTTCTGCTTTCCCGTCAAGAGAAAACCATGCACTTGTTTTTTTGACGAGAGATTCCTACTGTGAAAAAATAAATTAACAACCGAGAAGTACAAACCTTAATACAAACCTGGGAAAGCTGGGAAGGCAAAGAAAAGGAGAAAAGAAAGGGCACCCTCCAAAGGAAGGTAAAGACACGGCCCTACTCCGGTAAAGCAGAAGAAAAAGAAAGATTACAGAGAGTTAATCAGGTATTGAACTTGTTGCAGTTGAGGCAACAAAAGGGGAGCTTCTCGTCAAGAATTGAGTCTAAATCAACCAGAAATCAAAGTCAAATCAATTAAAATTATCAAGTAAATGCATCTTTTCCTAGATCTTTGAGGTTTGAGTGCATAATAATATAAACTGACAGATCTCATCAACCACCAGGCTCTAGGAGAACTAAATTAATCCACACACAAAAAAGACAAAGAAAACAGAACCAGTCATAGATAACTTACCTAGAATTGATTGTTGGGTATAGACCTATACTCATGGAGCTATATATTCATAGCCTAAGTTATAGTCAGTTCTAGCATCTAGACGTTGCACGAGGGATCAAGGTTTGAAAATTCGCTTTTGGAATAAATTTCATCCCTGGCCGGATCGCGAGATTTCGGCGAAATTTCAAAATTTCGGAAAAATTTCGGACGAATTTGAAAATTCAAATCCGGTCCATATAGTAACGAAAAATCCCGAAATTTGTTTTGGTGAGTCCTGAAACATTGATGATATTTCCATAAAAAATTCATATTATTCTGAAGTCTGTGCAATTTTTAAAAATTCAAACATTGCTACTGTCCTGATAAAACGCTGACCCGCAATTTTGAACCGAATGCAAAATGGTTCAAACCACGTTATAAACATTTGAATTTTTTTTCATGGTTATGATGTATCTATAATGCTCTCATAAAATTTTTAGATGATGATCAAACTGTATGAATTTTTAAAAATTCGAACAGTACTACTGCCCTGTTAAAAGGCTTACCGGCAAACTTGAACAAAATGAAAAATTATCTAAACCGCGTTAAAAACTTTTGAAAATTTTTATGGATGGTCCTGATGTAACATAAATGTTTATTTAAAATTTTTATATGATGATCATTCTCAAATAATGTTTAAAAATTCAGACAGTGCTACATCCTGATAAAAGTCTGATGATCAATACATAGATTTGCTTTAGCAATAAAAAAAGTTTAAAAATTTTACAGAATGGTGATAAGGAAGTTCTTAATATCTCATAAAAATTTTGAATCATGACCACACTCAAATGAATTTATAAAATTCTTACAAGGCATAGTACCATTTATGTTCTTTTCTTTTTGATTTTTGAAATATAATATAACAAACGAAGTTCAATGCTTACATATATTTGATTGACCAAACAAAAAAAGTTGATTTTTATTAAAAAAAAATTATATAATGTTACTGATTAAATTATTAATCTCTCACAAAAATTTTAGATTATAATCACACTCAAGAAAATTTATAAAATTCTAACAATGTAACTGTCCCAATTATATTCATTCTGTTTTTGATTTTTTAAAGATATCAAATGAAGTTCAATTATTTTGAAATTTTTTATGTGTGATTCTAAACTACTAAATATATTACCATAAAATTTTTAGATCATTATCAAGGTTGTAAATTTTTATAAAATTTGAGAGTGTTTCTGCTAAAATTTTAAAATATCTAAAATTCGATTTTTCAACAAATTTTCATACGAGATGACTTTCCTCAGGGTTATTGGACCAAATCCGGCCCTAAAAGTGCCAAAACCGGCCAAAAAAATGCAAAATTTCGGCAAGGAAAACCGAATTTTGGGTTACTGTAGCAATTTCATATTTTTTAAAAAAAAATCGGCCGGTACTTTAGATTTCGGGGTGGTCCGAAATTCGGTGAGATTTGGAACCCTGCGAGGGATAGCGGTGGTGATGTGGGGAATAAAACTGGTGCACTGGTTTCACACCGAAAAAAATCAGATCTGGTGACCATCCCTCGCATCTCTCCGCCGCAATTGTGAAATGAGGTTTGTGTAGCAGCCATGGGTGGAGATTATAAATATCCAGTCAAGCGAATTAGGGCAAAAACAAGGTTGAATATATGGGCCGTACAACTTGGGCCAACGGCATTGTAGGAGATGGGCTGTGGCTATTATAATGGAGACATCACCGGTTAATAGAAGTACCATAAAAGTTGGCCCATATACTTGGAGATGTATATCGAAACAGATATATTCGATATACCAAATTCTTATACATTAGAAAACACTGATTCGATATGGACTTCTAAATAGTTCCTAAATTGATTGTCCCATTTAGATATTTCCTTGGGTATTTCTCGGAAGTGCAATTTTCACCGAAAATTCCACAACTTTGGTCTAATTATCATCTAGCACTTACATGTTGCTTTCTCACCAATCAGGTCCCATATATTTCATTTCACCTGTACTAAAGCTCCCACTGATATTTCGTTGTCTAAACCACCAACTTCGCTGACATGGGTGGGCATCCTTCCTTGCTGTTGCTACAGGTGGATTCTGTGGTTTCTGGACTTGGTTAGTCGGTTCCCAACCCCCTCCCTCCTCTTAATATACTGGTATTTGGTTGTTCTCGATCGAAGGTTCTATTGCTGCTTGCGCTCGATATCAAGCTAATGGTATTTCATCATGGTGCTCTCCCGCGACTTTGTCGGTTGCTGATCGATTTGGCTAATGATGGGCACATAGCTACTAGCCTACTACTAGCACTGTCAGTCACCTGGAAGTAGTTACTAAATCAGATTAAAGTATGCCTTGTAAATACTAAATTTATGTCTCATCCTAATTTCCATTAAATATCAGAGCTACCATTTTGTACATGTGTGTAGTATACTAGGATGAGAGGACGCGCTAAGCTGCGCCGAGTAGCAAAACGTGGTTATGATCTGTCGACAGACTCACAATGACGCGGCCACAAGAGCAGCGAAAATCGAAGAAACACGCGCTAACAACCGACGTTTTAGACATTGAATCGACAGCGAGAACCTCTAGCCATATTCTCTCAGATGGGGAGGGAAAAAAACGCCTTCCGATTTTTACTAAAAAACTGGTGATGGATGAAGTTACATCGGACCATTAACATGTAAGATAACAAAAGCGTATATTAGTAAGTCCTCAGGAAGCTCAAAGTCGTATCACTGGGTTAGCTTTCTTGCCTCCTCCAGCGTGTCTTCCTTTGCTGTAAAGTATTGCAAACAAAGATCACCATGTGCGTTTCAGAATATTTTATAGGAAACAAGCTTAGCAAACAGGGGACAAAGAGAAACATTTGGATAACAGAGGGTTTATAAAAAGGCAACAGTCTCAAATTTCTGTGTTTCTGTGAACACAATATAAAAGCTGTATGAATGATTTTCCTTTTGCAAATTCATGCATTGATGAAATCCCAACCGACAAAGTACCCAGCTGTTTTAGAAAGAGCATAAAAGGCTGAGGAATATTTATTTTCACAAAATTCATATATGGATGAACTCCAAGCAGTCATCTGACTAAATGTTCATGAAAGAAGGCATAAATCCTTGCTAATAAAGATGACATCGAATCTATGGCCTTAACTTATTTGATTTCAGCATAACTGTATGAAAGAAACAAGTTCTGATTATTTCACATGAAATCGCTACCTTCAAGTATTATGAAACAATATACAAAGATTTCTTCAGAAGGTGCGGAAACCATGGTGTGCATCGGCAAGTTCTTCTAATGCTTCTACAGCATAGAACTACGTAATTAAGTGATTACAGGCTTCCTTTGCTAGAGTGCTAGAACATTAATGGGTCAGTAGAGGTATCGAACACCAAGCTAGAAGTGCAGGTCAGAAAAGCAAGTCCTTTGCATTTTGAAAATTTAAACTCAGGCACATTTGAAATATTCAAACCACTCAGTAAGTCCTATTGATGTGCCATGATAAAAAAGAGGGGAGATTTGTTGGAAATATTAGGAATTTTCTCAATATTTTAATCCACAAAAATATGTAAATCATGATTAAACTGACACAATTCTAGTTCAAAGCCAAAGGTATTAGATAACAAATTATCTATCTTAAACGCAAAGGCTAATGAACAAGAAATCAATACTATAAAAACACGGTATAAGAAAATATACCCTTGAGCCGATGCCACCATAGGCACAGGCACACGCGGAACAATGGCTTGCTCATTGTTGTTCGTCATGACGGTCGGTGTAGAGGATCACAGGTTGTCACAGAGAAGTCTTTGGTGCAGTGGAGAGGTTGATGCAGTGCAGAAGGGCTCCTTCCGACGTAGGTGCTTCTGGTCGGGATAAAAACTTGAGCAGTCACGTGGTACGCTTCCCAAAAACCTTATCGGCCTTCTATCTCGAGCAAAATCTCAAGAAGGACGAGGTTTCGGAGACCTGCTCCCTCCGCTACTTGTGCGCGCAAAAAAATGGAGGTGGGGAGATAAGCAAAGCAGCGCTACAGTTGGAACAACGGAGTATTGCAGGAAGCAGATAGAGAAAGGCACAGCCGCTGCTCTCCTTATATAGGCTTGCGGCAGAGTAACTGACGGCGATTAATAGGAGGCCATCAAGACGTCCGTTACTAGTAACTGACTCCATCAAGACGTCCGTTACTGGTAACTGACGGAGGTTACTGGTCATAAACCGGCCACATTAATCACTGAAATGGCAAAACAAACCGCTTCCCGCCTAGCACGTCCGGACTGGCCTGCGCCGCGCACGTGCTCGACTCGACTCGACTCGCACTCGCCACGCCACGGCTCGGCTCAACGTGTCCGCGCGTGTGGCATTGCCTTTTCTCTTTTCCACTTTTCTAATTGAGAGACACACAACCCAACTATTTAAGTTGGTCAAACCTTCTCTCAATTACCCATGTGGGATTAAACCAATTTCATGACTCCTAGTATTTTAATGGGCCTTTTGGAATTTCTATTAAATTAATTATGGGTCAGCCCCATAATAATCTAACAATCCCCACCAGATTTCAAAGGCACATTTGAAATACTCTCAGTTCCAATGTAGTTTGATATACCAGTGTTTCGATGGAGACTGTTAAGTTGAACTTCCACCTAGAACAAAGGTTACACTCATCTACAACTAAACAATTGACTATGCCTTGAATTGACAGTTTTGTGCGAACAAGTTTCACCAAAATCCTTTACTGATACTAGGCTGCTAAATGCATCCCCTCGGTTTGGAGCTTATAAGTCATACTCCTTGGCCTTTCATGAGCTCTAGAGATCACCCAATCTCATAGACTGTGACTAGCAGTCGAACTCATATAGGTGTATTCATCATAAGATGTTCTGTAGGACAACATCTCTGCTTATCAAAGCCACTCGGAATACATTAAGGTACAACCAACCTACCATACAGAATAGGAGAGTTATTGCATCTCAAACGGAGAGGGCTAAGTACAAAAGGTACTCTCCTCTCAGCCAGTCACTAGCTTGTCTCAACATCCTAATTCACGGGATCTCCGATCACATAGGATGAGTTACCACTAAGACATGACTTTATGTGGGTCTCAAGCCCATCTCCCTCGATGCTTCATCTATCACATTCCGTGATAGTCCCTTTGTAAAAGGATCTGCCAAGTTTTAGCCGTCTGGACATAGTCCAACGCTATAACTCCGGAGTTTCTCATTTTTCTGACAGATTTCAACCGCCTCTTAACGTGCCTTGATGACTTCATGTTATCCGTAGAACTGTTCACCTTGACAATCACCGTCTGATTGTCACAATTCAAAAGGATAGCAGGCACCGGTTTCTCAACCACCAGTAAGTCCATCACAAGTTCACGCAGCCAGTCGGCTTCCACAGTGACGGTATCTAATGCTGTGAGTTCTGCTTCCATTGTAGACCTCGTTAAGATGGTCTGCTTGCAAGACTTCCAAGAAACAGCTCCACCACCCAATATGAACACATATCCACTTGTGGCTTTTATTTCATCAGCATCAGATATCCAGTTCGAATCACTATAACCCTCAAGTACCTTAGGGTACCCGGTGTAGTGAATTCCATAACTTGATATCCCTTTTAGATAGCGCATTACTCTCTCAAGAGCATGCCAATGATCATCTCCCGGGTTTGAAACAAACCGGCTTAGTTTGCTCACAGCAAACGAGATATCAGGCCTCGTTGCACTAGCTAAATACATCATTGAACCAATGATTTGGGAATATCTCAATTGATCATTTGCTATTTGTTGGTTCTTTCGTAATAGCATACTTGGATCATACGGCATTGGAGCAGGTTTGCAATTGCTATAGCCAAAGCGACTCAACACCTTTTCCACATAATGGGATTGCTCAAGAGTAATCCCACCGTCACCTTCTCTTAACAATTTAATGTTTAAGATGACATCCGCTACTCCCAAATCTTTCATTTCAAAGTTTTCTGACAAGAAATCCTTGACTTCCTTAATCACATTAAGGTTCGTCCCAAAGATCAGTATGTCATCAACATACGCATACGTAATCACTCCTTCACCCCCACCATAGCGGTAATACACACATTTGTCAGCTTCATTCACAACAAAGCCGGCAGATGTTAAAGTTTTGTCGAACTTCTCGTGCCACTGCTTAGGTGCTTGCTTAAGGCCATACAAAGACTTCAACAACCTACACACTTTTCCTTCATGACCCTTTACTACAAATCCATCAGGCTGATCCATATAGATTTCCTCTTCCAACTCTCCATTAAGGAAAGCCGTCTTTACGTCCATTTGATGAACGATCAGACCGTAGGAGGCAGCCAAAGATAGTAGTACTCTAATAGTGGTCAATCTGGCCACAGGTGAGTAAGTATCAAAGAAGTCCTCGCCTTCTTTCTGGGTATAACCCTTGGCCACAAGCCTTGCCTTGTACTTTTCAATCGTACCATCAGGCCTCAGCTTTTTCTTGAACACCATCCTACAGGTTTACACCCATATGGACGATCAACAACTTCCCAAGTTCCATTGCTCAAGATGGAATCCATCTCACTGGACCGCTTCCTTCCAACAATCGTCACGAGATGAATAAGCCTCCTCAATGGTTCTTGGAGTATCATCCACTAGATATACAATGAAGTCATCACCAAAAGACTTTGCAGTTCTTAGTCTCTTACTCTTACGAGTTACTTCATTGTCCTTATCTATTGGATTTTCCTCAAAAGTGGGCTCAATTTGTATAGGAGTGGAAGGTTTAGGAGAGAAGATTGATTCTTGGCCAGATAAGCTAAGTGTCTCTTTCATAGGGAATAAGTCCTCAAAGAATGTGGCATCATTGGACTCTAAAATTGTACCTTCACTCATATCAGGTACTCTAGATTTCACTATTAAGAACCTATATCCAATGTTGTGAAGAGCATAACCAATAAAGATACAATCAACGGATTTTGGTCCAAGTTTACGCTTCTTTGGGATAGGCACATTGACCTTAGCCAAACAGCCCTAAGTACGTAAATAAGAGAAATTTAATCTTTTCCTCTCCCATTCCTCGAATGGTGTGATTTCTTTATTCTTTGTAGGAACCCTGTTTAGGACATGACAAGCAGTCAATATAGCCTCACCCCACCATTCCTTGAAAAGTTCCGCTGTTTCTAACATGGCGTTAACCATCTCAGTTAGAGTACGGTTCTTTCTTTCGGCAACCCCGTTTGATTGGGGCGAATAGGGAGGCATCCTCTCATGGATTATTCCATGTTCCTCGCAGAATAAATTAAACTCACTAGAAAAGTATTCTCCACCACGATCTGACCTAACCCGTTTGATTTTTCTCTCAAGTTGGTTCTCAGCTTCAGCTTTATAGATCTTAAAATAGTGAAAAGCCTCATCTTTTGACTTTAATAAATACACATAGCAATATCTAGTAGAATCGTCAATCAAAGTCATGAAATACCTCTTACCACCCTTTGTCAACTCCCCGTTCATCTCGCATAAATCGGTATGAACTAGTTCTAACGGTGCCAAGTTTCTCGCCTCAGCTGCCTTGTGAGGCTTGCGAGGTTGCTTAGATTGCACACACACTTGACACTTAGAACCTTTGACTTGGGTAAATTTTGGGATTAAATTCATACTGGCTAATCGCATCATACAACCAAGATTAATATGACAAAGTACAAACATGATTCACAATTTTATTCATGTCCATCACAGACAAGCGGAACAAGCCTCCGCTCTCATAGCCTTTTCCAATAAAAGTTCCAATTTTAGAAACAACACATTTATTGGATTCAAAAACTAACTTAAAACCATATCTACACAATAGAGACCCGCTGACAAGTTTTTTATTTATCACGGGCACGTGATGCACGTTCCTCAGTCGCACGACTTTGCCTGAAGTAAACTTCAAGTCAATTGTGCTGACTCCACGTACAAATTCCTGCGACCCATTCCCCATCAACACGGAGGTAGCCCCTGTGACCTAGTAAGAAGAGAATAAGGATCTGTCAGCACAAACATGTATATTGGCCCCCGTGTCAATCCATTAATCAGGTGAACGACATACTGATAGAACAGTAGGTATTGAAACATACCGGATGTTCCTCCTCGAAGATTACCAATAACAACGTTGGCGGACTTTTTTTGCTTATTGTCTTTACGATCAGGGCAATCCTTTGCCCAATGATCAGTACCATTACAAACAAAGCAGTTTCCCTTTCCTTTATTCTTCTTCTTCTTGAAGGTAGTAGTTTGAGCGGCCTTGTTCTTGTTCTCGGGCTTTTCAGACTTATTTTTATTCTTTTTGTTGAATTGAAAGCTTTTCTTTTGTACCACATTGGCACTAGAACTTCCTTTCCCACGTGTATCTTTTGCCCTTGCTTTCTCGTCAACATCTAAAGACCCAATGAGACCAGCAACGCTGAACTCTTGTCTCTTGTGTTTTAGAGTAGTGGCAAAATCCCTCCAAGAAGGTGGCAGCTTCGCAATAATGCATCCCGCCACAAACTTGTCGGGCAATGCACATGTAAAATTCTCAAGTTCTTTCACAAAGGCTTGAACCTCATGAGCCTGTTCTACTACAGAATGGTCATCAGCCATCTTGTAGTCATGAAACTGCTCCATGACATAGAGTTCACTACCCGCGTCAAAGACTCCGAATTTTGCCTCAAGTGCATCCCACATTTCTTTACCACTTGGCAAAATCATATACACATCAAAAAGATTTTCTCCAAAAACACTTATCACGGCGCCTCTAAACAAGTTATCCGCAGCCGTGAAGGCACTCTCCTGCTCAGGAGAGAGCCCACCCTCAGGCTGTGGCTTGCCTTGCGCAACGTGATACACGTTCATGGCAGTCAACCACAGAATCATCTTGGCGCGCCAACGCTTTTAATTTGCGCCGTCAAAAACAATTGGCTTAAGCGCGGTAGCGAAACCAGTAGTTGTAAAATTCCTAGGATAAGGTTTTTGGATTGTTGGAAATATTAGGAATTTTCTCAATATTTTAATCCACAAAAATATGTAAATCATGATTAAACAATGACACAATTCTAGTTCAAAACCAAAGGTACTAGATAACAAATTATCTATCTCAAACGCAAAGGCTAGTGAACAAGAAATCAATACTATAAAAACACGGTATAAGAAAATATACCCTTGAGCCGGTGCCACCATAGGCACAGGCACAGGCGGAACAATGACTTGCTCATTGTTGTTCGCCATGACGGTCGGTGTAGAGGATCACAGGTTGTCGCAGAGAAGCCTTTGGTGCAGTGGAGAGGTTGATGTAGTGCAGAAGGGCTCCTTTCGACGTCGGTGCTTCTGGTCGGGACAAAAACTTGAGCAGTCACGTGGTACGCTTCCCAAAAACCTTATCGGCCTTCTATCTCGAGCAAGATCTCAAGAAGGACGAGGTTTCGGAGACCTGCTCCCTCCGCTACTTGTGCGCGCAAGAAAACGGAGGTGGGGAGACAAGCAAAGCAGCGCTACAGTTGGAACAACGGAGTATTGCAGGAAGCAGATAGAGAAAGGCACAACCGATGCCCTCCTTATATAGGCTTGCGGCAGAGTAACTGACGACGATTAATAGGAGGCCATCAAGACGTCCGTTACTAGTAACTGACTCCATCAAGACGTCCGTTACTAGTAACTGACGGTGTTTGTGACCCAGCCATCAACCACGTCTGTTACTGGTAACTGACGGTGGTTACTAGTCATAAACCGGCCACATTAATCACTGAAATGGCAAAACAAACCGCTTCCCACCCAGCACATCACGTCTGGACTGGCCTGCGCCGCGCACGTGCTCGACTCGCACTCGCCACGCCACTCCACGCCACGGCTCGGCTCAGCTTGGCGCGCGCGTGTGGCATTGCCTTTTCTCTTTTCCACTTTTCTAATTGAGAGACACACAACCCAACTATTTAAGTTGGTCAAACCTTCTCTCAATTACCCATGTGGGATTAAACCAATTTCATGACTCCTAGTATTTTAATGGGCCTTTTGGAATTTCTATTAAATTAATTATGGGCCAGCCCCATAATAATCTAACAAGATTAACAGAGTTGCAACGTATCTTTAAGAACATGTCTCAAATTTTCACCCAAAAAAACACCTCAATAAGAAAATAGCCAGAATGATCGTGTTACTTGGCCATCTCCATAAACTTATCAGTCAAACAGTAAATACCGTTCTTTAGATCTGGAAGGAGCTGACATCCCAACACAAGAAACTCCTGGCTCTGCTTGGAACAGAGATCACCACAACAAGTAAGCTACACATATCTCATCTTAAAAATAAGCATGTGTGACTAAAGTTTAACATATTACTTTCACAGAGCCATAGCTTTCCTCATAAATTTCTACATAAAGAGCAGGTTTCGAAGCTTTGTTCTGCGACCCAAAATATTGTAAGAGTAAAATTCCTAGGACAAAAAGAGAGCTTGTGTAAAGTGATGCCAGGAATGAGATAAGCTAAAACGCCTAATACAAACCTTCCAAGCCGCACTGATGTATTTAAGAGATCTTGCCATATCAATTTTGTCACCCGATGCCTTAGAACCTTTGAACATGACATAATCATCGGTCAGTAGCAACACAGGTGGCATGACAACAGCAGCTTTGGTTCAGTTATTGATGCAAGCGCACTAACTCAACTGTTCATGCATGGCAATGGAGATGGATGGTCATAGAAATATTCTAACCTTCAAACATAGGCAGCCAACAAAGGAATATCATGCGAAAAGGTAAAACAACATTCACAATGCGAATATCAAATCTTAGCTATGTTTATCAACTAAATCATGAACATGAAGGTGAATTTCAGACATATCATAAAGATTTTTGGTCTTGGATGTATTCGATTTGATCAAGACGAACAAAAAGATAGGTGATTCTGCACATAATGACAAACTATACCCAAAAAGAAATATTGATCTACATGTAACTCATGTTTTTAATACGTTGAAAACCAATTTAGGAATTACTGCATGTTGTGTGAAGAAAATAAAACAAAACCAGATGGTTCTATTGAAAGATATACATTTGTTATCAACAGCGTAGATCATATCAATCAACAACATTAGTGATGCTGTGAGCCCAGAAAAAAACTAAGACAACATTCCATCAAGTAATTATTATACTTGAGTGTAAACTATGCAGTAATTTCAATAGCATGGTTACACCAATCTGCATGTTTTAATTGAAAATGGTAGATGTAATCCATAATACTATACTAATAAAAGTTCACTGATCAAACGGATTTAAGATTTGTGCAACTGTATTGAAAGGGTGATGCATAGAAGCTAGTAGTGTGACAAATGAACAAGTTCACTTACACAGGAAGAGCTAGGGAAGCCATTAGCGGCTTCAACAAGATCAGAAAATGATTTTAGATGTTGTCATCTCTGTTTTAAGATATGACCAATTATAAGAGTAAAGCCAGAGCAGAGCTCCTCTGCTCCAACTGCTAGCAATGGCTTCCCCCGAAGAATCGAAGAATACGTAGCAACACACACCAGTTGAATGCTTGATGTACAACAACTTCATCCATGGGATCTCCTTCTATTATGTGGGGAAGGAGGAGCCGCTTTAAAGAAATCAGGGAAACATCAATGCAGAGTTGAAAACTTTTCCTTGACTATATCTACATCAGATTGTGACCATAAGAATTAAAGACAAATCTACATGCGATACATCACAATTCAAGGCCCTTTTTTACACACATCTTGGGTCCTGCGTAGTAGTAGAACAAAACAAACAAATAAGTACCTTCCTTGTCCATGAGAAGGTCCAACGCAAAAAATTCAACAAAAAACTGAGTATTGTGCTTCATCGCTTGACCATAAAGTGATATGTTCCTCTCAATTTATTTCTCCTGTGATGTCTGACATCTAACTCAATGGCACACATCAAATACACCAGAAGATCTGAATCATCTGATGAAACACTTTCAAAAGAAAAGCAGACGATACAATACCTGCGCCTCCACAGCATGCAACCAGGTAAACGTATCCATTCAAAGGCGTGGGTGTTGAGGCCATTGGCGAGGAGGCCAGCTACATCCTTCTTCAAGAACCAGATCATGGCCTGCTCCTTCCATCCTATGGGAACCAGAACGCATGCTTGCTGCATCCATTGTCCAAGAACTGAGCGATCGGTTAGTCCAATCCAAGAGCACAAAACTCTTATGTAGTCAAAAGCAAAGGAATACAACTGAACCGTGTAGAACTTGGAGCCGGAAATCACATTGACACAAATTCATGAAAAATAAAAGGAAAATACACATCGAGAAAGGGCAGCCGGAGCGCTAGGTGCGGCATCTCGTGACGCATCCTGGAGGGGGAGGGGGTGAGGAGGTGTGGCCGAGCAGAGCAGGCGAGGAAGCGATCACGGCTGCGCGAGCGCAGGGGGCGATGGAGACGTGGTGCGGCACGTGCTAGGGTTTCAGTGCGGATGCGGGGAGAATCGATCTGGGCCGTGTGTGAGCGCCTCCACATCGGGGAAGGGTAGCCGGAGCAGCAGGTGCGGCATCTCATCGCGCATCTTGGTGAGGAGGGTGGCGAGGAGGCGAGCACGACTGAGGAGCGCGGGGGGGCAAGGCGCACACGACAGCGGTAGAGGCGGAGCGCGCGAGGCTGGGTGAGGGGGAAACCTAGCGGAGCCTGCGAGGCGTGGCGACAAGACACAGACGGACCAAGGTGTTACGGATGGCAAGGATTAGTCGAGAGGCGCGGCATTCTGTATGGGAGGGCTGGACGCGAAACAGTAATTACGGACAAATAGAGGTAGCGGTAAAGATAGTTTCATTACAGTCAAAAGTGAATGTAATAGGTAAAAGTTTGTTAGAGGTAAATGTCTGTGTTGAGAGGGTTTAAGATCTTTGGAACGAGAGGAGTATCGATCAAGAAATAGAAAGAAGAAACTCTTCTCCTCTCATGTTCTTCCTTCCCCTCCTTGCTCTTCTTTCCCTAGCGCTGATTCTCTCTGTATTTAGTGTCTCCGATCTCACGTCCAGCGTTGTGGGCAATGGGGTATGACAGGTTGGTATCAGAGCAAGTGAAAGAAATGTTGCAATCTGGGATAATCAAACGGAGTGTCAGCCCTTTTGCATCTCCGGTTTTGTTAGTTCAGAAGAAGGACGGATCATGGCGCTTCTGTGTCGACTATAGACGGTTGAATGCCTTAACGATCAAAAACAAATTTCCGATGCCAGTGATCGATGAATTGTTGGACGAGTTAGGTGGTACCAAATACTTTTCCAAGCTTGATCTTAGGGCAGGGTACCACCAAATCCAGATGAAAGAAGAGGATGAAGAGAAAACAGCGTTCAAGACGCATCACGGTCATTATCAGTTTCGAGTAATGCCTTTCGGCCTCACTAATGCCCTGGCTATGTTCCAATGTATTATGAATTCGATCTTGAGCCAGTATTTGCGCAAATTCGTCTTGGTCTTCATTGACGACATATTGATCTATAGCGCAAACTTAAAACAGCATGCTGAGCACTTAAAGATGGTGCTAGAACAATTGAGGAAGCATCTGTTTCTCATGAAGAGGTCGAAGTGTTCGTTTGCCCAGAAACAGTTGGAGTATTTAAGACATATCATTTCCGAGCACAGAGTGGCTACTGATCCCAAAAAGACACTCGCAATGGTGAATTGGCCGACTCCAACTTCAGTGTCTGAGCTTCGAGCGTTCTTGGGACTTACAGGATATTATCGCAAATTTGTTTGCAAATATGGAATAATTGGTAAACCATTAACAAACCTGTTAAAGAAGAAAGCATTTGGATGGACTGATCAAGCGAATGAAGCATTCCGAAAAATGAAACAAGCGATGTCATCCACTCCAGTGCTGGCGCTACCAGATTTTCACCAGTCATTCATTGTGGAAACAGACGCTTGTGATGTAGGCATTGGTGCTGTGTTGCTTCAAGGAGAACATCCAGTGGCTTATCTGATCAAAGTGCTAGGAGCAGCTCATCAGCATCTCTCCATCTATGAAAAGGAGTTTTTGGCTTTGATCATGGCGGTGGAACACTGCAGCCCTACTTACAACGCAGAGAGTTCATTATTCGCACTGATCATCGTAGTCTCAGTTTCCTGGATGAACAACAATTGCATTCAGTCATGCAACGGAAGGCCATGACCAGGCTCATGGGACTTCAATTCAAAATAGTGTATCGGAAAGGTAAAGAAAATGTGGCAGCGGATGCTCTGTCACGAGTGGGACATTTGATGGCATTACAATCAACTTCTGAGCTCCGACCGACATAGATACAAGAGGTGATTAATTCGTATGTGACTGACAGCAAGGCTCAAAACAAACTAGCACAGTTAGCCGTCCATAGCCCCGATGAAAGTGGGAATGAATTGGTCCAAGGCTTGATAAAGAACAACGGTCGTATTTGGATTGGGGAGAACTCGGCTTTGCAAACAAAGTTAATCAGTGCATTTCATGCTAGTGCGGTCGGCGGTCACTCGGGAGTACAGGCTACTTATCAGCGACTGAAGAGGTTATTTTGTTGGCAAAGTATGAAGAAGGCAGTTGAAAACTTTGTGAAACAATGTGGAGTTTGTCAAAGAGCTAAAGGAGATCACACTCATCCAGCGGGGTTATTACAACCACTGCCTGTTCCAGCGGGGGCTTGGCAAGAGGTGACTATGGATTTCATAGAGGGGCTGCCCAAGTCGGATGGATATGAGGTAATTATGGTAGCAGTAGATAGATTCTCTAAATATGGCCATTTTATCCCTCTTCGACACCCTTTTACTGCTATCAAGGTGGCTCGAGAATTTCTGGACCAGATAGTGAAATTACATGGGGTACCGAACTCTATTGTGTTAGATAGGGATAAGGTCTTCACTAGCAATATGTGGAAAGAGTTGTTCAAATTAATGGGTACCAAGTTACATTACAGTACCGCGTATCATCCTCAGACGGACGGACAAAGCGAGCGAGTAAATCACTGTCTGGAAATGTATCTCCGCTGTGCTACTCATGAATCTCCAAGGAATTGGAAAAGGTGGCTGCCATTAGCGGAATTCTGGTATAATACCAATTTTCATACCGCACTGGGTTGTTCTCCCTTCAAAGTTCTCTACGGTTATGAACCAAGCTTAGGCGCCATCCCTGGGATTGTGCAAGCGGAGCAGCAGTCAGTAGAAGAGTTACTCAGAGAGCGGCAAGTGCATATTGAGCTAGTCCGACAACATTTGCTGGCAGTGCAAAATCGGATGAAATTGCAAGCAGATAAACATAGAGTGGATCGGGAATTTCAGGTGGGAGAGCGGTGTTGTTGAAGCTCCAACCTTATGCTCAGAGTTCCATGGTGAATAGGCCATATCCTAAGCTTGCATTAAAGTTTTATGGCCCTTTTTCTGTTCTGGAACGGATTGGCTCTACAACATACAAACTGGACCTGCCATCGGAGGCGCAAATCCACCCGATTTTTCATGCGTCACAGCTCAAGGCTTTTACGCCAGATCATACACCAGTGTTCAAAGAATTGCCGTGAGTGGCGGAGTTGGATGTGGGTGCTCCGATACCGGAAGCGATACTGGACTGCAGATTGGTGAAAAAGGGCAACGTTGCAGTTCCACAGGGCCTTATCAAATGGTCGGGTATTCCAATGGAAGCTGCGACATGGGAGGATCTCACCGTCTTGAGCACTCGCTTTCCTGAACTTGCTTGGGGGCAAGCAAGTTTTTCAGGGGCGGGTAGTGTTACGGATGGCAAGGATTAGTCGGGAGGCGCGGCATTCTGTATGGGAGGGCTGGATGCAAAACAGTAATTACGGACAAATAGAGGTAGCGGTAAAGATAGTTTCATTACAGTCAAAAGTGAATGTAATAGGTAAAAGTTTGTTAGAGGTAAATGCTGTGTTGAGAGGGGTTTAAGATGCTGGAACGAGAGGAGTATCGATCAAGAAATAGAAAGAAGAAACTCTTCTCCTCTCATGTTCTTCCTTCCCCTCCTTGCTCTTCTTTCCCTAGCGCTGATTCTCTCTGTATTTAGTGTCTCCGATCTCACGTCCAACGTTGTGGGCAATGGGGTATGACACAAGGCAACCCGGAGAGAAGGGCGGAGGACAGGGGACCTACAGAGAGGACCGGCGGAGCTTCTGGGGAAGATGGGGGACGGAGCGAGCGAGTAAGAGGCTGCGTGGAGCGAGCCGGAAACAGGGAACCACGGAGGCCGGGATCCGTCTCGCCGTGGAGGGCTCCGGAACGAGGAAATCGATGAGGCGCAAAGATCTATCGGATAGGAAGAGGCGTGGATAAACCGATGGAAGTATCTGTATGTGAATTCGGTTTTTTTGGAGGGTTTTTTCGCGAAAAAAGTGACGTGGCACAGCTGGTTGCGTGAGAATTCTTTGCGATTTATATATGTGTCTATAGGTATACAAGAGACAAGCTAGAGACGGAATTGACCTTTGTTAGGGAGGTGTGTCCCCACTTTATGCTTTCCTGGAGAATATCGGCCACTAAGTTTTACGGTTTTGCGCATTTGCCATTAAAATCAAGTTAAATAATGTATATTTGCCACTTCAAACACCACACACGGCCATGCCATGCACACTCGCATAGATGTGCTGCTACTCTTACGCTGAAGATCAAACAAATATCATCTAGTAGTGCAACAATTCAATCGACCAGTGCAACAAAGGAACAAATAAGACGAAACAAATTTTATCAATCGGTGCAACAAAAAAAAGGCTACAACACCCTTATTCTTCGTGCACTTCAATTGCAACAAATTTCATATAAGAAGGCAACATGAGGTTGCTACCCATGCAACAAAAATATATCTTGCTAGAAGATTTGACAAAGACATGCATTGCAACAATAAAAACACTCTGCAGCAATTCGAGAAAATGCCCCCCAACAAAGCATACTTGTAGGAGGAGCATATTAGTAGCAGGGAATAGTAGAGCTTATTGGCTGAGGAGGAGGATGAAGCGATGCTTCTTCACCGGCATTGGAGGGGGAACACGCTAGCCTCGTTGCTAGCTAACATTATCCACCCTTGTCGTTGGGTCGGGCTATCTGACTCGGACCCTGTTGATCCTCCCCTCACCTTTCAGCGGATGATCAGCAATAAGGGCAGCAATCACGGGAGATGAGACCTCTGCTTATTCTTGTAGTTCCAGCCATGAAAGCTTCCATGGCTGCTTCATTGGATGGGGAGTGAGAAGGATGGAACAAGTTAATAGGATAAGACAAAGCTAGAAACGAGTGTTGGATAGGATAAACATATAGTAAAAGAATGTGGGACGGCTAGGAGAGCGCATTCAATTTTTGCTAGTTATACCGGACGTCCTTGTCGTATCAATACCAAACATTTATTTACATTCACCCACAACACAAATTTATCCTCTATTACTCATGGCTAGTAGTACTGCAGCCGCATCCAAATCCAGGCCATCTATGATTGGTTCTTGCTGTGGAGGAGGGGCCACTTGGATAGGCTCAACAATACTCTATATGTAACTGACTCCTATCTTATATATTGTCACACACTTTTTACCATCATTGAGAGGTATCAAAATATATATTGACCTAGTACCAAGAGGACCTAATTAAAAGTTTAAAGGGTGGAGGTATCAAGAGGTACAAGAGTTTAAAGGTAATTTGGTAGTATCTCGTAGCACCTTCAAGGATGGTAAAAAATCTAATATTGTCGATGGCACCCTTGTGTTGGTACACCTGAAAAGTAAAAGAACAATTGAAAGCATGATCTTTAGAAGCTAGCTAGGTACTGCATGCAGAACAAATTATCTAAATCGAAATAGTTTTACTGCTCAAAAGACTAACATTTTCTTACAGATCTCTTCTGTAGAGAGGTTACGCCATAGGTGTGTGTAATCTTCTTAATAGCATTACTATTCTACCTGGGATATGTTATATTTATGATTTTGTACTTTTCTTGAATGAAAAAACTGTATCCATTCGTGGGGTATCTAGGAATACATGAAACAGAGGTGGGCACAATTGCTCTTGTAATACTTCCATTGCCTGCAATGGATGGCCACTCTGCGGTGGTGATAAGTGCATGTTGTTCAGGTACATGTGTATGTTCTTAAGTTTATTTGTAGCACAATGGACAAATATATAGGAGCTAGCAATCATCATTTTATTATAAAATCAAGTACGGCTAACCTTAGAGGAGAACTTCTGTCAAGCTTGGTTCCCTTTTGTGGAGCCTGAACTTTGACCTTTTGTTGTTGGTGGACAACTTATCTCAAGCCTGTAACGAGATAATGGTCATACTGCAATGAACATTGCAAATGGAAATTAGCAAACAGTTTGCGTGGATTGTTTGTTCCAGTTTCTTATTCATACCAGCCATCCCGTTCAAGGAAATACATGTTCTCGAAGTGTGCTAACAAAGACAAGTTGTACTTCCACACATTGTGAGATGCATATGTAACCTTGGAAGGGAACCCAAAACTCATCTAGGTGATTCCAAGTAGAAGTTCAGTAAGAACCACATAAAGCAATTGACCCAAACAGTATTCAGACAAGCAGCAGAAAGGCTAACATTAAGGATGACTTAAAGAAAGGTTGATATTAAGTTCAACTAAATCATACCTTTGGATTGATGCGGGTCAAAACTGCATTCCATTCCGGGAGCCTGATAACAGGTCGATCAACAATCTCCTGGCCAGCAGGCGTAGGCTGCAGGACCTCCTCGGTCTGTCTTCTAAGGTTCTGCCATTGACTGTGATAGAATCCATCTGTGCGAACTCCTCGAGCAGGTCCCTGTCCTTCCAAAGCTGCTTGAATTCTGCGAACATTTTTGACATTTTGCCAGCGTCATCCTTGCAATCAATCCGGTTGTCAAGCAACTTCCTCGTGTAAGAAACCAAAAGGTTTTCGCAAAGATCGAAGACAATAGCAAGGCATAGCTGGTTCAACATCCAAGGCATGCCACGAAGAGCCCGGAGCATGCTGATCAGCACCGGAAACAAGGCACCCTCTCGACGCTGCTGTGTATGGCCTGATGAAAACATTTTATTGATCTTCCGATGAGGGGTAACTACGATTGATCGATATGATGTTGACAACGAGCCTATTTGATTGAGACGATGAAATTCGTCCTACAATAACTACACAATACCTTTTGTCGTTATCAACCGTGCTCAACATGGTTGACCTTTCCAGCAAATAATTGAGAATCAAGTCAGAAAGAAATAAACGCAATCTGAATTAGACGATGGAAGATAAAGTTTTATTGAATAATGGAGAGGTCTGAAGTTGTCGTAGTTGATCTAGTCAACATAAGTGCACAACTGATATTTTTTGAATGAAAAACAATCTAAACAAACCTAAGCACTAAAAGTGGTGGCCACAAGGATTATAAGGAGGTAGTGACCAAGGAGGAGTCGTCTTAGGGTTGTGCACGAGGGTGCACACAACCTGAGCTTGGACCCAAACACCTTTACAAGGTCCAAGTTGGAAGGTCCAACAGGAGATGCAGCACCTCTTATTGCTAATTGTGACATGTAAACAATGAATCTGAAAGTGGGGTTAGATCCGTTGGAAAGGTCTCGTCGTAAGCTTTCAATCAAATACTCGAATACCTCCAACAGACTCCGTATGTGAAAGTTATGATTATTTTAAATTAAGATTGTCGGACTGACTCCGAATTGGACTAGAATTAGAGAAGGGTCAGCCTGGTCTTGTTGCGGTAGTAGTGTTGCTCCTCTCACCTTGGTTCCTGAGTAGAATAACTTCATATGACTTAGGTAGCAATCCATCCTCAATAGAAAAATTATGAACTCCTAAAAACGAGCTCACCTGATAATTCAACTATCGTGCATGTGCCCTCTTCATAGGTCTTTGCGTAGCATCTTGTGGAGGAGTGTTGTGTGTATCCAAGGAAGTGATGTTCTCATCATCCTCCGTCTCTTGAATTAGAGTCATCCTCGACTTAAGCTCATCTTATTCTCCCAAGTATGGCTTCAAATCTGCAATGTTAAATATGGTACTAACCCCGAAATCTGCTGACAACTCAAGCTTATATGCATTATCATTAATCTTTTCAATGATCTTAAAAGGACCATTAGCTCTAGGCATCAACTTAGACTTTCTGAAATCTAGAAATCTATATTTTCTTAAATAAAACCAAGCAAGATCATCAAGTTCAAAAGTTATTTCCTTTCTACTTTTACTACCAGCAACCCTATATTTCTTATTCATGCGCTCTATGTTTTTTTGTTGCCTCGTGCAACTTAAGAACAAATTCAGTACGTTTCTTAGCATTTAGATATACCTTCTTTGAAGATGGTAAAGGTAACAAATCAATTGGAGCTTAAGTGATATGCACACGCCTCGACTTAAGATGCGTGCGCACGTGTTTGGTCCCGATCTTCCGTCGTAGGAGAAATTCTTGAAGGCGAGTTGTGACCTTGACGAAGGGGCGGCTAACCACGATCAAGAACGCGCCTAGCAACCTCGCAATCGCTAAACCACTCCTCAATTGGTTATCAACCGTATCAAAACACGACTGACCAGTTCACGAAGAACGGCCCGAGCAATTCGACGAGAATTGAAAGAGCAACAGCGGAAGAAAAATCACTCCAAGATGAATGATTGATTTGAGACTTCAAGTATTTGGGGCCAAGAGGCCTTGCAATAGCAGTAGCTAAACCAAAATCCCAAAATCCCCTTTCTCCCAAGAAAAGTAGAATAAAAACATGTTCCTGCGTGCTCCAAGTTGCATGCATGCAAACTTCCTTTTAGTGAATCCACAAAAATAGGAAGTGTTGATTTTCTAGTGTGCGCCATGGTGATGTAATGCCATAAAATTAGGATCTAGAATTCTCCCTCACGGCTGGAACAATAGGTGGACCTTCCATGCATGCGCCTCCACAAAAAAATATGGCAAGAATTTTCCATTGCTGACAATAAGTGGCGTCGCGTGCAACAAAAATGGGAATTGTTCCTTTTCTTGCATGCAGCCATTTTAGTCCTCCTGTTCTTCAGGGTGTCCTTTGTCTTTCACAAATATTTCTTCTGAGGCGCCTTCGCATGTAATAAGTAAACAACAATCATTAGGTAGTATCATTTGTTCTGTAATTAAATAATTGATTTGTGTAAGAAATGAATTCACCTTTTGTCTAAGGCGCCGTGTACGGGCTCGAGTCATTGGCCCTTATAAATTAACTGAATCTTCTACGTGTGAGCTAGTGATGTCCTCATCATACTCCCCCTCTTGAGAAGGTGTCGACCTCGACTCTGGCTCATCCTCAACACCAGTGTATGGAGATAAGTCAGTAACATTGAATGTTTCACTCACTCCATATTCCTTGGGCAGCTCTAACTTGTAGGCATTGTCATTAATTTTTGCAAGTACTTTAAACGGTCCATCTCCTCGAGGCATTAGCTTGGACTTGCGCTGTTCAGGAAAGCGATCCTTGCGCAAATGCAACCAAACTAAATCACCTTTTTTGAACAACATTTTTTTTTACCCTTATCTGCATGCTTCTTATATTGGGCCTGCGTCTTCTCAATGTTTGTTTTGGTCGTCTCATGTATCTTGCGAATGTACTCAGCCCTATTGTCAGCATCCAGATTTACCCTTTCCTAAGGTGGCAAAGGTAGCAGATCAATCGGCGCTATGGGCTTGAATCCATAAACAACCTCAAATGGACAGAGCTGTGTCGTTGAATGAACAACCCGGTTGTATGCGAACTCAATGTGAGGCAAGCACTCCTCCCATAGCTTCAAGTTCTTCTTTAGTATTGCTCTCAATATTGTACCAAGTGTGCGGTTGACAACCTCTGTTTGCCCATCGGTTTGGGGATGGCACGTTGTAGAAAATAACAGCTTTGTTCCTAGCTTTCCCCATAGTGTCCTCCAAAAGTGGCTCAAAAATTTGGCATCACGATCGGAGACAATAGTCCTGGGTACTCCATGCAAACGAACGACCTCCCTGAAAAACAAATCAGCAATATGGGTAGCATCATCGCTCTTATGACAAGGTATAAAATGAGCCATCTTAGAAAACCTATCAACGACAACAAATACACTGTCTCTCCCCCTCTTAGTCTTAGGCAACCCTAACACAAAATCCATAGATATGTCTTCCCAAGGTGCTTTTGGAATAAGAAGGGGTGTATATAAGCCATGCGGGTTTAAGCGAGACTTAGCTGTTTGACAAGTAATGCATCTCCTTACATAGCGCTCAACATCGCGTCTCATCTTGGGCCAGTAGAAGTGTGTGGCCAGCACGTCCTCAGTTTTGCGAACACCAAAATGACCCATTAATCCACCTCCATGGGATTCCTGCAACAACAAAAGTCGAACAGAACTTGCAGGAACACAAAGTTTGTTAGCCCTGAACAAATATCCATCATTCAATACATATTTATCCTTACATCTCCCTTCTTTACACTTGGCATAGACTTCTTTGAAATCCATATCAGCAGAATATAATTCTTTTAATCCTTCTAAGCCAAGGACTTTGCAATCAAGTTGAGACAATAATGTGTACCGTCGAGACAACGCATTAGCAACTATGTTGTCTTTACACTTCTTATGTTTCACAACATATGGGAAGGTTTCGATAAATTCTATCCACTTAGCATGCCGACGGTTCAATTTGCTTTGGCTACGGATATGTTTCAATGATTCATGATCTGAATGTATAATAAATTCTTTTGACAAGAGGTAATGTTGCCATGTTTCTAACAATCTAACCAAAGCATATAATTCCTTGTCATATGTTGAGTAGTTTAAGGTTGGACCATTGAGTTTCTCACTAAAATAAGCAATGGGTTTTCTATCTTGCATAAGAACACCTCCAATTCCAATACCACTAGCATCACATTCTATCTCAAATGTTTTATCAAAATCAGGAAGTTGTAAAAGCGGTGCGTTTGTCAACTTACCTTTCAAAATGTTGAAGGCATCCTCTTGTGGTTTTCCCCATTTGAACGGCGCATTCTTCTTCGTCAACTCATTGAGTGGGGCGGCGAACGTGCTGAAATCCTTTACAAACCGGTGATAGAACCCAGCGAGTCCGTGAAAACTTCTCACTTGTGTGATTGTTGTAGGTGTGGGCCAAGCTAGGATAGCCTCCACCTTCTGTTCATCCACTTCGATTCCCTGCGCAGTCACAACAAAACCAAGAAAGACAACTCGATCTGTGCAAAAGGTGCACTTCTCGAGGTTACCAAACAAGCGCGCGTCTCTCAAAGGAGTAAAAACTTGGCGCAAATGATCCAAATGTTCTTCTAAAGACTTGCTATAAATTAGTATATCATCGAAGTAAACCACCACAAATTTTCCGATAAAAGCTCTTATCCACAAATTTTCGGAGACAGGGGCACGATAGGTTGTTGATCCACGCCATTGGCATCATCATCTGGTTGCGTTCCGTCACGAGCAGTTCTTGAACCTGACATGGTTAACGAGAAAAAAAACAAAGGAACCTACCAATGCTAATATATATGTGGAACTCACAGCCCCTCAAAACTTACCAACTGAAGCTCTTACCCTTCTCGAAGATAACTCGGGCGTTTGCTGGTTCGTGATAACTTTCAAAAGGGAGTTAGTAAAGCGATTGCAAAGTGCTAGAACACGCTGATTAATGGCAAATTTGTGGAGCTCTAGGTGGGGAAAATTTTGTAGCAAAGGAATAAGCAATCTGTAATCCCAAACTTGCGAAATTGAATAAACGTTCGTTCAAGTACTAGTCTTAGTTGCTGATCACAGGAGGTTTTAAAAGGCAAACTCAAACTAATGGCAAGAGCAGAACTTTGGAAAATTTGGATGCAATCGTGACACTTCATTTTTTTCACCCTTCTTTTTTTTCCACCTTTTTTTTCTGCTGACCAAATTGGCAGCAACTGATCAAACTTGTAACACGAGCAGATTTCAAACCACTCCACAGAACACCACGAAATTTTACAAGAAGATGGGTTTTTGAGTTATGAAGCCAACAAACGTGGTTTGGATGGATTTGGACTTCTAGAGACAAGGATATTAACGTTTTGGTGACTGCTGCACGGAGGGAAAAATTCCAGTGGCTCAATTCTTGTGATACGCACACGCCTCGACTTAAGATGCGTGCGCACGTGTTTGGTCCCGATCTTCCGTCGTAGGAGAAATTCTTGAAGGCGAGTTGTGACCTTGACGAAGGGGCGGCTAACCACGATCAAGAATGCGCCTAGCAGCCTCGCAATCGCTAAACCACTCCTCAATTGGTTATCAACCGTATCAAAACACGACTGACCTATTCATGAAGAACGGCCCGAGCAATTCGACGAGAATTGAAAGAGCAACATCGGAAGAAAAATCACTCCAAGATGAATGATTGATTTGAGACTTCAAGTATTTGGGGCCAAGAGGCCTTACAATAGCAGTAGCTAAACCAAAATCCCAAAAGCCCCTTTCTCCCAAGAAAAGTAAAATAAAAACATGTTCCTGCGTGCTCCAAGTTGCATGCATGCAAACTTCCTTTTAGTGAATCCACAAAAATAGGAAGTGTTGATTTTCTAGTGTGCGCCATGGTGATGTAATGCCATAAAATTAGGATCAAGAATTCTCCCTCACGGCTGGAACAATAGGTGGACCTTCCATGCATGCGCCTCCACAAAAAAATATGGCAAGAATTTTCTATTGCTGACAATAAGTGGCGTCGCGTGCAACAAAAATGGGAATTGTTCCTTTTCTTGCATGCAGCCATTTTAGTCCTCCTGTTCTTCAGGGTGTCCTTTGTCTTTCACAAATATTTCTTCTGAGGCGCCTTCGCATGTAATAAGTAAACAACAATCATTAGGTAGTATCATTTGTTCTGTAATTAAATAATTGATTTGTTTAAGAAACGAATTCACCTTTTGTCCAAGGCGCCGTGTACGGGCTCGAGTCATTGGCCCTTGTATATTAACTGAATCTTCTACGTGTGAGCTAGTGATGTCCTCATCATTAAGGGTTAAAGCCATGTACTACCTGAAAAGGGCTTATCTTTGTGGTTGAATGCAACGAGCGGTTGTAGGCAAACTCCATGAGGTAGACATTCTTCCCACAACTTTAAGTTTTTCTTCAAAACAACCCTCAACATGGTTGATAATTTGCGGTTGATAATTTCAGTTTGTCCATTAGTTCAGGGATAATATGTGGTAGAGAATAGCAACTTCATCTCTAACTTGTTCCATAAGGTCCTCCAAAAGTGGCTCAAGAACTTCACATCTCAATCTGAAACAATTATGGTTGGTACACCATGTAGTCGAACGATCTCCCTAAAAAATAAATCAACAATATGTATAGCATCATCGCTCTTATGACAAGGAATAAAATATATCATCTTAGAAAATCTATCCACTATTACAAAAATATTATCCCTCCCCTTCTTCATCCTAGGCAATTCTAAAATAAAATCCATAAAAATAACATCACAAGGCATACTAGGAACAAGAAGAGGTATATATAAATCATGTGGATTCAATCGAGACTTAGCTTTTTGGTATGTAGTGCAGCGAGCAACATAGTTCTCAACATCGCACCTCATCTTTGGCCAATAAAAGTGTTCAGCAAGGATGCCTTTTTTCTTCTTGATGCTAAAATGTCCTATGAGTCCTCCATGTGCCTCCTGTAGCAATAAAAGACGAAAGGAGCTAGCTGGAATGTATAGTTTATTAGCTCTAAATAAGAACCCTTAATTTAAAACAAATTTGCTCCAGCATCTTCCATCATTACAATTGGACATGGTATCTTTTAATTCATCATCAGATACATATAAATCTTTTATTGTCTCTAAGTCCAAAATTCTACAATCAAGTTGAGACAACAAAGTATACCGTCTAGACAAAGCATCAACAATCACATTTTCCTTCCCTTTCTTGTGCTTTATTACATAATAAAAAGATTTAATAAATTCAACCCAATGAGAATGTCTACGGTTCAGTATATCTTGACTTATAATATATTACAATGATTCATGATCAGAATGAATAACAAATTACTTAGGCCATAAATAATATTGTCAAGTTTCAAGCACATGCACAAGAGCATATAATTATTTACCATAAGTTGAATAATTCAAACTTGACCCATTTAATTTCTCAATAAAGTAAGCAACAGGTTTATCTTCTTGAAGCAATACACCACTAATTCCAATTCCACTAGCATCACAGTTAAGTTCAAAAAGTCTTACTAAAATCAGAAAGTTGGAGTAATGATGCATTTGTGAACTTTTCAAGAAGGTTGAAAGTTTCTTCTTGTGTTTGTCCCTATTTGAAGAGAACACCTTTCTTTGTCAATTCATTAAGTGGTGCAACGATGGTACTGAAATCCTTCACAAAGCGACGATAAAATCCAGTGAGTCCATAAAAGCTTCATACTTGTGAGGCTATTTGTGGTATCGCCCAACTCTTTATAGCTTTAATCTTGGCTTCATCTACCTCAATTCCCCTTTGTCAAGCAAGTCTTATACTTGACGCTGAATTTCCTTGATCTCTTCCGGATTAGTCCTATATGGTGCACGATTTGGCAAAGAAGCTCTTGGAATCAAGTTAATTTGATGCTCAATTCCTCTAACAGGTGGTAGCTCCAGGGGTATTTCATATGGAAACACATTAGTAAATTCCTGCAAAAGGTTAGTAATAGTAGGAGGCAAAAATGCAGGCAAACCCTCAAGTAAAAATAAAGCATCTCTGTAAAAGTATAGCATAGCAAACAGAACTATCTACCTCCAAGTCATTAAAATTAGATTTAGTAGCTAAAAGAACATCACCTTTCAATTTAATTTCATTCTTTCTAGTATTTTATTCATGCAATTTCTTATGTGGATTCCTACTCGGGGATCCGCAGTCAAATACTTTTGATGGAACCCCTTCCTGACATTAAGAAAGTTTAGAACAAGGTCCTTCAAGAAGAAAGGAAGCACATGCTTGAGACCATTACGATTCCTGTTAGTGATGGTGCACTTGCTGCTAATGTTAGCCGTACTCAGTCTCTGAGCGGTCTACCTGTTGCTGCATCATAACAGGCTGACTCTAGCTTCTTTATTTTTAGGTAGGAAGCATTCTTTAGTTACTATCTGATTCTCACTTTTAGCATTCTCCTTCTCACGTTCAGATCGTTCAATTTCATCTTTAATAATTGCTTCATGAGACATTGAAAGTAAAACAATTTTCTTGACCGTATGCATGAGAGTATATTGATTAGTTCTACCGTGATGAGTGGAATCCTTATCAAATTGCCATAGCCTATCTAAATGTAAGGAGTATGCTTGCATAGGTACAACACCGCAATCAATATAGTCATGATATGAATCAAACGAGTAGTATACTTTCACAGTTTTGATTACCTTTAACTTACCACATGAGTTGAACCATTGGATGAGTAAGGTCATGGGTGAGGACTTGTGGTCAAGTCAAGCTTCTTGACCATCTCCAAGCTAGCCAAATTATTGCAACTTCCTCCATCGATAGTGACGCGATACGAATGATCCTTGATGACAAACTTAGTTTGAAACAAATTATACCATTGGTCATGTTCGGCACTCTCCATTTGTGCACTACGTATACACTCCACTGTAAAGCTTATGTACTTGTCTGAAGTTTCAGCTCCCAAGCGTTCTTCTTGTTCATCACTGGTGTCAATCTCATCATCTACATGGTTATTTGCAACAAGTGTATATTCTTTATCAACTTCACTAGCTGAAGTATACTCACTATCTATCTTCTCTCACAATGAGACTTGTTGACTTGGGCACTCTCTCATGATGTGTCCGAACCCCTTGCACTTGTGACATTGGACGTCCCTTGTACGTCTAGTGGAAGCAATTGAAGATGCACTCTTCGTTGAAGCAAATTTGTTGGGAGCTTGAACGGTTGTCGCCTTGCTTACTTCGGGTCCACATGAGGGTGTGGAAGTAGACGTAGAGTGCCCTCGGCTTGGGCTAGATGAAAAAGGCACCCTTGCTATTCGGGCACTTAGCTTGGAGAAAGAAGACCTCTAAAATTGCTCCTTGTTCTCATTTGTCGCCCCTGTACTTCTCTTTTAGCTTTGCAAGCAAGATAAAACAAAATAGGTGACAAAATTATATTATTTATAGTCAATAATGTCTTAAATTTTTCTGTTAAGCCCTCCTAAAATTCTAGCCATTTTAGTTTCTTCGGTTTCTTCCAAATCACAACATAATAACCCAATTTACAATTCTTGATAATATTCCTCTACTAACCTATTGCCTTGTTTTAATTTGCCAATATATTTAACAGGTTACGTAAAAAATATGAAGACACAAATCTAACTCTCATGACTCTTTTTAAAGCATCCCAAGTTTTAGGTACATTTGGTAGTCTACATTGTTCCCTCTACCAAATTGATGCAAAATTAGTAAACTCACTAGTAGCAGCCCTAACTCTTTTATTATAAGGAAAATCATGGCATACAAATTTTTGATCTAATTGCAATTCCCAATCAAGATAAGCTTTAGAGTCATATCTACCGGCAAATAGAGGAATTGTAAACTTGATTTTAGTTAATGCATCATCATCATATACCTCTCTTTGTAACCTATCAATACCTCATCAATTTTGTTAGAGTCAACCGACGACCATGGCGTCGAAGCCCTCAATCTCAATGTCGGTGACGTAGTTGTTCTCTTCGATATTGTCATCCTCGTCCTCGTCCCGTCGAAGAGTAAGTGGGATACAAGGCACGTTGAGCAGCTTGAGGTGAACATCGCTCAAGGGGCCCAATTCTGTTGCTGATAGTGGTGAGGGTCTCATTGAGCCGATCCAACACGTTGTAGATCTCCTCCATTTTTTTGTTGACCTCTCTGTTGAAGTGTTGCACAAGCATCTTCGTGCAAGGAGTAAGAGGTCCGGCTCTCTCAAGTTCCACAGACTGCTCATCACCCTTGCTACTATGTTTCGAACTTTGTGAACCTGCCATTGTTAGTAGAAAACAAGAAACTCAAAAGAAAGATAGTTAGCTCCCTATGAACTACTAGGTGTTTGAGGTTACAGATGTCGCACTCAAGCTCTTATCAACTTCTGGATATATCTTCTCTTTATGAACTACTAGGTTCTGCAATCAGTTGGAAAGCATCTTTATAGCCTATTACAACTCTTTCTACTACTGAAGCTGAGTATATTGTAGTTACTGAAGGTGTAAAATAAGCTATTTAGTTGGGAGGTCTGATTTCTGAACATGTTATTTCACATAAAATTATTAATGTTTTGTTGGAGAATACCTGAAGAGTTACTGATTATGCAGCACACAGATCAAGGGATTGCAGCTATGTCGGCAGAAGACAAGATTGCCCTTCATTTGCACTCATAGTTTAACTATTCTTGTAAGGGGTATTTTGGTCATTTGTACAGGCCAAGAGCCTATAAATACCCCATCCCCTCATTTGTAAGAGAGCTCTCTTGAACAATATAAAGGAATTCTTAAAACTGACGAGCCCTCGGGGCCCTGCTCTCCGGAGACTAACCCCCGTAGGCTCATCGACAGGAGTAGGGCGGTCCACTCGGATCCCCGAACCTGTATAAACCCCCCGTGTCATTTTCACTCTCGTGGACGCTGGCCCGCTAAACAGTTGACGTCCACCCCCTCGTTTGTGTTTGGTTTTCACACCTACGACGTGTTTATTGCGATAGCCAGAGTGATATTTATTTGACCAAAAATGATATGTATCATGCCAAGACCAAGTATATTGATATCAAGTACCACTTTATCCATGATATTATTGCTGAAGGACAAGTTGTTGTGGGCAAGATATACACTGATGGTAATCCTGCTGACATGCTCACAAAGGCACTTTCAAATATCAAGTTCAAGCATTGCCCGAACTTGATTGGTATTTATGGTGCTTAATTACCCTTTGGGGTTGTCCGAAGTCAATTTCATTATGGATTTTACTTGGACTCGCTCTGGCTATATAAAGTCACCCCTATGCAGGGTTAACCAAACCGATTTATGGTTGAAAATCGAAGTCTCGATGGTACCAGGTTACCGCGAAAATCGAGCAAAAATCACCAAAAACCGAAGGATTTCGAAATCAAACGTTTTGCGAAAAAATTGAAAATTGATCTGTTTTCTCGAAAATCGACTGACGAATCGAATTTTTCTCGCATCCGATTTTTCAAGCGATTTTCGTCGATTTGCATCGAAACTCGCTCGATTTTCACTGAATTTCGACCGGTTTACGTGATATAAATTTTTTTTGAATTTGTTTTTGAATTTGACTGATTTACCGAACGATTTAGGTTTTCGAATAGACTCGATACGGTCGGTTTTCGCGATTTTTGAGTTGGTTTTCGCGATAAAGTGAATCCTGCCCCTATTTATATGTACATTAAACGATTATAGCGAATTTGTCTTCCGTGGTTTTTTTTCATGAGGTTTTTTATGTTAAATCTTGTGGATCGTTTTTGTGTGCTATTCTAATCCTAACATCGCTGGAGTCTGCCGAGCGGTGGATAGCGCTTGGCAACACGACCATCCTCGCAAGCTCCTCCGTCGGTGGCTTCAAGCCAGCGAAGAGCCTGAACACCAATGTCTGCACCGACTAGTTCTAATTGTTTGAATATTTGATATCTGATTAGCCAAATCCTGATCGTACCAAAAATCTTGGCTGCAGATCTCTGATTGTCTGGCAGAGAAAGGGCCATACTTCGATCATGGTAGTTCTTGTGATCAGCAACCTCGAGTATATAAATAAACTATGGACGTGCTGACGGCTCAGACTCCCAATGAAGAGAATCTGCTAGCCGGAGCAATTAATTAATGAATGCGCATCTGTTCAAAACTCTCCATGGCAGGATATCTGAAGTTCTTGCTGCCGCACGTTCATGGTCACATCTGCCATATTAAAAGTGCCTAGAGATCACAAGACCAGATCATATCTTGGAGGAGATACACACGACTACACGAGTATGCATACAGATCAGAGGAAAGGGAAAGAATACTCTTACACGAGTATTTAGTGGCAACCGCCAAGTCAACCATATTACACGATCGAGCTACAAGGTGTTTGTACTTCTACACCTTGCGTATCACATCGTTTAACTAAGACACAAGCTAGCAGAGGTGGCCGGCCACTTGAGCTGCGAGCAAGATGGACGGCGTGGAACAGCAAGAGAAGAGATCACCCGACAACGTCGCCGCGGAGCTGGGAGCCA
Source organism: Otatea glauca (assembly GCA_036346275.1). Lineage (NCBI taxonomy): Eukaryota > Viridiplantae > Streptophyta > Magnoliopsida > Poales > Poaceae > Otatea > Otatea glauca. The sequence continues at coordinate 19,061,974 of CM070717.1, read as the reverse complement.
TCGGAGGGCGTGAGTTCATGGAGAGGCTCATCAGGCACGTCGAGAAGGACAACCTCCGGCTGCTGCAGAAGCAGAGGGACAGGATGGACAGGTGAGTACGCTTTGCGCACGCTGGCATCTTCATCATTCTGAGGAGTAACTTTGGCCATTCTGACGAGCCGTTCAGGGTAAATGTGAAGCAACCAACGATAGAGGTGAGGTACAGAGGCCTCAGCGTTGAGGCGGAATGCCAGGTGGTGCAAGGGAAACCCCTCCCAACGCTGTGGAACTCCGCCATCGCCAGCGCCTCTGTAAGTTACTGAGCTGAAACTCGTACACAATGCTGTAGAGAATCAAGAAGATCTCGTTCCATATACTGATTTGTTCTTAACTTCTCTCTTTTGATTTTAGCAAGAAAGTAGTCAATTGAGAACCTTATGATCAAAATTGCCAGGTTAAACTTATGCATTCTGAATTGCCAATACTCTTGACAGGTTGTTGCAGCCAAGCTAGGCTTCAACAGTCAGCAAGCAAAGGTCCAGCTTCTGAAAGATGTTGATGGGATCATCAGTCCTGGAAGGCAAGTGCATCCATATATTATTAATAAATTAATTGTTTTATTGGATACTTTCCCACATGCATTTTTCAAAAGACCCGATATAATTGGCCCTCTTGCACAATTTTTTTTCACTTATGGATTTCATCTGAACAAAATTGCAAATCTAGCCTCATTCTCAACCGCGAAAGCACCAACAAGTGACACATATTACCTACCGTACTCCCCTACCTCAGCAGGTACCTGCCGAGCTCAGTACCGCAGTAGGTACTTGCCGAGCTCAGGCACCACAGTACCTGTGCTGCCGAGCTCAAATTTGAAACAAACAAGGGATGCTATACTGTGGTTACCGGTTGAAAAGTTTAGCCCACATTTGAATTCAAATTTGAATTTTTTTGTGCAAGTATCATGTACATTTTCATCTCTATATCTTGTATATTTCAATATCTGGTTCATCTCTTCCATTTTCATAACTTTGTCGGAAATATTAAAAAAATTCGCTGAAATTAAAATTTGAACTTCAAAATGTTTAGGGCGGTAACCAGGCCATACCATGGGGGCGGTAAATTTTCAGAACGGATAGTGTTACGTTGTGCCATTACTGCGTACATAGATTGTAGTTAAGTACATAGGGGATTAGGGATGGCAATGGGAAATTTCCCGTGGGAGCACCCTCTCATCCCCGATCCTCGATAACTAAAACTTTCCCGTTTTCACACACGGGGCTTAATTCCCCAGTCCCTGATCCCCGACGGGTTTGCGGAGCCTCGACGGGGACTAATCTCGAAAATGCTACATGAAATATCACATGCTACATGAGTAAATCACTAGAGTAATTGTGCATATTTGATTGAAGTGTGAGTGAATCACTAGAGTTATTCATATTTAGCATGTTTATTAATAATAACCTCACATATATTCTTTTTTCTTTTGAGAATGATCATTTGCTCCCACATATTAGTGATAACGCGGGAGCGGGGGCGGAGAACGGTGAAACGTCCCGGCCCCGCGATTCCCGACGAAGGCAATATTTTTCCCGATAAACCTCCCGCAAGAGGAGATTTTCCTCATCCCTATCCCCTAATAGAGGAATTTCCTGTGGAAAAACGAGGATCGGGACCCATTGCCATCCCTAGAGGGATGCTATACTGCAAGCGCCCGTACCGCGCTGTCCTTGGCTTCTTCTCCCTCCCTCCCTCGATCCCCCCGAAAATGCCTGTTCTACTATCTGATTTGACACAACCATGCAATTCGACGTGGTGCCCGTCAGTCAAAACAACGACAGATTCTCTGATCGGCCGCTAACTATTATGGCAGTCGTTCGCCGAAAAAAGTTTTTCGAATTAACAAAGAACGCAAATGTGTTGCACGCTTGCAGGTTGACCCTGCTACTTGGACCTCCAGGGTGCGGCAAGACCACCCTCTTGAAAGCACTTGCAGGAAAGCTCGACAAAAACCTCAAGGTATGATTATTTAAAGCACTCTTACTCCCACATCTAACCAGTGCAAAAAATAACCGGGTTTATTTGATGTACACCTTGGGATGTTAGTGATTCTAGCTTCTTTCAGTAACTGTCACATTTTGCTTATATCATGACGTACAGTAGTGTCCCTTAAGATCACAAGTTTGAGGACGGCTATATCTGAGCTCAACCTCACTTAGCCTTCCTAGGGGTGCATTCCCCTGCTGACACATGTCACTTTCCTCCCCATGATCCAGCGCTCCGTCCTATTTCCCTTCCCTCACCCCCTTCCTTCCCCTCTAACACACACAAAAAAAAATCAAAAGAAACTCAATTCAATTCAAAATGAGTTTCAACACGGTTCAAAAAATTCACTTGATTCCGGAAAAATCAATTCTGAATATTTCAAATGAGGAATTTCAACTCGAATCTGACAAATAAAATCTACTCGAAATCGAGAAACTTTCAACTAGATTTGGAGTAAATTCACATCCGGTTCAAGAAAATTTAACTCGATTTTTAAAAAATCAAGTTTTATGGCAAAAGATCTTCCCTCCGGACGACAGAGGCTTGAGCTTGTCCTCTGACAGTGGTGACATGATGGCAGTCGCGAGAGGAGGCAAGCGGTGGTCATGAACGGCGGCGCACGGTGTGCCAGATGCTTGTCGTTCGAGTTGAGTACCGCCACATCCAGGGACAGAGAGCACATGGAAGGGGAGTGTGGAGGGGAAAGGGAAGAGTATGGGGAAGGGAAGAGGATGCGCACAGTGCTTGGTGTCTCCTAGCGTTCCACGTGGTGGGATTGCATCGCTCGCTCGGGACACATGTTGTGATGAAAGAAGCATCCGCACCGAATCCTTAACGAGAGTAACCTCAAATTAGCAATATTTTCATGTAAGCCTAGGGCATGTTTGGTTTGTGACTTGAACAAGGTGCATGCTTCGTTCGGATCCTTGATTCGTGGCAAACAAAAAGAAGGGGAAAAAGAAATACTAGCACCGGTGGATTTTTGTTCTGAACAACGTGCATGCTCTGTTCAGATCCTTGATTCGCCGCTAACAAATAGAGGGGGAGAAAAAAGAAACAATAGGAACAGGGGATTTTTCTTCTCACCTAGCTGCACTAGATTTAAGCACAATATTCCAACTAAACTGGCCTTCGGTATATTTCTCAATTTATACATCCCATGAGTATTATTCATGTACTTCTTTTTTTTTTTTGTGTATGTATTACAGGTGACAGGAGTGATCGAGTACAACGGGGTGAAGCTGAACGAGTTTGTCCCGGAGAAGACAGCGGCCTACGTAAGCCAGAATGACTTGTATGTTCCTGAGATGACCGTCAGAGAGACGCTCGACTTCTCCGCAAGGTTTCAGGGTGTCGGCACCAGAGCAGGTAACCTACCATGCATATCAACTAAGCAAACATATATACCACATATTCACATCATATACCACTATGTATAACATAATATAACATACAATACCATTTTTATTTTATGGGAAAAGGCAACTTTATTAATTACCTAGAAATAAGATTACAATCGTATTCCAATAACATTCTTGCGCTTCTCATCCGGAACCTGATTACTTTGTCAAACGAGCAACAGTGAATCACACCATAACTTCAGGAAATTCACAGCTCCTTGGATGTACTGTTGTGTGCTTGGTTATACAGACGAGTACCGGGCCTTAGACCAGCCTTGGTGGTGGTGGACTCGATGCCATCATGGCGATCGATGCAGGTAAGAGCTGTCAGAGCTACCGGCCTTGTTAATCGGAAGGCACTGTCTAAGAGAATCAATCTGGTGGCAAATTCAAGCATGCCTTTTTATTGGTTTTCTGCGGTATATATAGGGGATGAATCCTTACAAATCTGAACCATAAGATCCTATCTTAACAATAGATATAATCAAATAACTAAAAAAGGAAACAAAATAACTAAAGAAGGAAACAACTAATTAGATAAAATCAAATCTGTTGCCATATCTCTTGCTGCGCAAGATGCTCCTGCACCCCCTATAGTTGCTGCACCACCTAGGCCGTAGGTGCCGCTGTGGTGGCGGGCCGGTCCATGATGTGAGCTCACTTCCTCTTCCGATAGAAAACATTATTGAGGCTGTCAAGGCCCACAACATTACTCCACCCTCCATACCAAGCTTGTCCGCAAGCTTGAAGTCAGGATAGGCATGGCGTAGTACTACTGCTTGCATCCATGTCGCCTCATCTTGAAGCTCGCCCTTCCAATGGATGAGGAGTTAACGTCGTCCCTTGATGAAACAATGCGCCAAGATGCGGTGTGGTTCAGGAGGCGCCGGCTTGTTTGATGGTGAGACGTTGGAGGGAAGTGCCAGTGTTGCAGTCGGTGGGTCCCCTTTGAATTGTTTCAGGAGAGGGACATGGAATACGTCGTGAATGCGAGCCTCTGGTGGTAACAATAGCCAGTATGCAACCTTCCCAATGCGCTCGGCGATCCGATAAGGTCCATAATATCACGACAATAGCTTGTGGTGTGTGTTAGTCCGCACCAATTGCTAATGATACTTTTGCAGTCGGAGCCACACCCAAGTTCCCTCCTCGAATGAGACATTGTGGTGGTGGCCGTCATAGTATTGTTTCATACGATTCTAGGCGTGGTGAAGATGTTCATGGGCACTATTGAGGAGTGCATCACAGTCGGTGAGGTGGCAGTCGACGGTGTCGATGACAACGGCCCCTTGGTTGTAAGGAAGGAGTGACGGGGGAGGCCGCTCATAGATGAGCTCAACTAGAGTCATGCGGTGCGCCGAGTGGAAGGAGGAATTGTAGCAAAACTCAGCCCATTGAAGCCATTTAACCCACATGCTCGGGTTATCCGCCACCAAGCAAAAGAGATACATTTCCACCGTTCTGTTGAATACCTCCATTTGCCCGTTAGTTTGTGGATGATATGCCGTAGAAAGGAGGAGCTTGGTGCCGCATCACTTGAAAAGATCCTGCCAGAAGGTGCTGGTGAAGACCTAGTCGCGGTTGGAGATGATGGACTCTGGTATGCCGTGTAGGCAGATGATATTGTCATAGAAGATTTGTGCTACCACTAGAGAGAATGATACTCAGACTAGAGGCATGAAGTGCACGTATTTGGGTAATCGGTCCACGACCACCAGGAGTGCATTATTGCCCTACAACTTGGGTAGGTTGACAATGAAATCCATGGAGACATCAGCCCATACCTAATGGGGCACTGGAAGAGGTTGAAGGAGACCTGCCAGAGAGATAGAGAGCTAGTCTTGCTACGCTAGCACACTGCGCATAGTACGATGTACTCCTCCACCACCTACCGCTAGTTTGGCTAGTAGTAAGTTTGCCGAAGGCGATGGAGCGTCTTGTGTACTCCCTTATGTGTCAAGTCATGGATGGCAGCCACCATCACGGAAATAAGAGTTGACCAATTTGGAACAATGAGGCGATCGTTGCTAAATATGAGGCCATCACACACATGTCACTCGGTCAGTGTTGCTGCCGTGGATGATTCGACCGAGGTGACTGCAGATGTCTATTGTGTGTCAGGTCTCACCTGGCTCAGAGGAGTGGAGCGATCCTCCTGTAGCGCATCAGCCGCACCAGGAGCCGCGTGTGCGGTCTCGCCACTAGTGCCCACGGTAGACCAAGGCATAGTCAGCCCTGTGTGGGTCAAGCCATTGGCTAGCGGCTACTGGAGAGCGGCGCACCTCTGATGGATCTCTAGGTTGGTACGAAGGGTCTCCTACCACTGGTCCACAGCAAGTAAACGTGGGGTTGATAGTGCCGCACATACTGGAGCAGCATCTTCGATCTAGGACAAGGCATCGACAGCTTGGTTTGATCGTCCCAGTTTGTACTCCACTTGAAAGTCGAAGCCCATGAGTTTGCTAAACCAATGCTGCTGGGGCAGAGTGATGAGGGCCTGCTCGAGCAAAAACTTCAGGCTAGCATGATAGGTGTAGACAACGAAGGCACGACCCCATAAGTATGGCCACCAATGGCATACAGCCTTCGAGAGCCCGATGAGCTTGCGCTCATAAGCAGCGATCTTCATGTGTTGCTCCACCAATTTGTGACTAAAGAAAGCTATCAGGTGGCCGTCTTGTTGAAGTATGGCGCCAATGCCGCGCTCTAAGGTGTCGCACTCCACGACAAAGAAGTGGTAAAATCTAGTGGTTGGAGCACTGGCATCGTCATGAGTGCTGACTTGAGGAAGAGGAAAGCTGCTTCCACCTTTGGTGACCACTGGAAGCTGTTGCGACGAAGCATAAAAAGTCGAGGGCTCAGCGATGTCGGCGTACCTATGTATGAACTTCTGATAGTAGCCTATTAGCTCGAGGAAGCCCCAAAGCACCGTGACCATCATGGGTTAAGCCCAGGCCAAGATGGCCTGTAGTTTGTTGGGGTCGGCTATGACACCAGCGTTGGAGATGATGTGCCTAAAGTAGGCCACCTGGCGTTGTGCAAACGCACACTTGGACTTCTTCAGGTACAACTTGTGATGGTGGAGATGTTCTAAGATGATGCACAAATGTGCATGGTGTTCCTCTGTCGACTGGCTGTAGACTAGGATATCGTCGAAGAAAACGAGGACAAATTTCTAAAGGAAGTCATGTAATACCTCATTCATGAGAGCTTGAAACGTCAATGGTGCATTGCAGAGTCCAAACAGCATGATGAGAAACTCGTAATGCCCATGATGAGTGTGGAACGTCATGTTGTCGATGTCGCTCTCACACGTACGCACTTGGTGATATCCCGATCTCATATCGAGTTTGGTGAAGAACTTGCCACCATGTAGCTCATCGAGAAGCTCCTCACCACCGGAATTGGGAACTTGTCCTTAACCATTCGTGTGTTCAACTCATGGTAGTCGACGTAGAATCTCCATGTGCCATCCCCCTTTTTAACCAGTAAGACTAGCAATGAAAAAGAGGAACAGCTTTGCTTGATGATGCCCTGTTCAAGCATGGCCGTGCACTAGTGCTCGATCTTGTCTTTTTGTTGGTATGGTTACCAGTATGGCCGGACGATGACAAGGTCGTTCCTTCCTTGAGGCACATGCAGTGATCACGACCTTGGGGTGGAGAGAGGCCCTGAGGTTTGACGAAGATGTCGTCGAAGGCATTGAGGAGAGAGCGCGCTCAGCACTCTAATTAATCTGAAGAGATAGAAGGTGGGTGCGCTTGCTGCGGTGGGTGCCCTCGAGTTGCACTTGCGAGCCTGCGTAGTTAAATGACATGGTGAGGGTAGAAAAATTCTAGAGCCACTACACCTTGAGAACCACGTTAACCCCGTTGAGTGGAATGACAACGAATGACGTAGTGAAGGTATATTTATCGATGTTGAAGCCCTCAGATGGCACACTACTAGAGCAAGGTAATTGGTTGCCATTGGTAACCTTTTTTTGCTATGATGTCGCTTGGTGATGTTCCAATGTCATGCAAACAGCGGCATGGCTGTTGATGAAGTTGTGAGAGCTATCGCTATCGATAAGGCATAGTAGTTCATGCCCCTGCATGATCAACACTACTTGCATCATACCCCCGGAATTGGGTCTGAGAATAGCAAGCATGGATAGCAAAGGTGGAAGTGGTTCCTCCTTCATCGTGATGACCACCAGGTTGATGTTGTCCTCCTCATCATCCTCCCCAATCTCAATAGAGAAGAGCCTCTTGCAACGATACCCTAGTGTAGAAATCATCGCAGTGGTAGCATAGCCCCTTTGCATGTCGCTTAGTGAGTTGGTCGGCATTGAGCTCAAGCTTGGTGGCAGTTGGGGATGCGGACGCGGTGCTAGACAGCATGCTGGAAGTAGCACGGTTGCTCCCGCTAGTCGGTGTCGTGTGTGCTCGAGTTCGGTCGATTGACCTGGTGCAGTAGCCATGGGTGCCTTTGGCTGGTACATGGCAATTGACGCCATGCCCTGGCTAAATGCCATCCTTCCCTATCCCTGATTGGCATAGCCCTTCATGGCTTTTGCCACACAGAGGTCCTTCCGCTCCTCGGCATCACGTGCAAGGCTGACAGCCTCTGACAGATCACAAGGCCACTCCCCTCGGACGTTGGCCATGAGAGTCTTGCAAGACCCGCAGCGAACATCTCCATTTGATCCGCCCTTGCCATACGTGTGCACACGTGAGAAGCCGTTAGAACTCATGGGCATACTAGTCGACTCGGCTTGCACCCTGCTTGAGATTGATGAGTTTGTCCAAAGGTCCTGCCCCTGATTGATGGGTGAAGCGCTAAAGGAAGGTGTCCTAGAAGTCCTCCCATGAGATCCATCCCACCTCCAGATCCAGTTTTCAAACACTTCTTGAGCCTCGCTGTACAGATGTAAGCCCGCCATGCCAACGTGCTCCCACGCAGGGATTTGATAAAGGTAGAAGTAGCGCTCACATTGGTGTAACCAAGAAAGCGGGTCCTTCGTGCCATCGTATGTGTGGAGCTCGAGCCGAGGAGCTCACGGGGCCTAGCGCTGATTGTTGACTGCGTCCTCCAGTTGGTGGCATCGCCCAAGTGAGACGCAGAGGTATCCGCCATTCTCCCATAGTTGACATTCGTGTTGCCCGCGCTCAGTAGCTCATGGACACACGACATGCGCCGAGGCGTGCAACCCATATCCTAGTGGATTAGGCACGTATAGTCGTTCGTGGCATTCTGGCTAGGGGTCACGATGTCGGCTAGTGTCATCCGCCATGTGGCCGTTGTGCTGGCCAGGGTCACCAGTTGTTGACTTGGCCATCTTAGAGATTGCGAGCAACTCTACGAGAGAGGTCATCATCTCCTCCATCGAGAGCTCGAAGTTACTAATGTTTTTTTCAATGGTGGGCTAAGCCATGGTCAGAGGTTCGGGTGGCTCTGATGTCAAAATGTTGTGTGCTTGGTTATATAGATGAGTACTAGGCCTTAGATCGTCCCTGGTGGTGGTGGATGTCGACGCTGTCATGGTGATCGATGGAGGTAAGAGCTGTCGGAGCTACCGGCCTTGTTAATCGAAAGGCACCGCCTAAGAGAATCAATCTAGTGGCAAATTCAAGAATGCCTTTTCATTGATTTTCTGCAGTATATATATAGGGGATAAATCCTTACAAACCTGACCCCCAAGATCCTATCTTAACAATAGATAGAATCAAATAACTAAAGAATGAAACAACTAATTAGATAAAATCAAATCTACTGCTTTATCCCTTGCTACGCAAGATGCTCTTGCACCCCCTACAGCAGCTGCACCACCTGGGCCACAGGTGCCGTTGGAGTGGCGGCCCGGTCTGCTATGCAAGCCCGCTTCCTCTTCCGGTAGAAGACATTATCGAGGCTGTCGAGGCCCACGACAAATACTCCCCGAGCTATGAACAGTATTATTCCGGATTTGCCACTTGTGCTAAGCAAGTAGTAGAAGCTTGTCTCTCTCCTCCTAGAGTCAGCAAAAAGTAACAACCAATCAGCCCCGATTTCTGCAGAGTAACTTCTCCCAGTAGTCCGTAGTGTTCCACACATTCTGCAGAGTTACCAGACACCTTCAGCTGCTCTGCTCGAAGCACACTCGACCATACAACACCATTTGAAATGTCAGAAATAATGTCAATATTTCTTTCGAATTTTTTTAGCATTATGGAGTTTTTCTTGAAGTTCAGTTACCTGATTAGTTCAGATAGCACCTCTATTTTTTTTTTCAAATGTACAAATCACGAGGAAAGTTATTACAAGGGATGAGGAGGTCTGGGATTTCTATCTTTGTAGGCTTTTTCTTGAAGTTCAATTACTTGATTACTTCGATTAAACCTTTTTGTTTGGCAAATGTAGAAATCCTGAGAGAGGTTATTAGAAGGGAGGAAGAGGCTGGGATTACCCCTGATCCTGACATTGATATTTTTATGAAGGTAAGAATCAAATTGAGAGGTTCAAATTTTAAAACATAACATCTCTTACGCATGCCTCCTTTGATACTTTTGTTGCAGGCAATGTCCATGGCAGGATTGGAAAGAAGTCTCCACACAGAATACATCATGAAAGTAAGAAACTACTGTCCAGTAAGAATGTTTCATATCTATATTGCATTATACGTTTAATTAAATGGTATTTCTTTTTCCATGTTTACCTAATAAGATAATGGGGCTAGACAAGTGTGCGGACACAATGATAGGAGATGCCATGAGAACAGGTATTTCAGGCGGTGAGAAGAAGAGATTAACTACGGGTAATTTACTATCTTGTTCAGTATATGAAGTTGTACTTGAAAACTAACAAATACATGTTAGAAACATTGAAACATTATAATAATTGTGAACTACATTCGCAACAAAATATCACACACTTCTTAATGGCATTTTAGTTAGCAAATTCTCTTTCGATGGGCATTTTATGAAGCATCGATCTTTTTTTTTGTGAATACAAGGAAGACATACACGCACGCACACCGCTCACAGGTGAGTGCGTCCTTTTAGCACGCACTTAGAAAGACGGAGATAGGAGATAAATTTGCTATCTCATAAAAAAATTATGGGAATCACTTAGGATCATACGTACGTTGCAATGTAAAATTGTCAGACGCCTCAGTCCTACGTGGCCCTATGACTATCCCAAAAATATCTTCATCCTACACCACTCATTTTTATCCTTCCCCATTGATAGCTTTATGAAAGACCATGCGGAGATCTACCAATGTGTGTGATAAGTAATTGACTGTATTTTGAGCTTGTGGTGCTCAAGTTTGAGTTTGATTTGAATTAAATTTGAATTGGAAGCAATTTGAGGTGCTGTCAGGTTTAGAGTGGTACTATCAGTCCCTAGGGAGTGGTAGTACCGAGGGTGCGGTACTACTGCCTCAATGTGGTGGTAGTGATATTCCATAGAGGGTTTCTCGGGCGTTTTAGAGAGAGTGGTACTACCGGCTACTAGGGAGCGGTAATACTAGACTTGTGGTACTACTGGCCTCTAGTTAGTGGTAGTACTGGGTTTCTTGATTTTTTTAGTGAATTGAATTGCAATTCTTGCTATGGGATAACTTAATTGCATAATTTGTTGGGCATTCCTATGTGATGGTTTTCCCTTGTCTATGATGGTTGCAGGACTTCGAAGTTAGGTTATGGTGAGGCGGAGGAGACCATGATAAGGCTAGGAGAGTTAGCTCTTGGTGGTTCTTGCTTGTTGTGACATGTGGGATATCATCTAGGATCATCTTGATCATTAAAACCCCACGAGCAATTTAAGGGTGAAAACTTTGATTTTTGCCTAGTTTTAGTGCACCCCTTCTTCGATTGGAAAAGGTCAAAACTTTTATGTCAATCCTTACGATTGAAGGTTGGAATAGATTCATGACATCCATAAGAAGGTACATACAAACTATCATAGGTGTTGGATCAGCCAATTGAAAGTTACACTGATTTTGGTTTAAAAGTTGTGTTGATTTTCCTGTTCATCGCCCTATTTTTACTATTCACCAGGTAGTACTAGGGGTACTGTTCATCCGGTAGTGCTGGCCAGAGGCTAATTTTCTCCAAAAGTTGATTCTTCGCTCCTCATTGATGTGATGAGGTTTTGGGTGGTTCTTTTGAGGGAAAAATTTGTTGTTGATCATTCACTCCCCTCTGATAGCCATTTTTGGTCTTTCAATTGGTATTAGAGCCCAATTTTGCTCTTTCTAGATCTTGACCGGTCTCGAGAGCCATGACGATGGACAAATACTCCACCAAATCTCCAATTTTTTGGGGGTGTTTGGCACAGGTCCAGCTCCACCAAAATCCGTGGAGTTGGTGGAGTAGGGTATTCCTAACTACAAAAATTTATTAAGCTGGAACTGTGGGTACATTAAGAGTGTTTAGGTGGGACATCTTATTTACATTTTGGACTAAAAATATAAACTTTATTTACTTTATTTTAGCCTACAAGCTCTAGATCTGAGGTAAAACTAGGATCTGGAGCTCTGCCAAACAGGGCCTCTCTAGGGTGGATTATCCTTTTTGGAAGTCTAGGGTGAAGTCATACATCACTGCCCAGGGTTTCATGATATGGCAGAACGTTAAGCTCCTATATGAGGTTCCTTCCGATTAAAACGTCAATGCCTGAAATACAGCTGACGTTGAGATGAAGACTAAGGCAAGGAATATTCTCATACAAAGCCTCAGCTACAATGAGTATGATAGGATCTTTTACTTATGATCTGCTCACCAAATTTAGATGACTCTGGATGCTTATCATGAGGGCACTTTCCAAATTAAGACTGTGAGACAAGATTAGTTCAAATGTGCTTACAACAAGTTTGAGCAACATGCTAGAGAGTCCTTAGATGAGTGCTTTGGATGTTTCACCAATATTTTGAGTAATCTCCGAGCTGTTGGTACCACATACCCTTTCTCAGAGAATGCTCGTCGTTTTCTCACAATACTTGATCTTTCTATTAGGGAGATTAAGGTGACCTTCATCAAAAACATTACTGACTTGTCGACCTTGACTCTTAATGGACTTTATTTCCGACTCAAGAGTCATGAGATTGATGTCATCTCATGGAAGACGAAGTCATAGTCGATGGTATTGGTCACCAATCCTGTTTCTGAGACTTTCATTGGTTTTTCCTTCTCCGCTTTTATCAAGATGAGTGAGTAGCTAGAGAGGTTTCCAGAAAATAAGCTTGCCCTCTTAACCAGAAAGTTCTCTCATGCATACAAGAGAGTAAGAGAGATGAAGAGAGGAGGACATATCATTTGCTTCGAGTGTGGTGGTCCCAACCACATTTAGACAAACTGCTCTAAGCTGGAGAAGGGCAAGAACGACTACGGTGGTTCGGGCAAGAATGACTGCATCGATAAGAACCACAACAAGAAAGCTCTAACTCAGGATCCCACGTGTGAGAAGAAGTACCGCAACTTCTCCAAAAACATGAAACTCTTCCTCTACGTCCTCACCGTACTTGATGACGTCTCCCTCTCCAACACTAAGACTTGAAACGATGATGGAAAGGATGATTCGCAAGAGAAGACCAAGGGCGGCGACGACTTCACCAGCATGTGTTTGATGGTCGATGAGAACGGCGTCAACAATGATGACTTCTACAGCGAGTCTGATGAGGTTCGTAGGGTTGGAAAGGGAGAGGTTTGGATCGTAGACTCCAACTGTTCTCACCACATGAATACAGATTTTTGTTTGTTCTCTTCCCTAGTCCGTACTCCCGGTGATGAGGTAATCACCTTTAGGGATACTTTACCAGGTAGAGTCATCGCTACAAGTACCATACATATTAATGATAATTTTATTCTTAAGGATGTTATCTTAGTGAGTAAACTGCAATATAATTTGCTTTCTATTTCTCAGCTTACCGATGATGATTTCGAAGTGAGCTTCAGGCGTAATGCCTGTAAAATTCTCGATTCTTCTAAAGGGTTAGTTTGCGGGATTTCTAGATATAGGAGAGTTTGTTGTGCTGATTTTGCTATTTTTGTTGGTGATTCTCTCTGTTGCCTAGTTGCTTCAGTGTCTCGTGATCTATCTTTTTAGCATAGGAGACTTTGTCATATTGGTTTTGATCATTTGACCCGAGTAAGAAGTCATAATTTCATTCATGGTTTGCCCAAACTCAAAATGGCCAAAGTCTTGGTTTGTTCCCCTTGCCGACATGGTAAGATGATTGTTGCTTCTCATCCCTCAGTCACCATGGTGATAACTTATGCACCAGGAAGCTCTTACACATGGATACTATTGGTCTAACTAGAGTGCAGTCAGCAAATGGGAAGTGATATGTTCTTATCATTGTTGATAACTATTCGAGATATTCTTGGGTGTTTTTCGTAGCCTTAAAGGATGAGTCTTTTATTCATTACAAGGGTTTGGTCCGTAACTTGTCCTTTGAGCTCCTAGATGCCTTACGAGCTGTTTACAATGATATTGGCACAGAGTTCAAGAACTCACTTTGAGAGCTTCAGTGAGGATTCAAGTATTGAGCACTAGTTCTCTTCTCCATACGTCTCTCAGCAGAATGACATAGTAGAGAGGAAGAACAGGATCTTGGTTATGATGGCTAAGATGATACTAGATAAGTATAGTACTCCTATAAAGTTTTGGGCTAAGGCTGCAGCTACTATTTGCCATATGTCAAATAGAGTTTTCTTGAGGGCACACTTGCACCGTACTTCATATCAGTTGAGATATGGCCTTATGTTATAGGTTTTGAGCTTGTCTAGCTTTAATGCAACCTTTCTTTGAAGGGAAAATTTTCATTTGGTTCTTTTCACATCTCTTTAGCCTTCTTTTCGGTTCTTCGTAAAGTTTAAAAGTTTGGCTACACTTATATCTAAACTGATAACTATTTATGATCGGAGGGAGTACATCGTTTGGAATTTCGATTTTAAAAAAATGCATTAAACTAATTGCCTACTGCCACGGTCTGACGCTCGGCGCTGGGCTAACGTGCGAAATAGGCCGTTCCAAAATAAGCCGAAGGGGGTGGGCGGAAAGCGGTGATTGGGCTTCTAAAACTTTTCTCACATCGGCTATAATAATCTCGACCTTTTTTCCTCAAAAAGAAAAAGGGAGTGTCTAGCTTTCATCCGGATGTTTTATTTCTTACAAACATCCAAATTTTAGACCTTTAGATCAAAGTATTAAATCATCCATCAAAACACAATCTCACCTCCCTTCATGTTTTACGGATCTCACCGCAGATTTAATACTCCAAATTTCGGATGTTTTTTTTAAGAAAACATCCGGGTAAAAAAAAGAACAGACTTTGGTCCCTTCGTCTCCTCCCTCTCTGCACCGACGTGCCGTGCCTTGTCGCCGCACCCTTGACCACCCGGCCGCCGATCGGACTCGCGCGCCACCTCGCCATGCGCGGTCAAGCCGTCCGTTCCGCGGGCCCGTGCTCGCCACGCTCTGCCGGTTTGGCTCCTGGCGCGATGGCCGCGGTCCGACAGACGGCCCGAGTAAGGTCCGCCCCCTTCTACACACAGCACGCGTGTTGCTTTGCTAGATGGAGTGAGTGCGCGTGGGCGCGCTCTTGTTACGGCTTCTTCTTTTGTCTCTAGGATGATCGCGTAGGCGTGCGCGAGTCCTCTAAGCTCGATCGCCTATTGAGTGCTCGACGAAATGCTCCAAAAAGGTTGGCATGCCATGCCGTTGTTTTTTTTTTGAGTGTGTTCCAACGTTTACAATTTGTTTACACCAGCCATGCCGTCGTGCATTGCTTTGAGGAATGTCATTGTCGGTTTGTCACTGTGCCTGTACACAGTCATGTCCGGTGTCCATCTTTGTTTGTTGTATCTGTCGAAGTGTGCAAGGTAGGTTTAATCTGGATCACCCAGGTTTCTCCTGTAGTCTTCTAGTTGGTTACTTATTGATGTTCCAGAGAAATGCTGCTCGTTACAAAGTTACATTTGGAGCACTTGGAACAGAAGTCCAGGGCTCGGGTGTTTTGCTTCCTACACCACAATGCGTAAAACAGGGATTGTACTGGTATTTATTGGTAATTCTTATTGAAAATCGGAGAGAAGGTCTATTAGTAATGCAACACATGCAGATCATTAATGTTGCACAATGCATGTAGATGCGGAGCGTCGCTGTCAGTAGGATAACATTGCTGTTTGCACATACTGGACTCTGAAGTTTGATCATGCTTGTTACTTTCTTGTTTAAACTTGTTAGTGCAATCTTATATTTTTAGCGACACAATGGTTAGTGAAAATATGTAGTCGAAGTGTATTGGAAAACAATTAATCATAAACTTGTTGTACACACTCTCTATCTTTTGGGTACGTACTTTTAATATATATATATTTTTTTGTTGAACTGGCTTATCAGGTGAGATGATAGTAGGACCATCAAAGGTGTTCTTCATGGATGAGATATCCACTGGGTTGGACAGCTCTACCACCTTCCAGATTCTTTCCTGCCTCCAACAACTGGCTCACATCTTACAATACACTATATTGGTTTCACTCCTTCAACCAGCACCGGAGACATATGAACTTTTTGATGATGTTATCTTGATGGCTGAAGGCAAAACTGTATACCATGGTCCTAGGAGCTATATTCTATTTTTTTTTGAATCATGTGGGTTCAAGTGCCCGAGGAGAAAAGGTGCTGCAGAGTTCCTCCAAGAGGTACTTAACAGAAAACTGAATTGAAGTGATACTAAAAAAAAATCCGACTGAATAGGCAGTAAGGCACCATTCCTGTCATGTAGGGAGTTTC
Source organism: Otatea glauca (assembly GCA_036346275.1). Classification (NCBI taxonomy): domain Eukaryota; kingdom Viridiplantae; phylum Streptophyta; class Magnoliopsida; order Poales; family Poaceae; genus Otatea; species Otatea glauca. The sequence goes on along the minus strand of CM070717.1, from coordinate 19,045,790 downwards.
TGTATATCAATGTTATGTGACTTTTATTTATGCCCTTCTGTGACTTATATCTCATGCCCTTAATTTCCCTACGATAAGAATTCTGCAAAACTGCAGCATACAGACTCATGTAATTGGAATAGGCCATGCAAAAAGTTGCATATTTAAGCCTCGATTCACTCATGAAGGTCTTACTGTTTATCTGTCAATGTAATCATGGAACTGTAAGCTGCCATGTTGATTTATATCTTTTCACCATAGTAGCCCATTTGGCAAAATAATGGCGAAAATTATGCTTTTGAGAGTACAGTACTTCAAAAGGTTTTCTTTCCCTGTGTAGATGATATCAACATTTGGACCATGGGTAAACTCCAATTTCACCAAATAAATTTAAATTTCAGTAATTGTTACTACGAAAATCTGTACATAGGTTACAAGGTTATATATTTGACTAAGACTGCAGTAGCCTTTCTGATTACTGATTTGGTTGCTACCTTTTTTTAATTTTTTTTTGCGAGAACACGATTTGATTCCTATTAACTGAGATCATTTTACTCTTCGGGCTTATGTGTAGGTCTTGTCGAAAAAAGATCAGGAGCAATATTGGAGTCTTGGAGATGAAAGGTATAGTTTTGTTACTGTGGATGAATTTCGTGACAGGTTCAGAGCATGTCATGTTGGTCAGAACCTTGCTGAGGAGCTTTTAAAGCCTTCTGACAGATCAGAAGGACAAAATAGTGCACTGTCTTTCAGTATCTATTCATTATCCAAGTTGGAGCTTCTCAAGGCCTGTTTTGCACGAGACCTTCTTCTCATGAAGAGAAATGCATTCATCTATATAACAAAATGTATTCAGGTAAGCAAACAGAAAAACATATCATGTGAGAGAAATGCATTTCATGAGTTCATATTTTGAGTACTGACTAATCAACACTTGCACCATAAAAAATTACACTTTCCAGTTTCCATAGTTGGATGTCAAGTGTAATTTAATACATTCATGGGAGCAGGTGGACTTACAATTGATATGCATTACTCTGAAGCTATAGATAGTCATTTCATAATTTTAAAATACAGGTGCAATATACAAAAATTCAAAATTACCTGGAGATCCAGTCAATTTTCTCTTATATAAATATGTAATTGAGCCACTGACAACAAATTAGTGCAGCAAGTCTTCTAAGATGTATTTAAATCCGCATTCAAGTCCTATCCTAAGCATGGTACTTGGTATGCCCAAGAACTGGCACAATCGTCGTATACCAAGAGACTAAACCTGTTGTGGTTTTGTTAGAAGAATTTGATTTCTATATATTCTGATAGTAACTGATTGCATACTTTATTGGTACACCAACCAAGAGTGCTATCATGCTTTTCTAAATTTTACTGATAGAAACTTATATATCCTATTGATTGCAGCTTGGACTAGCCGCTATCTTTACTGGGACTGTATTTCTACGCACACACATGGGTGTCGATAGAGCTCATGCTAACTATTTCATGAATTCACTTTTTTATGCACTCCTTTTCCTATTTTTTAATGGACTACCTGAGCAAGTCATGGCACTTCATAGACTTCCAATCTTTTATAAGCAAAGAGATTACTACTTCTATCCTGCTTGGGCTTATGCAATCCCAGCTTTTATCCTAAAGATTCCAGTCTCTTTAGTGGAATCCATAGTCTGGACATCCATATCTTACTATATCATTGGTTATACTCCTGAATCATCGAGGTAAAGCCTTACTTAGTACAGTGTTATTCTATTTCCTTTATATTTTCCATTTTTTTTGGAGGTGAGCTTCAATGCTAAATCAGATTAAGTAAGCACAAATCTCAAATAAATTACTAATAGGTTATGGCAAAAATGAGCTAATTGTGGCACAATCATCTTAAATAATCAAGGCATCTGTAAATATCAGGTAATTCTGACTTGGAATAACATGGCAGTGCATTCTTAAGTCCAAAATAAGATGCAACTTTATGTGTTAAACAGTCCTGGTGGCTTGTTAGTTCAGCTGCTCAGCACACATGCAAATCGGAATAACCTGCTGTAGATTTTTTTCAATGTAGATAAAAGCTGTACGTGTGGATATTTTGGCTGTTAAGATTTAATGAATAAGTGTCCCTAAAATAATGTATACTAAATTTAGTTTTATTCCCATTTAATTTTCTGGAAACCTGCCCTATGGAGTGATGAGTGCTTTCCTTTAACAACTATATATTTATTTTAGATTCTTCGGTCAGCTACTCGTCCTCTTCCTCATGCATGCAATGGCATTGTCATTGTTTCGATGTATAGCTGCATATTGCCAAACAATGGAAGTTGCTTCAATTGGTGGTACTCTGTCATTTATGGTCATTCTTCTATTTGGAGGTTTCCTCATCCCTCGGAGTAAGATTTTGTACTTTCATAAAATCCATATTTTTAGCGACAAATGAATGATGTATGCATAATAGAATATATTGTAATAAAAAAGTTATGCATCTTGTGCTATACATTTAGCAACCAACAGCCGTTCAACAGCATCACTAACACTGGTGCCACATTGTTGCAGCATCATTGCCGAACTGGCTAAAATGGGGATTCTGGATCTTTCCAATGTCATATGGTGAGATAAGCTTAGCCGGAAATGAGTTTTTGTCACCAAGATGGCAAAAGGTAAGCTTGAATATAACTACCCGAGTTTATCCAGGAAATTCAAAAAATGTTGCCACAACTCACATCCTACCAATTTCTGTGTTGATAGATGATGGTATCAGGTGTAACACTCGGAAAAAGAATATTAATGGATCAAGGGTTAGACTTCTCCAGCTATTTCTATTGGATATCAGTTGGAGCACTGATTGTATTTATTGTACTGTTGAACACAGGGTTTGCCATTGGATTAACTATTAAAAGACGTAAGTATTATGTATATCCTTCCACTATGATATATTTATTGAAGGGTAAGATGCATTGAGAGCCCTTGAAATTGTCCAGTTTTGCTGCTTGGGTCCGTAATCAATTTAGCTTGGTTATCTCTAAACTTCCTTAAGTGTATCACTTGGGTCCACCTGGTAGTCAAGTCAAGGGAAATTTTCTCGTCTGGTTACTGGCAATTACCAAATTGCTCGGCTGGTGCTGAGATATTTTAAAACCGTTCAAATATTTTGTTTGAATTTGAATTTGATGTTAATAATAAAAGAACTATCAACCACCAACAAGTAACAAGTGTGCAGCGAGCCCAGTGGTTAGGTGTGAGGCTTCTATTCGTGGTGGTTTGGGTTCAGATCACCAGTTCCACAGCCTTTGTTTTTTTCGCTTTCTCCTTTTTCCCTTTTAACTGTGGGACCCACACACCAGCTACATCTAACATCTTTGTTCTCACCTAGCAGAGGACAAGGATTGATTTCGCTCGACTTAGGCATGATGGAAAACCCTAGGATGATGCCTTCTTCTTAGACAATTTTCGGTAAATTTGGTAACTTTGGTCCAAAAGTAGGTGTGAAATTCAAATGGTACTTCGAAAAATTTCGGGCGGCCATCTTTAGGGAAATTTTTAAAAGTTTGTGGTTACTAGATTTCTCTGAGAGTTTTGAGTTTTTTTTTGCCATCGGGAATATTTTCATTGAGTTAAATGGTTGGCACGTCGATGAGGTCCTTTATGAAGTCGTGCCATTTGGATCCCTTAACTTATCTAATTTACCACATCTTTTTTCCCATAACTTAACTAAAGAATGGGCTTAAGTGACACACTTATGCAAGTTTGGAACCTGCCAAGCTTAAGTTGAAGTTTAGGAACTTAAGTGCACCTTGTGTATGTCCAACGCATACCAACACTAAGGATTTCATCATCTTTTTGCCTAAAAGAAAGAAAAAGAAGGGGATGAAACAAAGTCTTTTTAAATATATATGGCATATTTTGGTTAAATATCGAATCCATATGTTACGATCAATTGAACTAAAAAAAATTTGAAGTGCGCTATAAGTTCTTAAACTTCCTTGTTTTTTTTCACTTGGCTCCTAAACTTTAGAACTTATATGTTATTTACACCCTTAAACTTGTATAAGGAGTAAAATAGATATTTAAGCCCCACTTAATTGGTGACTAAATGTAGCTAACACTTAGGCCCAAGGTTGTCATGGCATCTCCAAGTCGACGCTATAGCATCATGTCGGCTGGAGGCAGACGTCGAGGCCATTCGCCTAGGCCATAGGACTTAGGCAAGCGCTTGGGAAAGCTGGGTGACGCCATGGTCGCCTAGGCGTCATCTAGCCTAGTCTGGTGGTCGGCTAGAAGGAAAGAAACCTTTGAAGGGTAGGATTTCACATGAGAGGGGAGAAAAAAACAGATCTGGGGACTGAGACTTTGAGTAAGGTTCGGGGCGAACCGCGTCGTCCCTCTCCAGCTCACTTTCGCCATCGTAGCCCCTCTCTGGTTAATTGCCGCTATGGTCGTTGCTGTAAGAAGAAGCTCGCTGCCTCCCTGCAGCTTGTCGCCGTTGGCTCCAGCAGTCTAGGGCTCTTAATCGCCTTACACTCCCTACTGCCGCCACCACCATTGAGGTCACCTTAGCTTAGGTCAGTCTCCTCCCTCCTCTCTTCTCCCTTTGCTCTGATTTGCTCTACTCTACTTCTTTCTCTGATTTTCTCTGGTTCTTCCTTTGATTTGGTTTGCTTGTGCGCTCCCTCTTGCTCTCTACTCCGCTCTTGCGCTTCTTCTTGCTCTCTGCTTGCATGCTCTGCTATACTCTCTGACCTTCTCTGCTTCTTTGCTCAATGCTTCTTGAAGAGAAACGCGGTATGCTACGCTAGCACAAAAAAAAACTACCGCGCAACCAGAAAGCTACTCACAAGAAGGGGATCATAGATAAGATTACCACTAGACGCGCAGTTGCGGAATCCTTCGCGCGTCGATGTAGTGGTTCGTCCTCGCCGCAGTCGTTGCGTCGATGTAGTGGATCGTCCTCGCCTCGCCGTGGATCGTCCTCCCACGCCGCAGATCGCAGCAGCGTCACCGCAGATAGTCCACACGTCCGAGATGGAGCGCCGTGCGTCGTGTGCAAGCACCTAGTCGCTCGGCGAGGCGGCGAGAGGAGAGGCTAGGGTTTCAAGTGAATCAAACCTAAACCGTGGAAAGCACCTCTCGCCTCCTCCTCCCTCCTTATATAGCCACGAGATGAAACCCTAAACCAGGGCCCACCAGCATGCTAAGCCCACGAGGTTCATTAATTACGGATCCAATCCAAATTAATGCGTTCCAGCCCATTAAGTGTGTGACCCTGCAGGTTCACATACGTTTGGACATGGATTCGGAAAACTCCTTTTCAATCCAATAGTTGGTAGCGGCTTCTTGCAAAGTATGCCAACTCCCAAACATACTGTGATCAAATCGAACAGAACCTATCAAAAGAACTCATGTAATAATCCCTTTGCCAAGTATATGAAGATTGATCTCAAGGCGAGAAGCATGTCATCCTTTGATGATTCAATCCATCTCTCGTATCCGTGATATATTAATAAGTTGTGATTGACTCCTCAATCACGGCATGGCCATGCACTTTCTTAATCATATCACACGAGTGGCCTTGTCATATATTTCCGTTTCATTGGAGTGGCAAATTCCATCTTGACTGCTCACTTCCCTCTGCACGTTTCATAGTAAACATGAAAGCTACCTTTATAACTATCCGGTTAGGAAGTAGTGTTTGATAGCCCCAAGGAAAACTATTACACATGTAGGGAATATGACAATCTCAGGTCTAAGGATCATACATCTTCTAGGTATGAGATACACCGATGACACATAAGAATGAAACATTCTCGCGATGTCCCATAGCGGGTCTATCTAACCCATGTTCTTCAACATGGTCCACAATGTAGAGATGATATCTCCATATCCCATGATCTATGAAGCATGATCATCGATCACTACATGTGCTGATCTATTCATCGTAGTCCTATACGATGATATCCGATCAGAGATATTTATCGAATTACATCATTAAGTAAAGAGCTTCATAATCAAGTCACATACTTGTTGATCAATACAATGATATACATTCATTGGACCAATAATCATATTATTATTCATAAACATAGTCATGTTACAATCATCTAAATGATTGCCTCAAGGGCATAACACTAACACCTCTTGCTCTCTTCTTTGTGCTCTCTGCTCTTTTCTTTTGCTCTCTGCTTCTGGTGTGCTTATGGCTTGTGGGCTTGTGCTTGTGTGCTTACCGATGTCTGGGCAAGCAGCATAGGGCGGTGGGACTTGAGTCAAAGGACTCGGGATGGAAATATGCATTATGGCCAACTGAAGACAAGGATTTGATGGAATGTGCCCTCTTAGGAAGCATGTGCACTCATGCATCAAGAGGTTAAAGCAACATCTCATTGGGGTTTTGGGGATAATGTTAAGTGCCTCAATACCACTACTGAGATCCTGAGAGAAATGCAAGACTGGATGAAGAAGACTACACGAAAGGTGATGGCCAACATTGAAGATAGTGGAGGGGTGTAGGCTGGTGCTGACGATGAAGTACAGTCACCACAGTAGCAAGAAGCAGCATCCACTAGGTCCTCTTGTCCATCTGCATCTTCAAGTCCAGCTACAAGTCTCATGTCTCCATCTACAAGGTTAACTCCAAGTTCCGGAACAACCTCCAAAAGGAAGGCTGTAGCTGCTGCCTTGTTCAATAAGCCAGTGCCGCTGAAGCAAATTAAAATCCCCGCAATGCTATTGAAGTCTCCCGATGAAGTAGTAAGGCTAAGACATACCTCAGGGATTATCCAACTCAGCATGTATAGGTGTGGAAAGAGCAAGGAAGAAAGACATACGACGATCGAGTACATTGCTATGATCTTCTATGACAACGGTATTCCATTCAATGCCGCAAACTCAAGGAGCTATGAGGAAATGGTTGAAGCAATTGAGCAGTATGGGCATGGGCTGAAGCCGGCTAGTTATCATGAGTTGAGGATTCCATTGCTAGAGGAGGAAAGGATGGAAGTTAGCAAGTTGAGGGCTAAGCATGAGTTGTCTTAGGAAAATTATGGCTGCTCACTAATGTCAGATGCATGGTTATATAAAAGGGGAAGGCACTTGATCAATTTCCTTGTCAATAGTCAAGGCCGGACTTTCTTCATGGGGTTAGATGATGCTCCAAGTGAGGTTCATGATGTTAACTATTTGGCTGACTTGAGAAACAAATAAATTCGATCGGTGCTAAGAATGTTGTTCAAGTAGTCATCGACAATGGGCCTAGCTACAAGGAGGCAGGAAAGATTCTAATGAAGAGATTCCGTAGTCTATATTGGACCCTGTGTGCAATGTTATTAAGTTGTTGACTAATCGTTGACTAATCCACGATTAGTTGTTCAGTCGGTATATGGAGGACGACTAGCGTGCTTGACTTGACTGGAGCAACTAGTCGGGCGACTGGACGACTAATCGCGCTAGCCTAACCGGGCGACTAACGGCCCACATTCAGAGAGATGATCAGATGAGACATATAGCAAAGAATGGAGTGGCTGAACCCTAGATGCCTCAAGTCCGAATCAATTTTCGCCTGTGTGCCACTGCAACCGCATGCGCTTATTCGTAGGGATGGCAATTTTACCCGATTATTCGTGTACCTGCGGGTAAAAACTCTAATAGAGGTGGTATGTTCCTCTTTTGTTACTTGCGGGCATGTTTATGGGGGGCCAAACTTTAATCGACGGGCAAACAGGTATGGGTATTGGGGAGCTCCACCCGTACCCGTTCCGCCCGATTACCTGCCACCTTCTATTAACATATGGGCTAGAACATGTGCCCAGTTGGCCTTCTGATCCCCAATTTATGGTACCTCATATTAGTAATTGTTGAACTTGAGCATTTGTGTGTTATTTGTCTGTAACTCTGCATGTGTTATTTTAATTCTTATTCTCATGTACATTTGAAATTTTGAATCATTGATAACCATTCTTCAATCAACAGAATGTAGCTGATTCCCATAATTTCATCAAAAGGATTGTATTAGTACCATAGCTCATTAGTTCCTAGTGCCATTTAGTTGGAATGATTGTTGATGGTGGCGGTTAAACGGGTATACCCGTGGGTATCGGGTACCTGCGGGCGATGGGTATGGGCGAGATTCTTCGCCCGTGACTCATCGCTTGTATACCCATTGGGGAGATTTTGGCTAGCGGGTATGGGGAGCACTACCCGTGCCCGTCGCACCCGATTGCCATCCTTACCCATCCGCCTCCGGATGTGCCCGTTCGCCTCCACCTGCGCTCGTCCGCCTCTGGTTGCGCCCCTTTGCCTTCACCTACGCCTCTGTCTGCCTCCGCTGTCCACCGCCACTAACTAGTAAGTAGTGACTATGTTCTTTGCTGCTCTGTTCTAGTAATGCTCTGTTCTGCCAAGTTGGCAAGTCACCCCTCACGGTGACTCGACTCGACTTTACGACTTAATAACCTTGCCTGTGTGCTGTCAATTGTTTGGATCTTATGCTTGAGGACATTGGCAATATGGTGGAGTTCAAGGGCTAGATTGCCAAAGCAAGACATGTTACAACATTCATCTATAGGTATTTGAGGCTTCTCAATGCAATGGAGTTGATGAGTGGGAGAGATCTTTTGAGGCCTGTGACTAGTTTTGCAACCTCTTTCTACACTTTGCAAAGTATGTATAGGCATAGAGATGCATTGAGAAAGCTCTTTGTTACTAAGGATTGGCGTAGGTCCAAATTGGGGAAATTCAAACTTGGAAGAATGTGTCCAATGTTGTGTTCTCCACAACATTTTGGAATGACGTGGAAGATTGCATAAGAGCATCACACCCAATTCTTATTGTGTTGAGGCTTGTTGATGGTGATGAGAAGCCCACAATGGCGGAGCTTACGATTGCTATGGATATTTGCAGGGAGAAGCTCAAGGAGAGTTTCACGAGGGAAAGATTGTTTGAGAGGATCATGGAGACTGTTGACTGTTGGTAGGAGAATCAAATGGAGCAAAAGATATACAGGGATCAAATGTGAAGTGATAGTGATTGTGCAACAACCATACGGAATACTTTTAATCAAGTGATGATGATGTTTAATAGTGATGATGATGTTTAATAGTGATGAAGAGTTGTCGTCCGCCACTAATGTCCTAGCTAATGACTGTGAGCATACCTATGCTAGCTTCGATAGTGCACACTAGCAAAGATGCAAAGGAAAAAGAAGTCCTCGTGAGTTCTCAAAATTCAAATTTCAATGGTTCAATTAGTTCTTTACTTAAGCTTTTTAATATAGAGCTTTATGTTTGACACTTTACCTTTTAGTTGGTTGATGGAAATAAAATAGTGGTCTAGCTATCCCACTACAAAAGGTTGCGAAGCACATTGTTGGTCTTTGTTGTTCCTCATCCGGTTGTGAATGCAATTGAATCACATTTGATTTTTGTTGGGATCCGAATATGTAACTGTGTATTCTGCACTAGTTCAGGATCACGCTAGTACACAAGCTCAACATAGATGAATATCACAATCATACATAACGAATACTTAGATAAAGACTTCATCAAATTAAATATAACTGTTAAACAACCTTATGGTCCACCTTGCATGAGTACACTACACAGGGCTAAGACTGAAAAATAATAAAACTGCAGCGGAAATAATTTATTCGTAGCAACCTTTCAATTTGCTAAAGGCAACTGACATGGTTCGCACCCTAGTTGTCTGCTTCCTCCTGAAACTCCTCGTAAGCAGGCGTAGCCTCCTCACCTCCTCTCTAACTAGTGATTTGTTGTTGCAAGGGGTGAGTACATAAAGCACTCAACAAGTTGTACACAGAATGCAAGTCTAATATACTATATGTATGGCTGACATGGTTATTTTGCAATAAATCAGCATTTATAAAAGAATAGCATAACTAGATTGAAATGATAGTAAACAAATAATAACAATAATAAATTTCTCATTTATTTTCCAAATAACCTGATTCACAACCTTAACCAAATTCCATACTTCCTCAGGCATACAACCTCCATTCCCAAGTTCATTTTAATAAAATCTAACCCTTAACTGTAATCACCGAGCATGTCTCGATACCGCGAGTACGGCTATTCGAATAGATTTGACACTCTACAGAGGTTATACACTTTATCGACAAGATACAATCATACACCACAAAGGCGAGTGATCATAACAAAGCCTTTCCGTTCCTCTATCTAAACCCAGCACTGCTTGCTGAGGTTTCAACGCTGATGGGATTGGTTACCACATTCAGGGACCCCTCTTGCGCTATGTGTGTCTACCCGTACACCTAGAACCCACTGGTTACCACATTCAGGGACCCCCTCTTGCGCTATGTGTGTCTACCCGTACACTTGGAACCCACACCACCACGATAGTACCAAAGCCTAGACATTACAAATTAATCAGCTAGGTCTGCCCCATACCAGACATGTGGTTGTATGAATGACTCAGTTCAAATGCTTGCAAGGTTAAATCCTTAATTGACCAAGGCAAAAATTCACCATTACCATATACTATCAATTACCATTATCAAAAACAGTGCGTCCGCTCAAATGCCACATTAGCCCACCATAAAACCACAACTCTTGCCACTTGCCTTAGTCTAAATCATTTTACCACCCCAGTTGATTACCATGCACCACGTGCCATCAACAACATTATATGACAACACCTGACACATATTTATAAACATGTTCCATAATCCATTAAACAAGATTAACCTTTTCACATAAAATGATATCAATGACTCGTTGCATGGCTAAGCAAACTATTCGCGTTCTAACTATCCCACATTGGCAAGTAATAGCTACCAATTAATAAAGAACCATACTAGGGTGACAAATGAAATATGACATAGAAACGACAAGGTTGACATAACTCAAATTGGATAAATAGCTAATTCCCAAATTAATTGAAACATGTATTAATTGAATTAGCATGCAATAGTTTAAAGCATGGGTTCAACATGATCAAAACACAACTTGCCTTCAAAAAGGTCTTGATCCTGCACTGGACCTTGCTCTTGAGTTGGCTCCTTGCTTACGAGTACCTCGGGTACCTTGACGTCTACACGAAATAATTAATAAAGCAATAAATACCAAAAAAAGAGAGCAAACTCAACTCCAAAAATTAAATAAAATTCACCATTAAATAGAGCTCAATTTTACAAATTTTTAGAAACTGGAATCACATCAATCGGAGTTCGTATGAAGGAGAATGAGCTCTTTAAAGTTTGAAAAAAAGAAAAAGGCTGAAAATAGGAAAATCCGAATTATTAGAATTATTTTTCTACTGGAAAATCAAATTTATGATTTCGGCTGAAATATTTTCCTAAAGAAAACTCTATTTATGATGTCATGCTGACGTCAGCGAACACATGGATCAATCACATGCTGACATGCGTCACTGGCGTGGTGCGCGGCATGATCTAGGCCACACAAGACAGATCGGACGGTTTTGGTTTGTACGACACGAGGAACGATCATGACCGCACGATTTGAATCTAACGGCTGCAGATACGCACGGGTAACCAAAGTGGCACAGACACGCAGCAAAATCAGGTGCATTCGCTCGGAATCGGACGGCTAAAAACTATGCAACACAAGATGGCGACGCAGCTGCCCCGTTGCGCAACGCGTAGATAGCATCAACGGCTCACCTTGAGATTCGACGGTCAAAAGAGTTCGCGGGGGCGGCGACGATGGCACAGCGGCGCTAGGTCACTGGAGACGGAGATGACGACGTAGCCGACGACGTTTGAGGGCTTCTCTGGTGACGTTACCTCACGGCACCGAAGTGTCTTGACACGGCGATCTCGATGATTCCTTTGACGACGGCGGAGACGACTCGACGGTGACGAAAACGACAACCAAACGCAGCGGCTTTCTTCTAGAACTCCAACGAGCTCGCACGACTAAACTATGGCATCTCAGCGTGCGTGCTTTGGCCAGGAGGTGCGACGCGAGGTGGGGATTACGATGCAGGTGGCGGCGGCTTAAATAGGCCCCTAGGGAGGCATGTCGAGCACGGATTCCGCAGCGGCTTCAGCGCAACGGCGGAGAATCCGGCGCAGATACGGTGAGGCGACGTGGTAGCATCTCGAACATTCACACGGAGACGATTGGGCGGTCCACACGCACGGACGACGTGGCTCAATCCTAACCGCACGTTCAAAAACCGACGACACAAGATCTAGGGTTAAGGTTTCTTATGCGGGTTGGGCCGACGTAGGCTGCAGCGCGGGGAGAATTGGGCTGGGCCCAATCGGGTTTCAGCCCAAACACTATTCACTGGCTTTTTAAAACATTTTTCAACTAAAAATAAATCCAGAAATTATAATAAGCCAAAATAAATAGCAAAAGTACCCGAAAAATTCCATAAAAAATTTGGAAAATATTTTAGGGCATTTGGAACTCAAATAAAATATTTTCAACAAAACTTTATTTAGAATTTTTCAATTATTTAAATAATTAGCACAAAAGGCTTAATTCAATTAAATTCCAAATAAATCAAATAAAATCCAGAAAATTCACAAAAATTATAAAATGCACAATAAATCCATAAAATGCAAAAATTGTGTTGTTACAATTTTGTAAGTATATAGAAAGCAAATAGCAGGTTATTCTTCAATTTTTAGCCAAATAGATATGACAAATTAGTTTACTTTTGGGCTGTTTTTTGTGTTTGTGTTAAGGAATATATTGCCTTATATAGATATTGCCTTGTATAGGCTTTTCTTCTGATATATTACCTTGTATAGGCTCTCCTTTTGTACCCTTATGTACTCTATATATTCTGGCCTACTGGCCTCATATTGAATACAAGTGCTATTCCTAAATGGTATTAGATCTTAGGTTCAAACCCTAGCCTCCATCCTCTTCCGCTGTAGCTACCCTTAGGAGGAGCAATCTCCAATCCCAAGGGCGGCCACCTCTGAGCTTTGCCCAGCTTGGTTCTGCTCACGTCACCAGCTGCCCAAGTGCCTTCTGTCGTCCCCGAGTCACCGCTGTCAGGAGCACCGTGTCTCGCAGAATCCTACGCGTCCATGCTGGCTTCGCACTACACCAGATTCGCGTCTACCAGCAACCTGGGGAAGGTGTCCCCAGCGAGGAGCTTCTCCATCTTCCTGTTGGTCGTGGCCGCTCGGGCGTTGTCGGGGCCTTGCGTCCTCCTGATCACCCTCCTTCTTTGGTTGTACTATCTCTGTTTGGTCTCCCGACGCAGCCGACGCCCGACGCAACCACCTCCCAGCCTAGCTACCACCCGATGCCGCTTCATGATGTCGCCCGACATCGCTCACCCCGGCCGCCTCCTGGTCATTTATCCGACCGACGCCACCCGCTATCTTCCACTAGCCGATGTCAGGGCCTTCTCCACCTTCTCATCGGCCTATGGATGCCTTGCGACGCGATGTCCGAGGTGAAGGAGAGGAGCTCTTCCGCCCGTGACCGTGTGGATCCTCCATCGCCCGTCGTCGACCCGCTCCTTGCCGAGGCCGACCGCCGCTCCGCTCGAAGAGGAGTGGAAGAAGGGGATCGATTGGATTCAATCGAATCCAAAACCGGTTTTATTCGGGTTTGGCTCCTTGGCTCGGCTCTAGCTTTAGTTCCCTTTCGGCCAGCTCAGCTTTTCGTCAGCTTCGACTCTATCAGTTCGGCTCTGCTCTGGATCGGCTCCGACTCGGCTTTTCGGCTCAGTTTTTGGGACAGCTCTGACTCTAGCTCTTCGTTTTTCGGCTGTCGGCTCTCTTGTTTCTAGCTCTTGCTTGGCTCCGGATTTTAACTTTGACTCTTCGGCTTCGCCGTTTTATACTGCTTTGGCTTCTTCAGCTTTTTGGTTGCTGACATTTCCAAGCTTTTGCCAATGGCTATCGTTAGCAGTTTGGAGTTCATCTCACTACCTTAGGTGCCACCGTCGGGCTTCTCCTTGCCTTTGTTGTCACCGATGAGCTTTGGTTCGACGCCAATGACTTTCTTTGCGTCAGGTGTTGCCGCTGAGTTTTGATCTAGAGTTCTACTTTGAGTCTAGCTGTTGTTGTTGCTGCTGGTGGTATCTACTACTAGTATTCCTAGAATTTCCTTGAGTCTTCCGTTGTGTCCATCCAAGTTTTTAGAGTCTATCTTTGAGTTTGTCTAAGCCATGCGAATACACAAATTCCTTTTGCATGGCAGCAGTCGCTGCTCTTCTCCTTGAGCCGCTGCAGATTGTAGAAGTCTTTATAAGGCCGCCGCGCTTCTTTCGCACTGCGCCTCTGCCACGTTTCTTCCTCACCGCGCCTTTGCTGCGCTTCGATCTGTGTCGACATGCTTCTATCCATCTCTCTTCGGCTTGATTTGACAGCTCTCTCTATTTGTGTCGACGTCATCATCTTCTTTGTCTTGCTATCGCAGTCGACTTTGCTCCTGCTTTCTTAGCCCCTGCACCTTTTGCTTTATGGGCTGCCGCACGATTTCGGATGGGAGATTATTTTATTTTTGACACATTTTCCAAGAGTTGGATGCTATAACGACAAATTGAAGAATAGGATTTTGGATTTTCCCTATTTTAGTGTTAACCCTTCCAAATGCAATGCTATCATGTTATGGAATATGTTACCTTATATAGATATTGTGAGGACCCTCCCCTTAATCATCCCATCCTTAAGCATAAATGTATCATAAGCATCATCATTAGTATTAAGCTTGCATCAAGAATTACTAATTGAGCAGGAGTAATAATCAAGCTAAGGAAAGTGTCAGTACATCTTCATTGTTTTGCATAAGCATCATTAGTAATCATCATCATTATCACCCCTAAGCATGAGCATCAATGTATTCATTTGTGCATGAGTAAGTGGATGAGAGTAAAGCATGGCAGTTTGCATGCATGTTGTGCATTGGCAGTAAAGGGTAAAAGAAGGAGGCAGTAAAAGTAAATAGCAAGGGCAAAGGGGTAATTTCAGAGCAGAGCTCAGTGTGTGGATAAGGACGCCAGCAAGAGAGAGAGCTTCTCCTCAGTCCATTTCCCAGAACCAGCTTCCCCTCTGCCTCTCTCTTGTTTTCCCCAAACCGAAACCAAAGAGCAGCAAGCTAGCCAGTGTAGATCCAACCAGCTAGCAGCCAATCTTTTCTATCCTGCATTGCAACCGAAGTGAAGCAAGAGGAGGAGGAGCCGGCCAAGAAGTGAAGCAAGAGGAGGAGCCGGCCAAGGAGTGAAGCAAGAGGAGGAGGAGCCGGCCAAGAAGTGAAGCAAGAGGAGGGGAGCTCGGCTACTTCTCCACCGACCTCACCGACGTCATCAGCTTCACCAAAACCAAACCCTAGCAGCAAGCAACCGAACCAAAACTCCAGGAAACAAGTAAGTGGTAGTTTAGTACTAGTTGCAAATACTTAGATCCAAAGTTTAGCAATCAATCTAGAGGCTAGCTTGTGGATTAGAGTAGATTGGGTAGAGAAAGACTTAGCTTCTGGAAGGGATGGAGTTGTAGCTGTGATGGTGTGGGGGAAAGAGTAGCTCTGGCGGCCGGGAGGAGAGCTCGGGGGAGAGAGCAGCCGGCGCTGGAGGGAAGTGTCGCCGGCCAGGAGAGCTCGCAGGAGAAGCGGCGCTGGTAGGAGGGGAGAAGAGGAAGTAGCGCCGGCGCTGGAGGTGTTTTGGTCGGGAGAAAAGAGAGCCAGCCAGGAAGTGAGGCTTTGGCTGTGAGCAGAAGGAAAAGAAAGAAAAACAGAGAAGGGAAGAAAAAGAGAAAGAAGAAGAAAAGAAAAGGAAAGAAGAGAGAAAAATTGGGAAAAGTGGAAATGAGTAGGTAATTGCATATAAATTTGGCTAGTAGCATCATCAGTGCATTAGATGGTTAGTTAGCTAAATCTAAGGTTGGTTCCCTGCATATGTATAAAGCAATAAAACAACAACAGTAGTTGTACTAGTGGATTAATGAACCAAATATAAGAATATGAAGATGCATAGCATTAAAATGAACCTCAACAGATGCATATAATAAAAATAGAATGTTGGTTTGGTTGGACACTTGACTCATACTTAATAAAAATGCAGTAGTTAATAGATTATAATTTTCGGGACGAGCAGAACACGCCCGACAACAACGGACCACTGTTTTGAGCAAGGTAGAACTTTCTGAGTTTATTCCAGGCAAGCAAAACCCTCCCTTGATCATGTTTTATTGAAAATAATTTCATTGTCTTATCAATTTATTATCTCTCACTGCATGGAAAACTTAATTTCAATAAAAGTATTAAAAAGGTTGTGTGCTGGAAGAATGGGTTAAAAGAATGAGTTGTTGGGTTGAGATGGTTGTGATGGTTGGAAAAATGGAAGTGGGAATGGGATTAATGTGTCTAGCTAATGGTTGGGTTGGCGTGTGTTAATATGGATGGTAGAGGATGCCGATGAGAAGGATGTAGGCTGGAGGGGTCCTCTACATGGGTTATAATATAAGTTTCAACAACCTAACACTTGGGCAATGAGCCATAAAGTCAGTATCAACCATGGTGTGTGAAATCGGTCAGAAAAGGTTGTCCTACAATGGTATTAGAGCTCTCCACAGCGGGTAAGGATAGCATGGTGCTTCTGGGTAAGGCCGGTAGGCCCAGAAGGTGATGCCATTGGGGGCGGTATATTTGAAGCCAGGGTGTACCTGGTTGAGAGGAGTACAACTGTACCTTGGAGTTATGTGGCAGCCTGGGATAGGTGTTACAAACTCGAAGTGCAGGGTGGAGAACTAATACTAGAGTAGCGATAAACGTTCTGGGGCATCTCTTGTGGGTGTCACTATGGGTAAAGTGATACAAACCTGCGCAAGGTAAAATCTTGAATTCAAGCCAGTCTCTTGGATTAGAGACTATGGTCAGCTTCGGCTTTTCATATTCAGTGTTAGTAGAAATTTCTAAATACAAAATCAACCAACCCTTTAATCAAAAACTTATTTGCTGTAGAAAGGGTATTTTGGGAGAACTGGTTTTGGGTGAAGTTAGATTAGGTGTAGTTATGCTGGGAAGGGAAAAATCATTTATTGCATTCATATATTATTGCTTGCTGAGTACTTTGTACTCACCCTTGTTTAATCCTCCCTTTGCTTAGAAGGTGAGTCATATGGACAACCTTCCGAGGATGGGGGTGAGGACTGTGCGCAGGACCAGGACCTATCGGAGGGTGACTACTACTACTACTACTATCAGGAGTAGTAGGTGTAGTAGTAGGCTATATTTCCGCGCTAGCAGGCCCCCGGGAGATAGGAGGTTATAATAGATATCTAGATCTTTTTTGCTGTAATCCCAGTCTATGTAAATTAAGGTAATGTAAGGGACAATAGCCCTGCGTGGCTGATGGAATGTAATAATGAATTCCATTTGGTTTCTCTAATTATTGTTCTGCTGCAATACTCTGTATATAGTATAGTAGCTAATAAAACATCAGAAGGCCTGATGTTTTGCTAGTTACTGTGCTGAGGTCCGTACAGTTAACCCTAGGTAACAGTCGTTACCGGGGGTTAATTATACGGGTCGCCACAGATATTGCCTTGTATAGCCTTTCCTTTTGATATATTGGCTTGTATAGGCTTTCCTTTTGTACTCTCATGTACTCTATATTATGGCCGATTGGCCTCATATTGTATACAAGTGCTATTCCTAACAATTTGATTGTTTCCAGCTCCATACCAAGAAGAGGAACCGGTTGGAGTTTAATAGATTGAATGTTTTGGTTTACATCTCATAACAAAAAGATTGCATCTAGGTTTCAAAAGCTTTATGACCAAGGTAACAAACCCAACCCTTTGTTCCTAGAAGAGTTCCAATGGGACAATGAGTGGGTCGACAAGGATGCTACAATGGCTGCTACACAAGTGCATGTCGGTGAGGATGATCTTCTATGGTCTCGTGTTGATCAGACTCTCAATGCAACATCCTCGCGTCGTGGTTAGTGGTTACAATTTGCCTAGGAGAGCTTGTTGGGGATGTCCAAGCGAACCAACTCCAAGTTTATAGTCAACGTGCATCTCCATCAACTCGTGATCACGAGGGGAAAGATGAGATGTGGTGTGACGATGAAGATGTTGAAGATGACTTTGGACAGCCACCACCTTCTCATGAGAATGGTGAAGAACATGCTGAAGTTGAGCTTGGGCATGGGGATGGGTTAAGAGTTGGATGATGAGTTAATTTGAATGATGGAGATGACAGCAAAAGACTTTTGAGTTTTGTTGTCATGTGAAGGTGATGCAGATGCAATCATGCTACTATCACATTTATTTCTATTATGTTATCTACTTGTCACTTTGAGAAGTGAAAAATCTTGTTTGTTGCCATATGGACCTAACTATGGTAATGTTAGTTAACTTGGTTGTTATTTGGAGAATTTGTGCTATGCTTACTTTTTTCCTTGCCATACGAGGTATATTCATTTAATGCCCTGCCATACCATATAAGGTATTATTAGTTATTTTTATTACTACCGTCTAACTCTCGCCATAGAGCGCGTAGGCCTCCTGGCGCCCCGCGCTCGCCGTGACAACCTTGCTTAGGTCCAATCTAAATTGCCATTTGACTACATTACCATCTTGAAATTCAATGGAGAATTGATACCCATGGATTCAAATGAAGTTTCTAGATGTCTTTGGACAGATTTTACTACCTTATGTCGATCTTATTTGCAAAGATATGTATTCAAACATTATCTTAAATGGGGTTAACGTGTTGCATCATCATTAATTGCTAATCCAGTCAGCATTGGACATGCCTTGAATTTCTTATTCAAGTTTAGGAATGTAAATACGCAATTATCCAGTTCATGGACCTAACTGCCACCATTGTACAAGTTCAATGATCTATAGCGCACTTCACTTCAAAGGATGCCTGTCAAATCTAACCTATTTTGTACAACTCAGCCCCAGGGACCTCTCAAGCTATTGTCTCCCGTGACAAGCTTACTACAACACATGGAAGGGACCAAGCTAATTCTAAAGACATCGTGAACAAAATCCCCTGTTTACCAAAAGCTACTGTTAGCACACCTAATATTACTGGTCAGTCAAATTCTACACTGTGCAGCTGAATTATGACTTGCACTGTCCATGTAAGTAAAATAGGACTAACCTATAATAGTCCCTTTCTGTTTTGCAGGGAAGATGGTCTTACCTTTCACACCCCTAGCATTAACATTTCAGGATGTCAATTATTACATCAACACCCCTTTGGTACTTACCTTTTAACCCAATATAGTAATGAGTGCGAGAAATATTTCTAGGTGACAATATAAAAAATTCGATGTTCTATATGTTCATCTTTGAGAATTACATACCACTTTGTCTGATACGCAATCTACATCCTAGCATGCTTGGGGTATAAAAAGAGGTGATGTGTAATGAGAAGAATTGTCTTATTGTAGGCAATGAGGGAGCAAGGATACAAAGAGAGTAAACTACAATTGCTCCACAGCATCACAGGAGCCTTTAAACCAGGGATTCTTTCAGCTCTCATGGGGGTCACTGGAGCTGGAAAAACAACCCTGCTTGATGTTCTTGCCGGAAGAAAAACAGGAGGTGTTATTGAAGGGGACATAAGAATAGGAGGCTATCCTAAAGTTCAGGAGGCCTTTGCTAGGATCTCAGGTTATTGCGAGCAGACTGATGTGCATTCTCCGCAGATCACAGTGGGGGAGTCTGTTGCATATTCGGCTTGGTTGCGCTTGCCAACAGAAATTGATCCGAAGACAAGACATGTGAGTTGTATGTTTAAAGGAAACTAGATAGAGTCACTTGCAATTTAGCATTTTTGTAGTTCTTGTAGTTTTGACTTGTGACTGATTTGCGTATCATGCTTCTAACTTCTTCTGATGTTTCACATCTATAACCAATTAATTTCTGGTAAGTTTGGAGCTGTATATTCTTCCGTCGTTGGAATTTACGTCCACATGGTGTCGAGTTGAACTGTTTGAAATACAGATTCTGGAGCCTACCATCAAGTACATGTGGTTTTCATGCAATTGTGCGATCTGAGCAGTTCTTTTTTTCCCCCTTTTCAGGACTTTGTGAATGAAGTTCTTGAAACAATTGAATTGGATGAAATACATGACACTTTGGTTGGAATACCTGGGGTGAATGGGCTGTCTACTGAGCAGCGCAAACGGCTGACGATTGCTGTCGAGCTTGTCTCCAACCCTTGCATTGTTTTCATGGATGAGCCAACCTCAGGTTTGGATGCAAGGGCTGCTGCTATTGTCATGCGCGCAGTGAAGAATGTTGCAGATACAGGAAGAACTGTTGTATGCACCATTCACCAACCCAGTATCAAAATATTCGAGGCATTTGATCAGGTAATTATTATTATATATAACCTTTTACAAAAATTCTTTTGAAAGTTAAGAAGATAAAAAATTAATTGGAGACATATAAATAGGAATGAAATATTTCATGAAATAAATATGAAATATCCCTTGTTTTCTTTTTTTAGAAGAATATCTCTTGTTTTCTGATCCAGTTAGTGTGCAAGTGCAATGTCGGCCCATTCTAGCTCCAACTTTGGGCATGAAAGGCTAACATAAATTTCATTAGTTTGGGAGAAAATTTTATGTACATAATTCTGCTTTTAAAGATATTGCATGGAAGTAAAGTGAATGAGAATAGTGTAATTGGATACAAGACCTCCATTACCAGTGGCGAAGCGTGAGCCAGAAATAAAAAGGGGCCAACTGACCGGTAACTAGTACTTGTGATTGTAGACATTTTGGTTAAAATATTAAAAAAGCAAGTGCTTAATCATACTAACATGATTTAGCTTATGTTCATTTGCATTGAAGTAACAGATATCTCGTTCATATATATTAGTGACAGAATACCATTGTTGATCAACTTGTATTTTTCAAAGTAATCTAAAAACGAACTAACATGAGATGCAATACATGGAACCATGCAAGCTAGAGTCATTTCTTCATTGTAGGAAGTAGGAACAACGACTAAGATGGGATGTTATACATAGTTTGCCTTCTCAGTAAGTACTAATTGAGTTTCAAGTTGCTAGTATAGTTGATAATTGAACTATTTCAATTAGGTGGTAGGAATTTTTATTTGATTAGTGAGAACTAACTCTACTGGGTCATTAGTTTAGCTAAATTGATACTGTTTCTCTTGAGATATATGCAAGAGATACGTAAAAGAGGAAGCCATTTGAAGATTTGAGGAAGGAATAGGTTGTGAAGATAAGATTGAAGCCTACTACTATTTTATGGAATAGAGAGGGCTATCATAAGGCAAAGAAAAATCGTATTGTGTAATCTAAAGGAGTTTCAATGGCATATACCACCCAGGTTGGCCCATGGACCCACCACTATGCATTACTGAAAACTTACTATTCAATATCCATCAAGTTTGTGGAGTTTCTTATAATCTAGTTTGGCATTACCAAACCACAAGCTGAGAATTAGACTAGAAATAAATGGGAGTTTGAAAGGAATACTATATATGTGAAATTGGTTGATATAATATTACAAAGGGCTCTAGTAGCAACAAATTAAGCTCAATATAGAATGTCCTCACCTAAGACGGGACTTTTATGGTGTGTTTGGTTGCTTGTATCGAGTGGCGCATGTATGGGATGGTTCAAGAAAAAAAATTATCCATGTGTTGGCACGTTGGCTGCTTGAATAGAACCATCCCATCCAAGATGGTGGGATATAAATTTGAGGAATATTCTCTGTAAACGCTGAACCATCCTATTCACCAAAAATAATGGAATCACATGGTACAAGACCATTCCATCCCATTCCATCTCATCCTACCAACCAAACAAACCCTTAATTACTATCCCTTCTTCCACGTGTGAGATTGATCGTTCGCAGCATACGCTAGCCCCTGGACCTTGCGGTCACATTGGGCAATCATGTGGTAAGCCGACCTCACCCAGTAGTTCCCATGCTTCTCATATGCCCATGACACTAGGTCTTCATCATCATGTGGGCTCGTCGGCTGGGCTGGAGGGGCTGGAGCTCCAGGAGGCAGCCGAGCGGCAAAGTAGACCGGACTCGGGCGTTCGCCTGCACGGTCCTGTGCGGTGACACGATGAGGGCCAGGGAGCGCCGGAGACCCAACTCTAGCCGATCGAAGAAGGTGGCAAATCAGAGGCGGCGGTGGAGAAGTAGGGCAACCAGAAGCAGCGAGAAGAGCCGCCGAAAAAAAACCGCAAGCGCAACGCAGGTAAACCATAACCCTAAAAACATGGCTCTGATACCATGTTATGAATAGTACTTGTATTCAACATGAGGCCAATGGGCCAGTATATATACATGTACATAATGGTATCGAAGGAAAGCCTATATAAGGTAATACATATACAAAGCTAGCAATCTCTATACAAGGCAACTAGCAATCTCTGATATAAGGTAACAAGGATATGTCTAACGATGATGACATTATGCGTGATTAAACACCTAGGTACAAATGCACTCTGTTCTTCGGAGATAATCTCGTCAAGAATTGGTCGTAGTCTATTAGCAAACACTTATACAACATATTTTATATAGTACATCACACACAGATATTTGCCTGTATTGTGTTAAGGGCTGAGGCTATTTAACTTTGGGAATTAACTCAAACCATTTGGTTTACCTCTTCTAGCATGCTTCCCCATTCAAGAAACGAATAAGTCTAATTTACCCGCTGAACTTTGGGGGTGGGTAACGTGGGTCTACTCTACCCCTTGAACTACAAAACCATCTAAATAGCCCCTTGAACTATGTAAGACCGTCCAAATAACCCTTGAGGCGGTTTCGACGGTAGTTTTGCCACTGTGGTGGATGACGTGGCCAACAGCATGGCAATGACCCAGCATTGGCTGACTGCATGGCAATGACTAAGCAAATCTGATATGCTATGTAGTGGCCACATCACTCGCTCTTCCTCATTTCTTCTCCCTCCCCTTTCTTTATCCATGTACATCCAACTGAAGCACATGATGTCAGGCGACAGTAGCCTCACAACACTGTTCGACAATGCACGACAGCCACAAGGAGCAAAGCGTGGCAGGCTGACAGCGGCATGCAGCATACTCCATAGTTGGATCGGTGAAGAAGGCGACCGCGGCATTCTCCGCTGCCAGCGAACTTCAACACGCTTTGATAGCAAGAACAAGAAAATAGCGTTGCTGCTCTGAGGATAGATCAGAAAGGTGTTGGTGTGCTACTGTGGGCAACAGATGGCAATGCACACTGCGGCCGGGTCAAGGTAGGTAGTGGAGGCAGCATGTGGTCTGTCGTCCAACTTGCCTTACCTTGATTGTACTGTTGCACTGCCTCCTCATCCCCAAATTTCATTCCCTAGCTTGCGAACACCTCGCACTCTCCCTCTGCTCCCCCAAATCAAGGAACCTGAACTCAAATTGAGCCTGAAATTTGTCAAACTTTGACGTTTTTGGTCTGAGTTGAGCGTTTTGGTACCTCTTGTATTTGGGGATTTCTTCGATTTGGTGCTCTAATTCAAGCGTTTTGTGATCTTATGCTACAAGATTTCAATAAGTTAGCTTTTGCAAGAAATGATTAAGAATGCTTGAGCTAAGTTTGTTTCTTGAATCTTTTGGGGAGATGTTTGGTTTGATGCTGGCTGTTGCGGAGTTCATGCAGAGAGAAGGGGAAATGGAGGAGGAAGAACGATAGGAGTCACTGACATATGTGCCCAATGAGTAACAAAGTCTTTATATATCTGATTTGTTGAGTAGTTGCCACGTCATCTGCCACGCTGACACAAACATCGTTTAAACCACCTCATGGGTTATTTGAACGGTTTTACATAGATCAGGGGGCTATTTACACAGTTTTGTAGTTTAGAGGGTATAGATTAGACGGACCCGCAAAGTTCAAGGGGTATGATAGACTTATTCCTTCAAGAAATCAAGGACTACCTTAATCACATCCTGGTTGATCATCTCCCATTGCATTTGCAGTAAAACCATCCACACTGGGAGCCTTTTTGTTCCCATCATAAATAGTGCACACAGTACCTTTTCTTCAGAATGTGGTGCACATAAGTGGACACTTGTATCCACTGTTACCTGCTGTATTGAAGTATTGCATCGTGGTTCATTCCCTCAAGCTAAGAACAACTGCCCAGCCAAGTGTTCAAGTTCTTTCTGGTTCGTACACAGCAAGCCATCTTCTTTTTGCAAAGCCACAATGCGGTTTTGATGTATACATGCTGAGGCCTTCGCTTGGAAATAGGAAGCATTACGATCCCCTTTAGCTAGCCACATCACTCTTGACCTATGTCGTATGACGTATCATAGTTTCCTCGCTTCAAGCAGCTCTAAGAGCTTACTGATGAGTCCACTTTTTTCTACCGACAGCCCGGTGTTAAGCCTAGCAGCCCGAATTGATTCCAGCTGCTCCCTCATGTCACATATTTGCTTTTTAACCAAGCGGAATGACTCATTTGCTCCAAGTTGTCAACGGGCTTTGAAATGATTTGAGGGATCAACACATATTGCTTTGTGGCTCACCAATCTCCCACATCTCCTTGATAACTCGTTCATACCCCTCATGCCTCCACATATTTTCATAATGGAAGCTTATGTGGATTTAGCCAAATTGGCAAATCTAAGATATGCATCAAAATTGGCATCTTATCAAAGCATCCATCCGATGGTCTCATGGTCGTCTGTTGGCTTGAAGCTCCTGCACCAGCACCCCGTATTTCCAATGAACCATGGAACACCTTCCAAGGTGCATTCCTTGTCAATTTTCGTGGCCACTTCCGTGATGACCATATTGTCGCCCACCGATTTGATCAAGAGCCCACATGGGTTTCTCTATGCAAGCTTCAGCAGACAAAATAGCGTTTGCACATTGACAATCTTCCATGACAAAACTTTGCCAACAATCGCCCCCTCTGTATACACTAGTGTCGAGTCATCCTCAATGTCAGCGATGAGCACCCCATCTTCGATCATATTAAACATGCAGATCATCACCACCACCTTCTTCGCCCCTTCCTCACCATCTTCACAGCCTTCCCCTTGAAGCATCTAGGCCTCTAATTTCGTTTGGTTTTGGTAATTAATGACGATCAATGTTAAAGGACTAACAATTTGCTTTAAGTGTGCAAAAGTAGGTTGGTCCTCGTCAATGAAAATGGAAAAGTGAAATTCCTAAGGCTAAAATGAAGACAAGCTCAAGATCAAGGTATAAAAGTCAAGGACCTTTTCGTAGCATTTTGCCTATCTCGGTGTTTGGAAAAAGATCGAGTTGCTAGATTAGGTGTCGTACTATTAAGAGGAACTCTTGATTAGTATTTTGAAAATAAGTTGAAATAATGGCTCAATTAATGCTTTTATTCATGCATTGCTCAAGATTGCACTAAAATCCCTTCTATCCTGTTAAATGCGGTACTACCAGTCGTTTGGAGCGGTACTGCCGGAGGTGCGGCAGTACTGTCCCTAGATGGCGGTAGTTATGTAATAGAGGACTAAACTTTGTGCAATCTATGAGGCCGGCATTGTCAAAGGTGCGGCAGTACTGCCCCTAATATGGCGGTAGTTATCTAACAGAGGGTATGTTCTTATCCCTACCTATTGAGTTGCATGCACCAGCCAGTTCACCCAAAAGCTTAAGCTGATGAGGAAAGGTGGGCAATTCACTTATACTTCAACACTCCTCCTCACGTGTAGGCTTCCTCAGGCCGGACGTGGAATAGAAGTGGACTGCAATTTTTTTTAATTGCGTCAACCGGGTGTTGAACTCGAGACCTCTTGGCTCTGATACCATATTGAGTTGCATGCACCAGCCAAAAGCTGAACTGGCTGGTGCATGCAACTCAATACTACCCTATGACCGGCACTACCAAGCTCAAGGAGCGGTACTGTCGGAGGTGCGGCACTACCGCCCCTTTAGCTGTAGTAGTTATTTATTAGTAAGCTTGCACTTGTGCTCCTCTCGAGTCCGGCACTACCGGAGTCTAGGAACGGTACTGCCGGAGGCGCGGCAGTACCGCCCCATAGATGTCGGTAGCTTTTTTCCAGCACAAATGATCCTGTGCACTGTGTCAAAATTCAAAGTGCGGCACTACTGGCCCTAGTGGGAGTAGTGCCGAACCTCTGGTGCAACAGTTAGTCCCTAGTGTATTAAATGCACCAGACCGACCGTTGGAGCTCAAGCTAGCACTACCTGGCCTTAGAGGCCAGAGTGCCGGATTTGGCAGCAACTCGGAGAATTGGTCCCCAACGACTATATTTGTTGGTGGGGGCTATAAATACCCCCACACCTGCACCTTGGGCAAGGTTAGAGACTTCATTGCATATTCCTTGAGCCCTTGCACTACTCTCGTCACTCTAGAGCATTTAATTTAACATTTGTGAGTAGTTGAGAGCTTCAAGTGCAAAGCATTAAATTGAGCCATTAGAGCACTTGATTTCTTTCAAGCAAGCATTAAGGTCTAATCTTTTGGAGGTTGCCGCCTCCTAGACGGCTTGGAGGCGTGAGAACCAGTGATGTCCTCAAATAAGCTTGTGACGAGGCTCGATGGATTGTGAAGGCCGGAGCTCGCCTACCCGCAGCAGGGAAGAGCTACCACTAGTGATCGAGGGAGGCTCACTTGTGCAAGGAGCCGGCTTGATTCGTTCAAGCTTCCTCAACGTGGATTAGGGGGGACCGACAAGTCTCTGAGACCATGGGGAAAATCGTTGTATTCATCTATTGTGGTTTGCTCTTTTGTTTTCATTTGTGCAAATTTACCTTTCTAGTGTACTTAGTGTTTGCTTTTCTATCTAGGATTGTGTAATTTGCTTAGACCTAGTTTGTTGGTGCACTTAGCGAAACCTAGACGATTTAGGCTTTGATTGTTAAAATTCTCGATTCTAGTATTATTTGATCATTTATTGCAATTAGAGCCAAAGAATTTTAAAAACCTCTTATTCACCCTCCTCTAGTCGGTTATCCTTAATGCTACACCCCTTCTAACTCTTTTTTTTTATGAACACTATAGAGGAGGCCTCTATAGAAATTAAATTAAAAATGGAGGGATATTTACAAGAGTTTTAAGATCAAGAATGTACAGATTCCTAAAAAGGGAAAATTATCTAAGGGAATCAAGCCAGTCAACAATCTGTGATTTTAAATCCTCCTTCACTCTATACCCATGCAAGGTTATATCCTCTTTAAAGAGTAACTTTCAGTTTGGAAATTTGCATCTCTATGTTCAAAACTCTTCCCATTTCGTTGCTTCCAAATGTGCCATGCACCAATAATAAAAACTTCCATAAAGAGTTGTTATGAAAAAATATCCTGATCATTTGTATCATCTGATTAAAATTCAGTTGTGTGTCTCATAGTAAGTCCAGAAAAAACCAACATCATGTACTGAATGGGCATTCAAAAAAAAGATGAAGTAATATTTCTTCTACTTCCTCTGATCTTAAAACACAAAAACACTCTCCTTGTGGTGCCAGATGATGTCTGTGTCGCATATTCTTAGTGTTTAGACGATCACTTAAAATTAGCCAGGCAAAGACTTTCAATTTCATCTCACACTTTTCCATATCCATCCAGAGGTGATATCGGGCACAATAACTTGATAATTGCATTTATAAAATTTTTGCGAGGAGTAATTATCATTTCCCCATATATATGTCCATCAGTCCATGAATCATTTCCATGTTGATCTAAATCCATTATTGCACTGTGCCTGAAGTTGGGAGTAGGGTGTATTATTGAAAAGCTTGCTATGACATTCGGAGGTTATGTAACTTCTGAACATCAAATTCCTTGACATATTCTTTAACTGATAAATTCCAACCTTTTGCAAAAGAGCAAAGTCGTGAATAACTCTCTGCAAAGAGGTTTTTATTCTACAAATCAAACCAAAACAAACAAAGCAGTATAACCTTTTCTCACGAAGCATTGTGCAATTCCTCTGTATGTAACATTTAATCTTAAAATATCACCTTCTCACCCTCCTTCGATCTGGATGTCGAACTCACCATAGCCCCAAGAGATCGGAACAAGAAACTAATCTTCCTGAATTTTCACTGCGCACAAGCCAAGCCAGGTTTTTCCCCTCATTATGGTTAGCCACTGCTGCAAACCCTAGGGTTGTGGAATCCTTCTTGCAGGCGTCATATTGCCATCAATCTCCTGCCAGGATCCACCTCAGACTCCTAGCGTGATGACTCTGATCTTTCTGTTTACTGATCTGCTTGCGGTTTGGGATGGTTAAGGGAAAACTACTTGATTATTCATCCATGTTGAAGTAACAATATATACTAATTATATTAGTATTCATCCATGTAGTTGATGCTGATGAAAAGAGGCGGAGAGTTAATCTACGCTGGGCCACTTGGAGATAATTCATGTGAGGTCATCCAATATTTCCAGGTGATTATCAATCATTACACAGTAATATATTTACGTGCTGGTTAACTTGCTCTATTTATTTTGTTAAATTTTAAATTGCCAACAGTCATGTACATAACCATTTTCTCCATTTAGGAATCCATTATAGATCTGTTCCTAATCCCTTCCTCCTACCTATATGATGAAAGGGCAAGAAATATTAAGATTACTCTTGCTATCGCCGTATTCTAATTATTTGCGTCCTAAATATGCAGCTACTCAATTCTGTACACCATTAAATGTCTTTATTTTCCAGGCAATTCCTGGAGTACCCAAGATCAAGGAAGACTATAATCCATCTACCTGGATGCTAGAAGTTTCTTCGACATCCATGGAAACACAACTGGGAGTTGATTTTGCACAAATCTACAAGGAATCACCAATATACAAGTAAAGCTTTAGAAACAAAATGTTTTCCATGTCAGGCTTGAGATTTTGACAGCGTGCAGTAGCAAAAATTGCTGGAAATATTCTTAAAACTATTCTGACAAATTCATAGATTGTTGGCACCACAGGCACTCTGATAGTCTGATTTTTAACGTTTCTCTCATGAACTGACAAAAAAGAAAAGAAAACTATATACCAAATCGTGTTTTTTTTTTTAAATTCTTTATGAGATCATGCTTTGCAGTTATATGTGATTTTCACCTAGTCTATACTATTAACTAATCGGTGATGTTCACCTAATGTTCTTGAAGGCACAATGATGCAGTGGTGAAGCAGCTGAGTATACCATCAGCAGGAACGAATGATCTCCATTTCCAAACTCAGTTCCCACAGAATTTCTGGGAGCAGTTCAAAGCCTGCCTCTGGAAGCAATGTTTGTCGCATTGGAGAACTCCGTCCTACAACTTGGTGCGCATTGTCTTTGTAGCCCTCTCCTGCCTCCTATTCGGCGCTGTATATTGGCAACAAGGCAACATCGATCACATGTAAGCCATTGGTTACTGATTTAATAATCACATCTGTTAATTCTTTTGTACCATGGGTCATACATGGTAGAGGCATTGGAGTAACGAAGCATATCTATCAAAAGTGTACATGGTAGTCGCTATCCTGGCTTTTTCTTATTTCTTTGTTCTATTTTGTTTGGCAGAAAAAACCAGGAGAGTTTGTTCACCATATTGGGGTGCATGTATGTTACGACCTTTTTCAACGGCATCAAAAATTGCCAATCAGTGATGCCATTTGTCTTCATCGAACGCTCTGTCATGTACAGAGAAAGGTTTGCAGGAATGTACTCTCCTTGGGCCTACTCCTTTGCACAGGTCAGTCAGTACAATATTGCAGACTGCCCAGTAAACCAAATATGACATGTATAGTATGAAATGTAGCTATAGTGGAAAAGAAAGAGAAGATTAAAGCAAACATCCATTTCTTTTATAACATATTGCATGTTTTGGTTGGCCCTGTAATTCATGGAAAATACTTCTGTCCACCACTACAAAGAAAGGTATGTAGAGTTTGAAGCAAATGGGAGTTAAGGGGCTAACCACATCAACTCTTCAGTAATTACTAACTATAGATTTTTTTTTTCAAATTGATGCATTACTCACAGTTCCTTTTGTGTGATCAGCTTAGAGCATATCATTGCTTTTGACGTTTTTTTTGTTTTGTCCTTATGCTAGCTGGCCATGGAGATTCCATATGTAATTGTGCAGGTACTGTTGTTCATGTTCATAGCATACCCAATGATAGGCTATGCTTGGACAGCAACCAAGCTTTTGTGGTTCTTTTATGCAATGTTCTGCACATTGCTTTGTTTTGTGTACCTTGGAATGGTGATTGTCTCACTCACCCCCAACATGCAAGTGGCCTCTATACTGGCTTCAGTGTGCTACACTGTTAAAAATCTCATGTCTGGTTTCATAGTGCCTAGTCCGGTAAGTTGATATTTGATTCCTCGCAGTTGCTTTTCTTATGCAATTCCTTTGTAAGCCAAGAGATTAAAGCCAACCTTGGAAAACTGTATAAAATCATTATTATATTGTAATCGTTATTATGTTGGAGATATACTTAGTACAAAGCTATGTGTAAGCATAAAAACAATTTCACTCCGGATACCAAAACTGCAAATGAACACAAAAAAATTCTAAAAAAAAAGAGGATAGCCTATGGAATGTTATATGAATACTTAAAAGTTCAAGTTCAAACTCAAATTTTGTTAGGTTAAACAAAAAAAATAGAAATCTGCTGTCAATAGAAACTTCTCCTAATACAGATTGAATTTGTCTACTTGAAATTTTGTATGAGTATTTTAAATGGAGAATAATCTTTGCTAATCTTGAAACTTTTGGCATTGTATGGTGCTTTTTTGAGGTGCTTGCACCTCCCTTCTTAGTTTGCAATAGATATATCCCCTATTATGTTACATCATTCACTTGCTATTTTACCTTAAGGTCTGAAATATGGCATTGTTGCTCAAGATAAATAGCAATATGCTCTTAAGTAAGCATGTGTTAATCTGTGCAGCAAATACCGAAATGGTGGATATGGCTTTACCGCATCAACCCATTTTCGTGGACACTATACGTCTTCTTCATCACACAATTCGGGTATGAGGATGATAAGAGCATCATGGTGTTTGGAGAGAAGAAATCTGTCTCGTCATTTGTGAAAGACTACTTTGGTTTTCATCGTGATTTCTTGCCACTAGCAGCTATTGTACTGGCTGTGTTTCCTGCACTCTTCGGCATCCTCTTTGCTTACAACATCTCAAAGCTCAATTTCCAGAGGAGATAAGAGAAAGAAGAGCCAAGTTAATGGATGAATTGGCAACATTGACTTATCACTTTTTCTTTCTAGAAGTGGCTATTATTAGAATGAGAAGGTGTAAACGTGTCATGTCACTTTTTCCATTATTCGAAAGTGCTTTTCAATTCGAGATCTTGTTTTATATATCACAGACACAATCGCATAGGGAAAGAGCTCGCCAACTGCAGCTTAGCCCCCATCATTATGGCATGTCTACTACCAAGACCCTATTTGACTTGTGTTCAAAGATACATTTCTTCATTTTTTTTATTTTTGTGTTTCATCCATGTAGAAAGCATGTTCCCCCTCCTTGTTTCCATCCTGTTCTCTCTTTGTTCATGGCCCTGGCTTCCTGTCATCAGCAGCCTTTTTGGCCATTCTGCATGGCTTCTACCTTTGCTCTTTATGTTTGTTGCT
Organism: Otatea glauca; assembly: GCA_036346275.1. Classification (NCBI taxonomy): domain Eukaryota; kingdom Viridiplantae; phylum Streptophyta; class Magnoliopsida; order Poales; family Poaceae; genus Otatea; species Otatea glauca. The sequence goes on along the minus strand of CM070717.1, from coordinate 19,014,287 downwards.
GTCGTCTACCGTGCATCATCTTCGATCTGTGTTCCATGGTCGGAATTCTGGGCTTACTTAAGCCAGGAGTTGAGACGATCATTGTCTGTGTTGTATATTTATACAAGCTAATGGGTGGAAATTGATGGTGTCCTAAAGACACCCATTCAACAAAAGACACCTATTCTAAGAGTTGGCAGTTAATTGCCCATTTAATTCCTTAACACTCCCCATTAGGCGAATAACACAGCATTCATGTGCTTCGTTAAACTCCTCTAAAAACCCTGTGGAAAAATATGAGGAGAAAAAAAACCCTGTGGAAAAATATGAGGAGAAATTCTCATAATTATATGCCATCTAAAACTCTTTTAAAACCCAATGGAAAAAAATATAAGAAGAAACTTTATGGCGTAAGTTCATATTTAATGTTGTCTCGTTAAAAACCTTCTATGAAAAATCATTTATGTAAAACTTATAAAGGAAAAGAGTGCAATATGTTCTAGTCCAAGGGTCAATTCTCCATGAACCTTGCAACTCATGAAGCTATCTCGTACCGATCCCCTAGACACATCTTTAGAATGAGGACGTTGGTAAAGATTTAGTAAATAAATCGGCTAGATTTTCATATGAATTGGTTTGCAAGATATTTATCTCACCACTCTTTTGAAGTTCGTGAGGATAAAATAGCTTAGGAGTAATATGTTGTTATATTACTCTTTATATAGCATGTTTGCATCTGAGCAACACAAGCAGCATTATCTTCATAGATAATGGTAGGAGATTCCAATGGATTAATACCGCATTACCTTTGTATGTGGTTAATTATTCTACAAAGCCATACACATTCACGTGATGTTTCATATAAAGCAATTATTTCAGAATGATTAGTGGAAGTGGTTACTAAAGTCTATTTACAAGACTTTCATGAAATAAACGTACCATCATAAAGGAAAATAAATCCAGTCTGTGACTTAACACTGTCGAGATCGGATAGATACCCAGCATCTGTGTATCCAATTAAAGTCATATATTGATTTCTTTGAAACATCAAACCAAAATCTTTTGTACCATTAAGGTACTTGAGGATTTGTTTAACACCAGTTAAATGCCTTTTTGTTGGTAATGCGCTGTATCTAGCCAATAAATTGACTGTAAAAATGTCAAACCTGATGCAATTTGCAAGATATATTAGTGCTCTAATGGCACAAAGATATGGAACTTTCGGTCCTAATATCTCTTCATCCTCTTCCCTAGGTCTAAATGGGTCTTTTTCCACATCAAGAGATCTTATGACCATAAGTGTTTTCGTTGGATATGATTTATCCATATTAAGTTTCTCCAATATCTTCTGGATATATGCAAACTGGTGCCCAAATGTTCCTTCAGGAACATGATCAAGCTGTATGCCTAAGCAAAATTTGGTCTTACTCAAATCTTTCATCTCAAACTATGTCACAAGATGGTTACTTGTCTCTTCTATGTCCCTTGTGGTTTTGATGATATTTAAATCATCAACATATACTGAGATGATACAGAATCCACTTTGAGATTTTTTATAAGTACACATGGACAATCATCATTATTGGAGTATTCTTTCTTCAAAAGAAGCTCACTTAGTCAGTTGTACCACATCCTTCCCGATTGCTTTAATCTATATAGCGACTTTTTCAACTTGACGCTATACATGTTGCGATTTGCATTAGGATTCGGAATTTTAACCCCTTCAGAGACTTTCATGTAAATATCCGGATCTAATGCCCCATACAAATATGTAGTCACTACATCCATTAACTGCATTGATACTTTCATATTAACTGCCAAAGATATTAGATATCGGAACGTTATGCCACTCATAACAGGAGAGTATGTCTCATCGTAATCGGTGCCAGGTCTCTGCGTGAACCCGCTACAAGCCTCGCTTTGTATCTCATGAAAACCCATTTGTTTCTATTCCTTTTCCGAATGAAAACCTATTTGTTTCCCACACGAAATTCTTTAGGAGGAGTTGGTGTTACTGTACTAAATACCTCCCTTTTATTAAGTGAGAGCAATTCTGCTTCAATTGCTTCCTTCCATTTGACCCAATCTGAGCGCTTCATGCACTCTGCCATGGTCTTTGGTTCTGGATTCAGTTGAAGGCTCTCAGCAATCGTTGAGGCAAAATGTATGTCGACAATTGTAGTATCTCTTTTATATAATTCTCTCGAATTTACATAATTCGTGGAAATTTCTTCTTTTACATGCTCGAACTCCTTGTGATTTCCCATAACAACGAATTCTAGGGTTCGATGTCCCAGCATCTAAATTTGTGCGCACTTTGATACCGGGTTTACCATTCCTTCGATGGTTCTCAACCTCATGTTGAGCTTCTTTTACTAATTCAAGTATTGTACCTTTACCTTTAGAAGAATTCTATTTTTGCGGACTTCTCCGAGGAACTAAGTCCTTTTTATCTGGAATCCTCCCTCTCTTCTCATTAGGGGCAAGAGTAGCTTTCTGATGTACCTCCACTCTTTCTGATACATTAATTGCGGGTATATATGATTTTGTAACACCCTTGTAATCAGTAAATGCATCTGACAGATTATTTGTAATCTGTTGCAAATTTATTATTGTCTGAACCACCAGTTCAAATTCTTTAGTACGTGGATCTAAGGACTGAATGCTAGTGGCATTCCAATCTATTTCTCATCATTCTTTGTGGTGCGTGTCTCCCTCTAATGCCAGAAAATTATCCTCATCAAAAATACAATCAGCGTACCGAGCTGTAAATAGATCCCCTGTTAATGGCTCAAGGTATTTTATTATTGATGAAGAATTATATCCCATATAGATCCCCAATTTCCTGTGAGGACCTATTGATGTACGTTTTGGTGGTGAAATTGGTACATATACTACGTAGTCGAATTTTTGCAGATGGAAAAATACTTGGTTCATTTCCACATACTAATTGCAACAGGAAGATCGTATGATATGCAGTTTGTCTTATTTGGATTAGTTCTGCGACGTGCAAGATTGCATGACCCCAACAACTTGTTGGAAACCTACAATTTTGTAAAAGAGGTCTAGCAATCAGTTTGACCGTCTTTATCAAAGATTCTGCTAGGCTATTTTGTGTGGATATATGGCACAGAATGCTCTACATTAATGCGCAGAGCTATACAATAGTCATTATCCAATCTAATGGATTTGATCCCGTTTTCAGGAAAATTGGCTCTTAACTTTAATTATTTGGGCCATTAATCTAGTAAAGGCATGGTTTTCATGTGCTTAATAAACAAATGTGGGACCATTTTGTAGAAGCATCTATTAGAACCATAAAGTATCTAAACGGCCCACTTAAGGGCTGAATAGGTTCACAGATGTCGTCCTGAATTCTGTCCAAAAAAATCAGCGACTCATTACTTTGAGGTATGATGGCCTCAAAATCAATTTCCCTTTAGTACAAGCAGTGCACATGAAATTCTCTGATTTTGGGAAATTTGAAGTTTTAATATTATGGCCAACAAAATAATTTACAATTTTTCTCATCATCCCCATACCTGGATGACCTAGGTGATCATACCAAATATTGAATTTGTCAAGGTTTTGAAAAATTATTTTGAACACAACATGTGATTTAGGTTTGATGTACGTGTAGTACAATCTGGATGAATATGAAGGAAGTTTTTCAACTCTTGTTTTCCTTATCTATCAACTTTAGTGAGGAGAATATATTCATCGTCTCCTTCACTAGTAGTTTCCACATGAAAACCATTAAGACGGATATCTTTAAAACTTAATAGGATACGATTTGATTTGAGGATACAACAGAGCATCTTCAATCATTAATTGTGTACCCATAGGGAGAATTATGATGGCTCTTTCAGTGCCAACAATCAGATTATCGCTTCTAGCGATAGTCATTTTATTTCCACTTTTCTCTTGTCAAAGCTTGAAAATATTTTGTTTCCCATAATATTGTATTTGTGGTACCACTATCAATAAGACAAATTTCGTCCTCCATTGGATTGTGCCACCAAATTCTATAATAAAGAGCATAATTATTAACTCAAATATAGAACAAATACTAGTTAAGTGCCCGTGCGTTGCTACGAAAATTCTCAAACACAACCTTATTAAGAAAAGTTTTTTAAAGCAACCACCAAGTTGGTTGATGATAAAGACATATATGAAGCGAACTTATTAGCTACTTAAGAGTGCTTCAAATTATCAGGTAATCATTCATGCTAGTATAAGTTTAAAAAGCCTCAACATGATAGTACAATGACAACTTTAAAGAATTTGGTCTTTTTTCCTTTTTTCTCCTCTTTTGTCTCGAGTGCAGTCTTCTGCACCTTATAACTTTAAACTTTGTTTTCTATCCTCATAATTTAATCATAGCTTTAGATGTCTTAAAAAAAGAGAGAAGGAGCCATAGCCATGTCCTCCTTCCATATCGTTTCTTCCGCCCCTCTTGAATCTTTTGTATTGATTCTTTCTCTATTTCTCCTGTGTGTGTATGAGCCTTCCTCTCCTCCGTCTCTTCGTATGTCCTCTATGATGGAGATGAAGGTGGCCTTTTATAGGTGGAGGAGAGGGCAGCCATGCATGTGAGTGCTCAGCCTCTATGATACGGTGCCTTGTGATCTCCGGGATTGGTACGTGATTTGATTATGAAATTCTTGCCTTTTAATCTCTGTATTTCCATCCGAATGAGATACAATGAAATAGGATTTTCATGTTATGGGATATGGTGAGTATGTCATTCCATCCAAGCGGGATATGATGAGGAAACTCTTTCATTTATAAGAAATATGAATAAAATCCTTCCATTTTAAGGAGATGTGATCGGTAATATTTCCATAAAATAGAGGGAATCCGGATCGGGTGGGGGCGGGCTGAACAGAAGGAAAGGCTGAGCGAACAGAAGGAAAGAGGGGTGGGGGCGGGCTGAGCGGATAGAAGGAAAGAGAGGGTATGGAGAACGGACCGCTGCCACCAAGTCGTAATTAGAAGTAGTAAAGATATATATATATATATATACATATATATATACACACACATATATATATACACATATATATATACATATATATATATATTGTATGTCTGCAAATACAATATGCGCTTATACAATACAATTACAATACCCATGTTCCTACAGAACTTCATTAACTGAAAATATAAAATAATATTAGGAGACCACACGGTGTCTCCAAACCGATCTTGGAAAGCGTATTCAACCGACATATCATCTATTTTCATGAAATTGTCTTCCTTCAGTTGGACCATCTGATGGTACTCAACATATAGAGCAATATCCTCCGATCCTATTTCTAGATCTCTGTCTACTAGTGAAGTGAAGTGAACTTCAACATTGTTCCCTTTAGGCCTCTTGCCTTTGTCCACAGATTGTTGATATAGCGCAATTAAATATGGAGTAGTGCGACATTCTTTTGCATAATGTCCTTTGCTGTCACATTTATGGCAAAGGCCTGATTTTTCTTAGAAAAATTCTTCTTGAATTTTTCCTTGCCATATCCTTTGTCTTTGAATTTCTGCATATCATTGGATTTTCACTTTCCCTTTTTCTTATTGCGCCTCTTACGCCCATGGCTACTGATAACCCCTTGAGTATTAGCATGTGTTTTAGGCACTGCCATTGCCCCCTAGGGAAAGTATGATGATTTTTCATAAGAATTTCATCATGTTTCTCTACTTGAAGCAGAGTATCAATCAATTCATAGTACTTTGTATACACCTTTTGGTGATATTGCTGTTGAAGTATACACATAGAAGGATGGAAAGTGCACAATGTTTTTTCTATTAGTTTGGCATCACCAACTCCATGATCACAAAATTTTAGCTTGGAATTTATTTTATGTATTGCTGAATTATACGTTGCCACGGACTTAAGTCCTTGTAACGTATAAGTAACCATTCTCATTGAGCTTCTGGTAACATGACCGACATCTATTGGTCATACCTCTCTTTTAAGGAGTTCCACAATTAAAGTGGATTTTCCTCCATCAAGTACTTAGTTTTTAGGTCTGAGTGGAGGTGATGTCGAATAAAATGTAGGGCTGCATATTTTGAGGCTTGTGAAATTTGCGGGTTATTTTGTTGAGGTTCAATGATGGTTGCACCAAAACCTCTACCCATCAAATTTATCTTTAGATCCATCGTCCAAGTCAGATAATTGCTGCCATCCAAGGCTAGCTTTGCAAACTCCTTTTTGGAGATGTCTGCCATGTCCTACAATTTGTTTTTCATGCAATTGTAGTTAATTTACTTTCTCAAAGTGAAATTATGGCATGAAATTGTTGTAAATTAGTACACTAGGGCCAATGTATAATAATTGCATTTTCTCAAAAATTCATGGACTAAAATGCAATTTTACTTAACTACGACGGCTAAAATTTGTGATTTCCCTAAATATAGAGGGCTAAATTGTAAACTTTATATAACAGACCTATTTAGAGCCGGTGCTAGGATTTCCAACCCTAGCGCCATGGCCGCCGCTGCCTTGGGCAGTTGGGGTAGGCCGCCGTCGCCCCAACGTCGGTGAGCGGCTCGTCGACTGCCGCGCTCTCGCCATCTACCTCTACGTGCGGGAACCAAAGTCCTCGACATCGCTTGAGGGTTGCTCCGTTCGCATCGCCAGATCCACCGCCGGATCTGGCCGCTTGGGGCGCGTCCGGGAGCACCGTCACTCCCTCGAGTGCATCTGGTGCCTCCGTCGCCTTGGTGTTGGGCGCCGCTGGCACATCGTCACACGCCGTCTTGGGCACGTCTGGTGGTGCCGCCACCTCGCTAAGCGTCGCCACTGCGCCAGGTGGGGTAAGGGGGCACGGCCGCAGGCGGGTGGCCAACGCTGTTTGGTGAAGGCTCTTTCTGTCCTTATCCTGCGCGCTGCTGTCACGCCGGCCTCACCACACACCTCCTGCGTGCGGACTAAGGTGGTCGCCGCCACGGTCTCGGTCACGCCTACCATGTTGTGGGGCACCTCGACCCCTACGGCCTGCGCTGTACCGAGGAGCACCACGGTCGCTCGGTCGCTGCGATCAATGATGGTCTGCCAACCATGCCGCGATAAGGCCGAGCATGACCTCACTGGCGTCGATCATATCGCGCACACCAATGGCGACGTCCCGGCCAGAGGTGATGTAGAGGCAGGATGCAAAGGATCGCCGTTTCCATGTTCATGATGGAAGTAAGTACGTTTGAGACATCGTCGTTGTTCTGCGCCATTGGACTTACCGTGTCCGGGATGTGGCCGGTGATCCTCCTGTCTGCCACCGCCTCTATTTGCTCGTGCTCAGTGGATTAGAGCAGTGCCGATAACATGTTGAAAGTAGAGTAGAGATTGAACTCGACAATGAGATATCATTTTTTATTGCATTTGTGTTACATATTTATATGAGCTAATAGGTGAAAATTGATGGTGTCCAACAGATACCCATTCTAAAAGTCGATAATTAATTGCCCACTTAACTCCTTAATAGATTGCTTGCTCAGCTTCTTTACGGGGAAAGCTCACACATATTGTAGTCCGGGTCCTAGCACACTCTTGTGGTTGATGAAGGCATCAGTTTATTTTTTTCTCGGCACTTATTTGACCGCAAATCAAGGCTAAATGCAGATGAATTTGATGGGAGCTGGAATGGTGTCAATCTTTTATGTACTCCCTCCGTTCTGAAAAGTAAGGTATAGGAGAAATTTTAAGACAGATTATGGTTTCTGCCAAAAGACTCTAATGCCCCTATTTAATACTGTGTCTCTATTAATTGGCAATATGAATGCATTAATTAATCACGATTATAGGGAATGATCTGACACGTTTTTGTTTTGGAATATGTGTGGTCGCATATATCTGCGTGCATCTGCATGCATGGATACAATTTGAGGACACAATTTAAGGGGGAGAGCTTTCAATCTCTAATATTAGAGGACACAATTTGAACGCTTCTCTCCCTTACTTTCAAGGACGGAGGGAGTAGTTTTCTTCCGTATAATGGTCTTTGTGATGCATTATCATGAATTTTAGCACTGTACCACTTGCCAGTTGAAACAGAAATTTCCTTTTGTTAGAAACCCATGCTATATATTGCCATCTCATCCACATCAGTTATTTAAGGCTGTTTGTGACCGACACGAGATTCGCATTCATGAGTGTTTCTGTAACTTATTATAAGGGTAACTTTTCCAATAAAATGTTGACCTACAAGTTTTGCTTTGAAAATATGGACGTGACTTGAGTGTTTGGTTGTCTGCGCTATTCTAGTCTGTTCCATACGAGTCATTCAGACTAGTCTTAACCTGTATGTGTAGATGTAAGTTGAGTTGTTTGATTACTTGTTTATGCATCTCATGAGCCTGTATTGGAGAGAAGCTCATTTTCTGTGTTTCCTTTATTCTGTATGAGTGGGTGCAATTGCATCCACTTGGCCTAGATGAACAGGAAACCAAACACATGTCTAACAGATACAGTTGCATTCACTCATACGATTCAAACACCATACATACAACCAAACACAAACCCTAAGACTCGTCAGCACGAGTGCGCGAGCACCCCTCCCTTTTACCTTTTCGGTATTGTCCGAACGGCTCTCTCCCCGTCCCATTTCCTTTTCGGTTCAGACAAGCATGTGCTTCTCCCTGTTCCTCCGCTCTGCCTCCCGCCGTTCTAAGAAGAAAAAAAAACAAAGGGCGAGGTAAAATCGAAGCATCAAAACTTAGAAAAAAAATAGCAACTTCAGACAAATCAAGTAGCAACTCTGAGTTTTAGAGAAAATTAGGAGTCAACCAAAAAGAAAAGAACGGTAGCAACTCCCTAAAAAAATCGAGTAGCAATTAGGATCTTTAGGAAAGATGAGAGGCAACAAAGAGAAAAAACGAGTAACAACTCACTGAGAAAGGAGTAGCAACTGATGTCTAACAGAAATGGATGTCGCAAGTTCACTGGAAATTGAAGCAGCAACCCGCTGAGAAGGGTACAACATTGAAAAGTCAAGAAACATTAACTAAGAAGGGGTAGCAACTCACTAGGAAAGGGCAACAATTCAATGAGAAGGGTAATAAACTCACTGTAAATTCGAGTAGAAATACACTTGGGAGGGGATAGTGACTCACTAAGGACGGAGTAGCAGCTCACAGCAAATCAAATAGCAACTCACTCAAGGACGGAGTAGCAGATCACAGTAAATCAAATAACAACTCACTCAGGAGGAGTAATTACTCGCTATAAATTCGAGAAACAATTTACTAAGAAGGGGGTAGCATGGTTCACAAACCCAATGAAAACCGATCGTTTCGAACCGGTTCCGCAATGAAAACCGCTCGGTAAACCATGGAGTTCAAACACAAATTTAAAAATATTGAAGAAATTAGCAAAAAAGTTTTAAAAAAAATTGAAATTTTTTTCTGAGGTCCTGAGGCAATGATAAAGATTCTATAAAATTTTCAGATTATTATCAATTCTGCGGATTTTTTAAAAATTCTGACAGTGATACTGTCAGAATATATGCTTTTCAGATTTTGATTTTCTAGGGGCACAAAATGAAGTCTAATATTTCTTAAATTTTTTGTGTGATGTTATAACATAATTATAATGATTTTGTAAAATTTTCAGATGATGATCAAATATTTGTATTTTAAAAAAATTCTGAAAGTGCTACTATCATTATATATGCTATTCGGTTTTTGATTTTATATGGGTACTAAATGAAGTATAATATTTATGAAAATTTTATAAATGCTCCTTTGTCACTAGTTATGGTTATATTAAAATTTCACAATATAATAAAGCATTTAAATATTTATAAAAACCTGACAGTGTCTTTGTTCCTTTTCATTAATTACTGTTTTGGATTTTTTAGAAGCAATAAATGATTTAAAAAATTGTTCAAATTTCTCTGAGGCGTTTCATATATTAATTGGGATTTTTTTTAGTTTTTTTCAATTTTTTTTGGAATTTTGTTTAATTTTTTCTTCGGTGTGCTGAAAATAAAAAACCGCTCGAAAATCGATCAAAAGATGAAGAAAACCGATCGAAAATGGGTAAAATCGCTCTATTTTCATTTTTTTTGCCGACCATTATTTGACCGCTGAATTAAAAAATTTGGAATTCAAACTTCTTTGGTTTCTACCGATTTTCGCTCGATTTTTACCAATTTTTGAATTTTTGGTTTTACCAATTTTCGAATATTCGGTTTTGTTAACCCTGGGGGTAGTAACTCATTGAGAATAGGGTAGAAATGCATATCTTCAATAAAAAAAACTAGGTGGAACTTTAATAAAAATCAGATAGCAACCCACTCATATATAGAGTAGTAACTTCATCAAAAAATTGGGGTGCACTCAAATCTAAAGAAAAATTAGGTACCAACTCCATAACAAAGTTAGGTAGCAACTAAAGATAGGCATCGTGCCGTACCGGGCCGGTACAGCACTAGCCCGTCGAGCCATGTGCCTAAACCGTGCCATGCCGGCTCGGCTCACCTTCAGCGAGCCTAGGCATGGCCCATTTACCCTTCGTGTCGGCTTCGTGCCGTGTCGGCCCAGGTCTGACCTATTTATACTATTGCAACGAGAGGAAAATAGCAGGAGACGTACAGAGCTGAGGAAATTGACACAAATATTGGTGAAAAAAGAACTAAATTTTATTCATTTTTGAACAGGTATAGAGTTACTTGCTGTTAAAAACCTTACACCCTGGTGTGGGGTACCACGGTAAGAAAAAGAATACAGTAACTACATACATATGCATAGACTACTCGAGGTCGAGGTAGTCATAGTCGGCTAATGCCTCCGCAATCTCTGGATCCTCGGTCTGATGTTGCGTCCTCTCATCTACACACTCCCAGTCTTTGAGGTATGTAATTGCCTCAACCATCTCAAGCTTGAGAGACGACCTCCTCGGCTCAAGTATCCTTCCCACTGAACTAAAAATGGCTTCCGATGAGACAATATACACCGGAACCACAAATACATCCTGTGCAAATTGCGATAGCCAGGGGTAAATACGTTGGTGATTCTTCCACCACAAGAGAAAATTGAGTTCATTGCCCTTCCCGATGTCAAGCTCAGTCTCTGTGAAAGGCATGTCGAGGTAGTGGTTGATCTCTACTCGTGGATTCTATTACATCCTGCTCGATGCTTTGGAAGACAAACTAGACGCCTTGCCTTTTAGCTTCTTCTATATGTTTGAAGCGGTTGAACTGCCCCGTGCTTGTTGTGTTGTTGAGGGATATCTTCTTGCTTCACTTATCCTGCCAAACTTTTCATAATATTTATCGAATCTAAAAAAACTCATTATAAAATATGAGTATACGCCTTAGAAAAATCAAGATCGAATGTTTCACCTATTCCCTCGAAAGCACCCTGCAAATCAGATAATTTTCTCCAATGATCCAGAATAGTACCAAAATAGTATAGATGTGGAATAGTTTGAAAATATTTTAAAAAAATTCTCCATTGGTTGAAGAATGGGTTGTAAAATAAAATTATCTTTATTTTCTTTGAAAGTATTAGCAATAGTCCAAAGCCACTCGATGACTAAACAAAAAGTTGGGTAGTACACACCGGATAAAGCCTTGGTTGCATCATAATTTAAAAAATCACAAAAATGATGGGTAACTTTTCAATCCACATCATTAACTAACTGCTTACTAGAATTACAATTAATGAAGACAATGATAATATGTTCGTCGCCCTTGCACTGCGCCAGCATATTATATGTAGAGTTCAATCTAACCTTCATGTCAAGGTTGAATCTTCTTGGTGGCTTATTGTTGGCCTTACAGTACTCCAAGAACTAGGCTTACTTTACAGTTGAACCTGTAACAAATTGAATAGCATCGCATATGTTGTCCAATCTAGATTTCATTACATACAAACCTGTTTTTACAATGAGATTAATGATGTGACATATCCATGTCTGGTGGAGTACAAAACCACCAACACAAGTCCCCAGGTGCAGTGAGGGATGCTCCATGGCCGTCATGTTAGCTGATGCATTATCAAGAGCGATGAAAATAATTCTACTTTCTATTTAAAATCAATAAAAACCTCAAGTACATGTACAGTGATAGCCTCTTCGGTGTGTGCCTCATCGATTGGCCTAAACCCTATGACCCTTTTGTTTAGGATATAGTCTTCATCCAAATAATATACGACAACACTAATATAGGCTGCTCTTTGGTGGGATGAAGTTCATATATCTAAGGTAAGGCAAAGGAAAAACTAACTCTCGTGTAAGCCTCTTTCAACATTACTAGTTTATTTTTGTATATTACAGGTATGTCACGTGTAGTTATTCTCCTACTAACGTGCTAGTATTGTGGGCAAAAACCATGTTGCATCATCCTTTCAAAACTAGAGCTCTCACCCATTCTGAGTAGAAGATCCTCTATAATTATATAACATGCAATTACATCTCTAGCTACCTCAGCTTTGTATACACATGTACTTACTGAACCGTCAGTGTTGAAGTTAAGCTGTTCTGGACACCTTTCCCTGGCCTTCGTCCAGTCAATATCTTCTTCAAGCATTTTTCTGCATGTCGCTTTAGGTGACATGTTCCTCCACATGCACGTGCATATAATTTAGCTTAACAATATTTACAAATAGCATGCACTACCTCACACCCATCCTCAATTTTCGACGGTTCTATCCATATGTTATCAGCACCATGCCCGTCGATTGCCGGATACCAACGCTCGTCCTGGTTGCACTGATGTAGCGGCATCAGAATTCAATGTGGATCTTATCTCCTCGGGAATGTAAGAGGCATCCTTGATGCTCTGCATATCGTCCATATCAAAGGCGTATGCAACATATGGACATGGGTGTACAAATGTACACCCAAAATTTTGAACAAAAAACTTAGTATGTAGTAAGTATATTAGATGTATATATTAGTAAGTAGGCTTAAAAATATGTAATTCAACCTTTAAGTCCATTTCAGCCCGTCCCACCTACTCCTCTCCCAATCTCTTTACGTAGCCACATCACCCAATATCTAGTCTTCCTCTATTCCTCAAGCTCAACATCTAATTTTCTCTCTATTTCGCATGCCCCACGCTCTCTCTATAATGACAGCGTAGCCGGCAAGCGGCAACCTAGCAACGATAGATGAGGGCTACAGGGCAAGTGCAAGCCTGCAGGAAAGAAGGGCAACAGACGAGCGCCGAGCAGCCACAGGCACTGGCGAACTAGGAGAGGCGGCATGGAAGGCGGTGGCGTGAGGTAGGGCAGCCCTGAACCTTGTGGCCACGGCGAGCACCGACTCAGGAATGGAGGGTGTGACACCAGCGACGGCCGACAGGTTAGAGCAACGGTATCCCGCGGGGCAAGGAGCAATGCGCAGCCTGTTGCAGGGCAGTCTAGTGGTCGCGGCAAGTATCGAGTTGGGGATGGGAGGTGCGACCCCAGCAGTGACCAGCGGGTTAGGGTACTGACACCCTACAGAACAGAAATGGTGCTAAAACAACAGACAGTAGCTAAGCATTTGGCATCAACAACCACACATGTGAATTTCATTCTTGATTCAAAATATGAAATCTTCAATTCACAAATCTATTAGCGTTATGTTGATTGTAACTATGAATCATAATTTTTGAAATGTAGCGTGTAGAGCATTCAAAATTGAAGAGGAAGTATGTAGATTTTAAATCCCTAAATTATTCTAGGTGTTGCCTCTAGTAAGAATAATTTGTACTTTGTATTTTTACAAATTAAATAAAATTCACCATTAAATAGAGCTTGATTTTACAAATTTTTAGAAATTTAAATCACCTCAATCGGAGCTCGGATGCAAAAGATATAGTTATTCAAAGTTTGAAATAAAAGATAAATTAGAAAAAAAACCGAATTATTTTTATGCTGAAAAATAGCATTTATGACATCATGCTGACATAAGCACCGAATATACTATTCAGCGAATTATTTTTTGAAGAAAAACCAATTCGTGACGTCACGCTGACGTCAGCAGACACGTGACCCACTCGGATACTGACACGCGGCGCAACTACAGTGTGACACGTGTCACCGGCGTATGGCCTCGGTCCACAGCCGGCGCTTCTCCACAGTGAACGGGCAGCACTGTGCCCGTGCACCGGCTGACGTAAGCCATGGCATCAACGGCGACACTCGGCCAATCACGACGCGACACGCGGCGATATGTGACTGGCACAGAACCGGTGCGATCCCGCCCATTCAATTCAAAACGGACGGCCAAGATCAACTCCATCATGCGACGGTGGCTTACTGCGGAGGCAACACGCGACGAAACCCAGATCGTTCAGATCTGATCGACGGCGGCGACTGCGGGAGAGAACTGAAGCGGCGGGGTGATGTGGCTGGCCCGGCGGATGGCGCGTGGCACGATCCGGGACGCACGCTGCGGGTTTGACGGCTATGATACAACGGCGCAAGGCGAGACGGCGTCAACCACGTACGAGCGATGCAGATCAAACGATGATGAGCGGCGACGGAAGGGCGCCTACGCGGCATAATCTAGACCATCCAATCTCAATCTGACGGCGAAGACTTAACCTAATGTGGTTCTATACAATGCAATTTATGCCACACGATTTAGATCTAACAGCGAAGCGAGCTCGCGAAGGCGGCTATGGCACAGCGGCGCAAAGCGAGGGTCTTACAGCACTGAGGACGAAGACCACGGTGATGGCGCTTGGGGGCGACTCCGGGGACGAGAGATGACGGGATCGACGCATCTTGACACGGCGAGCACGATGGCGCCCTTAGCGACGACGAAAACTCAACAGACGATGAGCAAAAGACGAAAAACCGCGATTGAGGCTTCGGTGAACTTCGACGAGCTCTTGCGGACAAATGGTGGCGGCTCGAGGGTAGTGCGCTGGGGCTACTGATTCGTCTTGACGTGCGCATCACAGAGGTGGCGACGGTGCATTAAATAGGAGCTTCGACTTTCGTGTAGGGCGCGGAAACCCGAACGGAATCGGTGGCAGCGGCGGTGGTGGATTCGGTTGTGATACGGCGAGCTAACGTGGCACAATCGCAGGTGCACATGTGGTGACGAATCGACGGCTAGGGGCACGCTGGTGATGCGACGCAAAGATGTTCGACCGATCAGGATCCAACGGTTGATGAGCGGCGTGGCTAGGGTTTGGCGAAGTGGGCTGGCAGTGCGAGCGGGTTGGGCTGCGGCCTAGCACTATTCACGATGATTTATAAATCATTTTCAAAATAAAATAATTTAGATAATTAAACAAATCCCAAATAATTAGCAAAAATACCCGAGAAATCCAAAAAAAACTCAAAAAATACTTTAAGACATTTGAAACCCAAATAGAATATTTCCAACAAAATATCATTAGTACTTTTCACTAAATAAATAAAAGATAGCAAAAGGCTTAATTCAATAAGTTCCAAATAAATCAAATAAAATCCCAAAAAAATCATTAAAAATAGAAAAGCATAATAAATCCAATAAAAGCAAAATTTAGGATGTTACATTGGTCCAACAGGTATAGCCAACCTTGAAACCTCTTTGAAGCAAGTGTGCACGTGTCGACTCTATGGTAGAAAACAGTTTCTCATTTTTGCAATCAACGCATGGACAACACATATAGTCCGCCAGCTTCTTCAACTTGTGCGTCGCAGCCGCGTTTAGAAAGCAAGTCACACCATTAAAGTACTCTGGACCGCGACAGTTCGTGTAATATATCCACCTTCGGTCCATCTACAATTAATTATATCAAACTAAATTTCAGTAAATCAATAAATGATCACAAAATAATTTATTCTTTACATTAGACATGCAATGCTAATTAATTAAATCAATAAACATCAGATAAGCATATAATTGCAAATAACAATATAATTGTAAATGATTAGATTTAAAAATCCATCTAACAATTTTGACTATATTAAAATACATCAACCTTTTTTCATTATTTAAATATCCATCTAGCAATTTTTTATTATTTAAATGATTTATTAATTTAATTTGTTTTGTAGTGCTAATAAATTAAATTAATATACATCAAATAAGCATATAATTGAAAATAAGGATATATTTGTAAATAATTAGATTTAAAAATGTATCTGGCAATTTTCATTATTGGAAAATCCATCTACCATTTTTCATTATTTAAATATTCATCTATCAATTTTCACTATTTAAATTCCATATAACAATTTTTCATTATTTAAAATAATTATAATTAGATATAATGGTCCATCTAGCAATTTTCATTATTTAAAAATCCACTAAATCACTAAAATGAATAAGAATTGTAATTTATTCACTAAATTAGCTAGATCAATCTAGACCAATCTATAAATTAAAATCTAACTACAAATATAATATAGATCAAGTTACTAACCTTGAAGAGAAATTACCACTGAGCAAAGACAGAGCTCCTCTCTGTTCTGCTCGGTCGGCGAGAGCTCCTCTCTATTCTGCTCGGTAGGGGAGAGGAACACCTATATAAAGTTACTTATCACTGCTGGTTCTGCGTAGAACTGGTAGTGATAAGGTTGGATTGCACGAGAAAATACTTATCACTGCTGGTTCTGGAGTACAACCGGCAGTGAAAATGCTGATATCACTGCCGGGTGGTAACCGAACCGGTAGTGATGTATCACTGCCGTCACTGCCGGTTTTGGATATAAACCGGCAGTGATATCTGGTTATCTCTGCCGGTTGGTTTCACGAACCGGCAGTGATAAGTGCTCCCCACCGACCGGACTTTTGAACCGGCAATGATATGTTATCACTAACGGCACTAGTCCAACCGGCAGTGATATGCCGGCAAGGATGACCTATTCTGTAGTTGTGCGTCCTTGTCGCTGCAGCCTGCAGGATGTAAGATCCATCACCCCATGGAGGAGAAGGCAGCGAGATTCGTCTTACTGCCTCTCAAAGCACCTCTGCGCACCACTCTCTAGTTATCTCATGTGGCACTCATCGCCCCAGCCTCCTTGTGCCTCCACGTCTCCCACAATGTTACTCCCGTTGGCTCACATCTTGCTGGTTTTGGGAGAAGCAGATGCTGTTGGAACAGAACGCCAAAATACTTTTGGACAATTTTCTCTTTATTACTTCTCGCTCTGTTCTCTTTACAAAACTCAGGTCTACCCTTATATTTATACACAAAACTACAGCCCTATGAAACAGAATAGGATTCTACTTCCTTGTCCTAATTCAACTCCTCATCCTAAACTTTCTTAATACAAGCTTTCCAAATTAAAACTTTCCTATTACAAGATTACTTCTAACATTTCCCCCCCTAATCTTGTAATACCTTTGATCATGCCAATCTTCTCTCTCATTTCCAAAAACTTGTTCAGCTCGTTCCGTGTGTCTCGCCTGCGTACATGAAACAACGTCGTGCTCTTCCGAGTCGCCTACACTTGTACCCACCTTTGCGCCTTCCTGACGCCTGTTCTGCACCCACCTGGTGCCTCTGCACCTTCCTGACTCCTGTACTGCACCCACCTGGTGCCTCTGCGCCTTCCTGACGCCTGTGCTGCGGTACTACGGAATAGACACGACGCGAAACAAAATACGCTGAGCATTGAACTATTGTTGTTTTCGGGAGCCTTTGCTTTACTTCTTGCATCACCCTCACGAATCTCCACCAGCGTGACCTTCCTCCGAAGCCACCTCCGAGATCGGCCGCCGCCTCGTCTTTACCCGTCCTTCGCGTCGACGCCACAGTCGCCTCTAGCCTTCCCATCGGCCCGCCGCTGCATCCTCATATCTGCCGCCTGCACGACCCACTGTAGTGCGCCGCGCTGGCCCTCTATGCACGCTGCCAATAGAATCAATTAGGAGGAAATCTCTGCATGTCACCTCGTTGTCATATGAGACACCTTGCACATGCAACCCTGCATTGACTTCTTCTCCTAACGCATGGCGTACGAGACCCTCTTGCTTTTGTTTGCTTTGCTGCAGCCGAATAGGACATCGCCTTGCCTCCCTCTGCTTCGCGTGAAGCACACCTGCTGCACGTCGCCTCCTATTGGCACCCGCAACCCCTGTACTCGAAACTCATCCGGCGTCTCCGGCGGCTTCGTCTGCTCTCCACAAGCACCGGCAGCCGTCCGTGGGATTGCACACCGGCAGTCCGCGCCCGCCGCGCCGCCATGATCGCGCTCCTACCGACCGCCGTGCTACATGCACAGTTGTGCTGCCATGCCGGTTGCACGTGCAGAACAGCCGCCGAAGGCTTCATGCCGAGTATAGTCCTCGCGCCCGGCCCGACGCTGTCCGCGCGCCTTTGACCTCTGGAACACCCGTGCGGACGACGGTCATCTTTGCCGCTACGCTGCGATTCAAGATGCTTCCTTGGGTGCCGCCCCGGGAGTCTCCTCCTCCCGAGGCAGCGGGTTGATCCAAAAACTTAGGCTCTGATACCAATTGTTGGAACAGAACGCCAAAATACTTTTGGACAATTTTCTCCTTATTACTTCTCGCTCTGTTCTCTTTACAAAACTCAGGTCTACCCTTATATTTATACACAAAACTACAGCCCTATGAAACAGAATAGGATTCTACTTCCTTGTCCTAATTCAACTCCTCATTCTAAACTTTCTTAATACAAGCTTTCCAAATTAAAACTTTCCTATTACAAGATTACTTCTAACAGATGCAATGTTCTTGAGGGTGAGAGAAACAAAAGGAAGAAGAGAAAAGTAACGAAGAGGAAGATGAAGAGATCATGTATTTCACTTGAAGTTTGAGTACAGGTGCCTCATCCATAAATATAGGAAGACGCCAATCTTGGCACAATCACAAGATAGGAAATAGTGGATAGTATTGAGTTGAGCTGATGAGGAAATAAGGGCAATTCACTTATATTTCAACACTCCTCACGTATAGGCTCCCTCAGGTTTAGGACGTGGAATAGAAGTGTACTGCAATTATTTTTTTAATTGCGTCAACCGGGTCTTGAAGTCGAGATCTCTTGACTCTGATACCATATTGAGTTACATACACCAACCAGTTCACCCAAAAACTCAAGCACAGATAAAAACTCCTTATGCCGGTCAATATCTTTTTTATGTTCTTACGTACCAGTGGGTGTCACTGACATACAGGCACTATCGCATCATGTCAGCCTCACAACGAGCAGGTATGTTAGAAATTCCGTGACATAAGGAATCTTTCCCAAATTCAAGAGATGTTCTATCAAGTTAGGATAGTAATTACTCAAAAGATGTCTGATCTTGTCCAACAATCAGCTTGGACTATCTGCAGACATATCATTGATAAATCCTAAGAGGCTATGATGATAGGTAAGAGAGCTGGTTTTCTGTCACATTACAATTTTCTATCTTATGAAATATTCCCTTTCCAACTTAGTTGTTTTACATTTAACATGATTGGAAATTTTTTATGCCACTGAAGGGTTTTAAGAAAAATTATATCACTGGGTGTTTCGCTAGTGTGGACCAAGACCTACCTTATCGGCCTCACAATGCCTGATTACAAAACCCTATCAAGCGGCATAGACAATTCGGAAACTCTTATTAATGATATGCTCTTCTCACCGAGAAGATAAGTAAATAACAATGTTTAGGGGCTACTGAAAGTATCAAGATCCCTAATTTCAGATATTGAAGTGTTTTTGTAATTAATGATGTTTGTTTATTAAGACTAACCATGTTTTAAAGTTTTAATATGAGTTCGTGCTTGAAATTGATAAATTGAGAGTTCTTGGTATTCATGGATCTCCAAAAGGTGAAGATTAAGGATCTTGTAACAAGAAATGGTTCAAAGAGTTGAGTTTGGATCATTTTCGATGGATTTCCGCTTCCACTACTCATGTTCCGTTTCGAGCATTAGCATGACACAACAATGCCTTATGTTGGTTTGATCATCATTTGTCATAATGCAAGTAAATCTGGGCATATTCCATTATCTACGATGCTTGCATCTGTTAGAATCTTCCCATATTTGGCTAGCATATCCATCATCTGTACTGATTGATGTTCTTCTATATTAGTCGTCAGCTTCCCATATTAGAAGATCTCTTCCTATATGTTAGAATCTTCCCATATTTGGCTAGCATGTCTACAATATGTGCTGATTGATGTTCTTCTATATTAGTCATCAGCTTCCCATATTAGAAGATCTCTTCCTATATATAGCCTCTGTCTTTCATGGTATGACGAGTCCAGTCCACCTCTTGCATCCTGCCCCTAGTGCAGCGCCGGTCTATTTCTTCCTGAGCGTCGGTCTTCTCTCTTGCGCTCTGTCTTCCCGCCGACCTTTGCAGCCCTCTGCACCGGCTAGCAGCCATCTTCAGCCATGGTTGCACATGTTGACGCCCATGCTATGCAACCTTTCCACCCTGCTTCCGCCCTCTCCACCATTAACGTGCGTTCGCACATTCCTTTTTCCCTAGAACTTAACCCCCCTAACTACTCCAGGTGGCGTGAACATTTCGAGATTCTCATTGGCAAGTTCGGCGCCACAACCCATCTCTTCGATGACGCCCCGGTCGTTCCCGACACGGCCTGGACAACTACGGACTTGGCTATCAAGTCCTTGATCTATGCATCTCTCTCGGAGGAGATCCTCGGCATCGTCCTCACCTGTGGTGCCTCGGCTCGCACCATCTGGCCGAACCTGGAGGGCCTTTTCCGCGACAACCGAACGTCGCGTGCCCTGTCCCTCGAGGCTGAGTTCCACAACATGGCTCAAGGGGACCTCTCCACCCCCGCCTACTCCCAGCGGCTCAAATCCTACGTCGATGCGCTCGCCGACGTCGGGCAACCCGTTCGTGATGACACTCTTGTCCTCACCCTCCTTCGCGGTCTGTCCGAGAACTTCCGCAACATCGCCACCATCATCAAGATGCAGGTACCCCTCCCAACCTTCTTGGAAGCCCGCTTCATGTTGCTTCTTGAGGAGGCAAACCTCAAGATTAACAAGACAGAAGGTGCCACGGTTCTCTTCTCCAAAAACTCCGGCAACTTCAACACGACCAAATCGTCGTCGTCATCCAGCTACGACAATAGCGCGCTTTCCTCTCGTTACAAGAACAAAGGAAAGGCAAGGCCCGTGTCACCAACAACAATCACGGTGGATACATCGGTGGCAACAACACCATGCGCGTGCGACCTCCCACCATTCCCATGGGTGGCGCACGCATGGGATTCAACCCTTGGACTGGCACTTTTCAAATGTGGTCGGCCATCTCCTCCGATCCGGGCATCCTCAGTCTGCATCCTCAGCAGGCGTTCTTTGCGTCGACGCCCCCTGCCGCACCTGCTGCTCCTGGCACCCCAATGTGGGATCAAGCGTCCCTTCTTCAAGCAATGAACGCTATGACTCTGCAACAACCAAATCCATCTACATGGTACATGGACTCTGGCACTTTGTCCCATCTTGTCACAGCCCCCAGTAACCTCTCTCTCCTTCATCCCACCCCACGCCTATCCACCAAAGTCGTCGTTGGTAATGGCACTTCCCTTCCTATCACTGCCACTGGTGACACCCTTCTTTCCTCCTCTCCTCACCCTCTCACACTCTCAAATGTCTTAGTCTCTCCTCGCATTATTGCTAATCTTATTTCTGTTCACAAATTTACCAAAGATAATAACTGTTCCATTGAGTTTGATCCTCTTGGTTTCTTTGTGAAAGATCTCCAGACTCGAAACGTGATTCACAGGTGCAATAGCTCAGGCGATCTATATCCCTTTTGGCCAGAGCCCTTGCCTCCCCATCACGCGTTCATCATGATAGAACTAGGCGTCCCGATCTTTCGATGAGAGGAGGTAGCATCGATGTGGTGGAGGGCGAAGTAGCGGCCCGACTACAACGAACCCGACGTTGCGCCTTAGCGACCGGTACATGTAACATCCCAAAATTTGAGTTTTGGAATGTTGAATTCAAAAATAAACCATTTGCATTTCCCTTGAATTAATTCTAGCTTAATTTGAATTTTTCATTAATAGAAGGATTTAATTTGACTAAACTATTCATCAAACAAAAGATTTTCATTTTAGTTGGGTTTATTATGCTCCAAGGAATTTTTCTGTATTTTTGGGGATTTTTCTAAATTTATTTGGTATTTAATTGAATTTATTTGCATTTATTTGAATTTATGGATTTTTTCTTAAATTGGAAAAAATTTAAAATTTCAAAACGCTCCTGGGCCGTTTTTCCCCCGCGCGGCCCATTTTCTCCTCCGGCCTGCTTCGCCCCGGCCAGCTCCGCTCGACCCACCTCTCGCGCGCTCGCTGCTCGCTGCCGCCAACCCAGCCGCGTCGGCCGTCCGATTCGCGCCACGTGTGCGGTCCGGATCGCTCTGCGTCGCCCCGCCGCCGCCGTCCCGAACCCTAACCCTAACCGCCTCCGGATTCCGTGCGCGTCGCCGCCACCTCGACGTTCGGGTCGCGCACGCCTCCTTAGGCTATAAAAGCCCACGCCGCACGCCTCCCGAGGTTCCCCTCACGCCGCCGCTTCTTTTGCCCCCTCTTTTGCTGCCCGAGCTGCCGCGTTCGTCGAGTTCTTGCTCGCCGTCGATCACCGCCGTGCCCGAGACCTTCCGCCGCCTATTTCTTCGCCGCTGGTGCCTCTCCGCCACAGCCGCTGGTCTCATTGAGTTCCCCGCGTCGTCCTCTTCAGGATCCGCACACGCGCGCATCCGATCCGTCACCATCTCGCCGTCGGCCGCGTCTTCTTCCCCGAGTCTGGTAAGCTCCCGCCGCCGCTTCGTCGTCGCTCCTCGCTGCGAGCCTCGGCCGTTCGATCGTTGGTATGCGGCTTAGATCGCTCCACGTCCTTCACCGCCCGAGCCGTGTGCCCAACCGTCCGATCGCCTACGAGTGCACCAGATGGCGCCACGTCTCCTCCACCACATCCTTGGTTCCTGGCCGTCCGATCTGGTCAAGTTGCCAGATGAGCGACGCGTGGCCCGTCCACGTCAGCTCTTACATCACCCGCCGTGTCAGCCGAGCCGCTACGTCAGCGCCGACGTCAGCCGTGCACCGGGTGCACGGTGAACCGAGCCCGTGCGGTGCACCGAGTCCACCGTGAACCCGATGACGTCAGCGTTGCGCAATAAATCGTTTTTCCAGTACAAAAATAAATCCGAAAATTCCGATTTTCTGATTTTCTGTATTTTCTCGTAATTTAATTTTTCAGAAGCTCGTTCTCCCTCATACGAACTCCGATTGAGGCGATTCAAGTTTCTAAATTTTTCTAAAATCATGATCTATCTTCTAGAGCCATTTATTTTCAGTTTTGAGCTTGTTTGAGTCTCTGTTTTGTATTTATTTAGTTTCGTTGCTTCTTTTCCGGTAGACGCTAATTCCAAGGGACCGAACGAAGACTTTGAAGACCAAGACTCGGCACTAGATCAGCAAGGCAAGTCGTAATCCTTTGATCATGTTGATCCCATGGTTACAAAAGTAATTTACTTTTATACAATTGCATGCTATTTTGTGTATTAATGCTTATTTAATGGGAGTAGATTTACACCTAGTTGACATTATGCCACCTTGATTAATTGTATGCCATGTGTCCATTGTTAGACCTAGGTTGGGACATTACTAGTTGGACATAATCATTATACCAACATTGGGTTATCGTAGCTATGCTTAGACATGCTTAGATATACGTTGGGATTCATGTCACATGTTGAATAATATTAATCTTGATTTAATGAGATATTGAATTGTGGCCGTTAGCCACTGTCGTAAAATTTGTTATACCATGGCGGGGTTTGCCATTGGTCTTGGTTGAATGAATTGTTTTCCCTCGGGCAAGTGATCGTGCAGTAAAGGGGGTGCTTTCTAGCACATTGGGATGTGGATGTCTTGCCTGAGACAACTTAAAGACTTAATCTTGTGCGCTATTGAACTGGACCTAACCGTACTACCACAAGTCTGGTATGGGACAGACCTAGCTGATTAATTTGCAATGTCTAACCTTGAGTACTGCCAGTTGGTGGTGTGGGTTCCGGGATAGACAGGTAGATTCGCAAGGCGCAAGAGGGGGCCCTAATGGGCAAAACCTTAGCGGGCAGTACCGAGTAAAGGCTTTGTCATGATATCTCTGCGACACACCAAAGGAGTGTGTTAGTAACGTTTGCTCAAAGAGATGTTCATGTCTTGTGGGTAAAGTTGTACAACCTCTGCAGAGTGTAAAACTATTCGAATAGCCGCGTCCGCGGTCATGGACAAGCCCGGAAATTTCACACGGGGTATAGTGTGTTTCATAAAATGTGGAATGTGGAATTGTTGGGATGTGAACGGGGAGTTCACTGTTGTTTTGTTGTCTATCATTGATCTATCAATCATTTATTTATCTTTTCATAAATATGCTTTCAATCTATTTATTGTATTTCAATTCAAGCTACTGCTTTCTGCAAATGAAACATATAGCCATCCTTGTCAAGCTGTGCATGAATATATTGCATCAATTCTCTACAGCTTGCTGAGTACTTTTGTACTCACGGCTTTATGCCCTTGTTGATCAGTTACTGAAGGAGATAATGAGTATCATGAAGAGGAATTCTATGAAGACTACGTGGATTAGGAAGGCGTTTCCCCAGACGATTGCTTATGGCATGTCGAATGGCTCAAGTTATCTTTTCCGCTGCAATAGTATTTGTTTCTTAAGCCCTTAAGGCATAATGGTGTAAACATTGACCATAAGGTCGTTTGCTTTATTTAATAATAATTTGCTTCTTCTTAGTTAATTCATTGTATGGAATGATATTTCATCTATGTTTCCACTGTGTGCACTAGCGTGATCCTGGACTAGTGCAGTATACACAAAGGGTTTCGGATTTGCAAATCCGGGTCCCGACAGTACACCACCCTCCTGAAGGTTATTGATCCCGTAGGAAGCGCGACCAACTTGACCACGAAGGTCTTTGTTCCTGCGAGCAATCGAAGAACCAGCAAGAACAAGGGATTACAAGCAACTCAATTGCGAATATGAATTCAGATCGGTTCTGAAAAAAAACACTCGAAGTTGGGGTTCCGATGAACAAGTAGAAGGGCGGCCTAGTCGGCACACGCGAGTACAAGCAGTAGCAATGACTAACTAGATCAAACAAAACCCAAAACCCTAACTATGGTGGCGGCTGGCTAATTATAGACCAAGGGCGTGCAGCACTGGGCCTTAACATGGGCCTACTGATTACAACTCGAAATAAAGACTAGAGCCCAATTAGACTCGGATTGGAAAAGTGTTCTGGATTGTTTTGCGTATTCCCGTTGACTCAGAAGGAATTTGGAGGTGATCTCGGATCGGTTGGAAAGAGGACGACCAGATCTTTCGTTCTTGTACTCGTAGACCTCTAGAAGCCTTCTGGATCAAAAGTTATGGCCATTTGAATTTGACCATCTCTGGAAGTCCGAATCTGATTCCAATTTGCTCTTCCCTACGGACGCGAACTCCTTTGTGCGTTGTGGGTCTTCTCCATGGTTCCTAAGAATAATCACATCATCACAAAAATTAAATAGCACCCCATTCATTGTATCATTAATTGGAATACTTAGGAATGCCTTCACCTGATAATTTAGTTGACGTGCACGGGCTCGAGTCGAGTGGTCCTTGAAGTGGTGGTTCATCCTGGTGAGTGGAGTTAGAGCTGGTTGTATCCATTGTGGAGATGTCCTCATCACATCACCTCTCCGTGCTCCGAGACAACTTGGCACAGACGTCTGGGACACCTTGGCACCCAAGCTCTCTGTCGTCTTCATGCCACCGCTGCCATCCCAATAAAGTCCAACAAAGATGTCCGTCATTTATGTCATGCTTGTCAATTAGGAAAACATGTTCGACTTCCTTTTTCTATATCCATGTCAAAGACAAGTCGCCCCTTTGAACTTATTCATTGTGACCTATGGACATCTCCCATCAATAGTATTTCTGGTTTTAAATACTATCTTTTGTGTCTTGATGATTTTACTCATTATTTATGGACTTTTCCTTTAAAACTCAAGTTGACACCTTCTCTGTCCTACAGAATTTCTATATATACATCTTCACCCACTTCCAAACACACATCCAGACATTCCAATGCGACAACGGTCGTGAATTCGGTAACAATTCCACTCAAACTTCTTCCTCAAACACGGCATTCGTCTCCGCATGTCTTGTCCCTACGCATCTCAACAGAATGGTAAAGCTAAACGCATTATCCGCTCCACCAACAACGTCATCTGAACCCTCTTGTTCCAAGCCTCCATGCCTCCTTCGTACTGGGTTGAAGCTCTCCACACCGCCACCTATCTCCTCAATCGCCAACCCACCAAAACCTAGCCAGGCATCGACTATGATGAGACATTCATTCAATGGTAAAGCCAACTACCATCTGGAATGTACTCTCTATTGCTGTCAACAACACCTGGCCCATCCATCAGCTGGACGTCAAGAATGCTTTCCTCAACGGAACGCTCACTGAGATAGTCTATGCTCAGCAACCGCTAGGTTTTGTTGACCCCGCGCAGCCCCATCATGTGTGCCACCTCAATAAATCACTGTACGGCCTCAAACAGGCTCCTCACGCCTGGTAAGTCGATTTCATGACTTCATCACCTCTGTCGGCTTCTCCAACTCCAAGACGGACTCATCTCTGTTCGTCTACAAGAACGGCTCCACCATCGCCTACTTGTTGCTTTATGTCGACGACATCATCATCACCGCATCAACATCATCACTCTTGCGCCACATCATCGACACTCTCAAGCGCGAGTTCGCCATGAGCGACCTCGGCCCTCTTCGTTATTTCCTCGGTGTCACGGCTTCTCGCTCTACTAACAGTCTCTTCCTGACTCAAGGGAAGTACGCCGCGGAAATTCTACAATGAGCCGGCATGCTGAACTCCAATCCCTGCGCTACTCCAATTGAGACTCGTTCCAAACTATCAGCTGATGGTGGCGAACCGGTTTCCAACCCGACTTTGTACCACAGTCTCGCTGGGGCTCTACAGTACCTCACCTTGACCCGTCCCGACTTCACCCATGCTGTGCAGCAGGCATGTCTTCACATGCACGATCCGCGCGACCAGCATCTTCAATTGGTCAAACGGATCTTACGCTACGTCAAGGGCACCCTCAACTACGGCCTTCAACTCACACGTGGGGCGTCTCACGCCCTCACCATCTACACCGACACTGATTGGGCTGGTTGTCCTAACACGTGCCGATCCACCTCCGGTTACTGTGTCTTCCTCGGCGATAATCTCATCTCTTGGTCATCCAAGCGACAACACACTGTGTCTCGCTCTAGCGCCGAGGCTGAGTATCGCGGGGTTGCCCATGGAGTGGCCGAAGCATGTTTGTTGCGCCAGCTCCTACTCGAGCTTCATCATCCTCTTCGACAAGCCACCGTCATCTACTGTGACAACGTCAGTGCGGTTTATCTCTCCACCAATCCCGTTCAGCACTAGCGCACCAAACATGTGGAGATCGACCTCCATTTCTTCCGCAAGCGTTTTGCTCTAGGAGAAGTGCGTGTTTTATACGTGCCGACGTCTCAACAGTATGCTGATATCTTCACCAAAGGCTTCCCGACTTCGATCTTCAAGGAGTTTCACTCCAGTCTCAACGTCCGCGACGCTCCTGGTTGAGACTGCGGGGGATGTTAGAATCTTCCCATATTTGGCTAGCATGTCCATAATCTGTGCTGATTGATGTTCTTCTATATTAGTCGTTAGCTTCCCATATTAGAAGATCTCTTCCTATATGTTAGAATCTTCCCATATTTGGCTAGCATGTCCATAATCTGTGCTGATTGATGTTCTTCTATATTAATCTTCAGCTTCCCATATTAGAAGATCTCTTCCTATAGATAGCCTCTGCCTACTATACAAAGAATAGCTCCTGTTGTATCTATATATCTAACACATTCAATCAATGGATTGTCAATTCAATTCTCCCTAACCTTCTATCTTTCAGCATCTACCGAGGGAACATGTTTTCAGGTTTCAAGTTCTCGATTGTGAAGTTTTCTTAAATCTTCAAGTGACTAACATCTTATAAAAACTGATGGCACTTCAAAGATTAAAAAACTCTTATTCAAAGTGGCATAAACGTAAAGCAAAGATTGAGTGGTATACACGCAACTTGCAAGAATAAAAAAGGATAGATCCAATAAAAAATTCTTTTCGTAGTGTTACTTTCCTATTAGGAGCTGTAACCAATTCAATAACGTTTATCTTTTTACACTATTAATGTTTACAACAACTAGGTAAAACATGGCTAGCTAAACAGAGAGGATCAGATATCGAGAATGTTATTTAATTCATAGGTATGAAATCTTGAATTTGGACACCAGTCTCTCTAACTGCAACATATTGTCTATAATGTTTGTTGCGCATGTTCCAACTGGCTTAATTTCCCACACAACGGCACGGGTAGATGCTTCAATAAATATGCTTTTATTTGAACTTTGTATTTGCTTGTGATTGAATATAGGATGATATTTCTTATACAATTGTAACAATTTCAATATATATCTGATTAATCTACTCCGTTATAATCTGAATCCACAAAAATATGCCAAGTAGATCTTCCCTTTCTCTCCTATTAATATAAGAAATTCTAGCCTCTCAAATTGAAGTGATGGCTTCATTTTTGTTGTTGTTGTTTTAATAATATAATAATAGATGGTTTAAACTTCCAGAAACAAAAGAAAACGTAATGTGGGGCATGCATGCTACAGAGGCCGAGAGGTATGGCCGTCTAGCTGCTGGAGTCCAAGTAAGAACAGGAGCCGGGCAAGGAGCCAGAACAGGAGCTGGGCATGGAGATGAAGTCCGACCGGGAGTCAGCCAAATATCCAAAGCGGTGTGCAGTCGATGTTGATCACACGAGGGAGGCAAAGACGATTCCTCTTCTAACACTCCGCCGTAGTCTGAACGTGGAGCGCCGGCGGCAGGTGCGAGCACGTTGAAACTGTCACGAAATTCTCGAAACAACAGTGAATGTAGTCCTCCTGTGAATATATCGGCATAATAAGCAATGGATGGTGCATGTGACACCCGAACATCACGAAGAGCAACTTTTTCAGGAACAAAATGTATGTCAAGCTCGATATGTTTAGTTCGACGATGTTGCACGGGATTAGAAGACAAGTAGACAGCACTCACATTATCACAATAGACGATTGTCGCATTGTCAATTGGTCGACTTAACTCCAGAAGTAATTGATGAAGCCAACAAGATTTGGCAACTGCATTTGTGAAAACCAGATATTCGGCCTCTGTGCTAGATCAAGACACCGTCAATTGTCTCTTAGAGGACCCTGAGATAAGATCGTCCTCAAGAAACAAACAATAGCCCGATGTAGATCACCCAGAATTAGGATACCCAACTAGAGGTGGGTGTCGTGCCCGGCCGGGCCGGCTCGGCATGGGCCCATCGTGCTTCAGGTCGGAACCGTGCCCTCCGTGCCTACTTCGTGCCGTGCCGGCTTAAGCCCAGCCCATTTACACTATTGCGACGAGAGGAAATGATCCGAATTTGCTTGTAGTAGCGTGCGTACGTGATGCTACGGTGCAGCGAATGTATAGCCACCTTGATCAAAGAAATATGCAAATCTACAATCGAGCAACACGTATTCGCTTAGATCATCCAAAATAAAGTGGGGCCATGCATTATGCCAATTAATTAAATCATTATTAGCGAACACACATTTGTTCCCTTGTGTATCTCTGGACAAATTAGCAAAGTAAGTAAATAAATGACGAGAAGAAATGTGCACGCAAAGCAAACACTAAATGAAAGCATGCGAAAGAAACATCATATGTGGATATCAGTATTGCTAGCAATGGACACAAATATTGGGGGAAAAGAAGTAAATTTTATTAAATCTTGAACATGTACAGAGTTACTGCCTCATTAAAAACCTTACACCTCGGTGTGGGGTACCCTCGGTAAGGAAAAAAGTACAGTAATTACGTTTATATACATAGACTACCCGAGGCTGAGATTGTTAAAGTCGGCTACCGTGTTTGTGATCTCCTGATCCTCTGGCTGATATTGTGTCCTCTCATCTGCATGCTCCCAATCTTTGAGGCATGTAATTGCCTCAACCATCTCAGGTCTGAGAGACGACCTCCTCGGCTCAAGTATCCTCCCTACCAAACTGAAAGTGGATTCCGACGAGACAGTGGACATCGGAACCGTAAGTACGTCCCGTGTGAAATGGGATAGCACGGGGTAAATACGTTGGTTATTCTTCCACCACAAAAGCAAGCTAAGTTGATTTCCCTCGTCCATGTCAAGCTCGGTCTCCACGAAAGGTGTGTCAAGGTAGTGGTTGATCTCTACCCGTGGATTCCATTGCGACCTGCTCGGCGTTTCGGAAGACGAACTAGACGACTTGCCTTTCAGCTTCTTTCACATATTTGAAGCGATCGAACTGCCTTGTGCTTGTTGCGTTGTTGAGGTAGATCTTCGTACTTCACTTCTGGTACCAAACTTCTCGTAATATTTGTGGAAAACTCTGAAAAACTCATTATAAACATGAGTATAGGCCTCGAAGAAATCAAGATCGAATGCCTTACCTATTCCCTCGAAGGCGCTCTACAAGTCAGAAAATTTTCTTCGAGGATCCAAAATGACAGCAAAACAATACATATGTGGAATAGCTTGAAAATATTTTAAAATTTTTTGCTCTATTGGTTCTATAATGGGACGTAAAATACAATTACCTCTATTTTCTTTAAAAGCATTAGCAATAAGCTAAAGCCACTCGATGACTAAGCAAGAAGTTGGGTAGTACACACCGAATAATTGTTTAGTTGCATTGTAAAAAATTTCTAAAAAATTACGAAAATGACTAGCAATTTCCCAATCCGAGTCAGTAACCAATACCTCACCATTATTGCAGTTGACGAAGACAGTGATAATGTGCACGTAGTCTTTGCACCGATGCAGCATAGTATAAGTTGAGTTCCATCTAACCTTCATATCAAGGTTGAATCTTCTTGGTTTCTTATTGTTGGCCTTGCAATACTATGAGAACTAGGCAAACTTTACAGGTGAATTAGTAATAAAATTGATATTACTACGTATACTCTCCAAACTAGGTTTCATTACATGCAAACCTGCCTGTACAATGAGATTAATAATATGGCATACGCACCTCTGGTGGAGTATAAAACCTCCAATATAAGTTTCCAGGTGCGGTGAGATATGCTCCATAGCCATTGTGTTAGCTGATGCATTGTCAAGAGTAATGAAAATAATTTTACTTTCTATTTTAAAGTCATTAACCATTGTGTTAGCTGATGCATTGTCAAGAGTAATGAAAATAATTTTACTTTCTATTTTAAAGTCATTAACAACCTCAATTATACGGGTAGCGATAGCATCTCCGGTGTGTGACTCCGAGATTGACCTAAACTCTATGACTCTTTTGTTTAGTACGTACTCGTCATTTAGGTAGTGCGCAACAACACTAATATATGCTACTCTTTGCTGAGAGGAAGTCCATATATCTGATGTTAATGCAAAGGAAAAACTAAGTGTCATAAAAGTCTGTTTTAACATTTCTAGTTTGTTTGTAAATATTTTACAAATATCACGTGTAGTTGTTCTTCTACTAATATGTTGGTATTGCGGTTAAAAACCACATTGTGCCATTCTCTCAAAATTAGAGCTCCCACCCGTTCTAAGCGGAAGATCCTCCGTAACTATGTAACGTGCAATTTCATCTATAGCTACGTCGGTGTTGTATACCCATGTGTTTACCGAACCGTCGGTGTCGAGTTGAGCTGTGTCTGCACGCATTCACCCGACCTCCGTCCGACCAATATCTTCCTAAAGCAATTCTCCACGTGTCTCTATAGATGACCTGTTCCACCACATGCACGTGCAGATAGTTTAGCTTGATAGTATTTGCAAACAGCATACACTACCTCATGTCCATCCACAATTTCGACGGTTCTGTCCATATGTTGCCAGCACCACACTCGTCGACTGCCAGATATAGACGCTAGTGCTGGCTGCATCGATATGTCGGGCTGCATGTTCAGTGTAGATACCGACGCCCGTCCCGGATGCATCGAGTTAGCGGCATCCGAGCTCGGTGCATCCGGAGTGTACGAGGCATCCTCGATGCCATACATGCCGTCCAGATGATGATCATCCATACTGTAGTCTCCTATGCTAGGAGAGAGTTGGCGTGGATCGATCTCATGATCCTGACGAGGGGGACTTGGAGAGCGCGGGCGTACTCTCCTACTCTTGCTCTTGCGAAATATTTTATTTCGTGACGAGAGAGCAAAAACAAAAAGCAATTAGGGATAGATGTGCTGAATGTGCTGAGAAAAAATGGGCAAGAAGAGAGAGCGCGAGAGAGACGTGCAGAAAAATGAGAGCCGTCCCCTTGTCTTTATAGATGTCTGTCAAAATATCCGTTGCAAATTGAAATCAAACGTAGGCCGCATGCATGAAAAAACGAAATTAACTTTATTTCATTCCTTAGCATGTTGTCTTAGAGTGGAGAGACCGATAGAGACGTTAAAATCACGGTCGCTGTCTTTTTCAGTTACTTTTTCTCAACACGCGCCAGACATTGCGAAGAGAGTGTGACCGTGTCCGTTCAAAATTGAAACGAGGCGCGCGTGGGCAAGAGCGGAATGGAATCGCTCAATCACATCGATGTCTCTTTTCCTCACTTCTATCATTCCATGCCTGTGAGCCTGTCTTTCTTTTTCCCGTAAATCACTCGAATGGTCAAACAGCGTGAATTTTATTTTTCCTCACACGCTATCTCTTCTCTTTATTTCCCCCCGGACCCGCCCTCTCTCTCTTTTCCCCTCCTCTCTCTCTTTCCACGGACCGGACCGGACGCGCACGCGCCAACGCGCCACTCTTTTTTCCCATGACACCGTCCCCTTGGGCCCCGCACGACAGGTCCCCTCGAGTTACCCGCCCGACCGAGCGCGGAGCGCCCCCTCCTCCTCCCTCACCCTTCCCGGAGCCCTGCCGGCAGCCTCGCCTTGCGCGCGCGCCGCCCGCCGCCCTCCTCCTCCTTGCCCTTCCGGGCCCCGTCGGCCTCGCCCAGCGCCGCGCGCCTCGCCTCGCCCACGCGACCACGCCCCGCCTCGCCTCCTCCTCCTCGCTGTTCCGGAGCCCGCCGCCTCGCCTCGCCCGGTCGCGCCCGCTTGCTCCCTCCTTCCTCGCCGTTCCCGGAGTCCTCGCCGGCGTGGTGGGCATCGAGCGCACGGCCCGGCCAAGTCTTCTTATGCGCTGACCCAGCCGCGTGCAGTCGCTCTACCGCGGGCCCTGCTGCGGGCTGCACGGGCTGGCGTGCCACCGTCGGGCATGCTGTGCCCCAGCACGACTATGCTTTTTCGGGCCGTGCCGACCCGAGCCAGTCTGAATAAAACAGTAACGTGCCGGGTTGTGGATCGGGCTGGGCTGGGCGTGCCTCAGGCCAACCTAAAATAGCCCGGCCCAGTGCCTACCTCTATACCCAACCCAATCAGCATCAGAATAAGCAATTGACTTATGGGCCGAGTTTGAGTAAAGGTGAAAACCAAGATCCAACGTGCCCTTGATGTACCCAAGAATCCTTTTGACAAGCAGATAGTGCGGTTCTCAATGATCATACATGAACAGACAAACCTGCTGAACAGTATAAGAAATATCTAACCTTGTAAGTACAGTCCCCCCCCCCCACCCCACTATGATTTTGGAGCATGTAGGATCAGCAATCGGTGCACCTTGATCTGCTGAAAGCTTAGACATTATATCAACCGGAGTGGCGAAAGGATGTCAAGATTCCATGCCTGACCTTGATAACAAATCCAAAGCATACTGTCGTTAAGAAAGATGAAGCCCTGTAGCAGCCCGAGACACTGAAGTCCAGAGGAAGCGATGAAGGGGGGCAAAAATCCTTCATGGCGAACTCCGTGACGATGTCACGCATCAGAGCAGGAGTAGACGTAGTACAGGAGAATGTATGCCAAAGCCCAAAGCCGGGCCTCACCGTATCAAAAACAAAAAAGTGGAGTCCGACTTGGAACACTGAAAACCAATAGTTCGAACAAACCCTGCAAATCGTTGAAATTATGCACGGGGTGCCAGCTTTAAACAGTAGAGAGATTTGGAAAGTCGAGACACATGATGAGGATGTGATTCATCAAGAAATCCGGGTGGAACATTGAGACCATGTGGTAGTCTATTTATGTTTGTGATGAGTAATTGATTATGTTTGGGTCTGTGGTGCTCAGGTTTGAGTTTGATATGAGCTTGCTTTGTCATGAATAATTTGGTTTGAGTTGTCTTGGCCTTCCCTAGAGTGGTCGTGGTCTTTATGACCTCTAGAGTGGTCGTTCCCTAGTAGAGGTGGGCACCCGGGCCGGGCTCTTTTGGGCCGGCCCGAGGCACGACGTCACGGCCCGGCGGCCCGACCGACGCGAAGTGGGCGTCTTGCGGGCCGACGACGACATCAGAGTAACCGCGGCGTCGCGGGCTCGAGAATCGAGCACGATGGGCGGCCCGCACGCGACAACGTAGAATGGGCTATCTTGGGCACGATGATCCGGTGCATGAGGAAGAAGCCTAGCATGAAGGTCAGCGACTCACAGTATGACCGTCATGGATGCACCCATAGTATGAGCGTCACCCCTATAGCCAACACGAGAGAGACGGACAAAATAGGAGAGAGAACTAAGAGATTGAGAGGCGGTGCAAGAAGTCGCTCTCTCTCGCTCGCCTCTCAATCTCTCTC
This sequence comes from Otatea glauca, assembly GCA_036346275.1. Lineage (NCBI taxonomy): Eukaryota > Viridiplantae > Streptophyta > Magnoliopsida > Poales > Poaceae > Otatea > Otatea glauca. Next base: position 18,979,618 of record CM070717.1, on the reverse strand, counting down.
GACTCTTTCTCTCACCATCTCTCTCAATCTCTCTCGTCTGTCTCGCTCACTCTCTTTCTTGCCCATTCTCCTCTCTCGTCAGTATTGAGCACATCCTTCTCGCTCATGTAGCTGTTCGATAATAAATAAAGTTTAGTTCTTTTCTCATAATATTTGCATTCTTGCCTTAATTCTATGTATCTCGGCTCTTTTCCTCTGGTTGAAATAGTGCAAATGGGTGGGCTGGCGGCACGGCACGGCAGCGACGCAGCGCAAATGGGCGTGCTCGGCTCGGCTGGCGGCGGGCCGGCTTGCGACGCGGCAGACGACGAGCACGACGGCCGTCCGCGGCCCGACTGCAGTTCGAGCCTGAAGCCACGATGGGCCCGTCTTGACCGCCCGACACGCACGCGACGCCCACCTCTATTCCCTAGAGAGATTGTTCCCTAAAGAGGTCGTGACCACTTAGGGAGTAATCGTAACCTCTACAGGAGTAGTCTTAACCTCCATAGGAGTGGTTTTAAGTGGTCTAGATCTCTATATGAGTGGTTGTGACCGCTTGGGGAGTGGTCTAGACCTCTGTATGAGTGGTCTTGCGTAGTCTAGACCTCTATATGAGTGATTGTGACCTCTTGGTGAATTGTTTAGACCTTTGTATGAGTTGTCTTAAGTGGTCATGATCTCTGTATCAATGGCCTTGAGTGATCTAGACCTATCTAAAGTAGTTATGGACTATTTGATTCAAGGTGAGATCTTTTGATATTTGACCAGTCAATGATACCTGTCTGGTTTCTTGTGCATGTCATTATGTGAGTACTGGTGCATATTTTCTGGAACAATGCTATATGATGGTTTGCTTGTCTGTGTTGGTTGCAGGACTTCAGTGCTAGGTCATGGTGAGGCGGAGGAAATCGGGACTAGGCTAGGAGAACTGAGATCTAGAACTGTCAAGACACGTCAAAAAATGACTGAGACTGAGAAGTGGTTGCGAGCTGAGAAGACAAGAAGCCGGAGCGTGAAGCATTGATAATGGACATGACGGACAATGGCAAGGTGGATCCGGACTTGACTCAGGGAGTAGTTGAGGTCCAGAATAGTCAAGAAAGCGAAAACCGTCATGGTGAAGCGGATGGTTGAGATGCTAATTTGAGCCCTACTCAAGCGAAGGAGGATCGTTGAATCAAGGGTTAGCTGGTGGAGTAGAGGCTAAGTTAGTACTAAAGGGTATGATCAAAACACATGATGTTGTTGGGTTTCAGGTTAGCCCATGTATGAGAGGAGTAAATTTGAACCCTTAATGAGGTTTCTTGAGAGTCAAGAAGGTCATCTATAGGTGGTGATTGCTCCCAGTGTGCTATAAATAGATGGGTGGAGGCAGTGACGAAGCCAGGATGAAAATAGAGGGTGGGCTTAAAGCCTCAAATGATTAAGCTAAATTAAGACAAACATAACAAATATAGTCTTTACAATCGAAATTCATACATGAATAAAAACATGAGCATAGCAAAAAAACAAAAATGCAAGGAAAATACCTCCTAGTTAATGGAAAAGCATCCCCAAAACACATGAATATACATTCAATCCAAAGCGATTTGTATATCACAATTTGCAAATTAGTGATATAATAGTAAATTGTAAATGATTATGAACATTCAAAATAAAATAAACATACCACTAAGACACTAGCTTGAATCACGAGGCAAATTCATCCTACGAGTTTTCATGCCTTAAAAGCGTTTTATGGTTATAACATCATCAATGCTTTTAAATATCTCTTGCTCATCAAGTCATTGAGCCAGTTATTCGCTAATTTGTTGCGCAAATCTATTTTGATAATATTCATTGTTGAAAATTCTCTCTCAACAGATATTGTTGCCATCGGAAGGATCAATGTCAACTCAATGAGGCGATATATCAATGTGTGGGCTTGTGATGATTTCTTGAAAAGAAAACAATATAAAACAAAATAGACATCCTTTTCCACATTATATTCCAACCAATCAAATTTATTAAACCATTGTTCTTGAAAGGATCTCCATATTTTTACATCTAATGTCTTTAGAAAGGCATGCTAAATTGGTCGAGTCAGACCATTCAACAAATATGTCATCATCACTTGATCTCTAATTTCATTGGTATAATATTATATTGTCATGCGACACGCTTGATTGGCGATAATTCATTTAGATTAAACTCTAGTCAAAGCCTCTTTGATTGAGTTGTGCTTTCATCGGTTGGGAGAGTACTACTTAAATTACTTGTGAAATACTTATGCAAAGATTATTTCTCTATTATTGTAAATCTACGAACAAATACACTACAAATGTACCGACAGAGAAAGGTAGCTATGAATTCTTTTTAGTGCTGGCATTCATTCTATTACTGAAATGATGTTTTTACCTGCATAATTAATGTATATATATATATATGCATATAATATATATATATGTGTATGTGTATAGTCTAATACCATTAGCACTCACCTTCCACCGTAACTGCACAGGATAAGAGCACAGTGAGGCGCAGCTAGCAATATAATACTCCAGAGTCCAGACTCAAGTCTTTAGATGCAGTCCACGCCTCCACCCCCACCAGTGTCCAGTCCGAGTTCGACATTTTAATTATGCAAACCACCTCACCTCCTCTGCCACTACGCCTCAGCTCCCTCGTTGCTCCTCCTCAGCAATATAATACTCCAGTCTCCAGACTCAAGTCTCATGTTCCCTCGCTGCCGACGACCGTCCCAGCTAGGCCTCGTTTCATTCGCGGCAGCGCGTACACCTCAGGAGGCGGCGAGCGTCCCCTCGGGCCCTCGGCTCCTTAGCTCCTCAGTGCCCCAGGCCATCCATGGAGTCAGCGGCGAGCTTCCTTTTCTTTCCTCCTTAAACTGCAGTGCCGTCCATGGAGTCAACCCAGCTGCCAAGGGTCGAGGCCACGGGAGAACACTAGGGAGGGGTACCGGTGGCGCCAGTGAAGGATAGGCTCAAGCCTGATGGAGCCTCCCTGTTGGATTCGCCCCTAGGTGGAGAAGTCTGAGAGAAGTCTTAGAGAAAGGTTCTTTAGTTTCTTTATGCTCTGTTGAGTTTTACCCACCTAGAAGTGTGGCTTTGTAACCATCTCTTTCTAATCAATGTAAGATCCAAGCTCGTATATGTTCTAAAGTTTATTTATGTTCTTGCATTTTTACTTAATTCTTTCTTGTAACTTGAGCTATCTTCACCTCCTTCTACCTGTTGTGTTTTATTGGATCTAGGATACATAAGTGGCTGAGGAACTCATCTGAATATGTTCCAACCCAGCAAGATCCATTAGAACGTCTCTTGCTCAAGTGTTGGTCTCATTTCTTTTTGAGTCTTGGATCTCTCTGATTTCTTTCTTTTTTGATCCTATGCTGTCAAGAATAAATGATTGATGGATGAATCTTTTGGAGATCATATCCCAATCATCTAGGTAAGCTTTAACAAGATCTCCAAGGAACTATATCTTGGCTTAAAAAGAAAGGATTTGTGCAGATCTCATCTTGCATAGTTGATGGGTGTTTCTTTGGTGTTCTTGCTTGTTGTGACATATGGGAGATCATATAAGATCATCCTGATCATCAAATCCTCACGAGCAAGCTCAGTGTGAAGTTTGTGAGGTTATCCCTATCTTAGGTGCAACCTTCCTTCAAATTGAAAAAGATCAGAACTTTGACATCAATTCTTACTATTGAAGGTTGGAATAGGTTCCTGACATCCATAGGAAGGTACACACAAAGTTTCACAGGATTTGAATCAGCCGATCAATAGTTATCTTGTTTCTTGTTTTTTGAAATCGTTATGATTTTACTGTTTACCCGAGTGCACGGAACTTTTTTCGGTGCTGGTCTAGCTGAGTCTTTTTATTAGCTCTTTTAGTGGCTTGAATTTTTGAGGGAAAATTTCGTTTTGTTCATATTCAACTCCCCTCTAGTCACCATTTTGGATCCTTCAAATAGACTGTGCACAGTTTTGGCAAGATATCCACCAAGAATAGTATTCTTCACGTTGAGTTGGTAGACAGGCCAAGAGCCCAAGACTATCCAACAGCGGGCTCATTGCGCGCATTACCACCGGACTAAGAGTTTCGTCGTAACCGATGCCGGGCTATTGATTAAAACCACACACCACCCATCAAGCACTAGTATAGTGCCTGTGCTAACGCTACGACGGCAGTACACCCGCTTATCAATTAAATGAGAAGATAAGTATGAATACAACACTTAATAATAAAAGAGAAATTTAGAATTTTAAATTAATTTAGAAAGAAAAACGGAACTAAATGGAGGTTGAATGGGCGAAAACGAGCTCCCAAAAGATTTTAAATCAAGAAAGAGAAAGAAAAAAGAATTTTCTGATTTTAGATTATTTTTTTCAGCTTCCACAGAGAGCACGCAGCGTGCTCTCTGGGCTTGACTTGATAAGGGAGGAGGAAGGCGGGGTGTGGCCAGCGGTCGCGATGGGTCGGCCTGGTGCGGCGAGATCGTCGGCATCGGCGCTGCGGGAGGAGTCATGGTTGCGGTGAATTTCACGGGAAAGATGACGGTGATGGCTTGGGTTACTTCCAAAATCCGGCGACCTTTACAAGAGGGAGCACTTGAGGATTTACACAATACGATGGGGTGGAGGAGAGCTCATGACTTTTATAGCCCCGAAACAAGCATATTTATGGAAACCATAATTTGGGATCAAATCAGTTAGGAGAAAATTTTGGCAATAGAGCACAAAATTTGGGGAATTAACACCATAGATGGAAAGAGGAGATTTGGTGCGGGATTGATGGAGCTTTGGAGCTTCTTTCTTGCTTTAATGGAGGGAGGAAGAGAAGAAGCTTCTGCAGTCAAATTGCAGACTAGAAGAAGCTACAATGAGTTGCCTTCATTTTTTTAAATATAGAAGGATTTTTGAAAAGATAACACATTAGGTTAAAAATTCTAGAAAAATTCTCAAAAAACTTTCGATTATTTTGTACTTAATAAAATTATTTTCAAAAATTTAAATTATAAATTTGTTGAGAACACGGCAATCGCGAGGTCGTTGACCAAGAACCTCGCCGCGTCGTAAAGCCACCGATGGCGACAGTGGAGCCATTGCGGACTCTGCGTTCTCCGGTCATGCCCCCATCTCCCGTTTTCTTTTCCCAAAGACGTAATGTATGGTCCTTTCCTTTTCGGGACGTTTGTTTCATTTTCCTTGATTTCAAGGCGTTTGTTTCCTTTTCCTTATTGATCTTTGGAGGTGAGGAAGGTGCATTTGTGGGCCACGAGGATGATTTCGGAAAAATATGGAAAAATAAATGCGCTGCGCCGACCACGGGATCCGCAAGAAAAAAAGATAAAAATTAAACAATGATCGCCATATTGGTTTCATGAGAAAAATTGAAAAAATTAAGCGGCACTCACGGACCGTTGGTTCCTTAGATAAAAATAAAAACAAAAATTCAGTAGCTTTCAGTGCTACCAAATTAAACTCTATGGGGTTAGATCCGTAAAAAGTCTCGAGAAGGGTCATATTCGGAAAAAATACGATCACAATGTCGGGACAATAAAAATTCAAGTATTGTTTCCTTGCATGCGGATCCTTCTGTTTATTTTCTTGTTTGATTCACCCTCCTTCCAAATATGTAGTACATACAATTTTGGCCAAAAAAAATTCAAGTCTGGTTTCCTTGCATGCGGATCCTCCTTATTTATTTCCTTATTTGATTCGCTCTCCTTCCAAATATGTAGGTGGGGAAGTCTGTTGTGGGTCACGAGGATAATTAGACACACTAAATAATGGCCATCGGATGTAGGTGAGTAAAGCGAGGAAAGATCTCGAGGCGTTCATTTTGATGAATGCAAATTTCTGGGGACGTTTTGTTTGGTGCACGAACATTGGGCCATCTCTAATGAGGTGCATTATTTAGTGTGGACGTAGCAAAAATTGATTAGGTGTATTATAAAGGGGTATAGATTATACCTTGAGAGATCGCCATCAGGATTTAATTTATGTCGAAATATCCACTTGTGTAAAATACCCAGTGGATGAGGCACTAGATCCCAAGTACGATTCTAAAGGAGCGCCTGATATTCCTTTCGCCAATTCAGATCCTTTAGAGCGAACTTATAAGTCTTTGGCAATGGAGAGATTGACGAAGAAATTGCAGATGGGTTAAGGCGCCCAGGGATCCAAATTTCGGTGAATTTTAGTAAAATTTTGGATTTCGGACCCCTCGAGACCTAAACTACTGACCAGAAAAAAAATTAAAATGCTACAGTAATTTGATTTTTCGTCGAGACTTCGGTCAAACCGGGCGAAATTTCATGAAAAAATTCTGGATTTTCGTTTGTTATGGCCGGATTTGACTTCAATTACATCAATAACCCATAAGAAAATGATCTTTGATGATAATTTGTCCAAAAACTTATTTTTTGAGATATTTTAAAATTTTGGTAGAAACACGGTTAGAATTTTATAAAATTGAATATGCTTTGTAATGCTATGAAAAATTTATGGTACTATCTTATGAAGTCTAGGATCAAACAGAAAATTTTATAAAATATTTTAACTTTATTTGTTATCTTTTAAAAATAAAAAACAGAAGTAGCATAAAAGAGGTAGTAACAGTGTTAGAATTTTATAACTTTTTTCATGTTTGATCATCGTTTGAAAATTTTATGGTAATATTAATGATGCATCAAGACTATCTATAAAACTTTTCAAAATTTTCTAGAATGGTTTGAACCATTTTTCATTCGGTTGAAATTTGTCGGTCAGCCTTCAGTTGCACTGTCCGAATTTTTAAAACTTCATGAAGTTTGATAATCATCTGAAAATTTATGAGAACATTAATTATGTATCATAGCCATGCACAAAAAAATTCAAAAGTTTCTAACGTGGTTTGTACCATTTTTCATTCGGATCAAACTTATCTGTTAGTATTTTATCAGGACAGTAGCAATATTTGAATTTTTAAAATTCCTCAGATGTGATAATCTTCTGAAATTTTTATGAGAACATCATTGATGTATAGGAACCTCCAAAAAACATTTCAGAATTTTTTACATCGTTTGAATTATTTTTCATTCAGTTGAAATTCGCCGAAATTTCAAGATATTTCGGCGAAATTTTGTTTTTTTCGGTAGAAAACAAACCGGATTTGAATTTTTATTTTTGAATTTCGAACGAGATTTTTCCAAACACCCGAATTTCGCCGAAATTTTGGATTTCAGACCTAGACAATATTTTATCTGAAAACGAAATTTGAATCCTTGAGGCGCCGATCTTCAAGAGATACAGGGAAACGTCCGGTATGAGAGCACGTCATGTAATGAGGGGCGTCTCCCGAAGCAGCGGCAACAAGCAGCATCAGATGAAGTAGCATGCATATCAGTGTGTGGCATCAGCACAGCAGCCTGTGGGAGGGACGCAGCAGCGTTCGGCAGGGGCGCAGCAGTGGGCAAGAGCGGCACAGCAGCGTACGGCAGCGGCGCAGCAGCCACATTAGTTGGTGCGACAGACAGAGGTGATGACAGGAGATGAAGTGGTCACACTTGGGTGAAGAAAATCCACGGTTACGCCGAACGGAGCCTGAAACTTAACGATTCCAATGCTAAACACGACCATCCGTTCTTCAATGCGGCGTGGCAGGGGAAACTCCAGCTAAATGCCAAGGGATAACTCCAGCTGAGGAAGCCAAAAAATCTACTGAGCTCAGACACTTGACAAGCTACAGGACACAGAGGAGCAATATATTGAGCTCAGACACCTGAATGAGTACTCTCAGCTAGACTTGTTGCCGCAAGTGTTAGGTTGGGGAAGAAATGCTAGAGGTTCATTTATCAAGGCAGCTTTACCGAAGTGTTTCCTCTCTTTTCAAGGTAACTTGACACTTTCAGATTTTGGTTTGCAAACTTTATCGTTGTTTGGGTTTTTGTTTCACACGTGATATTTAATCGACAAATTTGTGTTTTCTGTCTCTGAAAATCTCAATCCTATTTTCGCTTTCAGTGGCAATAGAAGTAAGCAGGATTTATATAGTCAGACCAAGTAAGTAGCGTACCTTTTTTAACCAGTAAGTAGAAGAGCACGTGATTGATCCATAGAATATTTTTGCACAAAATGTTCAATGGTTGGCTAGATTATATACATTACCAATGGTAACAAGTAGCTACTGCCATGTTCCAAGCACTACGTAGTATACATAGTAATCCAAACATATATTACAGCAACCAAGGTAAGTTTCACATCTTTGCTGATCATAAATAGCAATTGAGTAATACCACAAAATAGCCCTAACTAGTAACAGCTCTAGCACAAGATCAAATCACATGTATGTGGTTGGTATGCACAGACCAGAGGACTAATCAGATCCTATTCCTTTTTAGAGGTATGGATGGCAGCAACCGTAGAGACCATAGAATCAACACCGCATTTGTTTTGGACACGTGGACCCCTGCAGATCTTGTAGTACCCGTTCTCACCCCAATTCTCTCCCCACGAGTTCTTTATGATCCAGTAGGGCTTTTCCTTGAAGCGGATTGGGGCGTAACCAGCCGATCCATAGCCAACCAGGAGAACACCATGATCAAGGTGCCTCCCACAAATGTATGGGCATGAGACACCGCCGATGTATGTCTGCATGAAAACTGCATTGATACCAACTGCATGAAAGAAAGCATGCATCAGGAACAGTAGTTTTCCATGATATCCATAAGCAAATTGCAAACAGCTGAGGATGCAATGATAAAAATATGCACATGTTTTGCATCCTTACTTGCAAGTGGGCCATGTTTCACAAGGTTAGCAGCAATTTGATCTTCATTGACAGAGACAACACTGAAATTCTTGACTTGAGCAACAATTTTGGACTTGTCAAGCTTGCAGGTGCTGTCCATGCCAGTGTAAGGGTAATCCTTCTCGCTCTCCAGACCACCAGCTTTCGTGAGATAGCTGAACGCTGTAGTCATCAAGCCACCATTGCATCCAGCGTCGCACGCGCGTGGTTCTGATGGATCACACTGTAAATTCATAACAAGAGTATGGCATATATTAGGTGCAGCCTTCAAAGCAATCAGAAATGGGAAGGCAGCAGGGACAAAATTAATAATAGCAATACAAGTGAAAAGGCAAAATGTTGGAAAGTTAAGCCTTAGTATCATTGATCAGACAAACAACTATTCATAATCGCTTTAAAGATTAGAAAAGAAATGAGCATACAGCTGCAGAGATTGAGAAGAGTTAGCGCACTTGGTTAATACACAATACGAGCATCAATTAGGGTGAGAATTTGATTTTGGTCCTACTGTAGCTGGCAAGAACCAAAGTTAGCTACCACAAAATGGTAAGTTGCTCGTCAGTAAAATTAAAAATTTTCAAATAATAAATTGTGGTTTTTCCAGTTGAGATCGCTGGCTCACTGCAGCTTTTACACTACCCGAAGGGATCTTTCAATTTTTTACTAATTCTGTGCATCTCTGATAATCGCAATTCTTCCATCTAGTGTGTAAATCTTTTCTTTTCAATCCCTACCCAAAGTATCATCTGTTGTTCTATCCCTAAAAAAAAGTACCATCTGCTTTGTTTAAGGAATAGCTTTCTAGAGAAGGCCTAGTACACCAGTTGGTCCATGTTATCTTTGCCAGTGCTTCATAGTTTTCAGAAGTGAATTACTAGAACCATTGAAACAAGAAAAATCAGATGATGTTTGATACAGTTGGTGCTTTGGGCTTACAGCCAAGGAGAACTTCCTGGGGTCCAACCACACGTTCATCGACACCAGTTATATACTACAAAGCGTATGAACTCAGTATACCAATTTCAATTTGGTGCAAATACAAACTCTAGGAAGTGAGAATGAACTGAAACCCCCGACTTGGCAACTTTCTTCTAGTCCTCCCTTTATTTTTTTTCCTCAATTATTCTTCCTATTTTCTGATGCTCACCAACAAGAACAGAGGGCATCAAGAAAAGGACACAGCAACAGCAGCAAAGACAGAAACAAGGCAACAAGACAACTCACAAGAATATCCTTGCATCATCCTTTGAGCCCAACCGCACAAGAATGAAGAATCAACAGTAGAATTTTTACATAATCAAGATTTTGATGTGCGAAGTACCTCGTGGTCGCAGTCGACCATCTGCTGCTCGCTGAGCACCTCCAGCTTCCCAGTGGCGAGATAGTGCGCCCCCTCCAGCGCCCCCGACGTGCTGAACGACCAGCACGACCCGCACGAGCCCTGCAGCAAAGGCATCGAACAAAACCGATCGAATCGAATCAAAGCCATCGATATATCCGTCGAAATCAAAGAAAAGCAGTTCTTGAATCCTCAAATCAAAGCCGGACGTACCTGGTCCTTGACGGGGCCGACGGCGCCGTGCTCGCGCCAGTCGAAGTCGGTGGGAAGGCCGTCGGTGGGGAGGATTGGCGCCTCGTGCGCCGAGTCAGCGACTTCCTTCAGGAAGCCCCGGCGGGAGCTGCGGAGGCCGAGGAAACGCTCCCGGAACTCGGCGGGGGTGAGGTCGGAGAACTTGGTGACCCCGTGGACCGCGGAGGGGTCGAGCCGCTGGTGGCGCCGCGCGCGGCGGAGGTTGGCCTTGAACACAGACAGCCGGTACGCGTGCTCGTCGGCGTCCCTGTACGACTTGCCGAACCGCCGCACGAAGCTCGCGAAGTGCGCCTCCGCGTTCAGCTCCAGCTCGTTCTCGTCGCCGCCCCCGACCACCTGCTCGATGACGGGGTCCTCGGCGGCAGACGCGCCGGAGTCCGCCGCCGAGGAGAGGACGGCAGCGGAGAGGAGGAGGACGCCAGCGAGGAGGAGGCGGCGGCGGAGGCGAGCCATGATTGGTTGGGTAAGGTTTGATATTATTTTCTGCTGTTTTCGTGTGGCTTTGCTTTGGTGGCCTGCTCTAGTTATTTATACCATCGAGCCGTAGTTATTTGAGTTGCTTGCGTGGTTGCTTTGTAGGTTGCAATTGCTTGGGGGAATGGTGATCAAGTATGAATGCTATGATAAGGACGTTAATGGCAATGCAGACAGACATGCCAGATATTTTCTGCCACATCGATTATACATGGAAATTTGACTATACCATACCATAAAATTAGTAGACACTTGATAATATGCCACATAGTTAAATAACACTGATAAAATATTATAAAGTTGGATGAAAACTAGATGATTCGCTACTTTTGCCACTTTCCACTATTTTCTTTCTTTTCTGATTTTTCTCTCACGGTAAATGACTCAAATGCCCCTAGTTTTTTCCACATCTACGATCCACTGTATTTGGGGCTCATAGATTTAAAATAAGAAATCATAAATAATTTTTATGAAGCATAATTTGAGCCATCAAAAATATATGAATCGGTATAGTGCATTAAACCACTAGTTGCCATCCTTACTCTCTAGACGGTAAAGCCTAATAAATGAGAGACCAAGCTCTGATACCATTTGTAAGATCAAGGATGCCGACTAGAGGGGGAGTGAATAGACGGTTTTAAAAATTTATCTCTAAATACTCTTTTAGCTAAAACCTAGAATTAATGCGGAAGCGATAAACTAAGGTTTTGACAATTTAAACCTAAATCAACTAGGCTTACTAAGTGCACTAGCTAATTATGTCTCTACTCAAGGATATACTATCTGACCAGTATTCACACAATGGGTACCCAGCGGCCCGGAATGACGAACGGGCCGTCCCAAACCTCGACCCCGACCTAGCGAGCTGCTCCAAACTCATCCCGACCTAACGGGGCGTCCGACCCCCGCCATAGGTCGGACTCCCCACCGGCTCCGACAAAGCTGAGGCGATCACCGCCAAGGTCCAGGTGTCAGGCCTCCGTCGACCATCGGCCACGTGGTCTGCGGACACAACCGCTCGAAGTGACCGTGCGAGGGCAAGTGGCTCCTTCCCAAGACAGCACGAAGGCTGCTAAAGTCAAGACTCCAGTCTCATCGTCCGGTCACGCACAAGTATGGAGATCGCTCCTCCCGAGGCAAAGACCGCCACAATATGGCGTCGGCGCCGTCGAGCTTCTGAAGAAGCGGTCTGTTGTTTCCCAATAAAGCGAATCGATCTACTCGATGAGCCCACCAACCCGGTATGGGCAGAAGAGGGGGTCGACTAACAACCGAGACCAAGGGTCAGAGCTAGCGTAGAGATCTTCACCCTTCCCTCTCTCGACTTTCCATGTAACCTGCCCCCTCCGACTATATAAAGGGAGGCAGGGTCTTCTAGAACGGGACACTCTCTCTTGGACGGTCTCTCAGGCTCCCTTCTTTTGGCCTTTACGAATAGACAGCGTACGTTCTCGTGTTCGAGCTCTTAGCTCCTGCTTGTAAACGCTGTGCAGCCGTCTGCACTTAAGAGAATACAGCACCACCACACGAACTGGAGTAGGGACATTCGGCCCGAACCAGTATACACCTTGGACTTTTGAGTCTAACCATTCAAGGAGAGGGAGCACGCGGCCCCTTTTGACTTATAAATTTACTTGCTGGTGCACGAAACGCCGACACTATCCTAAAGACAATCAAGCAATTTAATTCTAGGAATGTAAATTGCAACTATGTAAATAAAGAATTACAAGCATACACAAAGAGACACACCAATATTTTACCGTGGTATTCGGAGATTTGCCGGTCTCCCCTAATCCACGTTGACGCAAACCCAAACCACTTTGGACCGGCTCCACGAATTGAGCACACGTCTCGAATCCACTAGTGGTAGCTCTTTCTCTCTCTGGGTAGGTAAGCTCTGATCTTCACAACTTTGCCGAGCCTTCTCACAATCTCCTTGAGAGTCATCGCGCACGACGCCTCCACACGCCGTCTAGATGTCAGCAAACACCAAGAGTAACAAGTTAATCCCTCTAGCTTGAACTCCACCAAGTACAACACATGTACAATAATGATCACAAAGTGCAACACATACACAAGGATCCCTCAAGTGCAACACATGTACAAGAGGCTCTTAATTCTCTTCTAATTACAACATATGCAATTAAAAGCTCACTCTTAGCTCAAGAAGCAATAGGGAGAGAGCAACACATGTAACACCTCCCAAAAGACAATAAATCCAACAACTAGCAAATGCCCCCCGAAGGTCTCCTTTTATAGCCTCACAAAGAAAACTAGCCGTTAGGAGGTAAAATGGGTATTAAATGCACTAATACTAGCTGTCGCTACAGTACCCCCCGGCACTATCGCCCATGTAGGACCGGCACTACTTGCCTTTAAACTCAAAAACACCTTCTCTGGCAAATAACTACCGCAAAATTCAGCGGAGCGGCACTATCACATTTTCAGCTACTAAAATGCTTATAACTTTTTACTCCGAACTCCGATTTAGATGATCTTGGCGGAAACCACGGCGGTGGCTCAAGCGACTTCGACAAGCTCGTTCTACTCAACGACGGCACCTCGGGCTTGAACAACTGGACAAGCAGATGCGGCACGACTTGAGGCTCACGAGGCTAAGCTCAGGTCGCCTTTTAAAGCAACACAGGGCATGTTGTGGCTAGATTCCTCTCCGAGGCGGCGGCGGAAACATATCCGTGGCGGAGACATCGGCGGTGCAAAGACGACGCCCTGGAGCCGTCCATGTGGCACGATAACCGATCGCAACGCAATCAGTTTCGATGCAATCCAAACTGCTCACAAGATCAACGCCCAAGATCAGGATCCAAATCACATGCCTACATGCCTAATCGCATGCGTCCGATCAGGATCCAATGGCTAGGCACATTAGGGTTTCTCATCCGACTCCAACTAATCTCAACCGCACGATACCAGATCAACGGTGGTGATCGCGTACTTGGGCTTCAGCTGGGTTGGGTGAATCGGGCCGGCTCAGGGAAATGGGCTGAGCCCAATACTGTATCAAAGATTTTAAAAGTTTTTCTATTTAAAAATAATATTAGATATTAGAATAATTCAAATAAAATAGTAAAAATACCAAAACATTCCAGAAAAATTCTGGAAAATATTTTGAGATATTTGGAACTCAAATCAAATAATTTGGGAAAATTTTATTTAAATTTTTCATAGAATTTAATAATAACCATATTTAGCATAATTCAAAAATACAAAATAAATTTAAAAAAATCAAAAATTCATAAAATGTATGAATAACATTATTAGAATTTTTTGAGCTAAAATTTGGGATGTTACAGTGCTAGAGCACGGGAGTTTTCTTCCGCGCTACCAGACCAAGAAAGCTTACTTCCGTGCTCTCCATACGTGATAGGTGTGGATCAAGTGGCTATTTTTGAAAATAATTTCGCACGGGGCTAGTTTTGTAAAAAAATCGAGAGGGCTAGTGCAGTGAACACTTTGCAAATTTGAAGGTTGGCAGCAGTGAAGGATATTGCATTGCAGCCCTATATTCAGCCATTCCATCATCTATATATTTCTTCTCTTAGAACATGTACAATGATACGATATCAGCTATCTATGTATCTTGCCACATAAGATTTTTGCTGATATAGTGGAGAAGGAGAAGAGAGAGCATAGCTGTATCTTCGTTAAAAGTTGACCATATAGACTGCATAAAACACCATTATATGAGTTATTGTTTATAATAACATATTTTCATACCATAATTAAAAGATTGTAGGATCTCATAAAGATAATCTTTAAGATGCTATCTATTGTAAAAGTTATTTCTAGTTTTGCCTAAAATGATATAGAAGAGTATATAGATAATCGTCTCTACTAATATGCATGCTCTTATTTGATACGGTTTGGCAATGATTGGAAGAGACCTAAGCAAACTTCATAAGCCATATATTACAGCAGCACACGTGATAACAGGGCGTGGAAGGCATAAAATCCCGAAGGAATATACACTAATCAGATGCCGCCAAAAACAATTCACCTGACCAAATTCCAAACCCTCGTTGACAAACGGGCCAACTTCTCGATCAACCAAATAGAATATCCCAGCCAACCATAGTTGAATGGATAATGGTATAATACTACTGCCTCTATTTCACAATATTTATATATACGCGTACCAACGAGACTCAAAACTAAAGTAAAATTTAATGGGTTAGGATCATGCTTACCACCGTTATATAGATATAGTACTAGTAATAGGTGTTAAGGAATCTCGCTATCGAATAGTCCGGGGTTCCCGAACAGATCTGAATTGAGAACAGAAAGAGAGAGAAACACGTGTTTAGAGAGAGCAACAGCGGAAATACTTTATTGCTAATAAATGCTTGTACATTAGGGGGGACCCCTCCTCCTTTTATAGCGCTCATCCAGGGTTTTGACTAAGGGACCACATGGGCCTTCCAATGGGCTATTAGGGTTTCTTAACACTCCCCCTTGGGCCCTTTGCCGCGAGATGCATATGCCTCATTAAAACTCCAGAAAAACCCAGTGGGAAAAATACTTGGAGAAAGAGTACATAGCATACGCTTACTATGTTGCACGAATTGCCTCGTTAAAACCTTATGCAAGAAAACTTCATGAAAAACTTGCTAAGGAAAAAGAGTACAATTCTCCCAACTTCAATTGCTAATCTTCGAGATTCATGTTGGGTATTCATAATTCATCTTCGAGATTCATGTGGGAGTATGTGAAATATCTCCCCCTGAAATCCGCACTTCTCTAAGTCTCATCATCCCAATTCCTTTCACGCACCTTTCAAAGGTAGATGCTGGGAGTGATTTAGTGAACAAATCTGCAAGATTTTCACATGACTTAGTATGCAATATCTTGATCTCGTTCATCTTATGCAATTCGTGAGCATAGAAGAACTTGGGGTTGATATGCTTCGTGAGATTACTCTTCATATAACCCATCTGTGCTTGGGCAACACAAGCTGCATTATCTTCATAAATGATTGTGGGAGTTTGCTCAATGTTCAAACCACATAACTTCTGGATGTGGTGAACCATTCTTCTGAGCTATGCACATTCACGAGATGCTTCATGTAAAGCGATGATTTCCGAGTGGTTTGTCGACGTCGAGACAAGAGTCTGTTTAGACGACTTCCAAGAAATTGTTGTTCCTCCACATAGGAAAACATAGCCAGTTTGGGACTTGCCAGTATGTGGGTCTGATAAGCACCCAGCATCGGCGTAGCCAACCAAATTCAATTCATTGTTTCTTCTGAAAAACAGACCAAGGTCTTTGCTTCCTTGGAGGTAACGGAAGATGTCCTTGATCCCTTTCCAATGCCTTTTGGTGGGTTCCAGATTTGTCGAGCTAGCAAATTCACAATGAACGCAATGTCCTACCTGGTGCTATTTGCAAGGTACATGAGCGCTCAAGCTGCACTCGGATATGGGAATTCTGCTCCCGGGACTTCCTCCCCTCTTCTCTAGGTGCAGTATGGATCTAGGTGCGCTTGGAGTGACCTTGAGCCATTGGAGTCTTTGCGGGATATGCTTTTTCAAATCCAAATCTTTCCAACACTTTCTGCGTGTAGGTTGATTGATGTACCAAGATTCCTCCTTGGACATGTTCAAGTGCAAGCCTAAACAAAACTTGGTTTTACCCAAATCCTTCATTTCAAACTCGGACTTCAAGTATGAGCATGCTTCTTCGATTTCTTCATTCGTCCCAATGATGTTCAAGTCATCTACATAGACGGAGATTATACGAGAATCCATTCGGGATCATTGTATAAACACACATGGACAATCTTCGCTATTTGTGTAGCCTTTCTTGCGAGAGAAAGTCACTCAGCGATTGTACCACATTCTTCCTAATCGCTTAAATTATCATACATGATTTCTCTAATTTCACATTGTCTGATTTCTATTTGCTCCGTCTTGGTTGGGATAGGAATTCCTTAGGTACTTTCATGTATATATCCGAATCCAAGTTTCCATACAAATATCTTTGTGACAACATCCATTAGCTTCATTCTCAACTTCAAGTTGATCGCCATTGAGATCAAATATCTAAAGGTAATACCTCCCATGGTGGAGAATAGGTTTCTTCATAATCAACTCCGGGCGTTGAGTGAAACCTTGAACTACAAGCCTTGCTTTGTACCTTACAACCGTTGTTTTCATTCCTCTTAGAACAAAGACCCATTTGTGACCTCACGGGGTTTATATGGGGAGGTGTGCGGCATCGAGCCCAAACACCTCTCTCTTGT
The DNA here is from genome assembly GCA_036346275.1 of Otatea glauca. NCBI lineage: Eukaryota > Viridiplantae > Streptophyta > Magnoliopsida > Poales > Poaceae > Otatea > Otatea glauca. The sequence continues at coordinate 18,962,519 of CM070717.1, read as the reverse complement.
TGGAGAGACTAACTCTGCGATGATTGCCTTTTCTATTCTTCCCAATCTAGCCTTTTCTTGCACTCTGCGAGAGATGCGAGCTCGGGATCATGATCAATGATCGAGGCAATCTTCTTTCGAAGTATGCATCAACGTTGGATGTTGCTCTATTCGAGGATTCTCCTGTTATTACAAAGTTTATGGCCATTTCTTCATGGGTGCTTCATGCACTTCTACTTGCTCTTCTCTGCTTTTCCCTATCGCAGGAGCAAGTTCCTTTAGCTTTTCATCGCCTATGTGTGCGCACACATTATTTCAGCGGCTTCTGTAGTGGAAGATTCAAGTCCGGAATTGCCTTTCTGTTGGCTTCTTTCCGTGCAGTCTCAACCGCTCCCCTTCTTTCCTTAGGGCATTTTCGTGATTGGTTGTGGTAAATCCTCTCGCCCGATTTCTCCAGACGTCTCCGGGTACTTTGGGTTTGAGGAGCAGTTACTGCTCTTTTCTTTGAGGCCTCTGAGCAGGTTGAGGATACCTTCTATTTTCTTTGGTATTTCCACCCTCTCGGTGCATTTCTTGCGGGTACATGCGACTTAACCACGCCCTTTAGATCACAAAATGATCGAGCGGTTCATTTGCTAAATTCGCAAATCGATTATCTTCGGACTTCTTGATTTGCTTCATTAGTGCGGGGTCATGTGCGGGGATCGGTGGAATGCCATATGATTTCCGGCATTTTTCATCCAAAGGTTGATTTCCTCCCTAATGACGGAAGCGATCCTCGTCAAAGATGCAATCGTGAATCGGCTGTATGCAAGTCTCCGATCATGGGTTCCAAATACGATTATGGATGCACTCTCATAACCAACGTATATCCCGGACTTGCGGAGAGGGCCCATTGCGATCCGTGAGGGTGGTATAGGTACATATACCATACACCCAAATTTTCTAAGATGGGAGATCTTGGGATGATCCGTGCACAAGTCGCATAGGAGAATGGATGTTGTAGGTCGACGGTCTAAAATTGATAAGAGCTGCCGCATGCAGGATGCGTGTCCCCAACAAGTGTTGGGCAAGTTACAACTCTGCAAAAGCGGTCCGGCAATGAACTTAATCCTCTTTATTAGTTCTTACGCTAGTCCATTCTGCGTATGGGCGTGCGATGCGGAGTGCTCAATCGCTATCCTCATTGCCGTGCAATAATCATCAAATGTCTTTGAAGTAAATTCTCGGCATTGTCCATTCGATGGACTTCACGCGATGATCAGGGAAAGCATTCTTAATTCTTATGATCTGCGAGATCAGCTTTGCAAAAGCATGGTTTCTTGTTGACAACAAGCATACATGCGACCATTTCGAGGAAGCATCGATGAGCACCATAAAGTATCGAAACGGCCTTGACAGGGGCTGAATCGGACCGCAAATATCCCCCTGGATGCGTTCCAGGAATGCAGGGATTTCACTTTGCACTTTCATGACAGAGGGTCTAGTTATTAATTTCCCGGTGGCACATGCAGGGCACACAAAATCTTCATGATTCGGGAAATTTTTAACATTAATACCATGACCTTGTGAGTTGTTCACTATATTTCTCATCATTGTAAGACCAGGATGACCTAATCTACCATGCCATAAAGAAAATAACTCAGAGCTTCTAAAAACAGTCTTCAAGGAAGTATACACTTCGGGTGCATGAATATTCGTGTAGTACAACCCAGATTCATATGAGGTGCATTTTTCTAGTACCATTTTTCCACATACCGCGTGCTTCACAATGCACAAGTATTCTTTGCCATTTTCTTCATTGGTTTCTACGTGAAAACCATTGGCGCGGATGTCTTTAAAGCTTAAGAGAGTGCGCGTTGATTCGAGGTACAAAGGGCTTCTTCAATTACGAGTTGTACCCATAGGCAATATAATAGTGGCTCTTCCCGAGCCGATTACATATGAGTCGCTTCTGCGATCGTAGTAATCTTTCGGCGTTCTTCGTGATCGATTGAAAGTATTTAGACTCTCTTAAGATGGTATTTGTTGTGCCACTATCAACAATGCATATCTCTTCCATTTAGGCGCTACGATTTCTAGATAAAAGAAATATAATTCTTAATCATATAGAGGCAAAACAATCCAAATATTGCTTGCAAATTTAAAGAATACTAGAATAAAGAATAAATTGCGTATTTATTCATAAAAGAAGTTTGCTCTTCTAGAGCTTACGATTCATTATTCGAAAGAAAAGCTAACAACCATAATCTAAAAAATGCGATTCATGCATTAACGGGCTTTGGACTTTCCTTGGCACGAAACTTCTCTTTTCACCTGTTTGCCCTTCTTTCTATGAGTGGGCTTTTTCACCTTGTAGCTATTGGCATTGACTTACGTGCGCATTCCCTTCCAAGTGGTCGTGAGACATAGTTCTTGCATAGAACATCGTCTTGCGATTCCGCAACTTGCATTACATCAATCAGTTCGCTATACTCCTTGTATGCGTCCTGACGATAGCTGCGTGCACTCTGGGTAGCATTTGGGTGGAAGGTGGAGAGGGTTTTCTCAATCTTCTCCTCATCAGTGATCTTCTTGCCACATAGGGAGAGATTGGTACAAATTCTGTGCAAGGCAGAATTGTACTCGGCCACAGTTTTAAAGTCTGCAAACCTCAAGCGTACCCAATCTTGCTGTGCTTGGGGCAAGATGGTGTACTTGAGCTTTTCGAACCGCTTCAGTGCGGTCAAAGCTCATGCGCACTCTCTTCAGCCATGTATTCATTCTTCAAAGTGGCTGAGAGGTGGTGCCTGAGAAAATGCAGGGCTTGATCGTTCTGCTCAGCGGTAGGTTTTGAATCCTACGAGGACCCTAGACCAATCGCGGAGCGGAGCTTCTTGCCCCCAAGGACGATCTTTACGTCCGATGCCCAAGTGAGATAGTTACGACTGTGTGGGCCGATTCTTCAAACTCACGATTCACAATTCGAGACATCTGCATGATTTCAAAATTCTGGTTTAGATTACTGCGTGTAATCTGATAGGATATGGTTGCATAAAGCATAAAGTGCAGAAAAAAACATATGCATTGCATTATATAAAATAAAGCAATGAATTCAAAATTCATAAAGAATATTCATAAATGCAGAGAAATAAAACTAGAAAATTAAAAACAGAGCCAAATAAATCTTCTTGATTTTCTGGCAATTTTTCAAATTTTCTGCAATTTTTTTTGTTTTTTTTTCTCTTTTCTTTCTTCTTTTTCTTTTTTTTCTTTCCAAAGTAGTCGTAGGGTGGGCCTTCTTTTACGCCCACGACTTCAGCGCTAGGGTTTCCCTAGCGCAGCCGCCCGCCTCCTCTCTCCTTTTTCTTTCTTTCACTTCACCCATCCGTTTCTTCTTCTTTGCTTCTTCCGCCGCGCCTTCCTTTCATTCTTGCGCCGCCTCCCCTTCGTGCTTGAACAGCGGCGGTTCGGCCGACCATGATTTGCACACGAGGCCGGAGGCGACGCGGCGGCGACGCGGCCGGTTTCATGCGCGCGAAGTCGGGCGGCGGGGCACGTGTCGGCGGTGGCGGTCTTGCGGGCAAAAACGACGGCACACGCCGAAAGCGCGCGGGAAGCCGAGGCGGGCGGCGCTGCGTGTCTGTGCGCGGCCTTCCGTCTGTGATGGCCTTGGCCGGGCCGGAAACCAGTACAGGCCGGGCCGGCCGAGGTGCGATGAGCCGGCCGAGGCGGCGTGGCGGAGGCGCGCGCGGCCGGCGGAGTTCAGTTGGGACCGACGGCGCGGTGTGGGCGGAGCCACGCGGCCGTCTTGGGGCTGGCCGCAGACCGTCGACGGCGACGCTGCGGATCGAGGCGGCGGCAGCGACGCCGGAGGCCGAGCCGGCTGTCGGCGGCGGTCAGGCGCCAGCGGCCGGCGGCGCACGGCGCTCGTCTGTGCGGCCGAGGCGGCCGGGCGTCGAGGCTTCGTGGCGCTTCTTTGCGCGAGCCGGCCGGCCGGCCGGCGGCGGCGGCCGGCCGGGCGGCACACGTGCGGCGCGCGGCCAGAAGGGCTGCGCGCGGCGGGGGTTCGGCTCTGGCCGTCTGCGCCGCGGCGGCGGCGAGAGGCGCAGCACGGCGCTTCATGCTTGCGCTGCGGTGGTGGCGCCGGCGTCGAGACAACCGGGCGGCGGCGTGGCGCGTGCCTCGGTGCGGCGCGCGGGCGGCGATGCTTCGCGTGGCGGCGGCGGTGCCGAGCACACGACGGCGGCGATGGCGGCTTCGCCAGCGGCTGCGTCTTGCGGGCGGCGCGGTTTTTTTTCTTTGCATGAACAGTAAATTCAATTGTAAAAAAATAGTTTTGTACTGTAGCTTCGAGCCATATCCGCGTAGCTTCATACCACGCGACAAACAGTACGAGATACAAAAGGTAGATGCATGCATAAGAACGACAGCGATTAGAAATAATCACCGATTCTCACCTCTTCTCACCTTTTCAATTCTGATCTCCGTAGAGCAATTCGTGCTGATAACGTGTTAAGGAACCTCGCTATCGAATAGTCCGGGGTTCCCGAACAGATCTGAATTGGAGAACAGAAAGAGAGAGAGACACGTGTTTAGGGAGAGCAACAGCGGAAATACTTTATTGCTAATGAATGCTTGTACATTAGGGGGACCCCTCCTCCTTTTATAGCGCTCATCCAGGGTTTTGGCTAAGGGACCACATGGGCCTTCCAATGGGCTATTAGGGTTTCTTAACAATAGGGACGATTATAGTATAATTTCAATAAATTTCGCTTAAATTAGACCTCTTTTGTTCGTGTACCGATAAATATTGTGAAATAGAGGTAACCGGCCTATAGCATTATCGTTACCGGGGGCTATTTGGTTTGCTTTTAATTATTGTCCATACATGTCTACCAAATTTTGATAACATTGACCAAACTTAATAAACATTTGCCTTACTATCAAATAACAATTTTTGATAAAGTTTGGTAAGCCGAATCTATCATCCAACCAAACGCCACCTCGCCATCCATCATCACGCGACACAAGGTCACAAATTTTGTTTCATGACACATCTCAAGGGCGGCTAAAATCCGAAATTTTGACAAAGATTTTGGCCGAACTAGAAAAACCAAATTTCAAATACAGTATTTTGGTGGCCGGTAAAACCGAATTTTTGGTCGAAATGACCAAAATCTCCCCCGAAATGACCAAAAATTCGGTCTTTTCAACCCATGTGAAATGATCTTCCGTAATGACCGAAATTTGTATATCTATTGTTTTTGCAAAATTTCACATGCATTCAGCAGAAAAGGCATTATAATTTCCTACAAAAAATTTGGTGCTAAATTCAATCCTACAAACATGAAATCCGATCGAATTTGTGATCATCTCAGTTAAAAAAAATCTCACTAAAAAAATCCCGAAATCACTGCAGTAATTTGAATATTTTCACATTTTTTTATCTCACCGATAGTTGGAATCTCGATCCAACCAAAAGCCGAGATTTCGACCAGATTTTGAAACCTGATGCGACATTGCTTTGCGAACTTGCGATCATCTCTACTACTTCTAATTAGGAGTTGGTGACGGTCCGTTCTTCTCCAAAGTACCTGAGCCATTAGATCTGACATCAACGGCTGACGCAACACCTGTTCCCCACCTCCGTCTCCCTCTCCCCCACGTTTCGAATCTAGGAAACCAACTCAAACCGAATCGTCGCACCCTAATCTGGAGTAGCGTTGAGCACATCGCCTAATGGAACCTCCTTCCTCTCCACCCTCATACGACTCCTTCCTCTCCACCCTTATGCGCGGGGACTCCTGCCGTTGTTGCCGCCGTCGAGCTCCTCCTGCTTTCTGGGCATCACGCCGCCGAGCGACGCTTCCTTTGCACCGCGTTGCCTCTCCTCCCAGCCGGACATGTCACGCCGGGCGAGCGCTGGCCGCCACCCATGCTCAGAGCTGAAGCAGATCATCAGAGATCGTGCCCACTCGGGAAACCTCCGCCTCGAGTACACACTCAACCTGTTCGACGGATTGCTCCCACAAGCCAGGCCAGCCTCGGTTTATGCCTTCAACCAGCTCCTCACTACCATCTGCTGTGCCCCAGCCTCCTCCTCCGTGTGAGATGGCCTTGTGCTCGCCGTCTCCCTCTTCAACCGCATGGCCTGAGCTGGCGCCAAATATTACTCGCTGATGGACTATCTTTGCAAGAACGGAAAATGTGCAGATGCTAGAAAGATATTTGATTCTATGGTTGAGAAGGGCCAAAAACCCGATGCTACTACCTATGCCAGTCTGCTTCATGAGTACGCCACCTAAGGAGCTCTTGTTGAAATGCATGATTTCCTAGATTTGATGGTAGGAAATGGTATTCCACCTAACCAGCATGCCTTCAACATACTTTAGATTTGTGTGGCTCAATTAAGTTTCATTGGATTCGCATAACTATGTTCAAAATTTCTATGCCTTTCTTTAGAAATTTGTACACTTGGCTCTCTATCATTAGATTGGCAATTATCAATAAGTATTTGACATGTTGTCCTCTATTGTGGTTTCATGATTTTTCTGGAGTTTGTTTGGTTTATTTTTGAACTGATCCATTCATGGTACGAAAAACTTTGAGGTGACATTCCAAATTGTCAGACGCCAGAAAGAGGACGCACTTAACTTTCGTATCAATAAGGAGAATGAATTAAGTGCAATTGAAAAGGTAAGAATCGGAAGAAACACCTCGACACAATGGGAAAATCGTCTTCACCATTAAACTCCGCTGGCCCTTATTAATATTGCTAATATTGTTGTTTATATTTATGTAAAGTAGACCGAAAAACTCCCATTCCTGCGAAGGGGCTAAGTGTCTCTTTGATGGAGTTATGTTCTTATTATATCTCTACTACTTCTAATTAGGAGTTGGTGACAGTCTGTTCTCCTCCAGAGCACCTGATCTGTTGGATCTAGCACGAACAGCTGAGATGGAAGGAGATTGTTACATAGTTTGCAGTTTATCTGGCCAACAAATTTTCAAATTTTTGAATCGGTTTAGTTTAAAATGTTAGCCGCATCGATCTTGACTTGACGTTAGAAAAGAAACTAACAGAATCAATTAGGATGTATGAACGTTTTACCTTGTCGAACTGCTTGAGTTGTTGGTGCTCATCCTCGCTCTTATTCTTGAGCTTGGTGCGATACTGGCAGAAGCTCTGGAACTGATACACGAACTCGTCGACCATGTCCCAGAGTCACTGGTTAGGAAGCTGCATATTGACGACGCCGTGGAGGACGACGCTGAAGACGTCGCAGTAGTTGTTACACGACTCGATCGTAGCGGTGGTGGCGATTAGCGAGGATAGGCGTGCGTGGCGCGGCGCATGCAGCTCGCGGTAGAGGAGGAAGACGTGGTCGCCATCAAAGTAGGGAGTGACGGCCTCGGCGGAGGGGCAGGGCGCATCACGGAAGAGGCGATCGGAGAGGCGTTGGAAGCCACCCTCGTACATCTGGTGGATCTCGTAGACGTTCTTGTCGTGAATGTGGCGGTACAGGTGCACAACGAACATCTTCACCAAGTCTGGCACGTAACTAGGGTAGTACACGTCGGCCCCGCCGTGCGGCTTCGGTGCATCGTCCTCCCGGTCGTAGGTCGATGCCATGGTGAGCAGGGGATTGCTTAGGGTTCGGGGGTTGCAGCAGCGGCATGCGGGTCGGAAGCTGGAAGCATTGCGTTTAGAGTGGGGTTTTTGCGGGCTGGTGCTTGCGGCCTCACGGATCTAGGAAAGGGCGGGATGACTATCGGCATGGCTCTATGGGCCGTGAGATTTCGCGTTTTTGGTTGGCTTGTCCAATGCCGTTTCGGCACGCATCAAACAAACCAGTGTATTTACCCTACATTGGAAAAACGCTAGAGCCAGATTGAGCCGCGCCACCATCTGATTAGAAGCACGCGGACGGTGGCGACTCACCAGTGCGCGAAATTTTTATAATTTGATGAATTGATTTAAACTTTCAACCATTGCACATTTAGAGTAAACAGTATCATTCAGACAGAATTAGTGCTCTTTGCAAATAATTTTTTGGTCGCAAAGTGAGTTTTCATTGCAACGTACGGGCACATGACTAATCTAAGCTAAACCACGACTTGAGCTGGACGTCCGATGCGTTCCTACCTCCCTTCCCACCGTGTAGGAAGGAATAGCATGCTGTTCCGGGCACTCCAAGCCACTGCTGCACTTCTTTTTCTTCTTTTTTAGGGTAGGCACTGCTGCACTTTGCAAGCCTTTCAGTCGAAGCTTTTGCATGGTCCTCCTTCACATTTTTGTTTCATCTTTCGAAGATTTTGTTTCATCCTTAGCCTCCTTTACAAGAAAATTATAAATAAAACATCCTTTTCTACTGCGGATGTAACGACATACAACACCTATGACCTACCGTACTCTCCTATCAGGTAAGTCGTCGGCTCCACACTCTTTGCGGTAGATGAGCTACCGCAATACCCTAGCTCGGCAGTTTCCTGCCGAGGTAGGGGAGTATAGTAGGTGACAGATACTTTCACAGTTGAAAAGATGATTAGATTTGAAATTTCGTTAGGGAAAACAGCAATGATGAAAAAAAATGCGTAGGAAGACAAATAAACCGAGGTTTACTTGCCACCTCACTGTGAAGTGCGCCAGCATCACGCGCATAGCCAGTAGCGGATTTCGGACGTGTAGCGTATATATTTCAGAAAAAATCCAGAGAAATACTGTACTCTACCGGTACTATATATATGTTCTTTTTCTTCGAGACAACGATATCATTGACTACTGGTATATCTGCATCTCGATGACCCTACAGAAACAAGCACAGGAGTGCACGGGACTTCATGGTCCCACGCCCCATCAGAGTGAAGATTCGCATCCTAGGTCATCAAGCTGTTATGCAATTTCTTCTTGAGAAGAAACGATATTCTTGAGAAGGTACATTTTCAACACAAAATTGCACACCATGAAACTAGCAGACTTCAAAACTAGGGAATACTTGCTCTAAAACTAAATGAAAGATTACTAGTGAAATCGCTGCCTGAACCAACGAAAAACAGCTTAGGCTAGCTCGCTTGATTTAGCACAATATAGCTCGCATTCTAATATATCGTAAATTTTAGTTGATAAACTAAAACGAAATTAGGGTTTATAGTTAACGTATGTTGTAGCACCTAAGATTTTCTTGCAATTTCTACCAATATATGACATTTGAAGGTTGTACTACTAGTTTACTAGTCATGTCAGTGCCCTGGTTTATAATCACCTCATGTGATTGAAGCATTGAACACCATTTTCATTATATTTGGCTAGAGACAAAAACCTTTTTTTTTTAAACGGAAACGGAAATTTTTTGTCAGAAACGGGAGAGCCATTTTCGACGAAAACGAAAATTCCGTATAAATGAAACCGGAAATTCCATCAGAAACTTGGCCTACTTTACAAAAAGTAGAATGGAGAATTTACATTTATTTTTGAATTAAAATAGTTTCAGAAATTCAAATGGCTTTATAGAAAAAATCAAATAGAGTTCAAAAATTCCAGAAAAATCTCAAAAATACTTTGGAACCTAGGAAAATTATTTCTAGCATAATTTTGGTTTTATTTTTCACGAATAAATTAATTTTATAAATCTAAAAATAGAAAAATGACATTTATAAACTCCGAAAAATCCAGGATAAATCTTAGAAAATCATAAATAAACATTGAACAATAATATACAAATTTTAGAGCGTTACACCTTTATAATTGGGTCAATGATAATGATATGGATGAGGACATGATGGTCTAATCTAGAGGACAAATAGCGTGCCTTTAGCTGTCAAACTTGAGAAAAAAACTTCTTAGTGATACTGATGAACAAAACATTATTCTTGTGTCTGCCTTAAAGGTGAAACATCTATTGGCCGTTCCCATTTTCATCCCCAGTAGAGAGTCGAGACCAGCTCGTGTTAAAAGAGAAGCCGAGTACGAGCCCGAATTTTTTTTAAAATAATACATTTTTTAATTCAAATTGCAAAAATATATCACGAATTTCTTTTTCAAAAGTGTACGTCGCTGACTGGTTCGGCGAGGCAAGCACATGTCGCCCAACCAGTGGGCGACATGTCCATGTCACCGGCTTGTCGCCCTCCCATTCGGCGACAACGAAAAAATCGCACAATGGTTGGGCGACAGGCGCGCGCGCTGTCCCCTGTCGCCCAACCAGAGGGCGACTTGAGGGCTATAAATTCCATTCGGCCGATAGCAGAAGAAGAAAGAAGAAAGGGAGGAAAAAGAGAAGAGAAGAGGGAGGAAGAAGAGAGAAAAGAGAAGGGGGAGGAAAAGAAGAAAAGAAGGGAGGAAGAGCAGCGGCTGCACGTCGGTTATTTTCGTAGTTTAATTTATTTAGTGTTTAGGGTTATGATTTTATGTAGTTATTTTTGTGGTTTAATTTGTTTAGGGTTTAGCGTTAGGGTTAGGGTTAGATTTAATTATTTTCGCGGTTTAATTTGTTTAGTGGTTAGGGTTAGGGTTAGATGTAGTTGTTTTTGCGGTTTATTTTGTTTAGGGTTTAGGGTTAGGGTTAGATGTAGTTATTTTCGCGGTTTATTTTGTTTAGGGTTAGGGTTAGATGTAGTTATTTTCGCGATTTATTTTGTTTAGGGTTAGGGTTAGATGTTGTTATTTTCGCGATTTATTTTGTTTAGGTTTTAGGGTTAGGGTTAAATGTAGTTATTTTCGCGGTTTATTTTGTTTAGGGTTTAGGGTTAGGTCTAGATCTAGTTATATGGTTGTTTTTACGAATAATAATATGTTGTTACGTTTTTTAGAGATAGATGTAGATATATATGTTTTTGACATATAGAAGTGCACATATATATATTGTTAGGGTTGTAGATGTTTTTTAGAAATACAAGTACAGAGATGAATATTTTTAGTAATGTAGATATTTTTAGCATAGTTTTTTGCATCTGAAATGGGCACACTTGGTTTCCAAGTAATGATATTCGTAGGAATGTATATATTTTTTAGAAATAGAAGTAGCGACAGTGGTACACTTCCCGTACCCGTTTGCGTTTGGTACATGTCGACTCGGATCCTCCTAGACACATCCCCAGGGTGAGGGACACGTATCCCCGCCATACGGACTCGGTTCTGCACAGTGCGGTAAGTTTTGTCTAATGTATGATGTATTTTCGTATTGTATTTTCCAGATTAATTTGTTAGGTTAATTCGTAATGTATTTTTCAGACTGATGTGCTAGCCCAGTACTACGAGGAGTCCGGGAGCTTCCTTTCTCATCTGTTTCGTGGGGTAGATGTGACCTCCTTCTTCGCGAGGTTCAGGGAGAGCGCCAGACGCACCCTCGAGTTGGCAGGATGGCGCACGCCTCGCGATGTGGCTCACGACGCTCACGGCGTGCCGCTTACTGCAGGAAGGAGTGTTCCAGGTACATCTTCACACGCCACGGCCTCCCGTCCAACCGTCACGCCGACTTACGCGATAGGACGAGCTGCTGGACACGCTGGTCTAGCCCCTCACGTCGGAGGTGAGTACTTTATCCCACTTTGTATGTTTTCTAATTATTTTTTGAATGTCACCAACAATTATTCATTTCTTACAGGCTCATAGGCACGGTGGTTCTCCTCTGCAGCTTCACCTGCCCCTGACGACTACGAGGGGCAGTTTGATGATGCAGCCCATGCGGATTTCGACCTCGACGATGGTGGCGTGTCGAGATACTTCGCTGATCCGGATGAGCCTGGATCATCGCAATTGCAGGGAGCACCACCACCGACGCAGCCTTCTCAGCCAGAGTACGCTACACCTCCAGCTAGACCACAGAGGGCCCACCACGCACCGGCGCAGTTCACCTACTCGCAGGGGTAGGTTCGTAGGAGGCCTGCCCAACCGCGAGGAAGCGCCCAGAAACAGGGGCGCCAGTAGTTTGTTATGTTATTTTAGCTTACGTATTTGGTTATTACATTGTGACATACTTTTCATCTTATGTATTTAGTTATATACGATATATTTTTGTTATGGTAGTAACCTCTTACTTTTGGTTATGAAATATTGTTATTCTTTGTTACAGTAGCCCTGCTTTCAAGCATAACGAAGTACTGGCGTGTAGCAGCTTTTCATAGCGAATAGTCTACTCACGGGCGTGCAGCCTTGTCAGGCTGATTAGACAAGTCACATGCATCAGCTTTGTCAGCCTTGTCGGGCCGATGAGACAAGTCACATGCATCAGCTTTGTCAGCCTTGTCAGGCTGATTAGACAAGTCACATGCATCAGCTTTGTCAGCCTTGTCGTGCAGCTTTGATGATGGGTGACACGTCGTGCAGCTTTTCACAGAGGATGCCGGCCCATCAGTGCTGTAGTTGTGTGGAGTAACCCCTCACCACCACTATAAAACCGGCGGAGGGGTAGACATCCAACAACGCCCAACCAAAGAATACACGTCACCGAATCTACACAAATTAGGGCACGATGTCGTTCTACCGTCGCCTCTTCAGCAAGCAGAAGTCATCCCGCCCCGAGTACCCGGATACTAGTAGCGTTGACGCCCCAGTTCTGCCGGAGTTGCCCCGACCCAAATGCGATTGCAACCTTCCGGCGAAGATGATGCAATCTACCCACGGAGAGACGGCCGCCCGTGCTCACTACTGTTGTCCCCGCTCTTACCGGGTAAACCTACTGGTGTCCATACAATACAGGGTAACAATACCATTTCATGCATCGTTCTTTCTTTTCTCAGCACAAGGACCGGTGTTGCTTCTTCCAATGGATCGACGGGCCGGAACGACGTGACTACAAATTTATCGACAACTACCATGACACCTACCCCGCTTCGCCCGAGAACTTCACCCGGTGGGAGAGGCCGCCAGGACAAGTCCCCGCTCTAGATCGACCAGAGTTCAGAGCCGGTGGGCAAGGGGCCAACCAATCGGTGAGTTTCATGCGACGTACTCATGTTTCACTCACAAAATAGTAATTCTATACCAGTTCATCGCATACAGGAGTTCAAAAAGAAAATTGCGAAATTGCTCGAGTCAAAGGAGAAACCTCCTCAAGTGCCACCCGAAAGCCCCGACTTTTGCGAACACGGCCTGCAGGCAGTGGTTGATACCTGCCACGATGATCTAGCGGACCGGAGATTCTACCGATGCCCCTTGACCGAGGATGAATGGTGCGGCTACTTCAACTGGGTGGACCCGAAGACGTACCACCCACATCTCAAACTTCTTGTATGGGATAACTGGGGGGAGCAACCCTCTCCGTAGTGCTACTACCGCCCAGAAAAGCCAGACCCCGAGTACGCCTACAGTGTTATTCAACGACCAAAGCGGGCATACTGCATTGACTGCAGGGCACGCTTCCGGTTGTACAAGGATAAGCACAACACACACCTCCTGCACCATATAGTGGAGTGCGAGCCGAAATAGAGCAGGCGTCTCGGCAAGTCTCCGCCAACGGCCAACGCAACAGAGGTGCAAGAGGGTACCTCCTCTCGAAGAGGAAGGGACAAGGGGAAGCAGTCGGTCGAGGTCCGCACCACGCAACAAATCCTTGACGCGTTACGCAGACCATCCGGGAACCCGGGTGATATTAACATAGGGGACGCCGGGAATCGGGATGACCAAAAAATTCTGTCTTATACACTCGAGACGTACGGCATAGGCCACCCATTCGGCGACAGCTGGGAGCACTGCGGATCCCCATGGAGTTTTTTCGTAGTAGGGATTGAGCAGTGTCCGAGTACAAATCTCAAAATTTACACGGGTCAGGTAATATGCAGAAAATATGGGACATCATTCTGGCTGTACCCAGATAGGCAGAACGATCATCTGTTCCACTATGACAAACAGTGCTTTCGTTCGTTAGTTAGTTAGTTCGTCAAGCAATTTCGTCACTGTTGTAATGCCCTTGTAATATAATATAATCTATTGCTTATTTTATCATCTGAACTTTCAGTGCATGTGCCCTTATGTATGTTCAACAAATAGTTTAAATGCTTCGTAGGAACTATTCATAACATGAGTTGTTATGGTAGTGCATGTATCAAAGATCAAATGTGGTCCACTGTTCATAAAAATACCGTTTAGACATGATATTTTACGGGCCGCCGAAAAGGCTAAAAAATGACATGAGTTGTTGCCGACTACATTACTTAGGGTTATTGCACTAGTGGAAATTAGATGCAAAGCAAGGTGTAAATTACACATTTCTCCATAATATGGTAGTTCATGTATTAAAGATCAAATGTGGTCCACTGTTCATAAAAATACCGTTTAAACATGATATTTTACAGGCCGCCGAAAAGGTTAAAAAACATGACATGAGTTGTTGCCGACTATATTACTTAGGGTTATTGTACTAGTGGAAATTAGATGCAAAGCAATGTGTAAATTACACATTTCTCCATAATATAGTAGTGCATGTATCAAAGATCAAACGTGGTCTACTGTTAAAAAAAATACCGTTTAGACATGATATTTTAACAATACCGTTTAGACATGATATTTTACAGGCCACCGAAAAGGCTAAAAAACACACTCTACTTGCTCACTTTGAATTTTGAAAATTATTTCAAATTTCTCTAGAGCCTAAAAATATTTTACTTGAATCCTAAATCTGTTTATCCAAATATTTTAATCTTTTTTTGAAGTCTCACAGATTCTTTTTTAAAAATTTGTAATTTTTTTGGCTGAAATCTCCCATGTCGCCCTATCATTGGGCGATTTCTCCTATATCGCCCTACCATTGAGCGACTAGTCTACGTATCACCCTGCTGTTGGGCGACTTATACATGTGTCGCCCTACTGTTGGGCGACTTATCATGTCGTCCAATCGCAGCGTGAGTACTCTGTCCACCTCACTGCCTAGTCAACATATCGCCCTATGATAGGACGACAGGGGTATATTTTTTTAAAAAAAATTCGGGATATATTTTTGCAATTTGAATTAAAAAATTATATTATTTAAAAAAAAATTCGTACGAGCCCACCCTCCAGCTCGGCTCACATTGTGCTTGCTCGGTTTTTACAATGTACAGAGCTATACTTCGTCTGGCTTGTTTTAACATGACTCGCTAATCTATTGCAGCCGTAGCTTGATATCTTTCGACTCTAATTCCCAGCCCACTGGTGTGTGTGCAGATCTTTGTATGGTCAAGGAGATGAGTCTCCAGTTCCTTCTTTTAACATGAACATCCCATTGTCAATGTAACAAGGAAATGCCCAAAGTCCAGACTAGAGGCTACCAATAACAGCACAACAGTATAACATTGAGAACGATTAGACAAGGAAATTTTTAACAACTCAATGAAAGCACTAAGCGAGTAGTCCTGCTCTACAAGATTACATACGGATCACTAGCAGAAATAGCAGTCCTTAATGGTCATCTCTTGGCTGTACATGCAATGTTCTAAACGATCTGGGGCGTGATGATGCAACTATTCCTCAACTCGAAACAGAGGTGATATGGGCTAAACATGGAATAGCCTACAGCAAGCTCTGGTCTCACTTAAACCTCTGGTCGGAGTTGCAAAGGCAACTGCAATGCCCCAGGGAGTGTTTAACATCAACTTAAGTCCTCAAGTCGGAGTGGTAGCAAAATTTCTATTTTTCTTAAACCTTGCGACCTTTCCTGGCAGCGTTCAATTGCTCCAGCAAGTCCTGTATGGTGGAAGATGCGTCCTACCAAGGAGAGAGAAAGTTGAATTGCATGATAGAAGGGAAAGGATCATGCCATACCGCAATTTGGTAACCAGGGAAGTGCTCTGTCTCACTTACCTTCAGCTTTTTCCTAAGATTTCCCTCTTCTTGGTCTCGACGACTTCTTTCTTCTGAAAAGATGTCAATCAATGCTTCTTGTTCCTTGGTTCCAGTTTCAAGTTGTCTCTGCAAATCCTCCAGCTGGAAAATGAACAGGGCGGTTAAGGGACTGGCAATATATAGTACACACAGAAGCAATGCATTCTTATGGATAAAAGAAGGGTATATGGCAAATATGATTGTTCATAGCTGCATCAAGCATAACCAACGGTTATGCTATGGATTGAGATAATACACAAAGCTTGACAATCAGTTGATGTTGTGATGGTTGTAGTTTGCATGATACAACTCCAGGTACAAATCAAACAGAAACAAATAATGAACAAGATGGACTGGGATCTAGGTTTTCCCAGCACATTATGTAAAAATGTGGAAGCATAAAACAGTGAAAGCTTAGCTCCAATAAACTAAAAAGCAACTAATATCACTATAATGAATTTACTAATAAGCATTATAATGACAACATTAGATGGAAAAATGGTAAGTGTAGCATTGTCCTGCTATTACTTGGAAGAAAAAATGAATGTATAGTAGTTTTGCATTAACATCTGATGGTTCAAATAGTTTTGTGTTCATATTGGAGAATAAAATTTTCCTTTTTGACTCTGCATAATAATGGCATCCAGATGTCCCTTACAATTTAAGAACCGACACAGCACTAACATGGGTCGTACAAGTAACAAAACTTGTTCAAGCAACAAAACTTAAGAGATCAAAGCACTACAGTGTCTACAGGTGAAAAGACATATAAGTGCATACCCTCTCTGTCAAAGACTTGTTCTTGTCCCGCTCTATCACCAGCTCCTGCGACATGGACTCTTCCACCCTCAATAACCTGACAAAAGAGCAGCACCAAGAAATAAGCCATCTTATTGCAATCCCAAGACTAAATGTAATATCACAATAAAAATTGCAAAAATGCTGATAGTTCCAGAAACCCATGGTAAGCAACAAGTCATATTCAAATGGGCTTGGACGGCTGGACCTGGATAGTCAAATTGTGCAGAGTTTAATTCAGTGTATACAAAGTTTAGGTGATTATTACTAGCATGTCTTTGGGTGATTTTAACCAAGTTGATGCCACAATTGGGACCATAAACTTGTCAGAGAATTTTAATGACTTTTTGGTGGAAACTGTAGCTAAATCCCACCCCTACAGGCAACAGGCCATGCACATGCATAGCATCTCGCTCAGGCTTTCTTCCTCACTTTGCACAAACAGGTTAACCCAGAGTTACTACGTTTGGACCCTCAATGATTCTGTCCTATTATTCTACACTTTGAAGTTCCAATGTGGGACTAAACCCACCATTCTATCATGTGGACTTAAACCCACTGCTTTCCTTGAATTAGGCTTTCATTTAAAATACTTATAAGTATGTACCACAAAATCAAGCAACTATCTCATCGCCCTGACCTTTTCTATAAATAGCCCAGTACTCTTCTAATTACGAGAGAACAGAAAAAGTAAATGATACAGATCCATTCCCAGTTCTGAGTCTTGTATTCTGGTTGTGGTATTCTTGTTCTTGTTGCTCATTTGAGCCAGTGGACCCTTGATTAAAATTAACTAGTTGGCAGGCTCATTCCCTCAACAGCCATGAAAAATGAAGTAAGAAAATGAAAGTCAGCAGCAATCTCAAGTTCTCAACTTTGTTTTTACTTTTGACCAATTCCCATTGTTGTTTCATGCACATCCAGGAACTACTATTAGCTTTCTAACGATGACATGAAAAATAGAAGCTGAACTGCTGATATTTACCTTTCCTTCAATGACGAGTTTTCATCCCTCAATTGCTTGATGATAGTCTCATGATCATCAATGGTATGTCCATCTCCATTACTTGTTGCATTTGGTTCCTGTGGAGAAAACATCATAAAGATTAAAAACAAATGTCTTGATAAATGCAAAATATGGAAGCATCCGTGAATATTATACAGCAGTAACTACCAAGATTTTGTTTCAAGCAGGTTACACAAACCATCATTTCACTTGGCACAAAGATTTATTCTGTAATGATTCTAGTGGAAGTTTCATACGTTAACCATCCTTTTGGAGAAAGCTAGTGTTTGTTCCAGGTTTTCCTTCCAGCTTGTACGACAAAAATACTAGCTTAGTACAATGCACTTAGGAAGTCAATCCTGACAGTTATCCAGTGAGAAAATTATGAAGCATCCCAGATTATCAGTTCAGGACATTACACCCTTCAATTTATATTACCAACTCTAAAAGAAAACCCATATTTCCCCCAAATCAAGCTAAAGTAAATGCTAAAAACAAATACCATAGAGCGTAGAGGGCTAAGGCTAACTATGGACCATAGGGGGTAGGACTCCCCATAACCACAAAGCAAAGACCTTAACGGTAAAGGGCTATCACTACAAGCAGTGGTAAGAATCTTATTGTAATAAAAGCACGTTCTTCAAAGCTGCGTGAATCAACAGGAAAATTAGGTTTCTGGTGTAGATGGTGTAGTATAGTCACTCTACATTGATATGGCCTAGTTATCATCTGCAAATAAGTATGTAACTAAATATAAACCCAACAAAACAAAAGTTAACGCAATATTCCAAGGTCAGAACGAGAATAAAATTACCACCAATTGAGATTTGGTTCTGCTTCTCTCTCTTTCTGTCAGTCCATTGGACGGAGGTGTTGCCAAACTAGTACTCCCATTCTGGAAAGATTTTCTATGCGTATTCAGGATATGAGATCTTGAACTTAGAGATGGGTTGCACACAAACTCAGAATCACTGTCATCACTTGTGCCTGATAACCCATGCAGTATTGATCTTGCAGATCGTTGAGTCCTTGCAGACCTCTCAGCTCTCTGCTGGCTACTAAATGATGTGCTTGCCTTCCCACCACTTTTACTCAAACCAGATTTATCAGCGCTGCGCTGTTTTGGATAATCTTTCCCAGAATGATAGGGTGATGGTTGAGCACTTGCGTTGGCATCAGGAGAGTTTTCTGTCCAAAGAAAATGGTAATATTGGTGAAACAAGAGCTGGTTATCTCAAAAAAAAATATTACCAATGAAGTTATGGCACAGCAAAGCTCCATTCCCACTTTGAAAAGGACACAATCAACTCTATGATTTACTCCCTTTGTTCAAGAATAAATGATGTTTTGGACATTGGCATGGTCTCCAACATGTACCTTTGATATCACTTTTTTTATTAACAATTAGGAAAAATTATAAAACTATCATATTATGAAAATATTTTTCACGACGAATCTAATAATATTATATTCACATGTCCAATCTAAATAACATGATATGGAATAGTGGTTGAAATCAGAGAAGTTTGATTGCATGCTTTCTAAAACATTATAATTCTTGATAAGAAGCCTATGCACAACACACATTCAAAACACAAATGCTCATGATGTTATGCACAACCAAATTGCAAGGGAGAGGATTTCATTGGATTCACCCAATTTGGTTGTGTTAATCGTGGAAGAAATGGAGGGAAATAATTAATGAAAAATATCAAAAAGTGACAAAGATCAACTAATTGAGAGAAAAACTCCATTTCTTATTAGTTATTACATTGGTTCTTCAAATTTTCTCATAGCTTTTAAATGTACAATACCTTAAAAAAATAACAAGATCCTTTTTGGGCAGGTGGGTTTAGAATATTATTACATTTGTCAAATCCATATCTGAGAACAAAATCCTTTTGTGGGCCAAAGGGCCTGTTATAATAGGCTTGTAATAGTATAATAATACCCTTCTGTCACCTCATTAGTCTAAGAACTCCCAACACCTGCATTCTAAACCTCCCTGAGCCCAATTTGGAGCTGCCACAGATGTTTGGTCAGACTCAGACCCCAGTATTTTTTGTAACATACAGGTGGGTCTAGGCCCACATGTCAGTGACACAAAGGTGCACTAGATAAGAAGAGGGGCCAAATTAGCTCTTAACAAAAAAATTGTCCTAAAGTGGACGTGAAAAAAAATAAAAAGTGGAAGTGGAGAGAAGCCAAAAATTTCACGTGATGCTGTTGGCAGATAAGCTTACAGTTGTTGCTTAGAGATAGATTAGCTGCATAGCATATTTAGGTGGTTAAAATATCTGCATTTAGTTAGACCAATCAGTTAGGGACGTGGCCTATTCAAAGAGGCAATCATCTTCATTATTGGCAAGCAAGAATAAACTGTCTTTAGTCTCTCCCCCTTCTCCCCTGACCTTGTGGTGCAGCTGCTGGTCAGGGGTGCCATCGCGCCATTTGGGTCCAAGCCTCCAGGAACACCTCAATTAGGACTAAGGGCCATTGCCCCAACCACACCCATGACACAGTCAATGTGTCTCACTGGAAGGTATACAAAGTTATCATGCCACTCATCAGAGTGACTAATACGATTTTTGTATGTTAGTAAGTGGAGTGCTATCTAGGGTACACGAACATAGACATTGTAGCTTTGAGCGTTCATAGATAAACGCTGATGCACAATGTGTCATGCTTACTTTTGTAATTTTGTTTCATTTTTATTAGTAAAAAACCACAAAAGTTTAGTTCCATGAAAAAATAGAAACATAGTACAAAACTCACCTAATTTGCATAATTGGGTTGAACCTTAGTTACCTGATTCGCTATAAACCCCCGCGAATCGTGAACCGGATTTGTGGAACCTGAACTGGTTTAGAGTACGGGGTTCGTGTTCGTAGTGGACATTGGAAGAAAAAGTGGCAATCCGCAAACCCGAATCCTGTAATGCGACTCGGACGAACTGCGTTTTTGTTAACTATGGGTTGAACACATGAGGTGAGATTTGGTTGATGAAACATCCTATACATACCATTATATATTTTAATATATCCAACTGAAATCATGGGAAGACTTATATGACCAAAATTGAGATACTAGACCTAAAAAAGCATGCAGCACTAGAAAAAACTGAATTCCCGACATCACATGAAGTATGTAGATTTAGGCTTAGTTTGGCAATGTTATGATGTGCTACAAAACCACGCAAGTTATATAGAACTTTGCTATCCTAATAATATATTTATGTTATGATGCTAAACGTGAAGAATTTCCTAGTTTGCTAGTATATCCAAAGTCAAAAGGTTAGAAATGATAACAAGACATAGCAAAGTCAAACACATCCTTACAACTACTCCAGTCATTCATTTACCTCCTCCTGTCTCGAAATTTCTGCCAGGGCGTAACCCAACATATCCGATCCGATGAGCATTCCCTGACCTACGAGAGGGAGGGAGGGAGATAAGGGTGAAAATTACGTACCTAAAACTAATTGATATGCCAAAAATGGAAAAAAAATATGAAACTGCTTCTGCCAACATATTGGTGCCAAGTGCCAGAAAATGAACAAAGACAAATGATAATAAAACGAACCAGTAATCCTTCTGCATTTGAACTAATCGTGCTTCAAGTCTTGCTAGAAGAGTTGTGCGCTCAAAGTCCTGCTTATCGTGAGCTGGCTCTATGAAGTTGGCCTCAAGTACACCTGCAGAGTAAATTGATCATTCCTAGAGCCAGAAGTGAACAGACAGTCAAAACCTGAAGAAACCAAAAGACCAAAGTGACCTACCTATGACACCACGCCCACCACTTCCAGCGGCAGTCCACACTCTCCAGAAAGGCTAAAAGAAACAAATAAAATTATCATGTGATAATAAAATAATCTGAGAATATAATTTGAAATCCTAGAGCAAGAAAGCCAAGAATACTTCTCTATGTGGTTCCAAGAAGCACTAGTCAAAAACAGAATACTTCTCTATGTGTAACCATCGATTGAGGCCAATCAACCACTAGTATTATTGGAAGTGTACAGATTAACAGCCCAAAGGAAACAGCACCCACTAACTAGAACTTTTACAAAAAAATGATAATAATGGTAACAGCCAATCATAAACACATGTTCCACGAGCACCACTAATAAACCACTATTATGTGACAAATAATCAGAAGTATGAGACAGCAATAATTATAACAGCTGGCTTAGAAAAGAAATGGACTTCTTACATCACAAAAAAACTATATAACACATAGAGATAATAATACCTTTATTAGACGGTTCTTGTGATATACATTAAATCCTTGAACGTCGATGTGATGTTTTGCATCTTTTACAAAACCAATTGTCACAACAGCTACCATCTGGGATACAGAAGACCAAAAATTGATCAGTAATGAGCAACTGACACAGAATCAGGATTCAGGAGAGAGTTAAGAGGTTATAGTATTTTACATTTGAATCCTTTGGAAGTCCATTAGGTGCAACCGGCCTGTAAGTAACCTCTTTCTTCAGCATCATGTCAGTCACAATATTATGGTGCTCAATCTCTTTTCCACGTAAAATCATTTGGAAAAAATTTGGAACTCGGAGATACAATATGGATGCATAACTCTGCACAGAAAGGTTACAAAAGTTATTCTCAGCATGCAAATCTAGCAGCAGAAGTAAATATTTGGACCGACAATTTAGAAACATAATAATATATAACAAAAATACGGATTCTATTTTATCAAAGCAAGGGAGAATGCTACACAGGAAACTAGTTCTATATTGCAAACAAGAACTTTTACCAGCATTAAGTAGTCTTATCAAAAAATCACACAAATCTAAAACTAAATCTCAGGGGGCTTGTGCAATTTTAAGAGTAATCTAGATAGAATTTAATAGATCTGCTATCAACAAGAGGCACTGTTTCTACCGATTTTTCTTTCTTTCTTTTCTGAACATAACAAGCAGCAGTCATAAAAGGCTTTTTGTTATTAAATCAATGAGGAATTTGGCCCTGGAATTCCAAATGGTTCCAATCCAATTACTATGTGCTATCTGAATCTTGGTAAATCTGAAAATGATTCTGGAAAAAATGTACAGAATCTCAACAACTCTGCATCAAATGCAAACTTCATCCACACAAGTTCTTACAAACACAATAACTCAGCTATTTACATATCAATATCAGTAGTATTCTGTTGAGTCAAATAACACTTCATTCCTTCATATATGCCCCAAAATCTAGCAATAAAGTCAGCGTACAACTCACAGCTAAAACACAGGGATGGGATAATGATGTGCTAATACCAAACAAAGTTATGTGGGTTCGACAAACACCATGTGAATACATATCAACCATAAGTATTTATTCAACAAATTACTATGAGCTTACCCTTAATGAATGCCTATAAGTGAGGAAATGCTTGGAGTTTGGAAACTGCTTAGCCATCTGGATATTTTTATCGTCACGATTACCACCTCTGATTTGAATATCCTGCCATCCCAAACATCACTAGAAGTCATAGTTAGCTGCTTAACTAAAATACAGTGGCACAGTATTAGTACTAGGAACTTACATGTACATCAGAATCAAAATCAAGCTCCAAGTCTCCTTGGTCATCTTCCCAAAGATTGAAAATAATAATTCGAGTCCCTTGTTCCTTTATAGAACTAAACTGCAAACATAATATACAGCCATTTGGAACACGAATTGGAAAAATCTTATGATACGTATAATGAAACATTCCATGCTGGAAACCCTTTCATTTCTAAATTTGAAGAAAAATAAAATATATATATATATACAACTAGCTCCAAATCTCCTTGGTCATCCTCCCAAAGATTGTAAATAATAATTTGAGTCCCTTGCTCCTTTATAGAACTAAACTGCAGGCATAATATACAGCCATCTGGAATACGAATTGGAAAATCTTATGATACTTTCAATGAAACATGCCATGCTGGAAAACTTTTCATTTCTACATTTGAAGGAAAATAAAAAATATATACAACTCCACGCCATATGTACAAAATGTGTCAACTTTGTGCATTTCAGCAAGCATATCAACAGTTTTCCATATTAGTCCACCTGTTATTTGACAATTTTTGGTTTTGCAACATGACTCTAGAAAATTATTGTATAAGTCATTGCGTCAAGCTGTCAACATGCCATCACTATATTAGCTTATTTAGATTGTAAAATTTTACAGACATGCCCTTAATTTTAAAAGCAAACATCATGACAAGATGAAGCCTGAAGCAATTGCACCACATAATCATATTCACAATCACAGTAAAAAGAAATGCTGTAGCATAAGTTAGACCTGTTCAAGTAGTTCTGCTTCAGTTGAATACGGAGACCATGTAACGATAGTCTGCAGGCTTGTATTCCAACCAGCCAATGTAGTCCGCAACATTCTTTTCCAACCTTGTTCATTTTCATAATCAACCTGCAAATTTTGCACAAACATTGGAAAATGCAGAATGAAAGACATTATACACATGACATAACGGATTTCCAGCAAATTATTCTTCCTAGAAAACTAAAATCAATAAACATAACTCAGGTTTATCTAAAATAACCATTCGAAGACACTGTAAAAAAACACAAGATATATTAGGAATTTAAGACTTAAGAAAACTGTCAATGAAAGAAACCTACCATTGGAACAACGATATCCTCTTTACCAGTGCTCCTCAGAAAGGTATAAGATAGCATGCCAATGCTTTGTGTAGGCCTTCATGCAAACCAAAAGTAAAAGGTCTCAGTTTCTTGATAAGGAAAATAACTCAATGTATAGAAGTACAAAACTAAAAATCCACATTAAAAAGATATAACTCAAGTAACTGTGTACTAGAAAAGAAACTAACTTGCAATGGTTAATGGTTACAAAGTATTTTACAAAGATCCTGGTCACTAAAACACAAGTAATGTCATCTCACTGCAGTATACTATTTGTTGTTACAACTACAAATTACTCCATCCATTCCTCCAAATAAGTCTTTTTTTCACTTCTCAATGTTTGCAAGGCACAACTTTGAACAGTGATTCTTATTATAATATGTTAGTAAAAATTATAAAAGTACAATACTTTTGATGATGAAGCTACTAATGCCATTTCCATATACCCAATATAGGTACTTCTATAAGTATGTATTAGTCATAGAAGTTGGAAACAATTGACTACATGTTGTCCAAAATGATTTCATCTGGGAATGAGGAGAGTACATGATTATACCTTCTCTACGAGTGGTGAAGGGATAGTAATTTCAGAAAACGAAAGACATGCATTGCAGATACATTTAAATTCATAAGACCATAACAGGACATGACACCAGGAGTATCGATTTTGAGCTGCCATCTAAATTGAACAGATTTGATCCAGTGCTATAAGATCAGATAAACTACAGAAAGTTTCTTTTTGGTGAGTCTTTTGTCCAAGACATTTTGGTGGTTTGGAAATGCTACACAATATTCATGATAACAAGCATCTTCTAGAATAATTATTGTTACTTTGTTAGTCAAGATAAAGTAGAACACAACCTTTTGCCTTCTTTTCCACGACTACGGGAGAAGACTAAAACATCAGCGCCTAGTCTCATTGTACTTGTCTTGAAACCATTTCCATCTGCAAGATAGCAGATTATTGAAAATGAATGCTTCATAGTTTGACTAACATACTGAAACATAGAAGCAATGCATCAACTAACTTGAAGTGTTTAAAAAATTTATTGTTCCAAACTTACATTGTCCGATAGTACTTGCAACCTTGCTCTTGGCTGAATAACCCAAGGACATGCACTGCCTCATTTTATCTGGGTCCATTCCACCACCATCATCTAGGCAACAATTTAAGAAGAAAAGACAACAGTGATAATATAAGTATGTAAGCAAATATTTCACTGTGGCACCATTCCAAGTCAATCGTAATCTTGCTATGCTATCAAGCTATATATCTTGTGAGGTTCTCTGACTTTAGTAACTTTTATTTTGTTCTGCATAGTCCTAAATTTTCTCCATGCTAAGTTTACTTCATCCATCAGTTAATTGGCAAGGAAAAAATAGACATAATTCCATGAACCTAGCATGTGAGATGTGACAATGGCATCCTATCCTAAAATCTTGTATAGCAGTAGTCCATATAACATGTCATGGCAATACAATAAAACAAGTTCAAAGATCGGCCAAAGTGAAATAAGAGCTTATCCACTAAAGTGAGACAACTATAAAAGTTTAGGACAATCTGATGAAATTTGTTTTTCGTTTAAATTGGTATTTAATTCATTCATGTTCAGGTCTAGCATGACTGGAAAGAGACATGTTTATTTTGGTAACTTGGTACATATGGATAAATTCTTATCATCAAAAGTTTGTTCTAGTTAAATAACAAGAATCAAGGTGGCATATCAAGTATTCAAGTTACTCAAAATAATCATGTTTAGCAAAACATCTTACTACCAATTTAAGGTAAGAGAAAACTTTTCACCTTCAACAAGGAGCATCCTTGTTTTGTCTTTATTGTTCTCTAACATGTCAATGTTCACATAGGTAGCTCCATTTATAACCTTTAGAAAGAAACAGCAGTTCAGTAAGCATACAAGGATTTGATGCTACAAACTAGAACAATTTATATTCTGCTCAAGCTTACTTCATCAAGAGAGTTGTCCAGCAGCTCAGCCAAAGCTGCAACGTTGCTCAAAGTATGTATTAGCCATTAATATGACAAAAAATTAGTGAGTGATGTGAGCAAATAACACGGTGCTGATTGGTGCCTGCTTCAGCATTCATGTGAAGAAACAATATAGGAACAGGGTGAAATGAAGAAGAGGACCATACCGCCTAGAGCCCACTTGTGGCTTGTCGCATTTGAGTGCAAAAATTTAGGATGTACACGAACATGATCCAATCCAGTTACTAAAATGAGGAGTAGGTGAGAACACAGAACAGAAACAAAAAGAATTACACATATAAATACTACCATAAAGAATGTGTCGACATTTTTAACAGTAAAGAGAAAAAGGTAACTAGTTCTCATGTGCTTCCTCTCCTAAGAACCAACAAAGTTCAGTCCCTACTTCAAACATGTACCTTTCTAAAATAACAATATACCAAGTTGTTAGCTACTATCTTTCATTAGATAGTTCATGAAAGATAGTTCGGAATTTGTCACTCTTACAAGACTACAAAAGAATCCTTCCTGTTTGTACAACTAGGAGTATATTGTATTTTATTACTTCATATATTCATGACCATAGTTTGAGAAGTGTAAAGACAAACTAAACAGAAATAAAACTTAAGGTACATTAGTTCATTACAGTCCTTGCCCAAAGATGTCGGCATTCCCCAAATGGAGTGAACATAAGCTGTCCACAAAGCTCTGGCAGCATAATTTAGATTTTATAAGAAATATAAAATAGTTTACAATGTAATCACCAACAGGCACATCAAACATTGCTCAAGTTGATTCCACAGGGATTCATTCACGCTTCAACAATACACTATCTTCTTTTTTATTTTCATTTCAAACTTCATGTTGTGCTGTTCAAATGGGAAGGGATTATTTTTGCTGTCTCTAAATATTCCCCAATCTAATACTAGCGACTTGCTGTATGCAGTTCAGCATGGACATCTAAATCTAGAATTTGAAAAATAGCAGCTGCCACGCACATCATTCTACGGGCTTGTTTGGTTCATATACTAAGATTGCCATACTTTGCTATAGTTTTTTTGCCAAACTTGCATAAGGTTAGGTCATCAAAATTGAAGCCACACTTTGGCTAGTAAAATGAATTTTGCTACACTTTGGGACTTGGATGGCAAGAAATATGTGGCTATGAATATGAACCAAACGGATGTCTAAGTTGGTCAAACTTGCCTAACTCGATGTGTGGCAAATTGTGGGAAAGTTTGGCTATGAACCAAGTAGGAATTTCAGCACATGTGATTAAATTGGCCATATTGAATGTGCATTGTTGAAAAAATAATCGAAATTCACTGCAAATCTCGTAGAAACAAAGACCTACTTTTTCCTCTCACTGTGTACATGTACAATAACGAACCAAACAGCTCAAATTATTCAAACATTCATCAACGTTTTGCACGATTAAAAAAAAACAAAATAACAAGAAATTGGACAGAAAACCACCCGAAATTCTCATATTCCATCTAATTAGCCATCTCTAAAGGGAACAACCTAGCAAATTAACCAATGACAACAGAGACTATAGAAGGCTCGTAGTATCAGAGAATACCTGATGGCTGCGGCGCCCCATCCCCGAGCGGCTTCCCGTCGTAGTCCCCGGCCTTCCAGAACTGCTTATTCGCGCACGTTGCCGGCTGTGGTGGTGGCGGCGGCGGCGGTAGCGGATCAAGAAAACCTGGGGGCACGTCCACGGCGGCCGCCGCCGCCGAAACCCTAGCCCTCTTCCCCGCCGCGCCATCCCCTCCCGCCGCGCGCACCCTCTTCGCGCTGCCGCCGCCGCCCTCGCCGTCGGAGTCGGAGTCACTACTGCTGAGTTCTATCAACGCGGAGGGGGCGCGAGCTCCGGTGCCATCCCCGGCCGCCGCCGCAGCCGCCGGCCGCGGGAGGCGCTGCTCCGCCGCTTCGGTTTTCACCACGCGCGGGTTCATCAGAGAACTCGACAAGCTGAGGGGTCGATCTGTAAATCTGGTCCTCCTTTTTTGTTTTTTTTTTGCTCTTTGTTGCCCTTTCCACGCCGGGGGTTTTATATACGGCGCCGAGCTGAATCCCCGAACAGAAGCGTTCGAGACCTATACACGACCTCACTGACAGCGGGCCCTCCCTTGTCTATGCTCCTCTATGGGGCCACCAGTCAGCGATGTAAAACGTCGCGAGATCGTCAATTGCTTTTTTTACTGCTATAAGGGCGGTGTTGATATGGAGTAATGGAGGCAAAAACTTTTTGATACCTTTCTCTCGAGCGCATCGCGGGATTCGCCCTTGTAGGATCTGTGGGCCAACCTTGTCATTGAGTGAAAAGGGCAGGCAAAAACGGCAAGTTTGGTAAAAGTATGAAACGAATTATGACAGGCTGGAGCCAATTACCGATGTGAAATGACCATGAGTGCCACGAAGGATCGACGGTGTTGCCATGTGGCCTGGAGGCTCGAACTTGACGTGGGCCACTTGGCACTTGGCTGCCAGGTGGCATCACAGCGCAGTACGAAATCTGTTTTAGAGGCCGATCGGAGATAACCGCTACGAACTAGTTGCACCACTGGATCCGCACATTCCTGTGTAGCGATAAAAACGGAAACGAATTTCTACAGTTTTGGAAAAAGAAAACAGAAACGGAAGTTTTTAAAAAAAAAACGGAAACGAAAAATATGGATATGAAATTTTTTTGTCGAAAACAGAAATAGGAGAGCCATTTTTGACGGAAACGAAAACGAAAATTCCGTATAAGTGAAACCGAAAATTCCATCGAAAACTTAGCCCAAAAGGAGAATGAAGAATTTACATTTATTTTCAAATTAAAATAATTTTAGAAATACAAATGACTTTATAGAAAATACCAAATAGAGTTCAAAAAATTTAAAAAAAAATCTCAAAAATATTTTGGAACATTTTTAACCTAGAAAAATTATTTCTAGCATAATTTTGGTTTTATTTTTTATGAATAATTAATTCTATAAATCTAAAAATAGCAAAATAGCATTTATAAACTCCAAAAAATACAATATAAATCTTAGAAAATCATAAATGAGCATTGAACAATAGTATACAAATTTTAGGGTGTTACACCTTTATAGTTAGAGAAGCGAGAGGATGTCGATGATAATGATATGGAGGAGAATATGATGGTTGATCTTGGGGACAAATAACG
This sequence comes from Otatea glauca, assembly GCA_036346275.1. Taxonomy (NCBI): domain Eukaryota; kingdom Viridiplantae; phylum Streptophyta; class Magnoliopsida; order Poales; family Poaceae; genus Otatea; species Otatea glauca. Next base: position 18,933,137 of record CM070717.1, on the reverse strand, counting down.
AGCCTTCAGTTGATAAACTTGAGAAAAAACTTTCTAGTGATACCGGTGAACATAATATTGTTCTTGTATCTGCCTTGGAGGTGAATTGAGTTATATTGTTTTTGTGATCATGTACTATATTCTTGTGGAATTTTTTACTTTCGTTTTGGCCTACATGTTACAAATAGTCAATGCCCTACATGTTACAAATAGTTGTCATGCACAAAATGAAAATATTCAGTTCCAAGTAGCTGGCATACCCTATTCTAAGTCCAAATAAGCTGATGTGAAGCTATGTTGCATAACTATATGCATTCAACAATACCCACGAGGCTAAGACAATTTGAATAGCACTTTAACAATGAATTCAGAAGTTGGTGACTATTTATTTTCATCCCCACAATCACATCCGTTTTATTCTGATTTGGCTTGAAAATGCAATTGGATTAGTTAGATTTCGTGCTTCCATTGATAAATCAGCACCATATAAGGTAAAAGATGTGAAAAAAAAGCGGAACAACCATTTTACCGATCGAAGCCTTTAGGGATCGTTTGCCTTTTTCATCCCTATTCCTTTGATCGTTTTCGTTCCTTTTTCATCCCTATTCCTTTGAGCTGAAGTCGACGTCGAGACAGGCATTTTAATATAGAGAAGAAAAAAACCCTAAAAACAAAAAACCAATTTTATAAAAAAAATATTTTCTTTTTAAAACAAAAAAATCTAAAAAATACTGTAGCATTAGCATTAGTCTATCTCGGGTACTGTAGAAACTACTATATCCGCATCCCAAATCCGATCCGCCGATAAAAATTATCCGAATCCGCATCCGTATGATCCAAATTATGTTCAATAAGACGACGGATAAACTTCCATGCCTCTCTAAGAAACTTAAGTTTACATAGATTCCAGAGTTGCCACAGATAGGGCACAAGCAAGATTAGAGGGTATCTGGTCGTTAGGCCATGCTTTTACCAAAAATTTTGTGGTGAAGTTTTAATTTGATATAGTTTGTTAGCAAGCAAATCAATTGCCACAAGTATGACAAAATTTGTAAGACAACGTATGCTCCGAGATAGGTAAATCATCACTCATTTATAGCATTATTTATTTAATTTCTAAAGTATATTGTAATTGAAATAGTAAAGCAACTACAATGAAGTATGCATTAAAAATAAGGACAACTTGCTACAACCATTTTGTTGACTCAACTACTCAACATAAACTCATTTCACAACGCTAACTAAATGGAATTAATACATGATTGCTAAAAATCTGAAAGACATGATAACTGTGGATGTTTGATCAAGTTTGAGCTTATCAGATAAGCTAATATAATCCCAAAACCCCAGCTTAATTTTGGTAAATATAATAAGCTGTTTGGTTGGAAACTTGAGCCTTTAGTCAAAAGATAATGGGGTGACATCATTCTTTTTCCACTAATTGCGAAAGCTGCAGGATTATTTGAGTGTCTCTGAATACTAAGGGATGAAGATCCCATCTTTTCAAACCCCAACTTCACGAGTAGATAAAATTCTGGGCTGAAGAAACAAAAGAAAAGAGCCAGATGCAATTGGTTGTGAATTCTTTGCATGCTGAACAAATTCTGTGCGGTTGAATGAAGAATACGACAGTTTTGATGGAATTTGTTCATGTGCCCAAGGCAAGCTCTTCTAGGAAACAAATGAGAAGAGAAAGTTTGCTGCAATGCCAATGTTTCTAATATGTGCTGGGATCTCTGAGATAAGTTTGGAGTTAGGACTAGTATACCAATATCACCTAAGTCAAACATACTTAAAGGCATTTTTTTTGTTCTTAATTGTAAGCACTAGAGACCCAGGGGAGCTGAATCTAATCCACCACAGCCAAAATGTCATAAATAAGCTCCGGTTCATCCTTACTTTAAGCTTGTTTTACCAATAAGCATATGTTGAAGCTTGAACAAAGGCCTGTTTGGGGGATCTTAGCTTCCTCTAGAAGATGGCAGATGGCTTTCTCCGAGAAGCCAGTGGAGAAGGGCTTAAGCTTCTTAATATAAACTATAAAGTGAGCTTAAGCTTCTATGAGAAGTCCGATAGTCCCTGTTTCAAGGAGTTTAACTTTCCGGTGACTTTATGTTGAATCTGAAGGCCCTAAACAGGCCCAAACACATTCTAAGCTTAGTTCATCATAGATGGTCCCTGTTATGGGTGTGGGTCCAAGGCCCAACAAGGTAGGAGATGATAGTTATTTAGCAAGTTATCATTTAGTTAAGATATTTCCTTAACTCCAAGATTAGATCCCGATTCTTAGGGATTAGATTAGATTGTTTCTTTTTAATTTGATTTGGATTGTTAGGAGCTTGGACTATATAAGGGCTCATGGCATATGTATTGGATCAACCAAGAAATATATCAAAGAGTCATTAAACTACCTCTCTCCTATCCTCTCCCTGCCTTTAGGGTGCTGCCCCTAGCCTTGGCATGGTCACACCTCCAACTTGGTATTAGAGCAATCGATCCTTGCCTATGGCTTCTGTTGCTGTGGCAGGCTATTCCTTTAAAATAGATTAGTTAGATTGTTTTCGTTAAAGATACGATTAGTTAAGATAAGATAATATTAGTTTTCTTTTATGAATTATTTTCTTAAGCATCATGTCAAGCCATCCTTATTTAAAGGACATCATTGTATCTTCTTGAATCAACAAAGAAATATATCAACGAGTCATTAGACTACCTCCCTCTACCTTCTCCCAGCCCTTGAAGTGCAGCAGTTGGCCTTGATATGGTCGCGCTTCTTGGGTCTAGGGCCATCTTATCCTAGCATGTGACAACATGGTATCAAAGCCATTTACCATCTTCGTACGCCTAGTTGGAGGCCATCAACAACAAGATGATCTCCATCACCAAGGAAGTGACAGCTGGTCTCGCTGACATGAAGGCCATATTGCCAGACATGAAGGCCATATTGCCAGACTTCTGTGTTGTCTCTGTCAACCGTTGGTACGCCGCCACCGCTGCTAGACGTCGTGCCAGTGTCGGCACCCCGCTCCACCGCCGTTGGAAATGACAACCCTATTGCCCCATTGCTGGAAGGCCACTGACGTCCACCTCTGCCGGTTATTGGTTGTGGCTCAGGAGGAGGGGGTGGTAGCGAGTTGGTTGTTGTCACATGTTAGGATTAGATGGCATTGGACCCAAGGAGCACAAACCATATCAAGTCCCACGGCCACACTCCAAGGGCAAGGCGAAGGTAGAGGGAGGTAGTCTAACGACTCTTTGATATATTTCTTAGTTGATTGAATAAGATACAATACTGTCCCTTATATAGGGATGGCTTGATGCTTAGGAAACTAATCCCTAACTTAAAGGAAACTAATCTTATTTTATTTTAACATATTATATCTCTAAGGAAAGCAATCCAACTAATCTATTTTAAAGGAATAGCCTGCCGGCCCTAGCTTGATGTTGCCATGCACCTCACTGTGGTTGCGTTGTGTGACACATGATGGGCCTAGCCCACGCCCATGGCATTACACCGCTTCCAGACTTGCAGGTCATCCTTGATCTTCTCGATGGCGACCACGGTTGCAGCTCAAGGAGACCCCATGTCGATGAAAGGTTGCAGTGCCAGCACGTCGTCACATGAGAACACAGTAGGCTTGTTGAAACTGACACAAATTGGAGCGCATCGTTTTGGCAGAAATGGGATTGCTCTGGCCCACCTGTTGGCCCAGAGAGAAGCCCACCTGTTGCTGTTGTGTATTGGGTTTTGCCAATTGGGAACTCATCTGAACATGAATTTTTTTTCTTTAATATTTTTTTAATCTTTTTTTCAAAACTAGGCGTCAGGGCAAAAAAATTTGCAGAAGTAGGCGCCGGTCGCCCGTATATGGGGCGATCGCCCCATATACGGGCGATCGCCCCACATACGGGCGATTAGTGACTTTGACGCGCGATTTTTCTCGTCTCACGGTCAATTCTAAAAAATCATAACTTTTTCATATGATGTCGGATGGAGATAAACTTTATATAAAAATTGTATCTCTCGATGGGATCTACAACTTTTGTATACAAATTTTTTTCATTTGAATCCATTTAGATAGCCAAAAACGGGATAGAATGTTCAGATCTAAAAATAGATCTGTTTTTAGATCTGAATATTCTATCTCATTTTTGACCATCTAAATTGATTAAAATTGAAAAAGTTTATATACAAAAGTTGTAGATCCCGTCGAGAGCTACAATTTTCATATAAAGTTTATCTCCATCCGACATCATATGAAAAAGTTATGATTTTTTTTAGAAATTGATCGCAGACGGAGGAAAAATCGCGCGCACTAATCACCCATATATGGGGCGATCCCCTTATATACGGGCGACCGGCGCCCACTTCTGTAATTTTTTTGCCCTGACGCCTAGTTTTGAAAAAAGATTAAAAAAAATATTAAAGAAAAAAAAATTCTCTGAACATTAGGGTTTTAAGGAAGGAGCTCTGTATTGAGGGCAGCTACCCCCTCGCTCACCCCTCTAGGCCAATTGGTGATCTAGGCGTGCCAAGGCTGGCTCCGGTGGCATCACCCATGGGGTTGGTAAGGCGAAACTAACGGTGGTGCCAACTTCGAGGATGATGAGAGTGTCACGCCAACTTCGAGGATGATGAGAGTGTCACGCCTACCATAGCAACATAAGCCATGGGTAAGGATTGACTGCTCTGCTACTAAGTTGTCATATGCTAGTTTAAGATGGCCCTGAACCCAAGGAGTGCGACCATATCAAGGCTGGCGGCCAAGGGTAGGAAGAAGGTAGAGGGAGGTAGTCTAATGATTCAAGAAGATACAATGCTGTCCCTTTTATAGGGAATGACTTGGCTTGACGCTTAAGAAATTAATCCCTAATTTAAGGAAAATAATCATATCTTAACTAATCATAACTTGAAGGAAAGCAATCTAACTAATCTATTTTAAAGGAATAGCCTGCCGGCCCTAGCTTGATGCTGCCATGCGCATGACTGTGGTTGCCTTATGCGCCAATTGATGGGTCTAGCCCACTAAAACCATTTGACAAAAACTGTCAAACAGGATCATCAACATATCCTTAATAAGAATTTGCTTCTAGCCTTCTACTACACTATCGACACAATTGTTCAACTTGTCATCAATGTACACTATCATGCAATTAATTTAAGGAAATGAGTATCGAAAAATTGTCTTTGTACAAGGCAATATATTGGGTTATGTCAAAGATTTTTTGTTTTATATACCTGCCAAGTGGATATTCAATATGCCCTTGTTGATAAAGTTACGATAACCAGTTAATGTTAGTAAACAATTTTTAATCTGGAACACTATCGATTGGGCCATCTTACTCAGACGCAATCCATGTATAACTTGTGTCAGGTGCGAGATATGCGTATCTATGTTTTTTTACTCTTTACAGAGGTACTTGTTCCTTGTTTCCATAGTACTATTCCATAGGTTCAGTCTACAAGTATTGTCCAAGCCTTGTGGTTCTTAATATGCGTGACAAGCACCAAAGAGCAGATTTCCCCCCTCATACAGTTTATGGTAAAGAGCCATGTTGACAGAACTATACTCGCTCTATTGTAGTGGATTGCAAGTTGCAATTTATAAACTTTTACTATAAGTACATACTTTGGGCATTCAAGCACGTACACTACAATCTTATTCACTGCACTGCCTAAGTATGACTTAGCGTTATACTGATCTTACAAGGTAGTGTGTTCAGAGAGGACTTTTGAGATAATAAATAGAGGGAGCACAAATTGCTCTTTGTAAGACTACGTTTCGGGCCTTTCAGAATTTGTGCTCTCATTCTGCAAACTACACAATGCTGTAAAATGAAATAAGCTTGATAAACTGTAAATACAAACAAATGATAATGGAAGAAGAGGCTATGGCGCTATGCCATTGTTTATACACTGATCTTTTGGCGCTTGTGTCTTGCTCGGTCTTACATTCAAATACTTAATTCACTTGTAGTCCATATGGTTTGTTAGCTTAGCCCCTTGACCATTTGTCGTATTGACGTGGACCATCCATCCTAACTGAAGAAAAAGTGATAAACAGTAGGGATTCACAGGTTTAGGGGGCCTGGCTTTCTACATTTAACAAAGAAATGAATACTGCATATCTTGGTTGCTGCTTTGCTTCTAAATGTGTTTCATCTTCATTTCTGCTTGAGAATTCGACAGACATCCTATATTTGCTCCATGTATATTATATTCTTCAATGTATGGACATAACAATTGATAATAACTGTTGGATTCTTGTATTGAAGAGAATGTGTTTGATGTATCATGCATGTAACTACATGTGTGTTATGGTGAACATTACAGTACCCCTGTTAATAAGCTCTGTTGATCTACTGGTCAGATATGGGTGTGGAGAGGTGCGAGCGCTTGGATGGCCTCACAGAAGCCCAGATTGACAGGAAGCTGGAGGAGCTCGCCAAAGCAGGAAAGTCATTTAAAGCTTAATAATGTTGGACCAGCCAGGTTTTCTTGCGTTTAATCTTCCCAAATAAGAGAAACGTTAACAGGGTTTGTTCTGCTGTCATGATTTCAGTAATATGACGGCAGAATGAAGTGTTGAAATTTGTCCAACTGATTGCTGTGAAGATACTGTTTCTCTCTTGTTCTTAGGAACCGCCATTTTCTTTTCTTTTATTCGAGCATTCGTCAACAGTACATGCTATGCTGGGAATTTAATCTAAAGGAGGTTTCGGAGGAGCATTTGTCCGAAGTTATATGCAACCTAATGACCTGTTGAACTTGAGCAAATGAACTTAGGGTGTGTCCTGTACCATTTGTTTCATTGTTTTTGTTGAATGGAATAGTTCAGCATCTATAAAGTATAGAGAATATTTCTCAAATTTGTATCTTAGCATCCAGATTGTTCCATTCAATTAACCAAACACATGGATGATTTTTTTCTTAAACTATCTTATACATATACCACTTGGTACAAGCAACTAAACACACCATTAGTTTGCTTATCTGGTAAATAATTAGTGCCATTTCCTTTTGATTTACTACTGTAGATGCTATAAGTTAATTAGTAGCGTTTTCCAAACGATTAGCACCCAGGCAGGCACATACGCGACTCAAAATAACCATCGCGGTAAAACAATTGTTATACGCATCTCACAAAAGTAGCGGCATGTAAGGAACAGGTGCACTACAGGGTAATAGATGGTAATACATTAAAATAGAAACTTGGAAATAGCCTCGCTGGACTATGATATGGCGGAGGATCAGCATTGAGAAATCGATGAACTCATTTAGCGTTGTAGCTCAGCAGATGCCATGAACTCCTGCTCCAAGCTGTAGCATCGGCTTTGTTGAGATGCAGCATTAGCTCGCTCCCCCAAGTTGATAGCCATCGCTGGCTGACAACTAGCTTGAGCTCTTGTACGCTGCAACGGCTGCATCTCTTCACTTCCTTGAGCAACATTGCGTTTGTTTGGCATTTCCATTCGCAGAGACTGCAATGCCATCACCAGTTGCTTCATGGTAGGCCTTTCTTCACCTCGGAGCCTCAAGCACATCTCCGTAAGAGAGGCAACATTGTCTATCTCTTCCTCGGTTGCTTCCTCACGTACTTGAGCAGCAACTATCTCCCTTATTGGCCTTACCTTTTGCTCCTCGAGAAAATAATTAGCCAAGTTCTGCTTTGTACCACACTCACTTGTAAAAATAGGCTCCCTTCTAAGAAGTAGCTCTAGAAGTACCACACCAAAACTGTATACATCACTCTTCTCGTTTAGCTTTCCAGTATGACAATACTCTGGATCTAAGTACCCAAATGTGCCTTGCACATTTGTGACAACATGAGTTTGGTCAATAGGAACCAATCTTGAAGCACCGAAGTCTGAAACTTTAGCTGTGTAGTTTGCATCGAGGAGTATATTAGAGGATTTCACATCACGATGGAAGACCGATATCGAAGCTGCAGAGTGGAGATAATAGAGGGCTCCAGCAGCTTCTGCAGCAATCCTCTTGCAATCATCCCAAGTCAAAGGGAAATCACTATTTGAACTAGAACGTAAGATTCCAAATAATGAACCGTTGGGAACGAAGTCATACACTAGTAGTGGAACCTCGACTTCAAGGCAACATCCAAAGAGTTTTACAATATGCCGGTGGTTTATTTGTGAAAGGATGGCAACTTCATTGATGAATTGATTGATCTCACCTTGCTCAATGACCATAGACTTTTTTATGGCCACCACATGTTGGTCAGATAAGATATAGACTATGCCATGCCCTCCGCGACCAAGGATATGTGTGTGATCAAAGTTGTTTGTTGCATTTTCTAGCTCTTCTAAAGAGAAAATCTTAGTCCTGTCACTCACATTTTCATCGGATGATATTAATTGTTCTAAGAGAAGACCTTGGTTCTTTCGAAAATACTTTCTACGCAATTGCTTCCGGACGTTTTTTCTCCATCTACGGAATAGAAATGTTGCTTTCAAGCCAAGAAGTAGAATTACCAAGCCAGCAAAAAGCCCGATGCCAATACCTATAACGAATTGATGGTTATGTTGGTCAGTCTTTTCTTGTTTTATCATATTCATAGTGAAATTTTTAGTGGAGTACAGAACTCACCTAACAGAAGACCTCTTTGCCTCTTTACCGGAGTACATCGGTTTGTTGTTGGATCATACTCCATTTTATCCGGGCACTTGGTGCAAGAGTAATTTCCTTTAGTGTTATGGCATAATAATCCTCTACAAATGCCTGGTGTAGCATGGCACTCATTAACATCTGCAATCGCATATTAGTATATTAGTACGATGAGAGAGAAATGTATCAAAGGAGAGTGCATGGTGCTGTTCTGTCTGTTAGATATGCATTCACAGTGTGTATTTTAGAGAGAGAACCTTTGCAACCATTTCGGGTATATGGATTTCCATGGAAGCCAGGCATACATTTGCAACGATAACCAATGTAGTCAGTTCCCGAGTTGACGCCCAAGCATGTGCTCTTGACACTGACGCATGCATATGCAGATCTATTCTGCTGCGCTTCTTGGCATGTAAGATTGGAGACGGCCCAGTGATAATCTTCAGAACCTACAGAAACAATGTAGGGATCACCTAGCAAGTAGCCTCTTGTTCGGTTTTTAATACCCATCAGCCCCTCGCTGATATTTATGTAGGACACGGCGAAAAGCTGGAGATCATAGTAATGGAGGCTGGAGGACGTTGCGTTCGTGCAGTTGAGCTGAAATTGTGCCCTCGCAGAACAGCCTTCTTCTAGGCCGAATGGGAATGGAACGCTTATCTTCCCACATGATCGGTTGCAATTCTTCTTTTGCGGAAATGGACTGTATCCTGTTTTGAGCGGAAAACCCATCAATTTAACCATTTACAAATGTGGTATGTTTACAGGGTTTGGAACGAAGTCAATAAAAAGAGTTACCTCCATCAAGTGATGATGAGCAGCCATCAAGTACATATGGATTGCCTTGATACCCCCAGTCGCATAGGCACACGTAACCACGGTGGTACGCATCTGTGCAGTTGCTGTGGCTGCTCACACAAGCATAGTTGGTCCTGTTGCGCAAGGCATCGGCGCATGTGGGTTGATCGGTGATGCTCCAAAGCATCATGGGGGGGTTATAAACAGCTACGTTGATTCTGTCCCATAGGGAGCTTCTGTTAGGATGCTGGACAATCTGCAATGTGTCACTTGGGCGGTAAAATGGGAATGAGCAAAATCCGGTACCGTTGCCGTCGTGCCTGGCAATCGCGTCCGTGATCGATTCGCTAGGGCATGTAATCGTACAAACCATATCACGGATCAGGTATGCGTCGAAGCCACAGCCAGTGACCCGTAGTTCCACCGAATCCACGTCGAGAACGTAAGACCGCCCAGGAATTTTCCACGACACGTTGTACGCAGCGCCACCGGGTTTCATGGGGATGTCATGGGAGAGGTCGACGGAGAATGCTATGATCGAAAGGAGGCTTTATTATTTCAAAGCAAAACAATAAAGAGGGTGACACGTTGAGTAATTATATATGCGGGCCTAACACGGATTGAAGCACACAAATGACAGGTCAGCGTCACGTACATGTACTAGGCCACAAACGTCTATGGGATCGATGGGCCATTTTAATGGTTGTGCAGCTCGACCAAGCGGCGGCATATGAGGAAGTTTTGGCAATCAAAACTCACAAGGGGTCGAACTGATCAGAATCGGCTTTGGCATGCTCCCTCTGGCTACTGTTGTGTGTCCCCTTCTTCCTCAAATCTGCCTCTATTCTCTGCTAATCCCTCTTAAATCCTCCTCTATAGTATCGCAATTACCTAAATATTACTGCTAATTTATCTGGAAGTGAAGACTAGCTAGTAAGAGTCAGCAGGGCGCGCGAATGCCTAGATGAACTGAAGCGCGCAAAAATACAAAGAGAACAGCGCCTAGGACTAAAACAAGAGGGTTCCAACACAAACAAGAACATTCGCTAATTAATTGTAAATACTCAAAATATGATTTGACTAGATCGATTGGTGAGATAGCATGCATATATATATCCTAGGATTTTTTTACAGTTTGTCTTGGTTTAGTGAAATAATTGGTTTGTCCGTTGGGATTGTCGAACTTCGGTTTTTTTTCCATCTGAGAGCGGGCATCGTTAATCTTCTTAATTCAAAGTCTAAAAAAATGCAGATGCATTGTAGCCGGTAGGTCCTTCTTACCCATTGTAGAAGAATCAATCGTAGTTCTGTACACGACCTCGGTGACGCCATCACGGAGGAAGAGCCTTGGGTGCTTTGTGGTGTCGCTGCAGATGAGCTCGAAGTCGGGGCCCCGGAAGCAGTTGGGGCCGACGCCGAAGGGGTAGTCGAACGTTAGTTCGCCACATCTCCTCGTACAGCCGGCGAGCGAGGTGGCAGAGGGAAGAGTCCCACTGCCATCTCGACCTGTTAGGACGCCGGATGCTTGCACCGTTGGAGCCCCTGTACACGCAAATTGCAGGAGCAGCAGACAAGTCTGTGCCGCCACATCAAGGAGGCCCGTCATCACTAGTACTGGAACTACTACTCCACGAGCAAGTGTGAATGTCTAGCCCCTGAAATTAACTTAATTGGCAAGTTTCGATCGATGCTTAGACCATGCAAGTATAGTTTTGCAGGAAGTATACATATACTATATATAGCTAGCAGCATAGCACATGTGTATATATATAGTACGGCATCGTAATATAACTGTGTGGGGAAAGAAAGAAAGACAAGTAACGCGTCTTGCTTTCTCCGCCTTTTCGATTCAACTAGATGCATCTGCGCGGCGACACGCCGCGCTATGCAGACGCACGACAGTATACAAAGGTATTTTTTTATCGAAGAAAAGACTTGTGTAGGGCAAATAAATCCAGAAAGCTTGGAGAGTTTGTCTATAAAAAGACGTGCCTAAACATATTGCGTGGAGAGTTTCGCTAAAAAAGCGAGCTGGTCCTAGGACTCTCGAGGATCGCTATGGGGGAAAACAATTTACGCGAAAAGGGAAAAAACAAGTATTTTTTAGGGGCGTCGGTAAAAGAGCATATATAGATGTAAAAAGGTAATATGCGATAAAAGAGCAAAAAGACTGTAAGTATTGGAGTGTCTGGTCGACGAAGAGACGCATCTATATAAATGGAGGAGCAAATTTTAGAAGGCTTTTGGGTGCTTGTTTTTTTAAAAATGTATTTAGATGTAGGAAAACAAATTTTTCTGCCCAAAAAAACATAAAAAATGTAATTTCTAAGGAACTCTGCAAAAAAGAAGAGGTTTTCAAGAAAAAAAAAATCATATTATAGAAGTTTGAAGGGCTCAGCCGCAAAAAAGACGAACATAAATGTAATCAAGGACTAAGCACCAATGCATGGCCTGATGGGTTCACCTATATGTTCATCACGTCTGTAAGACTAAGTAATGGCGCATCCGGTGCAAAGAAGCATTTTGTTTTTTATCTTTAGATGTGTTTTTTTAACCATAACTATGTATGTCTGAAAGACGTAAAACACAAGCATGACAACAGTAGAGCCAAACTATAAAGTACAACGGCTGAGCTATTTTTATTGTAAAAAGTAAAAGGGAAAAATTAAGGTTTTGGATTATTCCATTTCAGCTCGATATGACCTTTTAGCACAAAAAGGCACCACTGTTGTTTGCAATAATCGTATGTATTTTCTTTCACAGAGAGAAAGGAATGCTATTCTGTATATATTTTTAGAAACTATGAATAAGAATATCTGATCGAATCTAAGGAGTGCAGATAAAAAGAGCAAGCTTCTTTTGGCAACCTAAAACATAGGAGGAAGCCTATTCGCAGATAAGTGGGAAAAACCGAAATCTTTCAAGAAGCATACATAATACATAATCTGATTGTATGTAATCAGCATTCTGAAACTGAGGGAAGGAGGAAAAAATGTTTGTGTACAGGGAACAGGAGCTATTAAGGGATAAATATATTAAAAAAAGTGAAAATAAGATTAGCTAAATGTATATACAACCCATTTACATATAGCTGGATGTATCTGGCAATAGGTCTGGAAGAGGGTATGTTTCTAAGCAGCTTAAGCAAACAAATGAGGTCTTTAGAGACCACTATAGAAGAATTCGAAGGTACTATCAACTAAAGTATATCTTGTGCTGTATCGTTACCGTTTGATCTAATATGTGGATCACTACTGCATACGCAGAGAAGCATTCTTCAAATTTAGGCATCCTGAACTTATTGCAGTACTCATTTGATCGAGTGTTCCATTATTTGCAACAGTAATGTAGTGGCCTGACTCTTCTGGAACTGGTAACACAAAACGTGCTATTAGGTTTAGGACTATAAACAGTAGAATCATATTGAAGAAAACACCATCATACATAAATGAATGTACTTCAAGTATGTGCACTGAATCTGTATGAGTAGCATCTACAGTCTGTACATCAGAACACATATATGGACACTTGAATATGGGATTACCGAATTAGCGAATTCAACCGTAAGGAAGGTACAGTAAGGGAAAGCTGTACCCTGATCATTGTTGTGTGATTCCTACCGTAGATAAAATGTGTATTCCTATTATCAAAAGTAAAACAATGTACTTAGATGGTCATTAGTTATCTTACAGAGAAACGAAAGACCGTCAAACGAAAGGATAAAATATGTTTTAAATCCTAACTTTATATCAGTTAGCAATTTCTAAGGTGTACAAACCTAGAATATCTATCTTAGTTAATGAAAAAGGAATTATCACATATTAGATAAAAACACTGTTGCTTAAGAAAGGAATCTACTCATATATCCAGAGGCTGATGCGATGCAAGCATAATAATCGTAGCCATCACAATCCCATAGGTGCTCATCTAATAAGGAAACATTTATAGATTAGCTGTAGCTGTAACGACAGGGGAAAAGTTTTATGTAATAGCATATCCGAAAGGATGAACAGACGTAATTTTGCTCTTTTTCTTTCTAGTGTAACACAATATGAATTTCCTAACACGGATTGTTTAATAAGCTGCTAATTCAATAGAAACTGAATAAATGATTTTACCAGGAGGAACTAAGTTCTTGTCATATGGAATATTCTGCTAGTGCGAGAATAGATATAATCTACTGATTAATAACAACGAGCATCAATAACGGAATCTGACAAAAAAAACAGCGCTATACCTAGTAATAGAATCATCAAAAAAATTAGCACGGTCTTTTCTTCTCTTTTTCGGCAGCTAAATAGCAAAAGATAATTCTGTTGGGATTAACAGGCACACCTGCTGTAGCCATCTTGAGAAGACAGGCTCACTTAACTGGGAAGCAACAAAGATATGTAAGCGCCAACAGTGAAATCCACGGAGCGCGCAAATTCCTGTGATTCTGACGATATCAGGAAGCTGCCTTGTAATTGTCTTACAGATAAATTAATCAGTGAAGGTATTAACACAAAGAGCAAAACTATAATTCTCGATAATGCTGTGTACACTATATTGAGCTAAAGCTTATATGCCAGAACACGAAAATATCCAAAGCATATAAGATTAGGAAAATCTCTCACCAACGGCAACATCGCCCTTCAGTGATCGTTATACGGTAATCTGAAGGTATTATGAAGCAAAGCACATATTGATCCTGTGGCACAATTCATGTTGTATTCGTAGTGTCCAACCTAATTTTTTTGGTCACTGGTGTATATGCGAAGCAGTATTCTCCAAATGGTGAACATAAGCTACTTCGATTAAACCTGGAGGCTTCGAAGGAAAAGACGGTGAGACAACCGTTTGCTTCCCGGCCAAAATCGATGGACGGCGAGCCTGCAACGAAGAATCGGATTTCATAGAAGGAAAAGGGGAAAAATCCAAATAATTGACAGGGAAAAAGGTAGGAAACGGGGGAGGCACAGCGACCTAATCGAAGAGCAGCAGGACACGCTGAGGAAGCGCATGGAGCGAGTGAAAGCCGGCAGCGCACGGCGGCACGCTTGTTGGCGTCGGTCGATGACGCGATCAAGGAGCAGCGCGACAAACAACTGGGAAACCCCAGCGTCTGTGCAAGACGCAGCGGAGAACCGCATGGCGCAGAGGAATTCATGGAAGCCGTTGGAACTCGCGTAAATCGAAGAGGGCAACGAGCCTCCACAGCGACGAAGCTCATACTGGGACGTGATGGGGAGGAGACGTACCTGTCGAGAAAGGGAAACCGGCGGAACGAGGCAGGCGGGGGGAGCGGAGCTACGGAAGACGACGCCAGCTAGCACGGGGAGCTCTAGAAGGAGACGCGCGGGTGGGGGGATGGACGGCGCAGAGTAAGGAATGGCAGAGGCGACGAAGGCGGAGACCAGGGAGCAGCAGGAAGAAGAGGCGGAGACTTCGGAGATGATAAAAAACACATCGTGCGCGTGCAAAAAAGCCACGAGCGGGGGTCGAACCCGCGACCGATGGCAGGCAAAAGGCCTTACCACTGCGCTGGCGTTCGGACACGAATAGCGACCACGCCAAAATACTTGAGGTAGGCACGAGGGTGAGCCATGCGGGCGACGTGGGCAAACACTGAGCTAGCCGTACGCACGACGCTCGGTTTCACTGTACACGCGGGCGACGCGGCGGCCGGGCGCTCACCCACGTCGTGGCGAAGGCGACGTGGAGGCCCTGAGCACACGGGAAATCTCCAAACTTTATATACGGTAGTATTGGCTTCGGCGACAACTGCCACCACCCCTCCCCTTCGGTTCATCGCTTTGGTGACAATTGGCGCGGTGACGTGCGGCAGCAGCAAGCCAGCAACAAACAAACAGGTAGGCTGCAGCGAAGAAGGAAACGAAGCTCCTGGCCAGCTCGCACGAGGCTGACCGGTTTCGATTTCTCATTTTTGTTCGGTTTTCTTTGATTTTTCGTTTAGTTTTCTTCGATTTTCAACTAGTTTTCTTCGATTTTCAACTGGTTTACATCAAAAACAGCACACTCAAGGAAAATTTAGAAAAATTGCAAAAAAATCTGAATAAATCCTAGTTAATCTATAAAACATCTCGGAGAAATTTTAAATTTTTTGAATTAATGTAGTGCTTCTAGAAAATCAAAAACAACAATTCATGAAAAGGAATAGAGACACTATCAGATTTTTATAAACATTTACATGCTTAATCATGCTCCGAATTTTAATGGTAGAGTAGTGCTTCAATACTTTTCCTCTCAATACAAGTTGCACAAATCTTGAAGCAAGCGAAGAGGTAAGTAATCACTATTTACTCTTCATTGATGCTTTAATATTTGTGCAACTGTAAAAAAGAAAAGCATAGAAGCACCTCTCTTAATGATATCATAAAAATTTCCCAAGGATCATATAGTAAAATTTCCAGAAATATTAAACTTCATTTATTGCCCCTAAAAAATAAAAAACATTAATTAATGAAAGAAACAGAGACACTATAAGATTTTTATAAAAATTTACAAACTTGATTATACTCTAAACTTTTAATTTTATCATAAAAAATTCCCAAGGAACATGTAGTAAAATTTATAGAAATATTACTTCATTTATTACCCCTATAAAATCAAAACAAAAGAGTATATACAAAGCAAGTAGCACTGTCAGAATTTTAAAGAAATCCACAGGTTTGATTATCATCTGAAAATTTTATAGCATCATTAGTATTGCCTCAAGACATCACATAGATAATTTAAAAAAATTTAGATAATTTTTTCCAAATTTCTCAAATTTTTTAAATTTGAATTTGAATTAGACCGGTTTATCAACAAGTTCTACATATTGAACTGGCTCGATACACTTGAAACTCAAGATTTTCAACGGTTTTTCAAACACTTATTGCACACACACCCCCTTGCCTGAGGTATCTGAGCTTGCTCACGGGGTGCCAGCTAGATGTGTGGTCCAGCCTTCCATCCGTAGATATCAATGTCATTTTCATTGAGCACTCGAGAGCAAAACTACAAATCTAGCCTCCTCACCATGCTTCCGTGCTCCCCCTACCGCGGGAGACCGCCTCCTGCGCTCGACGACTACAGGAGCACGTGCTCCTGTGCTCGTCGGTTGGCTGTCGCGCTTGCCCGGTCACATTATAAGCCTTTTTTTAATACAGTTTAAAGCTGGGAAATTAACTACTGTGCATACCTTCTTGGTGGAGTTATTTCTTGGGCCACAGCTTGGGAAAAAATCAATCAAATTAGGTAACACGACAAATCAAATAACTTGCCTACAGCAATTCCAAAATTCCGACAAGAACCAAAGGAGGCCTACAAATCAGAATGTAACATTGAAAATATGGGATAAAATATGATCAAAGCGCGCTTGCCTTGCTCGTTGAACTCTTGGCCTTGCTCTGGTTCATTGGTAGATTTTTCCAGAACATGGTTATCTACACGTGAAATACCAGATAGCACAAATAAGAGCCAATTGAATATAAACATAGTCCAAGTATAATTTTTTTTGCAGATTATGAAAGTTCATCATTTTATAAAAAATTATTAACCGGTTTAACTAAATTTGGAGTTCGTATGCAAAAGTTATAAGTATTTGAATTTAGCTCGGCTGAGAAAATCTAGAAAAAGAAAAGAGAGAATACTGTACTGAGTGGGCGACGTCGAAGGCATAAAGTTGTACAATACGCCTTTAATCAGAGAAGATGTATTTATTTTATAGATGAAGGCATCTTTTCTAAAAGAAAACCGGGTTTTCTCTTGGTCAGACTAACGGTCCTACCAGTCAAATTTTTATTATTTTAGCGACAAAACCTACATGTGGGGTCTATATATTAGTGACACGATTCTAAAAACCAATTTTTATTATAAATCTACTAGTATAATGCCTGTGCTAACGCTACGACGGCAGTACACCCGCTTATCAATTAAACAAGAAGATAAGTATGAATACAACACTTAATAATAAAAGAGAAATTTAGAATTTTAAATGAATTTAGAAAGAAAAACGAAAATAAATGGAGGTCGAATGGGCGAAAACGGGCTCCCAAAAGATTTTAAATCAAGAAAGAGAAAGAAATTTTTTTTTTCTGATTTTAGATTATTTTTTTGCAGCTTCCACAGAGAGCACAGCGTGCTCTCTGGGCTTGGCCAGCGCAAGGGGGAGGGAAGGCCAGGGGTGGCCGGCCGGTCACAGTGGGTCGGCACTGGTGCGGCGAGATCGCCGGCATCGGCGCCTGCGGGGGAGGAGTCACGATTGCGGTGAATTTCACCGGGAAAGATGACGGTGATGGCTTGGGTTACCTCCAAAATCCGGCGATCTTTACAAGAGGGAGCACTTGGGGATTTACGCAATGCGATGGGGTGGAGGAGAGCTCACCGGCTTTTATAGCCCCGAAACAAGCATATTTATGGAAACCATAATTTGGGATCAAATCAGATTGGGAGGAAATTTTGGCAATAGAGCATGAAATTTGGGGAATTAACACCATAGATGGAAAGAGGAGATTTGGTGCGGGATTGATGGAGCTTTGGAGCTTCTTTCTTGCTTTAATGGAGGAAGGGAAGAGAAGAAGCTTCTTTGTCCAAATGCACTAGAAGAAGCTACAGGTGAGTTGCCTTCATTTTTTTAAATATAGAAGGATTTTTGAAAAGATAGCACATTAGGTTAAAAAATTTTAAAAAAAACTTTCGATTATTTTGTACTTAATAAAATTATTTTCAAAAAAATTTAAATTATAAATTTGTCGAGAGACGGCGGTCGCGAGGTTGTCGACAAAGAACCTCGCCGCGTCGGCAAAAGCCACCGATGGCGACCGTGGAGCCATTGCGGACTGCTTCTCCCGACCGCGTTGCCCTATCTCCGGTTTCCTTTTCCCAAAGACGTAATGTATGGTCCTTTCCTTTTCCAGACGTTTGTTTCCTTTCCTTGATTCCAAGACGTTTGTTTCCTTTTCCTTGTTGATGTTGGAGGTGAGGAAGGTCATTGTGGGCCACAGGACGATTTCGGAAAAATAAATCACGCTCGCCGATCACCGGATCCGCAAGAAAAAAGATAAAATTAAACAGTGCTCACCGCCACCGGTTCCGCGAGAAAAATTGAAAAATTAAGCAAAGACTCACGCATCGTTGGTTCCTTAGATAAAAATAAAAACAAAAATTCAGCGCTCTCATATACCAAATTAGGCTCTATGGGGCTAGATCCGTAAAAAGTCTCGAGAAAGGCCATATTCGAAAAAATACGATCACAATGCCGGACAATAAAAATTCAAGTCTTGTTTCCTTGCATGCGGATCCTCCTGTTTATTTTCTTGTTTGATTCACCTCCTTCCAAATATGTAGTACGCATAATTTTGGCCAAAAAAATTCAAGTTTGGTTTCCTTGCATGCGGATCCTCCTTATTTATTTCCTTGTTTGATTCGCTCTCCTTCCAAATATGTAGGTGGAGGAGGTCTGTTGTGGGCCACAGGGATGATTAGACACACTAAATAATGGCCATCGGATGTGGGTGAGTAAAATTGAGGAAAGATCTGAGACGTTCATTTTGATGAATGCAAGTTTCTGGGGACGTTTTGCTGGGTGCACGAACATTGGACCATCTCTAATGAGGTGCATTATTTAGGGTGGACGTAGGAAAAATTGCTTAGGTGCATTATAAAGGGGTATAGATACCATTAACCTACTTTGGTCCACATGTCATTGACTCATTAGACTTAATCGGAGTTAAATCATTTGAACTAAGCTTAACCATCGGCATTAGTGCTAATCACCTTTATGACATGGTGGGCCCACATGTCAAGAAGAAGTGAACAGTGCTGGGAGGTGCTGGCTGTCTTGTTACCGAGCTCGTCGATGGGAATATGGCGACGGAGCAGCCTTAAGGATCAGCAAAATGGAATGGTGGGGTCCATCCGCTCCTTTGGGTGGTGATGCCGATCGGAATGGTGGTCAGAGACGGTAGGTGTGGCGTTGAAATGCGGCGAGGAGTCTCGGCCATGTGGCGGCATTAGCACAGGTGGGAAGAGCGTACTGACCGAGTCATCGCGCTAGTTAGAGGGGGGCCTAAGTGGAGCTACGATGGCAGCACGGGGACCTAGGGTCATCGGAGTCTTGTCTATAACAGGCAACTACGACGACGCAAGGCAGAGCCACGGCAACTACTTTGAAGAGTGTTATTTTGGGTTAAAACAAGTAGCGCATGAGGGTTAGGAGCTCACCATGAGCATGAGGATGAGGTCTGTGGCACCATACGTAGTCGGAGGTGGCTGGCGAGATAGAGAACTGCGGCAGCTAGCTACGGTGAAGGAAGGACTAAGATGATACGCATTAGCTTTCATCGAATCCACGTCGAGAACGTAAGACCGCCCAGGAATTGTCCATGACACGTTGTACACAACGACACTTGAAATTATTTGGGCTAGGCCCATTAGTTCACAAATAATTTTTAGAAAACTCCAAAGGTCTATTAAATGGAAGAGAGGTGAAAATAGAATAGTCCCACATTGTTAGTGGAGGTGGATAAAGACCACCTTATAACAAGAGGTTCCCTCCACCATATTTGAGCATGAGAAGAAGTAGAGAACACACGCGCGTGCTCGCCTCGCCTCGCTAAGCCTGACGGCGCACGTACGCGACATGTGCGTGAATGGTGCAGCGAAATCGAGTCTGATGGCTTGCGCAGGCGCAGTTCTCTTTTGCAGTTTTTTGCAGCGTGGGACTAAGTAATCAACACGGTTACGATTACGTGGTATTAACTGCACAAAAGAATCCGTAACTGACTCGAATCGTGGAGCAGATTTTACGCGGTATCCGTAACCGACCGGTATCGTACTCCACGATTCTCTCTGTTATATATACGCAGAACAGAGATCAGATATCTCTCGAACCTTTTGCCTTCCTTTAGTACTGCGTTGCTTCCGTCTTCCCCGTCCCTTCGCCAGCGTGCACCGGCTATTGGGAGAGCAGGTCTCTGAAACATCCATCCTTGAGATCCTGCACCGGGAGAGGGCGAATCACATTTTTGGGAAGTGTCTTAACGCGATTGCTCGCTGTTTTCTTCACCGCTGGTCGGCTTCGACTACATCGTCTGACATCAACTACTAGTTCGACCACCTCTTCGCTTCATCTCGGTAACGCACGCATACCGTAACTATATTATGTTTATCTGTTAATATGCATGAGATGAGCTTTGCAATTGGTATATTACTTGTGCCTACTTTATTTGTTTCCACTGTTTTATCTTCAATTATCGTCATAGCTTATTTTCAGAATAAATTCATCATCAATATGCCTATATTTCCAACAATTCAAAAATGTGATAGGCTTTTCATGATGAATATGATGAAAGCATCTGAATTTGCTGAGGCAATAAGACCGGATAGATTTACTGGTGTTCACTTTAAGAGATGGAAGACGCGAGTCACTCTGTGGCTCACAACTATGAACGTCTACGGGGTTGCGGCTGGCAAATATAAAGGAACCCTTACTACTGAGCAGGAAAAGGAATTCAAGGATGCCACCATAATTTTGTAGGATGCGTTCTTAGCGTTCTTTTAGACCGCCTTTGCGACGTGTATATGCACATGTTAGATGCAAAGGAGCCGTGGGAGGCACTCGAAAATAAATTCAATGCCTCGGATGCTGGCAGTGAACTGTATGTTATGGAGCAATATCATGACTACAAAATGGTTGATGGTCGTTCTATGGTTGAACAGGCTCACGAGATACAGTTCATTGCGAGAAAACTTGATCACCTCAAGTGCACGTTACTCGATAAGTTTGTCGCTGGTGGCATCATTGCTAAATTACCTTCCTCGTGGAGGAATTTTGCCACATCTCTGAAACACAAGAGGCAGAAAATCTCTGTTAAGAATCTGATTGCGTCTCTTAATATTGAGGAGAAAGCTCGAGTGAAGGATGTGCACCCAAAGGTTGTTGAGGGACAAACCAGGGCCAATTTTGTGCAGCGTCCTGATTCTGGGAAGTTTAAACCAAAGGGAAAAGTTGTTCAGACTACCAAATTTAAGAAGAAGAAATAGCGAATGACAAGCCTTGCTTCGTGTGTGGTGAGATTGGACATTGGGCAAAGAAATGTTAAAGCCGCAAACGAGGAAAGGATCAGCAGGGACAAAACTCCAAATCTGTCAATGTGACTATTGGCAATACCGAGACGGAGACACGTGGGTATGGTAATTTACTCCCTATTCTTTCGTCTAGTCAATCTACCGATTGGTAGATTGATACTGGGGCTAATATTCATGTTTCTGCTGACATATCATTGTTTTCTTCTTACCAAGTCGCTCGAGATTCCTCCGTGTTCATGGGGAATGGGTCACATGCTTCTGTTCTTGGTGTTGGCACGGTGGATCTAAAGCTTACTTCGTGAAAGATCGTGTGGCTAAAGAAAGTGCAGCATGTCCCTTCAATCAACAAGAATCTCGTTAGTGTTTCCCTTCTTTGTAGAGATGGGTATAAGTTGGTGTTTGAGTCAAAGCCATATCTTCCAAAACCAAGTTGTGTACCATCCGGTTCGCGACCCCTACTACATCTGATAAAGTAGTTGTATCAAAATATGGACTATTTATTGGTAAAGGCTATGCCAGCGGAGACTTGTTCTGCTTTTCCATTGAGAACGTATGTAATAAATTTGTGAATCATCTTTGTGACAATGTTATTGGTAGTGAGGCAAGTGTTTGGCACTCACAACTATGTCATCTTAATTTTGGTTCTATGTCTCGGCTTTCCAGTATGAAATTAATTCCAATTTTTTTCATTGTCAAAGGTTGTAAGTGCCAAAGTTGTGTGCAATCTAAGCAACCTCGCAACCCTCATAAGGCAGCTGAGGAAAGAAACTTGGCACTATTAGAACTCATACATTCAGATATTTGTGAGATGAATGGTGTGTTGACGAAGGGTGGAAAAAGATACTTCATGACTTTAATTGATGATGCGACTAGATTTTTCTATGTGTATATCTTAAAAAAAGATGAGGCTTTAGACTACTTTAAAATCTATAAGACAGAAGTTGAGAATCAACAGGGAAGAAAAATCAAAAGAGTTAGGTCGGATCATGGTGGAGAGTATTTCTCCAATGAATTCCCCCAATACTATGCAGAGCATGGTATCATCCATGAGAGGACACCTCCCTATTTGCCTCAGTCTAACGAGGTTGCTGAAAGGAAGAACTGCACCCTGACTGACTTGGTTAATGCCATATTGGACACTGAGGGATTTTCTAAGGCATGGTTGGGGGAGGCCTTGTTGACCTCAAGTCATGTCCTAAATAGAGTTCCCACTAAGAATAGTGAGGTAACTCTATATGAGAGATGGGAAGGGAGAAAACCATCACTATCCTACTTGCGCACTTGGGGGTGCTTGGCGAAAGTCAATGTGCCGATAATAAAGAAGCGCAAACTTGGACCTAAAACTATTAATTGTGTCTTTCTGGGATATGCTCATTGCAGCATTACCTATAGGTTTCTAGTAGTTAAATCTGAGGTATCTGACATGCACGTCGGTACGATAATGGAGTTTTGAGATGCAGCGTTTTTTGAGAATATATTTCCTATGAAGGGTATGCACAGCATTTCGAGTAAGGCTTGTGATTCAACTCCTGAACCTGCCGTAAATTGAGCATTTTGAACAAACACATGAACAAACTCCTGAGGAGGATGATAGTGATGCTCCTAGAAGGAGCAAAAGACAAATGACCGCAAAATTCTTTGGTGATGATTTCACTATATACCTTGTGGATGATGTTTCTAAGACTATTTCAGAAACATATGCATCTCCTGATGCAGACTACTGGAAGATGCGGTTCGTAGTGAAATGGAATCCATTCTCACTAACGGAACTTGGAAAATCACAAATCGTCCTTATGGTTGTAAACCAGTTGGATACAAGTGGGTGTTCAAAAATAAGCTTAGGCCTGATGGTACTATTGAAAAGTATAAGGCCAGACTTGTGGCCAAGGGTTACACCTAAAAAGAAGGCGATGATTTCTTTGATACTTATTCACCTGTTGCTAGGTTGACCACAATACATATACTACTATCCTTGGCTGCCTCTTATGGTCTTCTTGTCCATCAAATGAATGTTAAGACAGCTTTCCTTAATGGAGAGTTATATGAGGAAATCTATTTGGAACACTCCGATGGATTTGTAGTAAATGGTCAACAGAACAAAGTGTGTAAGTTGCTGAAATCTTTGTATGACCTTAAGCAAGCACCCAAGCAATGGCATGAGAAGTTCGATAGAACTTTAACATCTGAAGGTTTTGTTGTAAACGAAGCTGATAGATGTGTAAAAAACCGCTATAGTGGGGGTGAGGGAGTTATTTTATACTTGTATGTGGATGACATATTTATATTTGGAACAAATCTCGATGTGATTAATTAGGTCAAGATGTTTTTGTCCCAAAGCTTTGATATGAAGGATCTGGGAGAAGCTGATATAATTCTGACTATCAAGCTGATTAAAGGTGAGGATGGGATTACACTTGCACAATCCCATTATGTGGAAAAGGTCTTAAGCCGTTTTGGCTATATGGACAGTAAGCCTTCTCCAACACCTTATGATGCTAGTTTAATACTTCGGAAGAACCAAAGAATTACTAGGGATCAACTGAGATACTCTGAGATTATTGGTTCACTTATATACCTAGCTAGTGCTACAAGGCCTAAAATCTCATTTGCTGTTAGCAAATTGAGCCGGTTTGTCTCTAATCTGGGTGATGATCATTGGCGTGCTCTTGAGAGAGTAATGCGTTATCTGAGAGGTACTATGAGTTATGGAATTCACTATATTGGGTATCCTGGTGTACTTGAGGGATATAGTGATTCTAACTGGATATCTGATGCTGATGAGCTCAAGGCCACGAGTGGGTATGTATTCACTCTTGGTGGTGCTGTTGTCTCATAGAGATCTTGTAAACAGACCATATTAACGAGGTCAACCATGGAGCATAACTCACAGCATTGGATACAACCACTGTCGAAGCATAATGGATTCGTGAGCTCTTGATGGACTTACCGGTAGTTGAAAAGCTGATACCGGCTATCCTTATGAACTGTGATAATCCAACGGTTATCGTGAAAGTGAACAGTGCAAAGGATAACATGAAGTCCTCAAGACACGTAAAATAACGGTTGAGATCTGTCAGGAAATTGAGAAACTCCGGAGTGATAGCTTTGAATTACATCCAAACCACTAAGAATCTAGTAAATCCGTTTACAAAGGGTCTATCATGAAATGTGGTAGATAGTGCATCTAGGGAGATAGGAATGAGACCTGTCAAATAGTTAACCACAGTAGTAACCCAAACTATGTGATCGGAGATCTCGTGAGTTAGTACTTGGGTAATAACAAGCTGTTGGATAAACTAAAGAATAGTATATTCCACATCCCACTCTGTGAAAGATACTGTACTCTTAAAATCTGTGAGGCAGGTTGACTACGGTCTTAATGTGTTCTGTTGGTTTTTACACAATCAAAGATGCTGTCCCACAAGCATTCTTGAAAAAACACACCTATATGAGTCCGACTGTTGGTTGCAGTTCGTAAGACGTGGGTACTTTCTAAGAAGCTCATGAAGGCCAAGGAGTATGACTTATACGCTCCATCCGAGGGGTAGATTGTCGGTAGCCTAGTATCAGTCAGGACCTTAAGTGAAATTTATCTGCGCAAAACTTGCAATTCAAAGCATAGTCCATTGTTCAAGTTGTAGATGAATGTAGCTTGAAGTCCAGGTGCAATTCAAGGTATAGTCTATTATCACCGAAAGCTGGCATAAAAACAATACTTTGGAACAGGCAAAGACCTATGTGACCTCTGGGATCTGGTGGGGGATTGTTGGAATTATTTGGGCTAGGCCAATTAATCCATAAATAATTCTTGAAAAATCCCAAATGTCCATTAGGTAGAAGAGAGTTGAAAATGCAATAATCCCATATTGCTAGTGGAGGTGGATGAAGACCACCTTATAAGGGGAGGTTCCCTCCACTATGCTTGAGCATGAGAAGAAGAAGAGAACACACACGCGCTCGCTCGCCTCGCCTCGCCTTGCCACACGACGCTCGTACGTGACATGCGCGTGAATAGTGCAGCGAAATCGAGTCCGATGACTTGCGCAGGCGCAGTTCTCTTTTGCAGTTTTTTTGCAGCGTGAGACAAATTAGTCAACACAGTTACGTTAACATAGTATTAACTGCGCGAACGAATCCGTAACTGACTCGAATCGTGGAGTGAATTTTATGCGGTATCCGTAACCGACTCATATCATGCTCCACGATTCTCTCTCTGTTATATATACGCAGAACAGAGATCAGATATCTCTCGAACTTTTTGCCTTCCTTCAGTACTGCGTTGCCTCCGTCTTCCCCGTCCCTTCGCCGGCGTGCACCGACTGTTGGGAGAGTAGGTCTTCGAAACGTCCGTTCTTGAGATCCTGCATCGGGAGAGGGCGAATCACGTTTTTGGGAAGTGTCTTCACGCGACTGCTCGCTGTTTTCTTCACCGCCGATCGGCTTCGACTATATCGTCTGCTGTTCTTCATCGAAGTCAACTACCGGTTCGGCCACCTCTTCGCGTCATCTCGGTAACGCACGCAAACTGCAACTATGTTCTGTTTATCTGTTAATATGCATGAGATAGGTATTACAATTGTTATATTGCTTATGTCTAGTTTATTTGTTTCCATTGTTCAATCTTCAATTATTGTCGTAAGTTATTTTCAAAATAAATTCATCATTAATATTAATATGCCTATATTTCCAACAGACACCGGGTTTCATGAGGATGTGAAGGGAGAAGTCGACGTAGAATTCTATGATCGAAAGGAGGCTTTATTATTTCTAACCAAAACAATAAAAGGGTGACATGTTGAGCAACTATATATGCAGGCCTAACACGGATTGAAGCACACAAATGACATGTCAGCGTCACGTACATGTACTCGGCTACAAACGTCTATGGGATCGATGGGCCACTTTAGTGGTTGTGCAGCGGCATATGAGGAAGTTTTGGCAATCAGAACTCACAAGGGGTCGAACCGATCAGAATCGGCTTTGGCATTCTCCCACTGGCTACTGTTGTGTGTCCCCTTCTTCCTCAAATCTGCCTCTATTCTCTGCTAATCCTTCTTAAATCCTCCTCTATTGTATCGCAATTACCCAAATATTAGTGCTAATTTATCTGGAAGTGAAGACCAGTAAGTGTCACTAGGGCGCGCGAATGCCTAGATGAACTGAAGCGCGCAAAAATACGAAGAGAACAACGCCTAGGACTAAAACAAGAGGGTTCCAACACAAACAAGAACATTTGCTAATTAATTATAAACACTCAAAATATGATTAATTTGATTAGATCGTTCGGTGAGATAACATGCACATATCCTAGGATTTTTTTACAGTTTGTCTTGGTTTAGTGAGATAATATGTCTTGGTTTGTCCGTTGGGATTGTCGAACTTTGGGTTTTTTTTTCCATCTGAAAGCGGACATCGTTAATATTCTTAATTCAAAGACTAAAAATGCAGATGCATTGTAGCCGGTAAGTCCTTACCCATTGCAGAAGAACCAATCGTTCTGTCCACGACCTGGGTGACGCCATCACGGAGGAAGAGCCTTGGGGGGTTCGTGGTGTTGCTGCAGATGAGCTCGAAGTCGGGGCCCCGGAAGCAGTTGGGGCCGACGCCGAAGGGGTAGTCGAAGGTTCGATTGCCACATGTCCTTGTACAGCCGGCGAGCGAGGTGGCAGAGGGAAGAGTCCCACTGCCATCTCGACCTGTTAGGACGCCGGATGCTTGCACCGTTGGAGCCCCTGTACACGCAAATTGTAGGAGCAGCAGACAAGTCAGTGCCGCCACATCATGGAGGCCCGTCATCATATCCCTGCCGGACCGGCAGTACTGGAACTACTACTCCACGAGCTAGTGCGAAAGTCTAGCCCCTGAAATTAACTTGACAAGTTTCGATCGATGCTTAGAGTTTAGACCATGCAGGTATAGTTCTGGAGAAAGTATATACTATATATAGCTAGCAGCCTAGCACGTGTATATATAATACAGCATCGTAATATAACTGTGGGGAAAGAGAGAAAGACAAGTAACACGTCTTGCTATCTCCGCTTTTTCGATTTAATTGGCTTTGGTGACAACTGCCGCCACCCCTCCCCTTGGGTTCACCGCTTCACCGTGAGCCCGCCATCTCCATCCTCGCCGCTTCCTCCAACTCTTCCTCGTCTTCCCTCGTGCCACCCTTTTGCTACTACCTCCGTTTAGTCGATGGATGCCAAGCATATTCGTCTTCTCCATCTTTGGTAACTTCTCTTGCGCCTCGCCTCCTCTTATCGTTGCCTCCGGATCATCTCCTTTAGTAAGGTGACTGTGCGTTGTAACAGCATCATAAATAAAACATTTGGAGATAATAAAGGAATTAGCTAGCACATGAATCTAAATCTGGACTGCTAGAAGGATTTTTCATTAGGAGTACAATATTTTCATCTCACATAAAAAGGCTCTTCAAGTAAAGAAAGGGACTTAAAAGTAGCAATTAGTGCTTGACAAAAAGAAGAAAAATTGTGCATAAGAATAAGAAAGAACATAATCTTACACATATTTTTCTTGGTTTGAATTGATATAGATCATGAGTACATATTTCCGCAAGTTTACAGAGACAACGAACTTCGAATCATTATAAAACCCATATGAATGTAATAATCATGCATCGATTTGATGGTTCCCCTGAATCATATGTAATAACACGAACACAGGGTATAAGTGTCAATGATGTATGAATAGAACTCACTAAAAAACCTCAGTTAAGATACCTTTGTAGACTATGCCATACCCTCCATAACCAAGGATGTGTGTGATCAAAGTTGTTTGTTTCCTTTTTCTAGCTCCTTCAAATAGAAAATCATAGTCCTGTCACTCGCATCTGGGCACGTATGAGTCAATGACGTATGAATAGGACCCACTAAAAACCCTTAGATAAGATATTTTTGTAGACCATGCCTTGCCTTGCACGATCAAGGACATGTGTGTGACCAAAGTTGTTTGTTGTCTTTTCTAGCTCCTCCTAAGAGAAAATCATTGTCCTGTCACTCGCATTTTCATCGGATATTGATACCTTTGTGTAACGACCCCTATTTTTACAAACTTGCAAAAATGGAAATCTAATGTGCATTTCCGTACTAGTCCCATGATCAGTAGCTAGTACGCACATACACCAATTGGAATCACAACCATACAACAAATATTAATTAAGCGGAAGCTATTACATAAAGAAAACTCTTACAAATCAGAGATATAGCAGCAAAAGAAGCAAGGTCTTGTAGTGTACCCATCCAAAACCAACAGGCAACTGACAAGGCATAATCCCTAGAAAGATTCGACGAAGAAAATCCCGTAACCTGCGATTTAAAGAAACCTTCAAGCTTCGCTAACTTATCCACCTAAAACCACATATAAGCAAGGGTGAGTACAATCGTACTCGCAAGACTTGAGCAAAGCCTATAATATATGCAGCCATTTCAAAGGAGGCTACTACGCTTAATTTGCATAAAGCGGAATTGACATTGTAAAACAAATTATTTGCAAACGGAATTTGTAAAAGCATAATTGACTGATATGAAATAAGTAACACATAAGTAATATATTCACAACCCATCGTGAATATCGAATAATCCAGAAATGGAATCCATCAATGTCGATCCTTTGACATGAAAACAAAAGTTGCTAAACAAGTTCCAAACCACAACCCATTTTAGAAAATTAAACATTTAACTAGTGCAAGTTCACCAAGTTTCCATGACCGAGGGGACGGCTAATCGATTAGATTTTCACTCGCAGAGGTGTACAATCTGTACCCACAAGTCATGACCTTTTCTTTTTGCCGCAAGTTTCACGCACTTTAAGCGTGTGGCCAGAATGTTCATGACGAAAACCTTTACATTATCTAATCTAACTTTGCACCAGCACCGGGACGATAAAACCCACGCTATAGCTGGGAGAACTCAGAGCATAGGAATGTTGAACTCCCCATAGACGTGGCGCACCGTTATATTGGTAAGTGTTGTTCCCAACACCTCGGTGTGGGCACCCCGTCGAGCAAACCCCGAAAGGAAAGCCCTTACTACTTCAGCCTACCAATGTGCAAAGTTAAACTAGATAACTTAATTGGTTTAAGGAAGCCCCATAACAACACTTGTGGTTTGCACGAAATATCTTGGATCATACAACACTGAGTTCGGTCCTTAAATTGACACGGGCGATACTCCACCCTAACTACGTGCAAATCCCTCTGCACCTTCGGCTATTGCCAATAATCGCCCGCATCGAAACCATAGTTTTATTTTGGGTTTTTAATCAAAATACCCATAGCCAACAGCTACAATGACAACATTTTCTATTTCACAAAGAACACATTTTGATCTGATCATCATCATCATTTATTCTAAAAGCATGGCTAAGCATGGATAAATGTAATCGTATATACCCATGGCGACATTAAGTAATTGTCTAAGCTTAATCTATGGTTACCAAAGTTCACATTATCATACTTATCAAGGAAGTTTCATGAGACAACAGCATAACTATCAAGACCACAAAATAGCAATTTACCGAAAGTAAACGTTTTAATAAACAATGCATAAAACATTTTAATAAACAATGCAAATTAAATTCATGCTAGGATCAAGATGGTCAAAGGGGTGCTTGCCTTGCTTATATATCGCTTACGATGAAGACGCGATCAATCTTTCCTCCAAGATTGGTGCCTTCCGGTTAACACACTTCCTTTGGTGTGTCGGCGGAGAGATCATGACAAAGCCTTTACAATGCTCGCTTAATCCAAGACTACCCGTTAAGGTTTCAACACCGGTGGGTCTGAAAACCACAACCGGGGCCCCTCTTGCGCCATGTGAATTACACCATAACTCGGAACTCACACCACCAATGATAGTACCAAGTTAAGACATTACAAATTAATCACCTAGGTCTGTCCCATTACAACACGTGGTTGCATGATTGACTCGGTCAAAGGCTTGTAAGGTTAAGTCCTTAGAGTGATCGGGCAAGACATCCACATACCCTCTCGCCCATTGGGCCCACCTTGGCATACTCGCCTTGTCACTTGCCCCAATCTAAATTATTATCACCCAGGTTGGTTACTAAGCACCACGTGCCATCAACAATTCAACATCATTGCGTGACATGACTCGCCACAACAACTCAATCTCATCGTGTGATTCCACATGACACACAAGTTCTTAACATTGTTCCATATTCCATTAATCAAGATTAATTATCAATGATTCCGACACATGTGATGACGTGGCATGGCTAAGCAACTAATACGGACTAATCCTCCAATGTTGATCATAATTATTAACCAACTATATTGAACCAATCTAGGGTGACAATGGATCATGGCATTCAATGACAAGGTAGGGTATAGATCAATCTGGTATATTAGCTACGCCAATTTAATTTAAAACAATTGTATATTTGAAATATATGCAATAGGGTAGAACAAACATAGCAATTTTATAAACATGGGTTCAACATGATCAAAGCACAGCTTGCCTTAGAATAGGTTCTGGTCTTGCTCTGAAACTTGATCTCGAGTTGTTGGATCTTCCTCCAAGCGCCGCACAATTCAACGCTCACGCGTCATCAAAGAGAAAAGCAAATAAATGCCAAAACAGAGAGCAATTGAACTCCAAAATCAAATAAAATTCACTATTAAATAGATCTCAATTTTACAAATTTTTAGAAATTTGAATCACTCAAATCCGAGTTAAGATGCAAAAGATATAGCCTTTTAAAGTTTGAATAAATATCAAAATACAGAAATTGGAAATTCGTAATTTCTCGATTTATTTTTATACTTGAAAAACCTGATTTATTGCATCATCGCGACGTCATCGCCACCGACCAATCACGAGCCGCCACGCCACCACGGTCCACGCACCGGTCCACGGTTTGATCGGTCCACCGTGGACCCGGCCCACGCCTCTTTCTGCACTGCGTCGACACGCGGCCTACGCTCGATCGCTGGCGCCGCCCACGATGCGCGCCCGATTGTCGACGCGTGGCAGGATCGGAACCACCCGTGGAAGATCGGACGGTCCCGGGTGATGGCAACGACAGCACTCACGTGGCTTAATCCGATGCGTTCACGTAAGATCGGACGACCACGATCCAACGAAGCGGCGACGGCGAGGTCGGTGGCGCAGCTACCGGAGCCGAGAAGAAGATGCTCTCTGGCGAATAGCACCGAATAGGCGCGACTTCGAGCGGATCCGGTAGAGCGGTTCGCCGAAACACGACGAGATACACAATGCTACGGGCGGACACACCGGAGCGACTAAACGACGGGAGAAACCTTCGATTGCGGCGCACAACTGGCGAGCAAGAACTCGATGACGGTTGGCTTCCGGGTGACGGCGGCGGCGACAAAGTGCGGGCGAGAAAGCGAATCTCGGGAGGTGGCGGTACCGTGGCTTTATAGCCCTCGGGAGGCGTCGCGCGCTGAAATCGGAGACGGTCTCGTGGCGGCGGCGGAGTCCGGCGGAACACGGAGCGGCGACGTGGCCTCATCTCAGCGTCCACGTGGCTTCAATCCGACGGCTCACATGCATCGGCGACGCGGCAACTCTTGATCGCCGATCAAATCCAACTACCGAGGCCAAGGGCGCTAGGGTTTGGTGAGACGGCCGCTTTGGCCGCCTGGCGGCCTCACAGCGACAAGATTGGGCTTCGCCCAATACTGTTCCAAAAGGATTTTAACACTTTATTAATTTAAATAATTCTAGAAATTCATTTAATTGGTTTTAGGCAAATAAATAATCGGAAAAATCCAAGAAAATTCTCAAAATACTTTGAGACATTCGGACTCAAATAAAATATTTTTGGCAAAACTTTATTTTAACTTTGCATAAATTTAAATGGATTTGATTAAAAGGTCAATAAACTTAATTTAACATTAATTCAAATAAATCCAGAAAAATCCAAATAAATTCCCGAAAATCATAAATGCACAAATAACCAATAAGATAACATTTAAGCAAATTTTGGGATGTTACAAACCTCCCCCCTTAACAGAATCTCGACCCGAGATTCAGGGCTAACTAGAGAATAGGTTCGAGAATTCTGACTTCAAATCTTCTTCTCGCTCCCAAGTGGCTTCACTTTCAGAAAGATTGCTCCACTGAACTCTGCAAAAGCGAATAGACTTGTTTCTGGTCTCGCGTTCCATAACATCCAAAATTCGACCGTTGCTCTTCGTAAGTCAAGTCTTCTTGCAAATCTATTGCATCCAATGGATTTGCTCTGTTGGCACTCCGAGACATTTCTTAAGCTGCGACACATGGAATACATCATGCACTCCTGCCAAAGACTGAGGCAACTCCAGCTGATAAGCTACCTCTCCTCAATCTTGAACAGACCAACATATCTTGGTGCAAGCTTCCCTTTAACATGAAATCTCTTAACGCCCTTAAGAGGGGTAACCCTGATATACACATGATCTTCCAGTTCAAAACTCAAATCTCGACGACGGTTATCTGCGTAGCTTTTCTGCCTTGACTGTGCTATCTTCAACCTCTCTCTGATCATTGCAACTTGACTTTCTGCCTCTTCAAGAATATCTGGCCCAAAAACCAAACGTTCTCCTGTTTGCCCAATTTAATGGAGTACGACAAGCACGCCCATACAACGCCTCAAATGGTGACATCTGCGGGCTAGCTTGATAACTATTATTGTAATCAATTTCGCATATGGCAAACTTTTATCCCAAGATGTAGCATAAGCTAAAGCACAAGCTCTCAACATATCCTCTAAAATCGATTTACTCTTTCACCGACCATCATGTGCGGGTGATATGTCAGACTAAAATTGAGACAAGTCCCCATTGCTTCATGCAACTTGTTCCAACACCTTGAGGTGAATTGGGTTCCTCTCATCAGACACAATCTTCTTGGCCACTCCATACAAGCATACAATCCTTGACATGTACAACTCCGCTAAACGATCTCTCGAGTAAGTGGTCTTTACTGGGATAAAACGGGCGACCTTGGTTAGACGATCCACAATAACCCAAATGGAATCGTAATCTCTCTGAGTCTTAGGTAAACCGGTGATAAAGTCCATTCCGATTTCCTCCCACTTCTATTCCGGAATTTTCAACGGCTGCAATAAACCAGCGGGTCTTTGATGCATGGCTTTACTCTCGACATACGTCGCATAAAGCAACATGCTCACCTACTTCACGCTCATATTAGGCCACCAAAATCCTCTTTCAAATCTGGTACATCTTAGCACTTCTGGATGAATTGAATACTCGTAATCATGAGCTTCTTCCAAAATCAACTGCTTTAGTCTCTTTCTTATTCAATACATAGCTTTGACCTTTAAACTGTGTGGTTCCTTGGTTATCCCTGGTAAAATCCTCAGCTAAGCCTTCATCCTTCTGACCCACTTCGATCTGATCTTCAAGCATTGGCTTAACTTTCAAAGCAGCTATAAATCCTTGTGAAACCACTTCTAATTTCAACTTTTGAAACTCTTTGCACAATTTCTATTGATCACTTGATATTGGTGTATTGGTACTATAGCCTTTACGACTTAAGATATCGGATACCATATTAGCCTTACCAGGATGGTAACGATCCCACCTTATAATACTTAATCACTCCAACCATCCTCTTCGCTTTATATCAAGGTCTGCACTTCGAACTCTTATGGTCTGTACCTATCCCCAATAATATAGTGACGCAATGACTTCAAAGCATGCACTACGGTAGCAATTTCCAATTCATGCGTAGTATAGTTCTCTTCATGTGGCCTCAACTGTCCTGACGCATAGGCAACAACTTTACCTTTCTGCATTAACACACATCCAAGATTTTGTCTTGAGGCATCATAGTATATATCACAACTGCGTTTGCACATCTGACAACACTAAGACAGGTGCTATCGTCAAACGTTTCCTCAATCACAGAAAACTCTTTTCGCACTGCGACGTCCATGAAAACTTCTTCTCATAATTGCCTAAGCAGTCTCGGCTGCTCCCACGTAACATCGCTTTTTGTTGGATCCACGATAACTCCTTTAGCAGACATCTTCTGGCAAGAAATTCAACTTTCTCCTTCCAAAAGTCACATTTGCTAAGCTTAGCATACAGCCATGGGTCTAGCCATCTTTCCAACACTAATCCCAACTGTTCGCATACTTTCCTTTTGACTTGAAGCAACAAAGACATCCCACCTATACACCATAACAGCTTGACCAATTTCCCATGGAACTCCGTTCGTCATGTCCATAAATTCTGTAATGGCATTGATCATTCTAGCAGACACACTGTAACCTCATACTGTCCATACTGCGTAGAAAACTCTGACCTAAGAACATTCTCTGCACAGGTTCTGAACTAATGATAACTCGATCGAAGATCTATTCTTGAGGACACTCCACTCCTTTTGACGATCAAACAAATTACGATCCCGGCAAATGAATACTTACCCTTTTAATCATCACTTCATTAAATGCTCGACGGTCGATACACCTCCCTAAGCTCCCATTTTAAATAGAACAGCGCTCCCTATGGTGACAAATTGGTTCTAGCGAACCACCTTTCTAGCAACTCTTGATGCCTTCTTCATCTCAACTAGCTCATCAATAGGCATTCGATGAGGTCTCTTTACTTTGGCGCTGTATCAGGACTAACTCCATCACACACTTGATCTCTCGATCTGGTGGAATCCTTCAGAAACACATCTTGATACTCTCTAACAACTGATACCCCTTCAAAGCTGACAACTTCCACACTATTGACCTTCAGCTGGCCAATACAAACCGTAGTCATTTGAAATTCCATTTTCCTGCTTTCAGGGCTTTTAGCTGACACACTTCTTTGACCAAACTCCAGGACAGCCTTATGTCCGGACGACCAATTCATTTCAGGAGTAGCATCTAAGTCCGATATCCAATATCGCTCACTAGAACTTTTCTCCAACTTAACTCCATCACATTCTAGGTTAGATCAAGCAATAGTGTACTTTCGACCATGATAATTCCTCGGTGACAATCTTTACAACCACCATCGAATCGATCATCGTTGCACACGCAACATCTTCAGTGAACCGTCAACATAGGGAATACTCAGAACATCCTTTATCATTAACGCTTTTATTCCAACACTTCACATATCCACCTCTCAACCATCTTTACTTTATTTATTTAGGCACGAAAATCTTTACATGGAATTCACCTCTAGTCACTTTTCTTTTACAAACGAGGGTATGACACTTGCATAGGCTAAAATCATCGATCTAAACTTCCTCGATTGGTATTGGCGCCAAGTTTTGGATCGAACAATTGAGATTGACTTGCACCGTGCGATCATTTCCTTATGAGGGCAATTGTTAGCAAAATGCCCAGGCTTGTTGCGTGTGTAACAAAGCTTAGGTCCACCTCTCTTCCTTGAGCATTCGCTCGACTAAGGCGATGTCTTCATTCGATGCCTCTTCTTCAACCGATTCTCATTACAAACTTCTCTTGCGACTTTCTCGTTCACTCTTGGCGTTATGAACTTGACTGAGGTAACCACGGAAGGACCGCGTCAGTAGGAGACTCTAGATTCTTTCGCGGGCATTTCTTAACAAAATGGCCTTCCTCATGACAGTTATAACACACCGTGTTCATTGTTGTCAGCTACTGGTACATTGTTGTCTTCTTGTTGCGTCAACTGGTTGCTTCATAGGGCATTCACTAGCCCAATGGCCTTCTTCATCGCACAGAAACATGTTTGTTGGTGATCGCAATTACTTCTTTCTTGATGAGGGTCAACAGGATTAAGGTATTGTGTCCTTAGCTCTTGAGTGGCACCACTTTTGCAACCGACGTTCCGCCTCTTCTTGACGACTTTGGAGCAACTACGGCTCGAAGATTCTTTTGTCGATCTTGAATTACAGCGGTGACTATTGGATTCGAGAGGACATTGAGTGGACCATGATCTCGGCCTTCACAAAGGTAACATGTGATGTCACTCATAGGACATTCTCCCGAGAATGACTTCCTTCACAATGGAGCAATTAATCGCTTGCTCGTCGGGTATGTCCTATCTCTCCACAAATAATGCACGCACGATCTTCCGATTTGTTTGGTTGACAGACTTCGAGAGCAACTCTTAGATGTTGAACAAGGTGCAAAAATAGTATTCTCGCTCAGATATTCTTGTGACCATACTGTCTCTAGGTGAAGCAAAGAGATTACGAAAAGCAACAACAAATTCATTCCAAGTGATACTCCGCGGGGCTTCATGAGCAACACAATATTTCTTCCACCATTCAGCAGCGATTCCTTGTAACTGATAAGAAGCATACAGGACTTTCTCATCGTCTTCACACTGAGCAATGAGCAGCTTCCTCTCAATGGTCTTGAGCCAATCATCTACTTCTGAGGGTAACTCATTTCAAAGCGTC
Source organism: Otatea glauca (assembly GCA_036346275.1). Lineage (NCBI taxonomy): Eukaryota > Viridiplantae > Streptophyta > Magnoliopsida > Poales > Poaceae > Otatea > Otatea glauca. The sequence goes on along the minus strand of CM070717.1, from coordinate 18,896,264 downwards.
GTGGACGAGTCCTTATGAATTCTGATAACCTTAAGTAGGAACGGAAATCATTGGTAGCAGCTTGGGACACTTGGTTGACATTAGCTGGGTCAGTCATATTCTGCATCTGCTTCATCATTGCATGCATCAACTGAGTCTGAGCAGTCAAGAACTCTCTGAAACTCTGCATATCCATCTGTACTGACGGTTGAAGAACTAATCCACTATTGAGATTCTCCTTGGATTGATTTTCACGCCATCGATTATGTTGTTTCCACGAATCAACCCTCCGCTTGATTGCTTCACTTGGAATAGGGAAGAGGAAAATAGCATAGGTAAGAAGCGAGAATCCTAAAGCGGGGAGATAGGTTTAACCCAATAACTTAAGCAAACAATATTAATAACTTGGTATGGTTGCTTGTATAAGCCTAAAAGCTCGCAACACATACCGCACACTCAAAGAATCAAGGAAGAACCAATTCAACCAATATACACAAAACTACCGCCTCAGGGGTAACACTTCTATCTTAAGCGGACGCGACTCCACACCGAGTCCCAACCGACTACTCAAGCATAGATCTTCTAGCTCTTGGAACGCTTCATGGATCTACTCCTTCCTTGAGCACGATGATCCCCTCCTTCATGATTTCCAGGGTTGACAGCAAGCACTTGATACTTTCTTCTATGATGTGGCACGTCAACTACCAAGACAACTCAGATAAGGTTTTTAACTCGATCCAGCAAGGGAGAGAGAAAGAAATTCAGCAGGGGAAAAGAGAGAAATTTTGACGAGGAAAGGAATAGAAGAATAAGATAAGTTAAGAACATATTATTCTTCCAAGTTAATTCTTTTCTTTAGAAAATAATTTTGAAGTTCCTATAGAGACGACCAGACTATCTAGGGTCAGCCTACACCAAGATGGCTCGATACCACTTCGTCGGGACCCGAATATGCAAATCCGGACCCTCTGTGTATACTGCACTAGTCCAGGATCATGCTAGTGCACACAGGCTCAACATAAGTAAATATCACAATCATACATAGCGAAAATATTATGAAAGACATCATATGATACATACCACTAGTCGAATGACCTCATGGTCCACTTACATGACTATGCCTCGCAAGGCTGAATAATATATTAAACTGCAACGGAATGAAAACGTAGACAACCCTCAAGTATACCACGTAACAGGCGACAAGGCTTGCGCCCTAAACATTCGTCTCCTCCTGGAATCTTTCCTCCAGCATTGATGTAGACTCTTCAACTGGTGAGGTTATTGTTGGCAAGGGTGAGTACTTAAAGCACTCAACAAGTTGTGCACAGAATGCAATTCTACGCAACTATATGCAAGGCTTATTCCAAAGGATAAGCTATCATGGCTATTTTGCAACAAAGCAGCATTTACGAACAAATACAATAAATAGATTGTAAAGACGGTAAAACAAATAACAATAATGATAGATTCAACTTTTCTCAAGTAAACCAAGTTTCCAATCTTAAGTCAAATTCCATCTTCCATATGGCATTCGGCCATCCCAACCAAGTTGTTCATTTTAATTAAGCTAACCCTTAACTGTAATTCCGAGCATTGCTCACTACATGCGAGCACGGCTATTCGAATAGTTTCACACTCTGCAGAGGTTATGCACTTTACCCACGTGACATGATCGTCTCTTGGTGCCTTCCGGTTAACACACTTCCTTTGGTGTGTCGGCGAGAGATCATGACAAAGCCTTTACAATGCTCGCTTAATCCAAGACTACCCGTTAAGGTTTCAACACCGTGGGTCCGAAACCACAACCGGGGCCCCCTCTTGCGCCATGTGAATTACACCATAACTCGGGAACTCACACCACCAATGATAGTACCAAGTTAAGACATTACAAATTAATCACCTAGGTTGTCCCATTACAACACGTGGTTGCATGATTGACTCAGTCAAAGGCTTGTAAGGTTAAGTCCTTAGAGTGATCGGGGCAAGACATCCACATACCCTCTGCCCATTGGGCCCACCTTGGCATACTCGCCTTGTCACTTGCCCCAATCTAAATTATTATCACCCGGTTGGTTACCAAGCACCACGTGCCATCAACAATTCAACATCATTGCGTGACATGACTCGCCACAACAACTCAATCTCATCGTGTGATTCCACATGACACACAAGTTCTTAACATTGTTCCATATTCCATTAATCAAGATTAATTATCAATGATTCCACACATGTGATGACGTGGCATGGCTAAGCAACTAATACGGACTAATCCTCCAATGTTGATCATAATTATTAACCAACTATATTGAACCAATCTAGGGTGACAATGGATCATGGCATTCAATGACAAGGTAGGGATAGATCAATCTGTATATTAGCTACGCCTAATTTAATTTAAAACAATTGTATATTTGAAATATATGCAATAGGGTAGAACAAACATAGCAATTTTATAAACATGGGTTCAACATGATCAAAGCACAACTTGCCTTAGAATAGGTTCTGGTCTTGCTCAAAACTTGATCTCGAGTTGTTGGATCTTCCTCCAAGCGTCGCACAATTCAACGTCTACGTGTACCGAAAGAGAAAAGCAAATAAATGCCAAAACAGAGAGCAATTGAACTCCAAAAATCAAATAAAATTCACTATTAAATAGACCTCAATTTTACAAATTTTTAGAAATTTGAATCACTCAAATCCGAGTTAAGATGCAAAAGATATAGCCTTTTAAAGTTTGAATAAATACTGAAAATACAGAAATTGGAAATTCAGAATTTCTCGATTTATTTTTATACTGAAAAACCTGATTTATTGCATCATCGCGACGTCACTGCCACCGGACCAATCACGAGCCGCCACGTCACCACGGTCCACAGACCCGGTCCACGGTTTGGATCGTCCACCGTGGACCCGTCCCACGTCTCTTGGCTTGCGTCCGACACGCCGCTTCGCTTTGGCCGCTACTGGCGCCGCCCACGATCTGCGCCCGATTGTCGACGCGTGGCGGTGATCGAACCACCGTGGAAGATCGGACGGTCCCGGATGATGGCAACGACAGCACTCACGTGGCTTAATCCGATGCGTTCACAGAAGATCGGACGGCCACGATCCAACGAGCGGCGCGACGGCGAGGTCGGTGGCGCAGCTTACCGGAGCCGAGGAAGAAGATGCTCTCGACGGCGGAATAGCACCGAATAGGGCGCGACTCAGAGCGGATCTGGTAGAGCGGTTCGCTGGAAACACGACGAGATACACAGCTACGGCGGAGACACACCGAGCGACTAAGCGACGGGAGAAACCTTCGATTGCGGCGACAACTTCGGCGAGCAAGAACTTCGATGACGGTTGGCTTCCGGTGACGGCGCGATCACTACCGACGGAGGCAACGACGGAGGAAGGGACGTCGAACTCTACACGCCGATCGATCGGAAAATAAAGCAAATAATAAACTTCAATAAGGGCGAAAAGAAGACAGACAGAAAATCAAATAAAGATTCATTGCAGAAAACAGGAATGATTTAGGGTTTGGATTATATGATTTCGAGATGTTATGATTTAGATAATTACATACTCATAAAGTTAATGGCTTTTAGGATGAGCAAAACATGGTTTCCTTAGATAGATTATCTAATCTTGAATTACGAATTCAAGAGGCTAAAATAATGAATTTTAGTATTTAAAACTTCGAATTATAGATGCTAAAATTATTTGGATTAAAAGAGTCGAAACACTAGTCAGAGGGGGTTATGCAAAACATATTTAATTCCTTAAGTGATTTGCATAAGAAAGGTTTTAAACAAGTTATGATTGATAAGTTAGCTAAATAGATTTATTTATAGTTTTTAAGAAGGTTCTGGTGATACAAATATATTAACTACAACTTCCTTATTACAAGGTTCACTTAATCTTATTATGAAGTTCATAAAGCATAAAACTAAGGGTTATTTGACTATTAAAGTTTATATGCAAAACATGACGAAATAAGATTATTTCTTCGGAATTGGATAGCATATACTTTGATGAACAAAACTAGGCTGATTTCATACATTTTAGCTTTTAGACGAGATATTATTTTCTTAACTGAAAACGCTTACATGATGTTAAGGGTTGTGACAAACATACTTTTTAGGGGTATTTAGCTAGCAAGATTAAACTGAAAAGTAAGTTGTAAAAGAAATATTTTTCCAGAATATGGAAGACCATATCCTAAATATCGTTTCTAAACCGATTTCCATAATTTTTGCATTTAGACGAGGGGTTCTACGAGTTGACGAAAAAGCTTGATAGTTCAATTTACTACTCGCTGGAGATTCAGTTTTTGATACAAGATTGCGACTATACCGCCTAGGATAATCTACTCATTTTTCAGGTATTAACAGGCCATGATACCAGAAGTGATTTAAAGTTGGTTTCGCGACAAATGGCTTTTATCCGCGATGCTTTTCCTATGAACGATCATTAGGGTTTATCATTACATTATTTCAACCTAGCACTACATAAGATATTCTTGTATAAATAGAAAGGGTACTATTTTTTCGAGGTCATGGGATTTGGTTTCATCAAATTCAGAGTTTATTTACAAAAGTTACAACTATTCCAATTATTCAAACATTAACACTCCAACTATTAAACATTTTCTATTTTATATAGTAAACCTTAAATATATTTTTATATCTGAGATTCTTGCAATGCCAGAGGTATAATAAAACTATTTTAGTGATTATTAAGATTCATTTGATCCATATATTAACTAATCAACTTTCTATACATATCTATGCACATTTGTATTTAGGTTATTTAATATTTTTCAGGATAGTTCAATTCAAGTTCACTTCTTTATTATTTTGGCAAACTCAGGTATCTTACTGACATGCTAATATTTAGAATCCAATTTTTAATTATTCCATATTTCTCTTATTCAAATTATGCTTATTTAAACTCCTAATATATTGATTACAATCTTTATTAGCAAGTAGTTCAAACTTTAATGGAATTTAAATATTTTTATATATTCGAACTCCTGTAAGTATGAGTATTTTACTAAAATTAGTATTATTCATTCTAAAGTTTATTTACAAAAATTCCATATGAAGCATGTCTTTAGCTTTTTCCTTTGAATTTGAATTTCAAATTTAACCAGTGGAGATTTTTAAAATGTTATTGCATATCCTGAAAGAACTAGATTTTAGATGAATTAAGAATTTTATTTCACTTCATTTGGAGTTACAATGCAAAATCCATGAGCATTTGAATCAATTCGGTTATACAAAATAATCAAAAATAAGAATTACGTTTTCATAATTTGGAAAGCGTATTTCACCGAATGAACTGAAGACGCTTTGATCGGCTGACAGCCCCACGCGGCAGTGAGGGAAAACAGGGGCGCGGCTAGGGCTGCTCGGCGACGGTGCTCCGGCGAGTTCCGCGAGGTGGGGGCCATGGCTAGTACCAGTGGACCATGGCGCGCCTGGGGGAGCTGCCGGTCACCGGCGGGGACGGCTCGAGGTGCCTGCCACCGGCGGCGTGCGGCGGAAGGAAGTGAGACTCGTCGGTGAAGGAGAGGAAGCGAAATCCGGTTGGATCGGTAGCTCTTTAAGCATCCATGGGATCAGGGCATTCCATTTTTGCGGTCGGCCGGGCCGGAGAGGCGACGGGTTGGCCTGCCACCGTCGGCCGGCTGTGGGGAAGAGGTGGCGCAGTGGTGGCGGTTGATCAGCAGAAGAAAGCTGAAATTGATGGGTAGTATGGACTCAGCGATGCCCAGAGATGCTTCGGTTGCAAATAATTGGATTGAGACTTACCGGTTTGGCTCAATTGCGATTCCTCCCCATTTTCGGGTTCTTGGCAGAAATGGCGAGGGGAAAAGGAGTTCAGGCTCTATCGTTTGGTTAGGGAGTGAATGAGGAGATGCGAGAGATGGGGAAGCCTCGGTAAGCAATGCTCTAGTGGTATTTATAGCCGAGAAATTGCTTCACAAGATTTGAACCCGAAATATGAATGCGGTGGCTCTACTCCCGCTTTCGGTGATGAGGTGCACGTCTTCTTGCCGGCAAGAAATGACACGAGATTGACTGGGGTATGGCGCTCGGCTTTCAAGGATGAACGTGGAGGCAATCAATTGCTCGGGCAGCGCAATTTGAGCTGAGACGCAGAGAGGCAAGACCCGGGAGCAAGCAGCGCACGAGTCTCGGCCGGGAGAAAGGAAAAGGAGGAGGAAGAAAACGGGTGGCCCACTGACAGCTGGGTCCGGGACCACCGGGCAGAGAGAGAGGGGAAGGTTTCCGTTGCTTCCAGCGCGCCGTTACGGAAAAGAGGATGGCCCACACGTCGGTGAAAGAGGCGAGTCACAAGGATAAACTCAGCCCGGACAGCTCCATGTGAGCATTCAAAACGCTATCAAATCAGCGTGTGATTTTATGAAACTTTTTGAACCACGCCTCCTGGTAGTTTCTAACCTTCAGTAAAAATTTGAGATTAAAATACCGCATGATTGAATTATAAAAATTCTGACACTGTGGACTTGTACAGGATTTGAATTTCGGTATTTTATTTATTTTAGGATGTAAATCGTATTAATTATTTTCCAAACTTTTTATAGTGATTCATTTTGTCTTAAGGATATCTCCACAAAAATTCCAAGTCAAAACCTCAACTGAATATTTTATAACAATTCTGACATTAGGATTTCTAGTTTTTAATTGTTTATGTTTTTGAATTATTAGAGGGCTTTTCCGACATGATCAAATCCTGATATTTTTACCAGAGATAAAATCTACCATGAGGGTGTTGTGGTAATTTTTCCAGATCCAGATAAACTTCGAATATTTTTCATTAATTCTGGCTTGTCCTGTTTTTAGTCAAAAAGAGGTGTCATAAATTTTATTTACCCATTTTTCTGTGCATAAAATTTTACATGTTGATCTTACTGACTTACCAGAATGGTTATGGTTCCATGGTAAATTTTTCCAAATTTTTATTTTTACCATTTTAGCTTTTTACCATTATCCATTCCTTTAATTCTAGTTGATTGATTTTTCATTCAATACAAAATTCAAAGAAAATCCAAATAAATTCCAATCAGGTCAGGAAAAATCAGAATAAATATATCCAAATTCAAAATATGAATTTTTATATTATGGTATTTTTCGGGATGTTACACTTTGGTTCTTTCAGAAATACTTTCTACGCAAGTGCTTCTGAACGTTTTTTTCTCCATCTACGAAATAGAAATGTTGCTGTCAAGCCAAGACGTAGAATTCCCAAACCAGCACCAAGCTCCGTGGCAATACCTATAACGAATTGATGGTTATGTTGGTCAGTCTTTTCTTGTTTTGTCATGTTCATGGTGAAATTTTTAGTGGAGTACAGAACTCGCCGAGCTTAAGACCTCTTTGCCTCTTTAAAGGAGTACACCTCATTGTTGTTGGATCATACTCCGTTTTATCGGGGCACGTGGTAAAAGAGTAATTTCCTATAGCGTTAAGGCATAATCCTCTACAAATGTCTGGTGTAGCATCGCACTCATTAACATCTGCAACCACGTACATATTAGTACGATTACGTGAGGGAGAAATCTATCAAAGGAGAGTGCATGGTACCGCTCTCTGTTAGATATGGAAGTTCAGTGTGTATTTTAGAGATCTAACCTCGGCAACCTTTTCGGGTGTGTCCCAACTCCCAAAACGTTGGTAAAAATATAGGATAAAAGAAACCGGACATATGTATTTAATATGGAAAACCTTTTTAGAAACAATCACGAACGAGTGAAGACAAATATCACTATACGAGGAGACACTAACAATAAAACTCAATCTCTTGTCTTCCCTTTGCTTGCCGGTGCAACATTGGTACCGGTTTTGGCTGTGCGTACAAGAGCTACAAGTGTATATTTGATTTTGTAGTATAGATACGTACATTTAGAAGGAATATATACGGTTGTTGCTGTTGGCGGGAAGGAAATAAGACTGGTGAAAACTAACTCATAGCATTGGAACAACACTGTTTGGGAAGTGTTTCGTCTGTCTTCCAATGCTTGATCAATGAGGCAGGACCATACATGGCTTGCACGAACACACAACAAATTCAGTGATTATGACGGTATATATATATATATATATATATATATATATATATATTGTTAATTCTATTTGCGATATTTATGTGTGATAATTAATTTGACAATAATATTTGTGATAACAATATTATTATGGAATAATTTATTTGTGAAAGAACAAGGTACTATGTAGGTTTGTTGTTTATTTGTAACTTGTGACAACAATATTATTATGGAATAATTTATTTGTGAAAGAACAAGGTACTGTGTGGGTATGCTGTTTATTTGTAACAGGAGATGCAACGCAGATGTGGAGATGTAGCGTATGCATGTGCGACGCACACTGTAAGTAAGGGAGAATCCACCCCGCTGATGCGTAGCCTGAGAACAACATGCGAGTTACACATGTGCGTTGAGATGGGGCGCAAAGAGATCCACGAGGATGGATGATGCGGTGTAGCGGCTAATGGGTCATGCAAGCGAGCGAGTCACGTGAAAGCGGCAGGTGAGCTGTGCGTGTGCATATATTGGACCATGTGTAGTTGAGCTAGCTGTGCATGTATATACAAAATTAGAGATAATAAATTAGGGTTAAGCGGAGTATAAAAGGCAAAGGATGTACGGTGGATGTTGCGCCACGAGGAAAAGAAACTGCCGAGGCGAGGTGACGTGCGGCAGGATGTTGCGCCACGAGGAAAAGAAATTTATAGAAATATTATACTTCATTTATTACCCCTATAAAATCAAACAAAAGAGCATATATAAAGCCAGTAGCACCGTCAAAATGTTAAAGAAATCCACAGGTTTGATCATCATTTGAAAATTTTACAACATAATTAGCATTGCCTCAGCATATCACACAAAAAATTCCAAAAATTTTAGATAATTTTTCCAAATTTCTTAAAATTTTTAAATTTAAATTTGAATTAAACTGGTTTACCAACCAGTTCAAAATATTGAACCGGGTCGATACTCTCGAAAATCATGATTTTCAACAATTTTTCAAACCTTGAACGCACACACATCTCCTTGTCTGAGATATCTGAGCCTGCTCATAGGGTGCCAACCAGATGTGTGGTTAGCCTTCCATCTGTAGATATCAGTGTCATTTTCGTTGAGCAGCTCCCGAGCGAAATTACAAATCTAGTCTCATCACCGTTATTCCGTGCTCCCCTACCGTGGGAGGCCGCCTCCTATGCTCGCCGACTATGAGAGCACGCGCTCTTGTGCTTGTCGGTTGGCTGCCGCGCTTGCCCAGTCCCACCCTTTCCCATGCTCACGGGGTGCGGTAAGGTTGCTCCCGCGGTAGGGAGCTCGGAAGCACGGTGAAGAAGGCTAGAAATATAAATTCACTTGAGAGAATGCTAGATTTGAAAAAAAAAAACAAGACAATGGGCTGCAAAAGCCATCATTTCTCACCCAGACACTTGTAGGTAAATTCTTGAGTTGCTCGTAGAGGTCAACGGCTGCCAATGCTGCATTGAAATACCGTGCTCAGGTGAGGTGTTTGTTGCGAAAATAGTAATGCATGGTCTTGGTATGTATGCTGGACATAAAGTGTGGTTATTACCATCCATGCTTGATATCATGGTTGCCCTCTTCATTGTGCAAAGGTACATAGGTATTTTGGGTGGCTGCATAAATTATTTAATCCCAGCTGTAAAAAAGCTGATTCTAAAAAATAATTCAGGAGTTAGAACATAAGCCAGCTTCTACTATAAGAAATATGGAAGCCCTACGATTCATTGGGCCAACTAATCAAGAACATGAGAAGCCTTTTTTTAATACAGTTTAAAGCTGGGAAATTAGCTACTGTGCATTCCTTCTAGGTGGAGTTATTTCTAGGGCCACAGCTTGGAAAAAAAATCAATCAAATTAGGTAACACGACAAATCAAATAACTTGCCTACAGCAATTCTAAAATTCCGGCAAGAACCCAAAGGAGGCCTATAAACCAGAATGTAACCAATGAATTAGATGGTTGCTAAGCTGAGGATTACATTATTAATCCTAGGTGAAACAAACCACCATCCATCGGCGCTAAAATAGGGCAAACAAATGCGGTAACAAAATTTTTAGCAACTAAGGAAACATCTATAACTGCATTGTACATTGTCATGATCAGCGGTTTGATGCCAAAATCTAAATGAAATCATCAAAATAAATATCTATCTACTGAAGCTAAATATCTGGCCATGTGTCAACTACTGTAGGTGACCTAGCTGAGACCATGCAAGCAAGTGAACCGTGACCTTGATCCAACACTAGATCAATGATGGCGCATATGGCAAGAACTGAAAAGTGCTGGGAGGTGCTGGCTGTCTCGTTACTGAGCTCGCCGATGGGAATATGGCGACAGAGCAGCCTCAAGGATCAGCAAATGGAATGGTGGGGTCCATCCGCTCCTCTGGGTGGTGATGCCGATCGGAATGGTGGTCAGAGACGGTAGGTGTGGCGTTGAAATGCGGCGAGGGGTCTCGGCCATGTGGCGGCATTAGCACAGGAGGGAAGAGCGCACTGACCGAGTCATCGCGCTAGTTAGAGGGGGGCCTAAGTGGAGCTACGATGGCAGCACGGGGACCTAGGGTCATCGGAGTCTTGTCCATGACAAGCAACTACGACGATGCAAGGCAGAGCCACGGCAACTACTGTGAAGAGAGCTATTTTGAGTAAAAACAAGCAGCGCATGAGGGTTAGGAGCTCACCATGAACATGAGGATGAGGTCAGTGGCACCAGACATAGTCGGAGGTGGTTGGACGATAGAGAACTGCGCGAAGGTGACAGAGTCCACGACAACAACTAGCTACGGTGAAGGACTACAAGATGATGTGCGTTAGCTTGCACGCATGTCAGAGATGGCTCAAAAGCAAGTAGTCAACAAGGGGCTCGCTGGAGCAGTAGCAATTGACAGTGATGGCATCGACGGCAGAAAACAGAGGAAAGTGCAGCTTCAAGGATTCACTATTGATCCTAGGGAATTAAATGAGGGGTTAGTAGATGTAGATGGTGGAACACAAAGTTAACCTGTTGAACTTGAGCAAATGAACTTAGGGTGTGTCCTATACCATTTGTTTCTATTGTTTTAGATGAATGGAATCACTACTACAAAACACAACATCACAGACGATTGAAAATTGTCCTCTCAGATGGTTTAGTGAACCGTCAGTAACAAAGTGTCAGTGATAAAAGGGCACATCACAGACGGTTTGACAACCGTCTGGGAAAATTGTCATCACAGACGGTTCTAAATAAGAACCGTCTATGATGTGTGAGTTATCTCAGACGGTTCTTATTTAGAACCGTCTGTGATAGAATATACATCACAGACGGTTTCAAAGTGGAACCATCTGTGATGTCTTTGTCATGACAGATGATTATAATTGGGAACCGTCTATGATGTCTGTGTCATCACAGACGGTTCGTTTTTAGAACCATCTGTGATGTTGTGTTTTTACTATTTACACTTTTCTATTTACTAGCTAGCCTTAGGAAATGCTATCCATGCCATCTGGAACAAAACAGATTACAGAATTTACATCATAAGCATATTATTATGACATACATTTTAGAAATCAACTCAGATTATATATTACACACTACGTACATCACATCTATTTCAGAAATCAACTCAGATATATTAATCAATTGAATCCATAACTACAACTCACAAATTCATAGCACAAGATTCACAAATTAACCTAAATAGTAACTAACAAATTCACAACTCATCAAGTCAGGCTAAGTGGCACTCGCTTTTTTGATTTATGACATCACACATCAAGAAGGCACAGAGTTGTCCTCGAATTCATAGCATATCAGCCTGTTCCAACATAGATTCAGCGCATTTTCAAGCCTGTCGATGGGAAGAGTAAAGTCTTGCATGTATACAAATTGATAAGTGGAAACAATTATTGCAATATTGACAAACCTCCAGGAAATTGGTCTTCTTTGCACCAATGAGGATTTGTATGTTGTGGCAAATGTATAATCCACATTGGTTAGTGGCCTTTGGGTGCTGGTGGCACTGCTAAAATATAATTGGTTAGTTCCAGTGGTATTATTATGGAGTGTAAAGGATTATTATTATTGCGTACTAGCGGATACCAGAAACTTATGAACGCGCTTCAGCTACGATGAGTCATTGTGTGGCCCTCCACGAGCTCTGTAGACATTGAACAAAATCTCAAGTAATTTTGCGATAGGCATCAAGTCGTGGGTGCCGTCCTTTTTGAAATCAAGGTAAAATACCCAGTTCTGTCTTGGTATAATTACAAATAGAACCTAATGAAACTTACATAGGTATGTTGCCATGGTCATTCAACATAACTTAGAGCTGTGTGTAAAGTACAAATCAACAAGTATAACAACTAGTGAAGCATTTACCCCGGGTTGTGGGGAAGAAGTATGAAATTTATTTCCTGTTGAGCCAACAATGCGTTTTCCACGTACTCCTGGATGATTTGTAAATTTTTGTCCATGGTTTGCCTGGGCACCATGTGTGGGTCCAGGAAACCCACTGGTTCTTTCTCTTTTTTTGCTTCAATGATCATGTATCTATATATACAAAAACAATGATCATATATATATGACATTTATCGATATAACACGAATGTAGACAGTAATTGCACACACTTACAATGTCCAACATCTGATGAGTGAGGCGTCAAGGGTGTCGAGGTTGTAGAGATCGAACAAGTCATTGAAATCAACCACGAAGAAGCCCCCCGAAAAATGGTGTAAGAAATGCTCTTCCTTTAAGCTAACTGAGATACTCAATACCTGTTGTGCCGCCAGCTTGTTAGCTTGTTCTATGCACCAATTTTGCAATCTAACGCAAGCTATTATAAGCATCTGCTAGTGCTCTACCGGTATGAATGGCTTCCCTAGCTTGAATTGCCGTGCCAATAGGGCTAATGGAAAGTCAGGGACATCCGTGGTCCGCTTCAATTTTACCTTGTTGCCGCCTCGCCATCTATCAAAAGTCATCTTCACGGGAGACGACTAATCGATGACCTTCTAAGCAATTGTATTAAAGAAATAACATAGCCTTTTGATTGTCTCCTGGACTTTGATCGGTAAAATACTTCTAATTGCAATAGGGAGCATCTTTGTCATAAGCACATAGCAATCATGAGATTTCATACCAGTTAAGTTCAAATCTTGCATCGAAACAAGTCTCTTCAAGTTGGAGGAGTAACCGGACGGAACTTTCACACTGTGCAAGCACTGGCATAGTTTAGTTCTCTCAGTCTTGGACAGAGTGTAACAAGCAGGTTCACAGTACATTTAGCATTTATCGGTCTCTTTCGGTGCTAACTCAGGTCTGATGCCTATATTGACCGAGTCAAGTCCTGCGTTGATACCGTCCTTTGTTTTGCCCTTTATGTTCAGTAAGAGACCAATCGAGCTATCACAGATATTCTTCTCTACGTGCATGACATCGATGCAGTGCCAAACTTCTAGGTGCTCCCAATAACATAGGACCCAAAATATTGATCTCTTCTTCCACATGCTCTTCTCACGGGTCCTCGATTTACGTCCCTTTTCAAGTGCAACAACCAAATTCTTAACCATATCATGAACATCTGGCCCTCTTAAAGGCCTTGAAGATGAACCATTTTCGTTCATTATGTCGAATTGTTTTTTCATCTTGCGGTATGGGTGATTCCTCCGAAAGAACCTACGGGACGCATGTAAAAGGTTTTGCACGAGTGATTGAGCCACACACTCTCAGTATCATCTAAGCAGTGAGTACAGGCTTTGGCTCCTTTTGTACTCTGGTCCAATAGGTCAGCAAGGGCAGGATAATCATTTATGATGCAGAACAACAGGCAGTGCAAAGTGAAGTTCTCTCGTTTATGAGCATCCCATACCTCTATCTTAGGAACCCACAGTATTTTCAGATCTTCCACCAATGGTGCTAGGTACACATAAATATTGTTCCCAGGTTACTTCAGGCCTTGGATAAGTATAGACAATAAAATATACTTCCGCTTCATAGACAACCAAGGAGAAAGGTTGTAAATACTAAGATTCAAGGGCCAAGTGCTATAACGGATGCTCATGTTACCGAAAGGATTCATTCCATCTGTATTTAATCCAAACCTTATATTCCTTGGATCCGCAGTGAATTCTTGAAAACCTCCTATCGATGTTTCTCTACTGGGTGGAATCAGCAGGGTGCCTTAGCATTCCATTGTTCTTATGCTCATCCGAGTGCCAACGTAGCAGTTTTGCCTCTTTTGGGTTCGCAAATAAATGCTTTAAATGGGGAATTACAAGAAGATACCACGTCACCTTAGCAGGAGGTCATTTCTTCACTCGATGCCCTTATTGTCGTCATCTGATTGATTTTTACGATTGTACCGGGATACGTTGCACACCAGACATACATGCAAGTTTGCGTACACTTTGCGGTAGAGGATACAGTCGTTCGGACATGCATGTATTCTTTCTACTTCCATTTCAAAGGGACAAAGAACCTTCTTGGCTTTGTAAGTGGTTGTCGGCAACTTGTTTCCTTTTGGAAGCATGTCTACTAATAGACCTAACAACATCGTGAAACTCTTATAGGGATAACTGTTGCTTGCCTTCAATTTCAGCAGTTCAAGCATGGATGACAACCTTTTATATTTGGATTTACAGCCCCGGAACAAAGGTTTCTCTAAGTCGTCCATCAAGCCCCAAAATTTTTCATACTCTCGCTCATCACGGTTCCCTCCTGCATCCGTAGCATTTGATCCAAATTGTCATCGTGAAATCTATCCTCATCGGAAGTACAATCGATATGATCATCCGGCATATCGCTGACTTCATCGATGATGTTTGTGCTACTTGCTTCCTTTATAATCTGCTCTTCACTGTGACTGGTCCAACATGTATACCCCATTTTGAAACCCTTTAGAATCAAGTGTGCTTCGATCTGTGCTGAGTTTTGAAACATTCTTAGATTCTCGCAGTCAATGCATGGACTAGACATAACACTACTACAGAACAGGCCATCCTTGCCAACATATCACTACTGATTGGGATAGAGCCGGCAGTGATAACATATCACTACCGTTTCAAAAGTCAAGCGGGGGGAGCACTTATCACTGCCGGTTCGTGAAACCAACCGTCAGTGGTAACCAGATATCACTGCTGGGTTGTATCCAAAATCGGCAGTGATAGATCAATGTCGGTTCGGTTATCACTCGGCAGTGCTACCTGCATTTTCATTGCCAGTTGAACTCCAGAACCGGCAGTGATAAGTATTTTCTCGCACAAAGCAGTGATAAGTATTTTTCCCACTCAATCCGACTTTATCACTACCAGTTCTGCGCAGAAACGACAGTTATTAGTATCTTTATATAGGTATTCCCCTCCCCAACCGAGCAGTACAGAGAGGAGCTCTGTCTTTGCTCGATGGCTTGGATTTTGGCTACTTTGCTGCTAGAAAATTGTACCAAAATTCATCTCGAATTTCTCTGTAAGGTTAGTAACTTGATCTACATTATATTTGTAGTTATATTTTACTTTGTAGATTGCTCTAAATTTTGATAATTAGTGATTGTATGGTGTGAACATTTTAGGTCCGTAGAGCAGATCTAGCTAATTTAGTGAATAAATTACAATTCTTATCCATTTTAGTGAATAAATTGCTAGATGGACCATTATATCTAATTATAATTATTTTAAATAATGAAAAATTGTTATATGGAATTTTAAATAGTGAAAATTGCTAGATGAATATTTAAATAATGAAAAATGGTGGATGGATTTTCCAATAATGAAAATTGCAAGATACTTTTTTAAATCTAATTATTTACAAATATATCCTTATTTTCAATTATATGCTTATTTGATGTATATTAATTTAATTTATTAGCACTACATAACAAATGAAATGAATAAATCATTTAAATAATAAAAAATTGTTAGATGGATATTTAAATAATGAAAAAAGGTTGATGTATTTAAATATAGTCAAAATTGCTAGATGAATTTTTAAATCTAATCATTTTGAAGGACCGAAATGGCGAACAGAGGGGGGGTGAATGGTCGCAAATAAAAATTCCCCCAAAATACTCCAACAAAAACCTCGACAAGATCGCTCAAAAGGAATTGTGAAAAACCCGAAAAACTAGACAACTATGTGTACCCCAAGCTTGCATGGATAAGTACCATAAAATATGTGGGGATTTTTGAGTCACAATCCTGGTTGTCTAGTGTCCAAGATAAAGAGGAATCAATTCAAACTCTTGCTTTTAGAAAGGACATCAATTCAAATCACAAAAGTCACTTTCAGAAAAGCAAAAGCAGAATTCCCAGAACTTGTCCTCAATTTGCACAGGAGGTTGGTGGGTTTCTGTAGCTCAAAAAATTTTGAGACTTTTTCTCCCAGTGAGTATCAGAGTCTTGAAGAACTCCACAAAATTTCTCCTCAAAAAGCCTTACAGAAAAAACACGAAAAATCGAAGAACACAGTCTGGTCAAGAACTTCGAGCAGAACGTTTGGGGCTCGGTTTTCACCTCATGGTGCCCAAACGGTACAACAAGTGAACTCCAAAATTTTTCTGCAAGCGGATATCAGAGTCCCGCACCTACTCCAACAAGAATCACTCAAAAAGGATTTTTCTAGATTTTTACAAAAATCATACACTGACTGCTGCGCGAAGAACAAGTTCAGAACAAAGTTGAAACTTGAAAGAAAAGATGTTCTCTACTCAATCCAAGAGTGCAAAAGAGATGTAAAACCATATGAAAATACTCAAAACATCCAAGAACAGCAGCATTTAGAAGGAGGAGGCAAATCCAAATTACTTGAAAGTAAATTGCGGGAATGTAATTGCGGAAAGTAAATGCTGAATTTAAATTGCGTAAAGTAAAGACATAATGTAAATGCATAAAATAAATTCAGAGGTGGATGAATAAAACTTTCATTTCTGGAAGGGAGGTTACAAAGCCTCACATTCATATGGGCAAAGCTCAAATGAGCATCAAAAACCTCAACACCTTCAAGGGAAGGAGGCTACCCCTCCACCCCTATTTATACTACTCTTGGGCCACCTACCACCCTTGGATGAGTCCCTCAACCCTAGAGCACTCATCTAAGGGCTAGGATTAACCCATACACACAGCCATGCAAGGGCTAACCCAAAACCCACACACATACCGGGTTTTCTTGCACGGTTTTCAATGCATACTACCTAGACCCACTAACCTATCAACTAGACCTCAATCCGACGGCCCTCATTGATCCACGCGGCATCTAGCTAGCATCAACTCCTTTCCTTGTCTTCTTGACTTGCCCGGACTCCGTCTCCGATCATCTTTCGGCGCTCTCCCAACCGTCTGGACCTCCGACGCTCCTCGCCTAGTCCCGGTCATCCTTCGCCTCACCATGACCTAGCACCGTCGTCCTGCAACCATCAAAAACAAGGAAACTCCTCACATAGCAATGCCCACAAAGATGTGCAATAAACCATGCAACTCACCACTACCGTGTCCATACGGCCGGTACAACTCAAATTGCTTCATTTTGAAAATCAATCCAAATCAAACTCAAACTTGAGCACACCTTGCTCAAATAAAGTCAAATACTCATCACAAACATGGATGGACCTCCACATGGTCCTTCACATTTACAATTATATTGTTATTTACAATTATATGCTTATATGATGTTTATTGATTTACTTAATTAGAACTACATAGCTAATGTAAAGAATAAATTATTTTGTGATCGTTTATTGATTTACTGAAATTTAGTTTGATATAATTAATTGTAGATGGACCGAAGGTGGATATATGACACGGACCGTCGTAACCCATAGTTCTTTAATGGTGTGACTTGTTTTCTGAACGCGGCTGCGGCGCACAAGTCGAAGAAGCTGGCGAACTATATGTGTTGTCCATGTGTTGATTGCAAAAATAAGAAGTTGTTTTATACCATAGAGTCGATACGTGTGAAAACCTACCTGAATCCATTCCCTAAAACTTTCCTTAGTATCATGGCAAGTTAAAATGAAACAGTAATCTACAATTTAATTCTCCCTAATGGATAAGACTATAGCCTCATCAAAAACAGTACATTCACCCAATATTCTCTACTACTCAAAATATTCGCAGTCATATTCATTGTACTGACCAGTTACTCATTAATTCAATATAAGCATCAACAATTTAAGTGGTGCGTAGTTAAACATCTCAAATACCTCAAAAGTTTCTGTAAACATATTTATATCAAATCAGTTGCATCTCATAAGTAATGCACTCGATCAGTCAATAGGTCAATACTCAGAAAACTTAATAATGAACTCATGTATATACAACATTCACATCTATAATTTTTGCATACTAATACAGCTAGATCAACCCCATACATATATATACACACTTTTAACCATTTAAAACAATGACATAGCTTGAACTCTAAATAATCTTCTCATAAATATCAGATCAGTCATTATTCAACGGAATCATGTTCATTCATTCATACCCACAATGTTTATAAACTGTGAATACCTCAAAAACACATAATACACTTCTCATAAGTACAGTTTTGCTTCAGATCACCCATCACTTAGGTTTATAGTCTCATCCATATCCACTCAGTTTCCAGAACTCATTACAGAACACATTACATTCAAATCAAACTCAATTACCTACTAACGCCACCAGAATGAAATCAAATCCTGTTGTGGAAACCGACCTAGCTAGCCAGCCAACAGCCACCATCTCTTCTTTTGCCCATTCTCTGCACCAGCTGGCTGCTAGCACTCTCTCTTGCCCATTCCTTGCAGCTGACTGCCAGCCCTCCATGAGCCAAGTGGCAGCAAGGGTGGCTGCATGCAGTCCACCTAGCATTTTAGCACATGGTTTTCCCAGCACACACAGTCTGGTTTCAACTACTCCAGGTGGTAAAACAAATAGTATAAATAAGGGTCAGTGCAGTACAATTCAAAGACTTTACCACAACAGCATACTCTCACCTAGAACAAGGTCAGCCGTAGCTATTCTTCTCTGCTGAAAGGAGAAAAGTAGGCTCAGAAGTAAAGAGATCAGTCGGCAACCACCTACTTTTCACCCATCCTCACCATCCCTCCAATTGTTCCTGCAGCCAAAAAGGTGCCCCATTAGTTATTGCTTTGTCTCTTTTAGTCATGTATGGAAGTCTGGTGCATTCTTTAAGTGAAATCTGAATATGAGTATTGCAAATAAAACTAATCTGCATTTATAAATCAGAACCTTGTGTCTTTTGTTCTGTATCCTAGATTTTCTTTCTTTTTGTTGAAAAAGGTAAATGTTTAAGCTGGCACATGAGAATGCAACAGTAGTGATGACTGCACTTAAGCTTTCAGGCCTCTAATCTATTTCATAAATAGAGTTTACAAACAATCAAAGCATGTATCATAATGAACTCAATTTCTGCAAAGACATAGGTATAAATGTAAGATCTAGAAGAAATCAACCCATGTGCATAAAATTTTGACCTAGCAAAGTCTGATCGAAAATGATACCAATTTGATCACCACAAAAGGGTCAGGGTGAGATAAGAACTTAATGCAATGATTAAATCAGAATGTACCAAACTGCTATGAACCCCAGTAGCTAAATTTTCTTAACCACATGCTTTGTATTTGAGTAAACCAAACCGTGTAAGTCATCAAGTGAACAGAGAAGTTCCAAAGTAATGTTCCAATAGCCCATGGTTGCTAAATCGGAACTAGAAAGACATGGTTGGATATGAACATAGGATTATTCACTGCTAAGACGAAACCATCAGAATTCTTGCCAATTTTTCCATCATCTCTTTTTCTTGTCATAAGCAGCATCAGAATTGTAAGATTTCAAATAAAAGCAAAGGACTAAGTATATTTCTATTCAAAGCATGAACCTCATAACACACTAAGATGACTCCAGTTCTAATAACCACCCTGCACAAAGAGTCTCTCTTCAGGAATTTTTATTTTCTTCTCATTCACATAAGAGCAAAACACATATGTATAAATGGCCATTTTTTTTAACCAATAGCAGTACACTACAACTTCTAGACTCCATAACTTCCAAGCAAACACAGGGATTAATATTTCATCATGCATCACTCTCTGATTCAATAATGTAAACACTGCTAAGATTTCCTTCCTTGTCATTCAATCATCCCACCAGCCAAACATGCATGCATATTCAAGGGCTGAGCATTTTGCCTTATAATACAGAAATCAAATTCAAGAGAAAAAAATTCACTACCCTTAGAAGTCACCACACCCCAGTATAGGTATACTGAGTTAAGCAAGCTCTTAAGACCATATTTCCACCAGCACAGACATGTAAATATATAATTATATAGTTGCACACACAAAAGCCATCAATGCAATGATTCTTATACTCACAATCTTAGCACAAATATGATTATGTAAGCGTTCTAAGCCACAAATTAAAATCTCACTCAAGGCATTCATACTCGAATCATCTGTACCCTAGATTCAAGAACATGAAGTTCAGCATGTAATTTCAATAACTACCAACTAAGACAAGAAATCGGGTACTTAGCTTGTGAGCGTGACCGACGAGGGGGAGACAGTGCAATGGTCGCCGGACCCTCTGCCTCGGTATCGACGCTGTCGGTGCAGTTGAGGCCGACTGGGCTGGTGCTGGCCATGGGAGCGCCGGCCACGGCTGTGACCTAGGGCAAGTGTAAGAGAGGGGAGGGAGTGAGTAAAGGAGGAGGGAAAAATAGGAAAAAAAGGGTGGAGTCCGGTACTTAGCTCACAGTAGATGAAGTGTAGACATCGTGGTAGCCGGTGGTGGCGCGGGGAAGATATGGCCGGAGAAGCCACCGGCATCGGGAGCGCCAAATCTGGCGAGGGGAGCCCATTCTAGTCGGCCCCCAGGCGTAGATGGGACCGATCTGTGGAGGCGCGGTGCTCGGAGGAAGTATTGGCGGCGCGCGGTAGAGAAGAGGGGCTGCCGGGTTTGAGAGGCGGTGCGGAGTGGCTGGGCTAACCCCGGGCCGAAGGGAGAGCGAGAGTGGGAGAGTAGGGGCGAGGGATGGACTGGAGGCCAGGAGCCGGTGGCGACGTGGGGTGGAAAACCGAGGGGCGACGGCGGCTGAACGGGGAGGGTGGAGGGCCTGGTCAGGCCGGCGCGCAGGGGGAAGTGGCGCACGGCGCGAAGGGGGAGAACGACCGATGGGGCTGGCGGCGCTCGACATGGAAGAAGGCGGCGCAGCGCGGCAATGTGTCGAGACGGCGCTCGGCGTGGGGCAGAAGTGGCGACGCGCGGAGGGGAAACCCAGAAGGAGGCGACGTGAGGGAGAGAGAGAGGTGTGGAAAAAAAGAAGCGGGCGAGGCAGCAGAGCGGAGAAAAAAATGAAGAGGGGGACTCAGGTTTAGGGTTAGGTTAAGGAGCTGGTCGAGTTTTGGGCCGGGAAAAATGGGGCCGGCCGGGGCCATAAAAAAAAATAAAAATAAAAGTAAAATAAAAAAAATAAAAAAAATAAGATATATAAATAAATAAATTGATAGAATAAATACATGAATGGAACTATAAAATAATATAATGTATGTTTTATCTGAACTAATTTATCAGAATAAGAAAATAAGTCATGGAATAACAATAGAAAACTAATCCAAGATTTATTTCTTTTTTTTCTCTTTTCTTTTCCCTAAATTAAACTACAATCCAACTTTCACGCAAACATATAAATGTAAACATGTAAATCATCTCAAATTTCAATTACAGGCACATTAGTAAATTGTTTCGCAAATCACGCAATAGAGAAAAAATAATAATATATAAATTAAACCCAAATTAAGAATTCATGAATATTGAAATTTTGGTGCTCTCATTAGGAAATCTTCTCAATAATATCAGAGGGCAACTAGAACCACTTCCTGCTGTGGACAGCTCTACGATCTCTCATCTAGGCAAGTTGCCCTTCGACCATGTCTTGTGAACTGATTTTGTGGCTTGGGTTGTTTGAAACTCTTGCATTCATCTCCAAAGCTAATTTCTAAAAGAAATTAAATCACACTAACTGGATCGGCTAGATCCAGTGTTAGAATCATAACCTTGGTGAGGTTATGGAGTAAATGGCGGGTGGAGGAGTTCAGGGTATGAACAACCCCGGTTGGGTTGTTATGGAAGTCAGGACTCCTCCACATGGGGTATCATTTAAGGACAAACCAAACTGGCGCTTACCTCAAAATCAGCGCAAGCCGTGCTGACCATAGACCGGTATGGGACGGGCTGAACTAAGTAACCGACAAGTAGCTGACTCTGCCAAGGTGAGAAAGGTGAATGTGCCAAGTGAGGGCAGTCACCCTAGGGCGAGACGTCGGGGGAGGAGTCTCGACCCGCGTGCCTTTGGTGAGGCGAGGCGGTATGGCAGGGGTCAGAGTACGGTTGGCCAAACGTTCTGTTTCCTTGGTTTATTAGTGTGCCTAAGGAAGCACACTGTGACAATAAGCCAAAGTGATGCTATGGGCAAAGCAGTACACCTCTGATCAGAGTCAAATGTGATATCACTCCTAGCTTCCGGGTTTTGGAAGTGCGTTGTTGTGGGTTTTCCTCTAACACAGGATGTAAGACCCCACGTTGTTTTGCTGTCAGTAGATTTAAAAGTTAAAACTTGACACTTTCTAACAAATGGGTAAAAGGGTACTTTGGATAAAGTACTACTTTGGAGTAGCGGCTTGGTGGCCGAAGAGTATATTTATATACCCATGCATAAAGGTTCCGCGGCTTGCTGAGTACTGGTGTACTCAGCCTTGCTTTTTCTATTATTTTTCAGAACATGTTGAGTTCACCCAACCAGATGAGATAGAAGGTGAATTTCATGATGATGTGAATCTTTATGATGATACCGATGTTGCTGTGGAGGGATATGAGTATGAGGGGGCTGACGACCAAGACCTGGCGGAATAAATCTACCCTCAGGAGGGAGGCATCTAGAATAATATTGTAATATTAAGCGGGCGGTGTAGAAATCACTGTAGCCAGACCTAAGACAGTACTATATGTACTTTAAGAATAATCCCCGAGTACTATTCGGTGGAAGTTTCAGTTCTATATGTGTTGCTTTCCTTAGCCTGATCCTGACGCACTCTGCTCTGTGATGTTTCCACTGCTTTTGGCCTGGTCAGGCGAAGTGGGGGCGTCACAATACGTGCACACTTGTTTCGAAGGGGTTTCAAGGCTAGCTATACCTGTTGGACCGAGCACGGTGAAGATGAGATTGTACATGAAGGGCAACAAATTGATGAAGATGACAGAGACAACGATATGACGGCGATTGAAGATACGTTCGTTGATAGCCACGAAGATGATCTAGATCAAATGTTGTGTGATGGGGAGGGGGACTTCACGAGTGAAAGAGAGTTTAAAAAGTTCCAGCGTATGGTAGAGGACTCTACAATACCATTGTACCCGGGCTGCAAGGAGGAGCACAAAAATCTGCATATCGTGCTTACACTATTGCAGTTGAAGGCAAGCAATGGTTGGTCCGATAAGAGCTTCACTGAGCTGTTATGTCTCTTGGGGGACTTGCTTCCAGAGTGTAACGTGTTGCCTGCAACTAAGTACCAGGCCAAGAAGGATGTCTGTCTGTTGGGATGAAAGTACATAGAATACACGCATGTCCAAACGATTGCATATTGTATCATAATGAGTTTGCAGACTTGGATGCCTGTGCTGTTTGCAAAGTAAAGCGGTATAAGGGCAATGATAATGATATCCACAACGATGATGTCGGGGTGAAGCATAAGAAGAAGAGATCCCCCGTAAGGTGGTGTGGTATTTTCTTATAATCCCCCATCTGAACCGATTGTTTGCGAACAAAAGGCATGCTCAATTGCTACGATGGCACGCCGAAGAGCGTAAGAAGGATGTAATGCTCAGACACCCTGTTGATTCTGTGCAATGGAGGAACATCGACAGAAAATATAAGAAGCACTTTGCATATGATGCCGAGATACAGGCACACCAATCGGGTTGAGTACGGATGGGATGAGTCCTTTCGGCAACATGAGTAGTCGTCGTAGCACTTGACCGGTGACTCTATGCATCTACAACCTCTCTTTGGCTTTGTATGAAGCAGAAGTACATTATGATGCTACTACTGATCCAAGGGCCCAAGCAACCTAGCAACGATATCGATGTGTACCTCAAACCATTGGTTGAAGATCTTTTAATATTGTGGAACGATGGTGTACGGGTATGAGATGAGTATAAAAGAGAGAACTTTATCCTACGCACATTGTTGTTTGTAACCATTAATGATTACCCTACCCTTTGTAACCTGTCGGGCAAAACGACAAAAGGCTTCAACGGATGCCTCCAGTGCTTGGATGATACAGCTAGCTGGTGGCTGAAGAACTGCCGAAAAATGGCTTACATGCGGCATCGTAGGTTCCTCCGCAAGGATCACACATGCAGCAATAATAAGAGAGCTTTTGACGGGACAAAGGAGACTGCCTTAACTCCGAAGAATCACACTGGGAAACAGATATTTGCGACCGTAAAATATCTTAAAATTATTCACGGAAAGGGAGTCGGCAGTACATCTATCCCGAGTTCCCGCGATATGGCTCCTTTGTGAAAAAAGAGATCAATATTTTGGATTTTACCTTATTGGAAGCACATGGAAATTCGACACGCAATCGACTCATACACATAGAGAAGAACGTGTGTGACAGCTCGTTTGGTATCTTACTGGACATACCTGGCAAAACAAAAGATACACTCCAAGCACGGATGTACCTCGAAGATATGAAACTCAGGAAGGAGCTGCATCACGAAGACATGGATACAGACAAAAAGTACCTTCCTGCAGCCTGCTACACTCTGAGCAAGAAAAAAAATTAGCGTGTGTGAATGCTTGCACGGAGTCAAAGTTCCGTCCGGTTACTCCGCCAACATAAAGAGACCAGTCTCAATGAAAGACTTAAAATTAATTGGTATGAAGTCTCATGATTGCCACGTGATGATGACACAGATGCTTCCAATTGCAATTAGGGGTGTTCTGCCAGAGAAAGTCCGAGACCAAATTATAAAGTTATGTTCATTCTTCAACACAATTTCACAAAAGTCCATCGATCCGTTAAAACTAGATAAGATGCAGGAAGACATGGTTCACACTCTGTGCAGGCTTGAGATGTGTTTCCCTCCATCTTATTTTGATATTATGGTCCATCTCATTGTTCACATTGTGAAAGAGATATGGATTCTTGGTCCCGTGTTTCTACATCAGATGTACCCTTTTGATAGGTTCATGAGGATTATAAAGAAATATATTCGTAACCGACATCGAATGGAAGGCTGCATTGCCGATGATTGGGGAATCGAGGAGGTCATTGAGTTCTGCGTTGATTATAAGGATCTCAAACCGATTGGTGTGCCTGTATCTCGGCATAAGGGGAGGCTACAGGGGAAAGGGACACTAGACGAGAAATCACTCCGTACTAGCAATCTAGCTTCATTCACATAAGCACATTTAACAGTTTTGAGACAATCAGTTGTGGTGGCCCCGTATGTCAACATGCACAAGAGCATGCTATCCAGAACAAACCCAGGGAAGTAAGAAGTTTGGATCTCGAGAGAGCATAGAGATAACTTCGGTGCTTAGTTGTGTAGACATATGATGCATACGGAAACAGAGTGCGCTCAGTTGAAAGTGTTGGCTCAGAGACCGTCAACTACAATTCGGATATTCCAAGGATACAACATAAATGGTTTTACATTTTATACAAGAGCACAAGATAAAAAGAGCACCAACCAAAATAGCGGTATCCGTATAGATGCCTATGACAGCAATGAAAATAGGCAAACCTACTACGGATTCATAGAAGAGATTTGGGAGCTTGACTATGGACCTTTGAAGGTCCCTCTCTTTCGGTGCCAATAGGTCAGACTTCCAGGGGGCGTGAGCATCGACAAGTATGGTATCACTACCGTGTACCTCAAACTGGTCAGATACAGAGAAGAACCATTCGTACTTGCTAATTCTGTTACACAAATCTTCTTTATAACTGACCCGGCTAACAAGGAGCGCCACGTGGTTATTCAAGGAAAAAGAAGGATTATCGGAGTTGAGAATGTTGTCGACGAGGAAGAGTCCAACAAATTCGATGAGCTTCCTCCTTTCAGAGAGGACGTTGACCTAAGTCTCATAGAAGAGAGTGAGGAAGCTACGTACATACGTCGCGATCATAACGAAGGTCGAATCGTAGCTTAGTTGTACTAATTAAATATATGCTTTCTTTTGTACGAACGACATGTTTATTTTCTCATATGTAACAATTAATGTATTATATGAAGTAATGGATTTGACTGCATTTGTGTCAATTTTTGAAGCATTATTTGATTTTCAAAATATTAAAACTATTAAAATAGTGATAATCTAGATTTTTAGAATTTTAGAACTTAGTAAAAATTAGGGGGAAATATTTATATAAAATAGTAGATGTCTTGCAGTATGCCTCCAAAAATTTTCAGAAAATTTGGATTAAATTTAATAGGATTTCAAAAATCCCAAAGCACTCAGCCTTTGAAATAAAATAAATTAAAAGTTTCACTTAACTGGCCAGAGACCAGCTTATCACTGTCGATTTCCTCATAAAATCGACAGTGGTGTAGCTTATTACTGTCGGTTTCTAGTCTCAACCGGCAGTGATAAGCACTATCGCTGCCGGGTGGAGTTCCACCCGACAGTGATACTACATTATTACTGCCAGTTTGGGAGTGGGCCGGCAGTGATAATGCTACTATCACTACCAGCTCTCTTTCTGTCCCAACAATGATAGACTATCACTGTTGGTTGTTGTGGCGAGCCGGCAGTGATAGTCCACCCCTATAAATTCGAAAGGTTGCGCCCTCTCCTACTCCACGCCTCCTCCTCCCGCAAGTGCCGATGCCGCCCTCCTCCCTGCCCCACGCGCCGATGCCGAGTAGAAAATTGCTAATATTTAAGGTTTTAGAAATACTTGTATGTTATATGGATCTAGTATTGCATTTTATACTCATGCTAAATAGTTGAAAGATTAGGAGGAGTAAATAGAGTATCATATGTTCTGTGTGCTATCTAGACTTGAAATTTTATTTATGAGTTAGATACTGTATGAATATGCTATCCTCCAGAAATCATGAATTTTGGACACATATAGAATTTTCTGGAATTAATTTAAGTTTAGGGAATTATTGAAGCATATAGAGTAAAAATACTTCTGCTGCATGTAAATTAATGAACAATTTATGTGCTGATAGTGATGTTATGAAATGTATGTGTCTCTGTTTTCATAATTTTTGGAGCATGTTTGATAGACTTTCTGTTCTGGTCAACCAAAGTCAAACTGCTGAATAATTGTTTAACAGAATTGCTGAAAACTTAGAAAATCTATAACTTTAGATCCAGAAGTCCGATCGGAGTGAAACTTGTTTCTGCAATTCATTAAAATTATTTTGATAAAGCCTAAAATAAAATCAAAAAGGGGATCAGGAAGTATAAAGATAGAAAAATATATATATGTGTACATGTTCTTTAAAGATGTGTATGTGTCTTTCAAATATGTGTATTAATTTTATTTATTGCTGAATAATTGATAAGTTCGGCATCACGAGCAGAAGAATAGTATAGCCAGCAACGTGGCTATACTTAGGCTCATATGCTTTTACGTCTATCTTTGTTAGCAGGAGAATAGTTTAGTGTGTAACGCGGCTATACTTAAGCTCAAATGAATGTGTATTAAGTTTATTTCTTTAGCAGGAGAATAGTTTAGTCTATAACACGGCTATACTTAGGCTCATATGTATATGTGTATTAAGTTTATTTCGTTAGTAGGAGAATAATTTAGTCTGTAACGCGACTATACTTAGGAATGAAACTCTATGTTAACTGATAAACTTTGTTAACATAAACATTTTGACATCATGTCTAGCTTTATCCAAGTTGTATCAACATTCATCTTATGACTTTGTTAATTTGAAATTTCTGATAAACTTGCTAGGAATGGCCTCTAACCAGGAATAAGTGCCGGAGGGAGTTGGCCCTTTAAATATAGACGAAAGAGGAACGGATAGTCCAAACCATAGCCCAACGTACTACCTGAACTTACAGGATCATAACATGGAGCAACCTAGTGCCACTACCATGGACCAACCTTACGTCACTAACGTAGGCGAGGTAAAGTATTAGTAGATTGTGGTTCCCAAAACATTGTAGGGTCAGACGACTAATAAGAAGATCAAATTGCAGGCTCAGACGTCTGATGAACGGAGGCAGCGCGCAGGTCGTGGTCTGAGAAGGATGCCTAAGGGACTTTATAATGTAGTGGAGCTCTCGGCAGTCAGGGAACATGCTATACCTGAGTCATCATTGGGGCCGTAAAAGACAGCATGCGGGGTTCTTGCTAGGGTTTATGTGCCCATCAGCTATAGATCATGGACTAGCCGTCGAGGTGACCAGTGGGTGGTTCCCAATAACCTGAAGAACTCGCTGTGGGATAAGCTACAAGAAGTGTTCCAGTTCCCCTAAGGGACCGAGCTGATTGCGAAGAAATATGCACTATGCATCATGTGCATAGCGCGGAAGAATTGGAAGACGACACTGAATAAGAACTATGTGAAGAAGAATGAAATGCCAAATTTTGATCTATACCCATAGTTAAGTGAGTTTTGGGAGGACTTTGTGGCGTACAAGAATTCTGAAGAAGCCCAAATAGTAAGTCAAAAGAACAAAGCAAACACGGATAAGAATATTTACCCTCACACACTAGGCACATGTGGGTACGTGAAGAAAATATCAGCATGGGATAGGTGCGAAGAAGAACTAACCGGTAGGGGCGTCATTCCTGCGACGGCCGAGTTGAGCGAACGATCGAAGCACTTGTTGCTTGGAAGGTGGGCTTCTATCTCGGATGATGGCATCTTAAGCTTCAGAAGCGATAGAGACCAGGAATTGTTATGCAAAATCACAAATGCTCACGTGCAGTCTTCCCAAGGCTCTTTCAGGCCACGAAGGGAGAATGACGAGCTAACCATAGCCCTGGGTAACAAAGAGCACCCTGATCGCACCCGAGGAGTTGGTTTGGTGCTGTGGAAAGGAGGCTTCCCAGCTGACGCATGGTTATATAGGTGTTCAAAGAGAATAAAAGAAGATCAACTGGACCGTCAAATAAAAGTTGCTATGGTGAGAGCGTTAGAGGAACAGAGAGCGAAACTAAATAAGTCTGTGGAGCAAGCAGTACAGAAAAGCTCTCAGCTCACGATCACAGGGATTCCCGAAGAGCATGGACTCTATTTTCCTATTGATGATATCATAGAACTGACATCGTGCAAGCTGCATTTGTCTACACATGGCATTACCATCAAGGTGGTTGAGGGCAGGGCTTGGCCATGCAACTCCTCGCAGGTTTTGCACTGCCGCCCGATACCACCGGGATTCGCCAGGGTCGAAGTGGACAGTGTAGTCCGCCAGTACCGTAAAATGGAGATACAGATCCCTGGCGAGGAAGGAAAAACAAACTAGGAGAAAACGTGCATGACTTCCTCGCATGGCGCTAGAGCTTGATTAAGTTTGGCTCGGACGATGAGGATGACAAAGATGATGATGATCAACCGCACTCTCCACATAGAGACCTCCCGCCCTTGTCGCCACCACACAGAAAAAGACCAAAACCTCCACCGGCACCACCCAAAAAATGTCCAACTCCTCTATCGGCACCACCCAAAAATTGTCCAACTCCTCCGCTGACATCTAAAAAGAATCGAACACCAGCACCATCTCGGCAGTCGGCATCGTCTTCTAAGAAATCTCAGTCATCTGTGTCGCAGCACAACCTCAGAAGAAATTACAAGCTGAGATGACTGAAGAAGAACGAAAAAAGCAAATAAGCACCAATGTAACATCTGACTTCAAAAAGGTGCCAATCACTTGAGAAGACTAAAGTTGATGCTAATGCGTAGAAGCTTTTCTTGAGTATGGGAAAAGTGAAAAAGATGGGGCGAGCTTTTGAACCTTGTGAAATATCAGACTACGAGCGCATCTCCAGAAAGACATACTTGAAGGCGGCTAGTGCCGACGCGTTGAGGTCGGAAGCTCAAAGAGATGCTGCTCAACGAGATGGTGCCCACGAGCAAGGTCTAAGGTGGAAGTTCTTTATCGGGAAACTGCTGGATGAACCAGCTCATTTGGACCACCTAACAACATAACTGCGACGCGTCCATCAATGGTACATGCAGCGGTCCAATGATGGTATGGAGGCATTCCTAGCCAGATACATAGAGTCGGATTTTCACAATGGGGATGACATCTTTTGGGTGGGTTTCGAGGAATTATATATGTTGTACCAGCAAGATGCCCTGGACGTAAATATACTCAGACTGTGGACTATGTAAGTCTCTATGTATATTATTGTACATTCTAGTACCGTTTAATTGCATATCTAACTTCTTTCTTATGTAGAATGGAGATACAAACATGTAGAAGAAATGACAATGACAAATTAGCATTTCTCGATCCGAGGCTTGTCAATGAGAAAATTGTAAATGACTCTCCACAGTATATTGAAGACTATTTATTTAATACTTTCTTGAAGCTGCAATACAAAACCTCCATACTTTTACCCTATAACTTTAAGTACGTATTTCCCTACTTGTAATATCGTTTTAATATTTTTGCGTAACACGATGTTGGACTAATGGGCTACGTTGACATATATGTACGGGTTTCACTGGGTCCTCCTCATCATCGAGTTAGATGCTAGCAGAATTTTTGTCTTGTACTCGCGAAGAAAACCAACTAATCTATATCATGGGTTTTTGGATATGCTGAACAGGTAAATTCGATCGTTGCGTTATTGCTCTAGTAATATTCCATTCTATTGCATTTAAATTTAATTACTATTCAAAATCATTCACAGGGCATTCGCACGATATTGCAAGAAAAGTGTTCGGTATCGTCCCTACAAGAAAGATTTTCAAATAATAACTGAGTTTCCATACATGACGCAGGACCAGAGAAACAATTTATGTGCATACTATGTATGTACAAATATACATTTAATTGTCATGGAGAGTGTCGGCTATAACGAAGCCATGGTATATAATTACACATTGATGCCTACTTTTCTTTCATTTAACATATATCATCATTAATTAACTTTCTCATTTCTTCAATAACAGCGCTCCAAGCTGAGAACCAATAAGTTATTATTCATAGAAATTTTAGCAAATCAAGAACAGATTGCCGGATTTGTTCATGATGAGGTCATCAATCCAAACGGCTAGTTCCATGAGTAGCCTCATCGCCTCATTCTTTCGATCTCAACCCGTGACATGCCTACTTCGACACCTTCTTCTAGAGTCGGTGCGAAATCAAAGTGAATGAGATGTAGTCAAACTATATTTGTAAATAGACTATTGTAAAAACCAAATATTGTAATGCTTTAATATATTTGAATTATGATTTAACGATGCTTTATATACTATATTAATACAGTGTAGAAAAATATTGTATAAAAATATATAATGCAGAAAAATATGCAATAAAAACATTCAGTGCACGGCTTATCATTGCCGGTTCTGTCCAAGAACCGGCAGTGATATATATATCACTGCTGGTTGTTAGTTCGAGCCGGCAGTGATATGGAACTATCACTGCCGGTTGTAGGTCGAACTGGCAGTGATAACCCTTATCACTGCTGGTTTTTGAGCCGGTAGTGATAATCCCGAGTATCACTGCCGATCAATCACTGCCGGGGTAGTGATGTACTGTCCTGTAGTAGTGTAAATTGCACCTCCCCTTGATAAACATATCCTCCTCTGCAGTTCTTCTAAAAGCAGAGATGCTATTAATGTACTCGTCACTCACATAGTTCTCAGCGTACATCCAACTTCGATCCATCTACGCTACGTATATAATAGTAAGTGATAAATAATGAATTAAGTAAAATAGGTGTGCACATGCGCACATTCTTAAATTGGAGCAAAAATTAACTAGCCAAAATCTTACCCTAAATCATAAACCATGCTAGATCTAAAGAACAAACGGATCTACAATCTACATATAAGCTACATTTAAACTTACCAACCTAGCTTCTTCGATCACAAAAAACTAATGGATATATATGTAAGCTACATTTAAACTTATCATCTTCAATTCTCCCTTTACCTAGCTACATTTTGAGTATAATGCAATTAGAACCAATTACTACTTTAGATCACAAAGAGCAAATGGATCTACACCAAGCTAGATTTAAACCATCTTCAATTCTCTCTTTACCAAGCTAGGTCTTGGATATAATACAATTAGAACCAATTACTAACCTTAGATCACCTAGAACAAAAGGATACTCAATCAAACTTACAAATCCAAAGTATCCTTTCACCAGATCACCTCTCAATCGCAGCCACCTCAAAAATAGCTCGGGAAATCCTAAAAACACTAAGAAGGTCGGGGCTCTTTGTATTTATTTCCAGAAAAATCTCATTATATAGCATCACTGACAGTTTTTGGTTAAAACCGTCAGTGATGTTAATCTCATCACTGATGTTTTTTTCTCAAAAAATCATTTGTGATGTTAATGGCAGTTATCATTGACAGTTTTTGAAAAAAAAGAACGTCTGTGATGATCAACCATCACAGATAGTTTTTGAAAATAATCAGTGATGAGGGGTCTAAATAAGTCTTTTTGTAGTAGTGAATGATTCAGCATCTATATGGAATATTCCTCAAATTTGTATCCTAGCATCTATGGTGGGATTGTTTCATTCAAACAACTAAACGCATGGATGACTTTTTTCTTGAACCATCTCATACATGTACCACTTGGTATAAGCAAGCAAAGACACCCTTAGTTTGCTTATCTGGTAAATAATTAGTGCCATTTTCTTTTGATTTACTAGTGTAGATGCTATAAGTTAACTAGTAGCGTTTTCCAAACGATTAGCACCCAGGCAGGCACATACGCGACTCAAAATAGCCATGGCGGTAAAACAATTGTAATACGCATCACAAAAGTAGCGGCATGTCATGAGCACATGAATATCACTAAAACTTATTCAGAACAAGTCCTCGATCAAGGAACAGGTGCACTACAGGGTAATAGATGGTAATACATTAAAATAGAAACTTCGAAATAGCCTCACTGGACTATGATACGGCGGTGGATCAGCATTGAGAGGTCGATGAACTCATTTAGCGTGGTAGCTCAGCAGATGCCATGAACTCTTGCTCCAAGCTGTAGCATCGGCTTTGTTGAGATGCAGCATTAGCTCGCCCCCCCAAGTTGATAGCCATCGCTGGCTGACAACTAGCTTGAGCTCTTGTACGCTGCAACGGCTGCATCTCTTTATCATTTCCTTGAGCCACATTACGCTTGTTTGACATTTCTGTTCGCAGAGACTGCAATGCCATCTCCAATTGCTTCATCGTAGGCCTTTCATCACCTCGTGGCCTCAAGCACTTCTCGGCAAGAGATGCAACATTGTTTATCTCTTCCTCGGTTGCTTCCTCATGTACTTGAGCAGCCACTATCTCTTTTATTGGCCTTACCTTTTGCTCCTCGAGAAAATAATTAGCCAAGTTCTGCTTTGTACCAGACTCACTTGTAAAAATAGGCTCCCTTCTAAGAAGTAGCTCTAGAAGTACCACACCAAAACTGTATACGTCACTCTTCTCGTTTAGCTTGCCAGTATGACAATACTCTGGATCCAAGTACCCAAACGTGCCTTGCACATTTGTGACAACATGAGTTTGGTCAATAGAAACCAGTCTTGAAGCACCGAAGTCTGAAACTTTAGCTGTGTAGTTTGCATCGAGGAGTATATTAGAGGATTTCACATCACGATGGAAGACCGATATCGAAGCTGCAGAGTGGAGATAATAGAGAGCTCCAGCAGCTTCTGCAGCAATCCTCTTGCAATCATCCCAAGACAAAGGGAAATCACTATTTGAACTAGAACGTAAGATTCCAAATAATGAACCGTTGGGAACGAAGTCATACACTAGTAGTGGAACCTCGACTTCAAGGCAACATCCAAAAAGTTTTACAATATGCCGGTGGTTTATCTGTGAAAGGATGGCAACTTCATTGATGAATTGATTGATCTCACCTTGCTCAATGACCATAGACTTTTTAATGGCCACCACGCGTTGATCAGATAAGATACCTTTGTAGACCATGCCATGCCCTCCATGACCAAGGATATGTGTGTGATCAAAGTTGTTTGTTGCCTTTTCTAGCTCCTCCAAAGAGAAAATCTTAGTCGTGTCACTCATATTTTCATCTGATGGTATTAATTGTTCTAAGAGAAGACCTTGATTCTTTCGGAAATACTTTCTACGCAGTTGCTTCTGGACGTTTTTTCTCCATCTACGGAATAGAAATGTTGCTGTCAAGCCATGAAGTAGAATTCCCAAGCCAGCACCAAGCCCGATGGCAATACCTATAACGAAATGATGGTTATGTTGGCCAGTAGTCTTTTCTTGTTTTGTCATGTTCATGGTGAAATTTTTAGTGGAGTACAGAACTCACCTAACAGAAGACCTCTTTGCCTCTTTACCGGAGTACACCTCATTGTTGTTGGATCATACTCCGTTTTATCCGGGCATTTGGTGCAAGAATAATTTCCTATAGTGTTAAGGCATAATAATCCTCTACAAATGCCGGGTGTAGCATCGCACTCATTGACATCTGCAATCACATATTAGTATATTAGTACGATGAGAGAGAAATGTATCAAAGGAGAGTGCATGGTGCCGTTCTGTCTGTTAGATATGCATGCTCTGTGTGTATTTTAGAGAGAGAACCTTGGCATCCATTTCGGGTATATGGATTTCCTTGGAAGCCAGGCATGCATTTGCATCGATAACCAATGTAGTCAGTTGCCGAGTTGACGCCCAAGCATGTGCTGTTGACACTGACGCACGCATATGTAGAACTGTTTTGCTGCGCCTCTTGGCATGTAAGATAGTTGACGGCCCAGTGATAATCTTCAGAGCTTGCAGAAATAGTGTAGAGATCATATACTAGGAAGAAGTTGCCTGTTGTGAGGGTTTTAATACCCATCAGCCCCTCGCTGATATTTATGTAGGACAAGGCAGACAGATCACCGAAAGTGAGGTCGGAGGACGTTGCGTTCGAGCAAAAGAGCTGAAAATGTGCCCTCGCAAAACAGCCTTCTTCTAGGCCGAATGGGAATGGAACGCTTATGTTCCCACATGATCGGTTGCAATTCGCCTTCTGTGGAAATGGACTGTATCCTGTTTTGAGCGGAAAATCCATCATTTTAACCATTAACAAATCTGGTATAATTGTTTACAGGGTTGTTGGAACGAAGTCAATAAAAAAAGTTACCTACATCAGGTGAGCAACCATCAAGTACATATGGATTGCCTTGATACCCCCTGTCGCATCGGCACACGTATCCAGGGTACAACTTGCGGCTATCTATGCAGTGGCTGTGGCTGCTCACACAAGCATAGTTGGTCCTGTTACGCGAGGCGTCGTCGCATGTGGGTTGATCGGTGATGCGCCAAAGCATTCTCGTGGGGTAAGAAGCAGCTACGTTGATTCTGTCCCATAGGGAGCTTCTGTTTGGATGCTGGACAAGCTGCAATGTGTCACTTCGGAGGTAAAATGGGAATGAGCAACATCCGGTACCGTTGCAGTTGTTGCTGGCAACCGCGTGCGTTGTCCATTCGCTAGGGCATGTACTCGCACCAACCTTGTCCCGGTCCGTGTTGGAGGCAGGATCACGGATCAGGTATACATCGAAGTCACAGCCAGTGACCCGTAGTTCCACCGAATCCACGTCGAGAACGTAAGACCACCCAGGATTTGTCCGTGACACGTTGTACACAGCGACACTGGGTTTCATGGGGATGTCAAGGGAGAAGTCGACAAAGATTCCAACGATCGAAACGAGGTTTTATTATTTCTAACCAAAACAATAAAGAGGGTGATATGTTGAGTAATTATATATGCAGGCCTAACACGGATTGAAGCACACAAATGACAGGTCAGCGTCACGTACATGTACTCGGCTACATACGTCTATGGGATCGATGGGCCATTTTAGTGGTTGTGCAGCTCGACCAAGCAGCGGCATATGAGGAAGTTTTGGTAATCGATCAGAACTCACAAGGGGTCGAACCGATCAGAATCGGCTTTGCCATGCTCCCTCTGGCTACTGTTGTTCTGTCCCCTTCCTCAAATATGCAAATCCCTCTTAAATCCTCCTCTATAGTATCGCAATTACCCAAATATTAGTGCTAATTTATCTGGAAGTGAAGACTAGTAAGAGTCAGTACGTAGGGCGCGCGAATGCCCTAGATGAACTGAAGCGCGCAAAAATACAAAGAGAACAGCGCCTACGACTAAAACAAGAACATTTGCTAAGATAACATGCATATATTCTAGGATTTTTTTTTTACAGTTTGTCTTGGTTTAGTGAGATAATATGTCTTGGTTTGTCCGTTGGGATTGTCGAACTTCGGTTTTTTTTTTCCATCTGAGAGCGGGCATCGTTAATCTTCTTAATTCAAAGTCTAAAAAAATGCAGATGCATTGTAGCCGGTAGGTCCTTCTTACCCATTGTAGAAGAATCAATCGTAGTTCTGTACACGACCTCGGTGACGCCATCACGGAGGAAGAGCCTTGGGTGCTTTGTGGTGTCGCTGCAGATGAGCTCGAAGTCGGGGCCCCGGAAGCAGTTGGGGCCGACGCCGAAGGGGTAGTCGAACGTTAGTTCGCCACATCTCCTCGTACAGCCGGCGAGCGAGGTGGCAGAGGGAAGAGTCCCATTGCCATCTCGACCTGTTAGGACGCCGGATGCTTGCACCGTTGGAGCCCCTGTACACGCAAATTGTAGGAGCAGCAGACAAGTCAGTGCCGCCACATCATGGAGGCCCATCATCCCCGCCGGACAGGCAGTACTGGAACTACTTCTCCACGAGCTAGTGTGAAAGTCTAGCTCCTGTGTATATATATAATACAGCATAGTAATATAACTGTGTGGGGAAAGAGAGAAAGACAAGGAACACGTCTTGCTTTCTCTGCCTTTTCGATTCAATTGGCTTCGTGACAACTGCCGCCACCCCTCCCCTTCTGTTCATCGTTTCGGTGACAATTGGCGCGGTGACGTGCTGCAGCCTGCAGCCAAGAAGAAAACGAAGCTCCTGGCAGGCGCGCACGAGGCTGACCGGTTTCGATTTTTTATTTTTGTTCGGTTTTCATTGATTCTAGTTCAGTTTTTTCGATTTTTGACCGGTTTACATAAAAAATTGGCACACTCAAGAAAATTTTAAATTTTTTTGCAAAAAAACCTGAATAAATCCTAGTTAATCTATAAAACAACTCAGAGAAATTTCAAAAAAAATCAAATTCATATAACGCTTCTGTAAAATCAAAAATAGCAATTAATAAAAATGAATAGAGACA
This sequence comes from Otatea glauca, assembly GCA_036346275.1. Lineage (NCBI taxonomy): Eukaryota > Viridiplantae > Streptophyta > Magnoliopsida > Poales > Poaceae > Otatea > Otatea glauca. The sequence goes on along the minus strand of CM070717.1, from coordinate 18,858,812 downwards.
CTGTTAGATTTTTATAAAACTTTACATGCTTGATCATGCTCCAAAATTTTAATGGTATCATAAAAAGTTCCCAAGGATCATATAGTAAAATTTTCAGAAATATTAAATTTCATTTATTGCCCCTAGAAAATAAAAAATAGTAATTAATGAAAAGGAACACAGACACTGTAATATTTTTATAAAACTTTACAAGCTTGATTATGCTCTAAAATTTTAATATTATTATAAAAAATTCCCAAGGAACATGTAGTAAAATTTATAGAAATATTAGGCTTCATTTATTGCCCCTATAAAATAAAAAAAAGAGCATATACAAAGCCAGTAGCACTATTAGAATTTTAAAGAAATCCACAGGTTTGATCATCATCTAAAAATTTTACAACATCATTAGCATTGCCTCAGGATATCACACAGAAAATTCCAAAAAATTTAGATAATTTTTTTCAAATTTCTCAAATTGTTTAAATTTAAATTTGAATTAGACCAGTTTACCAACCGGTTCTAAATATTGAACTAGCTCAGTACGCTTGAAAATCATTATTTCCAACGATTTTTCAAACACTTAATGCACACACATCTCCTTGCATGAGATATCTGAGCCTGCTCACGGGGTGCCAGCCAGATGTGTGGTCCAGCCTTCTATATGTAGATATCAGTGTCGTTTTCATTGACCAGCTCTCGAGCAAAATTACAAATTTAGCCTCCTCACCGTGCTTCCATGCTCCCCTACCGTGGGAGACCGCCTCCCGCACTCGCCGGCTACAGGAGCACGCGCTCTGTGCTCGTCAGTTGGTTGCCGCGCTCGCCCGATCCCACCCTTTCCCATGCTCACGGGGTGCGGTAGGGTTGCTCCCGCGGTAGGGGAGCGCGGGAGTACGGTGGAGGGGGCTAGAAATACAAATTTGCTCGGGAGGAGGTCAGATTTGGGAAAAAACAAGGCAAGGGGCTGCAAAAGCCATCACTTCTCACCGGGACACGTAAATTCTTGAGTTGAGCATAGAGGTCAACGGCTGTCAACGCTCCATTGAAATACCGTGCTCAGGCGAGGTGTTTGTTGCGAAAATAGTAACATGCATATTGGTCTTGGTATGTATGCTGGACATAAAGTGTGGTTATTACCATCCATGCTTGATGGATGGTTGTCCTCTTCATTGTGCAAAGGTACATAGGTATTTTGGTTGGTTGCCCAAATTATTTAATCTCAGCTACAAAAAAAGCTGATTCTAAAAAATAATTCAGGAGTTAGAACACAACCCAGCTTCTACTATAAGAAATATGGAAGCCCTATGAATCATTAGGCCAACTAATCAAGAACATTAGAAGCTTTTTTTAATACAGTTTAAAGCTGGGAAATTAACTACTGTGCATTAACCAATCGTTCTTTCTACTACCTGGGTGACGCCATCACGGAGGAAGAGCCTTGGGGGCTTCGTGGTGTCGTTGCAGATCAGCACAGGAATCTAAATCTGGACTGCAAGAAGGATTTTCCATTAGATCTCACATAAAAAGGCTCTTCAAGTAAAAAATGGACTTAAAAGTTGCAGTTAGTGCTTGACAAATAGAAGAAAAATTGTGCATAAGAATAAGAAAGAACATAATCTTACACATATTTTTCTTGGTTTGAATTGATATAGATCATGAGTACATATTTCCGCAAGTTTACATAGACAAGGAACTTCGAATCAATATAAAACCCATATGAATGTAATAATCATATGTAACAACACAAACACAGGGTATAAGTGTCAATGACGTATGAATAGAACTCACTAAAAAAACTTTAGTTAAGATACCTTTGTAAATCATACCATGCTCTCCACGACTAAGGATGTGTGTAATCAAAAAGTTGTTTGTTGTCTTTTCTAGCTCCACCATAGAGAAAATCATAAGTAAGGTAGTTGAGCTTCTACAACTCTGTAAAATTTGAAGACCAAACTCAATCACATTTGAAAGATATGAAATTGACAAATCGCTAAATAGTGCAAAATCACAATTGAGCCAAATTTGTACTTTTTTATATCTTTAATATGATAATGATTTTGGTCTAAAATTTTTATAAAGTTGTATAATCTGATCTCTCCAACTTATGGTAATTTTTCGATAATTTTTCAAAACTTGTACACAAGGTTTTCATGAATAAGATTTTAGTTTTGTTTGTCGGCCCGTTAGTAAAATGATTGAAAAATTCTCAAAACATTACCATATATATAGAGGAGATGAGATTCTACAACCCTATAAAATTTAAAGACAAAAATCAATCTCAACTGAAAGATATGAAAAAGATAAATTCGGCTCAATAGTGATTTTGCATTGTTTAGCGTTTTGTCAATTTCATATCTTTCAAATGCGATTGAGTTTGGTATTCAAAGTTATAGAACCTCATCTCCTCTACATATGGTAATTTGTTTAGAATTTTTGAAAACTTGTACATGTAGTTTTCATATATTTTATAAGATAAGACTAGTTTACATAGAAAATAGTAACATCTTGTGTAATAGTGAGTAATATGTTATTTTATAGATGATAAAAATCAATATATCCTGTATGAAATATAAAATCAATAACATCTTATGTAATAGTGAGGAATATATTATTTTTTTAGATAGTAAAAGTCAACATGTCTAGTGTAAACCATTTCTACCATGTAAAGTCATATGTAAAAGTTTTCAAAAATTCTCAAAAAATTACCATAAATAGGAAAGGTGAGATTCTAATCTCTTTAAAATTTGAAAACCAAAATCAATCTGATTTAAAAGATATAAAATTGACAAGCGCTAATCAGTGATGAATAGTAAATTTGTTATTTTCATATCTTTCAAATGCGACAGAGTTTAGTATTCAAATTTTACAGGGCTATAGAAGCTCATATCCCCTATATATGGTAATTTTTTGAAATTTTTTTAGAACTTGTACATATGGTTTTTAGGGTTTTTACTGCCAAATGACTGATCTGTGTAGGATTTCTCAATTATATTGTATGATTGTAATTTCTAGTTGTAGATGTAGTAATTTCATATAATAAAAGTAGTAATTTCTTTTACCAATTAGCAAAAATATTGTTTAATAGTGAGACTTATATCATTTTATTCTTCTCATTGTCAGCAAGCTACCGGTGAAAACCATTTGAAAATCTGAGCTCCCAATAAAAAGATATGGCTAAAATAAAGAAGAAACAGATTCATGTAAAAACTACAATACGCATTAACTAGTTATGTTGGCTAATGCATTAACTAGTAACTGATCGGTTGCACGAGTGGCTCGGTCAATTTGTGTTAAATGGCTGAGGAGTAGTATAACCTATTCTACACGCAGCTATAGAATAGCATATATATATATATATTGTTAATTCTATTTGCGATATTTGTGTGATGATTTAATTTGATAATAATATTTATGACAACAATATTTTTATGGAATAATTTATCTATGAAAGAATAAGATACTGTGTGGGTTTTTTGTTTATTTGTATCCAGAGATGCAACGCAGATGTGGAGATGTAGCGAAGGCATTTGCGACGCACACTGCAAGTCAGGGAGAATCCACCTCGCTGACGCGTAGCCCGAGAGCAGCATGCGAGTTACACATGTGCAGTGAGATGGAACGCAAAGAGATCCAGCGGGTCGTGCAGACGAGCGAGCCACGTGAAAGCGACAGATGGATGCAGTGGCGGACCCAGGACTAAAATTTAGGGGGTGCTAAACCGGTAACAAAACAATGCTAAAATAAAATAAATCAAACAAAGTAGAAATAGTTACTAACTATTGTAATCGAAAATCATACATAATTAGAAGAGAAACATGATGAAAATGTAAAATACAACGAACAACGAAGGTAGTACCTCGATAATACCATAGTAGTTAGTGCGTTCATAAAAACCCATAAAATGTGTAAATAGCTAACTGTAGATCAAAATTAGCAAAGTTAGTGATGCAATCATAAAATTATGATTTGTAATTAGTTATAAGCATTGAAAAAAGAATGCAATATACTACTAAGCACTAGCATTAAATAGTACGAGTATGAGGCAATGGCATTCTACGTTTCTTCATGGCTTGGAAGAGTTTCATGATTTTATCATCTTGAAGGCTTCTAAATATCTCTCGCTCAGTGTAGCATATCATTAAGTCACTGAACCACTCATCTGCTACTCTGTTGCGCAAATTTGTCTTGATAATATTCATTGCAGAAAAGACTCATTCTACTGATGCCGTTGCCACTAGAAGGATTAATGTTAGTTCGATGAGGCGATAGACTAATGGAAAAGTTCTGTTTTTCCCTGTTTCAACCATCTTTTGAGCTAGCTTTGCAATATCACCACATCCATGGAATTCTACACTTCTCCTTATGTTGAGAATAAATGTTTGAAGTTGATTTCTTAACAACATACGGTCAGCTACGGTGAAGTCGTCAGCATATATCTCAGCAAGACGAACAATCTTATTTACATCAAACTTGGAGAAAGAGTTCCTTGGATCAAGAAAAGACATGCATACCAGTAACTCTGAAGAAACTTCACTGAACCGATGGTTCATCTCTGATGTAATAGCATCAATAGCAGCAATGAAAATCTCAACATGGTAATAATGAAAGTGAGTCACCGTATGCTTTCTACGTGCAGATTTACCTCTAACTGGTACGAGTTCTTCCATATTTGGCACATGAATCTCATTTGCTTCACAAAAGGCTTTGGTTTGTTGGAACAATGAAAATCTTTCAAATGTCTTGCAAGGGAACTTTCACATCTATAAGCAAACCCATGGCTTCAACAATATCTTGATTCCTCCTTTGCAAAGCAAGTGATAACTCATTTGTAATGCTCAATAAGTTTATCAACAAATGCAAGATGAATACAAACTCAAAGGTTTCCATCTTCTGTATCAAACCTGATGCTCCACCATAACTTGATGGTTGACAGGCATCTTCAGACACAATCTCTAGTACACTTAATACCACCTCCCACATTTGGAAAATATGAAGCAAGGTTTTAAGATGTGAGCCCCATCTAGTGTCTGAAGGTCTAGCTATGCTCATTTCTTGAACAACCCTGTTCCAGTGATAGCTTTACCATTCTCCAACTTATCCAATAGGACATCTTGATGCTTTGCAAGCAACACATCCCTTCTCTTGCAAGATGCACTCACAATAGTCACTATCAAGGGAATATAGTTGAAAAAATCTACAATAGCTCTACTGCAACTTGCAACAGTCACAACCACTAACTGCAACTGATGGGCAAAGCAATGGACATAAAAAGCAATGGCCATGATCAGAAAGTCTTTGTCTCACACTTGCCCTTTGATTTCTAAAATCTTTGCAGTCCCCCTTTGCCACATTGTGAGAGCTATTGGGTCCACCAACATGTTTATTAAATATTTCTAAAGCCTTTCTCCAATTGGAACACCCAGTTATTGTGAAGACATCACTACCAAATTTTTCGGACCTTCCTGGTTTCTTAAAAAGAAAACAATAGAAACAAAATTCTGCATCCTTTTCCACACTATATTCTAGCCAATCAAACTTATCAAACCAACATTGTTGAAATGCCCTTGAACATTCATACTGCATTTTGCGAGGAAAATCATACCCTTTTGGTTGGGTTGGACCTCTCAATAAATAAGCACTCCTAACTTGTTCTCTAATTTCATTGTCATAATCATCAATTGGTATTCGTTTCGCTGGATCTGAGATAATTTCATCTGGATTAAAATCCACTCGAGGTTTCTTTGTTTGATTCCTGCTCTCATTAGTGTGAGGAGTACTACTTGTATTGCTCGAAAAATATTTATGTAATGCCTGTTTGTCCATCTCTAACAAATCTATGAATCGATAAATGGCAGTAGTCAATACTCACTAATATGTAAATTCATCATTTATAAAATATGAAACAAAGAATTTCATTTTATATACCTTGGATTTTAGTCTCTGCTGCTAGTCTCCTCACTTCTTCAGACTTCAGTTCTTCTCACTTCTCAGTTCTCACCTCTCACTTCTTCTCAGCGCCAGCCGCTAGGTCGACCGGCCCGGATGCCCGGTAGCTTGGTGCCTCGGTCGGCTTAGCGCCTCAGCCCGCCTGGCCCTGCAACCCGCCCGCCTGCGCTCCTTCTTCTCGACAGCCGGTCTGCCGCCCTCGTCCCTCCCTCTCTCGACGCCTCAAGAGTCAAGCCATCAACTAGTCTCTGGTCTGCCTCCACGGTCACCCGCGGCCTGCCACAGCGCCGCCCTCGGGGCCTCTCCGCCGGGCACTGCTCCGGGCTAGGGCGCGGCCTCCGTCAGCACTCGGCAGCCACTTGGGGCTCGGGCGCGCGCCGCGCGGCCTTCCTTCTCGACGCTTGGGGCCGCCGCGCCTCGGGGGCGCGTCCTGAGGACCTCCGCTTCTATGTCTTCCGCTCCACCGGTCGTCGCTTCTCCGACTTTCGCCCGACCAGCCGCCGCCCCGCCACAGCCACTGGATTACCGCGCGCTCAAGCCCACCGAGACGCCGGCATTTTTCTCGATTTGGGAATTGTTTCCCTCGATTTGGGGATTGGGATGGGAATTTTTTTTCTTTAATATTTATTTTTATTCTTTTTTTCAAAACTAGGCGTCCAGGGTGAAAAATTGCAAGTTTGGGCTCCCGTCGCCCGTACATGGGGCGATCGCCCCATGTACGGGCGATCAGTGCCAGGTCTAACGACAGTCGACGGTGAAACGGATGGCGGCGCGCACCTATCGCCCTATGCACGGGCGATCGCCCGGTGCACGGGCGACGGCAGGGCCTAGTGCAATTTTTTTATTTAGTATTTTTTGTAATTATTTTATGCCTTTTAAATATGAACCCCATAATTTTTGATAGGAGTGTCCAAATGAAATGAAACTTTTTTCTAAATTTAAGTTTTGGAATGAGGAGTTTGATTATAAAATAAAAATCTATGTGTTGTTTGCAGAAAAATAATTTTATTTGAGTTCGAATGCTACGTTGTAATTATGGATTGTGAACGAATTACTTTGTGTATTGATCCATAAATCATGAAATAAAATAGAATAATTTAGTACAACCTTATGCACTTCATTTCTGCAAAAATATCTAAGTATGATTGCATTTTGAATCAAAGTTGGCTAATTTAAACCCTTTATAGCATTCATGTTTCAAGTAGTTAGAATAATGTCTAAAGGCCTTCAAAATTTGACAGAACCAGCTTTGTTGCATTCTTGGGCTTGCATAGGTTACAATTATATAAAAATATTTAGATGTCACTTTAGGCTGCACTATTTTATTGTTGTCCGAACATGCAATCGGTTAAACATCAAAATGGTTGTATCTTTCGCAAACGAGGGTCAAACTCGATGAAACCAAATCTGATAAACTTAAAATGCTATAACCTATCTTGATGGACAAAAATAACATCATTTGGGACAACTGGAGCAGTAGGACATATCGGAGCTCTCCGGAAATGGAATCGGTTCCCTCTCTAAGGCTAGTTGAGGACAGTGAGCATACACTTGAATGGTAGGCCGCACTCTTTATTACGGCTTAAAACTAAAAGGAGTACCACGAACAAGGAAAACCAAAGATAACACCAGATGTCTACTGAGTGCTTCGAGGCCACTTCCCATTTGCCCATGCCTCCGACGGGGCTTCTCTGGCACGCCGCGCCCTCTCTCGTTTCCTCTCTCTCTCTCGGCCTCCTTCTCCTCCGCTTCCTTCCTACATGCCTCCTCGCGTATGACATCGCGTTGTTCTTGAAGCCGCTGCGTGAACTCGTCCTGCCGGTTGGCTTGGTCAAGAAGCCGTTGGTCCTCGGGGTTGATCTCCGTATCAAACCACTGCTCAAATTCACACAGTGGCGGAGGTGACTGCATGAAACATAAATTAGCAAAGTTTCATTCACAAATGTTATGTAACCCGTACGATTGTTACCAAGCGGCGATCCTTCAGGCTCTTCTTCGGCGGATCAAAGGCGTAGTTGCGGCACTTCCAATACCTCCTCTTCCAAGTTGAAATTTCTCAAGAGCGGACAAGCCTGCAAAGATCTCCGCACATACACATGGGTGCTACAGCTCCACGAGGTAGGAAGAGATCTTGGTACGCTAAATTGCGCGGGCATGCACTTGTTTCTTCCTTTGCTTTCCTCTTTCCCTTTGCACTTGCACGCCTCGGCATTTTCGATTGATCCTGAATTTTTTCCCCCCTCCTCTATTCTTTTTTCCTCTATTCTTTGCGAGACCGCTTGTGAGAACGAATGTTATAAAGGGCAGATATCGCCATGGTATGGAGCGATCACCTCATATTAGGGCGATCGCCCCAACTAGAGGCGATAGGTGCACCGAGTCGTTGGTGTGTTGTCACGTCGCGTGGCATAGGCTATCAATGCATACATGGATTTGCATAATTTAAAGTGATAAGGTTGTCATGTTACTAACTCGGACAGTTATACAATATGCTGTTGAACGTAAAGGCATTACAAAAATACGTCCGTACAACTAGTCAATCATGGCCACGCTTCCTGATCTGGCCCGTGGGGTAGGTGAGTGGCGACGGCGGACGGACGTCCCTCCTAGGCCGGCCCTGCGGCGCAGGCGTAGAGTAGTGTGGCGGCGACGAGGGCATGTCCTGTGGCGGCGCTCCCGAGAGCTGAGAGGGGGTGAGGTAGTCGGTCGAAAGGTACTCCTCCAGGTCGAACTCGACGTCCGCAGGGTCGTCGAAACCACCCTGGGGTTCTGCTGGGGCGCGAGACGACGAGGAAGCCTCCGCAGCCCACTGTCCCCACTGCTGCTGCGTAGGAGCGTAACAAGGAACCGGCGGAGTAGGGCGAGACGAGGAAGGAGCCTCCTCAGCCCACTGTCCGCACTGCAGTTGCGTGGGAGCGTAACGAGGCACCGGCGGGGTAGGGCGAGGTGCTGGGCCGCGGGGACGTGGTGTGCTGCGTCCGCCGACGTCTCCGCTGCGACGGCAGGTGGCCAAGCGGCCTAAGCTGACTCGGCCTCGGCGGTGGTCACCTGTATGCCCGCCCGAAGGCGCGTCAACATGGAGATAGCCTCCGCCTCAACCTCCCTGATGAGATGTGCCTGCATGTAACGTCAGATTGTTATTACGTAATTTACATGAGAAAGATGTGACCATGTAGCTTCGATTGCGACACTTACCGAGGAGTTGTCCCTCTGGGACATCTGTGAAGGGTACGTGTCCGACCGTTGCCTGCCGTGTGACATACGATGCTGGTGTGTACCCCACCCTGAGGCGAGTGCGTGGGGCGAACCACTCCATGTACTCATCGTACATGTCAGGGTCGTACGGCCGGGTCTCGGTGACTCTCTCGTCGAGTACGGCGTCCCACTGCACCGCCCATGGCTGCATACGGTGCACGAACTGAGTGCCCACTGCAGCACCCATCCGGGTCATCCTGCAATGCAAGAACAGGAAGTACACACCACATTCATTTTGCAAAGATGCGGAGTAGTAGGATCAGGGTAAGTACCTGTGAGCGCCACGTGCGACAACGTGACGAGGCGGCAAGGGAAAGGATCGAATAGGCCAAATCGCCGCAAAGACTCGGTGCGGGAGTACTCGACACATAGGTCAAAGACGAGGACCTTACGGTGAGCCGTAGGCCTCATCTCGCGGCAAAGCACGGAGACCCGTGAGGTGCTCGGGCGTGGACGTCAGACGCTGCCAGTATGGCGCCCATCGCACGCCTCGCTGTGGAGGCGGTCGAACTCCCGAACGAACTCGAGGTAGGACCTCCTCACCTGTCGGTGTGCGAATGTCCGCTGCGAGGAAATAAGAAATGGCGGAGGTTATACAAGTGCCTAAGTGGGGAAAAAGATACGAGGAGCATACTCGCCGGACCCAGAGTGGCCCACGGTGGGCCACCCACCGGTCGCCGCCGAAGGTCCTGGGTACGGTGCGGTGTCAACAACAGGCTTGCCGACGGAGAAGTGCTCCCAGGACCACAACCGAAGGAGTAGGACGCAACCCGACATCGTCGCGTCCTGCTCCGCCTGAGAGACGGCGTCGCACATACCTCAGACGTCGCCGCAAGCACACCGAGGCCCACGACCACGCGTGATCATCTGCTTACAATGGGAAGTTAGACGTGCTTCACCGACACGAGATTTGAACTTAGTGTGTTACCTCATCCTCCGGTGTCGGCGATGTCTTTGGCGTGCTCGATCAAAAGCCGGTCCACCGTGTTCCTGTGGGAGGACGGGAACATCACCCAACCGAACAACAACAGGAGGTATGCCTCCAGATGGCGGGCCACGTCCTCCTCCTCTGCGTGCGGGTGGAGAAGCTGAGCCTGCAGCGTCCGCAACAAACATTATTAGCAACTTAGCGCTTCTCTGTTAATTCGCAAAGAAATAGGTACTCACCGTGAACTGAAGCAGCCACGCCTTCGTCGGTCCGTGCCGCTCACCCTGCTTGAGGGGCTGGTAGGGGGCTGCCTAGGGGTGCCGCTGCACCACGGCGAACCGCGCGGACAACTCCGCGTGCCACATGACGGGGGCATCGTGCGGCACAACTGCCTGACCCGCACAGGGGAGGTCTAGGAGGTACGACATGTCCTGAAGCATCGGAGCCATCTCTCCGCACGGAAGGTGGAACGTGTGCGTCTCCGGTCTCCACCGGTCCACGAGTGCGGCCAGCAGGGACCGGTCGTACCTGAACCGCGGGACCTCCTCGCCTCTAACGGGCGATCACCGCTCCACCATCCTACGAGAGGAAGTAAGCCACCGCCGCAACCTCGCATGTAGTGCATTGCGTCGTTAGAATTGCATTCACAGTAAATACATGTACGTAAAACAAAGGCAAGCGCTGGCGCTTATCGTGGAACCCAGCGGGGTCAATGCGGCGTACCGTTAGGCACCCGAGGTCGGAGTGTCCCTAGCTTCGGTTACTCGCTCGCAGAGTACCTAGACCGGTGGGTCGATCGACGGTCGCGCCGAAAGCACCAGTGGCAAGGTCGCGCCATCGTCGCTCGTTACAAAGCAAATACAACAAATTTGTCAAGAATGAAATGTGCACACAAATGAAATGCGAAATAACGAATTGTACCATACTCAACAAATAATACAAAAGATGAAGATATGTTCACGAGGCACACAACGCCGAAAATTACATTACCTCGTAACAATTAATTGGTACATCGAAAAATACATGATGCGAAAAACAACTAACTGGTACATCGAGAAATACATGATGCAAAAAACAACTAAATGGTAAATCGAAAAATACATGATGCGAATAACAACTAACTGGTACATCAAAAATTACATGATACGAATTACAACTAACTGGTACATCGAAAATTACATGATGCGAATAACAACTAACTGGTACATCGAGAAATACATGACGCGAGTAACTACTTACTGGAAGTGCGAAAATTACATTATTGGCACAACAGTTCACTGGTACATGATCGAATCTTACAAGATGCGAAGAAGATCGAACATTACATTATCCGCGGTTGCGACGCGCCTCGGACTCGTCAATATCGTTCCGAATGCGCCGTGTCCTTCGACGCCCGACCTTCAGCTTCAACATTCGGATGTCCGGTACCCATCGATGGTCCGGAGGGGGGGGGCTGTTGTGAACGATACGTCCACTCGGTATCCGTACACCTCGTGATGCCACGTGTTGAGAACACTTTGCTTGTAGTAGTAGGGGGAGATGAACGGACGACAGGATTGATGCGTTTCAGCGGTTGCGGCAATGATGTGTGAGCACGACAAGTGCAGCAGGTGTGGTTTCTGGCAGGAGCACTCGCAGTCAGCTGCTCGGAGTATGCACAGATGGGAAGTCCTCTCCCGATGGGCACCCCTGTGACCTCGGTCACCACAATGCACGTGGTATCTCCGTTCCACGCCACTTTCCGGTGTCACCCGATGTGTCTGCGCCTTTCTTGTTTTCTTGGACATGTATGTAGATACAACCGTTGAGTACGACAGTCGATTGTCCGACATACATGCTGCGGAGCTCTTGTATCGCTCAATGAAATATCTCTGTGTCCCTAGTAAGACACCTTCAACTATACCTACCAATGAAGGCATCCGTGCCTTTCATTACCCGGCTTGTAAATCTCCGCCAGTTCGTTGTCATGATTCCGTAACACGAGCCGCCTCGCCATGCGTAGGACCATTTCTCCAAAGGCTCGTGCCGATCCAATCGGTGAAACTCTTTATGTTTGGTCCCGACCTCGCCGAATGTTTGGGGCGCTCGTCGAGCGCACACAAAGCTGTGGGGTCTTCTCCTTGCTCATGGTACACCATCGGGTTCCCTGATGAACCAACGGTATCTCTTGGATTCATTGACTGCTTCTTCATTAGTTCATCCAACGTTCTCCAAAGCGCGTCGAACTTCCTCCGTTGGTTCTGTTTACACAGCCGCTTGAACATGTTCATAAGCTCCTTGTTCCTGAACTGACGGAAAAAATTGGCACCCATGTGCCTCATGCACCACCTGCTCTTTAGGTTCGGACACTTTGCTGCTCCCATGACGGCGGACCCTTGTTGCATATCCACGATAGCACTTAGCAGGTCTGCATGTCGGTCATGGATGACACAAACATCAGGCCTGTCCAGAACAACTGCCAGGTTCACTCTTTCAAGGAACCAGTACCAGCTCTCCGTGTTTTCCCCCTCCACGAAGGCAAATGCAACCGGTAGAACCTGGTTGTTGGCGTCCACCGCGATCGCAGTTAGAATCTGGCCCTTATATTTCCCCGTGAGGAATGTGCCGTCCATGCAAATGACCGAGCGACGCGTTTTAACGTGTTTGTGCATGCGCCAGTATGCGAAGAATGCCGCAAGACCCACTTACCCGCGCACACACCACCCGCAGGAAACTCCGCAAGGTCGACGGATGTACCGGGGTTCCTACGTGCTATTGCCCTCGGCAGGTGGGGAATATTCTAGTAGGAAGCCTCGTACGTCCCGAACCGCATTTCCAGAGCTGTCCTTTTCGCTCCCCATGCCTTTCCGTAGCTAATCTTGTACTGAAACCTCTCCTCCACGGCTGTGATAATAGATCGAGGCTGCAGGTGCGGATTGTCCACGATCCGACCATAAAACATATTTGCCACCCAAGTGGACGACAGATTGCAATGTACCTGCTCCGCTTCTTCCAACACGCAATTGTGTTCCATCACTATGGAGCATTTCCAGTAGGCCTTCCACTTCCCCTTGTATGCATGCACCCACCATGGGCACGAATCAACTATGCACTTCACGTCGTACTCCTTCTTGCTGGACTTCACTATCCTGAATTGCCGCCGGAGAGATATTGCCCATTACTTCACCGCATCCATCACAGCCTCCTTGTCTTTATATATGGCCCCCTCCGTCACCTCGTTCTCACGATACTCCCATACATCGTTGTTCCTTCATTCGTTGTTAGGTCTTCAAACTGAATTGGTCCACGCACTGTGATAGGCACCTCAAGAGCATTGTCCTCCTCGTCGGAGTGCTCACCATCGTGGACTTCCTCATCCGCACGGTCCTCCTCTTCCATCAGTCAACTATGTCCTCCACCTCCTCCCCTCGTCGGCCACCCTCGCGCCTCCACCTGCCTCCTCTGCGCCTTCGATCCCTTCGCTACCACCGCCTCGTGCTCCTCGCCTCCGTGGCCTCGCCGCCTTACTCTTCGCATCCTTGCACATTTGACGTTCCTCCCCGTAATGTCCACCACGACATCACGAACTTGCGACACCGATGGAGCTACCGGTAGCATCAGACAACAACATGAGCGCCAACCCGCTCTACAGTAAAAACAACATAACTCCTCCATGTTGTTGTCGAGTTAATAGGAATCAACTCTCCGTAAAACAGTCTTGCGCACGGCTCACTACCGCTCGACTCAAGAACCAACAGTCTGGGATCCAAACCAACATGCGAGACATCCACTCCAACAAACCCTCAGATATCCTATCGCTAGGTCCGCATATGCCCTGCATCGACTCTTGAAAATGATGATAATCCACCCCATCCGCCTCGTGCTATCTCCCCATCTCCATAAAATATTTGGAAATACAATTTCTCCGACATGCTGCAACGTCCGACGAAAAAATATTACTCTAAAATACAATATACAAAACGTACATTGATCGTACTACAAAATACGACTATAAATAAGTGATTCGACTATAAATAAGTAATTCGACTTGCCTACCATATGGACTAACATTATATTTGTGTTACATTACATTAACCCTACCAAATTAAAGTTTTAAATATTGCCTACTATTTTCACTGTATTCACTTTCTATATACTGAATACTACAATAAATTTGTAACGTACTAAATACTATACAATCCTGAAATTTCTAAAAACTAAGTACTACATTAAAATTCTAAATATGAACTACGACATTAAATTTCTAAACAACACTATCCGAGAAATTCTAAACGCTACACAATCCTAAATTTTCTAAACACTACAATAAATTTCTAATATTACAATAAATTTGTAACGTACTAAATACTATACAATCCTGAAATTTCTAAAAACTAAGTACTACATTAAAGTTCTAAATATGAACTGCGACATTAAATTTCTAAACAACACTATCCGAGAAATTCTAAACGCTACACAATCCTAAATTTTCTAAACACTACAATAAATTTCTAATACTACAATAAATTTGTAACATACTAAATACTATACAATCCTCAAATTTCTAAAAACTAAGTACTACATTAAAGTTCTAAATATAAACTACGACATTAAATTTCTAAACAACACTATCCGAGAAATTCTAAACGCTACACAATCCTAAATTTTCTAAACACTACAATAAATTTCTAATACGCTACACAATCTTAAATTTTCTAAATATTAAATGCTACATTAAAATTCTAATAACACACATCCTACAAAATTATCTAAACACTACAAAATCCTAAAATTTGTAAATAATAAATGGTACATTTAACTTCTACATAACTAAACAATCCTAAATTTTTTTATAAAAATACCTTTGCAGAAACGACGAATTGACTTCCCCTCTTCTTCTTCTTTCTCTTCTTCTCCTCTTCTTCTTCTTCTTCTTCTTCTTCTTCTTCTTCTTCTTCTCTTCATCTTCTTCTTCTTCTTCTTCTTCTTCTTCTTCTTCTTCTTTCTCTTCTTTCTTTCTTCTCTCTCCGAGGCAAGCGCTGCCTTTAAAGCTCTGTCACGCCTTTGGGTGGGCGATCGCCCCTGTCTCGGGCGACAGGAGGGCCCACCTCTATTTCGCCGTTTTTTGGCCATTAGACGACCGTTGGGCAGTAGGCTATCGCCCGAGTATGAGGCGATCGCCCCATACACGGGTTATGAGCGTCTAAAACTATAAATTTTCACTCCGGACGCCTAGTTTTAAAAAAAAAAAAATATTAAAGAAAAAATTTTTCTTGGGATGGGGATTGGGGGCAATGGCTGTGTGCGGCAGTGGGCTAAGCTGGCGTGGCCCAAATTGGTTAGTCCGCCCACGTTGTAAGTCTTTCTGCCTTGGCTGCTGTTCTTCTTTTTCCATGGTTCAACTTCAGGCGTTCAGCTCCAAGACTCCAAGCTTCAATCTTCCTGGCCGCCGCGGCGTGGTAGAGCCCCACGGTGAGCAGAGATGCTAGGGGGACACCTATAGTGTAATCGGGGGTAGAGTGTGCCCTAGCCCTTCTTACCGTCTGCTCGGTCCGCCACTAGATGGATGGTACGTGTCCATATGTATATGCACATATTAGACTATGTGTAGTTGAGCTAGCTAGGCAACAAAGAAACAAGGGTCGGCTGCAGCCAAGAAAAAAACGAAGCTCCTGGCGGCGCGCACGAGGCAGACGTTCGTGCCGTGCGGCTGCAGAAAAGGGAGTGTAACTGGGCGACTGCAACAGAAGCGAAGCGAAGCGAGCAGCAGCGCGGCCGGGATTCAAATATTGTTTTGGATAAAATTTTACCTTAGACTGAAATCTGAAATTTCGTCGAGATTTTGGAATTTCGGATAAATCTTGACAAAAATTTAAAAACAAAAATTCAAATCCGGTTCGTTTTCTACCGAAAAAAACGAAATTTCGGCGAATTTTTTTGAAATTTTGGTATATTTGCACTGGCTGAAAAGTGGGTCAACCAACGACGAACAATTTTGAAATTTATTTTTGAGGTTTCTTACATATCAATGATGTTCTCATAAAAATTTTAGATGATTATCACATTTGAGAAATTTTTACAAATTCAAACATTGTTACTGTCCTGATAAAAGACTGATCGGCAAGTTTGATCCAATTGAAAAATAGTACAAACCACCTTAGAAAATTTTGAATTTTTTTTTGCATGGTTATGATGCATCATTAATATTCTCATAAAATTTTCAGACAATGATCAAGCGTTATGAAGTTTAAAAATTCGGACAATACAACTGAAGACTGACCAATAAATTTCAACCGAATGAAAAATGATTCAAACTATGTTAGAAAGTTTTGAAAATTTTTATGGATAGTCTTGATGAATCACTAATGTTACCATAAAATTTTAAAATGATAATCAAACATGAAAATTTTTGTAAAATTCTGATACTGTTACTACCTCGTTTATGCTAGTTCTCTTTTTTATTTTTAAAAGATAACAAATGAAGTTAAAATATTTAAAACAAATCCCTCTTTGATCCTAGACTTCTTAAGATAGTACCATAAATTTTTCATAGCATGAAAAAGCTTCTTAAATTTTATAAAATTCCAACAATGTTTGTACCAAAATTTTAAAATGTCCTAAAAAATTTGTTTCGACAAATTATCATCATAGATCAGTTTCTTATGGGTTATTGATGTAATTGAAGTCAAATCCGGCCATAAAACAGCAAATCCGGATTTTTTTTCATGAAATTTCGCACATTTTGTACGAAATTTCACCGAAAAAATAAAGTTAATGTAGAAATTTCAATGTTTTCCAACCGGTAGTTTGTATCTCGTGGGGATCCAAAATCCGAAATTTCGATGAAATTCGTCGAAATTTGGAACCCTAACCCAATCAGCGGTAAAGCTCCTCGTGGGGTGACACGAGAAAAGAAAAGAAAAGCAGCACGGTGCAGGAGGTGCACTTTTCCAAGCTCACGGGTGCGGTAGGTCTGCTTCTGCGGTAGGGTAGGGTAGTATAGAAGTACGGTGTAGGAGGTTAGAAATGTAATTTCGTGAGAAAGCTAAATTTACAAAAAAAAGACGAGACAAGAGGCTACAAAAGCTGTCACTTCTCACCAGGACACTCGTAGTAAATTCTTGAGTTGCTCGTAGAGGTCAACGGTTGCCAATGCTGCATTGAAACACCGTGCTCAGGCGAGGTTTTAGTTGCGAAAATAGAAACATGCATGGTCTTGGTATGTATGCTGGACATGATGTGTGGTTATTACCATCCATGCTTGATGGATGGTTGTCCTCTTCATTGTGCAAAGGTACATATGTATTTTGGATGGCAATCGATTTTTGTAGTCGGCAATAAATTTATGGGGTAGACATTAGATCTCAAACTCGAAGGTCACACAAGACAGGGATTTATACAGGTCAAGCCCTCAGCGATGGAAGTAATACCCTAATCCTGTGTGCTGGGATTATGTGGATCTCTCGGATCGGAAGTGCTCAAAGCGCTATATGCTCTGGGCAAAAGATGGTGCTTTGTGCTTGGATGATTGGATCCCTATGTTGCTGCCTATCCTCACCCTTATATAGCAGGGAGGGGGCGGCTTACAGAGTCCCGATCGGTTAAGAGATTTCGATCGGTTACAAGATTCTAGTCGGTTAATAGGATAGAGTTTACATCTTTATCTACCCTATTTACAACTCGGATTACAACTGTTTCCATCATATCTAAACATAAGTTCAACTTTCTTTAAGATATGTACCTTTGCACACGGCAACAGGCCTGCGGGGAATATCTGGGCTTGTTACGAGGGTATCCCGGGTTCATATATTCCACAGTAGCCCCCGAGTGCTTCATGATCCGATCGCTATGTTCTGATTTCAAACTTCTACTCGCATTTGTTGTTTCTCAAATTCGATCGTCCCCGACTAACCTCCGACCGATTCCTTCCTTTAATCGAAATTTTCTTTTTGTAGCGAGCGAATTATGAAGTACTCAATTATAATCCTTAATCTTTTCGACCTTCCCCAAGTGCAACCTTTTACCAGGTAGACTTTATCGCGAGCAGCCTCGCGGACTTCATCCCGCATTACGTAGATTGAATATTTTTTTGCTTGAATTTTTGATCCTCACCGTAGATAACCATTAGGCAGTCTTCGAGGTCGTCTTGTTTTTTCGAGCCAACTTGTTTTGCTGAAAAACTCTTCGTCTTCCGTAGTTGTATTAACTCCAGATCTCTTCGGCTTCCGATACTTAATAGCCTCGCATTTACTTCAATCTCACCTAATCGGCTATAAAAGACGCATACGTTGTTTTCAAGACGTAGCCTCCATTCTCGCCCTCCATTCTTTAGCTTTAGCTTCTACCATGACCCGATGGTACCATCATTCAAGGCGCACTCGACTCATCAAGATTTGGGAAGAATTTGACCGAGCCTCGTGAGGAGCGGATGGACCGCACGAGGGTCGACGCCTCCTTGTGGCCGTCCCGCCTTTGTAGGGCTGTGGATCCTCTCGAGGCGCCTCGGTCGAGCACACCGTAGGGATGAGGAGCAAGAAGAGTTCTTCTTCCACTGCGTAAAGCCTCCTAGGCGTAATGCCTAGGGTATCTTTTCCTTTGTATATAATAAAGAAACACCTTTTGTGGAGAAATGTCCTTCGGTCATGGATTTGACCCGTTCTTGGGCATCTTGGACCTCGCGTGTTTTTTGAACTCGATGACGTATCTATCTGCCATAAAACATAGCTTGAGCTCGACATAATATATTTCGTGCGATTATCAGCCGAGAGATGTCCAATGAGATGCATAATATGCATCATACCGTAAATACCTGGCTCAAGGCCAAAAAATACCCAAACCTGTCGATCACCCAAAATCGCTTAAGCTTCCAATTTGGAGCACATCGTGGCCTTTGGCCGATCGATTCTCACATCCGATCACGCAGATATACCTTTCGCCCACTTGGGACGCATCAAGGTTTTACCGGCTCACGGCCGAATGATACCCATGTCGTTAAGACACGATTTGGCTCTCTTGGAGCATATCAGGATTTATGTGGCTCTTGGCCGAGTGATACCTGTTCCCGACTGGTGTAGGATACGGCTTAGACTCTCTTGGAGCGTATCACGTTTACGTGGCTCTTGGCTGAGTGATACCCTTTCCCGACTGATGTCAGATACGGCTTAGACTCTCTTGGAACGTATCACGTTTACGTGGCTCTTGGCCGAGTGATACCCTTTCCTGACTGATGTCGGATACGGCTTAGACTCTCTTGGAGCGTATCACGTTTTTATCCAAAGGTGTATGTACTCGTTTAATACGACGCACAATTTTCACGACCCTCATGGGGCACACCCTTTGATACGTGCCTGCTTAGGCTCAACTCGCGGTACATGATTCCGTCATGCGGTAACCACCTTGTGACCCAGCGTGGGGCGTACCGTGAGAAGATATGTTTTATCCATTTTGGAGATTGCCCACGCCACGCTTAGAGCGGAAAGTGGAGTAAATGCCTCGCCGCACGAAGCGACGTGCCCCGATTTTACTCGGTCAAACACTGTCAAACTCTGTGAGTTGAAACGACAGGCCTGCAAATCATTTATGGGGCATCCTGGAAAGACGCGACGCTTCGCAATCTTTTCTCCGTCGATTCGTCGAAGACCAATTCTCCCCTTTTAAAAGGTTTAGGCCGTACGGTGTCCGACGGTTCATTCTCTTGCTGCGCCCTCTCTCCTTCTTTTCCTTTGCCTTTCTAACTTCTCTTTCAAAGATATCTTCTTCTTCCTCACCGCCTTCGCCGCAGGATTGGACGACCTCGACGATGACGGAGGAAAAGCTGCAGTCCATGGTGGAAGAGGGGATTCTCCCAGACCTAGCCTTGATCTCCGCCGTCCGTGCGCCGGTGAATCCGCTCCCACCTCGTCCCGGGAGGTGGTGGTATTCGAACTTTTTCAACGCGGATTAGGTTTACCGGCAAGACTTTTCTTCGCGGTCTTCTTTTCTTCTATGATATTGAGCTGGTGAACTTGAATCCCAACTCTATTCTGCAAATATCTATTTTCGTCCACCTCTGTGAAGCCTTCTTGGGCGTCAGCCCCTATTTCGACCTTTTTCGCCATTTTTACCTTCTGAAACCTTATCCTTCTAAGAGCGACCCCAAAGTTGTCGGGGGAGCCGGATTTCAACTACGGGAAGGGCTGAAGAAGAATTACTTCGCGATTCCCTTCAAAACTTCTAACAAAGGCCGGCATCGGGAGTGGTTCTATTGCGCCAACCTCGACACTGCCCTAACTCCCTTTGCCAGGCGCCGGCCCAAAGCGGTTCTTTCCTGGATATCTACTCCCAATTCTGCCGACATGGACCAGGTTCATGACCTTTTGGCATTGATCGAAAAGCTGAAGGGAGGAGGTCTTACAGGGGTGGGCCTGGCTCTGCACTTCGTCGCTTGCCGGATACAACCCCTGAAGGAACGAGTCCACCTGGGATTTGCGTATGAAGGAACGGATGATTCGACCCGTGAGCGGCCCGATGAGTTGTCTAGGGAACAAATCTTTGCTCGGGTTGGCGACTTCTTCATACTGAGCGTTGATATATCTTCAGTGAAATGCCCAAGTCCTTCACTTTCGCCTCCCGAGGTGAGCTCACTTTAAGAGATCTTCGCCTTCGCTTCGTAATGTCCTTTAATTTTTAGTCTCCTTCGTAGGATCGCATTGCCTTTTTAAGCCGCCGCGCCACTCCCAAAAATGCCCGCCAGATAGATGATTTCTCGGCGGCGGCGGGCGAAGTTTCTCCGCGGAAGCCCCGCCGCCAAGAAGGGGAAAAGGCATTGATCGAGGATCCGTGGCACTCGATGCTCGACCGGGCGGTCCTAAGATTCAAGACCCGTCAAGACGAGCTCCAGTGCCTTCGCTCTCCTCTCACATGAGCCCGTGGTTCCGCCGCACCGTGAGGGGCTCCAAGCTCCGGTCCAGTACAGCTCGAGTGGTTCCTCCAAAGGCGGTCCTACCGCTCTAAGAAGCCCCAATGAAGATGAGGAAGTCCGACAGTTCGCCACCTTGCCGACTCCTATTTGACCCGCTTTGCGGGTTGGTTGACGATCTCTCCTCATAGGGATCCTTGTCTCGAAGTTCTGTCGGACGCCGACCGTGTCTCTCGCAGAGGCCGAGCCCCGAGGGCTTGCGACGGTCGCGGAACCATCATTGGGGATGCCGAACGCCTCCCGCCTCCTCACTGCCTCTTGTCCCTCCCGCTCGATGCCGACCTGCCGCTCAAGAGCCGACTTCCCGCCTGGCCCCGAGGTCGAAGAAATTCACCGAGTCCCCGCCCTCGCCGCCCGCTTATAACGGAGGCTGCGTGGATTGATGAGGAGGAAGGTTTGAAGCTCTTGGACGACCCGGACGAGGAGGAAAAAGGAGAGGAACGATTTTTACATTCACGCTTCAGCCTGTGCGCGTGCAGCCCGGGTAAGCACTCCGCCACTCCGCTGTTGGTCATGTGGTTACCTTTTCCTGTGATGATTGCAGAAAATGGGGGAGCGCTTTGAGCGTAAACCGAATACTTCCAAAAAATGCTCCCGAACCGAACGCGCCAGAATACTTGGCCGACTTAGAGCGCCAAGGCCGGGTATACGGCCGAGCCGCGTCCTTCGGTCCGAGATCCAGCGTCGCGGAGGAGCAAAGCGCCGCCAGAGAAGCCGGACGCCATCGGCTCCCTTGAGGTAGCTATTTATTGGGCCTGCCCCATGCTTTTGTTTAGCATTCTAGCCCTTTGATCTTTCTGTCACCTCATCAGCTCGGGATTCTTCTTTCGCGAAGCTCCAAGGACAACTCAAAACCACGGAGGATTCCACGGCAAAATTGGAGAAGGAGTTTGAAGGTACAGCTGGCGATCTGGCTTCATCCTGCTTTCACTACCTTTTCTAATGCTTTGTTTTTGCAGACATGATTCAAAACTCTGGCGCACACGCCGCCTTCAATGAGAAGGTGGAAGTCCTCGAGGCGCCTTGCGCCAAGCTTCAGAGGCCTCGGTCGCTGCTGGTTCGCTTCACCCCATGGGTGAGAGGCCACTCAAGAAGGACCAAATTATCTCTACCGAGGAAGCCCCGTGGCGCTCAATAATCTTTTGAAGGAGTCGACGGCCAATGGCGCCAGCCAGGCTTTGGCGATCACCAAGTCACTCTATCCTCGGGTGGATCTTGAAGTCGTCAAGGAAGGCTACGCTCGCAACGTAAATGAGGATCGGGCCGCCGAGCTCTGGGAGGAAGTTAAGGACGCCTCCCTGTCCATCGTGGAAACTTTGGACCTGTAAATTAAAAGTATGTAAAGGTGTTTCCTGCTTCTGAATCGTGTGGGTATAAAATGCATATATCCTTGAGTGGTTCGATGACTTGTGGTTTTGGTCTGACTGGAAATCTCATCCGACTGACTCAGCCCCCAGGCTCTGGGACATAGCTTATGACGCATGTCCCTGAGCCTTACTATAGGAGCAAGGCACTCGCAAGGAAGATTGTAAAAAAGCAACTTTCAAATTTAATTTCTGTTTATAGAGGAAATACAGAGTTTTAAGCGACATACAAAGTTTAAGCGAAAAAACGACGTAGCTGTTCTATATTCCAGGTGTTGCTGACTGCCGTGCCATCTTCGCGCTTGAGTTTGTAGGCCCCCGGGCGAACCACTTCATCAACAATGTAAGGGCCTTCCCAGCTTGGAGAGAGCTTATGCTCGCACTTCTGGTTCTTTCTGAGGACTAGATCTCCTTTGGAGAACGTGCGGCTCCTCACTCTGCGACCGTGATAGTGCCGTAGGTCTTGGAGATACATTGCCAACTGAATTGTTGCGACATCCCTGGCCTCTTCCAGTCAGTCAAGGTCTTCTAGTCGGCTTTCTTCTGAGGCAATCTCTTCATAAATCCGAACCCGTGGGGATCCGAATTCCAGTTCGGTGGGTAGTACCACCTCGGAGCCGTATACCAGGAAAAAAGGTGACTGCCTGGTTTCTCTGCTGGGGGTAGTTCGCAGCCCCTAGAGCACCGAAGGCAATTCTTTGACCCATCGAGTGGCATATGGTTGGAGCCGATAAAAAATTCTCGCCTTTATACCTTGTAACACCATGCCGTTGGCTCGTTCTACCTGGCCATTACTTCGGGGGTGCGCCACTGACACAAAGCAAATTTTTATGCCAAGCTCTTCGCACCAGTCTTGAAATATCCCACCTCTGAACTGAGTGCCATTATCCGTGATGATTCGATTGGGTATGCCAAATCTAACCACGATTTCGTGAAAGAATTCTTTGGCTTTTGCTGCCGTGATGGTGGCGACTGGCTTGGCCTCAATCCACTTGGTGAATTTTCGACGGCTACGAAGAGATGAGTATAGCCTCCCTGAGCCTTCTTCAAAGGTCCCACCATGTCAAGCCCCCATACCGCAAATGGCCACGTGATCGGGATGGTTTGTAATTCCTGTGCTGGCTTGTTTATTTGCCGTGTGAAGAACTAACATCCTTCGCATGTCCGGACGACGTCCTCCGTGATCTCGTGACATACGTCACCGTAAAAACCCTTGGCGATAAGCCTTTCCGACCAGGGTTGATGATGCTGCGTGATTCCCACAAGTTCCTGAGTGGATTTCCTTGAGCAGATTTCTCCCTTCTTGTTCCGATATACACCGTCGCAGTACGCCGGAGGAGCTTTTCCGATAGAGCTCTTTTTTGATGACCACATAATTCTTGCTTCGGCGCATTATCCTTTCAGCCTGCACACGATCCTCGGGGAGCTTGTCCTTCATTAGGTAATCCAAGTATAGAGCTGTCCAATCTGGGATAATGACCAAGACCTCTGCTTCTTCGCTTTTCCCTGCCGGGGCGTCCGCTTTTGGCCGGGTGCTAATCGTGGGCTTATGGATTTCTTCCACGAAAACTCCCATGGGTACTCTGGACTGGCAGGATCCCATCTTCGCCAACTCGTCGGCTGCTTCGTTGTCTCGCCGGAGCACATGAATGAGCTCTAGGCCGTCAAAGTTGCTTTCTAGCTTGCGTACCTCCTGGTAATAGGCCGCCATGTTGTCTTCGACACATGACCATTCATTTTGCACTTGGTTGACACGAGCATTGAGTCTCCGCGAACTGCCAGGCGTCGGATTCCGAGGGATATGGCAATACGGAGGCCGTGAATGAGTGCCTCATACTCAGCGACGTTGTTTGATGCAGGAAAAAATATTTGGAGGACATATCTCAACCTTTCCCCGCTTGGCGATATGAGCACTATATCAGCCCCTGCGCCGCTGAGCATGAGGGAACCATCGAAGTACATTGTCCAATACTCGAGTTCCTTGGTAGTTGTCGTTCAAGCTCATCCACTGATCAGAAAAGTCGGCTAGCGCTGAGATTTGACGGCAAAGACGAGGCCTCGAATGAGATATCAAGGCCCCAAGTTCGACCGCCCACTTAGCAATTCTCCCTGGCCTCCCGGTTGTGGAGTATGTCCCCAATCGGGAAGGAGGTGACCACCAAATGGCATGCTCTTGGAAATAATGCTTAAGCTTATAGATGTAAGAAGTACGGCATATAATAATTTCTGCACTTGTGGATATCGTACCTTGGATTCACTCAGGACCTCACTAACAATGTAGACTGGATGTTGGATCTTGTGCACGTGAGCCGGCTCCTCCCTCTCTACGACGATGGCAGCGCTGACTACATGAGTCATTGCCACGATGTAGAGTAACAGAGGTTCTTCCGGCATTGGCGAGACCAAAACTGGGGGTGTCGTTAAGAAGGTCTTCAGGTCTTCAAATGCTTATTGTGCCTCTGGCGTCCACTGGAACTTGTCTTGCTTTTTGAGGAGTTTGAAAAATGGCATTCCTCGCATACCCACGGAGATGAACTCACGAGCGCCATACACCCCGTAAGCTTCTGGATGTCCTTTTGGCAAGTCGGCGTTTTCATGTTTGATATGGCGTTGACTTTCTCTGGGTTGGCTTCGATTCCTCGCTGAGATACAATAAACCCAAGCGCTTTTCAAAATACTCAAAACACACTTCGGATTTAACTTCATGCTGAAGGTCCTCAGACTCTCAAATGTATCGGTTAGGTCGGTGATAAGATCCTTCCTTTACCGAGTCTTTACCACGACGTCGTCCACGTATGCCTCCACGTTGCGCCCGAGCTGGGCGTGAAAACACCAACAGATCGCTGCTGGTAAGTCACGCCAGCATTTTTCAGGCCGAATGCCATCGTGGTGTAGCAGAAAGCTCCGAAAGGCGTGATGAACGATGTCTTGATATGGTCTTCTGCCTTTAGGCGAATCTGATGGTAACCTGAATAGGCATCAAGAAAGCTCAAAATTTCACACCCGGTAGTCGAGTCAACCACCTGATCGATTCGGGGCAGCCCGAAGGGATCCTTTGGACATGCCTTGTTAAGATCGGTATAATCAACGCACATGCGCCAAGTTTTATTTTTCTTTTGAACCAATACAGGATTCGCTAACCAATCAGGGTGATACACCTCTTTGATAAAACCTGCAGCTAAAAGCTTGGTGATCTCCTGCTTGATGGCGTTCCGGTGATCTGGAGCGAACTGCCGGAGCCTTTGTTTGATCGGTTTCACCTTCTCGTCGACGTGAAGAGAGTGCTCGATCACATCCCTTGGTACACCTGGCATATCGGATGGCTTCCAGGTGAAGATGTCCTTGTTGGCTTGGAGGAAGGTGACGAGCGCGCTTTCCTATTTGTCGTCGAGCCCTGTCCCGATCAAAGTCGTTTTAGACGTGTCGGACGGGTCAAGAATGATTCGTTTGGTTCCTTCGCCAGGCTTAATTCCTGAGGTGGCCTGCTTTTTGGATGGAACCTCTCCTTCGTCCTGCAACGTGGCGTGCTCGGCCCGATATTTTTCACCTCGCCCGCTTCTCGCAGCTCGGCGAAGTTCATGATTCTCTCGGTCGCATTGCGAGGATTGCTTGACGCCTCTCGCATCATGATGACGCCTTGGGTCCCAGCATCTTCATCATGGTGTAGGTGTAGTGTGGAACGACCATGAATCTAGCTAGGCCGGGCCTTCCCAAGATAGCGTGGTACGCCGTCTCGAAATTGGCTACCTTGAAATTGATATATTCGGTCCAAAGATTATCCTTGGTGCCGAATGTAACAGGCAGAGAAATCTGCCCGAGTGGGAACGAGGACGCCCAGGATCACTCCTGAACACCGGACGCCGCCTCACCGAGCGGGAATGCTCATGTCATCGAAAGTCTTGGCGAATAGGACGTTGAGTCCACTTCCGCCATCGATCAAAACTCTCTTGAGCTTCACGCTGCGCACAACAGGGTCAAGCACTAGAGGAAACTTACCCGGATACGGGACCCGGTTGGGGTGATCCTTGCGATCGAAGGTGATCGGGACCTTGGACCACCTCAAATACTGGGGGGTCGCCGGTTCCACAGCGTTGATCTCCCGAGCGGTAAGTTTCTACTTCCACTTGGATTCGTATCTGGTGGAGGCCCGGTAGATGTAGTTCAACTCTTGCTCGGGTTCTTGGAAATCTTCTTCGTTAGGGAGGTCCTTCTTCTTTGCTGGAGCAGCTTCGCCCTTGGCTGGAGCGGGTTGCCGGTGACTTTCGCGCACAAAATACTTCAAAGTGAAGCAGTCCTTGGCGGCGTGTTTTCCTTTAGGGTGGAAAGGACAGATCGCTTCCATGACGGTGTCAGAGGCGGTGCCTCCTCGTAACCGCCGGGTCGGTTGTGCTCATTGCCGCAACTAGCTCTTCGCCCTTCCGCTTCCTATCCTTGTTTTTCGAGGACTCGGGCTTGTCGCCTTTGTTCTTCTGCGGCGGGCGATCTTCTTAACGTTCGGCCAGGGCATCTGAGGCTATGGCGTAGCGGTCGGCCAACGCGGACATTTCCTTCACGGAGGTCGGGGCTTCGACATCTTTTGATTAAATCAGATCACTTACCCCTTTCTGGAAGGCCGCCACCACCACCACCTCTGATACGCCCCCGACGGTGTTCTTCTTCTCGCATGAAACGCCGGATGAAATCTCTCGCCTCGCCCTTTTTCTCGTGCGCTTGGTACAGTCCCATGGAGTGCCGTGCCTTCAGAGGTGCCTTGAAGTTGGAAATAAACCGATCGCAGAGATCACTCCAGGAGTCTACCGAGTTTGCAGGGAGGCCCGTGAGCCATGCTTGAGTCGAGGGTGTGAGGTTGACCGGCAGATAATTCGCCATGACACCGTTTCTCCAGGGCTTTAACTACTGTATGTAAACTCAGAGCTGCTTCCGGTCCCGCTCTCCGTCGAATTTTATGATGCCCTTGGGATTGAATCCCTCGGGCCATATCACTCGGCGTAGCCGAGGAGTAAACACCCGAATCCCGTCGATAGATCTCTCATCATGATGA
Organism: Otatea glauca; assembly: GCA_036346275.1. Classification (NCBI taxonomy): domain Eukaryota; kingdom Viridiplantae; phylum Streptophyta; class Magnoliopsida; order Poales; family Poaceae; genus Otatea; species Otatea glauca. The sequence goes on along the minus strand of CM070717.1, from coordinate 18,831,360 downwards.
GGGGGTGTCCGTCGTGGTGAGCCTCTAGCTCGGCGATGATCATCAATACGCCGGAGTGGGGTACGGCGCAGCGAGTCCAAGACTCGATGTTCGTCGTCGCTCCCACCTCAGCGGCGGTGGTCGTCGCGATTATCATATCTTTGATTATTTCGCCGATCGCGGCCGGTGCCGAAACGCTCATAGTCGTCGTGGCGTCCACGCCTTTCTTCCTCATCCCGCTCCTGTCGCCTGGCTGTGATGTCCTGGCGAGGTCGCAGCTGAGGATCCAGCAGACGTCCCTGGCTGGTGGCGTGTGCCGCTGACTGCCGGTGTTCCGACTGGTTGCGATCCGATTGCTAGTGACTCGGGTTGCCGCGTGGGAGCGCGAGTGTGCTTCTCCCACCGGCTTCTCCTGGTTTTGCTGAATCACTGCCGCCGTCATCATGACCTTGATCTGGGCCACAATCGGGGCTACTGGATTATCCGCTGCGATCATTGGATCTAGCGTGTCGAGGAGCGTCTTGGAGGCGACGACGTTTTGCATCGGCGTACGAAAGACGGATTGATCTCCCAGCCTAGACTGCAGGATATCTTCGCGGACATTGCGGCTACGCGATTGAAGAGACCGTGCTGGAACATCCTTACCCTTACGCCGACGATCTTCCTCCGCAGCTTCTTGGTCTTCTTGATGAAGATCAGTCTCCTGCTCCTCAATCGCGAAGACGCCGCCAAAATCGCAGCAGTTCCTCACAATGCCGACTGGTTTTCTGGGTGAGTCAGTGCGGCATATCTGACATGGGTTGGCCTGTTCTTCACCAGATCGGATCTGGTTTTGGACTAGGCAGACAAGCTCTCCGCGCGCATCTGCGACGAAATCCAGGTTTCCGAAGCGAAAGGCCTGGCCGGGGATGAAGGTGGCGACGAATCCGCCGATTGCTGCCATCGAGTCTGTGGGAAAAGATTATAGCGCAGCCCCTACCTGGCGCGCCAACTGTCGACTTTTGTAGTCGGCAATAAACTTATGGGGTAGGCGCTAGATCTCAAACTCGAAGGTCACACAAGACAGGGATTTATACAGGTTCAGGCCCTCAACGATGGAGGTAATACCCTAATCCTGTGTGCTGGGATTATGTGGATCTCTCGGATCGGAAGTGCTCAAAGCGCTATATGCTCTGGGCAAAAGTTGGCGCTTTGTGCTTGGATGATTGGATCCCTATGTTGCTGCCTGTCCTCACCCTTATATAGCAGGGAGGGGGCGGCTTACAGAGTCCCGATCGGTTAAGAGATTCCGATCGGTTACAAGATTCTAGTCGGTTAATAGGATAGAGTTTACATCTTTATCTACCCTATTTACAACTCGGATTACAACTGTTTCCATCATATCTAAACATAAGTTCAACTTTCTTTAAGATATGTACCTTTGCACACGGCAACAGGCCTGCGGGGAATATCTTCTGGGCTTGTTATGAGGGTATCCCGGGTTCATATATTCCACAGTGGTTGTACAAATTATTTAATCCCAGCTGCAAAAAAGTTGATTCTAAAAAATAATTCAGGAGTTAGAACACAACCCAGCTTCTACTATAAGAAATATGGAAGCCCTATGAATCATTGGGCCAACTAATCAAGAACGTCATAAGCCTTTTTTTTAATACAGTTTAAAGCTGGGAAATTAACTACTGTGCATACCCTCTTGGTGGAGTTATTTCTTGGGCCACAGCCTGGAAAAAAAATCAATCAAATTAGTTAACACGACTTGCCTATAGCAATTCCAAAATTCCGGCAAGAACCCAGAGGAGGCCTACAAACCAGAATGTAACCAATGAATTAGATGGTTGCTAAGCTGAGGGTTACATTATTAATCCTAGATGAAACAAACCACCGTCCATCGGCGCTAAAATAGGGCAACAAATGCGGTAACAAAAATTTTAACAACTAAGGAAACATCTAATAAAACTATCGAAGAAGGTATCCAACTGCATTGTACGTTGTCATTGTTATGGAACCTCGCTATCAAATAGTCAAGGGTTCCCGAACAATCTAGTATTCGTGGCGAACAGAGAGACAAGAGAGACACAGGTTTAGGATTTCTTGTACAATGGAGGGACCCTCCTCCTCCTTATATAGTAGTCGCCTAGGGTTTTGGCTAAGGGACCATCATGGGCCTTCATGGGCCATATGGTTTCCCAACACTCCCCCTTGGGCTCTTTGCTGCGAGATGCATATGCCTCATTAAAACTCCAGAAAAAACCAGTGGGAAAAATACTTGGAGAAAGAGTACATAGCATACGCTTACTGCGTTGCACAAATTGCCTCATTAAAACCTTATGCAAGAAAACTTCATGAAAAACTTGCTAAGGAAAAGAAGTACAATTCACCCAAACTTCAATTGCTAATCTTCGAGATTCATGTTAAGGTACTCAAACCTCATGTTCAAGAATTATATGGGAATATGTGAAATATCTCCCCCTGAAATCTGCACTTCTCTAAGTCTCATCATCCCAATTCCTTTAACGCATCTTTCAAAGGTAGATGCTGGGAGTGATTTAGTGAACAAATCTGCAAGATTTTCACATGACTTAGTATGTAGTATCTTGATCTCGTTCATCTTATGCAATTCGTGACCATAGAAGAACTTGGGGTTGATATGCTTCGTAAGATTGCTCTTCACATAACCCATCTGTGCTTGAGCAACACAAGTTGCATTATCTTCATAGATGATCGTGGGAGTTTGCTCAATGTTTAAGCCACATGAATTCTGGATATGGTGAACCATTCTTCGGAGCCATGCACATTCACGAGAGGCTTCATACAAAGCAATGATTTCCGAGTGGTTTGTCGACGTCGAGACAAGAGTCTGCTTAGACGACTTCCAGGAAACTGTTGTTCCTCCACATAGGAAAACATACCCAGTTTGGGACTTACTAGTATGCGGGTCTGATAAGTACCAAGCATCGGCGTAGCCAACCAAATTCAGTTCATTGTTTCTTCTAAAGAACAAACTGAGATCTTTGCTTCCTTGGAGGTAACGGAAGATGTCCTTGATCCCTTTCCAATGCCATTTCGTGGGTTCTGCACTGTACCGAGCTAGCAAATTCACAACGAACGCAATGTCTAGCCTAATGCTATTCGCAAGATACATGAGTGCTCCAACTGCACTCAGATATGGGAATTCTGCTCCCAGGACTTCCTCCCCCTCTTCTCTAGGTCTGTATGGGTCTAGGTCTGCTTGGAGTGACCTTCCGACCATTGGAGTCTTTGCAGGATATGCCTTTTCAAAGCCAAATCTTTCCAACACTTTCTGTGTGTAGGATGATTGGTGTACCAAGATTCCTCCTTGGACATGCTCAAGCTGCAAGCCTAAACAAAACTTGGTTTTACCCAAATCCTTCATTTCAAACTCAGACTTCAAGCATGAGCATGCTTCTTCAATTTCTTCATCCGTCCCAATGATGTTCAAGTCATCTACATAGATGGAGATTATCCAGAATCCATTCGGGGATCGCTGTATAAACACACATGGACAATCTTCGCTGTTCGTGTAGCCTTTCTTGCAGAGAAAGTCGCTCAAGCGATTGTACCATATTCTTCCTAACTGTTTTAGCCTATACAGTGATTTCTCCAATTTCACACTATACATGTTTCTATTTGCTCTGTCTTGGTTCGGGATAGGAATACCTTCCGGTACTTTCATGTATATCTCCGAATCCAAGTTCCCATACAAATATGCTGTGACAACATCCATTAGCTTCATTTTCAACTTCAAGTTGACTGCCATTGAGATCAAATATCTAAAGGTAATTCCTCCCATGACCAGATAATAGGTTTCTTCATAATCAACCCCAGGACATTGAGTGAAACCTTGAGCTACAAGCCTTGCCTTGTACCTTACAATTTTGTTGTTTTCATTCCTCTTCCGAACAAAGACCCATTTGTGACCTACAGGGTTTATATGGGGAGGTGTACGGCATACGGGCCCAAACACCTCTCTCTTGTTCAGAGAGACTAACTTTGCAGTGATTGTCTTCTTCCATTCTTCCCAATCTAGCCTTTTCTTGCACTCTGTGAGAGATGCAGGCTCGGGATCATGATCAATGATCGAGGCAATCTTCTTTGCAAAATATGCATCGACATTGGCTATTGCTCTATTCAGAGATTCTCCTGTTATTACAAAGTTTATGGCCATTTCATCATGGGGTGCTTTATGCACTTCTACTTGCTCTTCGCTGCTATTTCCTATCGCAGGAGCAAGTTCCTTTAGCTTTTCATCGCCTATGTGTGCGCACACATTATTTCCAGTGGCTTCCTGCAGTGGAAGATTCAAGTCCGAATTGCCTTTTCGCGGCTTTCTTTCCAAAGTGCTGTGTCTCAACCGGCTCCCCTTCTTTCCTTGGGGTATTTTCGTGATTGGTTGTCGTAAGTCCTCTCGCCCAATTTTCCCCAGACGTCTCCGTGTACTTTGGGTTTGAGGAGCCAGATTTCCTGTTCTTTTCTTTGAGGCCTATGAACCGGATGAGAGATACCTTCGCTTTGGTATTTCCACCCTCTCGTGCATTTCTTGCGGTACATGCGACTTAACCACGCCTTCGATCACAAAATGATCGACAGTTCATTTGCTAAATTCTCGCAAATCAATTATCTTCTGGACTTCTTGATTTGCTTCATTAGTTCGAGGGTCATGCGCGAGGATCCCAGTGGAATGCCATATGATTTCCGGTATTTTTCATCCAAAGGTTGATTTCTCCCTAATGACGGAAACGATCCTCACAAAATGCAATCGAATCGGTCAGATGCGTGTCTCCAAATATGGGTTCCAAATACCGATTATGGATGCACTCATAACCAACGATATCCCGGACTTGCAGAGAGGGCCCATTGCAATCAATGAGGGGTGGTATAGGAACATATACCATACACCCAAATTTCCCGAGATGGGAGATTTTCGATGATCTCGCACAAGCCGCATAGGAGAATGGATGTTGTAGGCCGAAGGTCTGAAATTGATGAAAGCCGCTGCGTGCAGGACTGCGTGTCCCCAACAAGTGTTGGGCAAGTTACAACTCTACAAAAGCGGGCTGGCAATGAATTTAATCCTCTTTATTAGTGCTTCAACTAGTCCATTCTGTGTATAGACATGTGGTACAGAGTTCTCAACTGCTATCCCTGTTGCAGTGCAATAATCATCAAATGCCTTTGAAGTCAATTCTCCGACATTGTCCATTCTGATGGACTTCACCCGATGATCAGGGAAAGCATTCTTAATTCTTATGATCTGCGAGATTAGCTTTGCAAAAGCATGATTTCTTGTTGACAATAAGCATACATGCGACCATTTCGAGGAAGCATCGATGAGCACCATAAAATACAAAAATAGCCCTGACAAGGGCTGAATCGGGCCACAAATATCCCCCTAGATGCGTTCCAGGAATGCAGGGATTTCACTTTGCACTTTCATGACAAAGGGTCTAGTTATTAATTTCCCGGTGGCACATGCAGGGCACATAAAATCTTCATGATTCGGGAAATTTTTAACATTAATGCCATGACCTTGTGAGTTGTTCACTATATTTCTCATCATTCTAAGACCAGGATGACCTAATCTACAATGCCATAAAGAAAATAACTCAGAGCTTCTAAAGACAGTCTTCAAGGAAGTATACACTTCGGGTGCATGAATATTTGTGTAGTACAACCGAGATTCATATGATGGATATTTTTCTAATACCATTTTTCCACATATCGCGTGCTTCACAATGCACAAGTATTCTTTGCCATTTTCTTCATTGGTTTCTACGTGAAAACCATTGGCGTGGATGTCTTTGAAACTTAATAGAGTGCGCGTTGATTAAGGGTACAAAAGAGCTTCTTCAATTACCAAAGTTGTACCCATAGGCAATATAATTGTGGCTCTTCCTGAGCCTATTACATATGAATCGCTTCCTGCGATCGTAGTAATCTTTTCAGCATTCTTCGTGATCGACTGGAAGTATTTGGACTCTCTTAAGATGGTATTTGTTGTGCCACTATTAATAATGCATATCTCTTCCATTTGGGCGCTACACGATTTCTAAAAAAGGAAAATAATTCCAATCAAACAGTGGCAAAATAATTCAAACATCGCTTGCAAATTAAAGAATACTAGAATAAAGAATAAATTGCATATTTATTCACGAGAGAAGTATGCTCTTCTAGAGCTTACAATTCATTATTCAAAAGAAATTTGCTAACAACCATAAAAAAAATGCGATTCATGCATTAACGGGCTTTGGACTTTCCCTTGGCCTGAAACCTCTCTTTTCCACCTTGCTTGCCCTTCTTTCTATGAGTGAGCTTTTTCACCTTATAGCTGTTGGCATTGACTTCTGTGCCAATGCCTCTTCCAGATGGCTGTGAGATGAAGTTCTTGCGTAGAACATCATATTGTGACTCCGCAACTTGCATGACATCAATCAGTTCGCTATACTCCTTGTATGCGTCCTGACGATAGCTGCGGGCACTCTGGATAGCATTTGGGTGGAAGGTGGAGAGAGTATTTTCAATCTTCTCCTCGTCAGTGATCTTCTTGTCACATAGGGAGAGATTGGTACAAATTCTGTGCAAGGCAGAATTGACTTGGTCACTGTTTTGTAGTCTGCAAACCTCAAGCAGACCCAATCTTGCTGTGCTTAGGGCAAGATGGTGTACTTGAGCTTCTTGAACCGCTTCTGAAGTGCAGTCCAAAGCTCAAGTGCACTCTCCTCACCATGTATTCATTCTTCGAGTGGTCGAGAGGTGGTGCCTGAGGAAGTGCAAGGCTTGATCGTTCTGCTCGGCGGTAGGTCTTGCGTCCTGCGAGGACCCTAGACCAATCGCAACACGGAGCTTCTTGCCCCCAAGAACGATCTTCACGTCCATGCCCAAGTGAGGTAGTTCTGACCATGCGGGGCCAGTTCTTCAAACTCACGATTCACGATGCCGAACATCTACATGATTTCAAAATTTCAACATTAGATTACTGCGTGTAATCTAATAGAAAATGGTTGCAGAAATCATAAAGAGCAGAAAATAAAATTCCATGCATTTCCAGTATACTAAATAAAGCAAAGAATTCAAAAATCATAAAGAGTATTCAGAAATGTAGTGAATAAAGCTAGAAAAATTAAGACAGAGCCAAATAATTTTCTAGCAATTTTCCAAATTTTTTTACTATATTTCTTTTTCATTTTCTTACCTTCTTTTCTTTTCCTTTCTCTTCCTTTTTTTTCTTTTTCTTTCTTTCACGGTCGAATCGCCCATTGGGCCAAGCCCTTTTTTCCTTTTCTTCTTCGGCGCGCCGCCTCGTGCCTCACGCCAAATAGGTTTCCACAAAGATGTCGCTTTCCCTCGCGCCTCGCTGCCTCTTCGTTTTCCTCACGCTGCCCTTCGACTTCCCCGACGCGGCGGAGATCGAGGCGCGGAGGATGGCTTCGCCACGCACGATGGAGCGCAATGAGTGGCGGGTCGGTGGGCGCGGCGAGTCGACAAGGCGGCCGGCGGCCGGGCCGGCGTGCACAGGAGGCCGAGCCGGCCGAGGCGGCACGCGCGATGCCGAGGCGGGCGACGGCGCCGCGAGGCCGACCGAGGGGCGACGGCGGCGGCGAGGCGACGGCCGGGCGGCGACGCCGCGAGGCCGACGGCGCCGCGAGCCGGGCGACGGCCGAGGCGCGGCGCCGGGCGAGGCGGATGACGACGGCGAGGCCGAGGCCGAGGCTTCTTGCGGCGGCGCGGCTACATGCCGAGCGGCACAAAAACCGAAGCGACGGTGTTTTTTTTCTTCTGCTATGAATGAATAGTAACTTCATGTACTGTAAATTGTACCACTTGTAGCTTCATGCCACGTGACGAGGTACTGATGCGTAGGTTAGATGCATGCATAGAAACCAGGAGCGATTAGATTAATCGCCGAAAAACCCACCTTTCTCACCTTTCAATCTGTTCACCGATAGAGCTTCATGCTGATAACGTGTTAGGGAACCTCGCTATCGAATAGTCTGGGGTTCGCGAACAATCTAGTATTCGTGGAGAACAGAGAGACAAGAGAGACACAAGTTTAGGAGGAACTGCAAGAGAATACTTTATTGCTTCTGATTTCTTGTACAATGTGGGGACCCTCCTCCTCCTTATATAGTAGTCATCTAGGGTTTCGGCTAAGGGACCATCATGGGCCTTCATGGGCCATATGGTTTCCCAACAGTCATGATCAGCGGTTTGATGCCGAAACAAATATCTATCTACTGGAGCTAAATATCGATTTTTTTTAAAATAATACTATTTTTATTCTATTTTACAAAAATAATATGCCAAAAAAATTACAAATCTACCCACTTGTCGCCATTTCAAATGGCGATGAGACTCTGTCGCTGCTTCAAATGGCGCATGCATACCATCACCATTTCAGATAGGGACAGGCTCTCTGTCGCCATTTGAAACGGCGACAAAGAGTCTGTCGCCGTTTCAGAGAGGGACAGGCTCTCTGTCGCCATTTGAAAAGGCTACAGAGAGTCCGTCGCCATTTCAAATGGCGACAGAGAGGTTTTGCCCATTTTTTTTATTCGAATTGCAAAAACTATATTTGATAATAATGGAAAAATGTATGTAAATTATGAGCTGTAGTTAATAAAAAGTCAGTATTAGTTGTTGTGATGTTTTACGAAATTAATGTGGTAATTGTGAGTAAATTTTTTCAGGAAAAAAAATCAAATTTCTTTGTTCATCATTCTCCTTTGGTGTGCGACAAATTTCACGACAAATCGTAGTACTATTGAATAAAAGGGAGAGTGCGAATGTGAGATCAGGGAGAGTGATTTTTTAGCCTTTTCGGCAGCCCGTAAAATTTCATGTTTAAATGCAATTTTTAGGAAGAGTAGACCAGATTTGCTCTTTGATATGTGCACTACCATATTCTGGAAAAATATTTAATTTACAGCTTGCTTTGCATCTAATTTCCACTAGTGCAATAACCCTAAGTATTATAGTCGACAACAACGCATGTTATAAATAGTTACCACGAAGCACTTAAATTATTTGTTGAACATATATAAGGGCACATACATCGAAAATTCAGATGATAAAATAAGCAATAGATTAGATTATATTGCAAGGGCATTACAATAGTGACAAAATTGCTTGCCGAACTAACTAACGAAAGCACTGGTTGTCATGGTGTAACAAATGATCATTCCGCCTATCCGGTACAAAGGAATGATGCACAACATTGTCTGCATGTTACATGACCCGTGTAAATTTTGCGATTTGTACTCGGACACCGCTCAATCCCTACTATGGAAGAACTCCATGGGGATCCGCAGTGCTCCCAGCTATCGCCGAATGGGTGCCCTATGCCGTACGTCTCGGGTGTATAAGACAACTTTTTTTAGTCTTTTTGATGTGGATTTCTGCCCTCTCACATGGGCATGTCATCCTAATTCCCGGCGTCCCCTATGTTAATACCACCCGAGTTCCCGGATGGTCTGCGTAACGCGTCAAGGATTTGTTGCATGGTGCGGACTCGGCCGCCGCTTCCTTGTCCCTTCCTCTTCGAGAGGAGGTACCTCTTGCACCTCTCGTGTGTTGGCGTTAGCGGACACTTGCCAAGACGCCGCCTATTTCGCTCGCACTCCACTATATGGTGCAGAGGTGTGTGTGGGTTTATCGTTGTACAACCTAAGCGTGCCCTACACCAATGCAAGATGCTCGCTGGCCGCTGAATAACACCGTAGGCGCACTGGTCCGCTTTTCGGGCGGTAGTAGCACCACGGAGAGGGTTGCTCCCCAGCTATCCCATACAGAAGTTTGAGATGTGGGTGGTATGTCTCCTGTCCACCTGGGCTTGAAGTAGCCGCACCATTCATCCTCGGCCAAGGGGCACCCCAGAGAATCTCCGGTCCGCTAGTTCATCGTGGCAGGTATCTACCACTGCCTGAAGGCCGTGTTCACAAAAGTCGGGCCTTTCGGGTGAGCCATGAGGAGGTTTCTCCTTTGACTCTAGCAATTTTGCAATTTTCTTTTTGAACTCCTGTATGCGATGACTGGTTTAGAATTACTATTTTGTGAGTGAAACATGAGTATGTTGCATGAAACTCACCCATTGGTTGGCCCTTGCCCACCGCCCCGAGCTTTGGTCGATCTAGAGTGGGGACATATCCCGCGGCCTCCCACCGGGTGAAGTTCTCGCGAAGCGGGTAGGCGCATGGCGCTTGTAGATAAATTCAAGTCACGCTGCTCCGCCCGTCGATCCATTGGAAGAAGCAACACCGGTCCTTGTCCGAAAACAAAGAACGATGCATGAAATGGCATCATAGCTCAGATTTTATGGATACAAGTAGGTTTACCCGTGAGGGGCGCACAACAAAGAGTGAGCGCGGCGCAATGATTTGGTCCGGGCAACTCCGAAAATCAAGGCCCACGGTGCCGGTATCCGTATTCGTATGGATGACTTCGCTGTCAAGAAGCGACGGTAGAACGACATCGCGCCCTAATTCGTAGATTCACCGACGCTTATTGCTTTGCTTTGGCGGTGTTGATGTCTACCCTCGCCGGTTTTATAGTGGTGGTGAGGGGTTACTCCACACAACTACAACACTTGTCCATTTTGACGGCCCGCATCCTTTGTGAAAGTTGCACGACGTGTCACCCTTCATCAAAGCCGCACGACCGCCACCTTCCGAGAAAGGCCGCACGACCGCCACCCTCCGAGAAAAGCCGCACGACCTTTCACCCTCACAAAGGCCGCACGACCGCCACCCTCCGAGAAAAGTCAGACGACCTTTCACCCTTTGTCAAAGGCTGCACGACGTGTCACCCTCTGTCAAAGGCTACACGACCTGTCGCCCTCTGAGAAAAGCTGCACGACCAAAGTAGATAGTGAGTGGTCACTTCGAATTGTGCTAGCATGTATGACAAAGTTTTGTCACTTTTTAGTGTGAAGAATGTTGTCACATCAGTCATGGATAGCTGCCAGCAGCGTGTTATCGCATCGCACTGACAAAGTAGCTACGTGTGTGCTGTCCTATCGACGTGACAAAGATACTAGTAGCGTATTTACAAATAGCGCCACGAAAGTAAAAGATTATATATAGCACAAAACTTCATAAATAAAACTAACATATGTGATATTACATGAGCTAAGAAAGTAAAAGACGATATTGTTTACGGTACATCATGTGTAAAAGAAACAAACTAGCTAGGGCCCCTGTGCGGTGCAACACCTCGTGTGGTCCTAGGCCTCCTACGACGCTGCACAAGTCTAGATGGATATGTGAGCTGGTCAGGGGCCTGTCCACGAGTACTCCTAGGTGGCCGGATGGGGGCTGGCGGAGTAGCGAAGGCGTCCTGTGTCGACTGAGATGGGCCGGGGGCCGATGCTAGCTGCGATGAACCAAGTACCACACCCGCGGACTGCTGATAAGTATCCACGAGAAAGTCGAAGTCCTCATCCTGGAAAGTACCGTAGTCCCCCGAGGTGCTCGTGACTCGTCGTGCGGGATCGGCCGTTGACAAACTTTTCAAGTTAGAACGACACGTTATATGAACAACAAAATATATGAAAAAGAGACCACCGATGTACTCGCGTCATCGGATAGACGCCGGTTCGGTGCACCGGAGCCCCAGTGCGTGTCTAGACGAGGGGCGGTCGGGTCCGCTCACTGTCGACCTTGTGCAAGCAGATTTAACGAGGGGACTGTACCACGCCGCTTGCCCCGGCCGCCTACACGACGCCGTGTAATGACACGTGAGTCAAGTCCTGAATATGGCGCAGCATCCCTCGAAGGCCGTCCGTTGTGACCCTTATCGTATGGGTGGCACCGACGGCCTGTATCAACGCCGAAGTTGCCTCGTGTGCCTCCCTGGCAAGGTCTCTCTGTGACAACGATAGGAGGCTAGTTAGTTAGCATAATTTTCAAGTCGTTACATTGAATGACAAATGGAAGGAGTACGAACCGCGCGGTGGAAAGCAGAGTCTGGCTGGGTGGGGTATGTGTCGGAAGTGGTCGGATCGTGCCTGGGAGGTGACTCCACGACACGCACAACTCGAACGCGAGTGCGCGTGTTGTACCACTCGATATATGCGTTGTATGTGCCGTGGTCGTAGGGGGCAGTCTCGTCGATCACATCTGCAAGAGCCAGTGCCCACTACTGCGCATGAGGTACCATGCGTGCTGCCCAGCTCTGAGTGCCGACGAAGCCTTTGCGTGTGTACCTGCAAAAATGAAAGCGCAACATTAATTCACAAGCCACCGAGATCGTAAGTACTAATAGAAGGGAAAAAATGTAGAAATACGAACGAGTGCACGACTGCTGGAATGGTTTCGCCTGTGGGTACTGGGAACGCCTGCCGCAGACCAAACTGCCTCATGACGCGGTGGGCAGCGTACGGCTCGACGAACACGTCGAACACCAAGTGACGTCGTGTCAACCAGTACGCCGCGTCGCAGTGCACTGCAGCGACAGGCCAAGCGACGCACGTGCCTGGACAAGCTCAGGAACGTAGGGGCGCCATATGACGCGGTCGTCCATGAGCTGGTCCAACATCGCTACGTACTGAGGGTACGAAGCGTGCGTCGTAACTGGGGTGAACCGCGGCTGCAAAAGAAAACAACAGAGATGAACGTTAGTGTAGCACGTGGAGAATTAAAAAAACAACATACGGCTACAATATATAGTACTGACCGGTCGGCGACACCACAATGCCCCCATCGTCGGATGATCAACCTCGCCCCCGGAACCTCAGAGAAGGTCGGGCCGTAGTCGACAGTCTATCCGTGGTCGTCCGATCCGAACCTCTCGAACGACCACACCGTAGTAACAAAGGGCATCCGCGAGAGGACGAGTCGAACACGCGACGACACCCGCCGCACAAGGCCCGCAGACGTCGCGAGCAGTATCGCAAGTCCCTGCCACCGCGGATCTCCTCTAAGTCGGCATCGGCGATCGCCCTCGCAAATCGGATCATGTGCTCGCCGACGGTGTCCCCGCGCGACAAGCGTAACAAGACCCACCCAAGAGCCACGTAAGGTACGCCTGCAAGTGCGGCGACGGCCGCTTCCCACCCCGCTACCATCCTCTCAGCCGCAAAGTAATGGTTAGGTTGTTAAATGCAATGAAAATCACACACGGTGAGTCAAATCACATACGACAAGGAAAATCGCACTTACGTAGAATCGCACAAGCCACCGCCGCGCTGCATCGCGCGCAACCGCGAAAGTCATGTATCAGGCTCGGGTAGCACCTCGAATCGTGGAGGATACCGCCGCCACTGGTCGACGCCTGCAGAACCACCGCATCCCCGAGCAGGCAGCCTGTGAAGTAATCGACGCCTCTAGTGTCGGTGCCATCTCAAAGACACGGCAGTGAAAAGAGGGGTCTCGTGCCACCACCACCCACTAGAGCAACAAGAAGCTCCTGCCGTAAGGGAACCGCCTAGAGGCACTCCGTCGGTCCTGCAGATCCGCGGCGGTCGCCTCGACCATACGGCAATGTGTAGTAGGCCACCGCCTCAACTCGCAAAAAGAATGTGACAAGTATTATTGTGGTGTGTGTCAAAGACATGAGTACAATACTGCGACGAAATTGAACTAACCTCGGGATCCATTGCGGATCGAGACGCCATGCCCTCATGGGGGTGCACAAGCGCAGGGCCCCAAGCTCCAACGCCGCCTCCCCACCCTGCGGGGGCAAGGTCAAGCAACTCGTACAACTGTCCACCCGCCATGCCTGCAATTAAAAATGTTTATGTTACTACAAGGTGTAAAAAGGTGCAAAATAAATACAACAATTACAAATAGAATATGAATGGAACAAGTATCATGCGTAATTTAGAGCACACGTAATACATGGAAGTAAAATGTTCATCTATGTGCAAAGCGTTAAAAGATACAAAATGAATACAACATACTACACTCTCATTTAATCAAGTACAATAACATTCATAGTACATATTTTGACCACACGCATTTAATTCGATACAAGCAAATGAAATTCTAGTGCATTGAAGTAAACCACAGTTCAGTACGGAAAGACCATATAACACTTCACGACTTCTGAATCTTCGGGCAACTCTTGAAAGAGTGCCCTGTCTCCTTGCAAGAAGAACATTTCTTTACGCGGCGGCCACTTTCAGCGGCATCCATATCATTCCTTATACGCCTGGATTGCCTTCTTCCTACTACCTTTAGCTTGCTCATGTTTGGGACCCAACGTGTATCCTCTCGGCTTTTGTGCTCCGTGAATAAACCCACCACTCGGAAACCGTACATTTCCGCGCTCCAAGTTGCAGCCACAACTTCCTTACTAAAGAATTGGGACCTGAATATACCTGGATCAATATGAATCGTCAAGCAGGCAGCCATAACATGGGAGCATGGTCTGTGTAATAGACGAGGCTTATTGCAGGTGCAGACACAAGTTTGCCTGTGTATGATGCATTCGTGAGCAACTTTCCACCGGTTTGTCCCACGACCGGCTTTCTCCTTGCACATCGCCTCGAAACGGAGCTCCTCGCACTCCATCTTCGTTCTGCGTGCATCTCCCCTTCTTGCCTTTGTCTTCCATGTATGCGTAAATCATCTCCGAGTACTTCATAGCAGATCATTCATGCGCGTGATCGCCTTGCATGGCGATCAACGAAGTACTTTGTGATGCCACGAAGAACACCTCAACTATACCAACCAAGGAAGGGGTCTCAACCTCGTGATCACCCAGCTTGTAAACCTCCGCAAGGTTTGTTGTCATGACCCCATACCTCGCAAAGATCGATGTCGTAAAGCAGAGCCCATTTCTACCTAGGCTCATGCTCTATCCATTCAGAGAAGCATTTCAGAGCCCTCCCATTCCTTCGAACCAGGTGGGGAGGGTCAGTGGGTAACTCCTCTAGCGCGATTGGGGCCTCCCCTATGGCCGGGGCTGCCCTCTTCGTTGCCTCAGCTGTGTGCCTCGATGTCAGCTCATCGAATTTCTTCCAGAGTACATCAAACTTTCTCTGCTGGATCTGGTTGCAGAGCCTCTTGAAAAGCTTTGTTAGCTCCTTGTTCCTGAACTACTTGTAGAAGTTGGCACCCATATGGTGCTTGCACCACCTACTACGCAAATCAGGCCATGGATGAGTCTCATCCACACCTTGCTGCAACTGAATAATTGCCCTCAAAAGCCTGGTATGCTGATCGTGTATGATACACACTCCAGGCCGCTGATGAATGACACCGGCTTTGACATTCCGTAGGAACCAATGCCAGCTATCTGTGTTTTCACCCTCCACGAATGCGAGCGCTACGGGGAGAACTTGATTATTGCCATCCACTTCTATGGCAGTCAATATCTGCCCTTTGTATTTACCAGTCAAAAATGTCCCATCCACACATAACAATGGACGACAATGCCTGAAAACATTGATGCATGGACCTAAAGCGAAGAATGCCCGCTTCAAAACCATCTTCCCAGAGAAGCGCTGCGAAGGATGCTCACAAATGTCCACATAAGTTTCGTGATTTCGCCCTTTATCACCAAGCAAACCCGCAAGTTCTAGTAGGAGTCTTCAGACGCGTCTTTGAACCGTGTTTCCAATGCCTTCGCTTGTTTCCATGCCTTCGCATAGCTTATTGTATACTGGAACCTCTGTTATATTGTGAGTACGATGGCCCGTGGCTCTAAATCTAGGTTGCCTACAATCTCTCCGTACATTGCATTGGCAATAAAGCCTGATGATATGTTCCGGTGTGACTGCGCAGACTCTGTTAGTACGCATGTATGTGGGATGACTATAGAACACTTCCAAATGATGTCCCATTTAGGCTGGTACGCATGACACGCCACGGGCAACCCTCCGTCTGGCATCTGACATCATACACCCGCTGATCGTACTTTACAACCTTGAAGGTTGTGCGCAACGACACTGCCCATGCTATTACTGCTTCTTGAACCTCACTCTTATTCTTGGAAATTGCACCTTGTCTCACCTCATTCTGATCATACTGCGAAGGGAATTGTTCGCCATCGTTCACCACCAGCCTGTCGAACGGATACTCATCCCACTCTGCAGGGAATAGATCTTTAGCGGCTTCATCATTACTTAAAGCCTCATAGTTCTCATTCTCTGTGTCCATCGCTTCGACCACTAATTCAATGTTTTCTCTCTCGTCTGCCATACCCATTGCTTCTTGAACCTCTCCCATTGCAACATCAGCTCTCTCACCTTGCACTTCGTTCTGACCCGAATCTACATCCTACTCTACTAAGCCTTCTCTATTTCTGCTGCTGTCCCCAACTTCCTCTGGTTCTTCACCAACAACCTCTTGCTGCGTCGCATGCCCGGTATTGACTTTCTCAAATGCTTGTGCCAATAACACTAATGGCCATCCTTTCTCAATTGCAATTTTACGCATTTAACTACAAAATTTCGCCCTCTCATTTCCATTAACTCCCAGTACGTGCAATCTATTCTCCGGCAAACTACTCCGTGTAACTTCAGATCATGCAATTCACGGTCCAAAGAGAACATGTGGTACAACCATCTCATAACCGTAGCCAGGCCAGCCTCTACACTTGCGAAATGACTTAGATACCCCTTCAATACCCATGTGCGGAACTCCTTCTCCATAATATATTTTAAATTTCACTCTATCATCCATACCTGTCATGCAAATTCATCGAATTCTTAACATGTGCACAATTTAACGCTACATTGTACGACTAATAATGATCACAAATTTGAATTCTAAAAACGTAGTTTAATTCATTTTTCATTCGGTCCATACTTGCCGGCCAGCGTTTAATCAGTAGAGTTGCAATATTTCAATTCTTACAAATTCTTCAGATTCCGTAAACATTTCAAATTTCTATGAGAACATGACTAAACTAATGTGTCAGGAACCTCTATAGTTGAGTTATGTTTCGGTCCTGACAATTTTAGCCAGCCAGCTCTACATGACATCTCTGATTTCTCAATACACAAATAACCGAATTTGGATTCTACATTTCCCAGTTCGTCAAAAATTTATCCAGAATCTCTAATAAAAAAACTATTATTACAATCGAAATTTTAATCCCTACCTCTAGGTCATCCCTACATCGAAAATTTATCCACAAATTCTAATCAAATAACTATTATTACGATCAGAGAACCTACAAGTCCTCTACGACATTTTAATCCGTACCGAACGAATTATTAATTGCTAACTAAGTCATATAACTAAACATCGGTCCATACCGACATAACTATAAATTCCTAACTAATTCATCTAACTAAACATCTATCCATACTGAAATAATTATAAATTCCTAAGTAAGTCAACTAGCTAAACAACTTGCATCAGGTACTCATTCTTAACTAAGTCATCTAGCTAAATAACTATTATTACTCTGTTCAATCTGATTACTATATTACATATTTAACATTTAAATACTTACAAAAAAAAAATTAGTACCTGACGCAATGTAGGTCTCCTCCTCTCCCTCTCCCTTTCTCCTCCTCCTCCTCCTCCTCCCTCTCTTCTCCTTCTCCTTCTTCCTTCTCCTTCTCCTTCTCCTCCTCTCTTCCTCTTTGTTTTTTTTGCTGTGTGCTCGGTGGCTGGCTCGAGTGGGGGGCCAGGCCGCGCGTGGTTTATATATAAGCTGTCTGTCGCCAGTTCAAATGGCGATAGAGAGACTGTCGCCATTTAAATTGGTGATAGACGTGACGGTTGCTCTTTGTCGCCGTTTCAAATGGCGACAGAGAGCTTGTCCCTATCTGAAACGGCGACAGACTGTCTATCACTATTTCAAATGGCGACAAGTTGGTAGATTTGTATTTTTTTTTGCATATTGTTTTTGTAAAATAGAATAAAAATAGTATTATTTAAAAAAATTCGCTAAATATCTAGCCATTTGTCAACTATTGTAGGTGACCTAGCTGAGAGACCAAGCAAGTGGACCATAACCTTGATCCAACAACGCTAGATCAATGATGGCGCATATGGCAAGCCCTGCACACCGTTTGGCACTGTCAACCTACGAATGGACCACAACCGGTTTTTTCGACTTTTGGATCTACAATCACACTAGCTTACCTAGTTCCGATAGGAGCATGGCTAAGTATCTATCGTCTAGTTCCATCTATAACTCTACAGTTAATTATACGAGTAGTGGGTATCAATTACAAAGATGACAATGATAGAGTTAACAATTTATCAAGATACATGCAACAATCAGTAATACATTTACCAACCTGTTTGCACCAGAATTTGGCAAGTCTAGTCAAAATCGGCAAGAAAGTCAAACCTGCAGTAACTAACAGGCAATTTGAAAAGACTTGAAGATATTTGGCAACGGCAAGATCTTTGAGGGAAACCTATCCGAAATAAGGCCGATACGAATCAGGTTTTTTAACGTGTTGTAATAGGACACGATCGGCCAACGGGTATAAAAGAAGGGCCAAAGCGAGCTGCAAAAGGGATCCAACACAATCAAATACCAATCTACATTACTTTTTCCTGTCAACTAGGAGTAGTTCTTGTAATTTAGTCTTTGTAATTCAATCTTGATCAATAAAGTTGCGCATTGCCGATTGTTGATCTTCTTCAAATTACGCCCCAGGTTCGATTTATTTTGATTTTGTCGCGTATCGCCTTCTTCAGAATCGATCTACCTTTATCCTCTGATTAGCCTTAATCGGCTAATTAGATTTACCCTTTTATTTCGATTTAATCGGCTTCAAGATGATTGAGTCTAAGCCGATTGATCTCTATGATCGGCTTTGAGTGAATTTCATATTTTTACCTTGTCGATTACAGGTCAAATCGACTAGCACGCTCTGAACCAGGTGTTCATCTGGTGTGCTATTATCAGAAACCCTACTTCAAGTTTTTGGCGCCAACACACTCTTGGCACGCCCAGTGGGACTAATGTCTTCATTAGGGAAGTCGATTCCGCCGTCCGATCTCAACGCAGAAGCTATAATCGTCCCAATGATGGACGATTTGATGTCAGAACAACGTAGAGAAATCGAATATCGAAAAACTGTGCTAGAAGAGATGATGCTAAACTGTTATCAGAAGACTAGACGTGGCGTCACTCAAAAAACCACCCTGCCGACGGTCAATGCCCTGGGGGATGCAGGTGTCATAGAACCGGTAAGTCGATATCTACCTGCTCAAGCCGAATTATCGGCTATGATTAATCAATCTGTACACCATGCTCTAATAAACCAATCATCGGTTCTTGTCACCACTCTTAAGCCGATGATAGCAAATAGTGTTAAAACTATCGCCCAGGAATTGGCCTCATCCGGTAGTCTGCTTGACCCGTTGCAAGCTCTGCCAAATTACCCCGTTTTTTCAGTAGCGCCAAACACACAGAGCACACTAGCCGATCCTAAACCATCGGCTATGACCTCACCCCCTACCATGATGCCTACACAACCCACTATTATATTGCCTAGAGACCCTCGATCAAGTGGGGTGAACATTACCAGGCTTACACCGATGCTGCTAAATTAGATGCATCGTCCAACTTGCCACCGTCGGCCCCATTCTATGCTTTTCCCCAATCGGTTTCACAGCCGATTGGGTCTGAGAGACACCCACAACATCATGAGTCTACCCTGCCTAGAAATCCAGGTCCGCATAGGGTAGTGACCTATTCAGAACCTTTTGTTCCAGTTCCAGAACCCCAAATTAGACATAATAGGTACGATCAGTACACCCGTTTGCCATCGACTCAGCCTAATTGGCAACCCGAGTTTGCACTCGGGGGGCAGAATGCTAACTATGATCAACATTATCAAGGGCCTACTATTCCAGTGGCCGATAATGCGAATTGGGCTGATCAAATCTCTACCGTCTTGAGAGATCAATTCGATATACAGCCGAAAGGGAAGGTTATCGGCTATAGAAAGCCGTATCCTGATTACGTAGATCGCATGCCCTATCCTCACAATTTCAAAGTCCCAGATTTTGTAAAATTCTCTGGTGACAACTCGATTACTACCCTGGAGCATATCGGATGCTTTATCGCACAATGCGGCGAAGCAGCTCAGCCCGATGGATTGAAAATAAGACTGTTCCCATTGTCATTGTCGGGAGCAGCTTTTACTTGGTTCACTTGTCTGCCTCCAAATTCGGTTCATTTATGGAACGATTTTGAAAGCTGATTTCACGAATATTTTTTCTCAGGCAGTTTAGAACTCAGGACCTCCGATCTAAGCTCGGTTCGCCAGAAATTTGGAGAATCAGTGACTGATTATATTAAAAGATTTAGAGAAATAAGAAATCGATGCTTTAGTGTCATATTACCCGATAACCAACTCGCTGATTTGGCTTTTCAAGGGTTAATTCCACCACTTAGAGAGAAGTTTGGAGGACAAGAGTTCACCCATCTGAGCCATCTGCTTCATCGCGTGTCGGCTCAAGAAAGCCGATTCTCAGATAATAAGGCGTTTAAAGATAGATTTAAAAATGGTAATAGTAAAGAAAAGGATAAAGCCAAAGTTAATATGGTCAACTATTGTCTGAGCGATTCTTCAGAAGACGATGAAGCAGAAATAAACATAGCCGAGTGGATAAAAAGGTCTAAAAAATCCTTAATCTGTTCTTGGCTCAAGCTGACTAGGAAAAAGTCGGAAGTTAAGTATGCCTTTGACGTCTCCAAGTGTGATCGTATTTTTGATTTATTGTTACAAGAAAAGATAATACGGTTACCCGAAGGACACGTCATACCATCGGCTGATGAGATCAAGAAACGAAGGTATTGCATGTGGCATCATTCTTTTTCTCACAACACTAATGATTGCAATATTTTCCGTTAACAGATCCAGTCGGCCATCGAGGATGGTCGGTTAAAATTCGCTGATGAGTCGACCATGCAAGTTGATGCTGATCCATTCCCTATTAACATGGTTCAATGTTCGAGCAAAGGAAAAAAGCCGATGCATGATGAGCCAAAAAGGGATCGGCAAGTTGATATTCAGTCAACTTCAGACGGCAGTCAGACCTTGAAGATTACAATCGGTTCATTACAAATAGATGCCGATCATGAAGGAAAGAATTCAAGGACCATTAAACTCAAAGGAAATCCTCAGGTGGGTAAATGGTATAAAGCCGAAAAATCACCATCAAGACAGCCAACAAAAAAGCCGAGACCGATGCTTTCTTAGTTAATGGAGAAGTATGAAAGAATGAATAATCGACCACGATATCCTACTCGTCGATCGGATAATCTGTATTACAGTGAGAACGTGGAGAGAGCGCATGAAGATGTCCTTTTTGGCAATTTTGTTGGGAAAGGGGAGTAGCATTGCCATCTCCGTATACATACCCAATGGAGCATTATACCCGAGACGATTGGCCTAAACGATCTGCTAGAGATAGGCTGTCTGGGCCAATTCGAGATCATGACAAAATTTATGGAAGTCCTGTTCGCGAAAGAATATCTGAACCAAATCAGGCACCGGACCAGGTTGTAACACAAAAGTCCAGTTCAGATCGGGAAAATTTGGCTGGCCAAATACGTAAGCCAATAGAACCCAAACCTAGGTGGTGCCCACCTGGCCTTAGCCGATCACAGCGCAGACGGCTTCAGAGACTAAGGACTCAAGAGATCAGGGAAGCCGATGCAGAGAAACAAAGGGATGAGATTTTTAATGAACTTCGGCCGATCAAGGTTATCAAAAAGAAATGGAGGAAAAAAGAACAGGTCGAAGGAGATTTTGAGTCAGCAGATGACCTGGATTCTCCTATGATTAGGGATGACACACCTCCGATGGATATCAATATGGTATTCACATTGCCGGCCGAATTCAAAATTAAAACCGAATCGGCCAAAGAAACGTTTGCTCAGTCGTGTTCAGGTGTCCAAAATGCAACTTTGAAAAACCGAGAGATGATCATCGGCATCTAAAACTATTGTATCTGAAAGGTTATATAAATGGCAAGCCGATATCAAGGATGCTGGTGGATGGTGGAGCTACAGTAAATCTGATGTCGTACACCACCTGCAAGAAATTGGGTAAGTCCGATGAAGACTTGATCAAGACTAATATGGTTTTAAACGACTTCAAAGGCGATCCCACAGAGGCCAAAGGCGTCATGGTTACAGAATTAACTGTTGGCAATAAAACTTTGCCAACCGCATTCTTTGTTATTGACGCCAAGGGAAATTATAGTGTTCTGCTTGGTCGAGATTGGATTCACGCTAATTGCTGCATTCCGTCGACTATGCATCAAGCGCTTGTTCAATGGAATGGAGGGGAAGTTGAGGTTGTCACAGTCGACACATCGGCTCATATCGCCATGGCCAGTTCTGACGCGAATTGGCAACACGAAGAAGCTGGATGCATATAAGGAAAAACGCTGGATGACTTTGACTTCATTTGCGTGAGTAAGACGGGACTTATGCCGATCAGTACCAAGCCAGGCACGTTTGATCGGACAAATGAAGTATTACGCCGATGGGGACAAGAAAAACAATGAAGGCGTTACAAGATAAAATGCAAAGCTATCGGTAAATAACAGATAGCTATGAGGCTATAGAGGATTTCCAAGAAATTGAAAAGTTGGGCCAAGGCTTCACATCCACTGATCTGCTTGAAGAAGTCGATATAGGTAGTGGTGATAGAAAAAGACCAACTTTTATTAGCGCAAAATTACATGTAAAATACAAAGAAAGATTGATCAAAATCCTTAGAAATTATAAAGATTGTTTTGCTTGGGAGAATCACGAGATGCCTGATTTAAACCGACGGATGGTAGAACATCGGTTACCTATTAAACCAGGATATCGGCCGTTTAAACAGTACCCTAGACGTTTTAATCCGGCCTTGTATAATATTATTAAAGAAAAAATAGAACGACTGTTGGAGGCAAAATTCATTAGGCCTTGCCGATATGCTGAATGGGTTTCCAACATCGTTCCAGTCATGAAAAATGGAAAACTTCGGGTATGTGTCGACTTTAGAGATTTAAATAAAGCCACGCCAAAAGATGAATACCCGATGCCGATAGCCGATATGCTTATTGATGCTGCATCAGGGAATAAAATCATAAGTTTTTTAGACAAAAATGCCGGATATAATCAGATATTCATGGCAGAAGCCGATATACCAAAAATCGCCTTCAGGTGTCCTGGTGCGATAGGATTGTTCGAGTGGACGGTTATGACTTTCGGTTTGAAGAATGCTGGGGTGACTTACCAGCGAGCCATGAATCTGATTTTTCATGACTTAATCGGTCATATTGTCGAAATATACATTGATGATGTCGTAGTAAAATCTACAGATGACTTACAACATTTGGCCGATTTAGAAAAGGTTTTCCAGAACATAAGATCCCATGGCTTGAAGATGAATTCGTTCAAATGTGCATTTGGCGTGTCGGCTGGGCAATTTTTGGGCTTTTATGGTACATGAAAGAGGTATTGAAGTTAACCAAGCAAAGGTGAAAGCTATAGTCGAGACAGAGCCGCCAACATGTAAAAACAAATTACAAAAGCTGATCAGCAAGATTAATTATCTCCGAAGATTTATCTCAAATCTTTTCGGTCGGATTCGTGCTTTTACCCCACTGTTGAAATTAAAGGATAATCAAGAATTCGTGTGGGGGATTGATCAGCAAAAGGCCTTTGATGACCTCAAAGAATATTTAGCTAATCCTCCGATTTTGGCCGCACCACGAAAAGTGATTCCCTTCAGGTTATATATATCGGCTGAGGAGAAAACTATCGGAGCTATTTTAGCACAAGAAGTCGATGGTAAGGAAAGGGTTATCTTTTATTTAAGGCGATGCTTACTTGATGCTGAAGTCAGGTACCCTTTCGTTGAGAAGTTGTGCTTATCTTTATATTTCTCATGTACAAAGCTAAGACATTATATTTTAGCATCGGCTTGTAAGGTGGTCTGTAAAAACCGATGTTATAAAATATATGTTATCGGCTCCAATTTTACGAGGTCGACTTGGTAAATGGGCTTATGCCTTAATAGAGTTCGACCTGACTTATGAATCGGCTAAAGCAGTTAAAAGACAAGTTTTGGCCGATTTCATAATAGGACATGATACTGCTACCGACCTAGTATCTGTCGCCCCTTGGCAGTTATTTTTTGATGGATTGGTGTACAGGGAGGGTGATGGAATCGGTATTGTATTCATATCACCCAAAGGATATAATTTTGAATTTGCTTTTTGGCTAAATAGTCGATGTTCAAATAACCAGGCAGAGTATGAAGCATTGTTCAAAGTCTTACAATTGTTAGAAAATATCGGAGTAAGTACTGTTGAGGCATACGGGGATCCCATGTTGATCGTACAGCAAATAAAAGGTGAATACCAATGCCATGATGAAATATTACTCAAATATTTAGAATAGTGCTTTGAAATTATCAGCTCATTTACCTCATTTTCTATCGGTCATATCCCTCGAGAATCGAACGATAGAGCCAATACGCTGGCTCAACAGGCGTTAGGGTACAAAGACTTTGGCCGATATCAGGTGACTGAACTAGTGGACAAAGCTGTCATGTGCGCGGATATTGTTGATTGGAGAACGCAAATAAGGGATTACCTGATCGACCCATCTAAGCCGACAAAACGCAAGGTTAGGCAGCAAATTTTAAAGTACGTAGTTATAGACGACACGTTGTATTACCGGACGATGGAAGGGTTGCTGTTAAGATGTCTTGGAACTGAAGAAGCATAGGTGGCAATGGGCGAAGTACATGAAGGTATTTGCAGATCTCATCAATCGGCTTATAAAATGAAATGGATGCTTAGACAAACAGGGTATTTTTGGCCGACAATGCTAGAGGATTATTTCAAATATTATAAAGGATGTCAGACTAGTCAAAAGTTTGGCAATATACAACTAGCACCAGCATCGGCTTTGCACCCGATTATCAAGACATGGCCGTTCAGAGGTTGGGGGGTAGATGTAATCGGTCAAATATTTTTTGCTTCAAGTAAAGGCCGCAAGTTTATTTTGGCCGCAACAGATTATTTCTTTAAATGGGTTGAGGCCATACCACTTAAAAAGGTAACTAGTGTCGAAGCAATCGGGTTCGTTAATGAACAAATTGTCCATCGGTTTGGAATACCACAAACAATAACGACCGATCAAGGTACAGTGTTTATGTCTAATGAGTTTCAGAACTACGCAAAGAGTCTAGGAATCAAACTGTTGAATTCATCCCCATATTACGCTCAGGCTAATGGACAAGCCGAGTTGTCTAACAAAAAGTTAATCAAGTTGGTCAAAAGGAAAATCGATGAAAGACCAAGGAATTGGCATTCAACCCTATCGGAGTCACTTTGGGAGTATCAGCTATCTTATCACGAAACAACGAAGCTTTCACCGTATCAGTTAGTATATGGACAAGAGGCCGTTTTACCCGTGGAGATTAACATTGAGTCTATACGAATAGCCAGGCAAAATGGTTTGTCGGCTCAGGGTTATAACAATTTGATGATCGATAACTTGGATGAATTAGCAGAATTACGTTTGTCTACATTTGATCGGCTTAAGAAGAATAAAGTCAGAGTTGCAAAAGCATACAATAAAAAGGTCGTGCCTAAGTCTTTCGATCAAGCCGATTTAGTTTGGAAAACAATACTGCCTGTTGGTTCAAAAGATAACCGATTCAAAAAATGGTCACCTACGTGGGAAGGACCGTACAAGGTTAATCGGCTAGTTAAAGGAAATTCATACATGCTTGAAACGTTAGAAGGGCAGGTTTTACCCAAGGCAATTAACAGGAAATATTTAAAAAGATACTATCCTAGCGTGTGGGTTGGGGATTAGCCGACTAGAGATCGTTCTGAGAAGGACAAATTAACACGGTGCTATTAATAGGCTAGAAAGATGGCAAATTCATAAAAGAAGATAAAATAGAAATCGGTTAAACAGCCGATTGAAAAGATAGTAAGAGTTACAAAAGTGTTTTAAGGCATGTTTCACAACATCTGACAAAGTTTTTACATCTCAAGAGAGCTAGTACTGAATGCCAGATCCTGGAAGAGTTGCGCCTAAAGCCAACAAAGCACCCGCGGCCTTTGCAATCACACATTGAACTTCTTCAATGATGCGATCGTCTTCCTTTGTATTCCCTGGCACCGGTACCACCTTGGCCGATTGTTTTTTCACACTTACGACGGCCATGGCGATACCAAGCTTCTGTTCTTTAATATCCGACACATATTTTTCCATGGTTTGTTGGCCTTCTTGGATTAGTTTTTCAGTTTTGGCCAACTCTTCCAAAAGAAATTTCTTTGTATTCTCGAGCTTGGAGAGGGATTCTTTGGTGGTCTTCATCTGTTGCGCATCGGCATCAAATTTGCTTTTGTTCTCCTTGGCATCAGCAACCAACTCATCCAGGAGCTTTTGATCGGCTTCATGGGCTTCGCGGCGATTGATTCTAGCCTGCGCTGCCTCTACTTCAGGCCTCCTCTCATCTAAGTGGCAGACGTTGAGGAGGGCTTCCATTGCTTCTGGAGGTAGATCGGCTTCAACCGCTGCCATGGCATCCCGAATCGGCTGGTTGTTCGCCAGGATCTCCGATTGCAGCCTCATAACCAGATCAAAGAGCTTGTTGAGTTTTTCTTGCATGCCTGGAGCAGAAGTGACGGCAACTGACGCTTCCTTCGAGACTTCAAGGATTTTTCTGATTTCCGCGTCATAGTCATCGGTCGCCATGATCTCAGAATCATCCAAGTCAGCCAAGGAAAAACCCAACAAGTTTGTCGGGTCAGAGAGCTCTGGCAGATCAGCAATCGGAGCTGTTGGCGTTGGCCGTGGTGGAGAAAGGGCTGCCGACGAAATCCTAGGGAGTAGCCGACGCATGTGGTGAACTCTCGCCGCTCTGCTCCTGGGGCTTAGATCCCCTCTTCGCCGGAGCCTTGGTATATTTCGTTTTCTTCTTTTCTGAAATCATAATCGGCTAATGATTAGTTAGATAAGGAGTAAAAGAAATAACAGCCAATTGTTTTATACTTACTTGGTTGTTTTTTCTCAATGTCCGACAATGACGGACTTTGAATCCCTAGGGTACCCGAAGTGTACCCAGTGAGGCCAATCGACTGGAGTGGCCTTTTGCCTTGGCCACTACTCGATTGGCCAGAAGCAGGCTTCTTGCCAGCAGCCTTGGTCTGCAGTGCAAAAATAAAAGTGATTAGAAGATGTATCTGGCAAAAGAACTGATGAATAAAAGAAAAGTTATTCAGGCCGATACCTCATCAATATCTACAAGACTTGTGTTAGTGTAACCTAATGAACTAGCTTCACTGCTAGAATCGCTGTTAGACACTAAGGATGGCTCTAGCAGATCGGGGAAGAAT
The DNA here is from genome assembly GCA_036346275.1 of Otatea glauca. Taxonomy (NCBI): domain Eukaryota; kingdom Viridiplantae; phylum Streptophyta; class Magnoliopsida; order Poales; family Poaceae; genus Otatea; species Otatea glauca. The sequence continues at coordinate 18,804,079 of CM070717.1, read as the reverse complement.
TCCTTGATTATAAATGATGGAGTTTTTTTCCATATATAGTGACTCTGCAATAGCCGACCACCATGTTGTGAAGCCTCCTGCCCGGCGAGCATTCAGGAAGAAGTGAGGAAGGCTGTGAAGTTGAAGCTCATCGGCTAATTCCAAAACTAGCTCGGCTGAAGTGGAATTGCGAACCCTGGCTCTGGGCTGAAATCGGTCAAGGAGTGGCAGGCTTGGAATCACCTGACCAAAGCCGAGCTACCTTGCGTAGACTGAGGGATGGTAAAACTCATACGAAGGCTGGAATGTCCGATTCCTAGTATGAAGGCCGACATGAAAGACACATGGAGAGATGAGGATTCTATACAAGTCCAAGGTCTCCTGAGGCATCAAAGAACTGTCGGCTTCCAAATGCAGAAATGAAGGCCAAGGAAAATTGGCTGTAGCGCCATAACTAAAGAAGTCTTGTTGTTTGAAGTCTTCAGTGTCTAATTGCAAAAAGAAGGACAAAAATTTTCTACAGCCGATGGATGAAACTCTTGTCTCATTACTGGAGCACATTATGAACCTCTCGCCAAAGGATCAGCATTCTCTGAAATGGAAAGGTGCTCCCTCTGGAGTGTCTTCTCTCGAAAAAGGAGTCCCGTCGGCTAAATCCAGATTGAAAGAACGACTGAATAAGTAGTACAGCCATATTTGTATAAACCACATCGGACCACCCACGTTACCAACGGTAAAATTCTCAAAGCCAGTGAAAAGCCGACTCCTTATCACATAGAGCATCTGATATACAGCGCCGAGAAAGGTTTTTCCTAATGCTAGCCGACGTCCTTCGACAAGCTGTTCTGCTATTAGTTCATAGACTTGAGTCGACCCAAGGGATGCCCCGCATAAAAAAAAGGGATCTAACCAAAGGTTCAGAAAAGCAACATGTTCTTCATCTGATACCAGGCCATTAACCTTATTATTATTTCTGATATATTTGGCCCACCCTTCACCTTTAGATCGGATAAGTTTATACTTTGGTTTACCGCTAAAAGCCGACACTTGTTCACCATCTGGCCGAAGGCACCACAACTGAGCAACGTCCAAAAAGAGTTGGGCCGATGGGACCGGTACGAAACAAAAAAGCATTAAAGCAGTCCGACCAAAAATAACAGGCCGTGGCCACCAAGGGCTCATTGGCTTCTAGATCGGCTAAAGAAAGGGGAATACACTCGGCTATGGCCATTTTCTCCCATTCACCCCTCTTTTGGGCTGCCACTCTAATAAACCAATTTCTCCACCCCTTGAGAGCTGTCGCCAAGCTCTAAAACTTTTATTCCAACCTTCTATATTATGACCAGAAGCCAATAAAGGGAGACGAGGAATTTTTTGGTTTGTGACAGTATTGACATCTAGATTTCCACTACAAGGCATTCGATTTTTTGTGGCAGGCCAAAACAGTCAGCAAACATTGATTTCTAGTCGGAGATTACATTTGTTGACATGGTCCTGTCGGAGATCACCCATCACAGATAAGTAGTCAGGGAAGTTGGTTCATCCCTGACGGAACAATAGTTGATGTGTGTATACCTGACAGGGTGGTCCTAGTCAGAGATTCAGGAGAAGTTATGACAATCCTGTCAGTTATTATGTTAACAATGGGCGAGATCACTGTCAGCACTATTGCTATCGAAGTGCATCTGCCCTGTCGGGTATTATGCTACCAATGGGCGCCAGCACTGTTAGCGCTATAAGTGCAGCTGCCCTGTCAGGTATTATGCTAGCAATGGGTGCTAGCACTGTCAGCACTATTGCCACCGAAGTGCAGCTGCCCTGTCAGATATCAAGTTACAAATGTACTACTGCCATGTCAGATATCTTGTGTTACTTTGCCCACTGACTAGTTGTGGTTACATTATTTACTAGAACATGTGAAGATAGCATCAGTTGCAAGCCTACCAGAGATATTTAATTTTTATCTCATATATTTATTTTTATATAATATTTGCACCATTAATTTTTACATTACAAGTTCGGCACATACTAAAGCATTACTTTCAACAATCAGACAATCATCTAATATGACATTAACAATAATTGAAACCAACCTTGATAGAAACAATATCCAGAGTTGGTAAGCAAAACAAATATTGTAATGTGTAGCATAGTGCTTGCTAAAAATGACAGTGGGTAAGAAAAGCACCATTAAGTCATAACAAGTTGTGAATTCCCAACTAAATCAAATATAGTGCGAACGCAATCTGCTATAAATCTAGCTACATTTCTTGATCAACCAGCATTTGCTCCAAACCACTGTTCGATAAAAGGATCACCGTGTCCATTTGCACAAACTAAATTCTCAGCACTAGTTGTCTTGACAACAGTTGAACCATGTTCATTTTCACCAACATTGTTAGTCTCATTTGCACTTGTCCTACCCGTAGCAGACCAAATCCCATTTTCATCAATGTTGTGTGAAGCTTGTGTGTACCTAAATTAGCTATCACCGGTTCTTTGAATTGTAGCTTCGTGAGAATTCTGAGGACCCTAACACATGCTATGTACAAATACTAGAGACTGGCTTGCTTTATAATAAATGAACATCTCAGAGTAATACCTGATATGCAGTTGGAGGGTTACCAAATAAATTATTCCAATTGATTGGTGGCATGGTTGGAAGCACGGTGCCTTGTGGTTGAGTCTATAACAAAATAATTAGAGTTCTTATTTAGCTTGGTGTTGTGAGTTTACACATCATATTAACATCACACAGAATGTGTAAAGATGAAAAAATATATAGGTACCTGACTAAATTTTGCAAAGTAGGACAACATTTGCCGCATTTGTAGTTCTTGTCTAGCATCTCTCTCTCGGCCAGCTCGCTCAATCTCTTGTCGGGCCTCCTCTCAGACCTGCCTTATTATATCGCTTTCCCTCTATTGCATGCGGTCAACAATTTCCCTCTCGCGTTCCTGCAACCGTCGGTCAATCTCATCCTGTTCTCTTTGTCGCTTTGCACGTTGCAATTCAGAAGTACTTCCAACAGTGCATGTAAGTTGAACTGTTCCACTATCAAAGGCGCCATCTGCAATGGCAAAACGACCATGTGGCTTCCCGCCCGTACAATCATACATCAATTGAGAGTCAAAAGGAGCACGGAACCAATCAGTGCCTGGACCATTCTTGTCAACAAATGCATCACGATATTGCCCCTGTGGTATTAATCAAGTCTATTAGACATTTTAATGTAAAAATTTTAATGATAAAATATGTCACTTTCTATGCACATACCAAATGCTCTTGGGCACGAGGATTGCTGATTTCAGGCATGTCAGTGTTCTCTATGTTTGCTACTTCCTCCCTTGAGGCCCCTACATGAATAGCATATCCCTCTAATACTCCAAATGGCCTCCCATATTTCTCCTCCTAACAAGAATCGTTCAATTACTATTGACACAGAAACAAAGCATACAATGTGTAAATTCATTTGAATTACCATTTCCTAGATTGTCCTAGTGATAGAACATGATCCACCATGGTGGACTGACTCAGGTTGATTGAGGCGAGCAGCTCTTTTTGCGTGACTCTGCCTAATGAATTCATTGGATGCCCACCTCCTACTTAAAAGGCTCCATGTGTCAGTGTTGACCCAGCTGAATTTAACTCGCTCATACTCATCTGCCTCTAGGTACTTTGTTTGGGCAGCCTTGTAATTGATGGGTTCATATTTTATCTCTGCATAGAAGGCTTGAACGGCATAAATGCGAAGATAGTATACTTGCTGTTTGGCTAGATTGTAGCAACATTTCTCTAGCGTTGTCTCAAAGCGGTTCTGTAGCTCTGGCTCATTATCTGGCCATTTGTACCTTGCCTGCAAAATTAAATGAACAATGATCATAGCAAGAGGACAGAGTTAGGCATTGCTTCAGTTTGAGCAATATGAAAATTAATGACTCCAAAACTGACCATGAAGTCATTCTTGACCCTATCAGCCATAGTGTCACCCGATTGGCCGACCAAGTACCAGTGCTACCACTTGGATGCAGGCACATCAACTGGTGGCCTCTTAGTCTTATCATTAACTTTTTGAGGATAATGGCGTCGAAGGAGTGCCCCAAGAATGGTGTTTGGCATACGCGACTTCTTGTTGAATGGTACCTCTTTCAAAGAATTCAAGTTGGTGTATGGACATGTCATGTTCATTCTGCCTCTTATAGTTGGCACACTTGTGACATGGGCATAACACACTGTCCCTTTCTCCATTTGGTACAGAGAATGCCCTTTTGACAAAATCATTTGTTTTTCTAATCCAGTTAATACTAGGTTTGCCGTTGTTCCAACCCTCATACATCCAACTACGGTCCTCAGACATTGCTCCTTATCTGGTAAAAATCAAAATTTTGAGTTTGATATATGTCACATCTGTTCTTGTGGATTAAGTCTGTATTTGACAAGTCAACATGTTCTACTGAATGCTCTATAAATAAAGAACAAGTTCTGAACATTTTGTATTTTTACTTGCAGTTTTCAGTAGGAGAAATAAGTTGTGATTATACACTCTTCCCCTTTGATTGCCCTCTATACAAGATATACATGTCTAGAAAAATCAGATATATGTTTAACCTAAATAGATATGGCATTGGAAGGTATTTTCTTAAAAGTATTTGACATTATCTGAAAAGTAATTGACAATCACACACCTATTATGATTACAATTGATAGTAAACTAGATAGTTCTTCGGAAACAAAGGGGATAGATGTATACTTACATGTTGTCTGGCTAGTCTTCGTGATTCCAATGCCTCTATTTGCTTGAAGATAACCTGATGATGTGAGTTTCTTTATTCACAGCTAGATGGAATCATTGAATAGGTTATTTGGTGATGGCACAATTGTACAAAAAGAATATAATGAACCCAATGTATGTGGATCTTACCGCAACGTGAGCTGAACATCAGATGATCTTTGTCGATGAAGACCCCTATTACTTGATCGTCAGTGAGGCTGGATACGATGACTGTGGAACACGGTGTTGATTGTTTTGCAGCAAGCCTGCTGTTGCACTATGTAGGATGGCTGCTCTGAAGTACGCCGATCTCTCTACTGGCCTTTCATGCTTCCTGCGTGCCAAGAAGATCCTTAAACATATAACGGCGGTTGTTGAAAAAAGACTTACGATGGAAGAAAGAAATACTAAGTTGTTAGGATATAAAAGGGAACATCTATGTGAGACCTAGTCGTGTATGCTCTGTTAATGGTTCCTATTATTAAGCCCAAACGTGTGCAAGTTAGTTGTTTGAATAGTTACAATTATCAGAACGAAAAAGATGGAGGGAGCTACGGATGATCCGGGAACTATAGCAGAGTTTTGGCGCCAGAGCCCACACGCGCCTTTTTTCTTTTGTATTTTTTAAACCAATTTTGTTTTGTATTTTGAAAATCAACAAAAATATTAATAAGTAATTCTATATTACTTACTTATAGAAAAGAAGGAACAAAAATTATTGCGGCTACAGCGGTCGGCCCTGTCGCCCTGGCGAGATGCAGCACCTTGCTCACCTTAGCCTACTGCCATACCGCCATGGATTTGCTACTATCCACTGCAGCAGACCACACATTGCCGTCGATGTCACGGGCGCACGCCGTCGTCTCATGTCCCCCGGTCCTTCACCTCGGGCCTTTGTGCACCCATGACCCACCTGCACTGAGTCATAGAAATAGAGTCCGCCATGCAGGTCTACTGCATTGAGCCCGATCGTTGACAAAGCAGTCATAACTTGGTGTTGAATCGACTGCAAAATCTAATACGGCAGCAGAGAGGCTGATATAGGCCCTGTTTGTTTCGGCTTTTTCACTGGCTTAAAAGTAGAAAAGCCAAAGTCGAAACAAACGACTGACTTTTAAGTCGGGCTTAAAAAAAGCCAGAAGCCTCCATATAACTATAAGCCAAAAGCTAGGTGAGAGGTGCTTTTTGGCTTTTTGGGATGAAATAACCCTTTGCCACTGAAAGTCTCCAAAATTACCCACCAAATACCATTATATATAAACTCAAGAATCATTCTCCCGTCTCCTTATTTCTCCTCATCTTCTCTCGCTCCCCTGTGCGACATACCTTCTCCCTCCGCCGCTCTGGTCTCTGTCGTCCCCGACCTCCTCCCTCCTCCACCTCCCTAGCCTCCTTCCTCCTCCACCGACTCGGATCCGGCGTGGCGTGGGTTAAGACAGCCGAACCTGAGCTTGGAGCAGCGGGAGGCTACAGGATCCGGGTGTGGCGCAGGTGGAGCTAAACTGATCCGGCTGTAGCACGGTGGGAGGCGGTCGGATTCGGCGTGGCGTGGGTGAAGGCGGGCGGACCCAGGGTGGAACGGCGGGAGGCGGTCGGATCTGGCGCAGCAAGAGGCGACCGGATCCGCCTCATTGAGCCCATAAGTATATGTTTTTATTTAGTTTGACGAGAGTTCAGAATTGTTATACTATTTTCAGCTTGAGAAGAGTTCAAAATTTTCATGTAGTAAGAGTTTCAAGTTGATAAATAATTATGCTCATAATGAAGTTTGATCTCAAGATTAATCTATTTTTTTCAATACGACATTCGGTGAAAAAAGTATGAAACATTTGTATTAGATAAATTAGTACATAAGAAAAGTCCTTACAACCTTAAAGGGTATTTCAAACTTTCTAGCAATAAGCTACACCATCCAACTCATCAAAAAGCCAGGATACCAAACAGCATGTCTTGACTTAAAAGCTTGTTAAGCCAAAAAGTTAATTTTAAACCAAAAGCTAAAAAAACTAAGTCGAAATAAATAGGGCCACAGTGGAACAAATCAGAGGGGATTTGCTCATGTGGCTGGCTGTGAGTGAATTTGTGGCTCCTGCCGGAGTCCATGGAGTTGCCCAAAACGGAATTTTGTGGAACAAATCAGAGGGCATTTTCTCGTGTGGCTAGCTACGAGTGATTTTGTGGCTGCTATTGGAGTCGATGGAGCTGCCCAAATCGGAATTTTGTGTTGTGAGGATGGGAAGTAACTAGCAAGAAGATTGGAGAAAGTACTGGAATGTTGGGGGCCTTATCTAGAGCCATCTAATGAGTCCCACACAGCCAATGCAACATAGGCATGTTTAGATTCATGAGTGCTAATAGTTAGCTGGCTAATAACTAATAGCTAGCTAACTATTAGCTGGCTAATTATTAGTAGAGGCTGTTTGGATCCACCTGCTAATAAAGTCCATAAAATCAGTCAATTAAAGAGAAATAACCATAATGCTCTTTTAGTAGAATAGTGAACGAGTGGACAGGAACGCTCGAGTGGATAGGGTTGGAGGGAGGACAAAAATGTAATTGGCTATTTATTAGCAGCTTTTAGTAGGATACACCCTGCTAATGAACTAATTGTTAGCAGGGTGGGTTGCTAATAATTAGCAGATTTATTAGCAAGCCTGTTTGGATTCATAGCTGCTAATTTTAGCAGCTAACTATTAGTGCTAATGGATCCAAACTGACCCATAGTTGGTATTTCCTCCATTTTGCTATATTTGTGCACAACCCATCATGCGTACAGACGAATCAACCACTAAATCTTAAAAACAATTAATAAAAATTTACTATACATACCTTTATTAAATGACATAGCACAACTACTCAACCCCTTTCAAAGAATTCAAGTTGGTGTGTTGAGTAAAAGAATTGCGACGACTACACTTTAGATTCCCTCAATAGACAAATATATTAAAATGGATACTCCCGATGCCATGAACAAATATAGCGAAATAGAGGGAATAATTTAGTATGGATTAAATTTAATTTTTAATATGGTATGGATAAAATCTCATTTTACATATTATTCAAACAATATTCACATGTCTACCAAATAAAATGTCGAATTCAATTAATACTCTTTTTTTGTTCAATTTGGACAATTGTAATCCACACGTACATTAAACAACATAGTGATGTTTTGAATTATATTCAACAACTAATATCTATCTATCTATCTATCTATTATATTATTAAAGTAAAGACAAAATAAGCCATCATGTTAGCTCGTAGTTAGTAAAAATTACCACCAGTGGCGGAGCCAGAAAAATTTGGGAGCCCGAGCAAGCTAGTAGAGGATGTCGACGAACTCCTTGCCGGATTCGTCCATCGTCGCGCGCCACTCCGGGGCCTCCAATGGCACATCGTCGTAGACCCGTTTAAGCTGAAAACATCGTCAAATGCATTTGCAGTTCTTGTAGTACTTAAACATTTGTGGTTAGCCGGTTCCTCGATGACAAGCTAGACGACTTGAACTTTGGTGGCTTGGTCGACGACCGCGGGCTCTGCGAGCTCCCAGACGTGTTTGAGGTCTTGCTGATGACCACGTCGGGCAGCTTCCCGACCCACAGATTGTCGAAGATCCTCTCGCGACCGCGACGACAGCGACAACCTGCTGCTCTAGTTTGGGATGCTGCTCCTCGTCAGCCGCCGGCCATCGTCACAGGCAGGAGGTGGGCCGTGACACGGGCAGCCTCCCCTATCAGTTATAATCTTGTTGGTACAGTCTGTCTTGTTTTAGTATATGCTTTAGTTGCGTTTTCAGTATTGTTTCGTTTTGGGCCGTATTGCTTCAGGAGTCCGAAGTAGGTAGGAGATACAAAAACGGAAAAACGAATTTGAGTTGGAGTCGGTTTTACTTGTAACAGATCGATTCGGTTTGGAATACAGTGACTATATAAGAAATACGGAAAAGCTAGCTGCACTCTGCAGTATCGCCAGGCAAAAAGAAAAACAATCTATGCTGATTTGGTTGATCTGCGGAAGTATTACCGGAGGTGTTACTGTTTCTCTTCCGGAAATACTAATCGTCGTTTTTGATTCGCAATTAACCTAAGTGGTGGTTTTCTGTCTGAGTGCTGCTACTGCAAGATAGTTTGATATCTTCAGAACTGTTTTTGGCGATTGATAAATTGCTATTCTGGGGAGACTTCTAACATCCCCTCCACCCCTGTGCGACGCCAGTGAGCCAGCGCCTGCTCTGCCCCGGGAGTTGGCTCTACCGCTGATTACCACGTTAAACAAAGGAATATAAGTGTGTTTATACTGTAGCATTAGAGTTATATAACAAGTACAACCCTATGTTTAAGTATAAACATATGCATGTATCGAGTGTCTAGCCACATAGTTGCCTGAAAATTTTAGCTAGCTATACACTGAACTAGGTGATTTTCCTGCATAATTGCACAGCTAGATACTACGGTATATATATGTTTTCTGTAACCGATCTAATAGGCTAGATACTAAACTTCCTGAATAATCGACACCATTATAATCTGGGAGCACCAAACTAATTAAGCCTCTTAGAGCTTTCTCTTTTTTTCCCAATTACGATAAGAATTTTAGCCTATTAGAGTGAACAAGGAAGCTTTATTGCATTTTAATAATACAATCGATTGATTGAATACGAGTGCTTAATTACTAATTGAAAATAGCAATATACAGGAAATTTTGTATCCAATTTACACTCTAATGTGCCATAAGACTAATGCATGTTACATCATTATTACGTAATTGCACATTCGCATTAAAAAGTGATTAATAATATAAAAATGAAAAATGCCAAATATAAATTTTGAGATTCTAAAAACTCAAAACTCACAATTTCGTATTTCATTTTTTGTTGATTTTTTAGTATTTAGGATTGGAAATACAATTCAGAATTTTGTTCAGAATTTGTCTATAAATTCTATACGCGAAAAATGGATATTACTGTACAATCCATGGACTATCGACTAGTCTGTCTTTGATTCAATATTGATTACCATGTCTGCCCTGTCGTATATCATATCATCACTTCATATACGATAGCACTGTCATAGCAGATAATTACCTTATTTGATTAGGCTGTCGATGATAATGGAATGCCATAAAATCCGCATTATATGTGGCAAGTTATAGTTGATCAACAACAATCCAGTCGGAGATATATTACACACGTGGCGGACTAAAGAGTTTAACTAACAGGCCAGTCAGTTCATTTGGATAATATGTGACAGTGTTCGCAGCTATGACGGTACCATTAGCCACTATTTAATCATATGTGACGGTCTACATGTAGATAATATTACCTGTCATAAAAAACCCGAAGCCTTGTAGTGTTTCCAAAGGACCCAAAAAATATTGGTCGTTGCTATGCAGGATCGGAATGAGTATCTAGCTTGGGTCCATTGCAGCCGATCAGGGAGGATGATTGAGCTAAGGACTGCTTCGGAGATCCGTCAAACAGAAAGCTTAAGCCAATTGCGGATAGTGCGGGAGCTCGAGCGCGTGAAGAATGACTGAGTGGGGGCCGTTTTATATAGAATGGTAAAAATTTGAAGCGGCGGGAAATGAATCTCAAAAGACGCAAGCAGTTAAAACGCACTACACACATGTCAGAAAATTACGGCGTAATTAAAGCAGTAGTTACTATATGAAGTTTAAACGGTTAGCCAACGGAGAATAAGCCGATAGTTGTAATTTTTGAAAGATAACAAGTCATCTCTCAAACATGGGGGTCATATGTTTGCACCAGAATTTGGCAAGTCTAGTCAAAATCGGCAAGAAAGTCAAACCTGCGGTAACTAACAGGCAATTTGGAAAGACTTGAAGATATTTGGCAACGGCAAGATCTTTGAGGGAAAGCTATCCGAAATAAGATCGAAACGAATCAGGTTTTGTAACGTGTTGTAATAGAACATGATCGGCCGATGGGTATAAAAGAAGGGCCAAAGCAAGCTGCGAAAGGGATCCAACACAATCAAACACCAATCTACATTACTTTTTCCTGTCAACTAGGAGTAGTTCTTGTAATTTAGTCTTTGTAATTCGATCTTGATCAATAAAGTTGTGCATCACCGATTGTTGATCTTCTTCAAATTACGCCTCAGGTTCGATTTATTCTGATTTTGTCGCGCATCGCCTTCTTCAGAATCGATCTACCTTTATCCTCTGATTAGCCTTAATCGATTAATTAGATTTACCCTTTTTTCGATTTCATCAGCTTCAAGCTGATTGAGTCTAAGCCGATTGATCTCCACGATCGGCTTTGAGTGAATTTTATATTTTTACCTTGTCGATTACAGGTCAAATCGACCGGCACGCTCTTAACCAGGTGTTCGTCTGGTATACTGTTATCAGAAACCCTACTTCAAGTGTTTGACGCCAACACAACCTTACCAATATAGTCATTTTTATTGAAATTACGCGTATGCATAATAGATTTGAACACAAAATACATAACATTGAAAATATAGAATAAAATAGGATCAAAGTGGGTGCTTGCCTTGCTCGTTGAACTCTTCGCCTTACTCTGGTTCATTGGTAGGTTTTTCCAGAACGGTATCTACACGCGAAATATTAGATAGCACAAATAAGAGCCAATTGAATATAAACATAGTCCAAGCATAAATATTTTTGTAGATTATAAAAGTTCATAATTTTATAAAAATTTATAAACCAGTTTAACTAAATTTGGAGTTGATATGCAAAAGTTATATTTATTTTAGAGATGAAGGCGTCTTTTCTAAAATAAAATTGGTTTTTCTCCTGGTCAGGCTGACGGTCCTACCTGTCAGAATTTTATTATTTTAGCGAAAAACTGACATGCAGTGTCTACATATCAGTGGCACGGTTCTAAAAACCAAATTTTATTATAAATCTATTCCATTAACACTACTGCGGATCGGGCATGCACAAGCGGTTCAAAACCGCTTTGAGAAGCGGTTTTAGAACCGCTTGTAAGCAACCGCGAGTGATACCCCTTCGAGTATCACAAGCGGTTCCCCGAACCGCTTGTGGTTTGACACTTCCACAAGCGATTGGTGTTACCAACCGCTTGTGGAGAGGTTCTCTCCAAAAGCGGTTGGTCTTACGAACCGCTTGTAGAGAAGCTCTCTCCCCAAGCGGTTGGAGTTACCAACCGCTTGAGAAGAGTTTGACAGCATAGCGTTTTGATTATATTCAATATAGAATATGTTTTCAGTGGGGTTTTTGATATAGATTTTGACAATTAAAATAAACAGAACTACATGAGTTTTTTTGACACAATTAAATATATATTATTCATGCGTACTCATTAAGATAATTACAGGTTCAATTACAGAAAAATAGAACTTACTAGACTAAAAAATGAACAAGTTGATGAGCACATGAAATAATAAGCCACTTTTACAAGTTTAAAAGAATAAAAGGGCGAATCTTGAGCTCATTTCTTGCGTGCGTCGCTCTTTGTGCCCTTGGTCGACGTCGATGTCAGCTCACCTGTCCTTATTTCAGGATAATCTCTCCAACCATTTGCGTGGAACTCGCCTTTAGTGGATACAATCTCGTCGACAATAAAGCCGATGAGTTGTTCTTGGATTGCTGCAACCCGGTGCGGCGGGATCACGCCTTGTACATCGATGTTGGGCTGACAAAGCGGGAAGTAAATAAATCTCTGGACATGTAATTAAAGTGTAAGTACTAAGAAATTGACATGTACACTACCTCGGCGTTGGTTGTCGGCACATCACCGTGGGTAATACTTTGCATATAGTGGCACACATAATAGCCACATAAGTTGTTTCCACCCATCTGTTGTAGAACCTGCGATGAAATTTGAAAAGAAAACGATTATGGGGATGAAAAACTGTTACGGCATATTAATATTCTTTAATACGTACTCGAGTGCTTATTTGTACATCAAATTCGTTCTCGAAATGTCCTTGTTGCTTCTTTCGAAACCTTGCGAATGCCCTGTGTGATGCGTTAGTATATATGAATAGTAATTATCAGAGTTGGAATCAGCAAGGTATTTCAATATATATAATAAGGAAAACTATCGTATATATATGCGCTATATATACCGCTTAGGGTGTCAATGATAAATTGATATTTTTTACCGAGTCCTTTTGAGTCTTGAACAACGATTTGGTCGCTATCAAGCTTGATGACAAGAAGGATCCAAAGAAACTTATTCATGTATTGCAACATATATGTAACTAGCTAGTAGTATTATAAATGCCTTGGAAAATATAAGAACGAGAGGTTGTATATATACGTACTCGAAGTTGAAGGGCAGAAGTATGTACGATTTGTAGTGCTGTCCCAAGAATGCATCGAGAATGTAATCTTCAATATCCTTTCGGTTGTATCCAAAGACGAACTCGTTAACAATCACTGGGTCGATGAAGCCCACGTTGAAGATATTCTCTTTTCTACATCGTTGTATCTCCATTCTACATAGAAAGGTATAAGTTTAAGAGTTGCAATTTTATTGTACGAGGAAGCACACGGTAAAGGTATGAGCTTGACACTTATAGGCACCAGCAGCTCATGAGAGACACGTTGATGGCGTCGGCATGGTAAATATTGTATAAGTCGTCAAATTCGAGCCATAAGGTGTTGTCCCCACGATAAAAATCATCTTCTTTGATACGGAGGGGAACATCGTTCTTCCTTGAGCGGACTCTGTCATGTACCATTCGTGAAATTGCCGCATCTTGGTTGGCAGATCCTTTATCTCATTTGGGTCAATCAGCTCCCGGCCCAACTGAAATTGCCGTCTGACCTTTGTTGCCATTGGGATATCATTTATTAATCCAAGAGCTGCAGCTGTGGATCTGAGTCCTGCCTCCTTCATAAACCTCTCGAGGTTCTCCTGATCTTGGTCTCTCTTCTTCTTCTTTGCCGCCGCCGCCTGACCACGTTTATTCATCTTTGTAGCCTTTATTATTGTCCGTTTATAGTTGGACGGCACAGGCAGCGGCTTTGCACGGCATGTCGCGAAGTGTTCCGCCACTTTTGGATCAGTTGGTACCTTTGGCTCTACCTTCTTTTTTGCGAAGTGTGCAGCCAATTCTACTTTAGTGACTGCGTCACTCTCCTCCTTATTCATATCATATGCCCTCTTTGGAGGTTCCTTTAACCTTGTCGATCGGCTGGACTCCGCCTTCTTGGGAGTAGGTGGAGGAGCCTTAATTCTGCTATTGAGCTTCTTCCTCGGAGGAGATGGTGGAGGCGTGGTTTTCCTGGGGGGTTCTTTTTTGTTTGAGATGCTGGTGGTGGAGTAGGGCTTCTGCGTGGAGCGGGTGGTGGAGGAGGCGTGCTCTGTTTTACCGGCGAGGCATTGCGTGCAGGTGACGTTGGAGGAGGTGTGGGTTGCCGTGGTGGAGATGACACGTCCACACCATCTGGAAATATGATGTACCGTTTGCGCCAAAGGAAGATATTGTGGAGGGCCTGTCCAAGCTTGGTCACGTCGTCGCCTCCATGAATATCGAGGTGAAGTTCTTCAAATCCGCCAAGACCTCCTCCACCGCGACCTTTGAGTAACCCGGGGTATCTCGCTGCGATGGAACATCCGCCCGCTCCACCGGATATGCCATGCAGTAAGCCACCTTGATGGAGAGGTTACGCGCATCAACGTGTAGCTCACACTGGCGGCGAACCCTTATGTCATCCACGGGATAACGGGCTAGCAAGTTGTCCACTTCAGGGGCCCTGGTGGACGCGTACCTACTCCGCCGCGTGGAGGGGCTGATCACGGCGTCCGGCTGATTGCTTAGACCTAGTCCTTGAAGCTTGCTGAGGGCAATTTGTACTTGTTGCGCAACTATATCGCCGATGCTAGCCTGGGTTGCTCTGAGCTCTTGTTCCAATTGGTACACTTTATATGATTCTCTTGTTTTGTTTCTATGTCGGCTCCTGTACGTATGTGCATCCTTGGCGAAACCATACTTCCATGGCGTTAGCTTGCCCATACCTCGTGTCCGTCCTGGGTGCTCAGGATTTTCAAGGGCATGTGTTAGCTCGTCATTCTCCCTGTCTGCCACCAATGTACCTGCCTGAGACTGCTCGACAGCTTGTACAATCCTTTGGCCAACCTCTTGTACTCCTGGTGCCATCACCAAACTGCCGTCATCTGAATGACACATGAATCAATTGCGCAGGCGATCTTCCCACAAAGCGGTAGCCGGTGTGACGTCCTTCGCCATTAATTCTTCCTCCCGCTTCTCCCATTTTGATACAGCCTTGAGGTAACCACCGGTGCCAAGATGATGGTGGTATTTCTTCATCTGTGAATTGGCCTTGTTCTTCTGACTTGCGGCCTGGCCTTCAGCTGACAGCTTGAACTCATCGAATGCTTCCCAGTGATCTGCCAACTTTGGAAATTGGTTAAAGTTGGGTCTTTCTCCCTTCTGCACATACTTGCGGCTGAGAGACGTCTTCCACGCCTGAAACATTGTTGCCATCTTCTTCAAAGTGAATTTCTTGGCCTTGTCTTCGGACCCTTGAGGAAATGTGAAATTTTCCATAATATCTTGCCAGAGCAGGTCCTTGGTAGCTTGAGGAACTTCGGCCCATTTTCTGATGCTAATTGGGACGTGATCCCTCACGTGGTAACCGCAAGCGTTGTTGTATGGCCCAACTGCTAAAATAGGGGTAACCGGCATCCCTTCGTTGTTAACATCGGTAAACACGTGCTTTGTGGATGGCTTCTTGTTAGGTCCCCGATGCTTGGATTGGTTGCTCGATGTACGGGGCTTGAAACACATAAACATATGTATAAACGTGTCTGAGTGTATTATATTAACGAATTGCGATTAATTAACATGTCTATGGGGATTATATTCTTCTGGCTATACCTCATCTGGCGGAACCAAGTGTTACTGAACTCGCCGCTCCAAAGATCAATGGCTTCATCACCGCAATTTCAATGGCCTCACCGGAACCAACATTAGCCTCAGCGATGGAGTCCAGCAAGAACTGTTCTCCCTCATCGAAAATAGGGTCACCACGTCCTGGTTGCGCCATCAATCCTAATTCCGAAAAAATGTTGACATAAATATCATATTACTTTGAAACAACCATATTACAGATTACAACACAAGCATATTATTAAAAAAATTTCTACACCAAGCATTAAGTACTACGGCGTGTTGGAACTAGCCCAAGGATCAAACACGAACTCGTGGACACAAGGACAGCGTGTTGGAAAAGAAGAAAAACTATCATGACTTACGTGAAAGACAGAGCACAGAGGACCAATACACACATTTTACATACCAAGAATACAAAATCAATGTGGGCATTATGCATGCACAGAAATCAGAACATCCTTGTGGGCATTTCACCGAACATCTTGTGGGCAGCCGAATTAGAGAGGGGGGACGACGCGTGCAAAGTTGTACCTCAGTCCTCCTGGGTGGAATGGCGGTGTGGCGGCGGTTTGGTGGCGGAGGAGGCGTCGGCGAGGTGGCGGAGAAGGCGCCGGCGGGGTGGAGTGGTGGCGGCGACGAGGGCACCAGCGCGGGGTCGACTGGCGCGGGGGTGGAGTGGCGCCGGGATGGTTGGGTGGCGGAGGAGGGCGACGGCGTCGACGAGGACGGCGGCGCGGGGTCTCGACGGAGGTGACGACGGTGGCGGTCGGAGAGACACAGGAGGCAGCGGCGCGCGCGTGTTCTCGAGCGGGGACTTAGAAAATTTGGAGTGTGAGAAAAGGGCGGGGCGTGTAAACTTTATACAAGGAGCACTTCTACAAGCGGTTTTTAGAACTAACTGCTTGTAAAATATCTCTACAAGCGGTTTTAGAACCAACCACTTGTAGAGGGAGAAATTCTACAAGCGGTTGATATTACTAACCGCTTGTAGATGGATGACTTCTACAAGCGGTTGATATTACTAACCGCTTTTGAATGTTGCGTTCTAGAAGCGGTTCTTTTCTCAAACCGCTTCTGAATGTTGCGTTCTAGAAGCGGTTCTTTTCTCAAACCGCTTCAGTTTAATTTTAGAATTTTTAAAAAAGCTCTTACAACTTTAGTTTCATTCCATAATTTTTAAAAAATGCTTTTAGCAATTTAGTTTCATTCCATAATTTTTAAAAAATGCTTTTAGCAATTTAGTTTCATTCCATAATTTTTTTTAAAAAGCTTTCAGCACTTTAGTTTCATTCCAGAATTTTGGCACTTTACATTCATTCCAAATAAACACTTCATACAGTAGAAGACCCGTATTACATATACATAGTTCATACAGTATGGGTACATCCTAAGTAGTAACGTACTTTGTCTTTACATGTGTTCCTTCATTATGATCACGACGTATGAAAGGAGTATCCACGTCTGTGTCATTGAGGAGGCTTATGTCGACATCCACAGCGAAAGGAGGGATCTCGTCGAACTAACTATACTCTTCCTCGTCTGTGACGTCCTCAACTCCAACAATCCTTCGTTTGCCTTGGAGAACCACGTGTCGCTTTGGCTTAGTACTACAATCTTTCTGCTTCTTAGGTTTGCTTGACATGTCCATTACGTAGAAGACCTGTCTCACATCGTTCGCGAGGACGAACGGTTCGCGCCTATAGCCAACTTGCGTGAGGTCCACGATTGTCATACCGTATTTGTCGACCTTCACGCCGCTTGAAGTCAGTTTGACCCATTGGCACTTAAATAGAGGGACCTTCAAAGGTCCATAGTCAAGCTCCCATATCTCTTCTATGAAACCATAATATGTATCCACCTTGCCTTTGTTGTCTTCGGTGCCTATACGGACACCGCTATTTTGGTTGGTGCTCTTGTTATCCTGGGATCTGGTGTAGAATGTGTAACCATTTATCTCGCACTTTGAATGTCACGATTTCACTAGATGGTCCCCGAGCCAAGCGTTGCAACTGTTCATTGTCTGACCCTTTCAAAAGGATGTACTTTTGTAACCAAGCGCTGAAAGAATCCATGTGCTTCAGTGTTATCCAATCCTCAGATCTCTTTGGGAAATCGCGGCGTAGAATACTCTTGTGCTCAAGGACATACGGGGCCACTACAGTTGATTGTTTCAAAACCGTGAAATGTGCTTGCTTAAATGTAAGAAGATCATTGCATGCAATTGCTTTCCTTCCTAGTGTCCCTTTTCCCTGTATCCTCCCCTCATGGCGTGATATAGGGACGCCGATCGGGTTTAGAACATTAATGTAATCTACACAAAACTCAATCACCTCTTCTGTCCCATAACCCTCGGCAATGCATCCTTCCGGACGAGAACGGTTACAAACATACTTCTTTAGCACACTCATGTACCTCTCGAAAGGGAACATGTTGTGTAGATACACGGGTCCAAGAATACCTATCTCTTTGACAAGGTGAACAGTGAGATGAACCATAATATCAAAGAATGCAAGAGGAAAGATCATCTCAAGACTAACCGCACTTTGTACCACGTCATCCTGCAGCTTACTTAGTTTATCTGGGTCGATGACCTTCTGTAAAACCGCGTTGAAAAAAGAACACAGCTTTGTGATTGTCCCCCGTACCTACTCGGGCAGTATGCATCTCACAGCCACTGGGAGCAACTGTGTCATTAATACAAGACAGTCATGGGATTTCATGTGTACGATTTTATTCTCTTTCGTGTTTATGAGTCTCTTTACATTCGAGGAGTATCCGGAAGGGACCTTCACACTGTTCAGGAACTCTATCACGCTTTTTTTCTCTTCTTTGCTTAGAGTGTAGCTCGCAGGATGTAGGTAATGTTGTCCTTTCCTCTCTTTTCGGGATGTAGGTCATTCCTCGCCCAAGAGTTCAAGGTCCTTCCGAGCTTGCGGTGTATCTTTCGATTTTCCGTACATATCTATGTAGCCTAGCAGGTTCAAGCAAACATTCTTCGTGATGTGCATGAAGTCAAGTGAGTGACGAACCTCCATGACTTTCCAATAAGGCAAGTCCCAAAATATTGACTTCTTTTTCCACATGGGTGCATGACCATCCTCATTCTGCACATGTTTGCTTCTAGGACCCTTTCCAAATACTACTTTCAAATCCTTTACCATAGCAAACACACGTGGCCCACTACGATGCTGAGGCCTTGCACGAAGGTCTGGTTGCCCGTTAAATTTCATGCCTTCCTTCCGCAACGGGTGACTCGTAAGAAGAACCCTACGGTGACCCATGTACACAACCTTCCGAGAGTTTTTCAGGTACATGCCGTCCATTTTATCTAAGCACTGGATGCAGGCTCTATATCCTTTGATAGTTAGGCCGGACAGGTTACCGAGAGCAGACCAGTCATTGATTGTTACAAATAACAATGCACGTAGGGTGAAATACTCCATTTTGTACTCATCCCATACCCTTGCACCATCGTCCCACAACGTCACAAGATCTTCAACCAATGGTTTCAGGTAGACATCGATGTCATTTCCAGGTTGCTTGGGGCCTTGGATCAACAACGGCATCATGATGTACTTTCGCTTCATGCACAGCCATGGAGGAATGTTATAGATATGTAGTGTAACAGGCCAGGTGCTATGGCTGCTGCTCAATTCTCCGAAAGGATTCATCCCATCGGTACTCAACCCAAACCTTATGTTTCTCACCTCATCTGCGAAGTACGGGTACGTCCGGTCGATTTTCCTCCACTGTGAGCCATCTGCAGGGTGTCTAAGCATCCCATCGTCCTTACGCTCTTCTTTGTGCCAACGCATCATCTGGATCATGCGCTTTGTTAGCAAACATACGTTTCAATCGGGGGATCACAGGGAAATACCACAACACTTTAGCTGGGGGTCTCTTCTTACGCTCCCCATCTATTTCACTTGGATCGTCACGCTTCACCTTATACCGTGATTCTCTGCACACTGGACAAACATCCAAATCATCATACTCATTACGATACAGGATACAATCATTAGGACATGCGTGTATCTTCTGTACTTCCAATCCCAAAGGACAGACGACTTGCTTGGCTTCATATGTAGATTCAGGCAGATTGTTATCTTCTCGAAGCAACTTCTTTACGAGTGATAACAACTCATCGAATCCCTTTATCCGACACACCATTTGTAGCCTTCCATTGCATGAGTTCCAGTGGTACGCAGCTTTTTGTGGCCCCGCCTACGCTTGGGTACAAAGGAGTTATGTGGTCCTCTAACATGCGCTGGAACTTCTCGAACTATCTTTCATCCGTAGTCTCCTCTCCATCACGCAAAGATCCGGTCTAGCTCATCATCACCAAAGTCACCAAGTGTTTCTTCCACGGAACAGTATTGCGTGCCGTCCAGGATATTGTCGAATCCATCTTCCTCTTCCTCGCCTTCTTCATCGTCTTCCTGGCTAATCACCTCAACTTCACGATTTGGATGTTTGTCCAGTGTGCAGAGGTTTCATGCCAATCTACACAAGGACAACATATGAAGCTGCTTGGAGGCAAGAATGCAACGGCCACATCGAGAAAAGCCTGCACGCCATCAATGAACTCTCTCGAGCGACGGTCCGCATTGTACATCCATTGCCGATTCATCTACACCAAGTTATAATTTCATTAAAAATTATAACAAATTTTGTTACAAAAATTATAACCTAACTTAAATTTCGTTACATTTAAACCCAACAAAAAAAAGCTCCATCTACACCGTCATCCAATTAAAGACCTACCTTTCTAATTATTTTGTATCCCTTCCTACCTTTGTAATTATTTTTTATCCTTCTACATGTTTTTCTATTTTATTTCATACACCAATAATTACTTCCTTGCAATGTTGTACCTAGATCTCCCCCAACTTATTGTGATATTTAAGATTCTAAAGCTAACAACCACCTAGATCTAAAGCTTCTAATCACCTTTACCTTGTAATGTCATTTTTTGAACTAGATCTCCACCCTACATCTTCATACAACAACAGAAACTAGGCATAGAAAACAAATTTTCGATCATGCTTAAAAAGTTCAAGATTTCTCCACAACCATTGAAAAAAAATAGCAATATCTAGGTGAGAAGGATGTTCACATGATGTTACTAACTTTGAAACACTTAATTTGGAGCTAATCAGCTCCAATTAAAAATTTGAACAGCACCTCCCCAAGAACAGCGCTGGGCCGGCCTTATCTGTTCGATCGTACCTCTGCTGGCTCATAGAGGAAGAAGGGTTTAAATGCGTTGCGCGGGAGGTCTTCCAGAAGCGGCTTGAGACACGAACCGCTTCTGGATGTTGCGTTCTAGAAGCGGTTTGAGACTAGAACCGCTTCTAGAATGCAACATCCAGAAGCGGTTTGTGTCTCAAACCGCTTCTGAAATGTTACGTTCTAGAAGCGGTTCTTTCCTCAAACCGCTTCTAGAATGCAACATTCAGAAGAGGTTCGTGTCTCAAACCGCTTGTGAAATCCCTCTCCGGACCGTTGCCAACGAACCGCTTCTAGTGCGAACATCACAACGGGTTCGCACCAAACCGCTTCTAATAGGCCGGTTGTGATGCCCAGTTCTGTAGTAGTGTAACATACTTTGGCCCACATGTCATTGACTCATTAGACTTAATCGGAGTTAAATTATTTGAACTAAGCTTAACCATAGTCATTAGTGCTAATCACCTTTATGACATGGTGGGCCCACATGTCAAGAAGAAGTGAACAGTGCTGGGAGGTGCTGGCCGTCTCGTTACCGAGCTCGCCGATGGGAATATGGCGACGGAGCAGCCTCAAGGATCAGCAAAATGGAATGGTGGGGTCCATCTGCTCCTTTGGATGGTGATGCCGATCGGAATGGTGGTCAGAGATTGTAGGTGCTATGGTGAAGGAAGGACTACAAGATGATGCGCATTAGCTTGCACACATGTCAGAGATGGCCCAAAAGCAAGGAGTCAACAAGGAGCTCACTGGAGCAGCATAAATCGACAGTAATGGCATCGACGACAGAAAACAAAGGAAGAGTGCAGTGTCAGGGATTCACTATTGATCCTAGGGAATTAAGTGAGAGGTTAGTAGACGTAGATGGTGGAACACAAAGTAATGTGGAAGAAAAGGGGAGGAGCTCACCGGAGCAGCATGGAACATAATGGTTGATTGGGTGCATTTGTGGGAGATGATGAAGATGGTGGCAATACGACTCGGCTCCAACTATGATGTTAAACACAATGAGGGGCAAAAATAGGGCTCAACAAAGAAGATGATGCGAGTGTTGAGCAAAGAAGCTCACTAGAGTGGCAATAGTGGGGTGTCATGCTCACCAGCGTTGAGGAAGACAACGTTGTTCCCGCCAATCCACTAGACCAAGTGCTCTGGTCCTTGGGAGGAAAGCCAGGAATGGCGAGCTGAACGACATGACTTGCAAGGTGAGGCTTAAGTAGGGACAAGAAGGCCGCTGAGAGGTCACGAATTCTCGATGGTGCACGGCAAGACAGGATGGTGAGACGGTCGGCACAAGTTTTCTCCTCTACTAGCGACAAAAGGAAAATGACAAGGGAGAAGGAGATGCTATGCGGCGATGGGACGGAATGGGTAGGTGTGCATGGTTGACCATGTACGGTCAGCTCGGTCGGGGTGCCATAAGACGTAGCTGTCTGGAAGGTAAATAGGCGCACACGGTGCTTTATAATGGCAAGGTGTCGAGCAAGGTCTGCGGCGAGGCCCCCTTGGATCCACAAGTCAACGGCGAGGTGAAGAGGGTGACAGCAAGCACATTTTCAGCCTAAAACCCACATCTCTTATAAAAAAACCCAAAAAGCTACGGCTCCCAGTCAGTTTGGCTTGCTTGTCAGAACGCGCTTTTCCATCATTTTCAGTCTATTTTGTCGCTGGCTGTGCAGTTCTGTGTGAAGGCTTGGAGGCTTGCGCTCTGCTTTAAACTACTATCTGGGTCATCCTATACATATGGAGTTGGGTTTTTGATCATGTGTCTCCTAATTAAAATCTTTTACTCAGAGGCAGAAATATGCAGTTAAACAAAAAGGTCAGTACACTATTAAGTCATGCGCACCGTTGGATACTTCCGATAAGCTGCACAGCAGTCACCATTTTCTCAGCAGTCATGCTGTAGACCTCCAAAGATACTTCATGCTTGTCTAACAAACAAACACGCTGATAGTCAAATTGAATTTCGAATTGAAGTATATTCTTCTTGTCGGGACCCGAATATGCAAATTCGGACTCTCTGTGTATACGCACTAGTGCAAGATCACGCTAATGCACATAGTGGCAACACAAATGAATATCACAATCATACACAGTGAAAACATAATAAAAGACTTCATTTATTAAATATAAGATAGTTGATTGACTTTATAGTCGACCTTAGATCATTACGCTATACAGAGCTTAAACTCTAAAAGTAAAACAGTAGCGGAACAGAAACTTCGTAGATAATCCATCAATATGTCACAAGCAACTGACAAGATTTGCATCCTAGAAATTCGCCTCCTGTTGATACTCGGCCAGAGCAGGTATAGACTCTTCTTCAACTAATGATGTTGTTGTAGCAAGAGTGAATATATAAAGCACTCAACAAATTGTGCACAGAATGCAAGTTTAATATAACTATATGCAAGGCTCGTTCCAAATGAATGGTTATCATGGTAATTTTACAATAAAGCAACATTTACAAATGAATACAATAAATAGATTGAAATGATAGTAAAGCAAATAACAATAATAAGTAACTTTCAAATATTTCTCAAGAATAAACTGGCACACAGGCTTAAACATCTTCCAATATTTTCAATGGCACTCAGCCTTCCTTCCTAAGTTTTATTTTACAAAATCTAACCCTTGACTGAAATTTTCGAGCATTTTCCATAACCAGGGGAACGACTATCCGACTAGATTTACACTCTGAAGAGGTTATGCACTTTACCCACAAGATATGATTAATCTTATACTGTCGGTCATTACACATACCTATCGACGTGTGACTAAGAAGATCATAACAAAACTTTCAAAAACTCTATCCAAACGTAGACTCTCCCGATAAGCCTGAACTCACTATTCCTTCCCTCATATAGGAGTGACTCATTGTTGGACTAGGAACAATTCTTGTTCAAGATGTGAGGCCACTGCACACACCCTTCTCTGACAGCATACATGTTTGGTCTTCCACCTGAGGCATCATATGTCAAGACTCGGTAACTTATTGAGTTAGGTCTGGCCCATAACAGACATGTGCTTACATTATTAGCCCAGTTCAATAGCTTGCAAGGTTAAGTCCTTAATTGACCGAGCCAAGACTTCCAATCAGTCGTATCACTCTCACTCACATATCAATGTACAAACTCAATGTCACACAGACCCACTATGGCATATATCCTCTTGCCAATTGCCCCAGTCTAAATTTACCACCCCAGTTGATTATTGTGTAACACATGCTATCAACAACCTAGCATTATTGTCTGACAACATATGATACACCTTTTCATAAAAAATATTCCATATTCCATTAGTCAAATTGAATTTGCACTTCTAAAAGACATCAGTTATACATGGCATGGCTAAGCAAATTATACACGATCTAATCAACCCACGTTGGCATCTATTAGCAACCTACTAATAATTATACATCCTAGGGTGATAAATAATCATGACATACAGATGACAAGGCAGGCATAATCCAATTGGGTTAAATAACTAAATCCCAAATTAATGAAAACAATTCTAAGCATAAAATGACATGTAGTAATTTAAAACAATATAGCATTTGCAAACCACGTTCAACATGATCAAAACACAACTTTTCTTGGAAGAGCTCCTATTCTTGGTCTGGACCTTGAGCTTGAGTTAACGCTTCACCCTCAAACACTTCGGGTACTTCAACGTCTATGTGAATCGAGAGAAATAACAAACAAATAGAAACCAGAGAGCAAGCAATCTCCAAAAATAAAATAAAATTCACCATTAAATGGATCTTGAATTTAAATTTTTTTAGAAACTTGAATCATCTCAATCGGAACTCGTATGAAGAAGAACGGGCTCCCAAAAGATTCAAATAAAAGAAAAAAAAAACAGAAAAAGAGAAAATCCGAATTTTCCAATTTATTTTCTAGAGGAAAAACTATTTATGACGTCATTTTGACATCAACGATCAATTTCTCGAATAAAAAAAATCCTTATTAGGCTGTGTGAGACCCCGTTCTTATGAACAGGAACCTCCATGTGATTACTATGCCATTCCCTGGATCAGTAGCTAGCACTCACATGTTTACAACAATTGGAATCACAACCATACAACATAATATTAAGCGGAAGCTATTATTTAAAGAAAATCTTGCAACTCAGAGATATAGCAGCAAAAGAAGCAAGGTCTTGTAGTGTGCCCATCCAAAACCCGCAGGCAACTGACAAGGCATAATCCCTAGAAAGATTCGATGAAGAAAATCCCGCAACCTGCGATGAAAAGGAATCCTCGAGGCTTCGACAACTTAACCACCTAAAAACCACATATAAGCAAGGGTGAGTACTTTCGTACTCCGCAAGACTTAGCAAAACCTATATAATATGCAGGCCATTTCAAAGGAGGCTACTACAGTTAATTTGCATAAAGCAGAATTGACATTGTAAAACAAGTTATTTGCAAACGGAATTTGTAAAAGCATAATTGACTGATATGAAATAAGTAAAGCATAAGTAATATTCACAACCCATCGTGAATATCGAATAATCTAGAAATGGAATCCAATAATATCGATCCTTTGACATGAAACAAAAGCTGCTAACAAGTTCCAAACCAAAACCCAATTTTAGAAAATACCAAAGCATTCTAACATTGGAATGACTTCACCAAGTGTCCATAACCGTGGACACGGCTAATCGATTAGATTTACACTCTGCAGAGGTGTACAGCTTTACCCACAAGGAATGATCAACCTCTTTTGCCAGATCAGTTAACACACTTCCTTTGGTGTGTCGGCAAGGAGATCATACAGAGCCGTTACATTATCTAGATGTGGCTTTGAACCAGCCCGGGACGTTTGACCCTCGCCATGAAAACAGAAACACTCACCCAAGACGTGGATCCTTTCACTTTACACCCAACACCACGTTTACATTCACGGCCAGCGTACACCGCTGCATTGGTATGTAGAAACCCCTACAGACAGACCGAACCGAATGCCTGTGCAATCTCCCGCCTTCCTTAGATGCAAAGCCACACCTAAACAACTTAATAGGCTAAGACCCGCCCATACAAGCCCTCGTGGTTGTACGAAATTCTTGGATCTATAGCGTCCCATTGCTCGGTCCTTAATCCGACACGGCGATACTCCACCCTAACTACGTGCAAATCCCTCTGCACCTCCGGCTATTGCCAATAATCGCCCGTATCAAAACCATAGTTTTATTTTGGGTTTTTAATCAACATACCCATAACCAACAGCTTTATTTCCAACATTTTCCATTTCTTAAGAAACAAGTTTTGATCTGATCATCATTCTCAGTTGTTCTAAAAGCATGGCTAAGCATGGATAAAAGTAATCGTATATACCCACAATGACATTAAGTAATTGTCTAAGCTCAATCTATGGGTATCAAGGTACACATGTTCATACTTATCAAGGAAGTTTCATGAGACAACAGGTATAACTACCAGCACCACAAAATAGCGAATTTACAGAAAGTAAACGCGTGCATGAAATATTTTAATAAACACAATGCAAATTAAATACTGGATCAAGATGGTCAAAGGGGTGCTTGCCTTGCTTATATATCGTTTACGACGAAGACGCGATCACAAATTGACGGAGGCAACGGCGGAGGAAGGGCGTTGAATTCTACACGTCGATTGATCGGAAAATAGCAAATAATAAACTTCAATAAAGGCGAAAAGAAGATGATGTAAAATCAAATAAAGATTCATTGCATAAACAGGGATGATTTAGGGTTTGAATTATTTACGACCTCATGAATTAGATACTTACAAATTCATATTCTTAATGGTTTTGAGATAACGAAACAGGTTTCTTTTATAGATTATCTTCTCTTGATTTACTTAATTCAAGAGGCTAAAATTATGAATTTCAGATTTACGATTTCAATTATAGATGCTAAAATTATTTGGATTAAAAGAATTAAAATACTAGTTAAGGTTACGCTAACAAAGACTTAGCTTTAAGATTTGCATAAGAAGGGTTCTTAATAGGTTATGACTGATAAGCTAGCTAATTAGATTTATTTATAGTTTTTAAGAAGATTCTGGTGATACAAATTTATTGACTACAAACTTCTTCATTAATACAATGCTCACTTATTCATTTTATAAGGTTCATTAAACATAATATTTAGGGCTATTTAACCAACATGATTTATGTGGAAAACATGATGAAATATGATTATTTCATCATAATAGTGTAGTATATACTTTGGATAATGATTCTAAACAACTTTTATGAATTATAATGTTTAGCTGAAAAGCTAAACGCGTTGCTAAAAAGCTATCATGACACTAAGTTTAAGTTGAACGAAATCGCTAAAAAGGGCTACAACTATCCTTATCATATTAGGGTTTTGCATAGCGAAAACTATATGAATCATTAGTTATAAATAAAACATTTTCTCGAACATAATAGTACATATCCTAAACATCATTTCTAAACTGATTTCCATAGTATTTGCATTTAGACGAGGGTTCTACGGATTGATGAAAAAGCTTGATAGTTCAATTTATTACTCGATAAGGGTTCACTTTTGATATTAGATTGCGACTACACCGCCTAGGATAATCTACTCATTTTCGGCATTAATAGGGCATGATATTAGAAGTAATTTAAGGTTGGTTTCATGACAAATGGCTTTTATCCGCGATACTTTTCCTATAAACGATCATTAGGGTCTAACATTATTTTATTTCAACCTAACACTAACATAAGATACTTTTGCCTAAATAGCAAGGGTACTACTTTTCAAAGCTATAGGATTTGATTTCATCAAATTTAGAGTTTATTTGCGATGGTTACAACTATTCCAATTATGAGATTATTAATACTTTAACTATTGATCATTTACTGTTTTATATAATAATATTTATATATCCTTTTATATCTGAGATCCTTGCAATGACAGAGGTATAATAAAACTGGTTTGGTTACTATTTGAATTCATTTGATCCATGTCACGATTATTTGATCTTCTATGCCATATGAATATACACTTTTACATTTTAGTTACTTCATACTTGTCATAATAATTCAATTCAAATTCATTTCTTAAATATTTTGGAAACTCAAGTATCCTACTGACATGCTAATATTTAGAAACTAATTTTACTTATTCCATATTCCTTTTATTCAAATTATGTTTATTTGAATTTTCTAATACATTGATTATAATCTTTACTAGAAGGTAATTCAAACAATAATGAAACTTAAATATTTTTATATATTTGAACTTCTGGAAGTATGAATATTTTACTAAAATTAGTTTCATTCCACCTAAAGTTTGTTTACAACTTTTAATATGTAGTACTTATTTTTGTCTCTTCTTTAAATTTGAATTTCAAATTTACCCAGTGAACATTTTCAAAATATTATTTTATATTCTGATAGAGCTATATTTTAGGTGAATTTAGAATTTTATTTCACTCAATTCGAGTTACAAAACAAAAGTGATAAGCATTTAAAGCAGCTCGGTTATGTAAATTCCAGAAAATACAAAATACGTTTTGAGTTGGAAAGCGCCTTTACCGAATGCACTCGGGATTGCTTTGGTGGTGACAAGGCGGTCCCACGCGCAGCAATGATACGTAACGTAGGAGTGGCTCGGGCTCAACGGCGACGGTTCCGCGGGTTCCGCGGAATGGGTGGCACTAGCAGAGCACCGGGGTCACGCCGCACACGTGGGTGGGTCGCTCACGGCGGGATGGCCGAGCGAGCTGCCACCGCGCATGCGGCGATGGAGGAGAAGCTCGCCGGAGAAGAAAAGCAGTGGTTCCCCGGTTGAATCGGTAATGGTTTAAGCATCTACGGGGTCAGGGCATTCCATTTTGGCGGTTGTCCGGGCCGGAGAAGCGACGGTTTGGGCTGTCACCGTCGGCCGGCCGTGGGGAAGGAAGGCGCTTGCGGCGGCGGTGATTTGACTAACCAGAGCTGCAATTGATAGGCAAGAAGTGATCACGGTGTCCTAATGGAGCTTGGTGGAGGAATTCAAAATGGCTTACTCGGTGAGGTGAATTGCTTCATGAGCTCAAGGTTCAATCTTCTCCGCAATGGCGGTGAGAAGATGTTGCAGCGTAAATTGACAAAAGTCGGGTTCGAAATGGATTAAGGTACCTTACGAAGCTCATGATTGAGTCAATTGCAAGGATTGGCACCAAATTGACAGATTTGGCTGATATCTCTTTTGCGGGTTCTCGCGAAAAAGACAGAAAGAATGGGAGCTTCGGTTTTGAGCTTGTCTCGGTGAATGGCTAGGAAGCAGGTTCGAATGAAGTTCAGAAGAACGGGGGAAGGGTCTCAATGACTCTCATCCGTATTTATGGTCGGCGGGGTGTGGTCGACAGGGTTTAAACGCAATAAAAACGGCGCTTGGCTCGTTCTTCTGGCGTTGAGGTGGCGGAAGATTTTTCCGTGTTTGGGGCAGCGCGGTATGGTGTGGGAGACGTCAAGGACAAGTGTGGCAGCATTCGCTGCTCTTGCTCGCAAGGCGCCGATGCATTGAACCAAATCGAGCTGAGTCAAACGAGAGGATGAATCGGGAGAGCGAGCAGCGTCTCCGCGCGGGGAAACAACGGGGAAGAGAGGGGGAAAGGTATGACGAACGGGGCCGGGGTCCACCTGCAGCGACCGAGGCATTTTCCGTTCCTTGCCAGCGAACCGCTACCGTCAAAAGGGTTGGCCCACATGTCATTGAGAGAAAGCGAAACAAAGGATAAGTCCGGCCGGACAGCTCCATGTGAGCATTAAAACTGCTATCAAATCGTGGTCAATTTTTCTCAAACTTTTGACTAGTTTCTACTGGTAGTTTTAACCTTCAGTAAAAACTTTAGATTAAAATACCGCATGGTTAAATTATAAAAATTCTGACACTGTAGGTTTGTACAGATTTGAATTTCGGTTTTGTATTTATTTAAAGGTTCAAACATTATTATTAATTTTTGAAACTTTTACAAGGAGTTATAAATAGGTCAAGGATGTCTCTGTAAAATTTTCAACTCAAAATATTGGGTAGTTATTTTATAGAAATTCTGACATGAGAATTTCCAGTTTTGATGGTCTCGATTCTGAATTATTAGAGGGCTCTGCTTACATGATCAATTCCTAAGATTTTTACCAGGTGTAAACACTGCACTGAGGGAGATTTGGTAATTTTTCCAGATCCAGATAATCTTCGAATATTTTTCATTAATTCTGACTAGCACTGTTTCTAGTCAAAAAGAGGTGACATTAATGTTATTTACCCATTTTTCTGTGCATAAAATTTTACTTCTTGATTTTTACTGACTTACCAGGGTGGTTAGGGTTCTATGGTAATTTTTCCAAAATTTATCTTTTACATTTTATCTTTTCATCATTATCCATTCTTTAATTCTAGTTGTTTGATTTTTCATTCAATACAAAAATCCAGGGAAAATCCAAATAAATTTCAATCATGTCAGGAAAAATCAGAAACAAAGATATTCAAATTCAAAATATGAATTTTTATATTATTCAATTTTTCGGGATGTTACAAATCTACCCCCCTTACAGAAATCTCGTCCCCGAGATTTGCAAGGACTAAATGGGTTAGGAAATTCTTTCTCGGATGTGGTCTTGTTGTTTCCTCATTTTCTTGTTTCCAGTATAGTTGCTTTGCAAAACATCGTTCTTGCGATTCCAAAGCGATGTGACTAGAATGCAGAAGATTTCTATTTGGGTTTCGCGTAAGCAGATGAGGAATATTACTAAATATCTCTTTTGATTGCATAACTAGGATTGTTAATAATGATAATCTAATTTAGAGAGTGACATGTGATATGTGTAGAATATTTGAGGGGAAAGAATTAATGTTTGTTACTCGATTCATTTGGGAAGAATTAAGTGTTATCATCAACAAATGATATTTGAATATAATGGTTGATCTGCACAATTTAACAATAGTTGACGAAATTAGATGAAAATAAATGTTATTCTAGATTGTCTTTAGATTGAAAACAAGGTAGGATAATTCCATGATTTGGGTTGAGGTAGGGGAATTATAAAATGATCCTGATGATTTAATTCACTTGATCATCTTGATAGACAGAGGGTTTTGATTTTCTTTATATTTGGTACTTATGAAAGACTATAATGTACAAAGTCAAAAGGTTGATTGTAGGGATTGCATACATAAAGGACGTTTTCGATATTACATTGAGTGTCGGGTGTAATTACATAAGGAAGGTCTTTACTTAAGCCTGACATCGCGGCAGGGGTTGTTCTAGGTACTTGACCTTTCCTAGGTCTTTGATATAGCTTGGAATCCCTGATGTCATCCTTGACGAGATGAAGAACTTTACTTGGGTAGTTTGTGATGAAGTGATGAGGTTCTTCTCGATCGACGCAAGCGGCGTTGTCCATCTTATTCGAAACAATAGAAAGATTACTCACTGATGTTATAAAACAGATAGGGAATTGATCGAGTAATGGTTAAAGATGAAAACTGGAAGTTTAGCAGTTGACATCCTACCGGTCATTTAGAAGGATTAAAATAAGATATATTTTGATGAGAGTTCAGTTAGATTTATAAGGCAACATTCTGCTTATCAAAATATTACTTTAAGAACAGATTCTATATGAAATTTTGGTTGACTTCAAGTAGATCCAAAGAGATAAGATGATTTCAAATTAATCTAAGTTCTGGCAGAAATTGTATTTACGAGAGATGTACCTGGCATTGTGTCAGGTATGCCATGATTGACGTCTTGAGTTGGAGTGAAAGCAGAGATAGGGGCTTGTTGGCCTTGAGGTTGTTCTTGCGGCTGTTGCTTGGCTTCATGAGGTTGAGAACGAGGTGGATTTTGCTTCTTCTTTGGGCACTTGTTGGCATAATGTCCACGTTCACGATAGCAAAAGCAAGTAACAGTGATTGCCTGGTCTTGAGCACCGGACGGCTGTTCACTGATGTTGTTGGAGGAATGAACAAATGATGGTTGAAATTGAGGGTGGAATTGAGCAGGATGCTTTTTGGGGCAAGCGTCTTCGTTCAATCGCCTCTTCTTTAACTGATTCTTCGAGCAAACTGATTCAGATTTTGTTCCTCCTATTCTTGGAGTTATAATCTTAACTGATGTGACTTCTGGTATGACCATGGTTGTAGGAAATATTTGTTCTTCTTGCGGGCATCGCTTAGCAAGATGACCCTTCTGGTGACAGTTGAAGCACTCACGCTTCTCTTGTGGCGTCTTGATGGGTATGATTGGATTCTCAATACCACCTTCCTTTTTAATCTCAACTTGCGGACATCTCCTTGCCCAATGACCTTCCTCACCACACAAGAAACATGCTAATGGCGATGGCCATTTATTACTTCCTGGATGAAGGCGGTCAAAGTCTGTGTGTTGTTTCTTTAACTCCTTAGGCAATATTTTCTGTGTAGCTAGTTTTTCTCTTCTGATTGCCAAATCTTGAGCAACTAAGGCTCGAAATTTCTCTCGCTGATGCTGAATTGTATTGGCAACTATCGGATCTAGGGGACATTGAGCTGGGCAATTGTCATGCCCTTCACAAAGGTAACAGGTGATATTGCTCATGGGACATTTTCCAGGAGAATGATTTCCTTCACAGGTGGAGCAATTTATTGCATGCTCATCAATGAGCAGTGTCTTATTTCTCCACAATAATGCAAGCACGATCTTCGAATTGGTGGGTTGGCAACACTTCAAAGAGCATCGCTTAGGTATTGAGTAAGATGTAGGAGTAGGTTGTTGCTCTAAACCATTTCCTTTTTCGCAAGGATTGATCCAAGGTTGGAATTGTTCTGCGCTAGATATTGGGAATTTGGTTGGACTAAGGTAGGATTATCCGTTGATGGTCGAAAGCTTAACATGGCTTCACTTTCCAAGATTTTATTGAGGAATCTTGTCACGGTATCCTGCAACAATGATTGTTAGGAAAAGTTATTTCGATGGAATCTGTTGGTTTTCACAAAGTGAATGAGAAGTGCTAACAATTTATACCAAGATTCTTTAGCAATAATGAGCTAACTTAAGGAGAGGTACATGGTATACTAAAGTGTTTGAAATGATTGAAAGGATATATCTCAACTAGAGTTATTTGGAAAGAGCCAATGTCGGTTATAATGGTTGAAAAACTTATTACTCATTACTTGTGGTGGATGCATTAATGGATTGTGTCTGAGGTGTCTTCAAGATGTTGAACTTGGGAGGATATGGTTAGATGAAAGTTATCCATTTTACAAAGTATCATTCATTTATTAAAATATTATTTTGAGAATAACCTATATATGGATTTGGTAATTGCTGGTTAATTTATAAGGCAGTGTCTCATTCCTTAAAACATTGTTTCAAGGTTGGTTATTTGTTAGTTATTAGTTCATAAGGCAACTTTTCGTTCCTTAAAATTTTCTTAATTAGATTTTCTTATTAAATAAGGATTGGCACATCGTAAATTTCCACCTAATGGTTTAACATTTACGAGAGTAACCCGAAAGCAATACAGAAGTTTCAAAACTTAAAATTGCAAAAACACAAAATATATATATATATATGCTCAACTTAGTATGCGGGAGGGGTATCTAAGTTTTTTTTTTTTTTATCCTAACCATATGTATCTCTGCACAAGAGGTTTACTATGCAGTTAGAATAATGTGTCATTTGGATAGTACTATTTTTAAAATAAGCCATTCGACGACGACTTTCTTTTAATCTTTATACTACTTGCAACATGTTAGTACTCCAAAACTTCCATGAAGTCAATGGTTGCGACACTTTGTTACTTCCCTATTCTCAGAGTTGTTGATGTAGACGTCACTACGCTTATTGATTTATTACGTAATTGTTTTCAAAAGATTTGTCGGTAGTTTTATTAAGCATAAGGAGAGAGTTTCTTCTAGATAGGATAACTAGAAGTGAAGAGAGAAAATTCTACAAGGAAGAAATGGGTATATGAATTATCCATTAAAAGGAAGGGTGTACAGATAAAGAAACTAAATCTCACAAATGGAAAAAAGTACATCTACAATTAATGCTGCTCTTTTTATATTCCTATTAGAAAATAGGATTTTCAATTTATTTATTTATTTATTTTATTATTATTTTTTTTTTACAACCATCTCAAGGTTTCTATTTAGAAGTATAGAACTTCTCGGGTTATAGTTCATTTTCATGGTATATAATCTAGACAATGTAATGAGGTAAATGGTTAAGAATTATTATTGGAAAAATTAAACTTTAACTAGCCAAAACAGCTTATGTAAATTGGTGTGGTCTCAAGTAAAGCTAGAAATGATAATGGTAACTATATTACTAATCCTAATAATTGCTTGATTTTGAGAAAAGCTAATGGTTATAATGGTTTACACAGATAAAAAGTTCTACCAAGAAAGGGTAAGTTTGGAAGAAATTTTTATAGAAAGAAGAGATGAGCTATCTTATGATTTCCAATTTATCCAATGGGTTAAGTTTCCTATATTTATACATACGGACAACTTATTGTGAAACTTCAACCTAGAGGTTAAGTTCACATATAAATCAGTCCTAACCAACCAAATAAAACCAATCTTCAAGTAGCGAGTTATAAACACCACATAAAAAAAATGCTTTATCTAACTAGAGCGGAATAACATGCTATGTATAAGGGTTCCTATCTTAAGGTGGATCCTAATACATTCTAATCTTTCGAAATTTACTATCAGGTGATGCTATCTCTTCGTGAAGTAGAATCTTCGAGTTTTACATCTGCTTTGTCGAGGTTAGTGAAGCATTGTCGGCTTCCTTGAAAATGTTGGCGTAGACCTTGTAGTCTTCATTTGCAAGCAAGATAGCGAAGATGAACTATCTTTTAGGGAAGAGAAGGATTTGTTTACAAATCAAAATGAAAGTAGTGGTAAGAGGAGAATCTTAAGATAGAGGGAAGGATAGCAAAATCTACATTTTGTAAATACAATAGCTTTTGAGAATAAGATTTTGAATTTGCTTATTCCAATGCTAACGACCATTCTATCTAGGGTTTATCCTACAACAAGATAGCTCGATACCAATGTCGTGAGACCCGCTCGATGAACAGGAACCTCCATGTGATTACTGTGCCATTCCCTGGATCAGTAGCTAGCACTCACATGTTTACAACAATTGGAATCACAACCATACAACATAATATTAAGCGGAAGCTATTATTTAAAGAAAATCTTGCAACTCAGAGATATAGCAGCAAAAGAAGCAAGGTCTTGTAGTGTGCCCATCCAAAACCCGCAGGCAACTGACAAGGCATAATCCCTAGAAAGATTCGATGAAGAAAATCCCGCAACCTGCGATGAAAAGGAATCCTCGAGGCTTCGACAACTTAACCACCTAAAAACCACATATAAGCAAGGGTGAGTACTTTCGTACTCCGCAAGACTTAGCAAAACCTATATAATATGCAGGCCATTTCAAAGGAGGCTACTACAGTTAATTTGCATAAAGCAGAATTGACATTGTAAAACAAGTTATTTGCAAACGGAATTTGTAAAAGCATAATTGACTGATATGAAATAAGTAAAGCATAAGTAATATTCACAACCCATCGTGAATATCGAATAATCTAGAAATGGAATCCAATAATATCGATCCTTTGACATGAAACAAAAGCTGCTAACAAGTTCCAAACCAAAACCCAATTTTAGAAAATACCAAAGCATTCTAACATTGGAATGACTTCACCAAGTGTCCATAACCGTGGACACGGCTAATCGATTAGATTTACACTCTGCAGAGGTGTACAGCTTTACCCACAAGGAATGATCAACCTCTTTTGCGGATCGCTTAACACACTTCCTTTGGTGTGTCGGCAAGGAGATCATCTGAGCCGTTACATTATCTAGATGTGGCTTTGAACCAGTCCGGGACGTTTGACCCTCGCCATGAAAACAGAAACACTCACCCAAGACGTGGATCCTTTCACTTTACACCCAACACCACGTTTCTGTTCACGGCCAGGCGTACACCGTTGCATTGGTATGTAGAAACCCCTACAGACAGACCGAACCGGAATGCCTGTGCAATCTCCCGCCTTCCTTAGATGCAAAGCCACACCTAAACAACTTAATAGGCTAAGACCCGCCCATACAAGCCCTCGTGGTTGTACGAAATTCTTGGATCTATAGCGTCCCATTGCTCGGTCCTTAATCCGACACGGGCGATACTCCACCCTAACTACGTGCAAATCCCTCTGCACCTCCGGCTATTGCCAATAATCGCCCGTATCAAAACCATAGTTTTATTTTGGGTTTTTAATCAACATACCCATAACCAACAGCTTTATTTCCAACATTTTCCATTTCTTAAGAAACAAGTTTTGATCTGATCATCATTCTCAGTTGTTCTAAAAGCATGGCTAAGCATGGATAAAAGTAATCGTATATACCCACAATGACATTAAGTAATTGTCTAAGCTCAATCTATGGGTATCAAGGTACACATGTTCATACTTATCAAGGAAGTTTCATGAGACAAGAGGTATAACTACCAGCACCACAAAATAGCGAATTTACAGAAAGTAAACGCGTGCATGAAATATTTTAATAAACACAATGCAAATTAAATACTGGGATCAAGATGGTCAAAGGGGGTGCTTGCCTTGCTTATATATCGTTTACGACGAAGACGCGATCACAGCTGACGGAGGCAACGGCGGAGGAAGGGACGTTGAATTCTACACGTCGATTGATCGGAAAATAGCAAATAATAAACTTCAATAAAGGCGAAAAGAAGACAGACAGAAAATCAAATAAAGATTCATTGCATAAACAGGGATGATTTAGGGTTTGAATTATTTACGACCTCATGAATTAGATACTTACAAATTCATATTCTTAATGGTTTTGAGATAACGAAAGGGGTTTCTTTTATAGATTATCTTCTCTTGATTTACTTAATTCAAGAGGCTAAAATTATGAATTTCAGTATTTACGATTTGAATTATAGATGCTAAAATTATTTGGATTAAAAGAATTAAAATACTAGTTAAGGTTACGCTAACAGCACTTAGCTTTAAGATTTGCATAAGAAGGGTTCTTAATAGGTTATGACTGATAAGCTAGCTAATTAGATTTATTTATAGTTTTTAAGAAGATTCTGGTGATACAAATTTATTGACTACAAACTTCTTCATTAATACAATGCTCACTTATTCATTTTATAAGGTTCATTAAACATAATATTTAGGGCTATTTAACCAACATGATTTATGTGGAAAACATGATGAAATATGATTATTTCATCATAATAGTGTAGTATATACTTTGGATAATGATTCTAAACAACTTTATGAATTATAATGTTTAGCTGAAAAGCTAAACGCGTTGCTAAAAAGCTATCATGACACTAAGTTTAAGTTGAACGAAATCGGCTAAAAAGGGCTACAACTATCCTTATCATATTAGGGTTTTGCATAAGCGAAAACTATATGAATCATTAGTTATAAATAAAACATTTTCTCGAACATAATAGTACATATCCTAAACATCATTTCTAAACTGATTTCCATAGTATTTGCATTTAGACGAGGGTTCTACGGATTGATGAAAAGCTTGATAGTTCAATTTATTACTCGATAAGGGTTCACTTTTTGATATTAGATTGCGACTACACCGCCTAGGATAATCTACTCATTTTCGTGCATTAATAGGGCATGATATTAGAAGTAATTTAAGGTTGGTTTCATGACAAATGGCTTTTATCCGCGATACTTTTCCTATAAACGATCATTAGGGTCTAACATTATTTTATTTCAACCTAACACTAACATAAGATACTTTTGCCTAAATAGCAAGGGTACTACTTTTCAAAGCTATAGGATTTGATTTCATCAAATTTAGAGTTTATTTGCGATGGTTACAACTATTCCAATTATGAGATTATTAATACTTTAACTATTGATCATTTACTGTTTTATATAATAATATTTATATATCCTTTTATATCTGAGATCCTTGCAATGACAGAGGTATAATAAAACTGGTTTGGTTACTATTTGAATTCATTTGATCCATGTCACGATTATTTGATCTTCTATGCCATATGAATATACACTTTTACATTTTAGTTACTTCATACTTGTCATAATAATTCAATTCAAATTCATTTCTTAAATATTTTGGAAACTCAAGTATCCTACTGACATGCTAATATTTAGAAACTAATTTTACTTATTCCATATTCCTTTTATTCAAATTATGTTTATTTGAATTTTCTAATACATTGATTATAATCTTTACTAGAAGGTAATTCAAACAATAATGAAACTTAAATATTTTTATATATTTGAACTTCTGGAAGTATGAATATTTTACTAAAATTAGTTTCATTCCACCTAAAGTTTGTTTACAACTTTTTAATATGTAGTACTTATTTTTGTCTCTTCTTTAAATTTGAATTTCAAATTTACCCAGTGAACATTTTCAAAATATTATTTTATATTCTGATAGAGCTATATTTTAGGTGAATTTAGAATTTTATTTCACTCAATTCGGAGTTACAAAACAAAAGTGATAAGCATTTAAAGCAGCTCGGTTATGTAAATTCCAGAAAATACAAAATACGTTTTCAGAGTTGGAAAGCGCCTTTTACCGAATGCACTGGGATTGCTTTGGCTGGCTAACAAGGCGGTCCCACGCGGCAGCGACACGTAACGCAGGAGTGGCTCGGGCTCAACGGCGACGGTTCGGCGGGTTCCGCGAATGGGTGGCACCAGAGGCACCAGGGGTCACGCCGCACGTGGGGGGGGTCGCCACGGCGGGATGGCCGAGCGAGCCGCCACCGCGACATGCGCGATGGAGGAGAAGCTCACGAGAAGAAAAGCAGTGGTTCCCCGGTTGAATCGGTAATGGTTTAAGCATCTACGGGGTCAGGGCATTCCATTTTGGCGGTTGTCCGGGCCGGAGAAGCGACGGTTTGGGCTGTCACCGTCGGCCGGCCGTGGGGAAGGAAGGCGCTTGCGGCGGCGGTGATTTGACTAACCAGAGCTGCAATTGATAGGCAAGAAGTGATCACGGTGTCCTAATGGAGCTTCAGGCTGGAGGAATTCGAAAATGGCTTACTCAGTGAGGTGAATTGCTTCATGAGCTCAAGGTTCAATCTTCTCTGGCAATGGCGGGTGAGAAGATGTTGCAGGCGAAATTGACAAAAGTCAGGTTCGGGAAATGGATTAAGGTACCTTACGAAGCTCATGATTGAGTCAATTGCAAGGATTGGCACCAAATTGACAGATTTGGCTGATATCTCTTTTGCGGGTTCTCGCGAAAAAGACAGAAAGAATGGGAGCTTCGGTTTTGAGCTTGTCTCGGTGAATGGCTAGGAAGCAGGTTCGAATGAAGTTCAGAAGAACGGGGGAAGGGTCTCAATGACTCTCATCTGGTATTTATGGCTGGCAGGGGTGTGGTCGACAGGGTTTAAACGCAGCGAAAAACGGCGGCTTGGCTCTGTTCTTCGGCGTTGAGGTGGCGGAAGATTTTTCCAGGTTTGGGGCAGCGCGGTATGGTGTGGGAGACGTCAAGGACAAGTGTGGCAGCATTCGCTTGCTCTTGCTCGGCGGGCGTCGCTGATGCATTGAACCAAATCGAGCTGAGTCAAACGAGAGGATGAATCGGGAGAGCGAGCAGCGTCTCCGCGGGGGAAACAACGGGGAAGAGAGGGGGAAAGGTATGACGAGCGGGGCCGGGGTCCACCTGCAGCGACCGAGGCATTTTCCCGTTCCTTGCCAGCGAACCGTTACCGTCAAAAGGGTTGGCCCACATGTCATTGAGAGAAAGCGAAACAAAGGATAAGTCTGGCCGGGACAGCTCCATGTGAGCATTAAAACTGCTATCAAATCGTGGTCAATTTTTCTCAAACTTTTTGACTAGTTTCTACTGGTAGTTTTTAACCTTCAGTAAAAACTTTAGATTAAAATACCGCATGGTTAAATTATAAAAATTCTGACACTGTAGGTTTGTACAGGATTTGAATTTCGGTTTTGTATTTATTTAAAGGTTCAAACATTATTATTAATTTTTGAAACTTTTACAAGGAGTTATAAATAGGTCAAGTATGTCGCTGTAAAATTTTCAACTCAAAATATTGGGTAGTTATTTTATAGAAATTCTGACATGAGAATTTCCAGTTTTTGATGGTCTCTGATTCTGAATTATTAGAGGGCTCTGCTTACATGATCAATTCCTAAGATTTTTACCAGGTGTAAACACTGCACTGAGGGAGATTTGGTAATTTTTCCAGATCCAGATAATCTTCGAATATGTTTCATTAATTCTGACTAGCACTGTTTCTAGTCAAAAAGAGGTGACATTAATGTTATTTACCCATTTTTCTGTGCATAAAATTTTACTTCTTGATTTTTACTGACTTACCAGGGTGGTTAGGGTTCTATGGTAATTTTTCCAAAATTTATCTTTTACCATTTTATCTTTTCATCATTATCCATTCTTTAATTCTAGTTGTTTGATTTTTCATTCAATACAAAAATCCAGGGAAAATCCAAATAAATTTCAATCATGTCAGGAAAAATCAGAAACAAAGATATTCAAATTCAAAATATGAATTTTTATATTATTCAATTTTTCGGGATGTTACAGGCTGACATGTGAAACCTCGGTCCATGGATCGAGTCCACGAAATCTGGTGGTCCATGGTGAATCGGGTGCACGAGGCTACGACGGTTGATCGGTGGACCCATACGGCGCAAACATGGCATGCTGAGATGGCATTGATCGGGCGACACGCAAGCACCAACAGTCGACACGGTGCACACGTGGTAGTCACGTTGGACCCGGCAGCTAGGGTTATGGGGTGAGCTCGGCGGTAGTGCTCTCACCAGAGGCGACGGAGATGACATGGACCACGGCGTTTCAGTGACAATTCGGCTTGGGGACTTAGCAGATCCGGAAGATCTCGTCGCGAGGAACTCGACGGTGGCCTCGACTTCGACCAAGACGCGGCGAAGGGCAAGTTCTCCGTGGAAGAAGACGGCAGTAAGCTCTGGCGACTATGGCAAGCGATTGCGCAACGATGACGATGACTCAGTGACGATGGATGAGGCAAAAGATGCGGTGGAAAACACGGAGCATGGACTTGGCCTTAAATATCCTTGGAAGGCGTTGGCGCGGCCGGACTTCGTGGGCAGTTCAGACACGGTGGCAACGCATTGTTCGACTCGAAAACGATGACGATGCTAGGGTTAGGTGCGGGCCGGCGAGCTGTGCCACTGGCGGACTGTGCTGGCCAGGCGACATGATGGGCAAGCGGAGATGGGCTGGGGTAGGCCGGGCGACCGAACGGAATTGAGCCGAGGTGGCACACAAGATTGGGCCGAGCAAATGATTTTCGGCTTAGACACCAAAACCGGATTTTCAATCTTTTGCGAATTAAAAGAAATCTTGAAAATCAAATAACTCCAAATAAATAGCAAAAATACCTGTAAAATCCTGATTTTTTTTTAAAAAATACTTTGAGACACATAAAACACATATAAAATATTTTTAACAAAAATTTATATAAACTTTACACATATTTAAATATTATTTGCAATAAGCTTAATTCAAAAATATTATTTTAAAATCCAAATAAATTTTAGGAAATTTTCAAAAATCATAAATTGTAATATAAAATCATTTTAAGCCAAAAATTAGGATGTTGCACTTCCTCATTCAGAATTTTGAATTTGCTATACTCTTGCCAATAGTCAAATATTGCTGGCTATTTGAATTACTTGACAACAATAACACTTGAGAATAATAAGAAGTCCAATATTACTTAACAAGATAGGTTATGTGGTACTCCGTAGAAAGAGAAAGCACCTCATGGGGGATAGTAAGAACTGATACCGGCATTGAGAAGTCGAAGAACTCATTAATTAATTTAGCGTGGAAGCTCAGCAGAAGATATGATCTCTCTCTCCAAGCTGTAACATCTTTGGCTGTGTTGAGGCGCTAAACTAGCTCTGTCGCCAATCTTAATAGGTAATGTTTGGCAACTAGCTTCAGCCTCCGCTCTTGTGGGTTGCATTAGTTGCATCTCTTCGTCACTTCCTTGGAACAAATTTGATCCTTTTGTTCTCAAGAACTGTAATGTCATCTCCACTTCCTTCATAGTAGGCCTTTCTTGACCATGCAGCCTCAAGCACAGCTCTGCAAGAGCGACAATCTTATTAACCTCTTCCTCAGTCGCTTCTTCACGAACTTGAGCATCAACTATTTCCCTAGCTGGCCTCTCCTTCAGCTCCGAAAGAAAGAAATTGGATAAGTTCTGCTTTGAGCCAGATTCTGTTGTAAAAATAGGCTCCCTTCTGAGAAGTAGTTCTACAAGTACCACACCAAAACTGTAGACATCACTCTTCTCGTTTAGCTGCCCAGTTTGGTAATACTCTGGATCCAAATATCCAAATGTGCCTTGTACATTAGTAACTACATGAGTTTGATCAGTAGGAACCAATCTTGAAGCACCAAAGTCTGAAACTTTGGCTGTGTAGTTTGCATCTACGAGTATATTAGATGACTTTACATCACGATGGAAAACAGAAATTGAAGCTGCAGAGTGGAGATAAGAGAGAGCTCCTGCGGCTTCCATGGCAATTCTTGAGTAGTCACCCCAAGACAAAGAGTGACTACTACTTGAACCAGAATGAAGAATATGAAATAATGAGCCATTAGTAACAAAGTCATACACCAATAGCGGTACCTCGGTCTCAAGGCAACATCCAAAAAGCTTTACAATATTTCTATGGTTTATCTGTGAAAGGATGGCAACCTCATTTATGAACTGATTGATCTCATTTTGCTTAATGACCATAGACCTTTTTATGGCCACCACACGTTGGTCAGATAAGATGCCTTTGTATACCATGCCATGCCCTCCATGACCAAGAATACGGGTAGGATCAAAATTATTTGTTGCCTTTTCTAGCTCTTCCAAAGTGAAAATTTTCGTTTTATCACTAGCATTTCCATCTGAATATATTAGCTGTTTTAGGAGAAGACCTTGGTTCTTTCGAAAATATTTCCTTCTTAGTTTCTTTTGGATGTCCCTTCTCCGTCTACGGAAGAGCAATGTTGCACTTACGCTAAGAAGTAGAACACCCAAGCCAACACTAAGCCCAATGAAAATACCTGCAATGAATGGTTGTTATCCTCCGTCTTTCCTTGTTTTCTCTTGTTCGTTACGAAGTTTTAATTGTATAGAACTCACCTAATTGAAGAATCTTGCCTTCCTTGCAATAGTATGCTCCTACAGTATTATGGCATATTTTTTGTCCACAAATGCCTGGCGTTCTGTTGCACTCATTAATATCTGCATCCACATCGAAGATGAAAGAGAAATTTGAGAATGATACTATTATCTAACATGTGTTTGTGACTGAATGATACTACAATATGTTGTTTTCTTGTTATTATTATTACTAATCATCAACCCATGTGCCTTTACGCTAGCAATTTCTATAAATATACTTCTTCATTTTACTCTTTTTAGTTATTTGATGATAAAAAAGTTTATCGGGATATGTTCAGAATGGTTTCAAATTTTGAATTTATTGGGTTTTAATATTTTTTGCATTATTTCTGTGATTATTTTCATTACTGAACTAACTATAAATCATTTTAAACAAATTTGTTGCATTATTTTTCTACAGCGACAATGTATATTACATGATGGCTTCGACGGCTTAAGCATTTCATGTGTGACCATGAATATATAATTTTGTCGGTCACAAATTATATATAATTTCTGTGATTATTTTCATTACTGAACTAACTATAAATCATTTTAAACAAATTTGTTGCATTATCTGCATGCACTGTCAAGCCAAATATGATCTCTACTTTCTTCTCGACTTCCTTTGTTCCTTATGGAGCATGGCTTTTTTGCATGTATATTGGGACCTCTAGTCTATGAGTTTCTCTTTAATGATTAATATGAGATTTTTTTTAGATATTTTTGTTGTATATCGGCCCTTAAGGGTTCGATTATGTGGATACTTTACTTAAACTAGACCCATAAGGCACATGTGTCATAATAGGAATAGTTCAGTCCCACATGAATAGTTATTCGGGTACCTCCCCTCCCCCTCTTACTTTTTAAATGGGCAGGGGCTGATTTTGTACACACGTAAATCCTATCAATAAAATTGAGAGGAGACATTGGGATTACATCTTGTGTTCTTATTCTTCTTTCATATTTGTGAGATTGAGAGGTTGATCGTAGGCAACATGACCTCTAATATACAACACGTTATCTGCATGATAACTCTTTTGCTAAGGCTTCGTGGTACGTTGTTTTGATCTAGCTTTGTCAATTATTCGCGACGTTTACTTGGCTTCTCTACGTAGTTTTTCCCTAGCTGTTGCCATCGCAACCGCGGCCCTTACGACTCCGCAACGCCTTGCCTCCGCTAGCCACCGTTAGCCGTCTTGCCGCTAAACTGTTGATCATTGCCGTCGGGTCGGTCATCCTACCTACCCCACACCGTTTCACCTCTACCAGCCGCTGCCTGTTTTCCCATTTAAGTGTGTAGCCCTCGGCCACCTCACCGTGCCTGTGCCACTGTCGCCGCTTG
Source organism: Otatea glauca (assembly GCA_036346275.1). Classification (NCBI taxonomy): domain Eukaryota; kingdom Viridiplantae; phylum Streptophyta; class Magnoliopsida; order Poales; family Poaceae; genus Otatea; species Otatea glauca. Next base: position 18,759,659 of record CM070717.1, on the reverse strand, counting down.
CTGACCTTCCTCTCCCATGCCCAATTGCCATTGCCTCGATGGTAGCGTATGCGCGCGCCGTTCCGAAGCGTCGCCGTTTCCATGGTCACGCTCACACTCGACCGCTCGATATTGCCTCTTTGACCACCGAGCATTCTCAGTGGCTGCTTGCGTAGTCGCGCCCTTGCCTCGGGTCGATCTCGTCACATTTTGTCTCCTCCACAACCTTGCACGTCGTTGTCGAGATTGTCACCGGAGGGATTCCTTTGCACCCATCCGCCACCTATTTTGGAATTGCCACCGCATCGATGCCTCCATGACCTCGCACCGCGCGTCGCTATTGCCAGTGCCTCTGTAGCCACACATTGTCGCGGGGCTGACGCTGCTGCCTCCGCGGCCATGCACCACCAACACCTGGTGCCGCTGTCGCTAGCACCGCCGCCTTCGCGCTGTGTCGTTGTCGCATCTACACTACCAGAGCTACACTGCGGACATGTACAAGCGAGATGTGCCCTAGCATGAGCTCGTTGCCGCCAAGGACTAGGCACTAGAAAACCCTAGTGCACTTGTCACCAGCCCTATGCGGGCTAAGTTAGCCTGCAATACACAACGGCCGACATGCCCTATTCCAGAAAATTTCTAGAAAGAGCCCTATATGTATTTATTGCTTACAATTATGTCTCCTGGAGTTTGGTACATTTCAGCAATTGTTTTCTTCATATTGGCAATTGCTAGAATTATTTTCTGGGCTTAGAAAATTTCATAAAAATTATGGAAATTACTGGAAAATCATAGAAATTTATCTAATTCTTAGGAAAATTTGTTTCCTTGCTGTTTAGATATGTTTTGATGCCCATATGTTTTTAGCATAATTAATCCGCCATTAACATGTTTGCTAAGTAATTGCATGAAATAAATTTATGAAAAATGTGCTTGATAATGAGATGAATTTTGCTATATTATGTGATATTATTTCATACACTCTTTATATGTAATTATGCCTTAAAATTATTTCTGATGGATCTATAATTTGTTCTTAGTGCTATGCGGCCAAGGGAGGCAAAGGGAATTGGGATTCCCTAATTCAACACTTCGACATTAGGCCAAGGATACCATCTCAGGGCAAAGGGAATTAAGACTCCCTAATTCAACGCTTCGACATTAGGCCAAGGATGCCATCTCAGGGAGATCACTTGAAATAAGATATTTACCACATAAACCCTAGATGTTTCACACCAACAATGTGGTATTTTTGAGTACGCACTATGAGATGATCTGAGCTGATTGCCACATATTCCTGGGCAATTTGCACTTGGAATTTTACAGGATGGTGTGAAGTGGGGGATGAATTGAAAATAGTAGCAAATAGAAGGCATGGATATAATGTATGAGTGATGTCAAAATATAGAGGGAAAATGTTAGGTCAAAATAGAGGTGATATTTCCTAGGGTAATAATCAGCCTATTGGTTTAAGTAAATCATTGGTGGGATATCTTAAGCACATAATTGGTATTTGGGAGATCATAATTTTATGATGAATGATTTTGTATATATAAGATTTGCTTTAATTTGGGCAATTGAACTCCAAATAAAATTGTGTGACCTTAAGGATTATATTGATCATGAGTCATCTTGATTTCCCAAAGTCGTACTAAGAATTGTATTATTAGATTTTAGATATACATATAGATGATCACAGGTTTTGGTCAGTATGTGTTCGTATAACAACTATGACAATTGGGTGATTCAATCTGATGTTCTAAGTGAACATTATTGTTTCCATGCTATTGTTAAACTTTTTGGCATTAAGTGGTCAATCTATGATGTTCTATTATTTATGGTTTTAGCATTATATATTTGTTTAATATAACATTACATGTTGTTATGTTAGAACATATTTTTATCGGCCAAATGTAAACATGTTGCAATTGAAAAACCCTATCATACAAGTTTGGTACGAGAGATCAGGGCACTTTTGGTTTTGAGAAAATATACTGGACTAAATATTTTTTATTATCCATAACTTTGTATCTTCCCTATTCGTGGCTATGGATAAGACATATGACATTGTATCATTTCGGTGAGGGGGAGTGTTTTGGGTCACCTGATTTCCTGGAAAGGATTCAGTGAGACATAAAAGAACAAGCTTAACCGATGTAGGGACATACATCTACTTTATGGAACAAATTAATGTCTCCAATAGTGTAGACACATGTTTTGAGATGTTCTCATTAAGTGGACATTGTCTATAACGATTATACTCCAAGGGGGAGAAATTGCTATAACTTGCTGAGTTACCTAGTTATGGGATCATTGGATCCAATCCATCTTAAAGGATAAAATCGTGAATTTTCAATGAAATCATTTCATGTTCATTGTGCAATCTTGGGTATGAGAGTAGGGCACATCGATGGGTACATGTAATGGCTAACTAAGATTTATCATATCTTCTGGGTAAAGTGTTTAACCTCTACAGAGTGTAAATCTACTTGGATAGCCGTGTCCTTGGTTATGGACAATGCTTGAGAATTTTAGTCAAGGGTTATATTTTATAAAATAAACTTGGGAAGGGAGGCTGTGTCATTGGAAATATTGGAAATTGGTTAGGGCTATGTGCCAATTTATCTTTGAGAAATACTTGAAAGTTTTATTATTATTGTTGTTATTTGTTTTATTGTCATTTCAATCTATTTGTGGTGTTCAATTTAAAATGCTACTTTTCTTGCAAAATAACCATACTAGCCATTCATTTGAAATAAACCTTGCATATAGTTATAATATACTTGCATTATGTACACAACTTGTTGAGTGTTTTATATACTCATCCTTGTCACAATAAAATCATCAGTTGAAGAGAAGTTTACACCTACCTTGGAGGGAGAGTACCAGGAGGAAGTGAGTTACTAGGAAGCGAACCTTGTCAGTTACCTATGGCATATTGATGTGTTGTCTACGAAGTTTCTATTATGCTGCTATTTTGTTTATTAGAGTTTAAGCCCTGCGTGGCATAATTGTGTAAATTCAACCACAAGGTCAATCAACTATTATTTATTTTATAAATAGTCTTTTATTATGTTTCCGCTATATATGATTATGATATTTCATCTATGTTATCACTGTGTGCACTTGCGTGATTTTGGACTAGTGCAAAATTCACAGAGGGTCTGGATTTGCATATTTGAGTCCTAGCAACCATGAAGAGGATTTTCATACGTAATTTATTGAATATATCATTCCAGAATTAGAGGGAGAATTCAAGTATGGCTGCCATGAGTAAAGGCTATAAGTAGGGACCAACGAACTAGTGAAGCTAAACTGAGAGCTCAGAGGATACACCTGTGAGGAGTATGTTAGATAAAGGAGTTATGCATAAGATGGAGATATCCAAGATAATAATTGTATACCCACTTATGCAAAATGACTTATAATATTAAAAAGAATCTGTGGTGGACATTTTTAGATTTAGGATCTAAAGATCTAGGGGGCGCTTGTGGATGTACGATCTGTTAACATAAAGTCATGTGATTGATAGATCACTATGCAAAACTCCTATGATAGGATCTACCTATCAGATAAGGGTTCACCAATATATTCATCATGAGGATGAATACCCAAGCATTGATGCACACACACTACATAAAGCTTGGATTGCAGAACAACCAAAAATCTAATCATTCGGGAAATAGCGGAAGATTACTTGGTTAATATTGAGATATCCATATGAAAGATGAATCTGGGAGTACAATAGAAATATTATCGACAATCCTACTTCTTGCATATAATAGTAGCAGAATCTACAGTAGAATACTCACAAATAAAGGGTCAACTGAAATCAATTGAGGTCAAACAAGTAACATTAAAATCAAATATGTGAATTAGAATATGATGGATCATCGTAAGGTGGTATAAAGAGGTGGTTTGAAGGTCACTAAAAGTGAATTGATATTTCACCCATTATGAATAAGATAATGTTCTGCTATATTATATCTCTGGCAGCAAGTATATAATCATCGGCAGAGCTCTAAGTCCTTATTGAGATAAGGATAAAGAAAGGCAACATGTAATGATCATCCAACGAACTATGTTCTTGTAGGTTAATTGATGTTAGTAGAAGAGATACAAGTTATGTAGATAATGTGAATATATACATAAAGATTGAATGGACCTTGAGGGATAGCTCAATTACTAGTCATTGCACCTGCAAATGATTGCAGAGGAGGCTTAACAGAAGATTAACCTCATGTGCTAAATACACCGATGATCATTTAACCTTTAGAGCAGATTAAGATCCATCTAGACTCGAAAGAAATAAGTATTGAAATATGATATTTCGATACTTGTATCTTGCATGCTGGCTTTATTTATGGGAAAGATACAATGCTAAACCATTGGATAGTGTTTAGCATGTTCTCAAAGAAAGAGGTAAAACCATATGTGCATGAATGGCACATAAGGGCACCAATATGATTCAAGAATTATGTTAATGTTTGGTACCTTTTTTTCATGATTGTTTTACCAGCAATATGGTGCATTATCATCAGAAAGGGTATGGAAAAGTGGTTGTATCCCTGAAAGTTCTTTGAAGGAATTGATTACATTGGTGTTCAATTAGAATTTGGCAATTTATATAATTCCCACTATGCCAAAGTCATAGAATGGTTGTAATCTAAGATGGTATATTCATTGTAAGTTTATTGGATAGACATTGGAAGAACCGCTTAGAGATAGTTGCAATGGGTGAAGCATCATATGATTAAGTGATTGGATCGAGTATCCTGCAATAATAAGGTGATGCAACTATTTCATCTATGATCTTTGCGGTGGACAATAAATACTTGTATTGCACAAGATTAAGAACTAGTTACATGAAAGGGTAAATATGAGAATGAATATATTGCTCATAAGGTCCTTGCTTACATCTATTCAAAAGGATGACTATATGGCAATGGAATAAAGATGAAGACTTCAATGGTTGTTGCCTTCAGTATATAGATTCTCATACTATATACTATATACTATAGGTCTTAGCACAAGTTAGGTCTGAAAAGTTTAGACTTTATGACACTGTGTTTTGGGGGATCATTATGATATTACGGATCATAACAACAAGATTGTAAATGACACGCAATCTAATCCAAAAGGATTAATGTTGTACTATTTTTCCTTCGTTAAGTTTTGTCCTAATTATTTCTCTCAATTAAATGTTTTTAATGAGGCAACACGTGTAATGAAAAGAACATGAGCTATGTACTCCTTTCCTCTTGCCAAATTTACACACTGTGTTTTTAAAAGAAGTTTTTTTAATGAGATATAAGCATGACGTTGGTAAAGTGTCCAGAGCAAATATTATATATCGGCCCGCTTTCGAAGGGCCCAATTTTGTGGACACCTTAGATAAAGGCATGTTTGGGGGGCTATGGCTGGGCTGAAAAGCTGTTTTTGGCTTGCTGGGCTGAAAAGCTGCTGTGGCTGGCGGCTGTGGCTTTTCTTGTGATACCGTTTAGTAAATTGGCTGTGGCTTTTCCCCAAATCCCCAAATCCTCCCCCAGATCCCAAAATCTATCCCCAAATCCTCTCCCGGTGACCCTCCATCCCGGCGGCAAAGGGCGAGGCGGCGCGGTGAACGATCGGGTGGAGGCGGCGAAGTGCCGAGCACGATGAACGGTCGGGCAGAGGCGACGCGGTGAACATACGGCGAGGCGGTGACAAAACGGGGGACGACGAGGCATCAACCAAGCTGGGTCGGGCGGAGGCAGCAAGGACGAAGGTCTCTGGACCGGGGCAGCTCGGTCGGGGCGGAGTGAGGTCGTCGCGGCGGCAACCGAGTTCGGTTGGGATGGAGCGAGGTCGGCATGGAGCACGGTCGGTGCGGGGTGACTCGAGGCAAGCGAGAAGAACCGAGCAGGGCGGCGAAGGAACTGACGGAGCGAAGCAAAGCTGCGCGAAAGCACCTTAGGGCCCGCTATTTCTTTCGATCGGCTTTTGCGTGCGCTTGGCTGGCAAGCCACTTCGAAGCGAGGCTGTTTGGGGGGCTTCGCGCTCACAGCCGCAGCCCAGCCCCCAAACAGACGCTAAATCAGGCCCATAAAGCCCATGTGCCATAATAGAAATAGTTTAGCCCATATGGATAGTTATTCAGCCACCTCTCGACTCCTATTTAAAGGGTGGCAAGAGGCTGATTTTGTACACAAAAATACTATCAATAAAGTTGAGAGGAGACATTGACACTACATCTTATATTCTTGTTCTTTTACTTTTACCGATGTTGTAATTTGTAGCCTTTGTCTCTCCTAGAATTCACGTGGGTCTTCTTGAGGTATCAAGTTAAGAGCTGATTCTTTCCTACACGCACATGCATGCATAGGCAGCAACTAATCCAAACTCTGTCTCTATCATCATATGGTCTAAGGTATTTAATTTTAGCCGTAGATCGTGCATGCTTATCTCTAAAAGCTTAATGCTTCATATGTTTTTTTTTCATTAATATGAGAATTTCTAGCTATTTATCTTTTCTTAATTAATATGGAAATTTCTAGCTTCTTATAAAATTAGGATTAACGTGGGGGCTTTTAAGAGAGCCTCCACTTAGTAGATATAAAGAAAGATGTAAATAAAAATCAGAGATAATTTAGGATGGAGACTTTGTGCTTGCTTCGGAGATGTAGATATTCCTATGTTATGTGGCAAAAGCTGTAAATTCCGTGTTAATGAGAGGCGAAAGGGGAAAAAAATGGATTCTTAATCTACATGAACTTAGAATACACTCAACCGAGTGGTTTCAAGCTCCCGCTGGGTGAGTATGAGTGCGCGCGTGTGTGCGTTTAGGGGTGGGTATTTTTAAACCGAAACCGAATTACCGAACCGAATTAACCAATTATTTTGGTTTTTAATTTGGTATAATTTGGTTTTCGGTGTTCGGTTCGGTTTTTCGCTTCAAAAAACCTAAATAACCGAATAGTCCATGTACAATACTACTTTTATAATGTTCTTTCTAAAGCCACTAAATAATTCTTATGTTCTAATACATTTATGCCATGTTTGGTATATTCATATATTCTAGTATAATTCGGTTTTTGGTGTTCAGTTCGGTTTTTTGCTTCCAAAAACCAACATAACCGAATAGCCCATGTACAATACTACTTTTATAATATTCTTTCTAAAGCCACTAAATAATGCTCATGTTCTAACATATTTTATGCAATGTTTGGTATATTCATGTGTTCTATGATGTTTATACTATAATGACCTATGCATATTGTGTGGGTTTACCCATACTCTGTGTTCCAATATAAGAAGGACTAAATCTAATCTACTTAGTGTTTATTCATATTTCGGTTAACTGAAAAACCGAATTAACCAAACCGAAATATTTCTATTAATTCGGTTTGGTTTTTCATTTTGGTCCGAGAAATTCGATAGCCAGTTTTCAAAAACCGAATTATTTTAAAACCAAACCAATTAGATGGAAAAAACCGAATATCCACCCCTAAGTGCGTTCGTCAGGGAGGAGGGGGAGTGGTTCAGTGGGAGTACCATGACAGCCATCAATGTGGTCATATGGATTGCCTTCAAAGCCAGATGTACAGTTGCATCGATAACCAATATAGCCGCTTGTTGAGTTCACGGGCAAGCATGCGCTATTGTTACTCACACATGCATATCCGGAAGCATTTTTCTGCGCCTCTTCGCAGGTCAGACTGGCAACAGCCCATTTCAGATTGTTTGATTCTTCAAGACCAACAAAGAGCGCAGGTTCATTGGGTGGACGCATCTCTTCAATGTTCTGTTCGTAGTTGGTGGTAACCTCCATGCCCATAAACCCCTCGCTGACGTTGATGTACTTCACCTGGCGGTTGTCATTCCATTTGAGGATGGAGCTCGCCGCGTCCGTGCACTTGAGCCAGAATAACTTTCTTGCGAAACAACCTTCTTCTCTTCTAGGCCAAACGGGAATGGAATGCTGATGTTCCCGCAACTTCGGGTGCAATTCTCCTTGTGCTTTGGATTATATGCTGTTCTCGAAATAAAATTAAGATATTTATTAGTAGCCATTGTATGGAACCTTTCCAAGTTAAACTAGCTAACAAAGGAAAGGTAATTCCACTTGAAAGTACGTTATATAGAACTACAGATTTAGCTCCATCTTATTACTACTATGCAACAAAAGTTACATATTTTAATTGTAGAGAATGTAAATTTTATCTCCCTTATCACTCATACCTTACATTCTGTATACACCCTTTTTTCATTATTTACGATCACCATCCTTATTTTCTCAAATACATTCTGGTCCCTCATGCTAATTTTACGTTTTACCTCTTTTTATCCCTCCAAATACCCTTTAGGCCATGTTTGGATGAGTGGTGATCCCTTAGGAGGTTTTGGGATTTAGTTCAAATTTGAACTAGATCCTAAAACACACAAATAAAATACCCCTAATCCAAACACCCCCTTAGTATTGAACTTATAGACATTTCCCCCTGTTTTCTATATGGTTTATTTCATCAAGCACCACATATTCACAAACACATACCCTTCAAATTAAACATCCTAGACGTAAACGTAACTGAGACAGTTTAAAAATAATGAAAATTCACTACGATTACTGCATATAGTGACACTAGAACAATAAATTAGCTTGTAGGGGCTGGAATGGATGTCAAAGCAAAGAATGGGTGGAAAATAAATAACGAAAACATGGGTGTGGAACTTGGTAAACAAATAATATGGGGATGATATTTGTAATTTTCCCTTTATTAGTTCCAAATCAAGGTAAGTATTGGATATTTATGTAGTAGTTCTTGGAGCAAGGTAAAATGATTTTTTTCTTAGCCTTCAGGGAAATCAGAAATTGAAAGTAAACCTAAGCATTCTTTGGAATATTTTCGCACGTAGTATACACTGGTAAAGACCTTGTCCTGCCTAATTCACAGTAACACATATGTGCTCATATAAATTTGGAATTGCGTTCCTTAGTTTTGTAGCTTAAAAAAGTTTGGGGTAATCAAAATCACCTGTGTCTCGCGAGCAGCCATCTTCTATATATGGATTGCCTTGATACCCTGTGTCGCATGAACAATAGTAACCACGAGTTAATGCCCAATAGTTGTCGTAGCACTTGCTGTTCTTGCTTACACAGGCACTGGCGGTCGTATTATCCGACCTGCTGCTGTCACACGACGGTTGATCCCCGATACTCCATAAGATAGTTGCGTCGCAGCTTGTTATATTGATTCTGTTCCACAGGGAGCTTCGGCTATGGCTTGCCTCGACCTCCAGCCCACCTCGGCCATGGCGGACAAAGATGAGCTGGAAGGCGCGAATGCGGCTGGCGATTCTGATGGAACAGCATCCGGTGCCGTTGCAGTCCTGCCTAGCAGCAGCGTCTGTGATCTCTTCGTTGTTGGGGCAGGTAACTGCGCAAAGCCTCAAGGGTTTCTTTACGTGTCCATCGTGCAGCTGCAGGTATATATCAAAGTTGCAGCCGGTGATATTCAGAACGGCATAATCAAGGGTGAAAGATCTCCCAGGATTCCACCGCGTAGTATACCTATCGACACCAGATCTCATGGGGATCTCCGCTTTGAGTAAGGAGATGGAGAACCCTGTCATTCATTGACACAGAGTGTTTTATTTCCTAATGACGCATATAATACCGAGACAACAGCGGCCAATGGCGGATTCAGAAATTACACATTTTCCAGGCGCAGAAAATGTAAATATAGTGCATATGATAAATATATGGAGCGGTAGCTTTTCTAAAAAATTGATTTTTGGTTTTTCTAGACTAAAAAATAGCTATGGTTTTTTATAAGAGATCATTTGGCAAATAGCTAATTCCCCTCAGTAGTAAACTGTAAAAACGTGTTTCGTCCTGCTTTTAGCTTTTGCTAGTTATATGTGGCTTCTGACTTATGCCTAAAGCTGTTCAAAAGCTGATCCATCTGGGGTTTAGTGACTTTTCAAAAGCTTAAACTGGTTTTAAGCCTCTCAAACAGGGTGATAGTTGTATTAAAAATTAGAGGACTTATATCTAATTCCTTTTTTTATGGGTGACATACATATAATTCATCAATCTGGAGAGGTGAATTATCTTAATACACCCTAAGAACTTAAACTAGACACTTGAATATAGCACAGGGACTTGTGCTTAAGTTCAAAAGTTAAAGTCTCCAAATTATTGATAGGCCATTTTTTAGGGTTGGTTTTAATACTCAAATGACTTCCTTGGCTTTTCTTTCTCTCTCTCTCTTTTTAAAAAAGGGTGTAGTGTAGCAGTACCCCTATGCTCTACCAATGACAACGGCTTATTTGGACATAAGGAGTCGAGATAAACAAGAGAACATTACACGATATGTTTGACAAATTTACACTTCTAGACTTCATAATTTTTGTATGACACTACAAGAATAAAAAATTATTAAAATATAAACTGTCCCTGTCATGTGGGGGCAATGCTGCATAGGCAAGCTCAAGGCTGATGGGATTGGCACCGTTGAAAGTAGATAGGGTGTGTTTGCTTGGTGAGATAAAGTTGAATGGGATGAGATAAGGTTGAATGGGATAGATAGGTACGGTACCATTTGGTTTTATTGTTTTGGGTGAATGGAATAGTTCAACATCTATAAAGAATATTTCTTAAATTTGTATCTCGCCATTTAGTATGAGATGGTTCACTACTACAGAACAGCACATCCTTGCCGGCACATCACTGCCGGTTAGGACAGAGCCGACAGTGAGAACATATCATTGCCCGTTCGAAAGTTGAATCGGCGGGGTGAACTTATCACTGCCGGTTCATAGAAACAACCGGCAGTGATAAACTCATATCACTGCCGGTTTATATATAAAACCGGTAGTGATATATCACTGTCGGTTCTTGTTTTAACCGGCAGTGATATTGAGATTTCCACTGCCGGTTTTAAACCAGAACCGACAGTGATATTTATTTTCCCGTCTAATTTTATTTTCTCGCGCAATGCGAGCCCTATCACTGCCGGTTCTAGGCAGAACCGGCAGTGATAAGTCCTTTATATGCCTGCCATCCCTTCCCCCCGACCAATCGAGCGTAACAGAGAGGAGTCTCTACTCCATTATTGTGTCTACTTACTGCCGAAAATTGTACTAAAATTCATATCTACTTGTTTTCAAGGTTAGTAATTTTAATAACACTATATTTGTAGTTGGATTTTACTTTGTAGATTGTTTTAGATTTAGATCATTACAATTCTTATTCATTTCAATGATTTAGTGGATTTTTGAATGGTGAAAATGGCTAGGTGAATTTTGCAATAATGAAAATTGCAAGATACATTAGTAAATCGATATATTACCAAATATATCCTGTATTTTCATTTATATGCTTACTCTCAATAATTAAAGCCATTAAAAAATTGCAACATTGATATTATCAATTATGAAAGTAATTTAAAAATTGCTACCTAGATATTTTTAATATAATAAAAATATGTCCTAATTATTCACAACTATTTTCTATTTTGCAAATAAATAAATTTGCCAGGTGGATATTTACATAGTGAAAAAAGGTTGATGTATGCTGAAATTTTGGAAAAAAAAATGCTACATGGATATTTACATAATGAAAAAAGGTTGATGTATTTTAATATAGTCAAAATGTATCCTAATTATTTAAAATTATGTATTATTTTGTAAATATTTAAAAATTGGAAGATGGATATTTACATAATGAAAAAAGATTGATCTATTTTGATATAGTAAAAATATATCCTAAGTATTTACAATTATTTTCATTTGATAAAATAATAAAAAAATGTTACATTGATATTTACATAATGAAAAAAGGTTGATGTATTTGAACATAGTCAAAATATATCGTAACTATTTACAATTATTTATTATTTTGTAAATATTTAAAAATTGGAAGATGTATATTTACATAATGAAAAAAGATTGATGTATTTTGATATAGTAAAAATATATCCTAAGTATTTTTTTCATTTTATAAAGTAATAAAAAATTGCTAGATGGAAATTTACATAATGAAAAAAGGTTGATGTATTTTATCATATTCAAAATTGCTATATGGATATTTAAATCTTATCATTTACAATTATATTGTTATTTGCAATTATATGCTTATGTGATGTTTATTTTAATTAATTATAGATGGACCGAAGGTGGATGTATGACACGGACTATTGCGGCGCAGAATTTTTTAATGGTGTGACATGTTTTGTAAACGCTGTCATACAAGCACAAGTCAAGAATCATTTAACTATATGTGTTGTCCATGCATTGATTGCAAAAACGAGAAGTTATTTTCTACCATAGAGTCGATATGTGCACACTTACTTCGAAGGGGTTTCAAGGCTGGCTATACCTGTTGGACCGAGCATGGTGAAGATGAGATTGTGCATGAAGGGTAACATATTGGTGAACATGACGGAGACAACGATATGACGGCGGTCGAAGATACGTTTGTCGATAGCCACGACGACGACCTGGACAAATGTTGCGTGATGGGGAGGGGGACTTCACGAGTGAACGAGAGTTTCAAAAGTTCCAGCGTATGGTAGAGGACTCCACAACACCATTGTACCCTAGCTGTAAAGAGGAGCAAAAAAAACTGCATACCGTGCTTACACTACTGCAGTTGAAGGCAAGCAATAGTTGGTCCGATAAGAGCTTCACTGAGCTCTTATGTGTCTTGGGGGACTTGCTTCTAAAGGGTAACGTGTTGCCTACAACTACGTACCAGGCCAAGTGGGTTGTCTGCCCGTTGGGACTGGAAGTACAAAAAATACACGCGTGTCCAAACGATTGCATGTTGTATCGCAATGAGTTTGCACACTTGGATGCCTGTGCTGTTTGCAAAGCAAAGCGGTATAAGGGCAACGATGATATCCATAACGACGATTTCGAGGTGGAGCATAAGAAGAAGAGATCCCCCCGTAAGGTGGTGTGGTATTTTCCTATAATCCCCCGTCTGAAGCGATTGTTTGCGAACAAAAGACATGCCCAATTGCTACGATGGCACGCCGATGAGCGTAAGAAGGATGGAATGCTTAGGCACCCTGCTGATTTTGTGCAATGGAGGAACATCGACAGAAAATATAAGAAGCACTTTGCATATGATGTGAGGAATATAAGGTTCGGGTTGAGTACGGATGGGATGAATCCTTTCGGCAACATGAGTAGCCGTCACAGTACTTGGCCGGTGACTCTATGTATTTACAACCTTCCTCCTTGGCTTTGTATGAAGCGGAAGTACATTATGATGCCACTACTGATCCACGGGCCCAGGCAACCTGGCAACGATATCGATGTGTACCTCAAACCATTGGTTGAAGATCTTCTAATACTATGAAACAATGGAGTATGGGTATGGGATGAGTACAAAAGAGAGAACTTTATCCTACGCGCATTGTTGTTCGTAACTATTAATGATTACCCTGCCCTTGGTAACCTATCGGGACATGGCATTACAATCAAGGTGGCTGAGGGCAGGGCTTGGCCATACCAGGAGTCGCAGGTTTTGCACTGTCGCCCAATACTGGAGGGATTCGCCAAGGTCGAAGTGGACAGTGTAGTCCGCCAATACCGTAAATGGAGGTAGAGATCCCTGGCGAGGACGGAAACAAAATACTAGGAGAAAACGTTCATAGCTTCCTCGCGTGGCGCAAGAGCTTGATTAAGTTTGGCCCGGACGATGAGGACGACGAAGATGATGATCAGCCGCGCTCTGCACACGGAGACCTCCCGCCCTGGTCGCCACCACAAAGACAAAGTCCAACTCCTCCGCCGGCACCAACCAGAAAAATTCCGACTCCTCCGCCAGAATCTGAGAAGAATCGAACACCAGCACCATCTCACAAGTCAGCACCGTCCTCGAAGAAATCTCATTCATCTGTGAAGCAAGGACAATCCCAGAAGAAATTACCAGCTGACAAGACTGAAGAAGAACGGAAAAAGCATGTAAGCGCCAGCGTAACATCTCACTTTAAAAAGGTGCCACCACGTGAGAAGACTAAAGTTGACGAGAACGCGCAAAAGTTTTTCTCGAGTATGGCAAAAGTGCAAAAGACGGGGCAGACTTCTGAACCTTGCAAAATGTCGGACTACGAGCGCATATCCAGAAAGCAATACTTGAAGGCGGCTAGTGCCGAAGCGTTGATGTTGGATGCTCAGCAGATCCTGCTCAACTTGAAGCTCAAGAAGAAGGTCTCGTGGAAGTTCTTTATGGGAAACCGCTGGTTGAACCAAATCATTTCGACCACCGACAACACAATCGCGCGCGGCCCATCGCTGGTACATGCAGCAGTCCAACGAAGGTATGGAGTTGTTCGCAGTCCGATACACGGAGCAAGATTTTCACAATGGGGATAACATCTTCTGGGTGAATTTCGAGGAGGTGTACATGTTGTACCAAAGAAGATGCCTCGGACGTGAATATACTTCGAATGTGGACTTTGTAAGTCTCTACGTATATTATTGTGCATTCTTGTACTGTTTAATTGCATGTCTGACTTCTTTCGTATGTAGAATGGAGATACAGATTTGTAGAAGAAATGGCAATGACAATCTAAGATTCCTAGATCCGGGGCTTGTCAATGAGAAGCTTGTGAAGGACAATCCACAGTACAATGAAGACTATTTATTTAATACTTTTTTGAAGCTGCAATACAAAACCTCCATACTTTTACCCTATAACTTTAAGTATGTATTTCCCTACTTCTAATATCGTTTTACTGTTTTTGCGTAACACGCACGATGTTGGAGTAATTGACTACGTTGACATATATGTGTAGGTTTCACTGGGTCCTCCTCGTCATCCAGTTAGATGCTAGCAGGATTTTTGTCTTGGACTCTAGGAGAAAAGCAACTAAGCTGTATCAAGACTTTTGGGACATGATGAACAAGTAAACTCGATCGTTCTGTTATTGCTCTAGCAATATTCCATTCTACTTCATTTAAGTTTACTTGATATTCAAAATCATTCACAGGGCATTCGCACGATACTGCAAGAAAAGTGTTCGCCATCGTCCCTACAGGAAACATTTTGAAATAGTAACCGACTTTCCAAGTATGAGGCAGGACCCGGGAAATAATTTATGTGCATACTATGTATGTACAAATTTACATTCAATTGTCACGGAGACTGTGGGCTATAACGAAGCCATGGTACATAATTACACATTGATGCCTACTTTTTTTCATTTAACATACATCTTCATTGATTAACTTTCTCTTTTCTTCAATAATAGCGCTCCAAACTGAGAACCAATAAGTTATTGCTGACAGAAATTATAGTAATTCAAGAACAGCTCGCCGGATTCATTCATGATGAAGTCATCAATCCAAACGGCGAGTTCCACGCGTAGCCTCATCGCCCTCATTCGACTGTGGCCGGTGCAAAATCAAAGTCAATGAGAAGAGATGAGATGAGATGTAGTCGAACTACATTTGTAAATAAATCATTGTAAAAACAAAGTATTGTGATGCTTAATTTAATATATTTGAATTACGATTTTAACGATGCTTTGTATATACATGGATATATTTGAATTATGATTTGAACGATGCTTTATATACTATATATGGACACTGTATAAACAATTGTATAAAAATATATATATTGAACAAAAAATATGTAATAAAAATATTTGGTTCATGGCTTGTCACTGCCGGTTCTTGGAGAAAATCGGCAGTGATATATATATTGAAGGATCATGTGGAGGTCCATCCATGTTTGTGATGAGTATTTGACTTTATTTGAGCAAGGTGTGCTCAAGGTTGAGTTTGATTTGGATTGTTTTTCGAGCTAGAGCAATTTGAGTTACTGGTTGGAGACTACCGTCCGACCCCGAGTGGTCGGGTCGTCCGACCCGAGTGGTCGGGCTTTGGTCGTGTTGCGATCACCGTCCGACCCGAGTGGTCGGGTCGTCCGACCCGAGTGGTCGGGCTTTATCGTGTTGCGCATCACCGTCCGACCCCGAGTGGTCGGGCTTTGGTGTGTTGCGCATCACCGTCCGACCCGATTGGTCGGGTCGTCCGACCGAGAGGTCCGGGCTTTGGCTGGTTGGAGATCACCGTCCGACCCCGAGTGGTCGGGTCGTCCGACCCGAGAGGTCCGAGCTATGGTCGGTCGGAGACTCACCGTCCGACCCCGAGTGGTCGGGTCATCCGACCGAGTGGTCGGGCTTTGGCTGTGTTGCGATCACCGTCCGACCCCGAGTGGTCGGTCGTCCGACCGAGTGGTCGGGCTTTGGTGTGTTGCGATCACCGTCCGACCCGAGTAGTCGTCTCTCACCGGCCCGAGAGACCGACCGCCGACCGAGTGGTCGGGATGGAGACCAGCGGTCGACTCGAGTGGTCGGGATGGAGACCGCGGTCGACCATGGTTGGTCGGGATGGAGACCAGCGGTCGATCATGGTTGGTCGGGATAGAGACCAGCGGTCGACCACGTGTGGTCGGGGTTATCGCCGGTCGGCGTAGTGTATATCCGTCTGCTGAGATGGATATGTGTTGTTGGACATTGCTATGTGATGTGGTTTCCTTGTCTATGATGGTTGCGTGACTTTGGAGCTAGGTCATGGTGAGGCGAAGGATCGTGACTTGGCCGGAGAGCCGAGGTCCGGATGATCAAGGTGTCGCCAAAGATGACTGAGGCGAGGGAGTAGCTGCAAGCCGAGAAGACAAAGGAATGGATGAGATGCTAACTTGGAGCTGCTCTGATCAAGGAGGACCGTTGGATCGCGGTCAGGAAGATAGAGTAGCGGGTCAAGTTAGTATGAGTTGAAAAGCGTGCAAAACCCGTTGTGTTGTTGGGTTTCGGGTGAGCCCATGCATAGCTTTGTGAGGGGGTAAAATCTCAGCCCTTGATGGAGTGCTCTAGGGTTTAGAGGCTCATCCAAGGGTTGTAGGTGTTCCAAGCCTGCTATGAATAGACAGGGAGAGGGGTGTCTCCTTGGGGGTGAGTAGGTGAGGAAAGTCTACGTGAGTAGTTGAGAGTTGTTGAGAGTGACAGTGTAAGGATCAAATCCTAGCTCTTGGATGTTGGCTTAGGATTGAAGCAGGACATCCAAAGGTGGGAATTGATCCCAGGTCACTATAAATAGAGGGTAGGGCAGCCTCCTCTTTGAAGGTTCCGAGGTTTTTGCGCTCATTTGAGCTTTGCCCACTTTGTTGTGAGGCTTTGTAAACCTCCCTTCCAGAAATGAAATGTTCTTCATTTATATTATTGTTTCATTTCTCTTACGTATTTACATTACGCACTTGAATTCTGTTATATAAATTCCGCATTTACCTTCTTGCGATTTACTTTACGTAATTTGGATTTGCCTCATCTCCTTCTACATGCTATTGAGTCTTTGTTGAAATTCATGATTGATGAACTCTTCTCTGATTCGTGCTTTCAATCTTTTAGGCAATCCTTACGCTCTTGTTGCAAGTTGTAAATCGTGTGTTCTTAAAGTGCGTAAACGTGTGACTTGCGCTCTTTAATCTTGTATTGGCTTCGTTCTTATTGCCAAGGATGAAAGATTGTCGGATGAATCTCCTATAGATCATATCCCAATCATCTAGGCAATCTACAACCTCTTCTATTCGGCTTTGCAAGAAACCAATTTCGTGCCTAGTTTTCGATGGTGTTTCTATTTGTTTGAAGGGTTGTTTCTTCGTGTACTTACTTGCTGTGATTTGTGGAGAGTCATCCAAGGATATTCGACTATCAACTCCCACCAAAGAAGTTACGTGAAGTCTGTGTTCGTGACTCGCTTTTGGTGTTGCATTTGTTAAACCGAAAAGGACGAAACCTTGGTATTAATTCCTTCGATTGTTGATTGAAATAGGTTCCTGACATCCTTTGGGAGGTGCACACCAATTTTCACTGTTTTTGGATCAGCCGATCAAAAGTTATATCGATTTCTGTTTTTGAGATCGTGCTGATTTTTCTATTCACCCGAGTACTGTTCATCCGACCTCCGAGGTCGGGGGGGTACTGTTCATCCGAACACTTCAGGTCGGGAGTACTGTTCATCCGACCGGTGCTGGTCGGGGAAACTGTTCACCCGAACACTATTCATTCCGAGTACTGTTTATCCGACCTCTGTAGGTCGGGGGTACTATTCATCCGACCAGAAATACCCGACCAGTGCAGTTTCTTTCTGGTCTTTTGGTGGTTTGAATTTTAGGGGAGAGTTTATTCGAAAATTTTATTTGGCTCCTATTCACCCCCCCTCTAGTCGCCTTTTTCGATCTTTCATATATATATATATATATATCACTGTCGGATTGAGGTATAACCCGGCAGTGATAGTCCTATATCACTGTCGGTTTTATGTATAACCGGCAGTGATAATTATTATCACTGTCGGATTTTGGTTTAACACGGCAGTGATAGTTCAATATCACTGCCGATTCTGTATAGAACCGGCAGTGATAATCCTTATCACGCCGGTTCCTGAGCCGGCAGTGATAATCCTCGAGTATCACTGCCGACCAATCACTGCCGGCACCAATGACCGGCAATGATGGCGTTTTGGAACCGGCAGTGATGTGCTGTTCTGTAGTAGTGGTTCTATTCAAGCAACTAAACACATAAATAATTTTTTTCTTAAACCATCTCATATACGTGCTACTTGGTACCAGCAACTAAACACACTCAACAGTGTAGCCCTAAGCCCCTAACAAAGGTTGTTGGCGAGGCAGATGGTGGTGCATATTGGTAATATGCAGGTGTGATTTCACAAAGTATGTGCTAAAATGAAATTATCCAACCAAAAGATATAATGCTCACACAATTATTAGTGTCAACTTCCAACAATTTGCAGGCTTTGTAGTGTCAATTTCCAAAAATTAATTTACGGGCTTCATAGTGTCAATTTCCACGTGGTATTTTGCCAGGTGTCAACATTAAGTTAACAATAAGTTAATTTCGTATTACTCCCAGATATGTACATAGGTTCTAGCATTTTTATTTTGTTTCTTAGTACTTGTAAACATGCATTAGCAATATTTTTCCATGCCCTCTTTTAATATTCCATCAACAACTAAAGTTTATCTATGAAACAAAGCAAGCCTAGGCATATAGCCGTACAATATTAAAAATGTCATTTCTATAAATAGTTCTTGGTATTATGTAGATTTATATTTTTTTTCTTATCATATATTTTAGGGAGCAATCAACTTGCCAGGATCATAATACTACATATGATCAATATTTGCTTGACTGAATAAGTTCGTAGGATAATGATTATATCGACTTTCGTAAAGTGTATGTTTTATATCAAAATTGAAATGTGGGTTCAGATATGTAAGTCTACAACAATTGTTGAGTATCCAGTTAAATTTTGTATATTTGAATGCACATTCACATTATGTTTAATTAGATTTATTTTATAATCTTATTTAATTCAACATTTATATAAATTAATCATTTAAAAAATTCAATATGTGAATGATAAAATTTAATTAATTTATAGCAACATGTAGATAGAAAATAAAGTGTTTTAATCTAATAAAACACCTATTAACAATAGATAATATCAAGATTTATAAGTTGATGTAGTCTGTTGTTAGGATTATACTTGTTCAAGTCTCGGGCAAGGATGGCCGAGAAAAGCCTGGTCTTGAAAATATAGGCCTGAGCTTGGCCTGGTCCGAAGCCCAAAAAACCCAAATTTCCCATTTTATGGTAAATTATTATTATCTAATCCTTCTTCGGATTAAATATTTATTATTTTTCTGGATAAAATATTATATTTATTATTTTATTGCTGTCATCGAGATATTTCAAGCTTTACTGGGCCATGGGCTAAAATCTGGGTCTGGACACGAAAAGATCAGGCAGAGCTGCCCATGAATAAGTCTAGTTAGGATGTTGCCTGAGCAAATATATATATGCTTTTGAGCACGATATTGTCTGATCCTATCCAATCCGACTTGCGATGAAAACATATTTTTTAATCAAATAATCAAATCATGTCATGTATTTATAAAAAATAAAATTGCACTCTTGATTTGCCATGGAGAGGGAGAAATGGGTAATAAACAGGGGGAGCGGGTTTGGAAAAGAGAGAGATGCGGTTATTTTTCTTTTTTTTTTTCGCAACCCATATGTCGATGTCTTGCTTTTCTTAGAGATCACTAGAAGAGGACGATCCTACAAACTCATGTTTATAAATTAGTAAGATAAAGATATCAACCTATATCTGTTAGCGGCCACTATACGTCCTATATTTAATAAAGTGGTTGTAACGTTTGATCTTCTTTACGACTTACGCACTTGTTTTTTGTTCAAATAGTTTTTTTACCTTTATTGGTCGGTCTAGACTTTGACCTCAAGCCAAACAGTTGGACTCACAAGTTCTCACCACCAATAATGTTAAAAAAATTGACATATTTGAAAACTTTGTGCACGGACACACAGCGCGCGCGTTACTAACACGGGCCAAAGTAGAATCAAAGCATTGCATCTTAACAAACTAGGCCGTACGAAACGTACCAACTTGGTCTGCATGAATGTCCTGTTCGACCTCCGTGGTGCCGTCGTTGAGGAAGAGCCTTGCGGGCTGCGCGGTGTCGTTGCAGATGAGCTGGAATTCAGAGCCCCTGAAGCAAGTGGCGGGCCCGACGCCGAAGGGATACTCGAAGTTCAGATCGCCGCAGCTCCTTTGGCAGCCTTCGAGCGTGGCGGCGGACGGGTGGCTCGCGTTGCCGCCGGCCTCTAGGCTTCGTGGGACGGCGCCGGAAGCTTGCACCGTTGCAGCAGCAGTGAACGCAAGTAGGAGCAGAGAGAAAGCTGCGTCGTAGATGCTCATCTCCACCGATCCTATTGTGTTTAGCTTCTCTAACTTGAGTTACTTTGGTGAAGCATACAACTCGAGAGACGAGAGTTATTTTGGGGAAGTATAGCCAGCGCGCTTATGTAAACCGATGCTTTTCCTAGCTTTGAGAAGGCTGTGTGTAGCCTGCGACTGTCTCGTTGCTTTATACTAACCGTGTGATTACCTTAACTTGCACTAGCAAATGCCACGTGAGGGAACTCAAATCAAAACCGTTTAACGCCTCTTAAGTTAATATATACTAAATGCTCAACGGGCTCGCGTTGCTGTGGGCGGAAGGAAGCGCCGACATAGGGAGAGATTTTGACATAAATCTTCTTAGGAAACAACCAAGGAGAAAAACCAAAACCAAATTGTCATAACATCTAGAAATCAGAAAAGCTTGACCACGTTCCTTTTTTTCCTCTGGTAGTTCAGGCATGCTCTCAGGACCCTTCTAACAAATTTTAAAGAATTTACAAACTTATCAGCTCAATTAAACCAGTGAAGCTGCTTGAAGTGTGTTAGTAGTATTGTTAGATTTTTATTAAAATCGCAAAAGCTTGATTATGATTTGAAATTTATACGGTAGTGTAGGCATGTTTTCAGAATCCTCCTCAAAAATTTTCAAGAACTCACAAATCTACCAGCTCAACCAAATAAGTGAGATTGTTTTGAATGTATTAGTAGCATCACTAGCATGTTCAATGAAATCAGTTAATTGCTTTTCTATTTAAAAAAAATGTATTAGTAGCATCACTAGCATGTTCAATGAAATCAGTTAATTGCTTTTCTATTTAAAAAAAACACTGTAGGCTGTAGCTTCCCCAAGAATTCGCTACGGTGTCCTGTGCTAGAACGGAATCTAACCAAAGACCGGCTGCAGGCAACCGGACACTCACCAACTGAGCAACGGCGGGGCTTGTGACACATGAGGGCTAATAAATATACAAGGCCATACAGACAACATTGTAAAACCTACAGGAGAAAAATTCCGCGTGTCGGGTTCTCACGAGTCGTTCTTTACTTCCCACAATTAGTAGTATTTATATGATATGTACGTTGACTGCATCCAGTATCTACTTATCCCATAAACTCAATCAGACGTATGGTCGAGATCTAATCGTACATCGTCATCGCATCTACTTATCCCATACATCCAAGCAATCGTAGGATCGTGCTCTCATCCTACATCATCATCGTATCTACTCATCCTATACATTTAACCAAACGTAGGGTCGAGCTCTTGTCCTACATCATCATCATCATCACATCTACTTATCCCATACACCCAACAAAACAAAACGTAGGGTCGAACAATCGTCTTATATCGTCATCCCTGCAAGTACCATCTTTATCTCCTAATTCAAGTACCGAGCTAATTTGCTTGGTTGCGAAGGGCCGAGGACGAGATACAAAATAGAGTGGCACTACGAGATGAGGAGCACAGTAGGCGCTAAGCTGGCTGCACGAAGGAGACAAGGATGATACGAGGTCGGGCACTATATGATGCGCACGGATGTTTTCTGTCACGTGGAGAAACTACTACGAAAAAATTTATATTAAATTCATTATCACTGATGGTTTTAAAAAATCGTCTGTGATAGTTGATCATCACTTACGGTTTAGCCAAAAATCATTAAAGATGACTACTATTGACATCACTGACGGTTTTTGCCTAAAACTATCAGTGATGTGAGTCTCATCAAACACGGTTTTAACCAAGAACTATCAGTCATGACTACCATTTACATCACTGATGATTTTTGGCTAAAACCGTCAGTGATGTGATCCTCATCAAAGATAGTTTTAACTAAGAACCGTCAGTTATGACTAAAATTCACATCACTGATAGTTTTTGGTAAAAATTATCAGTGCAAAAAAATATCAGTGATGACTACTATTCACATCACTGATGATTTTTGGCTAAAACCGTCAGTGATGAGAACTCACATCCCTGATGGTTTTTGCAAAAAATTGTTAGTGATGACTATCATTCACATCACCGACACTTTTGGTGAAAAACCGTTAGAGATATGAATGGTAGTTATCATTGACAGTTTTTTGCACTTACAATTTTTTTGGAAATAAGTACAGAGAGCCCCGACTCACTTAGTGTATTTAGGGTTTCTCAAGCTATTTTTGAAGTGATTGCGATTGAGAGGCGATCTGGTGAAAAGAAATCGTGAATTTGGAAGTGATTGTAAACCCTTTTGTTATTAGTGATCTAAGGTTAGTAATTTGTTCTAATTGCGTCTTATTCAAAATTTAGCTTGGTGTAGATCCATTTGTTCTTTGTGATCTAAAGTAGTAATTAGTTCTAACTGTACTATACTCAAGATGTAGCTAGCTAGGTGAAGAGAGAATTGAAGATGCTAAGTTTAAATGTAGCTTACATAAAGATCCATTTGTTCTTTGTGATCTAAAAATCTAGGTTGGTAAGTTTAAATGTAGCTTACATAAAGATCCATTTGTTCTTTGTGATCTAAGAAGCTAGGTTGGTAAGTTTAAATGTAGCTTATATGTAGATTGTAAATCCGTTTGTTCTTTAGATCTAGCATGATTTACGATTTAGGGTAAGGTTTAGCTTATTAATTTGTGATCCAATTTAAGAATGTATGCATGTGCACTTCTAGTGTACTTCATTATTTAACACTTATTATTATATACGTAGCGTACGTAGATAGATCAAAGCTGGATGTACGCTGCGAACCGTGGTAGAGCCGAGAAGAGCTGTAGAGGAGGATATACTTAATAAGAGAGTCTAATTTATATCTTGTCCTTACATTTATTGCGACAATATGAGGATATTTGGCAACTCAGTCCGGATCGAAGCACACTTAATTCTACAACGACATGTTGAAGAGCATATTATATAGGAAACATGCAATACTAACATCGTCGATGAAGTCAATGATATGCCGGATGATATCGATTGTGATTTCAATGAGGACATGTTGCACGATGACAATTTGCATTAGATGTTGCGTGATGCAGAAGGGAACTATGATGAGAGAGAGTATGGTAAATTTCGGGGCTTGATAGACGACTCAGAGAAACCTTTGTTCCAGAGCTACAAGTCGAAATACACAAGGTTACCGTCCGTGCTTGAATTGCTGAAATTGAAGACAAGTAATGGTTGGTTCGACAAGAGTTTCACTGTGCTCTTAGGTCTATTAGCGGATATGCTTCCGAAGGGAAAAGAGTTGCCGACAACCACCTATAAAGCCAAGAAGGTTCTTTGTACCTTGGGAATAGAAGTAAAAGGAATACATGTATGTCCGAATGATTGTTTCCTCTATCGTAAAGAGTACGCAGACTTGCATGAATATCCGGTGTTCAACGCATTACGGTATAAGCGTAAGAATCAACCAGATGACGACGGCGAGGGTATCAAGGTGAAGAAAGGATCTCTTGCTAACGTGGTGTGGTATCTGCCTGTAATTCCCTGTTTAAAGTGTTTATTTGCCAACCCAAATGAGGCAAAATTGCTGCGTTGGCACTCAGAGGAGCATAAGAATGATAGAATGCTAAGATACCCTGCAGATTCTTCCCTATGGAGAAACAACGATAGAAGGTTTGCAGAATTCTGTGCAGAACCGAGGAATATAAGGTTTGGATTGGTTACAGATGGAATGAATCCTTTTGGTAATATGAGCAGCCGACATATCTCTTGGCCGTGAATCTTTATATCTACAACCTTCATCCTTGGTTGTCTATGAAGCAAAAGTATATTTTACTGTCCATACTTATTCAAGAGCCGAGGCAACCTAGGAACGACATTGATGTGTACCTAGCACCATTGGTAGAAGACCTAAAAACACTGTGGGTTCATGGGGTACAGGTATGCGATGCGTGCAAACGAGAGAGCTTCACTTTGCACTGCCTGTTGTCTATGAAGCGAAAGTATATTTTACTGCCCATACTTATTTAAGAGATGAGATAACCTAGAAACGACATTGATGTGTACCTAGCACTATTGGTGAAAGACCTAAAAACATTGTGGGTTACTGAGGTACAGGTATGGGATACGTGCAAACGAGAGAACTTTACTTTGCACTGCCTATTGTTTTGGACTATAAATGATTATCCTACCCTTGCTAACTTGTTGGTCTAGAGTACAAAAGGAGAAAAAGTTTGTACTCACTGGTTAGATGACACCGAGAGTGTGTGGCTGAATCACTCGTGTAAAACTTTGTACATGCGTCACCGTAGGTTCCTTCGGAGGAATCACCCATACTGCATGATGAAGAAACAATTCAACAAAAGGAATGAGGACGATTCAGCTCTAAGGCATTTAAGCGGGAGAGATGTTTATGATATGTTAAGGATTTGGATGTTGTACTTGGAAAGGAACTTTAAATCGAGGACCCGTGAGAGGAGCATATGGAAGAAGAGATCAATATTTTGGGCCCGTGTTCCTACGTAGGATGTACCCGTTCGAGAGGTACATGAGAATTCTCAAATTGTATGTACGAAATCGATCTCGATCGGAGGGTAGCATTGTCGAAGGTTATGCAACCAAGAGGTCGTCGAGTTCTACGTCGATTACATGGCTTAGATTGAACCTATAGGTGTGCCTCGATCTCGCCATGAGGGGAGGCTCGAGGGTATTGGGACCATCGAAAGGAAAGCAATCACGTCTGATCCAGTTTCCTACGCAAAAGCCCATTTCACGGTTTTGCAACACATGGCTGTAGTGTCCCCGTATATCGAAGAGCATAAGCACTGGCTACGGCAAGAGAATTCGGCATGGTAGGAGTCTTAGATCACGAGATAGCACAACCTTCAGTTCAACAAATGGTTGAAAAAATGACCCATCACTGGGAGGTTGTCAGGTGATCATGATAAGCTAACATGGTTGACGAAAGGTCCAATATTTACAATTGTCACATGGAAAGGATATGACTTAAATTGGTACATATTTTACGTTAGAGATCATGATATGAAGAGCAGAATCAAGAATAGCGGTGTCCGTATTGATGCATTCAATACCGTTGGGTCAATAAGGAGCTCCTACTATGGGTTCATAGAGGATATTTGGGAGCTCGACTACATACTATTCAAAATCCCCTTATATCGGTGCCGTTGGGTCCACCTCCAACAGGTAAGGGTTGAAAAGTACGGTGTCACTACTGTGGATCTTGAACATGTCGAATATCAGGATGAACCATTCATACTCTCTAACCAAGTTGTTCAAGTATTCTATGTAACCGACCCGCCTAACAAGGAGCGCCACATAGTTTGTCAGGGAAAAGGAGGATTGTTAGAGTTGAAAATATAGTAGATGAGGAAGTGTATAATCAATTTGATGAGTTGCCTCCTATCGGAAACACCATCACTGTCCAAGAAGAACAACCTGAGGAAGCTAGCTACACACGCATCGATCATCGTGAATGGCTAATTTTCATACGAAAGAATAAGCAAGTGGATTTATGAGGAGGTGTCATCATGTTTATTTGTCATGCGTAAAATGCTGAATTTGTAAGTAAGTAGATGATTGTGATGAACTTTGCAAAACCTACAGTGCATATCTATATATTGATTGTGATCAATTGCTAACATACTAACCTCTATGATTTTGGTATAAAATCAACTTAAAATTCTATTGGAAATATTAAGAGCAAATTGTCAGTATGATCTAGAATGATACATTTTGTAGCTTGTGATTAGATTGAATGAGCTGGAGTTAGTGCATCTAGGCTAAAGGCAACTGCATCTGGAGTTTTACTTTTGCCAGTTGTACCCATAACCATCTGTGATATAAACATCACAGACTGTTCTATTATAGAACTGTCTGTGATAACTACACACACAGGCGGTTCTATTATAGAACTATCTGTGATAACTTTAGTATATATATTCCTAGGGTTGGAACCGCACTCCTCAAACACCCTTGTGCCTCCCACAGCCCGTGCCTTTTAGCCTCCTCTCATGCCCGTGCGCCGTCGTCCTCCCCGAGCCCATGCGCCGCTGTCCTCCCAAGCCCATGCGCCGCTGTCCTCGAGCCCTTGAGTTGCCATCCTCCTCGAACTTGTGCACCACCATCCTCGAGCTCGAGCACCGTTCTTCCCGAGCCTGTGCGTCGTTGTCCTTGAGCCCTTGTACTGTCGTACTCCTCGAACCTATGTGCCTCTGTCCTTGAGCCCGTGCGCCATCCTCCTCGAGCCCATGCACTGGGCTTCGACCTCTCCAACTTGCTCATCTTCACCCCCATGACCATTGAGGTGATATTCCTTGTGTTAATTCGCTGAAAACTACACATGTGCTATGGTAATTTAGGATTGGCAATGGAAGTTGTGCATAAATACTTTGTAGACTACATTCCTGTTATAGAAGATTATATCAGATACGGTGAATAATTTACTGTTGTCATTGTGGTTTTGACTTTTGAATCAATAATCTTTTATGGGAATTGTAGGCGAATGAGAGTAGTAATTTTCCTATTAATGAGCATGTTTAATTCACAACTCTTCTTTTATTGATTGGTTTATGGTTAACTAACACTAACAATATAGTTGTGGAAAGATAATAAATATTGCTTATGCTTATTTACACTATAATGCAGTGCTCGTCAATAGTGGATACAGCCTAAAGTCATTTTTTCATGCATATATGCCTTGTATAATGTGGTGCTTATTGATATAGCCTAAAGCTAATTTTTCATGCATATATGCCTTGTATATTATGGTGCTTATTGATACGACCTAAAGCTATTTTTTCTTTATCCAATAGGTCAATTAGTAGTGGATTGCGTTATATTTGATGAATAACATGAATTTTGAAAAATTTATTCCCTTTTTGTCGATTGGGTTATATCTGATGAAGATGAAGTCCCCTCAATCCTCATCACCGAATGGATCTGATAAGCCGAAGATAGGAAAACCAAGGTGCGATCTAAGAGGCATAAATAAAAGGCCCTAGAGCCTGAAAGTGCAATTTGATGAAAAGCTAAGAAGTCTTAAGGAAAGGTAGGAGCTTAGGGTGGCTGCGAACAAACTCACACAGACCGCGCAAGCTCTAGAAGCACTAACGCATATCAGCCTCACTAACCGGTGGAGAAGCTGCGCATCCACCCCTAAGACATATGTACACGATGGTACATTGGCCGTCGATGATATCCAAGTAATACATATGTCTAGAATGCTTCGTAAATAGAATCTATTGGATGTCTTAGCTAATTGTGTACTATTATATAGGAGGCCACGCCGTGCAAGCTCCAAGTGAGGTTTGCCGATAGCTCTCTTCCCCTGTAGGCTGGTTGGGGGTGCATGTATCCAATCAGTGAAGGGACTATTGTTCACGGTCGTCCGAAAGCACCGGGTTACACGAAGGCCACTATAGACTACGTGAATGAATATTTCAAGCTCAACCCACTGGAGATGCCTCCAAACGATGAGATCGTGACACTAGGGGATGTCATTGACACATTCATCCAGTGGCGTAAGAGGGACATTTTCATCGACGACTGTCCTCTAGCACTAGAGCAATACACAGAACATGATCCACCTACTTCAGCGGAGCTACCAACACTACCGGAGCCACTAGCTGCACCGAAGCGGCCCTCCAAATCGGTTATTGTGCCCAGAGCATCAGTGCAGGCTGATACAACACTTCGTGCCCCCTCCTCTCCTATGAAGACGACCAAAAGTGGAAAGGGAGACAAGGGAAAATCAAAGCAGATCACGAAGGACCTGGAATATGAATATGCCCTGTTGGTCCAGAAATTCAAACTAGGAAAGCCTTTAGTAACGGAAGAGGGCATACAAGAACTTTCAACGAAATCCATTAAATTGAATGATTGGTACATGGAACAAGGAGAAAAGCCGACGGCAACACGCATAATGAGTATCTCGATTAGCTTTAAGGTCGAGCATCTTTTCAACCAGTCGCCAAGGGGCTTCTTTACGATCGACTTCAATGCTTGTTCAATCTCTTCAACCTTGACTCCATCGATGCCACGCTTAGGAGATGCCGGGCATTGTAAGTTTGTGCAATCACAATCTATAGATTCGTGTAATACCGATGAATATCATATAACTCCTTGCTTTTGTGTATATAGATACATGATCCTTCAAGAGAGACGGAACAAAGAACCGGTGGGTTTCCTCAACCCAAACATAGTCTCGAGGGAAACAATGAATGAAAATTCTCATTACGTCAAGGATTACGTGATAGAGGCATCGCTAGCTCAACGCGATGCAGAGTCCATACTTCTACCCTATAACCCGTCGTAAGTGTTGCACACCTGTTATACTTTGATTTGTATTTTACACGCAACTCAAAATTAGGTTGAGTAACCATGGCGACATTCCTGTGTATGTCTCACTGGGTTCTAATTGTATTTGAACCAAGAAAAAATTGGATTAGCTACGTTGATTCCTTACGTAAGGGCAACCATGACTTGAGGCCTATTGGAAGACTACTCGACAAGTAATCATGTTTCCTCCATAGATAACTCTCCTGTAGCTCGTGGAATGGCTGAGGCAAAATTTTTTGGAATCACATAGGGCGTTCAAAGTGCATAGACTTCGTGGAGGGCCACACAAGGACGCATCAAAGCTTAAATATGATTTTGACTTTCCAATAGCCGCTAGTACACAATAATCCTATATCACTCTGTAATAATGCCCTTAGAACTAACCAATTCTATTTTCACAGTGCGCCCAGTAGGGATAGGGAAATAACCTATATGCTTTCTACGTTAGCCATAACATGCGAACCCTCATCGGTACAAATAAGATCAGCGATGTAACTATGTTGAAAATGGCCCATCTAGAGGCAATTCGAGAATACTTCTATGACTTCTTGATGCGTGTGGTCATACATCCAAAAGGCACATTCCACGCTACGTAATTTGTGAAACTTGAGCATTTTATTGGTTAATTTGTAAAATTTGTTTGAATTTGTGAATTGTAATTGTGCATTCCATTGGTTAATATAATATTTGAGTTGATTTCTGAAATAGTTATGTAATCTATGATATAATTAGTTTCTGATCTATTGGTTAATATAAAATTTAGGTTTATTTCTAAAATGGTTGTGTAATCTGTGATATAATCAGCTTCAGTTCTATTAGTTAATATAACATTTGAGTTGATTTCTAAAGTGGTTATGTAATCTACGATATAATCAGCTTGTGATGTGTGTAATCTGCTTGTGATATAATCTGTGTAATCTGCCTGTTTTAGAGGGCATGACTAGCATTTTCTGAGGCTAGCCAATAAACAGAAAATATTCAGCAATAAAAAATAATATCATAGATAATTCCATATATCACATAACATAGACGGTTCTAGTAAAGAATCGTCTATGATATGCGCCATATCACAGACGGTTATAGTAAAGAACTGTTTATGATGTAAATTTCACCGTTGTTATCACTTATATATATTTACATATAGTTTTATGAACCGTCTATAATAACCTTTTAAAATCGTATGTAATAACTTTTTTAGTTGTGAGACCGTGAGAAGAGCCAGTGATACGAGTGCTATATAGTACGGCAAGCAGTTAAATGGTCAGTCAAGACAACTACGATAGGTATTTAGTACGGTAGACGCATGATGATAGTCCATAGATAGCGATTTTGTCATTAATCATTCACTTGGGAGTTGCGTGTCAGCGTAGGCACGGGATGGGTCAGGCATGGGCTGGATTAGACATGCAGAAGGCGATGCGCCTTCATCAGCATTTTTTTTCTGACAGAGTGCACTGTCAAGCAAGCCTGGCCATTTGAATCAAATTCGTCTGATCTTTGGAAGCAATTTGAATTTGTGAATTACATTGCCTTGCATCTCAACTAATCACTGGGACAACGGAAAGCCAAACTGTTCCCTCCATTGGGAGTCTAGTGACACTAGTCAAGTGTTTGTTTTTGCAGATTTTGTACTATACTAGTATAATGTCCGTGCTAACGCTACGACGACAGTACACCCGTTTATCAATTAAATGAGAAGATAAATATGAATATAACACTTAATAATAAATAATCACAGTGCCCGTATGCGAGTACAAAAATGAAGATATAACACTCAATAATATTTTTCACTAAACATTTCCCGTATGCTCTTAAAACTTGTTCTTATGTCTTGAGGGATGTTTTCTGCGCACTCATTCCACTTGTATTTTAGTATTTCAATTAAGAAACACTTCTTAAGGATAGGTGAACCCTGTAAGTATATTGTAGAGCATCATCAGTATAGATCTACTTTACAACCTTATAAAAGGTGATTAATAAAATAGAGAGTACTAACCATGCAGATCCGTGCATTAAATTGTTGACCATTCCAGATGTGCATGAAGTTCATGACCAAATAACCTGTCAAGTTTCTGCACAACATTTAATTACTACATGTAAGTACACAAAAATTTAACTATTTACTAATCATGCGTAAATAACTTACCGGTCTATTGTTTTTGGAACAGACTTTGGAACTACAATACGCTAATCATAGATATCGTCGTTCCATGAGGGATTTACTATCCTCATAGCACGATCGAATATTATACCAATTTTTTGTATTCTATCAAGATAGTAACCGGATGGTTTATCCGTTGGAACCCATCCGGGTAGAGGTGCTGGATCAATAACAAAGATAACCCTGTCCTTCATGTTGAACGATAACATGCTGAATCGTCCTCCGTGATGAAAAGGCAGCATAATATACAAATATAGACATTATATCTTTTGCACACATATATAGTAACATAATAAAGCGTCAAACAATTTATTAAGCAAAGCTTATCATTCGGCATTCAGACAACGCAATTCCAGTCTCAGGCCAAGCGTCAAATAATTTTGCAAGCTTCTCATCTTCAACCTTGACACGAAACTTATGGTACCGTCGGTAATTACAAAGTGGCTGTGATAAATTAAAACATTAAAAAATAGCTAGTTGATCATTTCATAATGTGTATATATATAACGTAAAAATATCAAAACATACGCAGAACTGTAAATCTAGGTAGTGGCATATGGGATACATGAAATACATAGTTTCATCGCTTGCGAGCATGCGCACCCCAACATTAAAGCAATCAATGTCTATAGGTTTTCTGCCATAAAGTATTTCTTGGAGTTTCTCGAGTGTTATGCTTATAGGGTAAGGCTTGGAGTTTCACACCCATTCTTTCCTGTAAAAGATGCTTTGTGTTAGATATTAACACTAATCAGCTTAATACGTACAAAAGAGTAGCTATGTGTATGAAGGCATGAAAATATAGTAGAAATAATAAGAATCACATACCCCAAAGTATCTCCGTCAGTTATAGACATGATATAGCCACAAATCGTATTGGCTGTCTCTTTAAACCTAACACAATTCACTTGAGTATTTATGCCAAGCAATAGTGCATCTTCTCTCATTTCCTATAGTGTGTCTAAAATCACACATTCATTTGGATCTACTACTTCTTTGGTACTGGAAACTTCATCTTGGCATCATTTTTTGCAGTTTAGAGGCGAATCGAAAAGGATGGCAGCTAATTTTGATATGAAATTAGTCATGTCTTGCTGCGCAGAAATATTAAAACGCATTAACTTTATACGAAACACATGTGTAAACATGTAATACTAACTTTTCAGTTAGTCTATCTCTCGTCCAGTACTCCATGTAATTTAATAAAAATAGGTTACATGACACACTACAACCAAATGTTGAACATTCGGACATTTTAATATATTGCTTAAACAAAATTTTGTGGTAACATATAGATTGAAATCGTACCCATCATCCTGCATTGGTTCTTTAAATTGCTCAATAACAGGCTACGAAGTAACCTGTAGATCTGGCCACTTGTAGGCTGCGAACTCTTTAACCTATGACTCTATGTCAATTTGTATCTGGAGGCCTTTTAACTATTATTTTTATAAGAAAAAAATCAGTCCTATAATCATAAAAAACTAACAATGATTAAAGGCATAGCTAAAAAATACTTACAGCATAAGTGAGATCGTCACGACACATTAAGCCCAAGGAGTCAAGAACTTGTATGTGAAGTTTTTTGCCATTTAATACAGCTAGGTACCATTGAGTATCTTTAATGTTAATAGGGATAAAAACCTGATTATAATAAAACAATTTATGAGTACCAAAGACACGTGAAGCATGACCGGATTGAAAATAGGAACCAGTTATTTACTATGTCATGTTGAACATAAGACGTCACCCTTTCGACGATCTTGTCTTCTTTAATATTTGGTTTATTTTCTTTCCAATACTGACCATCACGATGGACAATGTAAAATATCAAAGTATTCTCCAAGTAGATAGTTGCCCCTTCTCTGCACAATAGATGTTTTTCAGAGATAATGAGGTTGATGTATGCGTTTATGACCGTTAAAGTTAATATATTATTAGAAAATAGAAATATATAAAGCACATAACTTTAATACGTACATAATAAAGGTTAAACTACATATGTATGCTTACGTCGCCATACAAGTGTTCAGCAGGTTTCAAAAGACATTTAAAATGGAAGAAATCAATAAATGCACCCTCCACATCAACAACAATCTTTTTGTCAGGTGAGTTCATAATTGAGCTAATAAGGAATTTGTCTTCTTCGTCACAAACGTAATCTGCATCGAATTAGAGAGCTAATAAGGAACAAACGTAATCTTCGTCACTACATATGTTGCTCGCACGAAGATGACGACCTTGACAGGTGGGCCCCTACCTATTAGTGACTAAGATGCAGTGCAAACTAGGTTGGGCTGCGGTGCAAGATTGGGCTGGTACGTGCGAGTTCAGTTGTGTTGGACCAAACAGAATTCGATCGCTATGTTGGGTTTTGGCCCAAACACTATTCTAGCATTTTCTTTTGGTTTTTCCTTTTAGAACATACAGAAAATGCAAATGAACTCCAAATAAACAGCAATAGACTAGAAAAATTCCTGAAAGATTCTGTAAAATACTTTAGAGCATATAGAACCCAAAATAAAATATTTTTGATAATTGTTAACATTAATATTAATCATATTAAATACATTTTGAGTTAATAAAATTCCAAATTAAGCCTTATTTGGCAATAAAAATGATGAAATTTTTTGGAGTGCTAAAATACTTAAAAGGAATTTCAAAGATGCAAAAATTGGGATGTTAGAAACCTCCCCCTTAACAGAATCTCAACCCCGAGATTTCAAGCTGACTATAGCCACAAGTTAGGAAACTCTGATTCCACATGTTCCCCGTGCTCCCATGTTACTTCACTTTCATAGTGATTATTACTCCACTGCATTCTACAGAAAAACTAACTTGCTCCTAGTCTTACTATCAGCAACATCCAAAATCTTAATCGGTTGCTCCTTATAAGTCAAATCCTCTTGCAACTCAATTGACTCCAACAGGGTCTGCTCTATTGGCACTTAGAAACACTCCTACCAAAGACTAAGATAACTCCAACTGATAATCAACTTCTGCTCTATGCTTCAAAATCTTTACCGGACCAACAAATATGGGGGCAAGCTTTCCATTAGCGTCAAACCATCTGACTCCTTTGAGATGGGTAACTCTGAGATAAATAAAATCCTTTGGCTCAAATCTCAAGTCCTTATGGTAATTATTAGTATAACTCTTCTGTCTTGACTGGACTACCTTTAATCTTTCTATGATCATTGCAATATGCTTTTCTGCTTCTTTAAGTATATCTAGTCTAAAGATAAGACACTCCTATCTTATTATAGTTTAATGGAGTACGTCAGGAATGACCAATAACATTTCAAACCATGACATTTGCAAACTAACTTGCTAACTGTTATTGTAACTGAATTTTGCAGATGGCTAACTTTTATCCTAAGTAGTAGCATGAGCTAGAGCACAAGATCTCAACATATCCTCCAAAATCTGATTAACTCTTTTAGTTTAACCATTAGTCCAGGGATGATATGCAGACAGACAATCCTTGATATATATATTTCTACCAAACTATCTCTTGTATAAGTAGTCTTAATTGGTATGAAATGGGCAACTTTCATCAAATGATCCACTATGACCCATATATAATCATAACCACTCTGAGTTCTATATAAACCAGTAACAAAATTCATACCAATGTCTTCCTAGTTGCATTCAAAAATTTTCAGCATATGTAACGAAGCAGCTATCCTTTAATGGATTTGCATTTACCTTCTGACATGCATCACATAAAGCAACATGTTAGGCAACTTTACACTTCATGCTAGGCCAGCAAACCACTCCTTAAGATCTTGATACATTGTAACATCTCAATTTTTTCATTTCTTCATTTTACTATACATTATATATTTTTGTGAATTTTCTGGAATTTATTTAAATTATTTGGAATTTATTTGAATTAGGCCTCATGTTAATTTTTTTTAAAATATTTGAAAAGTTTAAATAAAGTTTTATTCAAAGTATTTTATTTGAGTCACAAATGCCCTAAAATATTTTCCATATTTTTTTGAATTGTTTGGGTATTTTTGCTATTTTATTCGACTATGTTTAATTTTTAGAATTGTTTTAATTAGAAAATATTTTAAAAACCTGGTGCAAAATGTTGGGTAGAACCCTGTTGGGCCCATCCTAGGCTAGGCCGTGCCGCACCACCGCAGCCCAACCAACGCAAACCTTAGCCGCCAATCGTCGGATCTTGATCCAATGCGTGGAAGTGAGCCGCGTCGCCGTTGCGATGTCATCCGCCCGATTGCTCCCACATAGAGGGCGTGGATTGTGGCACATCGCACTTCGTATCACTGCCGGACTCCGTCGCCGCCGTGGATTCTCCACGATTCTCAACGCCCTACACGGAAGTCGAGACCCTTATTTATTGCGTCGCACCCCGCATCGTGAAGCCCACCCTGCACTGCCTCTTTTGCCCTAGCTAACCGAGCCCGAGTCACCGCTATTTGCCTCTGTGAGCTCGCCGAAGTTTGCATAGCTGCCGCCGACGGTTTTTGTTGAAGTTCCACCATCGTCAAGCCCTGTCCGCCATGTCCGTGGCCGGATTCGAGACACCCACGTTGAGCCGCATCAAACCCGTCATGCTGTGTCGCCGGAGGTGCCGTGAAACGCCGTCACCGTGGTCATCATTCCTATCTTCGGTGAGAACCCACCATCTTGCACCGCCGTGCCATTGCCAAGCTTCGTCATGAGTTGCATCCGTCAGATCCAAGATGAGTCATTAGATGTTTGTCATATGTTGTGCACCTGGCCAGCCACATCGTCGTTCTATGTTGCGAGTTGCTAACCGTCTGATCTATCATGCATGGCCTAGATCGCACCATGTGTCCTCTCCACCACCGCTGCTCCACTAGAGTTTTGACTGTCTGATCTAGATCGTGCAGTCTTGGTCGTGCAGCATGTCGCGCCCGTAGCCCGTCGTACTTGCGCGCTGGCGCCAGCCGCGTGATGTCACCCATGATGTTAGCAAGAAAGCTGAGGAGCCATGAGCCGAGTGTATTGTAGACCGCGCACTGTTTTGTGGACCCAGTCTATAGACTACGGGCACACATGGCAGTCTAATAGATTTTTTTTTTGATTTATTATTTGAATTCGGTAAATTGTATCACTGACGTCATAAATTAAATTTCTGTTAGAAAAATAATTTGGCTGAAACCTCCTTAATTAGCACTGACTTCATCGTGACGCCATTAACCCTATTTTTCAGTACAAATCTAATTGGTAAAATAGAATTTATTCTTTTTCTTTTATTTCAAATTTTAGAGAGCCCTTATTCCCTCATACAAACTTTGATTTAGGTGATTCCGATTCAAAATTTTTTGTAAAATTGAGTTCTATTTAATGATGAATTTTATTTAATTTTTGGAGTTGAGTTTGCTTTCTATTTTTGGTATTTATTGCTTTACTTAATCGTTTTGCATAGACGTTGAAGTACCTGAGGTGTTCGTGAGCGAGGAGCCAACTCAAGAGCAAGGTCCAGAGCAGGATCAAGAACTTTTTAGAGGAAAGTTGTGCTTTGATCATGTTGATCCCATGCTTTAAAAGTTATATTGTTATAAACTATTGCATGCTAATTTAAATTGTAACTATTTCAATTAAATTGGGATTAGTTATTCAACCTAATTGAACTTAAGTCAACCCTGTCATTTGTATACCATGATTCATTTGTCACCCTAGTATGATTTTCTATTAGTTGGTAACTTTTAATTGCTAATGTGGGATGGTTAGAACTTGAATAGTTTGCTTAGTCATGCAACGAGTTGTTGATATCATTTTGAGAATGCAAAATTAATCTTGCTTGATAAAATATGGAAAATGTTTATGAAATGGTGTGTTAGGTGTTGTCACACCATGTTGTTGATGGCACGTGGTGCATGGTAATCGACTGTGGTGGTAGAATAATTTAGACTAGGGCAAGTGGCAAGAGTTGAGAATTATGGTGGGCCAATGTGGCATTTGGGCTGTCGAATTGTTATTTTTATGAATGAAAGTTAGTGATATGGATAATGGTTATTGTAAGTTTTTGGGAAGTCTTGCCTTGATCAATTAAGGACTTAACCTTGCAAGCATTTGAACTAAGTTAATCATACAACCACATGTCTGGTATGGGACAGA
This sequence comes from Otatea glauca, assembly GCA_036346275.1. Taxonomy (NCBI): domain Eukaryota; kingdom Viridiplantae; phylum Streptophyta; class Magnoliopsida; order Poales; family Poaceae; genus Otatea; species Otatea glauca. Next base: position 18,722,337 of record CM070717.1, on the reverse strand, counting down.
CCTAGCTGATTAGTTTGTAATGTCTAGATTTTTGGTACTGTCATGATTTTTGGTAGACTCACATGGCACAAGAGGGGGGCCTGAGTATGGTAACCAGTCCCATCAGTGTTGAAACCTCGGCGAGCAATATAGGTTTAGACAGAGCATTGTAAAGGCTTTGTTATGATCACTCTCCTGTGTGGTGAAACGATGGTATCTTGTGGGTAAAATGTATAACTTCTGCAGAGTGTCAAATCTATTCGAATAGCCATGCTCACGGTATTGAGCAATGCTTAGGAATAATAGTCAAGGGTTAGATTTTGATAAAATAAACTTGAGAATGGAGGTAGTGTGCCTATGGAAGTATGGAAATTGATTTAAGGTTGTGAGTCAGGTTATTTGAGAAATAACTCAAAAATTTATTATGGTTACCATTTGTTTTACTGTTGTTTCAATCTATTTATGTTATTCATTTGTAAATGTTGCTTTAATGCAAAATAAATAATTCAACCATTCATTTGGAATAATCCATGCATATAGATATAATAGAATTGCATTTTGTGCACAACTTGTTGAGTGCTTTATGTACTCACCCTTCCAACAACAAATCACCAGTTGAAGAAGTCTACACCAACTTAAAAGAAGTACCAAGAGGAGATGATCAACTAAGGTGCAAACATTGTCAGTTGCTAGTGGCAAATTGAAGGGGTTTTTTTGAGAGAAACGGCGGGAGAGACTCCTACTGAGAACCTTTAAATATTAACGAAAGGAAAGTACAAACCTTAATACAAACTTGGGAGAAAAGGAAGAAGGAAACAAAGAGAAAAATCAAAAAGAGGCATGGAGTACTAAAGCATGACTATAAAGAGTTAATCCAGGCAGTAAACTGAGTTGAGAGGGGTTCTTTCATCCTGATCAGGTGCAACCTGGCTTCCTCTATGAGCTTGAACTTCCAAGATTGAGCTGACGACATTGAGCTGATTGAAGATAAAATTATTTCGTTGTTTCCATATATGCCAGGAAGATAGAATGAAAATTTCCATAAAAAAGGTTGAGCAAAATTCCTTTTAGACTGTTGAATCATGTTAATGATGTCCAAGGAGGTATCCCAATTTATGTTGAGAGAGTTCCAGCATTGTGAACTGAAACTACAAGTGAAAAATAGATGTTTTGTTGTTTCTGGTGTTGGCTGAGTGTAGAGAACACAGTTGTTGTTGTAGGGAACTCAGTGCAAGTGAAAAATAGATGTTTTGTTGTTGGCTTGTGTTGGCTGAAACTACAAATTGAAGGGTTACTACGAATAATTTATTTCTGCTACAGTTTTATTTGTTCTTGAAAGACCATTTGGAGGTCCACCCATGATTGTGATGAGTTATTGACATCATTTAAGCATGTGATGCTTAAGTTTTAGGTTGATTTGAAGTTTAAATTGAAATTTGAAGTAATTGGGAGAAGTGCCTAGAATTTACGGTGCTACCGGACTGAGGGCGGTAGCACCAACCTAAGGCTGGTGTGAAAATTTCGGAGAGCCGATTTTTGGGTATTTGATGTAGGGTGGTCCTACCGACCTAGGGGCGGTAGCACCGGCCCTTATGAGCGAGATTGAACCAAAAATTATGATTTTTGATGGATTTTATTCCATATTTTTTGGATATTGCTATGTGATGGTTTTCCTTGTTTTTCATGGTTGTAGGGCGTCGGTACTCGATCATGGTGAGATGGAGGATGATCAGGACTAGGCGAGGTGCACCGGAGGTCCAGACCGTCGAGGATCGTCAAAAAATTATCAGAGACAAAGAAGACAAATAATGGTGGAGAGCTAACTTGGAGCTACTCAGATCAGGGAGGGCCGTCGGATCACGGTCTAGGTGATAGAGTAGCGGGTCTAGTTATGTGCTTTGAAAAGCGTACAAAAATCCGTTATGTTAGAGGTTTTCAGGTTAGCCCATGTTTGAGTGAGTCAATCCTACCTCTTGATGGTGATTCTTAGGGTAGAAGGAACTCATCCAAGTGTGGAGGATGACTCAAGAGTAGTATAAATAGAGGGGTAGGGGTAGCCTTCCTTCTCTTGAAGGTTTTTAGAGGTTTTGTGCTCCTTTGAGTTTTGCCCACTTTGTTATGAGGCTTTGTAAATCTTCCTTCCAGAAATGCAAATCATTTTCTCTTATGCTTGACTTTACTTTAAGTATTTACTTTATGTCTTAAATTCAGCACTTACATTCCGCAATTTACATTCTTGCAATTTACTTTCCGCACAATTGGATTTGCCTCCCCTTCTTCTAAATGCTTGTGGATTTTTGTACCGAGGATGTATGATTGATGGATGAGTCTTCTTCAGACCATATCCCAATCATCTAGGCAACTCTCGTGTTCTTTCTTGCAAGAAATCGATCTTTTGCTTCTTCAAGGATCATTCTTGATAGATTGGGTTTTGTTGTTCTTGACTTGTGTTCTTGCTAGCCTTGATGTGTGGGATGTCATCCAATATCATCTTGATCATCAAAACCTCACAAGCAAGTCCAAGATCAAGTTTTAGGGTTTTTACTCAAACTTGGTGTACTCTTCATTCAATTCGAAAAAGGTCGAAACTTTGATGTCAATACCGTGAATTGAAGGTTGGAATAAGTTCCTGACCTCCATACGAAGGTGCATGGCAAGTTTCATGTGTTTTGGACCAACCGATCAAAAGTTCATCATTTTTGCTTTTGGAGTTTGTGCTAATTTTTCTGTTGTTTCTGAGCCCAGTCATATCGCCCCTAGTGCGGCCATACCTATCATCGGTGCTACCGGATCCACTGTGGTAGTACCGGCCACACAGGGTAAAATCCTCCCTCTTATTTGCTCTTTTTGATTGTTTCGTCTAAGGGCTTGTTTGATTATTTTGAGTGGGAGAAAATTTTATTTGGGATTATTCACCCCCCTCTGATCACCATCTTGGTCCTTCATTTCTTAGTCTAAGCTAGTGTGGCGTATTTTTGTAAGGTTGACCTTAAGGTCATCCAGTAGGTTATATTTAATAGATGAAGTCCTTTATTATATTTTCATTGTGTATGATTGTAATATTCATCTATGTTGAGGCTGTGTGCACTAGCGTGATTCTGAACTAGTGTAGAATATAGAGAGGGTCCGGATTTGCATATTCGGGTCCCGACATACATCTTTGCACTTCCTATGTGAATCAAATAATTTGAATCATGAGCTTCCTCAAGAGTCAACTGCTTCAAATCCTTCTGATTTGGCACACAAATTCGACTCTTAAACCGCATAGTACCTTGATCATCCAAAGAAAAATCTTTAGCTTTGCCTTCCTCCATTCTGGACTTAATGGTTTGATCATTGCATCATCCTTCTAACATTGATCGATTTGATCCTCTAAAGTTAGTTTTACCTCCAAGGTAGCTAGATATCCTTTTGGAACGACTTCCAATTTTAACTTCTGGAATTCCTCATACAACTAAAAGCATCTGCCACCAAATTGGCTTTTTTGAGATGACAGTGAATTCCCACAACATAATCTTTTATCTACTCCAACCATTGTTGTTGTCTCATGTTAAGATCTAACTGAGTGCAAATGTACTTCAAACTCTTGTGTTCCATATATATCTCACATCGATTACCAATGAGATAATGATGCCACAACTTCAAATGTTTCGGATAATTCTCCTCATGTGGTATCAATTGCCTTGAAGCATAAGTAACAATCTTGCCTCTCTGCACCAACACACAACCAAGTTCTAACTGTGAGGCATCACAGTAAACACCAAAATTACTCTAAATATCAAGCAACACTAACACTGGTATTGACGTCAAAAGCTTTTTCAACTCCTAGAAACTCTTTTCACACTCTGATGACTAGTTAAACTTCTTTTCTTTCTTCAACAATTACGTAAGTGCCTTGGCAATTATTGAAAATCCAACTATAAATCGACGGTAATATCCTGCCAGAAAATCAATCTATAAATCGATTGTAATATCTTGCTGTAGGATCGATATACACTAAACTATCAATCAGAAGGGGTGAATGATTGCGCGGAAGCTAAAACCAAATTTTTGATCTACTAAAAATTCACCCCAATTCGGACTCAAATAATTGCTTCGTATTCAACAAAACAGAGTAGATACGTTCGGTAAATCGCGAATTCCCGGAGATCCAACCATCGGATTGATCTGCAATTTGAATAAAAGAAACTAGATTTCAATACGAATCTAGAAAAAAATGAATCAGTTCGATCGGAGCAACAGATCAAAATTTATAAATCCTGAAAGCATACTGTGTCAGATAATAACGAAAATCAAGCAAACCCTAATTTCATGATTAATCACAATCTACAAAAGATTAACCAACAAAATTTTGAGGAACACTAAATTAAGGCCCTAGGAAGGTTGTGGATGGATCAAATCAAGAAGAAACTAAAAGAATCAAGATAGACAATGATTCAATCTACGGGAGAGAAAACGGAAACGAAAATTCGGATGAACAGTAAACCCTGGCGTGAACAGTACGCGCGAATACTTTTGAATGTGCTGTAGCTCACGGTGGGTTTTCGATAGCTGGCTCGCTCAGGCGCTTGGTTCCCACACGGTTCACACAGGAGGCTGAAGGAAAATTGATTTTCTTTATCTTTCGTGGTTACAGCACTCCTCCAAACGAGTACAACTCTAAAAACCCATATAAACAGGAGACAACCTCTTCTATTTATAAGAAGCAAACCGTGAAAAAGTTCACATTCAACTCAACTTGGCCCAATATTGCCTAATAGACAAAAACATACACGCTTATGGCCTACCTGTCGTACTCACGTGACTCACAAGCATCTATGTGCACCATTCTCTAGTCCGAACATTCCGCATGACATCTTTGACCACTAGGGCCTCAGTTCCTCTCTGAACCTAGTCCCAAACCTCAGTTCCTCCATGAACCTAGTTCCAGTCTTGTCATCAACCACATTTGCCCTCGAGCAACACCTGCACATAAACAAACAAGAAACAATTCTGAACACAAGTCCACGACTTAACTCAACATCAGTCTATGCAGCCACTCACACGAGCGCAATGCATCAAGTAAAACCATTATCATGCTATCATAAGCATATCAAGTAATCATCTGAAATAACACATGCCATGAACACAACCACTTTGCAATGCCAATTTTATTACTAAGCCAATTTTTCAACACATGATTTCACAATCTCACCATTGATGAAAACATTAGCAACACCATTTAGAACTAAACATTGGCATTCACCTCACAAGAAAGTTTTTTGAAATCAAAAAGTTTTAAAATCAAAAGCTAAAGTGAAAAACACAAAATCTTCCCCTTGGACAAATATGCAAAGTGAAAAACTCCCCCTAGGTGAAAATAAGAAAAATCTCCCCCTAAGAAGAAAAAATGTGACTGAATGATAAGAAAAATATGAGTGAATGAATGAATACCACTTGTATAGAATATGTGCATGTGTACAGCATGTATAAAGTTTTCTAAAATTCTCCAAAGTGGCAAAATTCTCCCCCTTTGACAATGGATTCATCAAGAATACAAAAGAGAGAAAACAATTTTTTTTATTTTTTATTTAAATTTGACATTTTTTATGTAATGAGCATTCTAAGTCATCCACAAATGTTGCAAATTCATCACCAAGCTATGCTATCAAAAATACTTGCACCTTCAAATCTACATAAAGACAATGTAGAGTAAGCATAACTAGAAATCAAGTACTATTAACAATTTATTGCATGGCATAATCTCCCTTTCTCAACAATCTCAAAACCTAAAAACATTGAATTTTTGTGCAATTTATTGATGCTTGAAAAACTCATTCATTAATCGATTGCAGTAGAATGTAAAATTTTTAAGGAATTAAATGTACTATCAGCCTTACTTTTCAACCATGCCAAGCAATCACAAGCTTAAGGTTTCATGGTTTCGATCATAGACAACCTCTTCCAAGTTCATATCAAAGTGCAATGATAAGCAGTCTCGTAAAGAAGTGCGATAGTACATAACCTTGACCTTTCATTTATCAACAATCACTCTTTGAGCTTTAGCACTTAACTTTGATAAACTTCATATTTAGCACTTTTTGAGCAGGATCAAGATAGCCAAGAAAGTTCAACTATGACAAGATTTAATTCAAGTTGTCATTCCAATTAAATAGTCATGACATAAGCTACGACATATATGCATAAATATGAAGTTGCAAAGACCTTGTATCATAAACTTGGCTTCAAATGACATATGTGTATCAAATACAATGCTCGTTACTTTTTCATATTTTTCTATTTTTTTCATTTTCCATTTAAGAAACACAAAAAATAAAAAGTATGTTACAAAATATTACAAAGTTTTCAAAAACTCCCCCTAAAAAATAACCATCTTAAAAACTTTCTTCAAAAATGCCACCCAATGGGATTAATTTTATAAACAAAAGTCTGAAAGAACAATCCTCTCAATAGGCAAATGAAAGAAATTTTCACCAAAAGTCCATTAACTCCCCCTCAAACGAATAACTAATGAAATCAAAAGAGATGTGATGATATACATGTGTTTGAGTTATCATGGTATGTTCAATTAAGCATAAGCATGAATCATGATAAATAAATAGTAAGCATGAAAAGGCCTGATATAAGATATAACATGATTGAACATGCCCGGGGATACATCATGATTGAACATGCCCGGGGATACATATGAGCATATGAACAAACATCTCATCTCATACCACAATTAGATATATGTGAATGTAAAAGACATGAGTGTATAAAATAGCTCACAAAATAGGTGAAGAATTATCGCGCATGCCTCTTGAAGGCCATCTCAAAGGTGAGAACCATCCAAGTCTTGATCACATCTTGCAAAAGATCAAGATCCACTAAACTTTTGTTCTCCAACCCGCATCTGAAAAAAACCTACATAGTACTAGAAGATGTCGAGGCCTCGATACTGGGGTTAGAAATAAAGCATTTAGGAATCCAGTACTGAGACACACGATGCACAATAGTAGTCATAACACGAGTATTCTTATGCACATAATCAAATTTGCCTTTTCCCATGCTTTTGCAACAAAAGGTGTTTGTTTCACCCTAGGCACAAAATGAGGAGTAAAGCGTGCCTTTCTGAAATTAGATATAGCATTAGACTTTTCCCTCCTTTGTTGTTTAGCTAGTCTAAAGAAAAAATCTACTAGATGTCCATCTCTACCACAGTGAGTGCAAGTGTACTTAACATGATGTTTAGCTTTAGAAGTAGAAGCATCATTCGCATTCATCATAGTAGAAGATAAAATTCTAGCAGACTTAAAAATAGTTTTCTTAAGCTCATTGACAATTTCAAATTTTCCACTTTCAAGTGCCTTAACAACAGTGGGAGCATGTGATTTGTGATGATCATAAGAATCAAAACCTAAACATTTGTTATGAGTACTAACCCTTGATTGATCCAAAATCATGTTTAGGTTTTTCTTCCCTTTAGTGAAACGTTCTAAAGATTTTTTTCAAGTAATCAACCTTTCGAGAAAGAGTTAAACAATTATTACAGGGAACGTCCACTTTTCCTTTTTGCTTGTGACAAGTTGAGCATGAAAGAACCTCGTGTGTGAGCAAAGCATCTGTTATTTGAGAAACCCTAGCATTTGCATCATGCAACTTCAATTCTAGTGTGGAGCATTTAGAACATGGAGTTGAATCATGCAAATCAATGGTAGAACAACTAGCATGTTTAACAAGTTTCTCATTTTTCTTATTTTCAGCATTAACTTGCTCTGACAAGGTAACATGTTCCTTCCTAATCAAAGTAAGCTCATTGTAAATTAAGTCACATGATTTGCAAGCATCATCACTAGGAATCAAAGTTTTAAGTCTAGCAATTTCATTATTCAATGACTCCACAATAATATCATGTTTCTTAATTTTCTTGTCACGTTTATCAAGCAATTTACCAAGTCGAGCAACAGCAATAACTAATTCATCTTAGGAAGGTTCTACCTCATTGAAGTCGCTGTCATGATCATCCTCGGTGAAGCTTTCATCTCTTTTAGCCCTGAGACACAACCCTGTCAATTCATGCTTGCTTGGAGTTGTTGTGTCATCTTCACTGCTCTCCGAATCCACATCGCTCAAATTTACTTGTTCAAGAGCGGACAGAACCCGGTGGACAACTTTGCGGTAGATGAAACTCTTCTTCTTTCTATCACTTGGAGAGAACTTCTTCTCTTTTCTTTTGTCATTGTCCTTCTCCTTCCTTGATGCTTTACATACAAGTTTAGGATAATTTGAACGAATGTGGTCGAGATCACCACACTTATAACATCTTGGAGGGCCACCACCAACTCTCTTCCTCATTCTCACATTCTGCAAAGCTTTATTAAAATGAGAAGAGAGTGATGCCAAGTCTTCTTCCGGAAATTCTTCAATCTGTTCATCGGTTAGTGAAGACAAGGAAGACAAAGCAAAACTTGAAGAAGCATTATTATGAGACATACTAGGTTGGGAGGTCAAATCAATTGATTTATGATCATACTTCCAATTCATGAGTTTTTAATTTAGAGAAAAAAAACATCTAAACTAAGTGTACTCATGACAGTTGATTCTCTAATGGATGTAACTTTTATATCCCAAATAGACATGTCTAATGCACCAAGCAATTGTCTAGAATTAGCAGTATCATCATAGCTAACCCCAACAACACGTAAATTGCTAAGAATCTTATGGAAACGTTCAAAGAAATCATCTAGCGACTCACTAGTTTTCATCTCAAATCGAATATATTGTTTCTTATATATATCCGGACGAACCTCTTTGACAGTGTTAGAACCCTCATGATAATCACAAAGAGATTTCCATACCTCATATGTAGACTTGAGATGGATCACGCGGTCGAAGTCGCTTCTTCCCAATCCTTGGATGATAAAATTTCGTGCTTTGCTATTCGCTTCCACATGTGCTAGATTGGTTTTATTGATGTCATTGTTCTCGGGTACTTCATATGGTTTGTACACCTTTTCCCCAATCGCGAAGCCTTGAGTTTCGATGTACGCCTCCATCTTGGCCTTCTAAAACTGAAAATCAACACCATTGAAAACACAAGGTTTTATCGAATAATGATCCATTGATATGAATTCTAATCACCAGTTAAGAATAATTTGAAAACCCTTGATCTGGTACCACTTGTAGGATCGATATACACTAAACTAGCAATCAGAGAGGATGAATGATTGCGCGGAAGCTAGAATCAAAATTTTGATCTACTAAAAATTCACCACAATTCGGACTTAAATAATTGCTTCGTATTCAACAAAACAGAGTAGATGCGTTCGGTAAATCATGAATTCCCGGAGATCCAACCGTCGGATTGACCTGCAATTTGAAAGAAGAAACTAGATTCCAATACGAATGTACAAAAAAAGGAATTAGCTCGATCAGACCTAAGGATCAAAATTTCTAAACCCTGAAAGCATACTATGTCACATAATGACGAAAATCAAGCATACCCTAATTTCGTGATTAATCACAATCTAAAAAAGAATAACCAACAAAACTTTGAGGAACACTAAATTAATTCCCTAGGAAGGTTTTGGATGGATAAAATCAAGAAGAAACTCAAAGAATGAAGATAGACAATGATTCAATCTACTAAATCGAAAACCGGGAGAGAAAACCGAAAAACGAAAATTCGGATGAACAGTAAACCCTAACGTGACCGGTATTTGCGAATACTGTGGAAAGGTACTGTAGCTCGCAAAAACACTATAGATCACGGTGGATTTTCGATGCTGGCTCGCTCAGGCGCTCGGTTCGCACTGGAGGCTGAAGGAAAATTATTTTTCTTTCTCTTTTGTCTGGTTACAGCTCTCCCCCAAAAGAGTACAATTCTCAGGAAAAAACCCACATAAACAGGAGACAATTCCTCCTATTTATAAGAAGCAAACCCTAGAAGAGTTCGCATTCAAGTCAACTTGGCCCAACATGGCCCAATATCAAAAACATGCACACGAATGGCCCACCCGCCATACTCACGTGACTCACAAGCATCTATGTGCACCGTTCTCTAGCCCGAACGTCCTGCATGACATTCTTGACCACTAGGACCTCAGTTCCTCCCTGAACCTAGTCCCGAACCTTAGTTTCTCTATGAACCTAGTTCCGATCTCGTCATCGACCACGTTCGCCCTCGAGCAACACCTGCACATGAACAAACAAAAAATAATTTCGAGCGAAAGTCCACGACTTGACTCAACATCAGTCTATACAACCACTCACACGAGCGCATGAAGCAAAACCATTACCATGCTATCATAAGCATATCAAGTAATCATCTGAAACATCACATGCAAAAGCACAGCACATGCCATGAATACAACCACTTTGCAATGCCAATTTCATTACTAAGCCAGTTTTTCAGCACATGATTTCACAATTGCCATCCCATGGAAACTGTGAACCTGGATAACTTACTTCAATTGATTACAATGCAACACAGCTTCAACTTTCATTGGGTTGACAATAACTCCTTTTGTAGTCATTAAGTGATCAAAGAATTCAACTACCTTATTCGAAAAGTCACACTTACTGAACTTAGCATACAATTGCTACTCTCGAAGCTTTTCGAGTACTAACCTCAAATGCTCTACGTGCTCTTCTTCAGTCTTAGAATAGACAAGAATATCATAGATGAACATGACAACAAACTTGTCCAAATATTTCATGAAAACCTTATTCATCATGTTCATGAAATAAGTAAGGGCATTAGTCAATCTAAAAAATATGATTGTAAACTCATAATATCCATATCTCGTCGACATAGGGACATCCTCTGCACGAATCTCCAACTGGTGATATCTTGATTGCACGAACACTCTAGCTTCTCTTAACTGGTCAAATAAATCATCTATCCTAGGAAGAGAATACTTATTTTTGATCGTAAGTTCATTGATCAAACAGTAATTAATACACATTCGAATGCTTCCGTCCTTCTTTCTAACAAACAAAACTGGCGTTCCCCACGGCAATGAACTAGGTCTCACAAAATCTTTATCTAACATCTCTTCAATCAGTTTCTTCATTTCTACTAACTTATTGGTAGGCATCTGATACGGTCTTTTTGCTATCGGGGCAGTACTAGGTACTAGCTTAATAACAAACTCAATAACGTGATATGGCGACATTTCAAGCAAATCTTCAAGAAAAATATCCAGGTACTACACATCTTCTAAACCGATAGCTTTCATACTGCTAACTATCAACAGGCCATCACGAACTACATTAGCTTGAAACTCAACTTTCTTACCTTTTGAACTTTCAACTAATAGAGCTCTTCGACCATAATCTAAAACAGCTTTATACATGGACAACCAATAATTCCCAAGGATAACATCTAGAGTCTTGAGTATCCAATATGATAAGATTTGACAAAAACTCAATCTCATCAATATGCAACTTAACTCCCAGACAACCTAAATCCTAAATTAGATCTGAGTTCTGATATGAGGGATTGGACTAACAGGGTATACTTAAGACTCATAACATCAAATCATTCTCAATAGCAAAAACTCGAGAAATAAAATGGGAAGTTCCAGAACCAAACAAAACTATTGTGGGTACTGAGTTAATCAAGAACATACCCAAAACAATATTTGGTGCATCCTGAGATCCATCGGTGGTGATGTGGTTGACACAAAATCTCATTGTCGTTTGTGGTGTATGTCCATCTTGACTAGTACCTTGAAATGCTCATGATTGACTCCTAAGACTGGCACATTTGCTAGTGTAGTCCCAAGATTGAAATGAATAGGAGTAACACTTCCTCTCTAGGGACATTTATTTGCAAAATGTTTCGGTTCTCGACAACTGAAACAACACTTGACCGTGAAATATTAACCTCATCCTAGCGTAGCATTTGTTAAAATAGGTGTCTAAAAATTCTAACTAGATGAACGAGTGTAACATCCCAATTTTTAGCTCAAAATATTTTAATAATGTTATTTGTGCATTTTATGAATTTTGGGATTTTTTTTGGGATTTATTTATATTTTCCAATTATGATAAATGAGGATATCATTTAATTCTGTGAAAATCATAAATAAAATTTTGTCAAAATATTTTATTTAAGCTCAAAAAGTCTTAAAAAAATTTAGGAATTTTTTTATATTTTTTTATCTTTTTCTATGTTATTTGAGTTATTCAATTTTCTGGAATTATTTTAATTGATAAAAGTCTGGAAAATCATTGAACCGCTCTTGGGCCAAACCCTTGGTACGCCCGTTACTTTTCCGCTGGCCTGATCCTAACCGTGGAAGCCCAGCCCATTTTTTGAGCCTTAGAGATCATGGCCATTGGTTTTAGATAGGGCGGTCAGGATTGATTGGGATAAGTGAAACCTTAGAGCTATTTTTGGCCATCGGATCAAATTGTATCATGTGGTTAAGTTTGTGCCATGTCCGATTGGTTGGTTGTCGCCCATTGTTTTATGTGTGGATGCCCGAGGTGTTCTGCGTCGCGCACCGTCGTATCCGAGTGGGACTCCGCTGTCGCCATCAAAATCGCTGTGGTTTTCGCGCCCAGCACAGAAGCCAAGGCTCTATAAGCCCTAGGACCCCATGCTGTGTTCCCCATGTCTCGCCGTCCTTTTTGCCCTAGCTCTTACTATCTGAGCCACCGTTGTCTTCGTGAATGAGCTCCTCGAAGTTGTTCGTGTGCGCTGCTGTAGGTTTTGGTGATTTCTGTCGCCGTAGTTGGGTTTTTGTCGGAGCTAAGGATGTTGTCGAGTTCACCATCTTTGGGGCTACCAGATCCGTGTAGATCTGAAGTTGATCTTTAAACGTGTGTCATTTCTGTGGTCGTATTCCACCTTCCTGGTGAGCGCCGCAGCCGTGCCATGGATTTCTTGCCGACCATGCTCTTAGCCATTGGATTGGACAGGGTTGACAAATTTGTGCCATGTTTGTCCGATTGTTCGCTTGCGTCAATCGCCATGTCAGATCATGCGGCCCACCTGTCAGTTGCTATTGGTGGGCCGAGTTCAAGGTGAATTGGTGGGATCTTATGGACCTGGTGTAAGGACCGAGGGGCCGACGTGTCAGCTTAGAAATTTTATGGTTTATTATATTTCTGTGTTGACGTCAGCATGATGTCATAAATAAGAATTTCCAATATAAAAATAATTTGGGAAAAATAATGATTTTCTATTTTTTTATTTTTCTTTTATTCAAATCTTTCGAGAGCCCGTTCTTCCTCATACGAGTTCCGATTGAGGTGATTAGAATTTCTAAAAATTTTAAAATTGAGATCTATTTAATGGTGAATTTTATTTATTTTTTATATTTGTTTGCTCTCTATTTTGGTATTTATTTAGTGTTTAATCTTGATCTATATAGAAGTCAAAGTGCGGGTATTCGAGGGTGAACCGTTGATCCAAGACCAAGGTCCAGAGGAGGAAAAATAGTTTTTCTAAGGCAAGTAGTGCTTTGATCATGTTGAACCCAGTTTTATAAATTGCTTTGTTGTTTTTAATATTGCATGATATTTTATGTGTAGAACTATTTTAAATTAGTTTAGGATTTAGTTATTCAACCCAATTGGATTTTCCTACCTTATCATTTGTATGCCATGATTATTTGCCACATTAGGATGGTTCATTATTAGTTGGTTGCTATTAGATGCCAACATGGGCTGGTTAGATCATGTTTAGTTGCCTAGCCATGCCATATATAATTCGTGTTTTCTGAAATATTAAAATGAATCTTGACTAATGGAATATAGAACATGTTCATAAAAGGTGTGTCATTTGTTGTCACACAATGATGTTGAGTTGTGGTGACAAGCTGTGTGACAACAATGTTTATTTGTTGATGGCATGTGTGCACAATAATCAACTTGGGTGGTAAATGATTTAGATTGGGGCAAGTGGCAAGGGGCTGTGTGCCAAGGTGGGCCTGTATGGTGGTTGGGTTATGGAAGTCTTGCCTCGGTTAGTTACGGACTTAACCATGCAAGCCTTTGACCTAATTCTAAAATACAACCACATATCTGGAATAGGATGGACCTAACTAAGTAAGATATCGATATCTTGACATGTGATGCCTCAGGTAGATAACCACATAGTGTGGTTATGGGGAGGATGTGGTGTACTGCGGTCTCACATCGGTCCAACGATAAGTCTCTCCGATTTGTCTGCTCAGTGGAGTGAAGAAATAGTGAGTCAGGCTTGTCGAGAGGGTCGGTGTTAGGAAAAAAATTTCTAAAAGGTTTTGTTATGGTCACTCAATTGCATACTTTTGTATGACGAGTCACGACAAATATGGTGAGTTGATTGTATCTTGTGGGGTAAAGTGCATAATCTTTGCAAAGTGTAAATCTATTCGGATAGCCATGTTCTCGACAATGCTCGAGAATTATAGTCAAGAGTTAGATTTTGTAAAATGGGACTTGTGAAGGAAGGTTGTGAGCCGAAGGAAGTTTGGAATATGATTTAGGGCTATGAGCTAGTTTACTCTTGAGAAATACCTGTAAATTAATTATTACTATTATTTGTTTTACTGTCATTTCCATCTATTTACTGTAATCATTTGTAAATGCTACTTTACTACAAAATAACCACATTAGACATTCATTTGGAATAAGCCTTGCATATAGATATGTAGAATTGCATATTGTGCACAACTTGTTGAGTGCTTTAAGTACTCACCCTTGCAACAACAAAATCATTAGTTGAAGAAGAGTCTACACCAGCTTTGGAGAAGGAGTACCAGGAGGAGACGAACATCTAGGGTGCGAGCCTTGTCAGTTGCATGTGGTATTCTGAGGGGTTTATCTATATTTTCTTTCCGCTGAAGTTTAATTTGTTATTCATAGTTTAGTCCTGCATGGCAAAGTCTTGTAAGTCTACCATATGATCAGTCAACAGGTTTATCTTTAATATATGAAGTCTTTTATTGTGTTTACGTTGTGTATGATTGTGATATTCAACTATGTTGAGCCTATGTGTACTAGCATGATCCTAGACTAGTGCGATATACACAGAGGGTCCAGATTTGCATATTTAGGTCCCGACAAAGGTGTTATCAGAGCCATACTGACTGTAGGTCTTGGCCCTAGATACACTGGTCGCCTCTTAGGTCCCGACAGAGGTGTTATCAGAGCCATACTAACTGTAGGTCTTGGCCCTAGATACACTGGTCGCTGAAGAAGACCACCAAGCCACTAGGAGGATGGCTGCATAAAGGATTTTAGAGCTTGATGAGGCTTTGTATGGCCACGGAGTTGAGATGGAAGAAGATCCAAAGGAAGTACGGTCAGAGCCTAAATAGTCAGAGCCAGTGCAGCCAAATATGTCTGTGCAGTCTGCGCCAGCTGTTCCTGGTCACCATGATCAGTTTGCGTCAATGCCTGATCACCCACTATCCTATGCCCCAGGCGAGCCTTGTCAGTGTGAAGGAGAGGAACGTGTTGAGAAGAAGACACCTGTCCGGAGAGGTGCAAAGGAGAGCTACGAGAGGAAATGCAATCAGGTTGAGACTCTTGTTTGAGTCGTATTCGCTTAAGATAGGCAGTGTCGCCTTATAGGCGTTAGCTTGTATGCTTTGGTTGTGTTGGTTCTTTCATGATTGCTGAGTGTGCAGTATGTGTTGCATAACCCTTATATTTTTGTAACCAACTATACCAAGTTATTAATAAAGTTTATTTCAGTTGTTGGGCTAAACCTACCTCCCTGCATTAGGATTATTGTTTCTTATCTATGCTTTTTCCTTCTCCCCTAAATCCTATGAAGTGATCAGCAGATGGTTCAAAATCGTGGAAACAAGGGAGCCAACAGAAGTGGTAACCAACCCTGTGAGAACCTTAATGATGGGTAAGTTCCCCAACTGTCACTACAAGTAGAGATGGAGAGTTTTGGAGCGTTCTTGGTTGTTCAGACTCAGTTGATGTGTGCAATGATGTAGCAGATGCAGAATATGACTAATCAAGCTAATATCAACAATGCGTCCCAAGCTGTTATCAATGGTCCTTGTTCCTACTTAAGGTTATCAGAATTCATAAGAACTCGTCCGTTGACATTTTTTGGAAATGTTTCGCCTTTGGAAGTGGATGATTGGCTTAGGACCATTGAGAGGAAGATACTCGTTGCCGAGTGTGAAGATAATGAGAAGTTTCTTTATACTTCTCACCAGTTAGAAGGAATTACTGTTGAATGGTGAAAGAAATATTGTGCTGCCCATAGAGCCCCACAGAATATCTCTTGGAATGAGTTTATTGTTGCTTTTCGTCGACTTTTTACTCCATCAGATAAGGGTGTGATCATAGCGAATTCAGAGAAGAATGTTATCCCTATACCCTATACCACATGTGGATGTTGTTCTTTGAAGTTTTGTCATCCTAGCAAGTTAGAGGATCACGCATGCATCCGCTATAGAGATATAAGATATACTGCAGATGAGCATGCGATCAATTATTCCAGTTGGGAAGGAAGACATTTGCTTGGAGAATGTCCCATGAGTAATATCACATGCTATCTTTGTGAAGGACGAGATCATTGCCCAGCTCAATGTCCCTTGGATCCGATAATTACCGCCATGACTTAGCATCAGCAAGAGGATTTCCGAGCCACTGATGTTTAAGAATTAGTAAAAGGATGTGGAGTGTCATTTGCACGTGCTATGTCATTTGAAGAGTTAAAGAATTAGCACCCCATTCTTGTAGTCCACCTCAGGAAAGTGGTAAGCGGTTAACACCGATAACTTGTTTCTATTGTGGTGAACAAGGTCACTAGGCTCGGAGATGCCCTATGAAGCGACAAGCTGCGATTCACAGGAAAAGCAATATTGTGTAGGTAGTCACACCCAATGAGGCACAACGAAGGAAACGTGTGTGCTACAACTATTGTGAGAAAGGCAAGCTAATCGATGCCCATAGAGAGGCCGAGCATTTCCTATAGCCGCAACTATTCCAAAATCTACCTCTATCAATGTGATGCCCCCACCTTGCCTGACGAGGACAGAACCAGTGGAAAACATCACAGAATAGAGTGCGCTAGGAACAGCTAAGGAAAACAACACATGTATATGTAGAAACTTACACCGAATAGTACACGGGGATTTATTCTTAAAATACTTATAGTATTGTTGGTCCGGTTACAGTGATTTCGACACCGCTCACCTAGCTATTACATTATTACTCTAGTGCCTCCCTCCTGAGAGTCTTTTTATTTCCAAAGCCCTCTACAGCAACATCAGCATCACAATAGTAATTATATCATCATGAAAATCACCTTCTACCTCGTCTGGCTTTGTGGACTTAGCGGATTCTGTAAACCAACAAAGAAAGAAAGGCTGAGTACTCTAGTACTCAGCAAGCCGTGGAAAATTTATGCATGAGTATATATATAAACTTTTCTGGCCACCGAGCCATCACTCCAAAGTAGCTCTTTACCCCAAAGTATCTATTTCATTACCCATTTATTAGAAAATTTCAAATTTTAACTTTTAAATCTACTGACGGTAGAGCAACGTGGGATTTTACATCCTATGCTAGAGGAAAACCCACACAACGCACTTCCAAACCTAGAAGTTAGGAGTGATATCACATTTTATTTCTGATTAGAGGTGTACTACTTTGCTCATAGCATCACTTAGCTTATAATGTCCGACTAATGTGCTTCCTTTAGCGCACGACTAAGCCAAGGAAATGGAATCTTTTGCCAATAGTACTTTGACCTCTGCCATACCGCCTCGTCTCACCAAAGTCACGTGGGTCGAGACTCCTGCCCCGACGTCTCGCCCTAGGGTAACTGTCGAAGGTTAGATCTCTATAATAAATTGTAATTACGGGTACCTTCGGCTTAGCAGTGCCAAACATGCAAACGGTGGCTGTCCCTGGTTCTAGGCCACATGGTGAATCATCCACCTTATTTGGTTTTATGTTTTGCAAAATGGTTCAAAGAACTTATGGATAGAGAATCCATGCATAACTTGTTCGGCAAAAGTATATTGCCAATGTTTTGATATCATGGCAGCAAGCCACTTGTTTAATTATGCTTTTTACGCTTTGTTATTATTTGTTTATCAGTGTCAAATATTTTTACACTTGCCGATTGTAATCTATTACTCTTTGTTGCAAATGGAACTCGCTTGTGCAAGAGAAACTAGATAGGACAACAACCTTTGTCTAGGCTTGCATACTATATAATCTTACTTAAAATCAAGGTTAACAAAATCGATATGGTGAAAATCGCTCGAAATTCAAAAATTAGAAATATCGAGCCAAAAAATCGTAGAGTTTCAAAATCAAATTTTTTGGAAAATAAATTGAAAATTTGACTGTTTTCATGGAAAATCGACAAACTAGTTGAATTTTTTTGCGGTCAATTTTTTGAGCGATTTTCGTCGATTTTCTTCAAAAATCGAGCAATTTTCACTGATTTTTGACTAGTTTACGTTGCGTAATTTTTTTCTAAATTTTTGAATTTAACCGGTTTACCAAGCGGTTTCAGAAGCCGACCCACACTGATACGACCGATAATCACGATTTTCTAGCGATTTTTGTTGATTTTGCGGACCCTGCTTAAAAGTCTTGCGGAGTGTACTCACAAATTCAGATGATATTGATGAAGATCTGTGGTATAGATACTTTTACAGTGTAGGTTTCGGAGATGATGATGCCAATTACTAAGGTTTAATCTAGTCGGTTGTCTATTTTAGAGCTAAGGCCTGATTGCTAGTTTTTTATGCCTCTGTTATCGTTATTCTGCTGCAAACTTTATACTACATGGACTATTTGGCTAGTCGGCCCATGGGTTGTAAAACTTAGTAAGGTATGACTTAATTTCGGTTGTTTACTCTGATTTATTTATCATGTATGGATGTGATATATATGTTATTGACTATGTATGCTAGCTACTAATCATGAGCCTAGCACGGATAAGACATGTGGATTTGGAATGTAAATCCCAGGTCCAATAAAGCCTAACGAGTCGTCGGCGGGAATGGAATGGGACACCAGAGAGAAAGTGCATGAGCTCGACAACGGTGGTAGGGAGCCTGGCTGTGTGGGACATTGGCTGAGGGAAAACCGGAGGCGGAGAAGACAGCATACAGGGGTGGCGGTCTAGGGGAGCCAGATGTGGAGGCAGAGAACCAAGGGAGCAAGAGCTAGTGTGCTAGGGGGTGCTAACAATGCGCTATTCCACTTGCACTAGCGTGTAAGACCATCTCCAACCATTTCCCAGGGTTTCATTCCCTTCCTAGCCCCTGAAGGGAATCCTTTCCCAGATTCCATTCCCTTCCCAGCAATGCACTCCAACAGATTCCCTTCCCCATTCCCTTCCCTTCCCAGAAATACCTAACTTTTCCTCATCCCCTCTCATCCAACCCAGCAATTCTATATATTGAGGGGTTGCATTCATCAGGTAGTCACCCACAACCCATTGCCAACCTCACAATGAGTCAGTTCATTTCTTCCTCAAGTGATGAACAATCCTTTACTGATGATGAGGACTCCCTTCTCTTAGCAATCGCAGAGGAGGAGGAGATAGAAGCGCGAGGTAACAACCGTCGACGGGGATCGGTTCGAGGCCATGCGGTGATCAAACGAGGTCACGTTGAAGGGGCGGCTTGGCTTTATGGTGATTACTTCGCTTCCTCCCCCGTGTACGGCGACGTATTTTTCAAGCGGAGGTAACAAACCAGTAGTCCTAACAAATATGAATGATGTACTTGTAAGGTTTCATTATGTCTATAAGTCGTTTCGCATACGCAGGTTTCGAATGAACCGCTCCCTATTTTTGCGCATAACGAATGCTGTCGAAGGACACGATGTTTGGTTCCAGCAAAGTAGGGATGCAACCGGGAAGCTTGGTTTGGCACCTCTTCAGAAAGTTACAGCAGCTCTCCGTCAACTAGCTTACGGTGTTCCTGCTGACACTGTGGACGAGTACCTCCGTATTGGGGAAAGTACGGCCATTGTAGCTCTCAAGAAGTTCGTGAAGGCGGTGGTCTAGGTTTTCGGGGAGGAATATCTTCGATCTCCTAATGCAGAAGACATTGGTAGACTCCTAGTTTTTGGTGAGCACAGGGGTTTCCCTTGAATGCTTGGTAGCATCGATTGCATGCATTGGACCTGGAAAAACTACCCGAAAGCATGGCAAGGGGCTTTCACAGGGCATACTCGCAAGCCTTCCATAGTCCTCGAGGCGGTTGCTTCGTATGACCTGTGGATTTGGCATGCTTTTTTCGGGATGCCAGGAAGCATGAACGATATTAATGTGTTGCATCGTTCTAACATATTTTCTAGAGAAAATGATGGTACAGCTCCGGAGGTAAACTACATCATCAATGGCAATCAGTACGACATGGGCTACTACCTCGCAGATGGTATTTACCCAGAGTGGGCTACCTTCATTAAGGGGATTGCAGCGCCGATGGGAAACAGGAGAGTCTACTTCTCGCAGATGCAGTCCGCTGCAAGGAAGGATGTTGAGAGAGCGTTTGGAGTGCTCCAAGCTAGGTTTGCCATTATACGGGGCCCCGGCCGATGTTGGCACCAGAGTACGTTAAGGAATATAATGACTGCATGCATCATTCTTCATAACATGATCGTGGAGGATGAGAGGAATGGGGCTTCACAGGACATTAATAACTTCGATTTTATGGGAACTCCCGTCGTTACAGGGACGTCACCCAACGGGTCGGTCTTGCACTACATACAAGCAACTCAAAGGCGGAGGGATCGCCAACTTCACCATCGGTTGTAGGCGGATCTGGTCGAACACCTTTGGTCACGGCACGGGGGATAATGCAAGTGTAAGCTATGTTTCGGTGTGAGTGTGAAATCATGTGCTGAAAAATTGGCTGATTAATGAAATTGGCATTGCAAAGTGGTTGTGATTATGGCATGTGTGGTGCTTGTGCATGTGCTATGTCTGATGATTATTTGATATGCTGGTGATAGCATGATATTAGTTTTGCTTGATGCAATGCGCTCGTTGGTGTTGGCGACTAGAAGTTGCATCGAATGATGCATGCATGTTTGGAGGTGTATGCATGCAAAGATAACATCCAGTAACTAGAAGTTTTCTCCCTAGCGCCAAGTCTGAAGTTCTGAAGATTGGTCCGGCGTAGCCTTGCAAATCAGTTTCCGTCATCACCTGATTCAGTCATCTTGCGAAGGTTCTTTTGATTCGTAGATCCGATTGAGTTGATTTTTATTGGGTTAGATTCATAATTGAATCTAGTTTCTACAGTTAAAATATCATGTTAATCTAACAGCTGGATCTACAATAATCGTTTTTTTAAGATAGGTGCGTCGTAGCCTTTGATGTTCTGAAGATTGGTCCGGCGTAGCCTTGCAAATCAGTTTGCGTCATCACCTGATTCAGTCATATTACGAAGGTAAATATCTTTTGATCCGTAGATCCGATCGAGTTGATTTTTATTGGGTTAGATTCATAATTGAATCTAGTTTCTACAGTTAAAATTTCATGTCAATATAATGGTTGGATCTACGGTAATCATGTTTTTTAAGATAGGTCCGTCGTAGCCTTCGAAATCAGTTTCCATCATTATTTGAAGATAGGTCCGTCGTAGCCTTCGAAATCAGATTTGTTTCAGCCGTCTTGCGAAGGACATAACTCTCGATCGACAGGTCTGATTGGATCTTCAGTAATTTCTGTTTTAGTGAATATGTGTCAGGCTGTTTTCATGTGGTCCGGCGTAAACTGACAACTTGGTACAGTAGAAATTTGGTCCGGCGAACCGACAATGCGGACAGTATAAATCCGACAAGTCTGGAATAAAACTAGATAGTTCAAACATTAACACAACAATACAACAATAGTATTAAAGGCCCTCACTCAAACAGGGATGACATAAGGCAACAGTTATTTATTCATTTGACGACGATTCATCACAATCTCAATCTGTCGACTCTCGTAGTACTCGTGAAGCAATCCGGTACACGAGTTCAAGTCGACCTTCATAATCCTTTCATTCTCCGCTTCCTTGGACATGGCCAATTTTTCACGCTGTATTTCTACCATAGCAGCTCTGGACTCATTCATCTTGTCGAAATGGTCGGAGTACACACCCACAGATGACATACTAGACGAACTAGCACGCTTCCTCGCGGCCTTTGCAGTGTCCCGGCCTGGTGGCCTTTCCCCCTCCTCAGAGGATGCTTGGGAGGCTAGGTCGATAGGAATGTCATTGGACCCTTCATGCGTTGCACCATATCGTACCGTCTTTTGCTTCTTGTGGGACAAGTGCGAAGACCACTTCGGATGATCCGCCAGTAGTACCCAACAATGGTGGAACATGAATGGATTGCCCTCAATGTCCTAGTACATCCTAGAAGCATGGGCCATCTGCAAAATGAGATAACAATTATAAGACTCTACAGTTAATTATGAAGTGACTACAAGTGCTGACTGAAGATGAGGACATGTCCTTACCCTATCACGCTCGGTGCTCCCACTCTGATGTAAACCGTCGGTCTGATTGAGATACCCAGCATATTTGCTAACACACTCATTTATCAATGACCAGTGGTTAACCATTCCTTTCTTCGATCTTGCCTTCATGTGTTCCTTGCTATTGCTTTTGTAATAATCTGCAATTCTGCTCCAATAGGTATTGAACGATTGGTCCTTCCCAACAATGGGGTCTTGGCTCACATTCAACCAAGCTGAGACTAGAACTTCATCCTCCTGCGCACTCCATTTGGTCCTCTCTGTTCTGGAGCTGTTTTTGGTTCCCTTCTTGACGTGCGTGGACCGACTTGGGGCAGCATCAGTCGTGCCCATGCTCGGAGGTGCTGGCGGGGGAGATAAGCCATGTACCACAACGTCCAAGTCATCCTGAAGGTAGTTCGATAAGAAAGGGTCCATGTTGTCCTCCCTGATCATTGAAAGCACACACATAGTTTGTTATTACGGAATCATGGCAAAGCAATGTGGGAACAATATGAATCAACATGGAACAGACATCATATTGATGTAAATTACAGTAAGGATTACACGTTCATAGCCAGATGGTGCAAAATACAATTTGTGCTAGAATTTCATTGCAGCAAAAAACAATGAGGAGAGCATCCATGAACTAAATTTCCCTAAACCCAGCAGGATAACACATATGAACTGTCAGGTTCACTAATTCGAACTAGTGCTCATTCAATCAATCTTCTACACCAATCGGACATCACCCAACGCAAGTTTCCCCAATTTTCCCTATCTATGTTCTGGACTGCCATTTCGGTGAGGACCAAATTACTTGTCCCTAATGGCGATTTCACCATATCCAGGTTTTTCCCCCAATGAATCGAAGATCCCACAACCTAAATCCATTTCAAATCGGCAAAGATGGTGGTCCTCGATGCGTACCTGAAGGTCTCGATTTCCGTCTGCTCGTCCTCCTCTCTGGCCGGTGAGGCGGAGCACCTTAGCTCCTCGCCCACGACGCCCTTGCCGACTGCCGCCCTGTCCTTGCCGCCGCGCGAAGCCTCGGCAGTTGACGACCACAGCAACGGGGCAGCGTGAGGGGAATGGGGAGCGCAGCCCTCGGGGGAGGGATCCTCTCTCCTATCCCAAGCTGCGTCGGCCGGGGAAGGAAAGTCGTTGGAGGAGCTGGGAACCCTCTCTCTCCGACGCTTTCCCATACGGACGGGATCGGGATGACCGACGGGACTCGGTTGGAGATAGTCTAAGAAGCAAGGATAGAAATTTTCGTGAAATTTCATCGAATTACGGCGAAATTTTGGATTTTGGGCCCCCACGAGATATAAATTACCGGTTGAAAAAAATTGAAAATGCTACAGTACTTCCAATTTTTTCGACGAAAATTTATGAAAAAAAATCCGGATTTTGCTTTTTTATGGTCGTATTTGACTTCAATTACATCAATAACCCATAAAAAAGTGATCTTTGATGATAATTTGTCGAAAAACTTATTTTTTGGGGATATTTTAAAATTTTGGCAAAAAATACAGTTGGAATTTTATAAAATTCTACATGCTTGATACCAATCTGAAATATTTATGGTACTATATTTAGTAGTTTATGATCATACATAAAATTTTTGAAAATAATTTAAATTCATTTGTTATCTCTAAAAAATCAAAAACCGAATGAACATAATTGGGACAGTAACCTTGTCAGAATTTTATAACTTTTCTCGTGTGTGATAATCACCTCAAAATTTTAGAGAAACATTAAAGATACATCAGACCATTAAACAAAAATCAAAATTTTCTAATGGGGTTTGAACCATTTTTTATTTTGTTCAAGTTTGCCGGTAAGACTTTTAACAGGACATTAGCACTGACCGAATTTTCAAAAATCTATAATGATCGATCATCATATAAAAAATTTATGGGAACATTAATAATGCATTAGAATCATGCACAAAAAATTTCATATATTTCTAACGTGGTTTGTCCCATTTTTCATTCACTTCAAAATTGCTGGTCAACGTTTTATCAGGACAGTACCAATATTTGAATTTTTAAAAATTCCACAGAATCCATAATTATATTAAATTGTTATGGAAGTATCAAAAATGTGTCAGAACTCTGTAGAAAAAATTTCAAAATTTTTCATCATAGCTTGACCCACTTTTCAGCCAGTGCAATACCACCAAAATTTCGGATATTTCGCCCGAAATTTCGGAAAACCAGTCGAATTTCCGATTTTTTCAGTTTAAAACGGACCAGATTTGAATTTTGGTTTTTAAATTTTGATCAAGATTTTTCCAAAACACCGAGATTTCGACGAAATTTCGGATTTCGTTCCGAGACGAAATTTAATTGGAAAATGAAATTAGAATCCTCGGTAAGGAGCGTCCTATTTTGTGATGCCTGTCACTTGTTATATGTGTGCATGCATTCTTATAATATAATGTGCTCTAACCTCGAAATTTGCAAACCATGAAACGTGAGAAGTCAACACTTTTTTAGCCACTTCTTCTTCTTTTTTTAAATGTAGCTTCCTCATAAATGCATTTGTAGATTTAGCCTCCTTCCCTACTGCGGAAGGGCGGCAGGTGACACTTGTCCCCTGCCATATCCAGTAAGTATGGGAGTTGGCTCTATTGTGCTCGGGGAGCACAGGAGGAGGGCACATGGGTGTGCGAGCGCGGGAGCACGCGTTGCCACGATTGGGCAATGCGGAAAGCCTTCTGCCACAGCCAAGTAGCGCACAACACGCGGTGCCGTAGTCCTGGAGCTCCGGTGACCTTCCGACACTTCTGCGGTTGAGGATGAAGCTATTTTTGCAATTGAATTCGAAAAGGGCCAAATTTGTAAAATAAAAAAATGACACACAGGGCTAGAAAAGGAATGATTTCAAAACATAAAGTAAATTACCGTGGGATGAGTTGTAGGGTTATTGTGGGAACTCAACAGTGGCAACATTTAGGTCGCTTTAATTGGTTTTTTACTATAATTACCATGATGGATTAAAAGGAAATTAAATACTCTAAAATGTTTAAGCAATAATCTTTTTGTCTCTCTTTTTATTTTTGTAGAGGACAGTAATTATATTCTCTCTTCAAGCAGAGCAACACATCTGATGTTCCTTGGAAGCATAATAATATTTGGAAATACATGAAGTTGATAGCTATGTACACTTTTTTTAGCTAACATCTTAATGTTTAAACTTTTTTGTGTTTCACAAACAGAACTACTAGAACTCAAGACATATATAAATTGTCCTTTGTTTCATACACGGATATTAAAAAACCTACGACATTTCTTGTCTTATTTATGAGCTCTTTTCACTTACAATCGTAAGAGAAACCGTTAATATTAGCGGTCAAAATTTCAAAAGATTGACCATATGGTTTAAGAGGACTTATATTTATAGACTGTTGAGCATTTATTCCTTAATATTGACCATTTGTAATTCACACTAACTAACTTGAAAAATAAACTACCGAATATATCAGGAGGTCGTATTTGGTGAAAATGGATACACGAAAAATTTCCGTGAGGCGCGTCCGATCGTGAGGGAATGCTCCGGATCGTGGTGGGATCCCTCTCCACTACTTGGAGGCAGGCACTTGGGACGCCGACGTCGACGAAGGCATGGGATGCAGGAAGGGGGAGCAACGACGGAGACGGTGGCGTCCAGCTAGGGTTTGGTCGATTTTGGGGGAGATGACTTGAGGAGGAGATGGGGAAGACAAGCTCTCAGGGTCAGGGGTTTTCCTTAAAAAGCCAATACACACGCGAGGGGTTTTCTTGATTATGTGTTCAAGTGAGGTGGAGGGCTCTTCCGCTTCCATCCTACCAGTGAGAGCGAGGTTGGAAGGCTGAGATGCAAAATTTTCAGATTTTCTATCATGTATGCATTTTCACCAGATACGTCGCCATATATCAGTTGCTTCTTTATTAATTATTCTAAAGTCAACCTATGCGCGCCTCGTTCCTCCCTGGAAATCACACAGGAGCCTATGTTATTCCGGCCAACCATCTCGTCCCTGCAGGTTGGACGAGGATCACACGAGTCAGGAGGAGAGGGCTAGTGGGATTTTTGCGACCTATCCGTTGCTTTCGTCGTCCTCGATTACTTACTGGAAGCAACCACGTGATGATCGAGGTTGTCAAGACAAGACGGAACAAGCCGTGCCGCGCCGTGCTCATGCGAAGATGCCACGGCGTTGGAGAACACCTCGTGGAAGCTAACGAAAGTACTCCTTTCGATTACAAAAAGTTGTCGTTTTGAACATCGAAATAGTCTTCAAAACATAACACTGAGCACTAATCTTTTATTATATATTTATAAAATCCAATAAAATTATAACATTATAAAAATAATTTTCAAGATAAATCTACACATATGTTTTTCATTTATCCTATTTAAATGTTTAAAAAAAATATTAGCAGTTAAAGTTTTGAGAGTTTACCTACATCTACATCTAAAATGACAACTATTACAACTATTTGTAAGTGGTGGGAGTAAAACACTACTACAAAACACCTCTTTCTTGCCAGTTTATCACTGCCGATTCGACTAGAACCGGCAGTGATAATGTTATCACTGTCGGTTCATAATCTAGACCGACACAAATGCTTGACCGAAGAAGAACTGACAGTGATAGTAACTTATCACTGCCGGTTTGTAAGAAAAATCGGTAGTGATAATGGAGGAAGTATCACTGCCGGATCGAAATCCAAACCGGCAGGGATAATAGTATCACTGCCGGTTCGGAATCCAAACCGGAAGTGATAATATTTTTGAAAAATCATAACTTTTTCATACAGAGTCGGATGGAGGCAAAATTTATATAAAAATTGTAGCTCTCGATGAGATCTACAACTTTGTAGTTGAAAACTTTTTTATTTAAAGTCATTTAGATGTCCAAATAGTCGTTGAAACTTCCGGATACAAAGGGATAAAAGGAAAATATATCTTATAGTAGTTGAGAAGTGTATGGGTGGTGAGATGGTAAGGAAGAGATCACGCGAGCAGTAGATAGGTCATAGATTCGAATCCTAGCAACCGCGCGCGCGTATTTCGCGCGAAAATCGTGTCCCTTGTGACTTGTGAAAAACTGCGTGCGCTGCAAACTGTCAGAGTGACGCCACCAGAGTGGGTACTGCCTCCTGCTCAAAAATGCGCGCGCGCGCGCTCTCGCTCTCTCTCTCTTTGCGCAGAAGATGTAGAGCACATGGCACGCGGGCTGTTGGGGACGCTGCTGCGGCACGCCGGTGAAGAAGACGTCTTTCGAGTTTCGACGATACGTGATACTGACAATTGGGCGCCTCCAACTATCCTATGTGATGTTCAGAAAGTGCACTTGCAGGAGATGTTTTCTCATCGACAAAACACAAGCAAAAGATGTTTTATCATGGACAAAACACAAGCAAAACAATCTAATATATGTTTCTAGGCTGACTAGGGAAGAAGAAATGAATCTAGAATGAAGTTTAGAGTTTGGGAAAGGCTAGCGGCATGCTTGTAAATTGTTTCCTGGTAAGTCTCATATCTTGAATCTTCTGGTTATGTCCAAAACAATATGTATTTGTAACCGGAAGTATTAGTGCTTCTTTACTTTTCCAGTTTCATGTACACATAACAAGGCAAAACTCTCACCGACTTTGATACTTAGGATTTCAGTTGTCTGAAACATTTCTCTGAGTCGCTTGTGTGCAAAAGCTAAACAAGAGAAAAACATGCCCAGTATTACATTCTTTTACAGATTTAAGGATACAACAAACTCGGTCAAAAGAAACGGGCAAGAGAACAGGCTGACTGGCAATTAACGCTGGTTATAATATTAAGTATGTACAGTTTATGAGGGTGTCCAATAACTGAAACTTCTTTCATCCCTGCGCCTGACAATAGCAAACACCTCACTGAAACTTGCAGTATTTCTCCTTTATATCTTACAGTAAGTGGCACATTCCCATTGGTCTGTAAACAAACGGAAAAGGAGAAATGATTAGCAAAAAATTCTTGCCAACAAAATGTCCAGCATGATGGGTTCTGAAGAAACGCCCCTGGGGAAATTAGAATGCCAATTAATTGGTGCCCTTAATGTTATTGCAGTCTTTGCTTCCTCTGATGGAGTCATTGTGAATTTGTGGCTGCTAGATATGCCTCTCTCCAAATTAAGATCAGAACAAAACTGCCACACATCCTGCACAATATATACAGGCTTTTTCTCTAATTGGTTCCAATCAAAAAGGTTTCCTTGCATGGAAGAAATGGAGGAAATGACTCTCCTTTCCCTTGGCATTGGGGCTAGAGGTGAGCACTCCAAATCCAGCAGAGGCAGTGGATGCAAACCAAATTCTCCCGTCCAATCCCATGTCGTGTTCCCAGGGGAGACAGATCAAGAAGACCACGAGAACAGAGATGGTCATACGAGGAAGAAGCTACGGCTAAGCGAAGAGCAGTTAACGGTGCTCGAAACCGTCTACGAAGAGCATAGCAATCTTCATCCAGTAAGTTCATACTATGATCCCATTATGATATTACGAAGCATTTTAATGCATGAGAACTCTCATGTTTCGTAGTATAGAATTGTCAAACTTGTTATTAAAATTCAGGCTGTAAAGCAAGGGCTGGCGAAGAAGCTGAACATAAAACCACGTCAAGTCGAAGTCTGGTTTCAGAACAGAAGAGCCCGGTGCTTGCATTCACATGTCACATTTCACACTATTTATCAGGAAATTAAAGTGCTCTTTTCTGATCGGTGCTTTTGTCCGAATTATAGGAGCAAGCAGAAGCAGACGGCAGCAGATTGTGAGGATCTGAAGAGAAGATCCGAAGGACTAATCAAGGAGAACCAGAAACTGAAGAGGGAGCTGCAAGAACTGATGAGTATTCAGCCTAACTTGCAGTTGCACGGCAATACACGCAATGGTTCAAAATTAGTGGCCGTTTGCTCATCTTGCAACAAGATTTTCAGAGACCACCACGGACACAAGAAACTGTAAACCATTTGGATTCAGATGGCTCTTTTACATGTTAAATAACCGCACAAAATATCTTAAGGAAAAGAAAGTTTTAAACAAGGTATTTGAGTAGTGTAAATATTGAGACACACGTTCATCTAAAATACTCGTACTCTTTAGAGATTATTATTTTCTCACTGAAAACGAAATGATTACTGTGTACTAGCTCACTGCCTTTTGTTTGAAGGGATTAGGGGATATAATAGTGCATCACAAGTGCCTTTTGTTTGAAGGGATTAGGGGATATAATAGTGCATCACAAGTGCGAATATTTTCGTACCTTCTTACAGTCTAAACAACAAGATTGGTCCCTCTGCAGTAAGTAGGGAAAAAAGGATAATGACTAGTGTTGAGAAACCCTAAAGCCCATTGAAGGCCCATGTGGACCCTTAGCCGAAACCCTAGAGAGCGCTATAAAAGGAGGAGGGTCCCCCATGTACATTGGTAATTCATTAGCAATAAAGAATTTCCGCTTCGCTCTCCCTAAACACGTGTCTCTCTCTCTTTCGTTTCTCCACTTCAGATCTGTTCGGAACCCCTGACTATTCGATAGCGAGGTTCCTTAACACGTTATCGGCCACGAATTGCTCTCGGAGATCGAATTGAAAAGAAATTAGTAGCGCCCAAATGGAAGAGATATGCATTGTTGATAGTGGCACAACAAATACCATCTTAAGAGAGTCTAAGTATTTCGATCGATCACGAAGAACGCTTGAAAGATTACTACGATCGCGAGGCGACTCATATGTAATCGGCTCGGGAAGAGCCACTATTATATTGCCTATGGTACAACTTTGGTAATTGAAGAAGCCCTTTTGTACCTCGAATCAACACGCACTCTCCTAAGCTTTAAAGACATCCGCGCCAATGGTTTTCACGTAGAAACCAATGAAGAAAATGGCAAAGAATACTTGTGCATTGTGAAGCACGGTATGTGGAAAAATGGTATTAGAAAAATGTCCCTCATATGAATCTGGTTTGTACTACACGAATATTCATGCACCAAGTGTATACTTCCTTGAAGACTTTTTAGAAGCTACAATTATTTTCTTTATGGCATGGTAGATTAGGTCATCTGGTCTTAGAATGATGAGAAATATAGTGAACAACTCACAGGGTCATGGCATAAATGTTAAAAATTTCCCGAATCATGAAGATTTTGTGTGCCCTGCATGTGCCACCGGGAAATTAATAACTAGACCCTCTGTCATGAAAGTGCAAAATGAAATCCCTGCATTCCTGGAACGCATCCAGGGGGATATTTGCGGTCCGATTCAGCCCCTGTCAGGGCCGTTTCGATACTTTATGGTGCTCATCGATGCTTCCTCGAAATGGTCGCATGTATGCTTGTTGTCAACAAGAAACCATGCTTTTGCAAAGGCGATCTGCAGATCATAAGAATTAAGAACTTTCCCGATCATCGCGTGAAGTCCATTAGAATGGACAATGCCGAGAATTTACTTCAAAGGCATTTGATGATTATTACACGCCAACAGGATAGCAGTTGAGCACTCCGTATCGCACGTTCATACGCGAGCGGACTAGCGAAGCACTAATAAAGAGGATTAAGTTCATTGCCGGACCGCTTTTGCGAGTTGTAACTTGCCCAACACTTGTTGAGGACACGCGATCCTGCGCATGCAGCAGCTCTTATCAATTTTAGACCGTCGGCCTACAACATCCATTCTCTATGCGGCTTGTGCAAGATCTCCCATCTTAGAAAATTTGGGTGTATGGTATATGTACCTATACCACCCCTCGGATTAGGGAACCCATGATCGGAGATTTGCATACTGACCGGTTCGGCGATTGCATATAACCTTTGGATAGTGCATCACAAGTGCCTTTTGTTTGAAGGGATTAGGAGAGAGGTGTTTGGGCCATGATACTCTTACACCTCCCCATATAAACCACGTGAGGTCACAAATGGGTCTTTGTTAGGAAGAGAAATGAAAACAACGAGCTCAAGGTTTTACTATTCTCCGGTCATGGGAGGAATTACCTTTAGATATTTGATCTCAATGGCAGTCAACTTGAAGTTGAGAATGAAGCTAATGGATGTTGTCAATAGTGCAGTCACATACTTGAAGTCTGAGTGCGAATAAAGATTTAGCTTTGAAAAAGCATTCCTGCGAAGACTCCAATGGTGGAAGGTTCGTACAATTGGAGCTGTACCTTGCGAATAGCACTAGACCGGACATTGCTTATTTATCGGACCCATCTTGGCAAGTCCCAAAGCGTCTAAACATGGCTCGGAAGAATGGTTCACAATGTGGTTTGAACATTGAGCAAACTCCACGATAATTTATGATTGGTCCAACCCCAAGTTCTTCTATGCTCATGAATTGCATAAGATGAACTCAAGATATTGCATACTAAGTCATGTGAAAATAAAATCACTCCCAAGATCTACCTTTGAAAGGTGCGTGAAAGGAATTGGGATGATGAGACTTAGAAGTCAGATTTCGGGGAGATATGTCACATACTCCCACATGAATCTCGAGCATGAATTAAAACCCAACATAAATCTCGAAGATTAGCAATTGGATAATGACATATGCATAGAACCCATTGTGTTGAGAAACCCTGCATGGATGTGGATGACTTGTTCTAAATTAGTGACATTCTCTCTTTCTGTTCTCCAAGATCTGATTCCAACTAGAACCCATTGTATGCATGGAATGACTTGTTCTAAATGTGACATTGCAAGGATTCCAAATTTACGCGTAGTCATAGCCTGTAAAAGTTGCACGTAGGATTGCTATTATGCTTGGTAGAGCAGATCTAGATCTCTCTTGGGTTTCACTTATCTTTTCAAAAAAAATTGACCTCTTTAAGGGGCGGAATGCGTGGAGTTAAAATTTTTTGACCGAACGCTTCCTAAGATTGCAAGTTTTTTCTTTCTTTTTGTGGATTAGGATGACAAGAATTTAACTGCACTTTTCTTATGGTAATTAAAAATTGCTACTAGAGTAGATCCACAAAACAAACAATAACTCTTTGACGCGCCTGGTCGCGTTACACGCAGCGTACGACCGCAAGCGGCTCCGTCCGTTCCTCTTAGAGAAGCGCAGATCTTCAGTTATTCCATCTGTGGGCGACATGCAACAATAGCAGTATGGATCTAGTTAGCGTTCAATTTTATACTTTGTACTAGCTCGTTATATAGATCATGGCGGTTCAGATGAACGTGAATTGGCCACTCGGTTAAAGAGAGATTGTAATTTGAAGATAGAAAGATGAACTAGTATTAAACAATTACATATCAATTCCACTTAGGAATAAGGTAATTTTACACCCATCGACTTTTTAAAAAGTTCAATGAACACCCTTAACTATAAAACAGGGTATTTAGCACCCTAAACTTACAAAACCTAGTCAATTTACATCTTTAGGCAGTTTTGAAGAGCATTTTTGGTGACAGTGATAGTGATTTTTGTTGTTTTTGCTATGTTGACAGCTATATCATCAATTTTTTCTAAAATAGATCTAAATGAGAGAAGTAATGATGACGACAAAAAAGAAAGATAATGTATATAGAGAAAGAGGTCGATGATGTTAATGTCAATACCCTTGGATTGGATCTTCATTATC
Source organism: Otatea glauca (assembly GCA_036346275.1). NCBI lineage: Eukaryota > Viridiplantae > Streptophyta > Magnoliopsida > Poales > Poaceae > Otatea > Otatea glauca. Next base: position 18,689,328 of record CM070717.1, on the reverse strand, counting down.
AAAATTCGATAGCGTGGTGTTAATATGGTGCCATCTTGAGGATGATCCAAATCATCAAAACCGGCCACCATCTAAAACCGTCTTAAGGTGTAAATTGACCTAGTTTTTTAAGTTTAGGGATTAAATATCTAGTTTTGTAATTGAAGATGTTAAATGAACCTTTTGAAAAATACAGTTGAAGATGTTAAATGAACCTTTTGAAAAATTGAGAGGTGTAAAATGAACTTACTCCATCTTATGCTGCCGTGTGGACTTTGCAAGCTCGAGCGTTCGGCTGATTTCTTTTTTAGTATACATGGTAGAAAAGGAAAGGGAAAGGATAAATTAGCACTTAGCCTAACAAGGAAAAGCGAGGTGGTCGTCCCGAACTACTAACGCGTTTTAGTCGCGTCCTAAAACAAAATTTTTTTTCCAATTTTCTATTAACGTCTTTTGCATCCACGAATTTGTACATGTAACCTCACAAAGCATGTAACTTAGGATACAATATATAGACTATAGAGAGATGAATGTTAACGTTGATTAACTGAAAACAAAATTGAGGAATGGTTAAATTAGTTAACAAAGTTTCCATATAACAGGTTAACTAACCTTTCTTGTAATGAATAACTGTGAACGTCAACTATCTAATTATGTGGGGCAAATATCCATACCTATCAAATATGGCATCTCGACTTGGCTGTGAAATTTTTTTTTGGATATGTTGGAAATATTAGGAATTTTTTCAATATTTTAATCCACAAAATTAGGTAAAACATGATTAACCAATTGCACAATTCTAGTTCAAAGCCAAAGGTACTAGATAACAAATATCTATCTCATACGCAAAGACTAATGAGCAAGAAATCAACATGATTAAAACATGGTATAAGTTAATATACCCTTGAGCCGGTGCCACCATAGGCACAGGCGTAGGCGGAACTTTCTCGTTCGCCATGACGGTCGGAGTAGAGGATCACAAGTTGTCGCAGAGAAGCCTTGGTGCAGTGGAGAGGTCGATGCAGTCGAACGTTGGTGCAGTGCAGATGCGCTTCCAGAACACCTTTCCCGGAAGTTCCAACGCACTTGAGCAGTCGCGTGGTACGCTTCCCAAAAACCTTATCGGCCTTCTATCTCGAGCAAGATGTTAAGAAGGACGAGGTTCCGGAGGCCTGCTCCCTCCGCTAGAAATGCAAAGACGGCAGCGGCTACAAGAGGAAACAATGGAGCATTGCGGGAGAGCTCAGGTAGAGAAAGGCATAGCCGCTGCCCTCCTTATATAGGCTTGCGGCAGGAGATGAAGGTAACTGACGGCGATTAAGAGGAGGCTATCAAGACATCCGTTACAGGTAACTGACTCCATCAAGACGTCCGTTGCTAGTAACTGATGGCGGTTACTGGTCATAAACCGGCCACATTAATCACTGAAACGATAAAAACGAACCGCTTCCCGCCCAGCACATCACGTCCGGATCGGCTGCGCGCTGCGTGCTCGACTCGACTTCGACTTTCGCACACGCCACGCCACGCCACGGCTCGGCTCGGCAGCGTGCGTGTGGCATCGCCTTTTCCTTTTTCACTTTGCTAATTGGGAGACACACAACTCAACTATTTAAGTTGAGAAAACTTCTCCCAACTTCCGTATGGTACTAAACCAATTTCATGACTCTTAGTATTTTAATGGGCCTTTTGAATTTCTATTAAATTAATTATGGGCCAGCCCCATAATAATCTAACAATCCCGCCAAATTTCAAAGGCACATTTGAAATACTCTCGCCCAATGTAGTTTGATATACGGTGTTTGATGGAGACTATTAAGTTGATCTTCCACCTAGAACAAAGGTTACACTCATCCACAACTGAACAATGGACTATGCCTTGAATTGACAGTTTTGTGCGAACAAGTTTCACCAAAGTCCTTTACTGATACTAGGTTGTTAAATGCATCCCCTCGGTTTGGAGTTCATAAGTCATACTCCTTGGCCTTTCATGAGCCTCTAGAGATCACCCAATCTCATAGACTGTGACTAGCAGTCGAACTCATATAGGTGTATTCCTCATAAGTTGTTCTATAGGACAACATCTCTGCTTATCAAAGCCACTCGGAATACATTAAGGTATAACCAACCTGCCATACAGAATAGAAGAGTTATTGCATCTCAAACAGAGAGGGCTAAGTACAAAAGGTACTCTCCTCTCAGCCAGTCACTAGCTTGTCTCAACATCCTAATTCACGGGATCTCCAATCACATAGGATGAGTTACCACTAAGACATGACTTTATGTGGGTCTCAAGCCCATCTCCCTCGATGCTTCATCTATCACATTCCGTGATAGTCCCTTTGTAAAAGGATCTGCCAGGTTTTAGCCGTCTGGACATAGTCCAATGCTATAACTCCGGAGTTTCTTATTTTCCTAACAGACTTCAACCGCCTCTTAACGTGCCTTGATGACTTCATGTTATCCTTAGAACTGTTCACCTTGACAATCATCGTCCGATTGTCACAGTTCAAAAGGATAGCAGGCACAGGTTTCTCAACCACCGGTAAGTCCATCACAAGTTCACGCAGCCAGTCGGCTTCCACAGTGGTGGTATCTAATGTTGTGAGTTTTGCTTCCATTGTAGACCTCGTTAAGATGGTCTGCTTGCAAGACTTCCAGGAAACAGCTCCACCACCCAATATGAACACATATCCACTTGTGGCTTTATTTCATCAACATCAGATATCCAGTTTGAATCACTATAACCCTCAAGTACCCTAGGGTACCCGGTGTAGTGAATTCTATAACTTGATGTCCCTTTTAGATAGCGCATTACTCTCTCAAGAGCATGCCAATGATCATCTTCCGGGTTTGAAACAAACTGGCTTAGTTTGCTCACAGCAAACAAGATATCAGGCCTCGTTGCACTAGCTAAATACATCAGTGAACCAATGATTTGGGAATATCTCAATTGATCCTTTGCTATACGTTGGTTCTTTCGTAATAGCACACTTGGATCATACGGCGTTGGAGCAGGTTTGTAATCGCTATAGCCAAAGCGACTCAACACCTTTTCCACATAATGGGACTGCTCAAGAGTAATCCCACCATCACCTTCTCTTAACAGTTTAATGTTTAAGATGACATCCGCTACTCCCAAATCTTTCATTTCAAAGTTTTCGGACAAGAAGTCCTTGACTTCCTTAATCACATTATGGTTCGTCCCAAAGATCAGTGTGTCATCAACATACAGACACATAATCACTCCTTCACCTCCACCATAGCGGTAATACACATATTTGTCAGCTTCATTCACAACAAAGCTGGCAGATGTTAAAGTTCTGTCGAACTTCTCGTGCCACTTCTTAGGTGCTTGCTTAAGGCCATACAAAGACTTCAACAACCTACACACTTTTCCTTCATGACCCTTTACTACAAATCCATCAGGGTAATCCATATAGATTTCCTCTTCCAAATCTCCATTAAGGAAAGCCGTCTTTACATCCATCTGATGAATGATCAGACCATAGAAGGCAGCCAAAGATAGTAGTACTCTAATAGTGATCAATCTGGCAATAGGTGAGTAAGTATCAAAGAAGTCCTCGCCTTCTTTCTGAGTATAACCCTTGGCCACAAGCCTTGCCTTGTACTTTTCAATCGTACCATTAGGCCTCAGCTTTTTCTTGAACACCCACTTACTTCCTACAGGTTTACACCCATATGGACGATCAACAACTTCCCAAGTTCCATTGCTCAAGATGGAATCCATCTCACTCTGGACCGCTTCCTTCCACCAGTCAGCGTCCTGAGATGAATAAGCATCCTCAATGGTTCTTGGAGTATCATCCACTTGATATACAATGAAGTCATCACCAAAAAACTTTGCAGTCCTTAGTCTCTTACTCTTACGAGTTACTTCATTGTCCTTATCTATTGGATTTCCCTCAAAAGTGGGCTCAATCTGTATAGGAGTGGAAGGTTTAGGAGAGAAGATAGATTCTTGACCAGATGAGCTAAGTGTCTCTTTCATAGGGAATAAGTCCTCAAAGAATGTGGCATCATTGGACTCTAAAATTGTACCTTCACTCATATCAGGTACTCCAGATTTCACTATTAAGAACCTATACCCAACGCTGTGAAAAGCATAACCAATAAAGACACAATCAACAGTTTTTGGTCCAAGTTTACGCTTCTTTGGAATAGGCACATTGACCTTAACCAAACAGCCCCAAGTACGTAAATAAGAGAAATTTAATCTTTTCCTCTCCCATTCCTCGAATGGTGTGATTCCTTTATTCTTTGTAGGAACCCTATTTAGGACATGACAAGTAGTCAATATAGCCTCACCCCACCATTCCTTGGAAAGTCCCGTTGTTTCTAACATGGCGTTAACCATCTCAGTTAGAGTACGGTTCTTTCTTTCGGCAACCCCGTTTGATTGGAACGAATAGGGAGGTGTCCTCTCATGGATTATTCCATGTTCCTCGCAGAATAAATTAAACTCACTAGAAAAGTATTCTCCACCACGATCGACCCTAACCGTTTGATTTTTCTCTCAAGTTGGTTCTCACTTGACTTTATAGATCTTAAAATAGTAAAAGCCTCATCTTTTGACTTTAATAAATACACATAGCAATATCTAGTAGAATCATCAATCAAAGTCATGAAATACCTCTTACCACCCTTTTTCAACTCCCCGTTCATCTCGCATAAATCGGTATGAACTAGTTCTAACGGTGCCAAGTTTCTCGCCTCAGCTGCCTTGTGAGGCTTGCGAGGTTGCTTAGATTGCACACACACTTGACACTTAGAACCTTTGACTTGGGTAAATTTTGGGATTAAATTCATACTGGCTAACAGCATCATGCAACCAAGATTAATATGACAAAGTCGTGAATGCCAAACATCAGTCCCATGATTACAAACATGATTCACAATTTTATTCATGTCTATCAAAGACAAACGGAACAAGCCTCTGCTCTCATAGCCTTTTCCAATAAAAGTTCCAATTTTAGAAACAACACATTTATTAGATTCAAAAACTAACTTAAAACCATCTCTACACAATAGAGACCCGCTGACAAGGTTTTTATTTATCACGGGCACGTGATGCACGTTCCTTAGTCGCATGACTTTGCCTGAAGTAAACTTCAAGTCAACTGTGCCGGCTCCACGTACAAATGCCTGTGACCCATTCCCCATCAACATGGAGGTAGCCCCTGTGACCTGGTAAGAAGAGAATAAGGATCTGTCAGCACAAACATGTATATTGGCCCCGTGTCAATCCACCGATCGTGTGAGCGACATCTTGATAGAGCGGTAGGTATTGAAACATACCCGGATGTTCCCTCCTCAGTATTGCCAATAACAACGTTGGCGGACTTTTTCTGCTTATTGTCTTTACGATCAAGGCAATCCTTTGCCCAATGATCAGTACCATTACAAATAAAGCAGTTTCCCTTTCCTTTATTCTTCTTCTTCTTGAAGCTAGTAGTTTGAGCGGCCTTGTTCCTATTCTCGGGCTGTTCAAACTTGTTTTTATTCTTCTTGTTGAATTGAAAGGTTTTCTTTTGTACCACATTGGCACTAGAACTTCCTTTCCCACGTGTATCTTTTGCCCTCGCTTTCTCCTCAACATCTAGAGACCCAATGAGACCAGCAACGTTGAACTCTTGTCTCTTGTGTTTTAGAGTAGTGGCAAAATCCTTCTAAGAAGGTGGCAGCTTCGCAATGATGCATCCCGCCACAAACTTGTCAGGCAATGCACATGTAAAATTCTCAAGTTCTTTTGCAAAGGCTTGAACCTCATGAGCCTGTTCTACTACAGAATGGTCATCAACCATCTTGTAGTCATGAAACTGCTCCATGACATAGAGTTCACTACCCGTGTCAGAGACTTCGAATTTTGCCTCAAGTGCATCCCACATTTCTTTACCACTTGGCAAAATCATATACACATCAACAAGATTTTCTCCCAAAACGCTAATCACGGCGCCTCTAAACAAGTTATCCGCAGCCGCGAAGGCGCTCCCCTGCTCAGGAGAGATCCCTTCCTCAGGCTGTGGCTTGCCTTGAGCAACGTGATACACGTTCATGGCGGTCAACCACAGAATCATCTGGGCGCGCCAACGCTTGTAATTTGCGCCGTCAAATACAGTTGGCTTAAGTGCGGCAGCGAAACCAGTAGTTGTAAAATTCCTAGGATAAGGTTTTTGGATTGTTGGAAATGTTAGGAATTTTCTCAATATTTTAATCCACAAAATTAGGTAAAACATGATTAACCAATTGCACAATTCTAGTTCAAAGCCAAAGGTACTAGATAACAAATTATCTATCTCATACGCAAAGACTAATGAGCAAGAAATCAACATGATTAAAACACGGTATAAGTTAATATACCCTTGAGCCGATGCCACCATAGGCACAGGCGCAGGCGGAACTTTCTCGTTCGCCATGACGGTCGGAGTAGAGGATCACAAGTTGTCGCAGAGAAGCCTTGGTGCAGTGGAGAGGTCGATGCAGTCGAACGTTGGTGCAGTACAGATGCGCTTCCAGGAACACCTTTCCGGAAGTTCCAACGCACTTGAGCAGTCGCGTGGTACGCTTCCCAAAAACCTTATCGGCCTTCTATCTCGAGCAAGATGTTAAGAAGGACGAGGTTCCGGAGGCCTGCTCCCTCCGCTAGAAATGCATAGACGGCAGCGGCTACAAGAGGAAACAATGGAGTATTGCGGGAGAGCTCAGGTGAGAGCCAGCAGGTAGAGAAAGGCACACCGCTGCCCTCCTTATATAGGCTTGCGGCAGGAGATGAAGGTAACTGATGGCGATTAAGAGGAGGCCATCAAGACATCCGTTACAGGTAACTGACTCCATCAAGACGTCCGTTACTAGTAACTGACTCCATCAAGACGTCCGTTACTAGTAACTGACGGCGGTTACTGGTCATAAACTGGCCACATTAATCACTGAAATGACAAAAATGAACCGCTTCCCGCCCAGCACATCACGTCCGAACTGGCCTGCGCCGCGTACGTGCTCGACTCGACTCGCACAGGCTACGCCACGCCACGCCTCGGCTCGGTGCGCGCGCGCGTGTGACACCGCCTTTTCCCTTTTTCACTTTGCTAATTGGGAGACACACAACTTAACTATTTAAGTTGAGGAAAACTTCTCCCAACTTCCCGTATGGTACTAAACCAATTTCATGACTCCTAGTATTTTAATGGGCCTTTTGGAATTTCTATTAAATTAGTTATGGGTCAGCCCCATAATAATCTAACAGGATACGACTAGTTTAAGATTATCTCTAAACTAAAAAAAATTAAGAACACTCTCCTATAATGCATGTCATGTGTTATCTTTTCCATTTGCATACACATTTCTCCTTTCACTTTTCCCTACTCGCTTCCCCTACTTTCCTTCATTCCTCTCTAACACAAAAATTTAAAATTAGAAAATTTTAAATATGACCCTATCTCCCTTCCTTCCTCTCTAGTACAAAAAATTAAAATTAGAAAATTTTAACTACAAAAATTATAAATAGGAAGTTTCTACTCGAAAAGTTTCAAATCAAAAAGTTTCAACTCTGAAAATTTTCAGTTCAAAAACATTTGGTTCGAAAAACTTTCAATTCAAAAAGTTTTAATTCAAAAACTTTCAAAAGTGGTTAAAAAATACTTATTATTAAAAAACTTGGGGAAAATTTTAAAAAACAAAAACTATTTTGAGTTTGAGGGAAAGGGAACGGAAAGGAAATGGGGATGAAGGGGATTGCTCCAACTGTCGGGACGAGAGAACATTTAAGGGGAGAAGGAAAGTAGGAAAAGCAAGGAGGTTCTGCTACTTGTCACAACAAAATGACATCCTCACCACAGAACACCCTGCACATCCACAAATCCACTGTATAGATACTTTCACTATTTTATCCTCATCCAGCCACACCCTCTACCAGCCATTCAATTCTCTCCCTATCCACGCATGCCTCAAGCATGAGCATTGGTCAAGCCACCGCATACTAGGCCCACCAATTGGTGCTACACCTTCCAATCTCCACTCTCCCTCTAGATGCAGCCTCCTCGAGCTCCATAGGGGCTAGACAAGCTTTGCGCCCACCTTCGAAAGTTCTACCATCACCTAGCCAAACCAAGCTTAGCTGCCTACGTTCATGTCCTACTCGAGCTCCCACATGGCCAAACGAGCACCCACACTGTCTGGCATAGCCTCCGCAAGTGCTGCTACTTTGGTTGGTTGAGAAAAGGCTAGTCCCTGGTATGGTATGTTACATTAGATCATTCACATCGTTAAAATAGGTATTTCAATATGTTGCAACCTTTTGTTTTGATTGTTGCAACAAAATTTTTAAAATTTTCTTTTCTAAAAAATTATGCATTGCACCCCTTTTTATACATGTTGCTCTTGTTCATTTGGGATCTTGAAGTGCATTTTTTTAGAGCCACATGAGAGCATGTGGACCAGGATGACCTAAGGCTGTGGCACCGGCACCAAAGACCTTCTGTGGTGGTGCTATCACCGCCGTATCCGGGCTTCAAGATACCATCTGCCCGCTTCTCTATGGTGGAGCTCCATGGCTAAGTTTTGAGGCCTCTTGAACTCGAGTAGGAGAGGTGGTAGTGTGGTTTGGTCTCGCCATCATTTGATCTGAGCCTATAGGCAATGAGGTCTTCAGCCAGTCACTTCTTACTCCTACTACAAGCTATGACAACATTATTGTCTTCTTTCACTGGTGGGTTTGCGTGTTTAAAAATTTGTTATAGCACATTCACTTGATTGTTGCTAAAAGTGATTTGTTTTGTTGTATTCTGCCATCTCAAATATGTTATAGAAAGATGCATTACTGTGATGTCACCTTCTATTTTTTTGATGTTGCACAATTGAGATGATCTTTTTACAGGTATTCTAGTACTTTGTTTTGTATTTTCTCTACACTGTTTGATGTTTTTTGCATAAACATTGTCAAAATGTTGTGATGGTTATAACGAAATAAATTTGTTTTGCTTCGAAATTTTGTGCAATGACACAATGTCATGTTCATACTGGAGAGAGATGTATTTTTCAAGTGAATTTTGTTAATAGACTTGTGATTTCCCCTTTTTGGATGAAAATATATTTTAGTTGCAATCTTTGATTTTATTTGTTGCATGAATTCTTCTATAGAGTTTTTACCATCCTTGGAACGTACCATCAAATTACCTTTAAACTCTTATACATTTTGATACCTTCACCATTTTAATTTTTGGTACCTCTTATTACTAGCTTAATGAATCTTTTGATACTTTGCGTGGACGGTAAAAAGCCTCATTCTCCTGTATGTTGCAATGTTTAGCATGGCCCACCATTTTTCTGAAAGAAAAATTCACGCTGGAGTGTCAGCAATATGTCATGTTTTCGTACCAAACATAAATACTCTTCGATTGTTTGGAAAATTGCAATCATATTGAAAAGTCATGTATAAGCTTACAAGCACTTCCTTGCAATTAATCAATTTTGAACTGATTGATCAACACCTTCTTTCATGGGGTTAAAATAGTGTGGTAAGTACGATAGCAATTCTGATACGGATATGCGTATGTCTAGTACTTTTTTGTTAAATATATTAATTAACTGAAAAGAACTACTAAGCCGCATCAAAACTTAACAGGTGAATCTTTTTCTTAAGCAATCTTCACTATATTTACTTAAGAAATATATACTGCCTAATAGCGAGGCTTACTTGTTGTTAGGAATGAAGATTGTAGGAATATCAAATGGAGTTGAATTGCGTCGATGAACAATAGTAGAATTCAGTGGAAGGTGAGGGAGGATGGGGACCACAGGGAGATCAAGAAGGCAACCATGACTACATATGCCACCCCATGCGGCTAGGGCACCAAGCCCATGTGGCCAAGAAAGGGGAAAGTAGCCCATGTGGCCACGAGGCTCACTTCATGTAGCGACCAAGTGGGAAACAAGACCACTTGACCAAGGTGTTAGGAGCCAAGGCTCAAACCTAATATAGACAAGACAACAAAGGAAGAGATAAGGCCGAATTGTATTTGAAGATCAAAAGAGCCCAATTCGGAATGCTAGACCAGCCAAACTTAAAAATGCCATAATTATCACATACGTACTTGGATTGCGGTGTTCTTAGACTTGTTTGAAATCTTAGAATGTTCTCTCTATTTTATTCCTATACAAGATGTCTAGAACCTATGTAATAGATAGTAATAGATTATTTCTGGATAGTAGAAAGCAATGTATCCTGTGTAAACTATTTCTACCATATAAAATCATATGTACAAGTTTTCAAAAATTCTTAAAAAATTACCATAAGTAGGGAAGGTGAAATTCTACATCCCTGTAAAATTTAAAAACCAAAATCAATCTGATTTGAAAGATATGAAATGGACAAGCTCTAATAAGTGATGAATAGTAAATGTATCATTTTTATATCTTTCAAATGCGACGAACTTGGTATTCAAATTTTATAGAGCTGTAGAAGCTCACATCCCGTATGTATGGTAATTTTGAGAATTTTTCAGAACTTGTACCTATAGTTTTCACGGGCTTTTACTGCTAAATCACTGATTTATTAGGATTTTTCAATTATACTGTATGATAGTAATTTCTAGTTGGAGATGTAGTAATTTTATGTTATAAAAATAATAACATCTTTTATCAATCAACAAAATTGTTGTTGCAAGACTTATTTCATTTTATTCCTCTCGTCGTCATCAAGGTACTGGTGAAAACCATTTGCAAATACAAGCTACTAATAAAAAGATATGGCTAAAATAAAAAAGAAACAGATTCATGTACAAACTATAATATGCATTAACTAGTTGGGTTGACCAACGCATTAACTAATAACTAATTCGGTACTAATTATATCTGTTGTTTTATAGTAAAATATATTCGTGATTTACTACCATATTACTATTAATCAGTATGATGTGTTTCTTTTTCGATGGGAACGCAGAATAGGTATTCAAAGTTTAAAGTAGGATAGCGCTACTCTGTTTATCTCCTCGGTGAATTGGTTGAGCTCATGTTGTACGTTTCAAATATCTCGAGTACCACCCGCGTCAGCGCGTCGCTCGTTTCCCAGTGAAACCAATGTATCGTCACGAGTCACGACGCCCGTCGCCTCGGCCGCTGTGCGCCTCCTCGCTTGAACCCAAAACGGCAACATCTCGCGATCCAACGGTACCTCGAAGTGCTTACTGCACTGGCCTTTTCGTTTTCTTTCTTTTTTTTTATAAAACTAGCCTCCGTTTGTAGTGACTTAAAAAATAGTTCTGTAGCTTACATCTACCGCGGTGAGAGTGTGTGGAAGTAAGATTCCGCGGTCCGGTAGCTTGAAACAAAGCTTTCGAGCATGGCAAGAAAATTTGAGCTTTAAAAAAATGGACGCACATCACACCCTCTATGGGCTTCAAATGGGTTCATTTCTCTTGGGTTGGGTTAGAGATGGTCAAACGGGCCGGCCCGCGGCACGGCACTGTGCGTCCGGCCCAAACACGGCACGGCCCAGTCGTAAATGGGCCGTGCTAGCATGGCCCATCAGCCCGTGTCGTGCTTGGACCGGCACGGCACGACCCGTTTACGGTCGAGCTTAGTACGGCACGGCACGATACAGGCATAATCCGTTTAGCCCGTTTAAAAAAATAGTTGTTGAAGTTTTAAAAAATTCAAAACAAATCCGAAAATATTCAAAAAAATCCGAATTTTTTCCTATAAATAGGTGGCTGCCCCCCATTTCCACACCAGCAATCTTGTATTCTCTTCTACTCATTCTCTTGTGGAAATTCTTTTATTCTTGGTGAAAATTTGGCAAAATTCAAAATAGTTTTGTTAAAAATACAAAAATCTGAAATTCGACTTTCGGCTTCTGTCAAGAAATCAAGGTGATAATTGTGATTTATTTTTTAGTATTTTAAATCATATTTTAGTATTAATAGCGTAATTATTTCTTGTAGTTTGCTTTATAGAGCCCGAGGATTTTCTGTCGTTCCCAGCTTCTGATTTCGGTATTTCACCTGAGGAGCTTCTTGCATCATATGCTCAAGAAGCTGCAGGAGCTGTGCCATCCTCAGGCTCTACAAGTGCTACTGCGTCGGTAAGCACCGGGGCGAAAAGAACAAGACGCAGTACATCGGGAGTTTGAGAAGATTTTGAGCAGATTTTTGAGACATCAAACGACGTCCAGATCAGGTATGCTGTTTAAATATTGTAAACATAAATTAACTGCGAAATCTTCAGGTGGAACAGGGCACTTGAAGAGGCATGCTGGGAGCTGTAGAAAAAAACGGGGATGGCTTTGAAACAGATGCAGCTACAGTACAACCCTGACGGTATGGTACGTAACTGGGACTACAATCCTGAGGTAGCTCGTGAATCTCTTTGTCGTTTAATCGCTTCTCAAAATCTTCCTTTAAACTTTGGTGAGTCAGTTGCGTTTGAAAACTATATTAGGACCGCTCATAATCTTAGGTTTTCTGCAGTTTCTAGACAGACAACAACTAGAGATTTGATTAAATATTATAATAATTATCGCAATAACCTAAAAGAAAAAATTAGTACCTGTACTTTTTCTGTGTCTTTTAGATCTGATATATGGAGTGGTAGAGCTAAAGAGGATTACCTTAGTGTAGTTGCTCATTATGTAAACGATGATTGGCAAGTAGAAAAGAGAATTATAGGATTCAAATTAATTGATGTAGCACACACTGATGAAAATATTGTTGATTGTATTGTAAAAGTTGTGAAAGATTTTGGTCTTAGTGATAAGATTTTTACAATAACATTAGATAATGCTTCTGCAAATACTTCTGCCATGAACATTCTTACTCCTCTTTTCAATTCGTATGTTGAATCTTTCTTATTACATCAGCGTTGTGCTTGCCATATTATTAATCTTATAGTTAAATCTGATTTTAAGAGGTTAGATAAGTATCTTGAACCTTTTCGCACTGTAATATCTTACTTAAATTATTATAATCAACGAGTAGCAACATTTAAGACTTATTGTTGCAATGAATGTGCGTCTGTGTAAGTTTGATTTGGATATGCCTGTTAGATGGAACTCTACTTACTTGATGCTTAAGAATCTCGTACCATATGAGAGCATATTTTCTGTTTTTATTAACACGCACTGTCGTACATGGGATGGTCAGCCACTACTCACAGAGCAACATTGGTATATTGCTAAATATTTGTTGTCATTTTTAGAATTTTTACCTGTTGTCATTTTTAGAACTTTTTTTGAATCTACAGTTGCTTTATCTGGAGTTTATTACACAACCTCTCCTTTAATTGTGTATCATATTTTAGAAATTGCTACCCACTTAAAGAGCCACGAAAATGATAATGTCTTGCGTGAAGTTGTTTATGCTATGAAAACTAAAATTTTAAAATATTGGCAAGAAATTCCTATGTTATATGCATTTGCATTTATTTTAGATCCTAGAGCTAAATTCGGGGACTCTCTAATGTTCTCTCACTTCTAAGTGATGCGGTAGGTTCTGATTATTCTAGTTATTTTTCAACTGTCTGTGCTAACTTATCTCAAGTTTATAATAAGTACGATCGGAAGTTTGCTAAAGTTCGCATGCAGCGACCTCCACCAGCACCCATAACAGGTAAGAAGAAAACCGCGTGGAGAAAGATATGGGGTGCAGGTGGCTCTTCCTCAAGGAGTTCGACTACATCAACGACCAATGCAGACATATCAAGTGGTGGGGAGCTAGCTGCCTATCTGAACAGCGACACTGTCAACTACTAAGAGCAGCAAGAGGAGGACTTTAGCATTTTGCAGTGGTGGCACGAGCACAAGATAACATATCCGATGCTTTTCATATTAGCACGGGATGTGTTAACAGTTCTTGTCTCCACGGTTTCTTCGAAGTCTGCTTTCAGTCTATCCGGAAGAATAATCGAGGAGAGAAGAACGAATCTGACAAGTGAGATGGTGGAAATACTTCTTACTATGAAAGATTGGGAACAAGCTGATCAACGAGCTCAACATACTGCAGAAAATGCTGAGTTGGCGGAGACATTCGAAAATCTTTATCTAGATAATGAGGAAGAATAATTGTAATCTTCACTTTTTTCTTGTATCACTGAGCTATAGGCTGTACTATTTTTTCTTTGCCAAGATTTTCTCGTGTTGAGTTTTACTTGGCAAAGTTTTTAACGAGGCAGCCAAATATTAATAAAGCTCATTATTTAATTCAAATTATTTGTCTCATTTTAGAATTTATCTCATATTTTAGCTTTTTCTTAATTTATATATATATTTAAAAAGTTTTTCTACATCCTTTGAGTTTTTCTAATTATTCTAAATTTCTCCCATTTTTCTGAATTTTTTCATACTTTTTTGCATTTTTTTGCCATACTTTGTCTATTTTTCTAATTTTTTCTGGCACTAAAGGGCTACCGGGCCGACCCGGCCTGTTAGGCCCGTGAAAGATCGGGCCGACACGGCCCGGCCCGTTTACAAGCCGTGCCTAAACGGGCTGTGCCGTGCCGGCTGGCCCGTTTGGCCCTCTCTAGGTTGGGTTATCACACAATGGTCGTCGGAGATGTTTTTTTTCCTGTCATACTCAAAGCCATTGTCCATTGAGCTCCTGGTAAGCCAAGTTAGCTGATAAAGTCCCCAAAATCAACAAATCCAGCTAAGCCAAATTTTGGTGTTGTTGAGTTTTGGGAAGGTTAGCTCTTCTCTTGTGCCCTTGTAGTGCTCTCGTGCCGGTCTACGTTATCACGGCCGCCTCCTACACCGGTGACAAAGATGTCCACCATCTCTAGCACTGCAGACCGTTCAAAAATTTCAATCTACAGTTGGAGAAAGAGGCGTTTGGCAAAGAGCTGCTTCGTTGGAGGGTGAGATGATGTTTGGCAAAGAGCTGCCAATTTCGCGAGAGGCGATATCGTTCGCTGATGCGGCTCACGTGCTCGCCAATGGTGGTGACACACTCTTGAACTCGGTACAGACGGATGTGCACGGATATTTAAGCGTATCCAAATTTTAGAAATTAAGTAAATTTCGGAAAATTGCATTGCTTTGACAAAACTATTACAAACCACACTTTCTAAGCATCAGCTTCACAAATCCATATTTACTACCGCATAACATTTTACAAAACTGTACTTTTAAGCAGTACTGTCGTGTAACATCGTGGACCCACTGGACTAACAAGGCCATCCTGTTTTTATTTGCTAAGACGTGAGGTAATTGCCACTGTGAATAATAGATGACTCATCAGTATGGCTGTATGTTGTGATGAGGCTGACCAAAAGGCTTGGGCACCTCTTGGTATCCATCGATTGGAGTTGGAGTCTGGGAGGTTGGGTGTGTAGAATTGGAGCGAAACAGGACGCCACGTACAAGCGGCACCAAACTGGATGGCCTTGTTAGTATGACAAGTGGGCTTAGGATGATGAGCCTGTTTCCTAAAATACTGTGTTTTTTGAAACGTTATGGAGAAGTGCAGTTTTTTGAAAAAGAAACTGATGCTTTATTGTTGTGGTTTTGTGATAATCTGTCAAAGGTAGTATGATTTTGCGAAATCTACTCTTAGAAATTTCACTGATATTATTGCCTAAAAGAATAGTTTTTATTAAAAGTGATATGGTTTTATGAAATTTACTCTTCTACTTAAGCATTATATATAGCTTATCGATTACAAAGTTGTCACGAATAATATAAAGAGGAGAGGTGCTTCTATAGTTTTAATTTTTTAAAATACATACAAATTTAGTCTTTTAAAGTAGTTCGGCAAAAATAGACTATTTTTAATTTGTCTTTGTTACGGTCTTACGGATCCACTGCAGATCCCCGCCTCGCTCTGTGCTGGCACCTTCCCTCGATTGCTCCTGCTGCGAGAGTGTAGGTGTTGCTTCTTTCATCTCCTATTCCCTTTTCAGCTCCCCTTCTTGGTTGGGCTTTTCTTCAAGTATGCTCCGATTTCTCTTTTGGTGTAACAGCCTCAAAAATCATAAAATAAAGAAAAATAAAATAAAAATATTTTGTGTATTATTTTCGAAATTTCTGAATTTCCTGGATTTTCTGAATATTCTTTTGGCTTTTCTTTAATGCAAAAATGTGAAATGAAGAATATAGTAAATAGAAAATGGTAAAAAGTAAAAATGTTAATTCAACAAAAATTTACCAAAGTTTCTAAAAATATCTGAGGGCTCTCCTCAGCTTGCTTAAGTCGGTGGGTAAGCTGAATTTATAAAAATAACAATTAATCAAAGATAATCATGAGTAAATATCTCAGGGTAAAATGGTAAAACAATTTGGTAAAAATATCTGTAGATCATCCTGACCCAAAATTTTTATCTTGCCGACATCAAAACAGTATCAACCTCCTGTAAAAATATTAAGAATTTACTAAATCATTTTATAATTTTAAAATTCGAAAACAGTGAATAAATAATCTGGAAAACAGTAATGTCAGAATTTTTAAAAATTAAATAATAATAATTAAAATCTGTAATTTTACAGAAGGTGTAGAATGTCATTTTAAATCATCATAAAAGTTTTGTAAAATAATAACTTAATTTAAATCGCAAATTAAAATAAAAACAGAATAGGCAATGCAGTAACTGTTGCAATGTCAGAATTTTATAAAAATCATCATGCATCATAAAATGGCGAAAAGTTTTCAGGAGGCTGGTAATATCCTTTCCGACCTATGGTAAAATTTCATAAATTTTCGTGCCCGTTTGAACGTTGAAATTTCCGTTGAAATCCCGTTCGGTCGTGAGGCTTCTCGAGTTCTTTTCGCGTCACGACATGTGGGCCCGGCTGTCAGTGAGCCAGCTCGGCCGACAGTCGCTGCCACTCGCCCCCACGCGCCACGCGACCTAACGGCGCTCTTCTTCTCCTCTCTCCCGCTCGCTCTCTCGGCCGACGTCGCCTCTGCTTTTTCTCTCTCCCGCAAGAAACCGCCTTTCTCTCCTATATAAACCCTCTCGTATGCTCGCAGCCGACCTAGCCGTGCCCTCGCAAACCCATTCCGCGCTGCTTTGGTCGTCTTCTCCAATGACAAAAAAACCACAAAAGGTCAAAACTCGCAATCCTCCGCCTCCCATTCCAATCCAATTCCTTCTACTGAAGCATCCTAGAGCCTCCAGAACTTATCCCGAGCCCCACTAAACCCATTCTTCCCGGCAAGCTCCTTCGCCGTGTTCTTCTTCCGCCACCACCACACGGTGAGACCTCTATTCCGCCGCCATTCTTTGAACTAAACCCATAAATGGGATCCTTGAAGTCCACCGATGCTTTTGGTAGTGATCTTCAAGCTCGGGAAGGTCTCGCTTTGCGAGAACGCCGGTGAGCCGTGAGCTCGCCGCCTTCTCTCGGTGGCAAAGCGCCTCGGCCATCTCTCGCCGGCGCCACCACCCAAAGATGCGCACAAGTGCGCTGAGCATGAATCCGAACCCATTCCGTGATTCCGCGCCAGCGCCGCCGGCGAGCCTCGTCTTGCCGCGATCTGCTCTGGTCACCGCTAAGCTGCCCAACTGCTGTCGGCCGCGTCTTGCGCCGAGCCACACGTGACATCATGCGACTACTGTCGGCCATGGCCTTGTGCGATCCATGTGAACCCTGGCTCACGGCCAGCCACACAGAATACAGATCGGTCGCTGACCGATGGGCCGGCTTGTCGGCGCCTCAAGCGCAGTTCCGCCGAAATGGAAAGCGTGTTTTCAGCGAAGCGCACTTTCCATTTTCGCAATCTTCGATTTTAGTATTTAATCAAAACCTAGATGTTCATTTAGCCATATCTTTCAAATCATTTAACCAAATTTGATGAAATAAAATTCTAAATTCATCTAAAATCCAGTAGATTCAGAATATGCAAAAATATTTCAGAATTGAATTTTATTTGAAATTCGAATTTAAATTCAAAGTAAAGGTTAGAAATATGCCATTCATGGAAATTTTGCAAATAACCTCCAAAATTAGTAAAATAAATTTTATTAGAACCCTTGTAATCTCAGGAACTAGAATCTGTAAAAATACTTAGGGTGTGTTGTAAGAAAAATCTAAGTTATAAAATAAGTAGAAAATAATGCAATAATGGTTTAAATAGATCAAATCTTTAAATTGCAAAAGAAAACAAATAACTCATGTAACCATTCCTGAAATTATGAAATTATTTTATTTGAATATTTCCATCTGATTTCTTTTGGCCTTATTGAAATTTGGTATTTATTCTATGTCGCCTTCTGACGACGTAGAACCCGATTTAACCCTACATTCGGCGACCAGAGTTCAAGTCGAGGAAAATCAGCAAGGCAAGCAAACCCCTTTGATCATATTGATCCCAGTTTTATAAATGTTTTCATTATGTTTTATCGCATACTTTATTTTATTAAAGTCTGCTATATTTCTGTAATGGTAATTGTACCAAGAGACTTATAGAACTTCCTTGATAAGTAGGAAATTGAAAACCTTGAAAACCCTAGATTAGCTTAGACAATATTTAATGTCAATCTGGTTACTCACATTTAGTGAAATGCTTAGCCAAAGCTAAATGAGTTAAAATCGTGAAATGATTAAAGACTTTGGATATAACATTTAAATGGGTATGACCATTTTGTGGTTGGTATTTGGTTGGAAAATGAAAATAAAACTATGGTTTAGATGCGGGCAATTATTGGCAATAGCCGAGTGTGCATGTCTTGCACGTAGTGTAGGGTGGAGATTATTGCCCGTGTCGGATTAAGGACCGAACTATGAGTTGTTTTCAGGCCAAGAAAATTCATACAACCACAAGTGCTGGTATGGGACAGCTCTAACTTATTAAGTTGCTTAAAACTAGCTTTGCACTTGGAAGGCCGGAGTAGTACGAGCTGTTTCTTAATGAATTGCTCGACGGGACATCCACACCGAGGTGATCATGGATTAAACGTCTACCAATATAACGATGTACGCCATATTGTGGGTAGTTCCATCATTTCTATGCTCGAGTTCTTACTCCACAAAATGGGTTTGTCGTCATCGTCTTTGGTGCAAAGTTAGGTTTAAATAATGTAAAGATTATAACATGACTCTCGCGCACACCAAAGGCGGTGTGCAAATATCGATTGCTCAAAGAGTCACCATGTCTTGTGGGAAAGTCAGATACCTCTGCAGAGTGTAAAAACTAATCGATTAGCCGCGTCCGCGGTCATGGACACTTGGTAAAGTCATCACATAGTTAGCTGTTTTGCTTATTTTCCTAAAAAGTGGTTTCTACCACGTGTTGGTCATTTCCGCTGTGTGCGGAAAGAAATGATTTTAAGTATGATCAGTATACCCAAACATTCGTAATTTATTGATGCTTACATTCTATCACTTTTAATATTAAATTGCTTTTATTTAAATTTCATTTTGCAATCTAATATTCTGTATTTACATTTCAAACCAGCTTTGTGCAAATTAACCTTAATAGCCTTTCTTTGAAATGGCCTGCATGTATTTTAGGTCTTGCATAAGTCTTGCGAGTACGTAAGTACTCAACTTGCCACTGTTGATATTTTTAGGTGAAGAAATGATTTCCCAGCTTAATCTTACGTTGATGCAGGATACGGGAATTTAACGATGACTATTTCTAAGGATTTTCCTTGTCGCTTGCACGTGGGACAATGGGTTAAAAGGCACACTACAGGATGTTGTCTCCACCGCAGCTTTTACTTTTGGTATTGTAAAAATAATATGTAATCTTACTTCACTGTAATAAAGTTTGTGTATGACTGTGATAACAATTTGTATTTGTGCGCATTAGCTCTTGATCATGGGACTAGTATCAGTATGCACATGGTATCCATTTTTGGTATTGATTTATCAAAAATGGGGCCTCTAAGTTGGTATCGAGCCATGCCGATCAGAGGAAACCTAGGGTAGTCTGGGAATAATAAAGACCTAAAACTTGACATTAGGTTTCAAACAAACTAAAATTTTGAATTAGGCATCTTACTGTCTATTCTTTATATGCATGAAACTCCTCTTTTGGTTATGCGATACTTGTTAATAACTCTTTCCTATTTTTAATTTCGCTAGAATCTTTTCTTCCAAAAATTACTTTATCGTCTTACATTTAATCAGAATACTAATTCCTTGTTAAATGTGCGGATGGGCGGATATACCCCATGTTACACTTCCACTAATAGGAGAATTACGCATGGCGAAATTCTTACTCGCTTGCTAGAATTACCATTTTCCGAAAATCCACGATATATAGTATTCCACGCTGCGCTTAGTTCGTCTCGTGGAATACATAGCTAGGTGGATATTCCTACCCGAGATGAGGACAAGTGAAGAGTTTTTGTCTTTGAGGGTCCCGGATCTTCTCTCATGATGGCTATGAATGAAGCCGCCTATATGGCTATTGTCGCTTTAGCCACATTTTACCCGAATCGGCAAAGGGTATATAGGAGGATTCCTCTAGGCCACCAAAGTGGGAGAATAGCTATATGGATGCCATCAAGTTACAAAATCCCACTTTACGTAACCTAGTGGAATTCATAAATGCCTCGACGATGTTGCCGCCAGCAATAATCGAATACTGAGGAGGCGCGTCGCCGTGTAGCATTCCTAGAGAATGCCATCGCTACTGTGTTGCCGAGGTATTGTTCCTCGCCGCCTGGGCCATTCTCAGACACTGCGCCTCGACGACACCCCAGTACCACCTAGGTGTCGCCAGACGAGGATGTCAGTGATAGGAGTCGCCCTAGGTTGCCGAGCATCCAGGTAGACCCCCATAGTTTTCCTCCGCGGCGCCCTCAGAGGCCGCAGGAGCGTCGCGGTCAGGAGACCCCTTATCCTCCTGATGCCGAGAGTTCTAGTCGTAGGGATAGTAGCAGTCCGTGAGTTGCTAGATAATGAGTAGTATTAGAAGAGGTTTTTGGTTGTGCCCCTTTTATGTAGTAACGTCAAAAATAAATGCTATGTTTTGGTTGTGAATATTATGAAGCTGAAATAAAGTTCTTGCTTTATATTGTTTTGTGTGCTTTTGGTTCCTACTCGTAAATATTTAACTTTCGCTTAATATTTTTACGACGCTAGTGATCCGTAATAGTAGTAATCAAGTTGTGCTTTTAAAACATTTGGTAACAACTGAGATTAAAATTAAAGTAGATCTTAATTCATTAATAATCCTGTTCGAGATGCCTACAACCCGGTCCTTGGATGAGATTCTGGGGAGTGAGGAAACCCCGGAAACTCACCCTCGGCGAGTGACTTCGCCACTCCAAATTTCAAATTAATCCAATCCATCCGTCGGCAAACCGAGGATCTTCGTCGCGTCGTCAAGCCGTCGGATTCGCCGCCTCCTCAAGTTCAAGATGAAGAAGTTCGGAAGGGCGGTTGCGGGGCCGCCAACCATGGCCCAAGTGCTTGCGATGATAGAACAGGTCGCCAGACGAATACCTGTTGTTTCAAAGCAGCTTGGTGCAAGGTGTGAGTAACCTTGGTGCTTCAAGTTCTAGGCCCGGTTTTGGTGAAAACCCTCATCACCCAAGTTGGGAGAATTCTTGAAGACTCGGCCTCCAACCTTTTCATCTTCATCGATCCCCGACGCCGATGATTGGTTACGAGCTATTGAAGCAAGTTGACCATTGCCCAATGCAATGATCATGAAAAGGTCCTTTATGCATCGTACCAACTCCGAGGAGCCGCGATCCCGTGGGAAAATTTCCGCGGCAAGGCCCCAAGGTCAAGAAGTTACTTGGGATGTTTTCCGAGAAGCTTTCAGAAGACGATATTCCTTCGAGCTTGGTAAATTTAAAAGACGGAATTTCTTGACTGCGCCAAGGAAATATGTCCGTAATGGAGTATCTTCACCGTTTCAATTACCTTGCTCGCTATGCGCCATCGTAGTCGATTGAAGCCGAAGAATCGAGCACTTCCGGACAATCAATAATGAAGTTAAGCATCTTCTCGCCATTCATGACTTCCACGACTTCCAAACACTCGTGGACAAGGCTATAATCGCCGAGCATAGTTCGCGTGATGTTATGGAAAGTCGAAAGAGGAAGTGGATGGCGCGGAAAGCTGCCAGCCCGAATTTGCCAAGGCCGCGCGTTGGTCAGCCGACCAATGTTCGACCTCCTCTGCCTCGTCAGCAGCAGCAGCAAAGGCGTCAAGGTCAGGCACCCCGGCCCCAGCAGTCTTCTGTTCGTCCCTCTAGTAGCAATGAAGGAAGGACTTCTGGAGTTCAGAATCAGGCAGCCGGTGTGACCTGCTATCATTGCAAAGAGCGTGGGCATTATGCAAATGCACGCCTAAAAAGAGGTCAAGCGTCGGTCGCGATCCGTCGCAGGAGTTCAGAGACCCCAGTGTCGACCTTCGAGAGCTGGGAATTCTCGGGTTGTCAAGCTGCTGCAGCTCTTAATCGCAGTCGCGAGTAGCGGTCGCTCCATCATGTGACCGCCAAGAAGCAAGCGGCGCCGATGTGGTAATCTTGGGTATGTTTCGTGCACTCGGTACCTACTTTGGTATTATTTGATTCGAGCATCGCACTCGCTTATTTCTAAGAAATTTGTCGATCGTAATAACTTAGAAGTTGATCTCCTCTCGCCAAAATGATAATCTATTCCCTGGTTCACCATGAATTCAATTAAGTTTTGTCCTAAGGTTAGCATTGAAATTAATGGAGTTATGTTTCATGTCGACCTTATCCTTATAGAAACCTCGTGGTTAGAGGTAATCCTTGGTATGGATTGGTTGTCTAAGTTTAAAGGATGCATAGATCTGTGCTAATCGATCTATTTCCTTAGTTAGCCTCAAGGAATTCCAGCCATTTCTCTTCCATCCAAAGTTCTTCAATTCTCAAGCTTCCTTTGTTCACCATAGTAAAAGATCTTGGCCGATTCCAATTGTCTCCGAGTTCTCGATGTTTTTCCGATGAGTTGCTGTGCCCGCCTCCAGATAGGGATATAGAGTTTGTTATAAATCTTGTCCTCGACAGCCTATATCCAAGCGCCTCTATCGAATGCCCCGGATGAGTTAGTTGAATTAAAGAATCAAATTCAAGAGCAATTAAGAAAAGGCTTTATTCGACCTAGCTCTTCTCCTTGGGGTAGTCCATTCTTTTGTGCCTAAAAGGACGGTGGAATACGATGTCGCGTGGACTATCGTGCATTGAATGATGTCACAATTAAGAATAAATATCCTTTGCCTCAGATCGATGATCTGCTTGATCAATTGACCGGTGCCCAAATCTTTTCAAAAATTGATTTAAGACATGGGTACTATCAATTGAAAATCGCACGTAAGATATTCCTAAAACCGCTTTTACCACTCGCTACGGTCTATATGAATATACCGTGATGTCTTTCGGACTTACAAATGCTCCTCGCTAATTTTATGTGCCTCATGAATAAAGTTTTCATGGAGTATTTGGATAAGTTCGTAGTGGTATTCATTGACGATATCCTCGTCTATTCGAAATCCGAAGAAGATCATGCGCATCATTTGCGTAAGGTTCTTGAAAAGCTTCGAGAGCATAAGCTTTATACCAAATTCGAGAAATGTGAATTTTGGCTAAAAGAAGTTGCTTTCCTTGGTCATATTCTTTCGAAGGTGGTATTTCGCTGATCCCAGAAAGTCAAAGCTGTTTTAGACCGAAGCTCCTCAATCCGTTCCAAAATTCAAGTTTTCTCGATGCAGCGGGATATTATCGCCGCTTTATCGAGAACTTCTAAAATCGCTAGCCCTTTGACCCACTTCTCAAGAAAGAAAAGAAGTTTGAGTGGACACTGAATGCGAAGGAAGCTTTCAGAATTAAAGAAAAGGTTAACAACGGCTCTGTGCTAGTGTTACCCGATGTCCATAAAAGCTTTGATGTTTATTGTGATGCTTCAAAGAATGGGCTTGGGTGTGTGCTTATGCAAGAAGGAAAAGTCGTAGCTTACGCTTCTCGCGGCCATGCGACCTCATGAGCTCAATTATCCGACTCATGATCTGAATTAGCCGCGTAGTGCACGCCCGAAAATTTGGCGTCATTACCGATTGGAAACAAATGCGGTGTATTCACAGATCATAAGAGTCTCAAATATTTCTTCACCCACTGATCTAAATTTAAGAAAACGAAGGTGGCTAGAGTTGATAAAAGATTACGACCTTAGCATTCAATACCATCCCGTAAAGCCAATGTCGTAGTCGATGCTCGAGCGAAAACTTCATTGCCTTTTCTGTTTCATCTTTGACCGATCAATCCGATCCGTAAAAGATTTCCAAAAGCTTAATTTGGGAGTTGTCGAAAAGGTTATTTGGTCGCCTAGTGGTGCAACTAACCCTTAAATCCAGATTAAATCTGCCACCAAAGATGAAGCAATTATCAAAATCCGTGAAGAGTTGAAGCAAGGAAGGAATCTAAATTCCATGAAAGTTCGATGAAGTGCTTATGTTCAAAAATCGAATATATGTTCTGATGATCCGAGTTAAAAGAGTTAATTCTCAAAGAAGCCCATGAGTCTCCCTTTCAATTCACCCTGAAGTACAAAGATGTATCAAGACCTCCGTCAGAATATTGTGGCCCGGTTTGAAAAAGGATATCACGCATATGTCGCAACTGTGATGTATGCCCGTGTCAAAGCCGAGCATCAACGCCCCGCAGACTTTTGCAACCTTTGAAGATACCAGAGTGGAAATGGGAAGATATCGGATGGATTTTATTACCGGTTTGCCAAGAACCGTGAAAGGGCATGATTCCATTTGGGTAATCGTTGACCGTCCGACTAAAGTGGCTCACTTTATTCCGGCCAAGACTACTCATTCGGAGATAAGCTTGCCGAGTTGTATCCGGAGAATATTGTCCGCCTTCATGGCGCCCCAAAGACAATTGTTTCGACCGAGGTTCCCGCTTACTTCTCGTTTCGGGAAAGTTTGCACCGCCTTCTCGGGACTAAGTCAATTTCAAGATGACTTATCATCCTCGCATGATGGACAAACGGAAAGGACCAATCGA
Source organism: Otatea glauca (assembly GCA_036346275.1). Classification (NCBI taxonomy): domain Eukaryota; kingdom Viridiplantae; phylum Streptophyta; class Magnoliopsida; order Poales; family Poaceae; genus Otatea; species Otatea glauca. Next base: position 18,664,408 of record CM070717.1, on the reverse strand, counting down.
TTTTGAAGACATGTTAAGAGCCCGTGTCTTTGTCATACGGCTCTAATTGGGAGAAAAGTTTGGCCTTCGCCAATTCTCTTATAATAACAGTTTCCAATCTAGTCCGCAAGTGTCGCCTTTTGAAGCGCAGTATGGAAGAAAATGCCGAACCCTCTTTTACGTCCGAGGTTGAGAAAGAAAATTCTTCGCCCAGATCTTATTCAAGAAGCTCAAGAGCAAGTGGACATGATCAAAAGCCGATGAAAGAAGCTCAATCTCGCCGTAAGAGTTAGTTTCGGTTGGTGACCATGTTTATCTCAAAGTCTCGCCTCTTCGTTGAATTCGCCGATTTCAAATCCGTGGGAAGTTGGCTCGATTCATTGGACCGCTTTGGATCATTGAAAGATGGGTGAGATGGCATATCAATTAGAATTGCCACCTCAACTATCCGACGCTCATAACGCCTTCCATGTATCTCGACTTAAGAAATGCCTTCGTGTTCCTCCGACCTCGGCGATTTGGAAGGGATAGATCTTCACCAGATTTATCTTATCGGGAGCATCCAACAGATTTTGGAAGAAGCGAACGCCAAACAAGAAACAAGACCATCAAGATGTTGAAGGTGCAATGGAGCAATCATAATCAAGACGAAACTACATGGGAAAGAGAAGATCACCTTCACCAAGAGTTCCCGATTTCTTCTAGTCATCTCCAAATCTCTGGGACGAGATTTACATGAGGGTAGATCCAGAATAGCCTCAAAAATCATAAAATAAAGAAAATGAAATAAAAATATTTTGTGTATTATTTTCGAAATTTCTGAATTTCCTGGATTTTCTGAATATTCTTTGGCTTTTCTTTAATGCAAAAATGTGAAATGAAGAATATAGTAAATAGAAAATGGTAAAAAGTAAAAATGTTAATTCAACAAAAATTTACCAAAGTTTCTAAAAATATCTGAGGGCTCTCCTCAGCTTGCTTAAGTCGGTGGGTAAGCTGAATTTATAAAAATAACAATTAATCAAAGATAATCATGAGTAAATATCTCAGGGTAAAATGGTAAAACAATTTGGTAAAATATCTGTAGATCATCCTGACCCAAAATTTTTATCTTGCCGACATCAAAACAGTATCAACCTCCTGTAAAAATATTAAGAATTTACTAAATCATTTTATAATTTTAAAATTCGAAAACAGTGAATAAATAATCTGGAAAACAGTAATGTCAGAATTTTTAAAATTAAATAATAATAATTAAAACCTGTAATTTTTACAGAAGGTGTAGAATGTCATTTTAAATCATTATAAAAGTTTTGTAAAATAATAACTTCATTTAAATCGCAAATTAAAATAAAAACTGAATAGGCAATGCAGTAACTGTTGCAATGTCAGAATTTTATAAAAATCATCATGCATCATAAAATGGCGAAAATTTTTCAGGAGGCTGGTAATATCCTTTCCGACCTATGGTAAAATTTCATAAATTTTCGTGCCCGTTTGAACGTTGAAATTTCCGTTGAAATCCCGTTCGGTCGTGAGGCTTCTCGAGTTCTTTTCTCTTGTCACGACATGTGGGCCCGGGCTGTCAGTGAGCCAGCTCGGCCGACAGTCGCTGCCACCTCGCCCCACGCGTCAGCGACCCAACGGCGTCTTCTTCTCCTCTCTCCCTCTTCGCTCTCTCGGTAGCACGCGTCGCCTCTCGCTTTTTCTCTCACCCGCAAGCAAACCGCCTTTCTCTCCCTATATAAACCCCTCTCGTATGCGTTCGCAGCCGACCTAGCCGTGCCCTCGCAAACCCATTCCGCCGCTGCTTTGGTCGTCTTCTCCGTGACGGCAAAAACCACAAAGAGGTCAAAACTCGCAATCCTCCGCCTCACCCATTCCAATCCAATCCCTTGGCTACCAAGCATCCTAGAGCCTCCAGAACTTATCCCGAGCCCCACCAAACCCATTCTTCCCGGCAAGCTCCTTCGCGTGTTCTTCTTCCGCCACCGCGCACGGTGAGACCTCTATTCCGCCGCCATTCTTTGAACTAAACCCATAAATGGGATCCTTGAAGTCCACCGATGCTTTTGGTAGTGATCTTCAAGCTCGGAAGGTCTCGCTTTTGCGAGAACGCCGTGAGCCGTGAGCTCCGCCGCCCCTCTCCGGTGGCAAGCCGCCTCGCCATCTCCGCCAAGCGCCACCACCCAAAGATGCGCACAAGTGCCGAGCATGAATCCGAACCCATTCCGTGATTCCGGCCGTGCTCGCCGCCGAGCTCGCCTTGCCGCGTGATCTGCTCTGGTCACCGCTGCGGGCCCACTGTCACCGCGGCGCTGAGTCACGCCACGACATGCGGACCCACTGTCACCGTAGCGCAGCGCAAGCGATCATGCTGGCCAGCATACGGCCATGCCAGAATATCATCGGCCACGACCGATGGGCCCGCTTGTCGGCGCCTCAAGCGCTGTTCCGCCGAAATGGAAAGCGCTTTTCAGAAAGCGCATTTTCCATTTTCGCAATCTTCCGATTTTTAGTATTTAATCAAAACCTAGATGTTCATTTAGCCATATCTTTCAAATCATTTAACCAAATTTGATGAAATAAAATTCTAAATTCATCTAAAATCCAGTAGATTCAGAATATGCAAAAATATTTCAGAATTGAATTTTATTTGAAATTGAATTTAAATTCAAAGTAAAGGTTAGAAATATGCCATTCATGGAAATTTTGCAAATAACCTCCAAAATTAGTAAAATAAATTTTATTAGAACCCTTGTAATCTCAGGAACTAGAATCAGAAAAATACTTAGGTGTGTTGTAAGAAAAATCTAAGTTATAAAATAAGTAGAAAATAATGCAATAATGGTTTAAATAGATCAAATCTTTAAATTGCAAAAGAAAACAAATAACTCATGTAACCATTCCTGAAATTATGAAATTATTTTATTTGAATATTTCCATCTGATTTCTTTTGGCCTTATTGAAATTTGGTATTTATTCTATGTCGCCTTACGACGTGTAGAACCCGATTTAACCGGTACATTCGACGACCGTGAGTTCAAGTCGAGGAAAATCAGCAAGGCAAGCAAACCCCTTTGATCATATTGATCCCAGTTTTATAAATGTTTTCATTAAGTGTTTTATCGCATACTTTATTTTATTAAAGTCTGCTATATTTCTGTAATGGTAATTGTACCAAGAGACTTATAGAACTTCCTTGATAAGTAGGAAATTGAAAACCTTGAAAACCCTAGATTAGCTTAGACAATATTTAATGTCAATCTGGGTTACTCACATTTAGTGAAATGCTTAGCCAAAGCTAAATGAGTTAAAACTGTGAAATGATTAAAGACTTTGGATATAACATTTAAATGGGTATGACCATTTTTGTGGTTGGTATTTGGTTGGAAAATGAAAATAAAACTATGGTTTAGATGCGGGCAATTATTGGCAATAGCCGAGTGTGCATGTCTTGCACGTAGTGTAGGGTGGAGATTATTGCCCGTATCGGATTAAGGACCGAACTATGAGTTGTTTTCAGGCCAAGAAAATTCATACAACCACAAGTGCTGGTATGGGACAGCTCTAACTTATTAAGTTGTTTAAAACTAGCTTTGCACTTGGAAGGCCGGAGTAGTACGAGCTGTTTCTTAATGAATTGCTCGACGGGACGTCCACACCGAGGTGATCATGGATTAAACGTCTACCAATATAACGATGTACGCCATATTGTGGGTAGTTCCATCATTTCTATGCTCTGAGTTCTTACTCCACAAAATGGGTTTGTCGCCATCGTCTTTGGTGCAAAGTTAGGTTTAAATAATGTAACAGTTATAACATGACTCTCTCATGCACACCAAAGGCAAAGTGCAAATATCGATTGCTCAAAGAGTCACCATGTCTTGTGGGAAAGTCAGATACCTCAGAGTGTAAAACTAATCGATTAGCGCGTCATGGTCATGGACACTTGGTAAAGTCATCACATAGTTAGTGCTTTTGCTTATTTTCCTAAAAGTGGTTTCTACCACGTGTTGGTCATTTCACTGTAAAGTGGAAAGAAATGATTTTAAATATGATCAAGATACCCAAACATTCGTAATTTATTGATGCTTACATTCTATCACTTTTAATATTAAATTGCTTTTATTTAAATTTCATTTTGCAATCTAATATTCTCAGATTTACATTTCAAACCACTTTGTGCAAATTAACCTTAATAGCCTTTCTTTGAAATGGCTGCATGTATTTTAGGTCTTGCATAAGTCTTATGAGTACGTAAGTACTCAACTTGCCATCGTTGATATTTTTAGGTGAAGAAATGATTTCCCCGATTTAATCTTACGTTGATGCAGGATACGGGAATTTAACGATGACTATTTCTAAGGATTTTCCTTGTCGGTTGCTGTGGGACAATGGGTTAAAAGGCACACTACAGATGTTGTCTCCACTGCAGTTTTACTTTTGGTATTGTAAAAATAATATGTAATCTTACTTCATTGTGTAATAAAGTTTGTGTATGACTGTGATAACAATTTGTATTTGTGCGCATTTAGCTCGATCATGGGACTAGTATCAGATGCACATGGTATCCATTTTTGGTATTGATTTATCAAAAATGGAGGCCTCACATTTGACTTCTTCCTGTACGTTGTGGTCAAGTTTGCAGATTTTCTTCTTGCCAGAAGATGATTTCGTTACTGCCACCAACATCCATGGGTTGCTTGCTGTATGGTGTGATACGGGCAGAGGCGTACGGCTTCCATTTTCTTCTTGGCTAGGAAAAAAGGTGTGATCCTCTCTGACTGTTTGCCTACCATTCGATTCACCATCTTGCTGACCTTACATGGCACCTAATTATCATATATGGAGTCCTCATAGCTGATTAGTATAGTGTCTGTGCTAACGCTACGACGGTAGTACATTCGTTTATCAATTAAATGAGAAGATAAGTATGAATACAACACTTAATAATAAAAGAGAAATTTAGAATTTTAAATGAATTTAGAAAGAAAAACGGAACTAAATGGAGGTCGAATAGGCGAGAACGGGCTCCCCAAAGATTTTAAATCAAGAAAAAGAAAGAAAAAAGAATTTTCTGATCTTAGATTATTTTTTTTTGCAGCTTCCACAGAGAGCACAGCGTGCTCTCTGGGCTTGGCCAGGGCAAGGGGAGAGAAGGCCAGGGGTGGCCGGCCGGTCGCAGTGGGTCGGCACTGGTGCGGCGAGATCGCCGGCACCGACGCCCGCGGGGGAGGAGTCACGGTTGCGGTGAATTTCACCGGGAAAGATGACGGTGATAGCTTGGGTTACCTCCAAAATCCGACGATCTTTACAAGAGGGAGAACTTGGGGATTTACGCAATGCGATGGGGTGGAGGAGAGCTCGCCGGCTTTTATAGCACCGAAACAAGCATATTTATGGAAACCATAATTTGGGATCAAATCAGATTGGGAGGAAATTTTGGTAATAGAGCACGAAATTTGGGGAATTAACACCATAGATGGAAAGAGGAGATTTGGTGCGGGATTGATGGAGCTTTGGAGCTTCTTTCTTGCTTTAATGGAGGGAGGGAAGAGAAGAAGCTTCTCTGGTCTGGGCTGCAGCTAAAAGAAGCTACAGGTGAGTTGCCTTCATTTTTTTTAAATATAGAAGGATTTTTTAAAAGATAGCACATTAGGTTAAAAAATTCTAGAAAAATTCTCAAAAAAACTTTCGATTATTTTGTACTTAATAAAATTATTTTCAAAAAAAAAAATTATAAATTTGCCGAGGCACGACGGCCGCGAGGTTGCTGACCAGCAACCTCGCCGCGTCGGCAAAGCCACCGATGACGACCGTGGAGCCATTGCAGACCTGCGTTCTCCCGGCCACGCTGCCCTATCTCCCGGTTTCCTTTTCCCAGCACGTAATGTATGGTCCTTTCCTTTTCGAGGACGTTTGTTTCCTTTTCCTTGATTCCAGGACGTTTGTTTCCTTTTCCTTGTTGATGCTGGAGGTGAGGGAAGGTCTGTTGTGGGTCACATGGATGATTTCGGAAAAATATGGAAAATAAATCGCGCCACGATCACTGGATTCGCAAGGAAAAAAGATAAAATTAAACAAAGGTTTCGCGGTTCTTTGGTTCCGCGAGAAAAAATTGAAAAAAATTAAGTAGCACTCACAGACAGTTGGTTCCTTAGATAAAAATAAAAACAAAAATTCAGCGCTCTCAGTATACCAAATTAGGCTCTATGGGGCTAGATCCGTAAAAAGTCTCGAGAAGGGTCATATTCGTAAAAAAATACGATCACAATGCCGGACAATAAAAATTTAAATCTTATTTCCTTGCATGCGGATCCTCCTGCTTATTTCCTTGTTTGATTCACCTCCTTCCAAATATGTAGTACGTACAATTTTGGCCAAGAAAAATTAAAATCTGGTTTCCTTGCATGCGGATCCTCCTTATTTATTTCCTTGTTTGATTCGCTCTCCTTCCAAATATGTAGGTGGGGGAGGTCTGTTGTGGGCCACAGGGATGATTAGACACACTAAATAATGACCATCGGATGTGGGTGAGTAAAACTGAGGAAAGATCTGAGACGTTCATTTTGATGAATGCAAGTTTCTGGGGACGTTTTGCTGGGTGCACGAACATTAGGCCATCTCTAATGAGGTGCATTATTTAGGGTGGACGTAGAAAATTTGCTTAGGTGCATTATAAAGGGTATAGATTACATATGCAGCTTTGATGATGACAAATATACAAACAATGTATGCCTTTTCCTCTTTTAGAGGAGTGTTTTTCCCCCCGGAAGTAACTAGTCCTAGTACTCACAGAATTAGAGATAAATACTCCAAGAATTAAAGATAAATCACGTATTTTTCTGTAGTAGACTAATGTTCTTTCTGCTTGGTGTCTGTAAGTTGTCATGTGTGGTGGAAAAGACAGAGAAGAATGAGAGGATTGCGAGAACTAGTAAGTGCAAGGTGTTTCCGGAACCCATAGATAGCAGTTGTTGATGGGCAGAAGCGCAGAAGTAAATGTTGTTGTGGCCATTTAGATGTTAACAGGTAGCATTTTAGTAGCATTTTCCAACCAATTAACACCTAAAAATACATACGAAACTCAATCTATACATGGCACCAAACTTTTGTAACATGTATTGTAAAAGTATTTCCATGCTATGAATCGCATGAATCTCAGTACAATAAAACATCAAATAAGTACATTATCAAGGAAACGAGTGGTTTAATTTAGTGTACATTGTACTCTGTAAGAAAGAGAAATCAAAGGTAAATCACCTTGCTTGCTTGGAAGACCACACTTTATATGGAGACAACATTGAGAAGCTGGTACACACATTTAAGGCCTTTCTATAACACAGTATGTTCATAGGAATTTCGTAGGAGAAGAAATATCCACTCTCATCGAAAGCCTCTTTATCTCCAAACTTCATATGAAGTTCACATTACAAATTAGCCCTTACCGTGGTAACCCAATAGAAGATCCGGACTCTTGTTCCAAGCTATAGCATTTTTTTATGTTTCCAGACTCAGAATTAGCACTATCGCCCAAGTTAATAGGCAACGACTCACATCTAGCGTCAGATCTTGTACATAGCAATGATTGCATCTCTTCATCATATTCTGGAGCAGCATGGCATGAGTCTGACCTTTTTGTTCGCAAGAATTGCAATGCCATCTCAACTTGCTTCGTAGTAAGTCTCTCTTCACTTCGGAGCCTCAAGCACATTTCCGCAAGAGAGGCAACACGGTTAATCTCTTCCTCGGTGGCTTCTTCATGAACTTGAGCAGCAACTATCTCTTTGATTGGCCTCACCTTGAGCTCCCAAAGAAAGTAATTGGACAAGCTCTGCTTTGAGCCTAATACCCCTGTAAAAATAGGCTCTTTTCTGAGAAGTAGCTCCACTAGTACCACTCCAAAACTATATACATCACTCTTCTCATTTAGCTGCCCGGTATGGTAATACTCTGGATATCTAAGTACCCAAATGTGCCCTGTACATTTGTAACAACATGAGTTTGATCAATAGGAACTAATCTTGAAGCGCCAAAATCTGATACTTTAGCGGTGTAGGTTGCATCTAGAAGTATATTAGAGGACTTCACATCACGATGGAAGACTGATATTGAAGCTGCCGAGTAGAGATAATAGAGAGCTCCTGCAACTTCCACAGCAATTCTTAGACTGTCGTCCCATGACAAAGAGAAACCACTGCTTGAACAAAAATGTATAATTCCAAATAATGAACCATTGGGAATGAAGTCATAGACTAATAGCGGGACCTCGGTTTCAAGGCAACATCCAAAAAGTTTTACTATATTTCGGTGATTTATTTGAGAGAGAATTGCTACCTCATTAATGAATTCACTGATCTCGCCTTCCTCAATGTTTTTAGACCTTTTTATCGCCACCACACGTTGGTCAGATAAGATGCCTTTATACACCATTCCATGCCCTCCACGACCAAGGATTCGTGTAGGATCAAAGTTATTTGTTGCCTTTTCTAGCTCATCCAGAGTGAAAATCTTTGTCTTATCACTTGCATTTTCATCGGACGATATTAATTGTTCTAGGAGAAGGCCCTGATTCTTTCGAAAATGCTTCCTTCTTAGTTGCTTTTTAATGCCTCTTTTCCATCTACGAACAAGACACATAGTACTTAAGCTGAGAAGTAGAACGCCGAAACCACTGCTAAGCCCAATGACAATACCTGCAGGGACAAAGCTTTTATAGTGTTGTCCTACTTTGTGCTGCTCACGTTCATTGCGAAATTAACTGGTGCATATACTACTCACCAAACACAAGATTTTGCCTTTTTGTTGAGGTGCACTGCATTGTTGTAGTATCATACTGTGTTTTATCAGGGCACTCGGAGCAATGGTATGTTCCCATAGTATTATGGCATACACCTCTACAAATGCCTGGTGTTTTGCACTCATCAATATCTGCAGCATATTAGTAAGATGAGTGATTATACAAAAGGAAAATGATACTATTTATTATGTATTTATGTTGGTTGCTAGTTGGTATAGAACTTTCCAAAGAATACTATAATTTGTTTTTGCTATTATTATGTATATATAAAATAAAAGATACTCCATCCGGTCATAAATACATATCGCTATAGACCCACGTATCTCATACCAGATTCGTCAAACCTGAACCTATTTAGGGTATGGCTTCTAGTTCATAGTGGAATTTGGAGGAAAAAGTGGGGTTCTTCGAACCCAAACCCTGTACCGTGTCTTGGACGGACCACGCTTCTATTAACTTTTCGTGAGAATGGAGGCTCCATGTTTGCTTTGGTGACATTGAAATTGTTGCACTAATTGGAAAAGGCTATAAATTCCCATGCTAATTGGAGTGGAGGGAAAAAAATCAGATTTCTTCACCTGGATGAACTTAGAACAAAACTCGGGAAAGGCTCCAAGATCCCTAGAGTGGTCTCAAAATGCTTGGCAGCATGTAAGTTTGTTGCAGGTGAAAGACAACATAGAGAAGAAAAAACTCAATCCAATTTCAATCGCCTGTCTTGTGACTTACCCAACTCCTGTTTAGTGAAACCGGAGCTCTGGGGCTCCGAAGAGCTATTCGTAATGGAGGCGTACAGGAACTGCTATTCACTACAGCTGTCAAAATACAGAGAAGGATTACAGGAAGTCTAGATAACTAGATGCCTATATGCATAGCACGACGCTGCGCTAGGGTGATTTTCTGGAATCTGGGTTTGTTTTTTTTTTTTGCAAAAAGGCATGTCCGGGCCTATACACGATTTTTTTAAATCGTGAGGGCTTTTTGACTCGAATATGCAAAAACTACGATTTTTTAGCCAAACAGGCGGCGGGAGGACCTAAACGTATTTTTTGAATTTCAAAGGGATCTTTTACGAAAGAGCCGGTGGGGACTTGAACAAAATTTTTGGATTTCTAGAGGAACCTAAACATAATTTTAGAATTTTCAAATGGTCTTTTTGCAAAAAACTGGTAGAAGGACTCGAACGTAATTTCACAATCTCTAGAGGGCCTCTCTACAAAATGATGAGGTGGCATGGCTGGGAGCCAGAACTCCCCCATCTTTAATATAGGTAGTGCGTATCTATATATATATGTGTATATGTATGTGTGTTATATATATATATAGAAAAAATACCTTCTACTCTGAGAACAGTTACTCCTGCGTCTTATATACCACCTAAATGAACTTAAAATACTCCTTTATCGCTTTGGGTACACTCATACACTAATTATAAGATACTCTAATATGAGCCACATGAAAAAATTGCAAGGGAGTCTGTAGTTTTTAGTATATTTTGCAAATACCATCATATACAAACATAAAAAGGAGTATATCCAAAAAAATACATACCACCTTTGGAAAAAAGTACAAACCGCATAGATACCCTTATATACTTGTATACTACATGTACATATACCTTTCGTTTCGCGAGATACTCCCTACGTTGTGAGATACAACATAAGGAGTAACTACGCAGTGAGACGGGATATGAAGAGATCTACATAGATAAACGATGCAGTGTAGCGGCTAACGGACCGTGCACGTGTATGTGTAAGTACTAGGATGTGTGTATGCATGTATTAGAACGGTTGATATATTCTTGGGCCAGCTGTGTATAGATGGATGCAAGTATACACAGGTATGCAAGCAAGGATTCAAATTTTGTTTTCAGATAAAATCTCACTTAGCATCAAAATCCAAATTTCATCGAAATCTCGGTATTTTGGACAAATATCATACGAAATTTCAAAACCAAAATTCAAATCTGGTCCATTTGCAATCGAGAAATCCCGAAATTCGGCTGGATAACCCGAAATTTTGGTGTTTTTGCACCGGCAAAAAAGTAGGTCAAACAACAACGAAAAATTTTGAAATTGTTTTTGGAGAGTCCTTACACATTGGTGATATTTTCATAAAAAGTTTAGATAATTATGAGGCCTGCGGAATTTTTAAAAATTCAAACATTGCTACTCTCGTGATAAAACGCTGACCGGTAATTTTGAACGAATGCAAAATGGTTCAAACCAAGTTAGATCATTTGAAATTTTTTATGCATGGTTATTATGCATCATTAATGTTCTCATAAATTTTTTAGATAATGATTAAGCTTCATGAATTTTTAAAAATTTGAATAGTACTACTGCGCTGTTAAAAGGCTTACCGGCAAACTTGAACAAAATGAAAAATGGTCGAAACCATGTTAGAAAATTTTGATTTTTTTTGGATGCTCCTGATGTAATATTAATGTTTCTATAAAATTTTAGATGATCATCATGCTTAAATAATTTTTAAAAATTCTGATAGTGCTACGTCGTGATAAAAGCCTGATGATCAATACATAGATTTTCTTTAGCAATTAAAAAGGTTTAAAATTTTTGAAAATTTTACGAAAGGGTGATAAGGAAATGCTTTAGATCTCATAAAAAGTTTGAATCATGATCACACTTCAGTGAATTTATAAAATTCTTAGAAGGCACAATACCATTTATATTATTTCTCTTTTTTATTTTTGAAATATAATATAACAAATGAAGTTCAATGCTTACATAGATTTGATTGACCAAACAAAAAAAGTTGATTTTTAAAAAAATTTATAGAATGGTACTGAAGCAATTCTTAATCTCTCATAAAAAATTTAGATCATGAACACACTCGAGAAAATTTATAAAATTCTGAGAAGGCTACTGTCCCAATTGTGTTCATTCTGTTTATGATTTTTTAGGATAACAAATGAAGTTCAATTATTTTAAAAACATTTATGTATGATCCTACACTACTAAAGATAGTACCATAAAATTTTCAGATCATTATCATACTTGTACAATTTTATTAAAATTTAACAGTATTTCCGCCAAAATTTTAAAATGACTCAAAAATTCTGTTTTTCAACAAAGTTTCGTAGAAGATGACTTTCTTAAGGTTATTGGACCAATCTGGCCCTAAAAGTTCAAAAACCGATCAAAAATCACGAAATTACGGTGAAAAAGTAAAATTACCGTATCAATTTTTTTTTATTCTGTCGGTAGTTTAGATTTTATGGTGGCTCAAAATTGGATGAGATTTGAATCCTGTATGCAAGTAACGAGGGTTTAGTGGGTGTTCGGCCGTAATAGAAAGGGCAGTAGTACGAGGCGTTCGATGGGATCTTGGACTACGTCATTAGCGGCGGTGTACAGCAGGCTCCTTAGGTGGCGGATGCAGAGAAAAGGCAGGCGCTGTACATAGCCGAGGTGGCGTGTTGTTCCAGAGTTCCAGGACGTGGGGGGCGCAAGAAAAGAGCGGCGCCAACCGCGCGCTGGGAATTGAAGCTGCGTCGGGTGTCAAAAGCCCATCAAACGGAAGTACGGCAAAGTTACGTGCGTCAGGAGGCAAAACCTATCCTGGCGATAGTGGCAGCGGAGGTCCTGGAATGAAAAAAGAGAAGGAAGCTAGATAGAAACGGAGAAAAATAGGTGAAAAAAATCGAGAGACTATTTTAGAGTTGTACTTTTATGTAAAAGAATTCTTATATGAGTTATGTATTTCTAATTTGAGAAATAAATCAGTGAATATAGATTTCGATCTACTAGTTCTTATTTTTATGTTTCCGTACAATTGATTTCTAGTTTGCTTGTTTAATCTAGTTCTCTTCCATGGTATTAATTAGATCCATTATACTAGATTGATTATTTCAGTTTGACTATTATTTTATTAATTTACAGAATTAATTTAGTTTGCACCAATGCACCCCGGTGTGCTCCATCCTTCAAAATGGCAGAAAATTTGCCACTTACAAACATAAATTTTCCAGTATTTACAAATCTATAGGCCTCTATTGTTGAACCATGAAATTCAGGAAGCCTCACTGAAACAAATACCTGCTGGTTTGTAATGATAAATTTTTGAAACACAATCAAGTGTTAAACAAAAAGATTAGAATCTTAATCGAGCATAAATGTTTGAAATTCATGATTGTTAATAGTTACTACCACTGAAGTCCATTATCAATGTTTTTTGGAATCATACCTATCCTTGCGTGTGTGTGAGAGAGAGAGAGAGGGAGAGAGAGAACCTTGACAACCATTTAGGATATATGGATTTCCTTGATAGCCAAGCATACATTTGCAACGATAACCAATGTAATAATACGTTGAGTTGACGTCCAAGCATGTGCTATTGATGCTAACACATGCATATCCAGAGATATTCTGCTTTGCCTCTTGGCAAGTCAGATTGGCAACAGCCCATTGCACAGAAGATGATTCCCCAGAACCAATATAGAGTTCGGGTTCCTTCGATACAGACACCTTAAACATCTGCTGTTCATAATTAGGCGTGTATTTAATGCCGACAAGTCCTTCACTGATATTTATATATGTCACCTGACGTTCGTCATCGAATTGGAGGCTGGAGGATGTGGTGTTTGTGCAGTTGAGCTGAAATAGCTTCCTTGCAAAACAACCTTCTTCTAGGCCGAAAGGAAATGGGACATCGATGTTCCCACATGATCGGCGGCAATTCGCATTTCGTTGAATCGGATTATATCCTGTTATTGACAAAAGAAATTCATGAGTAGCTAATCTTTGGAGAATTTACAAGCTAGCTAAGAATAGGTAGGCACTTGACAAAATACCGCAGATGGCTCTAACTTACTACGATATTCACAAAAAATTATAATACATATACCTTTATCACGCGAGCAGCCATTGGGTATATATGGGTTGCCGCCATACCCACCATCGCAGCCGCAGAGATAACCAAGATCTGATGCGTAATAACTATCATAGCACTTGCTGTGGTTGCTGACACAGGCATAGTTCGTCCTGTTACCCAAGGTGCTGCCGCACGTTGGTTGATCCGCAATACTCCATGAAATGCTTGCGTAATAAGTAGTTATATTGATTCTGTCCCAAAGGGAACTTCGGTTAGAATGGCCTTCAACTTGCAGCCTGGTTTCGTTGTGGAGGACAAACTGGAGCTGGAAGGAGCGGACATCACCGTTGATCTTCACGGAGCAGCATCCAGTCCCGTTGCAGTCCTGCCTAGCAACCATGCCTGTAATTCCTTCGTTAGGGCAGGTAACGGTGCAAAGCAGCCCATGCGTGTTTGTGTCCTGTTTGAACAGGTAGGTATCGAAGTCACAGCCGGTGATGTTTAGTATGGCGTAGCTAAGAGTATATGATCTCCCAGGAGCTTGCCATGGCATGTTGTAAACGTTGACACCAGGCCTCATGGAGATGATATGGGAGAAGGTGACGCTGAATTCCGTAGAGAGTAAGTAGTTGGTGCTTCCGTAGGAAAGAACATCAATATCGCCGACGACCTCCATGGCACTGCCCTGAAGGAGGAGCCTGGGAGGCTGCGCGGTGTCGTTGCAGATGAGATTGAAGTCAGGCTCACGGAAGCAGCCGGAGCCAATGCCGAATGGGTAGTCAAAGTTCAGGTTGCCGCAGCTCTTCGGACAACCATCGAGCATAGCGGCGGAGGGACGAGTTCTATTGCCATCTTGGCTTGTTAGGATGCCGGATGCTTCCACCGTTACAGTCCCAATGAATACAAGGAGGATAAGATAAGAAAGTTCATCAAAGCGGCTCATCTTCAGACGCGGCCACAAGTGCTTAGCTTCTGAAACTCGAGAAAAATTGAAGGTTGTGTTGTGGAAGTAACTGGAATTGGCAAGTATAGCACAGGTGTATTGACGAAGGGTACCTTTCCTTGAGACACCGGTGACGGCCGGCCTTGCTGTTTTATAAGTGTCTGCACATTGAAATGGACTGGTGCAAGACTGCAAAGTGAGAACCGCAAAGATCCACATGCATAACTTTCCAAATGTTAGGGAAGACTTGTCTCTTGTTTACACCATTATGGCCATGACTTTGTTTTACCAGAACCAATAGCTAGGGTTCATTTCGGTGACATGGTCACATGGGACATGGCTCAGTGAGAAACCCAGTTTGAAACAATAGATTGGCATCAACCTTGTTATTACTTTAAAGATATATCTTTGTATTTATTGCTTAACTAATTTTCCTTTCTTTAATTTATTACTCCCTCTGGTCACAAATAGTTGTTGTTTTAGACATATATGCAGTCAAAGTTCCAGAACTTTGATTGTTAATATCTTTTTAAATATTATTTAAATTGGATACATGAAAAATCATATGTGTAGATTTATCTCAGAAAGTAGTTTCATAATATTATAATTTTATTGGGTTTTAAAAATATATTATAATAGAAATTAGTGATCAAAACTGTGTTTTGGAATTCAAAACGATAATTATTTATGACCTGATGGAGTAGATATATCCTGAAAAGCAGAGAATTTGATATGCTAGTTGGACAAATAGGAAGAATTCACATATATATACCCTATATTAAAGATAGGAGAGTTTCGCTTCCCACCACGACACTGTCCAAACGGGCGCGCAAGACGCAAGACGCTGCTTAAAAATGGCACGCCTGTTTAGGCCCGGCCAGAACGGCCGTCGCGTCGTGCCGCCCACGTCTTGAACCTCCACCAGCACGCCCGCTTGAGCCTCGGGCGTGCGCGTCTTGCCCGGCCCTTCATGGGCCAAGCGGGTCGGGTCGGCCGACAGCCCGCTTAGCCCGTAAAATTTGAAAAAATAGAAAAATTATAAAAATAGATAAAATATGGTAAAAATATGAAAAAATCAGAAAATTTAGAATAATTAGAAAACTCTAATGATGAATAAAAACTTTTAAATATATATATAAATTAAGAAAAAGCTAAAATACAAGATAATTCTAAAATAAGACAAATAATTTGAATTAAATAATGAGCTTTATTGATGTTTGGTCATTCGTTAAAAACTTTGCCAAGTAAAAACTCAACACGAAAACCTTGGCAAAGAAAAAGAGTACTGCCTATAGCTCGGTGAAACAATAAAAAGTGAAGATTACAATTATTCCTCCTCATTATCTAGATAAAGATTTTCGAACGTCTCCGCCAATTTCAAGATTTTCTGCAGATGTTGAGCTCGTTGATCGACTTGTTCCCAATCTTTCACAAAGGAGAAGTATTTCCACCATCTCACTAGTCGACTTGTTCTTCTCTCCTCGATTATTCTTCCTGGATAGATCAAAGTAGACTCAAGAAACCGTGGAGACAGGCTGATAACACATCCGTGCTAGTATGGAAAGCACCGGATATGTTATCTTGTGCTCGTGCCACCACCGCAAAATGTTGAAGTCCTCCTCTTCCTTCTCTTGGTAGTTGATGATTGTCATTGTTGAGATAGGCACTAGCTCCCACCACTTGATGTGTCCGCACTTGTCGTTGATGTAGTTGAACTCCTTGAGGAAGAGCCACCTGCACCCCCATATCTTTCCCCACGCGGTTTTCTTCTTACTGCTAGGGTGCTTTGGTGGAGGTCGCCGCATGCGAACTCCAAAGAAACTTCCGATCGTACTTATCATAAACTTCATTAAGTTAGCACTGACGGTTGAAAATAACTAGAATAATCAAGACCTACCGCATCACTTAGAAGTGAGAGAACATTATCAATCCCTAATTTTAGCTCTAAGATCTAAAATAAATGCAAATGCATATAACATAGGAATTTCTTGCCAATATTTTAAAAATTTAGTTTTCATAGCATAAACAGCTTCCCGCAATATATTATCATTTTCGTGGCTCTTTAAGTGGGTAGCAATTTCTAAAATATGATGCACGATTAAAGGAGAGGTTGAATAATAAACTCCAGATAAAGCAACAGTGGAATCAAAAAAAAGTTCTAAAAATGAAAGCAAGTATTTAGCAACATACCAATGTTGCGCTGTGAGTACCGGTTGACCATCCCGTGTACGACAGTGCGTGTTAATAAAAACAGAAAATGTGCTCTCATATGGTATGACATTCTTAAGCATCAAGTAAGTAGAGTTCCATCTAACAGGCATATCCAAACCAAACTTACGCGGACGTACATTCATTGCAATACAATAAGTTTTATATGCTGCTACTCGTTGATTAGAATGAGTTAAGAAAGATATTGCAGTACGAAAAGGTTCAATATACTGATTTAACCTCTTTAAACCAGATTTAACTATAAGATTAATAATATGGCAAGCACAACGATGTAATAAGAAAGATTCAAAGATATGAATTGAAAAGGGAGTAAGTATGTTCATGGCGTATATTTGCGGAAGCATTATCTAATGTTATTGCAAAAATCTTATCATTAAGTCCAAAATCTTCCACAACTTTTACAATACAATCAAGAATATTTTCACCAAGATGTGCTACATCAATTAATTTGAATCATATAATTCTCTTTTCTAGTTGCCAATCATCGCTACATAATGAGCAACTACACTAAGGTAATCCTCTTTAGCTCTACCACTCCATATATCAGATGTCAAAGACACAGAAAAAGTACAGGTACTAAATTTTCTTTTAGCTTATTGCGATAATTATTATAATATTTAATCAAATCTCTAATTGTTGTCTGTCTAGAAACTGCAGAAAATCTAGGATTATGAGCGGTCCTAATAAAGTTTTCAAACGCAGCTGACTCACCAAAGTTTAAAGGAAGATCTTGAGAAGCGATTAAACGACAAAGAGATTCACGAGCTACCTCAGGATTGTAGTCCCAGTTACGTACCGTACCGTCGGGTTGTACTGCAGATGCGTCTGCCTCGAAGCCATTCCCGCTTTTTTTCTACAGCTGTCAGCATGCCTCTTCAAGTGCCCCGTTCCACCTGAAGATTTCGCAGTTAATTTATGCTTGCAATATTTACAAACAAAGATACCTGATTTGGACGTCGTTTGATATCTCAAAAATCTGGTCGAAATCTTCCCAGACTCCCGATGTACTGCGTCTTGCTCTTTTCGCCCCGGTGCTTGCCGACGCAGTAGCACTTGTAGAGCCTGAAGATGGCACAGCTCCTGCAGCTTCTTCGGCATATGATGCAAGAAGCTCATCGGTGAAATACCAAATCGGAAGTCGAACGACGGAAAATTCCCGGGCTCCATAAAGCAAACTATAAGAAATAATGACGCTATTAATACTAACATATGATTTAAAATACTAACAAAATAAAATAATAAATCACAATTATCACCTTGATTTCTTGATGGTTGAAATCGAATTTGGATTTTTGACAAAACTATTTTTAATTTTGCCAAATTACCACTAAGAGCAAAAGAATTTCCACAAGAGAATGATTAGAAGAGAATGCAAGGTTTGCTGGTGTAGAAATGAGGAGGGGGCAGCCACCTATTTATAGGAAAAAATTCAGGATTTTTCTGAATTTTTTCGAATTTTTTATGAATTTTTTAAATCTGCAACGGCTATAAACGGCTATTTTTTTTAAACGGGCCTAAACGTGCCTAAACGGGCCGGACCGTGCGTGCGTTGCGTCGCGCCGGGCCAGGCCGCTGCCGTCTTGCGCCGCCGCCGCGTGCGCGTCTTGCCCGCCCGCCCAGAACGGGCCATGCCGTCTTACCCGCCAGTCCGCCCCTACCAAGCACTAAGACGAAGATTTGGGCCGGCGCGACGCGGCGCTTAGCGCCGGGCCATGCTGGTCGCGTGCCGTGCCCACAACGGCCCCGTGCTTGCCCCGTGCCGGCCCGTTTGGACAGCTCTACCCAGCCATGCCACCTCATCATTTGCGGAAAGGCCCTCTGGGGATTTTGAAATTACGTTTAGGTCCTCTACTGGTTTTTTTTGCAAAAAGACCCTTTGAAAATTCTAAAATTGCATTTAGATACCTCCAAAAAATCCCAGCCGTGCCACCTCACCGTTTTGCAAAAAGGCCCTCTAGAGATTGATTACGTT
The DNA here is from genome assembly GCA_036346275.1 of Otatea glauca. Taxonomy (NCBI): domain Eukaryota; kingdom Viridiplantae; phylum Streptophyta; class Magnoliopsida; order Poales; family Poaceae; genus Otatea; species Otatea glauca. Next base: position 18,645,649 of record CM070717.1, on the reverse strand, counting down.
CACGTCCTATACTGGTTTTTTTGTAAAAAGGCCCTTCAAAAATTCTGAAATTGCGTTTAGATCCCTACAGAAATTCCAAAAAATCCTATCAAGTTCTCCACCAGCTCTTTCGGAAAAGACCCCTTTGAAAATTCTAAAATACTTTTAGGTCCTCCCATCGCCTATTTTGCCAAAAAAAAAAACGTGATTCTGCAAGTTCGAGTCAAAAAGCTCTCACAGTTTAAGATAATTGTGTCTAGACCTGAACCATGCCCTTTTGCAAAAAAAAATCCCGAGGTTCCGGAAAATCACCTAGCATGACGTGGTATGGGCCGTATGCATATAAGTATATATTACTTCTTATTAGAAAGATGGAATTCCGCTAACCAGGCTTGTCTCAAGTCAGCACTTTTTTCAAAAAAAAAAATCCTCCAATTTTTCATAATCGTGTACAGGTCTCCGTTGGCAAGTATTCTTCATTTCCTGTGGGGTAAGCTCTCTTTCTTCTTCCTTCTCCAAACACGAACAGTCGATTTACAAATAATATTAACTACTGACAATGGTGCTTGGAATTTTGGGTTATGCATACATTTAGTATAACAAAATTATATAGTGAGCAACAAGATGCATATTTCAGTGACTGATCAAGTACAAAAAATTAGTTCATTTTAGAGGAGGTGCAAAAAACAATATAGTACATACAAATTAAGGAAAACATAAAAAAAGGTCAATTCCAAATTATGCCCCTTTTCAGAGTAAATTATCTTTACGATGCTATTGGTCAGTCAACAATTTTTGATGTTTTCCTATACTTTCGCTTTTTCACAATGTTATTGACCTGATTTTTTTATAATGTTGTTATTACTGTTTTTTTATAAAATTTCTAGTCACTTCATTGTTTTTTAGACATACTCATTTCGTTGAAGGTAGCATGGAATCTCACAAGAAATGTTAGCATGGAAGAACAGAGTACTAGTCGTGAACGAAAGAGCCGTATCCCTTCAGTTTGCGCGAAAGGTACGGTCTTGTCAGCCATTTTCACCAGTACTTTTCTGAGTGTCATTAGCAATGAACAACGGAGGGTCAAGGCATGTGCTATGGGTTACAGAGAAGAAAATAGTAGTTTATCACTTCAATAATCATCATTTCTACTTTTCATCTTCACAAGCTATAGCTAGGACCGGTTACAAAGACCAAGCACATCTGTTAGACAAAGTTGTATTTGTGTTGCATGTAAGTGCGTGTGTGTGTGCACGTTTTAGTTGGACTTGCATGTACGAGTGTTAGTTGGATAATGGACCCCTCGTATAAGTTGGGTTGATTAGTGGAATAAAGTGACAGGGAATAGCACGAGAGAAAAAAAGAAAAGCGCTGCTAGTCTTCCACCGTCAGTCTCTGTGTGTTCTTGTCTCCTTGAATCGGCAGATCGAATTGGTCATATCTAGAACTGTCTAGGCAATTTACTCGGTGCAAAGCGCGGCAGAGATACAATATCTCACCGCTGAACGCGGTTCAACCAGGAATTGACTAGTTCCCAATTGTAACCGGAGACTCCTAGTCAGTCTCCCTTTCAACCCCAAGTATTCAAAGTAATTCCTGAACTCCAGCAGTCTCCGAGATGACATCAGAATTAATAACTGTTAGACAAAGAGGAGAAGTGCAAGTGTAAGGTTAATCGTAGGAAAAATTGGTTTGCTAACACGAAAGATCACGACTTTTGGTTTATACTACCGGAACACGCGGGAACAATTTAATATCATCGAGGACTGTGCGCTAGCGCAGTTGGCAAGAGGCGCGAGCTGCGCGCCCGCCTGCCCACGTTCGAGTCCCTCGGCGTGCGCTCTCGTGGGGAGCTGGCTGCAGGCGTTGTGTGTTTGTAGTTCAGTTGTTGTTCTTCTTCTATAATGAATGTCAGTATGATCATTTAAAAAAACAATTTAATATCATCGAAAGAACGCGTTGTTCTAGTTTTTGCCATTCCGTCCACTCCCGTTAGCAATTTTTAGGTTTTTCCTTTTTTTATCGGTTGATCCCATGAGGAGTAATGACACAAGTGCCCCTGCTAGCCAGATCGGATCAATTGACACTACTACAGAATGGTACAACACTACCGCTTTATCTGGATCGGTTCCAAACGTTTTAGGAAAAACCGATTATGATAGATGATTGTGGAGAGGCTGTTAATAATAAGCACAATTGGTACTCATGTTAGAACCGATTGTGATGTGCCGAACATAAGAACCGATTGTGATGTGCAAATGTACACAATCGGTTCCCACCTAAAACCTATTGTGATGTCCATGCACGTCACAATCAGTTCTAGGCACATCACAATCAGTTCTTAGGTAGGAACCGATTGTGATGTGCCCAATTCTATATCACAATCAGTTCTAACATGAAAACTGATTGTGACTTGTTAGGTTATTTATATCATCAGGTTGAACTCTCCTCTATTGTTGTTGTTCTGGAGACAAAAAAATCGCCATCGCCCCAAAAAACACCACATACTCTGGTTGAAAGCAATATTTGGGTGAGAAATTATGAAATCCTCAAGGTTGGGTGTCTAGAGGGTAAAGTTGAAGCCTTAGCTTAAGGAGATTTTTCCTCAATTTTTCCTCATTTGTGGTTTTCTTCAAAAGGTAATCATTCTTTCAAACCCCTTCAATTTTGTACTAAGTAATTTGATATGTCACAAAGAGAGTTTAGATTGCACTGAAATTTTATGTAGCCTATCAGATTTCACACACTTTATTTGACAAACACACATTCATTTATCTTTGTAGTACTCTCGTGTTAATTTGGAATTATTGTTACTGTAATATGATGAATTAATGTTAGAGTTTAGGTTGCGTAACCTAGTCTCCCATTCGAGGGTGTTTGTTTATAAATATGCTGAAATATCATATTTGTAAGCAAGCACTCTCGAATTGTCTACATTTTTTTCACAGTTCGAGTAAATATGGTTCGGGCAAGTTCCTAAGCCGTTGTACAACTCCAGAGAAAGTTTCGGTAGCATCTCCCTGGTGTTCTCCAGATACATACCCCTCTTGACTTGTTGTCGAGATATATATTTGGAGAACAGCGGGGAGATGCTGCCGAAATTTTCTCTGGAGTTGTATAACAGCTTAGGAATTTGCTCGAACCACATTTCCTCGAATGGGATTAGGACCTAACTAATTAGAGATTACAAGTCATCGTTGGTATATACTTAGTTGGTGAAAAGATAGACGTTTATTTAAGATCATTCAATTCATCAACTTTGTTAATGCTCGCACCCTTATTTTGTTTCATTGAAGTCAAAAGATTTGCAATCTACTGCATTAGGTAATTTGATATCATTGTTGATGTTTTAAATGTATGACTCCTAACTAGGGAATTGGAAGCTCTTAACTAGGGAAGAAGGTATTGGGAGTAAAATTATATATCTTGAAACCTGTTCTCTATTTTGCAAAGGTAATGAAATGATGTCTCAATATTTGAAATAGCTAGCTAGTTGTCGCTCCAGTTTTTTCTTCATTTATTGTGCATTGTTTAATTGCAGATGAAACGTGAAGAATGGATGTATCAGAAAAGCCGTGTGAGTACTAAATTTAGAGGGGTGTTAAGTAGTTCAAAAAAATTGCAGAAGAAGACATGACAAATAGTGGTGTAAAATTCATATATTATCATTCCTTTGATTGCACCAATCTCAGGAGATTTAACAGCTCAGCTCAAATTGAAGACCACTTGATTCGACGTGGCTTCGTGAGGAATTACACATGTTGGATCCATCATGGGGAGGCAAGTAGTACCCGTCCGATATGCAACAAAGATATACTGGAACCCAATAACGAGTTACAACATGATATGTTTGACGAGGACAATTTAGATCAAATGTTGTGGGATGTGGAGGGAAATTACATGAAAAGAGAGTTCGAAAAGTTTAAAAGCTTGATGAAAGACGATGTCAAACCGTTGTTCTCGGGTTGCAAAGCATAATACATCAAGTTGGGTTTGGTCCTTACATTGTTCGAACTGAAGGCAAAACACCGTTGGACAAATACAAGTTTCAATACACTTTTAGTTCTTCTATCGGATATGCTTCCGGAGAGAAACGAGTTGCCAACAAGCATTTATGAAGTGAAAAAACTACTATATTGTAAGGACCCGAATCCACTTATTCGAACCCACTGTGTTTGCCGCACTAGTCCCAGGATCAACGCTAGTGCACACAGCTCAACATTGGTTCATATCACATCGTACTCAACGATAATAAAATAATACTTCATTTATTGATATAGCTAAGTGTATAACCTTATGACCAGCTTACATTATTAAGCCACGCAGGGCAAGACTTGAAATATACACTAAGAAATAAGCAGCGGAAAGTAGAAGACGCGGATAGCTCATCAATTCACCACAGGCAACTGACAAGGCTCGGACCCTAATGACGCATGTCCTCCGGGAACTCCTCCTCCAACAAAGGTGTAGACTCTTCAACTGTTGATTATTGTTGTTGTGGGGGTGAGTACATAAAGCACTCAACCAGTTGTGCATAGAATGCAATTCTATGTATCTACATGCAAGGCTTATTCCAAAGGAAAAGGATATTATGGCTATTTTGCAATAAGCAGCATTTAAGATTAAATACACTAAGTAAATTGTAAAGACTTGTAAAACAAATAACAGTAATAAATAGATTCAGTATTTCTCAGGTAAACCAAGTTTCCAATCCTAAATCAAGTTCTAACCTTTCATATGGCATCCTACCATCCCAACCAAGTTCTTCATTTAATTAAACTAACCCTTAACTGTAATTCCCGAGTATTACTCAATTCCGTGAGCACGGCTATTCGAACAGTTTTACACTCTACAGAGGCTATGCACTTTACCCACACGATACAACCATACACCACAAAGGTGAGTGATTATAACAAAGCCTTTACAATGCTCAATCTAGACCCAGTACTGCTCGCTAAGGTTTCAACACTGGTGGGACTGGTTACCACATCCAGGGCCCCCCTCTTGCGCCATGTGAGTCTACCCCAAATATAGGAACTCACTAGTCACCTCGACAGTACCGAAATCTAGACTTTACAAATTAATCAGCTAGGCTGTCCCATTCCAGATATGTGGTTGCATGATTGACTCAGGTCAAAGGCTCGCAAGGTTAAGTCCTTAGAGTGATCAGGGCAAGACATCCACATACCCTCTGCCCATCGGGCCCACCTTGGCATACACGCCCCTTGTCACTTGCCCCAATCTAAGTGATTATCACCCAAGTTGATTACCAAGCACCACGTGCTATCAACAAATCAATATCGTTGCGTGACATGACTCGCCACTACAACTCAATCTCATTGTGTGACCTCACATGACACACAAGTTCACATCATTGTTCCATATTCCATTAGTCAAGATTAATCATTGGTAATTCATGTACATATGATGACATGGCACGGCTAAGCAATCTACGACGGTCTAACCAGCCCATGTTGATTATCAATATTAACCAACTATTAGTTTACCATCCTAGGGTGACAACTAGATCATGGCATACAATGACAAGGTAGGGTATATAAATAAAGTGGTTAGATTAACTAGATCCCAATTTAAATTGAAACAATTGTATACTTGAAATACTATGCAATAAAGTAAAATAATATAGCATTTATATAAACATGGGTTCAACATGGTCAAAGCACAATTTGCCTTGAAATAGATTCTGGTCTTGCTCTGAAATTGATCTTGAGTTGATGGATCTTCCTCCGAAGCGTCGCACAATTCAATGTCTAGGCGTACCGGAGGAGAAAAGCAAATAAATACCAGAATAGAGAGAAAATGAACTCTAAAAATCAAATAAAATTCACAATTAAATATATCTCAATTTTAAAATTTTTTAGAAATTTGAATCACTCAAATCCGAGTTAAAATGCAAAAGTTATAGCCTTTTGAAGTTTGAATAAATACTGAAAATACAGAAATTGGAAAATCAGAATTAACTCAATTATTTTTAAATTGAAAAACCGGTTTATTGCATCAGCATGACGTCAGCCCTGACTCGGACCAATCACGCAATGACACGTCGCGTCAATCCATGGACTCGGTCCACAGTTTGGATCTGGTCCACCGTGAACGCAGTCCATGGCGCCTCGGTGCCGCCGACACGCGGCGCGCATCCACGAGATCTCTGGATCGAATGGCGACGAATGCAACGCGACGTGGCTCAATCCCATCCGCTCATCCAGATCCGATGGCAGAGGCTAGAAGATGAGGTTTACTGTTTACCGAGCAACGCGGCACGATCTAAACCGTTCTATTTGGATCCTACGGTCAAGAACTCACCCGAGGTTAATGGCGAGGCGGGCGGGGAAACTTCGATGGAACCGGGGAAGAAGACCTAGGCGACGACATTCTGGCGCGATCCCGACGTGAAGAAACAGAGAAGTCGACGCGGAGCACCACGGCGAGCTTGGATCCGGAACCAAAGCGGCGAAGACGATGAATCGGCGATGTTCTAGGGAAAAAACCGAGGTGGCCCGATCTCTAGCTCCGGCGAGCTCCTACGCGAGAACGGTGGTGGCTCAAAGCTCGGGAGTTGCGGCAGACATGCGGTGCGAGGTGAGGAATTCAGCGCACGCGACGACGCCTTAAATAGCTGCATGGGGAGGCGTGCGCAGCGCGAAAGTCGGAGAGGGTCTCGTGGCGGCGGCGGACTCCGGCGACAACACGGAGAGATGACGTGGCCTCATCCTACGCGTCCACGAGGCATCAATCCAACGGCTACGGACGATCGGCGATGCGGAGAAGGAACAGTCGTTGGATCTCAATCCAACGGTTGGCAGATTTAGGGTTAGGGTTTCGGCGGCAAAGCGGGCTGCGCGGCCGACTTGGGCAGCATAGTAAATGGGTCGGCCCGCTAATGTTCATTGATTTTCAAAAAGGGTTTTTGATTTAAAATAATTAGAGAAATCATTTGATTTTTTTAGGCAATAAAAGTATAAGGAAAAATCCAAGAAAATTCTCATAAATACTTTGAGACATTTTGAGCCTAAATAAAATATTTTTGGCAAAACTTTATTTTAACTTTGTACATATTTAATTAGTTTTCTCATAAGACCAATATACTTAATTTGAAATTAATTCAAATAAATCCAAAAAAATCCAATAAATTCCAGAAAACTATAAAATGCACAATTAACCAATAAAATAATATTAAAGCAAATTTTGGGATGTTACAAACCTCTCCCCTTAACAGAATCTCGATCCCGAGATTTAGGGCTAACTAAAGAATAGGTTTGGGAATTCTGACTTCAAATCCTCCTCACGCTCCCAGGTTGCTTCATTTTCGGAATGATTGCTCCACTGAACTCTGCAAAAGCGAATAGACTTGTTTCTGAACTTGCGTTCCATAACATCCAAAATTTTGACTGGCTGTTCCTTATAAGTCAAATCTTCATGCAGCTCTATTGCATCCAACGGGGTTTGTAGCGTTGGCACCCTAAGACATTTCTTAAGTTGCGACACATGAAACACATCATGCACCCCTGACAATGACTGCGACAATTCCAACTGGTAGGCAGCTTCCCCTCGACGGCTCAAAATCTTAAATGGACCAACATATCTAGGGGCAAGTTTTCCTTTCACATGAAACCTCTTAACACCTTTGAGAGGGGTAACTCTGAGATACACGAAATCATCTGGATCGAAACTCAAGTCTCGACGACGGTTATCAGCGTAGCTCTTTTGCCTTGATTGGGCTACTTTCAACCTCTCTCTAATCATAGCAACTCGCTCTTCGGCTCCCTTGAGAATATCAGGTCCAAATACCATACGATCTCTTGTCTCATTCCAATTCACCGGAGTACGACAAGCACGTCCATACAAAACCTCAAATGGCGACATTCGCAAACTAGCCTGATAACTGTTGTTATAACTGAATTCTGCATATGGTAAACACTTATCCCATGACGTAGTATAAACCAATGCACAGGCTCTTAGCATATCTTCTAGGATCTGATTAACCCTTTCGGTCTGCCCATCTGTCTGCGGATGATACACTGTTCTAAAGTTCAACCGAGTCCCCATAGCTTCATGTAGTTTATCCCAAAACCTTGAGGTGAATTGAGTACCTCTATCCGAGACTATCTTCTTTGGCACACCATGCAAACACACAATCCTAGCCATGTATAGTTCTGCCAAACATTCTCTTGAGTAAGTTGTCTTAACTGGTAAAAAGTGAGCTACCTTGGTCAATCGATCAACAATGACCCACATAGAGTCATACCCACTCTGAGTTTTAGGTAACCCAGTTATAAAATCCAAACATCGCCTTTACCCATCCGACGAACCTGATCAAGACACAAGAGAGAAAGATGACTCAGTACTGGGATAGAGTGAAGACTTAGGAACCCAATACTGAACCATACGACACCTCGTAGTACCACCACGAAGAAGATCGACTCTAGTGTCTCTCTGACGCCAACTCTCACGATCGGGAGCAACTCGTAGATAATCTAGAGTCAAAGCGGGTTGGCATGTTGTGGTGCAAAACCGACCATCCCAAGAAGGTCGCTCGGATCTCCTACCGAAAAACACCTCACGCCACGATATCTACCTCGATAGGAAAACGAGGAATATCAAGATCGAGGACGGCGAAAAGATCGACTACGAACAGCTCCGGACTAAAACTCAAAGAACTAGCATGAAAACCGAGTCCCGGACGCCAAAAACAAAGCGACTCTCTAACCTATCTAGAAGCGGTGTGTGTCTTAGGAGCACTCAAAGTCCGGGATGACCTCAATACCCCTAAGAGCAGTAACACGCTCACGCCGAGTGATCTTGGCGCGCCTGAAGCAGAAATCTACTAGGTGACCATCTTTCTTACAGAAGGTGCATATGTACTTCGCCTTGCTAGATGCAGAAGCAATAGGAGTAATGCTCTTCTGGTCAGAAGTCCTATGGACAACCCCAGCAGACCTAAACACGGTGGTACTCACTCTGGGAGCTACCACAATCTCACCACTCTTAGAGCCACGCACAATGGTGGGAGGATGCGCCCGAGCGTGCTCCAAGGGATCAAATCCTAGACCTTGATTGAATCTACTAATCTTGGATTGGTCTAGAATAAGATTGAGCTTCTTCTTGCCTCCAACAAACTTCTCGAGAGTGCTCATAAGATACTGGCAATCTCGGAAGAAAGAAGCACAAGAAGAACATGGGGAAGGAGAGGAAGAAGAAGAACCAAAAAGAGAAGATCTCTCTGCGCGTGCTTTTTGTTCCCTTAGCACGGCTGCCTCAATATTGAGGGACTCATAAGAAACACAAGGAGCATCTCTAATCCTAAGGGTTTCGTCTTTTAACTTCTTCCTAAGATCGACATGGATTTGATTCACATTATCCTTAACCCCAACACACAAAGAAGCAACCGCTTTTGACTTAACTAGTAAGTTCTTAGCAAGTTGATCACACTTGACATTCAAAGCATCATTGTCAAGTTTTAGTTGCCTCTGACCCTCACATGAGCCGACCGGGTCCTTAGAAGCATGCAATTCAAGTTCATCATTTCTAGCGTAAAGCTTTCTAAGGTGTTCGCCATGGCATCAATTTCGCAAGCAATTTAGGGCAATTAGCACATGATGGAGTGGAGTGGGCATGAAGAAAACTAGCCTCAACAGAATAGCATCAACGAGAACTAGTGCTAGCATTCTTCAACCTAAGACCATCAAGTTCAAGAAGCACACTATCATGTATGGTCCTTAGGTTCTCCAATTCCACAAGAATAGCATCACACAAAGAGCAATCATCGGTGACTCGGGAGGAGAAGATCTAAGTGAAGCTAACTCCCGAGTCAAGGTACCTACTTCCTTCTCAAGCTCCGTACACCTAGCTCTAGCTCTAGCATGAAATTTTCCTAATTTGCGTAAAGCTTCGTTGAGCTGGTCATAGGAGGGTACCTCGCTCGAGTCATTTGAGAGCTCGAGTCGCTGATGTCGTTGGTGTCGCCATGAAGCACATGCCGGAGAAGTCATCGCCGCCTTCTTCTCTTGCGGATCATCCTCGCCTCGTCGCTCCATGTCTCCGTGTCGGAGAGGTTGATGTCGCTGCCGGCGAGGACGCGGTGGAAGAGCTTCTTGTTCTTGGAGAAGTTGCGGTACTTCTTCTCACGCCGACTCGCGAATGACGGGCTTCTTGTTGCGGTTCTTGTCGATGTAGTCGTTCTTGCCCGAACCGCCTTGTTCGTTTTGCCCTTCTCCGCTTTGGGATAGTTTGCTCGAATGTGGTTGGGGCCACCACACTCGAAACAGGTGATCATCCCACCTCTCTTCCTCTCTCTCACTCTCTTGTATGCATATAAAAATTTGCGAGCAAGAAGTGCAAGCTCATTTTCTGGAAATTTTTCCAGTTGCTCATCGCTTAGCTCGCAAAGAGCGGAGAGAGAGAAACCAACAGAAGAATCAGAAAGAGAGGATCCAATGGGATCGGTGACCAAAGCCATCGACTGAGACTTCGTCTTTCGCGAGACGACGTCGATCTCATGAGTCTTGAGGCGGGAATAAAGCCCGTCAAGTGTTAAGGTCGACAGGTCGGTGGTGTCCTTGATGGTGGTCACTTTCATTTCCCAAACACGAAGATCAAGTGCGGTCAAGAAATGTCGAGCATTATCCGAGTCAGGGTATATGCAACCGATCGCTCGAGGTCGCCAAAATCTTCGTAAACCGACCAAAGCACTCGTCAAGACTCTCACCAGCGTGCTGTTCAAACTTGTTGAACTCACGCTTGAATTGGTCCTGTCGAACCGTCTTGATTTGGGTAGTACCCTCATGGTAAGCATCGAGGGTCACCCAAATCTCATGAGCAGAACGAAGGTGAGAAATCCTATCATACTCACTGCGGCTAAGACCATGTATGAGAATGTTCCTTGCTTTAGCGTTTGCCTCAATGTCAGCCATATTTCCGGCCGTGACGTTTTCATCAGTAGGAACCTCATACGGGAGTTTCACCTTCTGCCATATCAGAAAGCCCTGGGCAGTGATGTATGACTCCATCCGCGATTTCCAAAATGGAAAATCAACTCCAGCAAAAATGGGAGGCTTGGTGGAATACTTGTCCATCGCCATGACTTTTGAGACCGATCAAGACCTAGAAAGAACAGAACCGGCTCTGATACCAATTGAAGGATCGAAAAAGGCGACTAGAGGGGGGTGAATAGGAGCCAAATAAAACTTTCGAATAAACTCTCCCCCTAGAATTCAAACCACAAAAGACCGAGAAGAAAGAATCAACCATCGATCAGCAATGGCTGAATGAGGCACCGACCGCTTAAGATCGGGTGAACAAGAAAACCGCCTGGTCGGGTAGCTCTGGTCGGATGAACAGTACCCCCGACCTACAGAGGTCGGATGAACAGTACTCCTGACCTAAAGAGGTCGGATGAACAGTACCCCCTCGACCTGCAGAGGTCGGATGAACAGTACCCCCCGACCTGCAGAGGTCGGATGAACAGTACTCGGAGTGAATAATGTTCAGGTGAATAGTAAAATCAGCACGATCTAAAAGCAGAAATTGATGTAACTTTTGGTCGGATGATCCAAAAATAGTGAAAATTGGTGTGCACCTCCCTAAGGATGTCAGGAACCTATTTCAATCATCAATAGAAGGAATTGATACCAAGGTTCCGTCCCTTTTCACTTTAACAAATGCAACACCAAAAGAAGTTACGAACACAGACTTCACCCCTAACTTGCTGGTGGGAGTTGATGGTCAGAATATCCTTGGATGATTCTCCACAAATCATGGCAAGTAAGTACATGAAGAAACAACCCTTCAAACAAATAGAAATACGATCTGAAGGCACTTTCTTCTACTAGGCACAAAAATCAATTTCTTGCAAAACTGAATAAAAGAGGTTGTAGATTGCCTAGATGATTGGGATATGATCTATAGAAGATTCATCCAGCAATCTTTCATCCTTGGCATAAAATCCAAAAGCACTTAGAAGGAGAGGAAGCAGATCCAAACATACAGAAGGTAAAGTGCATGAAATTAAATGCTGATTTTAAAGCATAATGTAATTGAGAAAAGTGAACTCAAAGATGGGAAGGCAATTTTTCATTGCGAGAGGGTAGGTTTACAAAGCATCACTACAAAGTGGGCAAAGCTTCAGGAGCACAGAGGCCTCGAGCACTCTCACCTACTCATGTACACTTTCCTCACCTGCTCACCCTCACATCGGAGACACCCCTCTCCTTGTCTATTTATAGCAGGCTTGGACCACCTACCACCCTTGGATGAGCCTCTAAACCCTAGAGCACTCCATCAAGGGCTGAGATTTTACCCACTCACATAGCTATGCATGGGTTGACCCGAAACCCAACAACACAACGGGTTTTGCACGCTTTTCAAATCATACTAACTTGACTCGCTACTCTATCTTCCTGACCGCGATCCAACGGTCCTCCTTGATCAGAGCAGCTCTAAGTTAGCATCTCATCCATTCCTTTGTCTTCTTGGCTTGCAGCTACTCCCTAGCCTCAGTCATCTTTGGCGACACCTTGATCATCTGGACCTTAGCTCTCCCAGCCTAGTCCTGATCTCCTTCGCCTCACCATGACCTAGCTCCAAAGTCCTGCAATCATCATAGACAAGGAAACCACATCACATAGCAATGTCCAACAACACATATCCATCTCAACAGAAAGATATGCACTACGTGAACAAAGAAAACCCGACCACACGTGGTCCGACCACTGGTCTCCATCCCGACCACTCGAGGTCTGATCACTGGTCTCCGACCAGCCAAAGCCCAGACCACTCGGGGTCGAACGACTGGTCTCCGACCAACCAAAGACCTGACCACTCGGGGTCACACGACTGGTCTCCGACCAGCCAAATCCTCAACCACTCGGATCAAACTCAAATTCAAGCACAACATGCTAAACCACAGTCAATTACTCATCACCATCAAGAATAGACCTCTACATGGTCTTTCAGTTTTAGGGTTAGAATTATGATTTCAAGACCTCATAATTTAGTTAATTATACATTCGTATTTGTTAATGACTTTTATGATAAACAAACATGGTTTCTTTTATAGATTATCTATTCTTGAATTACGAATTCAAGAGGCTAGAATTATGTATTCTTGCATTTATAACTTCGAATTATAGATGCTAAAATTATTTGAATTAACAGAATTAACATATTAGACAATTAATCTGGAAGCTATAAATGAATAGCACTTAATCCTTTTTAATTGATTTTGCATAATGAGTGATTTTGAATATGTTAGATTTATTGAGCTAGGTTACTGGATTTATCTATGGTTTTTAAGAAGGTTCTGGTGATACAAATATCTTAATTACAGATTTCTTCATTGTTTCCGAGTTCGTTTATAACATGAAGTTCAAAAATCATATTACTTAAGGTTATTTGGCTAATAGGGTTTATATGCAAAACAAAATGAAATAAGATTATTTCTTCGGAAAAGGATAGTATATACTTTGAAGTACATTTCTAAGCTGATTTCATACATTTTAGTGCTTAGACGAGAATTATATTTATTGCCGAAAAAGCTTATATGATATTAAGGGTTATGACAACTATATTATTTAAGGGCATTGGGCTAGCAGGATTTAGATGCAAATCAAGTTGAAAATAAAATATTTTTCAAGAATATGGTAGTATATATTTTAAATATCATTTCGAGGATAATCTTCTTAATAATTGCATTTAGACGAGATGTTTTACAGGCTGCTGAAAAGGCTTAAGTGATTCTAAGTTTTACACGACAAAGGTTTAGTTTTAGTTCTTAGTTTGCGACTGAACCTTACATGATTATTTATTCATTTTTCTGGCATTAGCATGGGACATCATTAAGAGTGTTTTAAAATTGGTTTCACAGTATTTTGCTTTTATCAAAGATGTTTTCCATATAAATAAACATCAAGATTTAAAATGTACTTAATTCAAATATGCACAAACATGAGGTATTCTTGCAGAACAGGGTATTATGGTTTTATTAAAGACCTAGGAATCATTTTTCCATTGTTTGGATTTGCATGTTTATACTTATTTTGATTCATATGTATTGGAAAGTAATCTATTCTCAAATTAATTCAAACTAGATTCAATTCTAAATATTTTTGCATATTTAAGTAGATTACTAACTTTGAAACACATAGAAACTGGTTTGGTATGATTTGAATCATTTTTGCAAAAGATATTCATATTTGAATATTCAATACATTAGAAGCAATTTACTTTAGGAAATGATGTAAATCAAGTTAAAATCTAAATAATTTTGCCTATTTAGGTTTTTGAGGAATTAAGGTTTCTAACAAATTTTTTTCATTCAAATTGGAATTTATTTGCAGAAATTCTACATATGGCAATCTTTTGATCCTTTTCTTTAACTTGAATTTAAAATTTAAATATAGTTCATTTCCAAAATATTTTGCATATTATGAATCTACAGGATTTATCATGAATTTAAAATTTTACTTCATCTCATTTGGACTAATGGTTCAAAACTTATAAGCATTTGAATGTATTCGGTTTAGAAAAATACAGAAAATAGAATATTACCATAAAGGGAAAATACGCCTTCGGGCTCCGAATGCGCTTTCCTCTTTTGGGTTTGGCTGGGTTGAGGCGCTGACGGCTGGGCCCGGATGGCAGAGGGAGGCTGCGCGGGCAAGCGACTGGTGCGCGGGACCACGGGCGCAGTGACGCGCGCGGCGGCCGATCAGGCGGGCTCGCTCGGCAGTGGCTTGCGTGCGCGAGGGACTGACAAGGGTGGCCCACCTGTCGGTGACCCAAGGCAGAGATGGCATCACCGAAGCTCTCCGCCGGCGATGAAGGGCCGGAGACGGTGAATGGGTAGCACGGCGAGCACTCGGGAGTCTACGCGCACACGGGGGCAGAACTGATTCAGTTGGAGACGGCCGGGAAGAGGGGCGTCACCGGCGGGGTGCGGCGGCGAACATGACCAACGGTGAAACTACGAAATTACGGCTTCCCGAGAGTGAAGATCACTAAGGTGAGTATCAGTGAGTTTCAAGGTTTCGGTTTTTAGCTCTTAATCGAAGAAATAGGCATCGGAGTAGGGTTCTCACCATGTGAGGGCGACGGCGGTGGAAAGAGCTCGGCGTGAAGGCTTGCCAGAGAAGATGAGCTTCAACCGAGGGCAGAGAATGACTCCTGGCAGTGAGGGGAGACTTCGGTTTGGATGGTTCGGGCGGAAATTGACCGTAGAGGCTTAATGCCGGTTTTTCCCTATTTTGGGTTTCGCCGGAGCTGGGAGAGAACGAGGTGGTTTCAGGTGGAACGACGACTAGGAGAGCAATGAGCGGCTGAATGGGCAACTAAGGGTATTTATAACTAGCTGAGGCGGTTCGGGGTCGAGGCGCGAGAGAGATCGGGAGAGCACGGCCGCCTGCGCTAGCCTCGGCGTGGGAGAACAGAGGGGGAGAAGAAGGCTGACGAGTGGTGCAGGGTTGACAGTGGGAGAGGAAGAAAGGCGGTTCGGTCTAGCTCGTGGGACCGGCTTAAGGAAAGGGCCCACACGGCAGAGAGACACTTTGGCAAACCGCATGAGTCTTCTGGACAGGTCAAGGAACATCCATTGAATTGGGACAACAGACAAACTCTAGATTTTATGAAAACTTTTGTGTAGGTCTGCAAGGTAAATATGAGTGTTCAGTAAAATTTTTAGATGGAAATTCTTGTTACAATTATTAATAAAAATCTGACAATGCATAGTTGTCATTTTTTGCTTACTCTGTTTTATATTTAATTGAGGATCAAAATGAGATTATTATTTTATGAAATGTTTTGTGACGATCTTAAAAGGAATTATTCATATGATATGAAATTTTAAGATTTTTATATTTTATATTTTAATTTTAATAATTCTGACATTACTATTTTTAGTTTTTCAATCTCTCTGTTTCTGAATTTTTAAAATTATTAAATGATGGGATAAACTCTTGATATTTTTACTAGACATAGATAAGACAAGAATGTCGGCATGGTTAAAATTTTAACCCAATTTAAGTTAAGATAGCTTCTTAAGAAATCTTGTAGGTTCAGATCTGGATTATTTCCTCATGATTACTTTTACTCTTTTAATATTTTATTGATCCATATTAGTGCAAGTTGCATAATCAGGATCCTGGATGGATCTGGGATTTATCTAAGATTTTTACAAATTTTATTGGCTTTAGATTTTTATCTTTTTACTTTTACCATTTACCATTTCAATATGTATAACTTTTCTTTTAGAACAAAAACTCAAGGTAAACCAATAATTTAGAAAACTCATGAAATTCAAATTCAAATTAAGTATCACATCTCAAATTTATTTTTATATTTTGTTTGTTTTGGAAGAAATAGTTTTAATATTGAAATATTTCTTTTCTTAAGTTTATAATGTAAGAAAAGAGGAAAAGATATTGTTTAAAAATCAAAATATTGATTCCAATTGAAATTTTTATTCAATTCTATTTTTAAATTTCAAACTTTCCATTTTTCTTATTTTTGAATTTTATGGGATGTTGCAGGACTCGCCTGCGAGAAGCTCATCGACTCGATGAAATCAGCGTGAAATCGTCCATCTCATTCTTTCGTCACGCTTGGCCACGTAGGCTTCCACTACTACATTGTGGTCTCCTAGGTGCAGGTATGGGATGCTCACAAATGAGAGTACTTCACTCTACGCTGCCTGTTGTTCTACACCATAAATGATTATCTTGCCCTTGCTAACTGTGAGGGTAGAGTACAAAAGGAGCCAAAGCATGTACTCACTGCTTGGATTATACCGAGAGTGTGTGGCTGAATCACTCACGCAGAACTGTGTACATGTGTCACCGTAGGTTCCTTTGGAGGAATCACCCATACCACAAGATGAAGAAACAATTCGATGGCACGACCGAAGACGCTTTAGCTCCAAAGCCTTTAAGCGGGATAGGCATTCATGACATGGTTAAGAACTTGGATGTTGCACTAGGAAAGGGACGTAAATCGAGGACCCGTGAGAAGAGCATGTGGAAGAAGATATCAATATTTTTGGACCTACCTTATTGGGAGCACCTAGAAGTTCGACACTGCATCGACGTGATGCATGTAGAGAATATATGTGATAGCTTGATTGGTATCTTACTGAACATTAAGAGTAAAACAAAGGATGATATCAATGCACGGCTTGACTTGGTCGATATGGGTATCAAACCTGAGTTAGCACCAAAAGAGACCGATAAAGGTCGAACATACTGCGAACCTGTTTGTTACACTATGTCCAAGGCCGAGAGAACCGAATTGTGCCCGTGCTTGCATGGTGTGAAAGTTCCGTCCAGTTACTCGTCCAACATGAAGAGACTTGTTTCGATGCAAGATTTGAGTTTAACTTGCATGAAGTCCCATGATTGCCATGTGCTTATGACACAGATGATCCCTATGGCAATTAGAAGTATTTTGCCGAGCAAGGTCCAGGAGACAATCAGAAGGTTATGTTTTTTCTTTAACACAATTGCTCAGAAGGTCATCGATCCCGAAGGACTAGATGCTTGCAGGCCGAGGTGGTCATAACTCTATGTAATCTTGAGATGTATTTCCCTCCGTCGTTTTTCGATATCATGGTCCATCTCATTGTTCACCTTGTGAGAGAGATAAAGATATGCGGGCCTATGTTCCTATGTAGCATGTACCCGTTCGAGAGGTACATGGGAATTCCCAAGTCCTATGTACGGAATTGATCTCGACCGGAGGGTAGCATTATTGAAGGTTATGCAACCGAAGAGGTCGTCGAATTCTGCGTGGATTACATGGCTCAGGTCGAGCCGATATATTGTAACATCCCAAAATTTGGCCTAATTACGTTTTTATTGCTTAAATGTGCATTTATGATTTTCTGGAATTTATTTGGATTTTTCTGGATTTCTTTGAATAAATTTTTAAATTAAGAATATTAACCTTTTGTTCAAATCTATTTAAATTTGTGCAAAGTTAAAATAAAGTTTTACCAAAAATATTTTATTTGAGTCCAGAATGTCTCAAAATATTTTTGAGATTTTTTTGGGATTTTTCCTGATAATTTAATTGCCTAAAACCAATTAAATGAATTTCTAGAATTATTTAAATTAATAAAGTTTTAAAATCCTTTTGAACAGTATTGGGCCGAAGCCCAATACTGTGCGCGTGAGGCCCGCTTCGAGGCGGCCCAAATCGGCTAGTCTCAGTAAACCATAGCCGCTTTTGATCTGAACCGTTGATCTCGATCGGGCGCTCGAGGTTTGTCCGCGTGGCCGAGCGTTCTGAGCCATCGGATGAGCACCGCGTGGACGCGCCGGATGCATCCGCGTCACCTCTCCGTGTCGCCGCCGAAATTCGCCGCCGCCACGGGGTCATCCTCGGAGTCCGTGCTGCGCACGCCTCCCCGTGCAGCTATTTAAGGCGCCGAAGCGGGCACGGAACCCCTCACCTCGCGACGCGCATCTTTCCCAAAGCCCGGAGCTCCGAGTCGCCGCCGTTCGCACGAGGAAGCTCGCCGGAGTTGGTGGTTCTTGCCGTGGTGGTTTCCGCGTGTTTTCGTCGCCGTCGTTGAGTCTCCACCGCCACCAGTGCCATCACCGAGTTCGCCGAACCGCGCCGCGCAGAACCCGCAGCTTGTCGTCGCCAGAAACTCGCCGGAGCGCCGCTACCCTAGTCTTCTTCTTCGCTGCCGGTGAGGTCTCGCCGTCGCGCAACCATCGCCGGATCCAGAAGCTCTAGGCCATCCGATCTAGATCCGTCGGTTGGCACGTTGCCACATCGTGAGTGATCGGTGACCGTCCGATTCACTTTCTCGGACCAGATCGAGCCGCACGTGAGACCAATCAGATTGCGACACGTGTCGGGTGCGGGTGCCGAGGCGTCATGGACCGAGTTCACCGTGGTCTCACGCTGCGCTGTGGACTCAGTCCATACGCCGACACGCGTCAGCTTGTGATTGGCCCGAGGTCTCGCTGACGTCATGCTTGCGTCATAATTGTATTTTTCAATTGGAAAAATAATCCGATTGGAAATTCTGTGATGATGACGTCATCATGAGGTCACGCTGATGTCATAAATCACTTTTTCAATTTAAAAATAAATATGTTAATTCTGATTTTTTGATTTTTGCAATTTCAGTATTTATTTCAAACTTCAAAAGGCTATATTTTTGCATCGTAACTCGGATTTGAGTGATTCAAATTTCTAAAAATTTGTAAAATTGAGATCTATTTAATGGTGGATTTTATTTTCTTTTTGGAGTTCATTTGCTCTCTATTTTGGTATTTATTTGCTTTTATCCTTCGGTACGCGTAGACGTTGAATTGTGCGACGCTTCGGAGGAAGATCCAGCAACTCAAGAGCAAGTTCCAAAACTAGATCAGGACCTATTCCAAGGCAAGTTGTGCTTTGATCATGTTGAACCCATGTTTATAAAATTGCTATATTTGTTTTACCCTATTGCATATATTTCAAGTATACAATTGTTTCAAATTAGATTGGGCTTAGCTAATATACCAGATTGATCTATACCCTACCTTGTCATTGTATGCCATGATCCATTGTCACCCTAGATTGGTTCAATATAGTTGGTTAGTAATTATAATCAACATTGGAAGGTTAGTCCGTATTAGTTGCTTAGCCATGCCACGTCATCACATGTGTCAGAATCATTGATAATTAATCTTGATTAATGAAATATGGAACAATGTTATGAACTTGTGTGTCATGTGGGATCACACGATGAGATTGAGTTGTTGTGGCGAGTCATGTCACGCAACGATGTTGAATTGTTGATGGCACGTGGTGCTTGGTAATCAACTGGGTGATAATCACTTAGATTGGGGCAAGTGACAAGGGGCGAGGATGCCAAGGTGGGCCCGATGGGCAGAGGGTATGTGGATGCCTTGCCTTGATCACTCTAAGGACTTAACCTTGCAAGCCTTTGACCTGAGTCAATCATGCAACCACATGTCTGGTATGGGCCAGCCTAGCTGAGTAATTTGCAATGTCTTAATTTTGGTACTATCGTGGTCCATGTGAGTTCCCGAGTTATGGAGTAATTCACATGGCGCAAGAGGGGGGCCCTGGATGTGGTAACCAGTCCCACCAGTGTTGAAACCTTAGCGGGTAGTATCGTGTTAAGCCAGCGCATTGTAAAGGCTTTGTTATAATCACTCGCCTTTGTGGTGTTTGGTTGTATCACGTGGGTAAAGTGCATAACCTCTGCAGAGTGTGAAACTATTCGGATAGCCGTGCTCGCGGTATTGAGCAATGCTCGGGAATTACAGTTAAGGGTTAGCTTAATTAATTGGACAACTTGGTTGGGATGGCGGAATGCCATATGGAAGATGGAATTTGACTTAGGAGTGGAAACTTGGTTTACTTGAGAAATACTGAGTTTATTTATTATTGTTATTTGTTTTACAGTCTTTACAATCTATTTATTATACTTGTTCATAAATGCTGCTTACTGCAAAATAGCCGTGATAGCCTATCCATTGGAATAAGCCTTGCATATAGATACATAGAATTGCATTCTGTGCACAACATGTTGAGTGCTTAAGTACTCACCCTTGCCATCAACAATAATCAACAGTCGAAGAATCTACACCTGTGTTGGAGGAGGAGTTTCAAGAGGACGCGAGTCATTAGGGTCCGAGCCTTGTCGGTTGCCTGTGGTGAACAGATGAGCTATCTACGTTTTCTTCTGTCCGCTGCTTAATTATTAGTTTATATTTTCAGTCTTGCCCTGCGTGGCTTAATAATGTAAGTTGGTCATAAGATCATACATTTAGCTATATCAATAAATGAACTATTATTTCTATATTCGATGAGTATGATGTGATATGTACCAATGTTAAGCTGTGTGCACTAGCGTTGATCCTGGGACTAGTGCGGTAAACACAGTGGGTTCGAATCAGTGGATTCGGGTCCTTACAGAGGTGGTATCAGAGCATACTGACTGTAGGTCTTGGCCCTAGATAGTATGGAGGTGTCCTGTGTGTGTCCAAAACTATTTTCTAAAGAAAAAATTAACGTTGACTAACAAAACACTCTCTACTCATCTCATTCTCTACTTCTCGCCTTTGCTGAATTTACCATTTTACTTGCCGTTTTGGGTGGAGAACTTATTCAAAGTTAATGGTGTACACCGAGGATTTATTTGCAAGCTGATTATCTACGCTCAGGAGAACGAGGAAGCTAGCAGGCCAATCAACATCTCCGCCAGAAGATTCTCGTACGAGGTTGCAATTCAGGAGGTTGCCCGACTTGCTCTTCGCCGTGTCTGCCGCGACTACGCCGACGAGCTTCACGACTCAGTGTTCCGACTTCACCCGGATGTACAAGCGTGCCGAAGCCGACGGATCGTGGAGGACGAGTGTGCCACTGCAACACACCTTGCGGGTTCGCCCTTGCCCAGGAGGTGCATATGAGAGAGACTACTCAGGAGCTGGAGACTTTGTACGAGGCACTCAGAGTGGCAGAACAGGAGCTTGAGGTGACCCGTGCTTCAGCCATCGGGATGATAACTGAGCTGGGAGAGGCCCTAGAGGTGGTCGAGGACGAGTTGGAGTGCGTGACTCGAGGAGCTCAGGAGCCAGCTGGGGAGTTCGAGGAGGATCCAGAGGAGCGAGAGTGGGAGCCAGAGGGGAGTGCAGACCCTGTTGTTGCGGAGGAGCCAGCAGTAGGTCATCAGGATAGGTTCGCTCCTATGCCAGCTCACCCGCCGGTGTATGCGCCGGATCAGTCTCAGCCAGGGTGGCTAGATGGGTGAGAGTCAGCCTTGGAGCTGTGTTGAGACTCGAGTGTTGAGTTGCGTCTTTAAGTTAGTCTTTACCTCTTTAGTTGATGTTAAGGTTTCGTGTTTAGTTTTCTTCTTTGTGTGCTGAGTGTGCAGTATGTGTTGCAAAGCTTGTAGGCTTAAATAAGCAGCTATACCAAGAATAAATAAAGAATTATTTCAGTTGGGTATAACCTATCTCCCCGCTTTAGAAATTCTTGCTTCTTATCTATGCTACATCTACCTTTCCTAACCCAAGAGGCAATCATCAGATGGTGAATACTCGAGGGAACAACGGTGCTTCAGGAAGCGGATTGCGCCAGAATGATAACCCCAATAACGGAGGCAGCCCTCAACCATCGCCACGACATGCGTAATCAAGGGGCGTTTCTGCATGCCTGGACTCAATCGATGCAGACTATGATGCAAAGCAGATGCAAAGAAATGACCAACGCAGCAAAGAACCAACAACAACCCCGCAACTCGAACAACAATGGTGGACCTCGACCTTACTCCAAGCTGTCAGATTTCATGAGGACTCGGCCACCAACTTTTTCAGGAAATGTGAACCCTTTGGAAGCCGATGACTGGCTTAGGACTATTGAGAAGAAGCTGCACATCACGCAATGTGAGGGCAATGAGAAGGTGCTCTACGCCTCTCATCAACTGGAGGGAACCGCCGCAGAATGGTGGGAGAATTACTGTGCCGCACATGGAGCCCCGCAAGAGGTTACTTGGGAGGAATTTACTACTGCTTTCCGACAATACCATGTTCCAGAGGGAATGATGGATCTTAAGAAGGAAGAGTTCAGGGCTCTGAAACAAGGAGGCCAACCAAGGGCCGAGTATCCAATAAGTTTACCCGCTTAGCTCGCTATGCCCTCAAGACGAGCGGCGCATAAAGCTAGACAGTCTCGTTTCATGAAGGGACTGAATTCAGGACTGCAGGTGGGACTGATTACCCACAATTTTCCGGACTTCCAGGAGTTAGTTAATAAGGCTTTGATCCTAGAGGATAAGCGCAAAGAGCTGGGTGAGAACCGTAAGCGATTGATGACTAATCAGGGTGGATGTCCAAACCATCTAAGTTTGAGAATGTCACCCCTGCGCCTCGCCCTGCCAATCAGAACTTTCAGACACCAGCACAGGGCAACAATGCACCAGGAGGGAGTCAGCAGTCTGCAGTGAAAAGATGCTATACATGCAATGAGCCAGGGCACTTTTCCAATAGGTGTCCACAGAAGGGAGGCATCACGCCGGTTCGTTTCAACTTGGGAACAACACCTGCCAAGGCACCAGCCTCGGGAGGGAATCGTGCGCCAGGTCAAGCTGGAGCAACACCGCAATCAACAGTGCGTGGTAGGATCAACCACATCTCCGCAGATGGAGCTCAGGAAGCTACGACGTCAGACTTGGGTAAGTTTCGTTAACTCGATTACCGCTACGCTTTGTTTGATTACGAGCTTCGCATTCGTTTGTTTCTCAAAGTTTTGCAACCAAGAATGGATTTAAAGTGGTGAATCTTAAGTGTGTGCTCTTAGTCCAAGCCCCAGGATCTGAGTTTAGATCTAGCCTTGGGTGTTTGGGAGCTAAGTTGCTTATTGATGGGATAGAATTTCTAGCGAATCTTATCTTGATAGATGCGCAATCCCTAGACGTCATCCTTGGAATGGATTGGCTATCTAACCATAAGGCCGTTTTGGATTGTGGTCAAGGATTGTAACTTTGGAGGGCCCTAGTGGCAAGAAAGAAGAATTTCAAGCAACCCCAGGGCATCGGAACCATCGGAAGGAAATCAATCACGCCTGATCCAGTTGAGTGCGCTAAAGCCCATTTCACAGTTTTGCAACACATGGCTGTTATGGCCCCGTATATCGACGAGCACAAGAACTGGCTATGACAAGAGAATCTGTCGTGGCAGGAGTACTGGATCATCAGACAGCATAACCTCTAATTCAACACATGGTTCAAGGACCAACAACCCAACACTGGAAGCTCTTCAGGTGATACGCTGACATGGTTGGTGTCAGGGATCGGTACCCTCGCCATGTGTAAGCATCCCCCCGGGGCCTCGTGGCGGCTCTCTGCAGGCCCGGGGGCTCATCTCTGACCTGGGAGGTGCTCTCCCGATGCTCGGGGACGGGACCAATGAGCTCGGGCACAGGCATAAGGGCAGGCACCATCCGCCTCGACCTCGACACCTCTACGCCCTTTAGAGAAAAAGACATCTGTAACAATTTATTTATCTCGTGTAAAAACTCTCCCCTGCGTGGGAATTAGCGCTCTACCTGCCCCTGTGCGGGAACTACGGTCTCAACAGCTCCCGTCAAACTTTCAACGACTATTGACGCCTCTCGTCAGCCCCCGTCAACTCGCCACGGGTTCCTGACGTCAGCCTCGGGACCAAGAAGCAAGGCTCTCGGAGGGCTACAAAAGCAACGGATCGCCCCGGCCAAGAAAGAGGGAGAAGGAGGGAGGAACACAATAGCACAAGAACACAGGACAAACACAAAACACACGCCAAGAAAAACAACACAGTAGGGCGACAGCGAGGAAAGGGACACTCGAGCTCCCCCTCGCAGCCAAGCTCCCGAGCGGCCCCTGGCTCGGGCCCTATTTGTATACTCTCGTAGAACCGCATATACACCTTTCGCCTTAGGGCAAGACTGGAGTAGAGCTATTACCTGAACTCGGGGGCTCAAACCAGTATAAATCTCATGCTCAGTGCTTCTTCCCCAACGTACATCCCGTGACGCTAGGCGCCTCTGAACGAGCGCAACCTCGAGCCTCGCTCCTGAACGATCTCCTTGCATCCCCCCTTTCTGCGGTCGATAGTCCCGATCGTCGACAGCTGGCGCCCATCGTGGGGCCCGAAGTTTCGCTCGTTCAGAGTTCTTTGCTCCAGCGTCGCCAACACCTTCGGCTTCGACGACGACATGTCACAATTAGCAAGGTTGGACTCGGTCGACGGTCCCGAGTGTGAAGCCTCCACCTCCATGTTCTCGCCTTCACCGTCGCCACGCGAACGCCTGGCTTTCATGGCCGGCAGCCCGCGAGGCAAGCGCGGTGGACGAGTGACAGCGACCTAGAAGACCCAGAGGAGGTGCGTCGATTGGTCCAGGTTGCCATCAACCAGGCCATCACCACCCTCCGACGGGAGGGGCGCGCTTGGCTCCGCACCTCATCCGGGCACTGCAGCTCTACTCGCCTGGACGATACCAACGGGGAACGTTTGCGGACCATTGCCCAGGTCATGGCTGATCCTACCCGGGCGGGGTCGTCCCTTTTTCGTCGGTCCCTTGTTGAGGAGCTTGGCAGGGCGGCCCATGAGGTCACGATCTTGCAGCAAGAACGGCACCGGCCTCCCAAGCCTCGCTCCCTAAAAAGCGACGGCAGTTCGTCACGCGGCTACAGCCGCTCTCGCCGACCGACTCCGTACCCGCGGGCCCGGAGCCTGTCGCAGCTGTCCCCACCTCACCGGGACCCTAGTCCGAAGCGCGGGTGTCCCCACGATCAGCGGAGCGGTGGCAGCGCTCGCTCAAGTAGTGACACTTCCGGAGGCCTATCTCCGGATATTCCACCCAGGTGTCAAAAGGGTCGTGATCATCGCCGTCCTAACGACGCCTTCCTTAACTGCTAGGACCATCGCGGGGTGCGTCATCGGCTCGAGCTCGATCGCCTCACCGTTGGCAACTCCGACCGTAGCAGTTGCAACAGCACTGCTCCGACCTACGGCTGCCCAGCGTACTCCGTCGGTCTTCGTCGGGTACGCTGGCCGGCTCGGTTCAAGCCCGCCCTGATGGAGCGGTTCGACTGGACCAAGAATCCCGATGAATTTCTCTCAATCTACTCCACCGCGATCCTGACGGCCGACGGGGATGAGGCTGTAATGGCCAACTACCTCCCTACCGTCTTGAACGACGCTGCTCACACCTGGATCTTTAACCAGGCCCCCGGCGCCTTCCGGTCATGGCACCAGGTGCAAAGCGCCCTCCGGTCAAACTTTCAGAGCTGCTATGAGAGGAGCCGCCCAGACCGTCCTCGATTATTTGAATGCTCTGTCGCCCTCATCGGATTTGGAGGCTAGCAACGGATCGCCGATGGCTCTCGCAATGCTAGCACCCAAGCCCAAGTGAGACAACAGTGAGGCCACTCAAATAATCGACAACAATCCCGGTATTCCCCCAGTATGCGACCCGAAACTCGCCCAGGATCCCCGCATACTGGTTTCCAATGCCACATCAATTCAATTTGCACAAAGGGGGCAACGAACTCAAACCCCACAACATCCAGACAAGCAAGCGGAAGCACAACAAAACGACTAAAAAAAACAAGGCACAAAGACAAAACCCGGCAAAACAAGAGATACTACCTAGACTCAGGAAATCTACAAAATTTCGGCATGATGCCTCTAAAAGAGAGGACATCCACTCAGCAGACAGGAGAAACAAATAACAATAAATGACAAAAAGCATGAACATATCATAACCATCATGACACAACCACAATATAACCAAAAGGAAGCAACATACTAAGCATGGGATGAGCACCATAATACAATAAGGTTCAACAATAGAAGTAGCCAAATTTTGAAGACTAGACATAACATAACTTAAGGATAACTATACAACAAAACGAATACACAACCACCAAATTAAACCAAAAGCATGCTATCTCCAGAAGTGTCCTGCCCCTGAACACTTCCGGGCGTTTGTATCTCTAAGCATAGTCTCTATTCGGGGCCCCGCCCGACCACCGAGAGGCAATAAGGACAGAACTCGCAACCTGCATCGCCCTCACCTGAAAACCACAAAGCAGAAGCATGAGTACAGAAGGTACTCGCAAGACTTACCCGTGGTCCATATATGACCGACTCGAAGGCATATGCATTTGGATGTAGCAAGGAAAAAGCTTAAGGTAACAAGTGCCTAAAAGCTTAACTTTGATTCATATCCACATTCAACTACTCAAATTACAAATTTTATAGCAGTTATGAACAGCATCTACTACTAGATTGAATTTTTAAGTTTAAACACTTAAAGTAAAGCAAGAATACATATGAACCAAGCATAACCATCATTGTACCAACAAGTTCCAAGTTTAAGTTATTACTACGCTGAATGTGCGATGATACAAGCGTGCTCATATCCGAGAGCGCGGCAATTCGAATCGTTTACTCACCCTGCAGGGGATCATCAATCACACGACAGGAATTCCACGAAGGAACTCATGTCAACCCTCCTCCCATCCATACCTACTCGTCGAACCATCTTCATGCGGTCCGAGCACCTAGCAACCCCTCGAGCGGCCCAAGCCTCACTTGGCCCTCGAGGAGCCTAAGCCTCGCCCTCAACCACGTCCAACCGCATGAGGGCATGACCCATCGAGTAGTATGCCATGAAAGGGTGGCTTACCTTACCATGATCAGGCATGTGATCAACAAAGTGTGCTCGATCAAAGGGCAAACAACGGATCGGTCCTCAACCGACATAGGCGAGACTACACATTTGAGTCTCCACACTCAATTATTCCAACCTTCTCGCCCGGTCTCATTTTCACATTTCATTTTCTAACCACAACCGTTATAACCCAATAGTGAAGTAAACAATCCTCAAGCGATGGAACCATCCACCACTTGGCCCATAACCGACATCTAAGCAAGCTAAGCATGGACACAATATAATTACCCATAGACTAGCTCCAAAGGAGGTGTTCAACAAGTATCAATGAGTGTATGTGCAACAATTAGGTTCTAATACCAATCCCGTAATTCAACTCCTAATGCATAACTTAAATCATCCCATAAGCAATTTATTCTCAAAAATACAATTACATAAGGAGGAAATATGCTTAGGTGCTTGCCTTGTGCTTCTACCGGAGTTTCCACCACAAACCGCCCTCAACGCCCTCGACCACGGCCACGCCAACCGCCGCGGTTTCGTTCTACACGCTTATAATGAATGCAATGAGTGAGATGCATGCTATGCATATGGAATGAAAATGCAAAATTAAAGATTCATCACAATTCCAAAATGCAAGCATTCTACAGCAAAACGGAAAGCAAAAATTGCTAAAAATACGCATTAATAGCTAAACAATACTTTGATATGATTTACACCATTTCAATCTAGCTCCTAACTTTCACTAATACATTTTTGGACAGATTTCGGCCCTTCCAACGAGACTTCACCATTTTACGCACAACTTCCACATGGTTTCATGAAATTGAGTGATTCCAATTTATAAACGAACATAAGAACAAAACCTAAACATACATCTACCCCTCACTGATTTCCCAATTCATTAACTTGCCCAAAAACTCACAAAAACAACACTCTGAATATTTGCAACATTCCCGGACAGAGCTGCACTAATTTGCTCACAACTTCCTAACCACTAAATCAAATTGAGTGATTCCAAGCTCTAATAAAACTTAAGAGACATATCTACAACTTGGTTTTGGCCGATTTCTCATTCACTACTCGAGGAATTCCCAGTTTACCCGCAAACCGAGAGCAATTGCAGAGTCCAAAAATTTCAGAACTTCTGAACAGCATGCACTAAGTTCCTCATAACAAATGCTATACTTAATGGAATTGAGCAATTGATAATAGTTTTGCAATCTACACGAAATTTCCTACAACTTCTCAGGAAAAACTTATGTCCAATTCGGCCTCTAACTAATTTTAATCCACAGCTCAAGTTCCAACTTTCACAGTTTCAGCATTTCAGTGCAGCATGTACCAAAATCATCATAACGTTCGGTTGGATGAATGGAATCAAGTGATTCCAGTTGGAAATTAAAGGTAACTCATTTATCTACATTTTATTCTTTATCCAACCTAGCAGGAGATGCTCGGAACTTGCTCTAAAATACGAAACACAGCAGCTACAGTTTTCTGCTCGAAAATTCAGAACAATGCACAAACCCTAAACTGATTTTTTTTTTCCAACCAAAACCCAAATCCCTACTTTCCTAAGCCCCCAAATGGATCATCAAGCTCATGGGGAGTCTTACCCACACTTACCTCAAACCCAAATGTTGGAACCCTAGGAATGGAGGAGTAGAGGGGAGCTTGGGGAGAGGAGGGAGGAGTTAGGGCTTGCAGCCATGGGGAGGAAGAGGACCTGCAGGAGGGAGGAAGGGAGGGCGCAGCTGCCGTGGAGGAGGAGGGAGGGCGCCGGCCTCTTGCTTGCCTCCTGGTTGCTCCCTTGCTTGCTTTGGGTTGGAAGCAAGAAAATGGGGAGGAAATGAGGAATGGGGAAAGTGGTTGTGGCTAGATATTTGTTAGCTTGTGGTTGCTTGACCATTTTACCCCTAAGTGTGGGCATGAGGAAGGGCATTGGTTGGCAATATGGCTAGGAGAAACTATTTGTTGGCTTGAATGGATTCAATCTTTGAGCTTTATGCAAATGTATACAATGATGATTGTAATTATATTCTTTTCCTTCCTCCTTTGTAATACCATTCAAATATACTGCTTAATGTATTGAGACTGATGCAACTAAAGTTGTAATACGAGTTCAATTTACATAAGAAAATTTTTAAATTTCTATTTTTGAGCACTTTGTTATATACCGATCTGTGATTAACTGCAAGATTAAGCTAATGTTAGCCGAATGGGTCAAACTCGAATTTGGGGCCCTGACATGCTACGAGCACCCTGGGCGAGAAAGGGATCTGGATCGCATCATCCAGGGCAAGGGCAAACCTCTCCGCGACTTCGTTCGCCGGTTCACCCGCGCAAGAGACTCAATCTCGAACGTCTCCAGTGAGACCGTCGTCAAGGCCTTCAAGTTTGGCGTACGGGACAGGCGCCTCACCCAGGACCTGGAGATCACCGCCAACCTCAATGTCCACAGGTTGTTCCAGATGGCAGAACATTACACAGACACGGACGACGCCGTTTGTTAGAAACGTGACTATGGCCAGGGCAAGCTCGGCCGCATCCCTGGCGAGGCCGGGCCGTCTGGCGCCAAGTACGCTGGCCCAAACCCACGCAGCAAGAAGCGAGGGCAAGGTCGCCGCGATGGCGGCGGCCAGCTACGCGTGGTCGCCGCAGCGGACGCCAGGCACGAGGTGATGGAGGTGCAGCAACCCGACCGCAATGAGCCTCGACCTCAGGGCGGTCAGCCGCGACATCCGCAAGCGCAACGACAACCCCAACAAGGGCAGCATCGTGCCACGCCACAGTTGGGACAGCATCGGGCCGACCTTCAGCGGGGCATCGCCCAACCTCACCCCAACGAGGCCAAGCTCGGGTACGACCCGGATAAGTTCTGCCTGTTCCACAGAGCCCACGGCCACGACCTGCGGAGTTATAGAATGTGGCAATTCAAGATGGACGCCTTCTACGACGGGCATGGAGAGATGCCTACGCTCCCGAAAGGGGACGAGCTGCCCGACGGGAACGGTGCCCGTGAGGGCCCAAAGGGCCTCGACCTAGAATTCCAGCAAGGTGATCGCCGCATCGACATGATCTTCGGTGGTTCGTTCACATACCAATCCCGATGCGAGCTCAAAAATGCCGCGCGCACCGTATATCAAGCTTCGGTCGGGAATCCCAATGACCAGCCTTGTAAATGGGCTAGTGTTCCGATCACCTTCTCCCGGGACGATGCTCCCCCAGGAATGTCCAAGGACCTTAAAACCGCCCTGGCTGTGTCCCCGACCATGAGCAACACCGTGGTCGGGAGGGTTATGGTTGACGGAGGGAGTTCCCTCAACCTGCTCTTGGCTAGCACGCTGGACCGGATGCAGATCCCCTGGTCAAAGATCGAGCATAGCGTCCCTTCTTCGCATCGCGCGGAAGCTCGACCACTCCACTCGGACATGTGGTCCTGCCCGTCACCTTCGGCGACTCGGCGAACTTCCGCACCGAGCTAATGACCTTCGAAGTGGTGGACAGAGATCTCCCCTACAACGCCATCCTCGGGCGGCCGGCCTTGATCAAGTTCATGGCGGCGAACCATTACGGCCACTGTTGCATGAAGCTCCCCGAGCCCCAGGGCATCATAACCATCCGTGGCGACCACAAAGTGGCGCAGTACTACGAGGAGAAAGCCCTGGCAATCGCGGGCATGCTCCCCCAGCAGGGTCCCGAGGTAACGCTAAAGGACGCCCGCCGGAAGGCGGTGATCCAACCCAGCGGCCCGACCAAGGCCGTCCAGCTTGAAGAAGGCGACCCGGACAAGCGCGTCCACCTCACCGCCCAGCTCGGCCCGAAATAGGAGCTCGAGCTCATCACCTTCCTCTGCGCCAATAAGAGTATATTCGCGTGGGAACCGACAGACATGCCGGGGGTCCCGAGGGAGGTGATCAAGCACAAATTGCAAACAAAGCCTGGCTGCAGGCTCGTGCGCCAGAAGCTATGACATTTTCCCCCCGAGAAGGTGTCAATAATTAGGGAATATCTCGACCAGCTCCTAAAGGCCGGCTTCATTCATGAGATTGATTACTCCGAATGGCTGGCCAACACGGTGATCGTGCAAAAGAAAGGCGGGAAGTGGAGGATGTGTGTCGACCACACGGGTTTGAATTCGGCGTGCCTGAAGGATAACTTTCCTCTCCCACGCATAGACCAGATCGTGGACTCCACCGCCAATGCTAAGATGCTAATTTTCCTCGATGCCTACTCCGGCTACCATCAGATCAGGCTCGTGACAGGCGATGAGGACAAGACGGCCTTCATCACGCCGTTCGGGACGTTCTACTTCACCACTATGTCGTTCGGCCTCCGCAATGCGGGGGCGACGTTCCAGCTACTGATGTCCAGGACCTTCGACCTCCAGATCGGGCGGAATCTCGAGGTCTATGTCGACGACATCATCGTCAAAAGCACTTCTGAAGTGTAACAGCCCGAAAATGAAGAATAGTATATGATAAAATGGAAATGAATATTTTGGATTCAAATATATTTATTTCTGAATTTTCTCGATGTTATTGGTTTTATTGGATTTTCTTGGATTTGTGTTTAGTATGAAAAGTCCAACAAATAGAATTACTAAATGGAAAATGGTGAGAAGGTAAAAGTAAAAATAACAAAAATTACCATTTGACCATGATCAATCTGGTAAACCATTAAAAATACTTAGTAAAAATCTTTAGTGCTGATTTGGAGCAAAAATAAATATCTTAATTCTTTCTTTTGACTAAAAACAGTAAAGTTTGAATTAATTAAAAATAATCGAAATTGATCAGAAGCCCCAAAAATTACCAAAGAACCCTTAGGAAAGTAGTTGCATATGGTAAAAATCTCAGCAATTCATCATGTCGGTAAAGCCTCCTAAAAATTCAAAAACAGAGACTATTAAAACAAGAAAATCCTCATGTCAGAAGTTTTATAAAATATTCACCTGATTTCTTGACTTGAAATTTTTATGGATGCATCCATATGACAAAATGAACCTCCATAAAAAATTTGGAAAATAATTAATCACTTTTACACCTTCAAATAAATAGAATACCGAAATACAATTTCTGTACCAGTCCACAGTGTCAGAATTTTTATAAAATAACCATAATGTATTTTACTCTGAAAATTTAACTGGACGCCTAGGACTACCAGATAAACACAGTAAAAAAGTTTGAGAAATTTTCAAAGTGATTTGATGGTGGTTTTAATGCCCACATGGGAGCTGTCCCGGCCAGAGTTATCCCGTAGCTCATCTCCACTCGCTGACACGTGGGCCCGGGCACAGCAGTGACTTGGTGAGCTGGCAAGCAGCGTGGACGTTTTCCTCTCGCTGCCCGGTGGGACCGGACCCACCTGTCGCTCCCTCTCCACTGCCTCGCCCCTTCTTCCTCTCGCCCGAGGAGAGCCCGATGCCTCGCGAGACTTCGCCGGCTTCCCTCCGTGTCTCAGCGCGAAACCCGCCGAGCCCACGCCCGCGAGTCACCTCGGCTCGTCCTCAGCCTGCCCACGCCACACCTCGCCCATGCTCTGCTGTCTCGCGCCGGAAAGATCTCGCGCCACCTCGCCGAGCGGTCGAACCGCGCGGTCACTTGCCTCCTCTCCGATTCAAACACTGGAGCCACTGCTTTTCTAGGCTATAAATACCGTGTGGGCGTGGCACTGAGGCTCCCATTTCTTCACTCATTCCCTGAGCTGAGCACCCGAGCAATCGCCCATCTTTTCGCCATTCTCGCCGAACACCTGAGAAAAGGGGGAAAACGGTGAAGTGAGCCAAATCGGCAACAATCTTTCGGGTTTTTCAGTTCTTAAGCTTCGCTGCACCTCATAGCTTGCTGATCAATCTTTACTTTCACTTCTTCTCGCTGCAGCTTCATCTCCTCCGTCGTTCTTCTTCCTTTCGCCGCGACGGTGGATACCATCTTCGGCGACTCTCCGGTCACTCTAGCAGGTGAAATAGAAACCTTAGGTTGCACTGATACTCTAGGAACTTTTGCCCGGTGGAAAGGTGGCCGGCGGCGAGCCATTGCTTGCTCGGCCATTAGCGCCGCCGCACTTCACTGGTGGAGACCCATCTCTCGGCCACCTCCGCCGAATGGGCACCACCACTAGATGCGCCTTTGCGCACCGATGCTCATAGTGTCGCCCATTCCGCCGCGCCGAGTTAGTTCACGGCCGGCGAGCCTTAGACCAAAGGCCCTGTTTGGTCACCGCCGGTGGGTCCGAGTAGTCGCTGGCGCAGATCGCTTGAGCCGGTTAGTCGGACGAAGGGGCCCATCCGTCGCCGCGGACCAGTGTTTGTCGCGCGCCGTCGTGCGCGTCACCGACTTGCGGGCCACGGTGTCACCGCAGACAAGGCCGCGCCGGATCGGTGCAGCGGGCCGACTTGTCAGTCGCACCGGGCCAAATTCAAACCGCAGCGCGCCAAATCCAAAAGCCGCTTTCCAACTGCGAAAGCGTATTTTGAATTTCCAGTTTGAATTTCAGAAAACCGAACCACTTCAAATGTGCATAACTTTTGAATCATCTGGCCAAAAATAGTGAAACCAATTTCTAAATTCATGAAAAATTCCGTAGATTCAGAATATGCAAAAATATTTTGAAGATCATCTCTGGAAAATTTTGAAATTCAAATTTGAGTTAAAAGGCTAGAGATATACTCTATACAAAATTTCTGTAAATAAACTTAGAAATTTATGAAACTAATTTTTCTAGAATCCTTATATTACCAGGAACCCAGATATATAAGGATATTTAATTTTCATGCTTATATGAATTACTTTTATTTAGGCCTTGTTTCCAATACACTAGCAATTCAAATATGTATACTAAGATTAAAAGAAATATAAAAGGAACAAAAGTTTAATTATAAATAGCAGGATGGCAGTAGCATAGTTAAGTTTGATTAAGTAGGAATTTTGGGTTGAATTAACTCTAAAGCATGTAATCATTTTTGTGCCAAATGCACTCTCACACATATATATGTATATATATATGTGCTTTGTAGGTTAAATAGCTAAAATCTAGTTTATTTGATTCAAGCCATAAACAACCTAACAACTTAGCTTGATAAAGAATTTGTAGTTAATAAATTTGTATCACCAGAACCTTCTCAAAAATCAAGTATAAATCTAATTAGCTAGCTACCAGTTATAAATTATTTAAAACCTTTCCTATGCAAATCACTTAGGGTTAAGTGTTTAGCGTAACCCTTAATTAGTGTCTAATTCTTTTAATTCAAATAATTTTAGCATCTATAATTCAAGTCATAAATACTAGAATTCACAATTTTAGCCTCTTGAATTCGTAAATCCCAAGCAATTAATCTGTAAAAGAAACCATGTTGATCTTTTCACAAAAGTATTAACGCTCGGATGTACAATTATTTACTTCGTGAAATCTTAAAAATCATATTTTTAATCCTCAAAAGGATAACCCTGCTTTTCGCAGCTTTTCTTTATTTGACTTATCGTCTGCCTTCTTTTCGCTCTTTTACGAATTTGGATATTTACTATTCTTCCGCTTGATCGTCGTGTAGAGTCCGACGACCTCGAAGAGGAAGACGACGCCATCGCCGATCCGATCTCGAGTTAGACAAAGAAGTCGCAAGGCAAGCATCTCCTTGAACATGTCGAGCCTAATAATTTACCTACATTATGTTGTTTTTGCTTATGTACAGGGCATCCGGATAGTTCTCCCTAAAAATGCTAATTTGGGTTAGAACAGTAGTTAGTCCTGTAAATTATGGTTTGCCTCAATCTGTATGAACATGTGAACCTTGTAAGCCTTAGTTGGAAAACTAGACATGCTTAATGTCATTTTGGGTATAACCGCTGGTATAGAACATCTGCTCAAAGCTGTAGATCGTACTTTCAATCTTTTCAACAAATGTATGATCCTCATTTGGGAAATGTTGCTGGTACTTTGATTAAAAACCCAAAATAAAACTATGGTTTTGATGCGGGCGATTAATGGCAGTAGCCGGAGGTGCAGAGGGATTTGCACGTAGTTAGGGTGGAGTATCGCCCGTGTCGGATTAAGGACCGAGCAATGGGACGCTATAGATCCAAGAATTTCGTACAACCACGAGGGCTGGTATGGGACAGTCTTAGCCTATTAAGTTGTTTAGGTGTGGCTTTGCATCTAAGGAAGGCGGGAGTACTGCACATGCATCCCGTTTCGGTTTGTCTGTAGGGGTTTCTACATACCAATGCAACGGTGTACGCCTGGCCGTGAACAGAAACGTGGTGTTGGGTGAAAAGTGAAAGGATCCACGTCTTGGGTGAGTGTTTCTGTTTTCATGGCGAGGGTCAAACGTCCCGGGCTGGTTCAAAGCCACATCTAAATAATGTAACAGCTCTGTATGATCTCCTTGCCGACACACCAAAGGAAGTGTGTAAGTTGGCCTGGCAAAAGAGGTTGATCATTCCTTGTGGGTAAAGTTGTACACCTCTCTCAGAGTGTAAATCTAATCGATTAGCCGTGTCCACGGTTATGGACGCTTGGTGAAGTCATTCCAATGTTAGAATGTTTTGGTACTTTTCCGGAAAAACTGGGTTTGAAAAGGAAACCATTTTGCACCTAGCTTTTTGGGTCAAAGGACAGACTCCGGGGATCTATGCGATCGGGTAGATCGGGTTGAAGGACTTGGATTTTTGCTTATCGCTTTATGTTTCAAATGCTCATTTGAAAATGCGGTGTTTTCAATTTATTATATTGTATTCTTAAAATGTTTATGCAACTGCAAAATAACCATTAACCTGCCTTGATTAGCCTGCATAATTACTTAAATGCATCTGCCAAACACTATAAGTCTTGCTGAGTACCAAAGTACTCAATCTTGCATCTGCTGTCTCAGAGGACGAAGCCTGCGAAGCGCCCGACGACTTTTACTTTCACGCAGGGTGCGGAACTTTTGACGATGAGTTTCCCTAGGTTTGCCAAGTCAGTTGCCTGAGGGTTAGCGGGCAAACCACGTGGCTTTTGGAGTTTTTAATTCCTCTATTTTCCGCTGTTGTAAAATTTATCTCTGTATAATTATTACTGCTTGTAATATATGCCCGTCTAATATTTATCTTGTGGATGTGATATGAATGTTGTAAACATGTGAGTGCTAGCCACTGATCATGGGACTAGTACAGTAATCACATGGAGGTTCCTGTTTGCAAAAACGGGGTCTCACATGAAGCCAACCACGTCGACGATCTGCGGAGACCTTCGCCAACCTAAACAGTGATGGAATCAAGCTCAACCCCGAGAAGTGCGTCTTTGGCGCTACCTCGGGCAAGGTGCTCGGCTACATGATCGGGGCTCGGGGATGGGCCCAAACCCAGAGAAGATCGAGGCGATCGAGAGAATGACCGCCCTGACATCAATAAAATAGGTTCAATGCCTCGCCGACCGAGTGGCCACCCTCAACCGGTTCATCTCAAGGCTCGGGGAGCGCGGGCTGCCATTCTTCAAGGCCCTACGCCAGCATCGGGGTTTCAAATGGACCCCCGAAGCCCAGCGGTCCTTCGACGAGCTCACAACCCAGCAGCCGAACGAGGCACTGTTGCTCTACCTCACGGCCGCGGCACAGGCCGTCAGCACTGTCCTGGTGGCCGAACGGGATGGCCGGCAGCAGCCGATCTACTACGTCAGCGAGTGCTTCATGGACCGAAGGAGCGCTACCCTCTGGTCCAGAAGCTACTCTACGCTCTCTTCATGGCCTCGCGCAAGCTCCAGCATTACTTTCAGGCGCACGATGTGGCCATTCCGAGAGGGTTCCCGCTCGGTGAGATCCTGAAGAACCCAGAAGCAGGAGGCCGTATCGCCAAATGGGCCATGAAATTAGCCGAATTTGACATTTGGTTTGTGGTGTGCTCCACCGTCAAGTCGCAGGCGCTCGCTGACTTCGTGGTCGAGTAGACTGCGGAGCCCGCCTCTGAGCCCGAGGCCGAAGAAGGTCCCTAGACCATGTTCTTCGACGGATCAAGATCATTTAAGCGCTCGGGGGTTGGCGTCCTAATTATCACCCCCCGGGGGGATCATCTGAAGTATGTGATTCGCTTCGGCTTCCTCACGACCAACAATGTCATGGAGTACGAGGCCCTCTTTGGCCGGCCTTCGAGCATGCAAGTCGCTGGGCGTGCGCCGGCTGGTCGTGAGGGGAGATTCTCAGCTCGTCATCAATCAGTACAACAAAGACTGCCAATGCTCAGAGCCTTCCATGGCGAAGTACCTCGCCGAGGTACGCAAGATGGAGAAGTGGTTTAAGAACCTTGAGGTCGGGTACGTTCCCAAGAAGGACAACTCTGGTGCTGACCTCCTGCCCAAGCTCGGGTCGTCCGACGACGAAATCCCATCGGATGTCATCCTCGAGACCCAGTCGACCCCGACCGTTGTCGATCCGGAAGATTCGATCTCCCTCCTCGAGAGTGTTCCCTCGTGGATGGACCTAATCGTCAAGTTCCTCAACCTCGGCGAGCTCTCGCCTGATCCGGCTGAAGGCAGCAGGCTTAAGCGCCGCGCGGGCTCGTACGGGCTCATCAACGGATAGTTGTATCGGCGGGGCACCTTGGGCGTCTCGCCAAGTGCATCACCCCGGAGGAAGGTAATTACTTGCTCAATGACATCCATTCGGGCATCTGCGGTGCTCACTCTTCTTTTAGGACAATGGTCGGGAAGGCGTTTTGAATGGGCTTCTATTGGCCAATGGCGCTCCAGGATGCTCGGAACATCATCCGCGCCTATCGAGCTTGCCAGTTCCATGCTCAGAAGGCACTCCAATCGGCCTACGCCCTCCAGACCACCCCCCCTCGCTTGGCCATTCTCGACCTGGGGCCTCGACATCCTCGGCCCTTTCCCTCGGGCGATCGGGGGAAGGAAGTTCCTGTTCGTCGCCATTGACACCTTCACAAAATGGGTCGAGGCTGAGCCAGTCTCGGCCATCACGGCCCAAGCAGTGGTGAGATTCTTCCGCTCATTTGTAGTCTCAAGGTATGGGGTCCCTTGCAGGATCATTACCGACAACGGGACACAGTTCACCAACGAATTGTTCTAAGAGTACTACGAAGACAGAGGAACCAAAATCTGCTACACCTCGGTGAGTCATCCCCAGAGCAACGGGGCGGTTGAGCACGCCAATGGACAAATCATCCAGGGTGTCTAGATGCGAGTCTTCGACGAGCTCGGGCACCGGGGCCGGGGTTGGGTGGACGAACTTCACATCGTCCTCTGGTCCATCCGTACCACACCAAGCCGAGCAACAGGGCGACCCTTTCGCCTTGTTTTCTGCATCGAGGCCGCCCCGCCTCGAGAGTCGCGTTGGGCTCCGCCAGGGTTAGCTCGGCCGACCAGGTCAGCCACGAGCAAGAACGGTCCCTCGACCTCTCCCTGGCGAAGAAAGTAAGATGACGTGCGCTGCTACAGTCGGTGCATTACCTGCAAGCACTTCGCAGGCATGCTTCTCGATCAGTACGACCTAGGGGGCTCTTAGTTGGGGACCTGGTCCTAAAGCGGATTCAGGACCGGTCCAAAGACTAACAAGCTATCCCCGCCGTGGAGGCCCCTCACAGTCGTTTTCAGCTGAAAGTTGCACGGGTTCTTACCGACTGGCCCTGCCCGACAGCCGAGAGCTCGTGAACTCATGGAACATTGACCAGCTCCAGAAATTCTATGTCTAATGCTCTGCCTTTTGCTTTCATGATGAAATGCTTCTGCTTTATCAACTATGATTGTGCCATCTTTTTTATGCCTCTTTGTGTCTCGAGCGAATGCGTTTCCGGGTTGTGATCCTAAGGTTCGCCTCCGGAGGCTCGAGCCGGCAGTAAGCCGTTTCTCATCACGTCATGACTCCCCTCCGCGGCAAGGCTCGCTCCAGCGGTCACACCCGCGAGACCCTCGGCCTCGAGATACTCAGGCCTCAGTCTGGTTACCCCTTTGCTCGAACAAAAGTCGCAGTTTCGAGGTACGCCTCCAGGGGCCACGTCCGCAATAAGCCAACTCTCGTTACGGTAAGCCGACTATCCCCCTATCGCAGGGTCCATACCCGGAACCGCCCTTGGTAAGCGTTTCGAGCTGGGGGGCCGACCTAGAATTAGTTTACTAAAAGCATATTTGCTCTATCATTCATACTTATAATGATTTGTCTGCTCCCTTACACCCGGGACCGCCCTTGGACTGCCACCTCGAGCATGGTCTACGCTCGTGCACCACAGGGATCAAGCCCGGCACAAGTATCTACCCAGAATAGGAGATTCTTCCCCTACCGGTACTAACATCTCTTTTACGTCTCAGGGGCCGCGAGTCAGGTCGCGTTCTCAAGGTCTGCCTTCGGAGATTCGAGTCCGCTGTAAGACGGTTCTCGTCGTGGTAAGCCGTCTACTCCCCTGCATTGGGGCCCGGGCCAAGGGCTTCGCCTGGTAAACGACCCACGCCCGGGGCCCGGCCTGGTGTCTTTCCCGCAAATTAAAGTTATTCTTTATTGTTGCCCGCATTTGTGTCTCCTCGCACCTCGAGCGACATGGGCGCGAGGCATGATCATAAAGATCACCTCCAGGTGGTCGCAGTCAGCTGTAAGCCGATTCTTATCGTGTCTCGGCTCCCCCCTGTAGCAGGGCTTGGACCAGAGGTCACGCCAAGAGCCTCCTGACCTCGAGGTGCCTAGAGGTTTTTCTTTATTATCTATATCTGTGAATATTTCCTCTGCACTCCGCGTGCCTTGGCCTCGGGTCGTGGTCTCTAGGTTCGCCCTGAGGATGCTTCGGTCGCCGTAAATCAATCTTTATCAGGGTAAGCCGACCATTCCCCACAGTCAGCCAACCAGAGGCCATCCTCGGAGGGCACCCCGAGCCTGAAGCATTCCCGGGCTCGGAGGACATGGACTTTAGATTCACCTCCAGGGATGCTTCGGTCGCAGTAGGTCGATCCTTATCGCAGTAAGCCGACTATTCCCCTGCAGCAGATTTCAAATCAAAGACCGCCCTCGGGGGAGCCTCGGACTCGATGCATTCCTGAGTTCAGCTGTCTTGACCTAACGCCCCAAAACTTGGCCCAAGCCCGAGTGTTTCCGGGTTTGGCCATTTTGACCTGACATCGAGCCTAAATCTTTCCGAGGCTCGGAGGTCGTGGATTTCTAAAAAATTCCTCCAGGGATGCTCTGACCACAGTAAGCCGATCCTTATCGCTGTAAATCGATAATTCCCCCGTCGAGTGATTTGAATGGGAGCCCGCCCGCTGAGGGGGGGCCCAGGCTCGAATGTTCCCAGGCTTGGCCATCCTGACCTGGCGCCACGGTTCAGGTTTATCCTCGATCGAAGGCATGTCCAGTGACCTGACTCTGTCACGGGTCCCTCTTTTTTCAGGTCAAAAATATTGGCTAGCGTCAGGCCCAGCGACTGACTCCTGCACCTCGGGATCGGCAGTAAGGACGCGGCGACAAGGCAGGACCAAGTGTTTCCAGACTTGGCCGCCTCGACCTAACGCCGCGGTCAAGGCACGCCCCCGGTCAAAGGTATATCCAGTGACCTGACTCTATCGTGGGCCCCTTTTTCCAGGTCAAGATTGTTGGTTAGACCTCGGGTCACGGCCAACTCCACGCCCCAAGCCACCGACTAAGGCGGGGCGACGAGGCAGACGCCATTCAATCTCGAGCAGGATTTCTAGCTAAGTCTTGAGAAGACACCGTTCAATCTCAAGCAGGATTTCTGACTAAGTCTTGTGAAGACGCCATTCAATCTCGAGCAGGATTTCTGGCTAAGTCTTGAGAAGACACCGTTTAATCTCGAGCAGGATTTTTGGCTAAGTCTTGAGAAGACGCCATTCAATGTCGAGTAGGATTTCTGGCTATGTCTTGAGAAGACGCCATTCAATCTCGAGCAAGATTTCTAGCTAAGTCTTAAAAGGACGCCATTCAATCTCAAGCAGGATTTATGGCTAAGTCTTGAAAAGACGCATTCAATTTTGAACATAAAGGGAGTTTATTTCTTATAATCGAAATTTACATAACTGACATTTACAAGGGGGTCAAGTACCCTCGCCCCTTTTCCCTACCTACTAACCTATCTACAGGTCGGCCATTTCCCGGGCAAGCTTCTCCTGCTCAAGCGCGGCGACCTTGGCCCTCAAAGCCAGCATCTCGGCCTCGGCGTTGGCGATGCGACTTCGCTCCTCTTGGAGCTGGGCTAGGGCGCTCTTCCCCTCCCGGGTTGCTCACCCGAGCTTCTCCTCGAGCTCAGTCATCTTCGCCTTGAGCTCGGTGGAGGCCTTCGTGGGGGTGGCGGAGTGCTCTGCGACTCGTTTACAGAGCGTCTCCACTTCCGCGTGGGTAGTTTCGATGACCTCTGCGGCCGCTGTGCGGATCTCCTCGTGGATCTTCTCGGCCTTCGCACGGGCGCTTGCGAGGGTCTCAGCCGACCGCTTCGCCGACTCTACATCCTTTGAAAGCTCAAGGGCGTGCTCCATCTTCAGCTGCTGGATCTCCTCATCCACCTGCGCTGCGCTCTCCTCGAGGCCGAGGACATACTGCTCCCGTTCCTCGACCAGGGAGCACAACGCCCGGAATTGGTTGGCATGGACGCGCATGGTCCCAAGCCCTCTGGCAACTAGGTCCAAGCCCTGAAGAGGCGTGGGGAGTGTCACGGCGACCCCACGGGTGTAAAGCAAAACAAATAAAAAAATTGGGCTCGAGTTCGACTAACCTCCTGGAGATGGTTTTCGAGTCTCGCGCGGCTGCCGCTCAGGGATCACATGCATTCCTCAGTGGCTCCCTCCAGTGCCAGGTCGGCAACATCGGGGGAGGCACCAGCCCGAGCTACCTCGTGCTGAGCGCAGGGCGGCGTGGGCGGAACCGAGCCTGCCAAGGAAGGCAAAGTTACGAAGAAAGCCGAAGTACAAAAGCAAGACGGCGACGAATGAGGGGGATCGGCATACCTAATGCTCCGCC
Source organism: Otatea glauca (assembly GCA_036346275.1). Taxonomy (NCBI): domain Eukaryota; kingdom Viridiplantae; phylum Streptophyta; class Magnoliopsida; order Poales; family Poaceae; genus Otatea; species Otatea glauca. The sequence continues at coordinate 18,603,540 of CM070717.1, read as the reverse complement.
GAGCTCGGTGATGCTCGCGAGCGCCGTCCCGACCTCAGCCACGTTGGGTCCAGTGGCGTCGGCTTCCGCTGTGACCCTGGCGGTGTCGGCCTCCACAGCGGCCCCGCCCGGGCCAACGTTCGGACCAGGAGGCCCCTGGTTGGACCCCCAGTCATGCCGCCCTTCGAGGGCGCCGCGGTAAGCTGGGCTTGCTGCGGCCAAGCTCGGGGGACCAAGAGATAGTCCCCCGCATCCTCCTCCTCATCCTCGAACTCGCCCGGGACAACAATCAGAGTCTATAACGAAAAAGGTCTCTAAGACTTGCAAAGGGGGAAACTCGCACTCATGACCCCGGGCAAAAGATGTGCGCATACCTGGGTGACGAGTCTCCGTCTCCTGGGTGGAGGGGGAGTGGCCCGACACCCCGCACCCGTAGCGGTAGGGGAGGCATCTTCTCCCCGGGCGCGGGCTCAACGGCTCGATGGCAGCCGCCACCCATTCTTGCTGCGGAAAGAGGAAAAGAAGGTCAGAGAAGAGAGAGCACATGGAAACGACAAGAAGCTGAGGTCGATCCCGAATGTCCCCGACTCAGCAAAAATGATGTACCATCGCGCGGTCGCCCCACTCGACGTGGGGCTTCTTGGCGGCTGGGCCCGAGGCAGGCCTCTTGGCAGTCTTCTTGCCCTTGCCCAGCCTGAGCAACGGCAGAAGGCCCCTCGCCGTCTCCCGTAGCTCCTGGCTCTCCTACGTGGCTCGACACAGTCAGGGCAGGCCTGAGCCCGAATCGAACTTGACGAGGGGGTGGAAAAAAGGTTACCTCGCTGCTCCGCCTCAAGATATTCTTGGGGACGGGGTCGTCAAGGACGTAGGTGTGGGCTGCCTTCCCAAACACCTCTTGCATGCGCGCCTCCACCCACGACTCCTCCGGGGCTACAGAAAACGAAAATGAGGACGGAGGGCAGTCAAAAGATAGGTTCGCCCTAGCTCGGGGAAGGATGATGTCAAAGAAGTTTACCTTTGTGAAAGTTCAAAGCTCCATTAAGTTGGTTTTGGTGTTAATGACAAATCTAATATTGAGATTAACTCTTTTGATAATCATAATATTAATTAGTCTCAATTGTTAAGTAATGACAAATCTTTTATAAGACTAACTCTTTTTGTTGAGCTCAACTCTCATTAGTCTCTTTTGGATGAAAAGATGAAAATATCAAAGGTATGCATTCGAGTTCATATTATCATATTTTGTTGCATTCTTTGATGTCAAATATGTTATGATTTTATTGATAAATCTAAATGTGAGACTAACGTGTTTATTGAGCATATTTTTGAATAGTCTCATGAAAAAGAAAAATAGAAATTCAAAAGGCATGTATCAAATGCAACTTTATTATTTCTAGATACATTCCTTGGATTCAAGACAAATGGTGAACTCCACCATAGTTTTAACCTTAATATGTGCATTTTGTTTCCAGCTCCATATATACATGAATGCACACATTTAGAGAGAGTTCATGCTTAATCTTGAAGTTTCAATAGTATTGATCTAATCCATCTTTCTATATTAAGGATCATTACTTTGAAACAACCATTTGAGTATATTTAACTTGTGTGGTTGCAGTATACTCATGGCAATATAGGATAAACTCCAAAGCAATAAAAAATTGAATATGTGCATATTGATTCAAGTTCAATTATTTGGATGCACGCATCTAACGGAGTTTAGTCTATAATTAATGGTCTTAAGAGTATTGATCCTTTCCACCACTCCATATAAATTGGATCATTACTTTTAGATTCCATCGAATTGAGTATATGAAACTTGTGTAGTTAATATATACTCATGACAATTTAAATACAATTTAAATTGTGTTCGGTTGCCATTTAATCAACAAAGAACTAGTCATGTGTTGATGGTTCATTTTGTTGATCCTAGGGCAATCGAAAGTTCTTGAGTATATGAAGCATTAGTTGCATTAATATACTCAAGACAAAATTAATCTTTCAATCATTTGTCTTTGGGTTGTGGTCAATCATCAAAGGAAAAGATCAAAGGATCTTGGGAGTATCCATTATGTGTTAATGGAGTGCAATGATGATTGAGACAACCATGTGTTTTGGACTAACACTTTCAATGAGTTTGAAATAGGTTAGGTCCAAGCTTGAGATGGATAAATGGGACAAGGACATCATCATGTGTTGATGAGCATCAAGAGAGGATCCCGAAGCTAAGATAAGGGAAGTTCATCGTGTGTTGATGAACAAGACGAAGATTCCAACTTGGAGAGAAGATGGAAATCATAAAAGCAACAAGTGGATGTGCTAGAGGCAAAGGTATAACTAGCTAGGGGTAAGGATGTGTTCCTAGTCTTTTACCGGTCTCGGTGTTTGGATGGGAGACCGGGTTGCTAGTTAGATGCCATACTATTAATAGGGGTTAAGTATTTTATCTTGAGCTTCATCATGTGATGATGAACTCAATCCGGTTCACTCTAGCTCACTCTCTATTTGGTTCTTGCATGAGCTAAGTATTTGCATGTGTTGCAAATAAGAGAACTCATGCTCACTTCTTATTGAATCTTAATCGATTTGGTTTTTGCATGGAGCTATGGATTTGCATGTGTTACAAAAAGGGAGATAGCTCATGTAATTTTGTTTATATGGTTTTTGCATCGAGCTAAGTTTTGCATGTGGTGCAAAAGGTGAGAGCTCATGCATCGGTGTTTTAGCTTGTGATTTGATCCTGTGTTGATCATCACAAGGCTAAGTAAAGTTTATGATTTTTCTATTTGCAAATGTGTTTTGAAAATAATCTAGAGGTTATGGTTTTGATCCTAGAGCATGTGTTGGCATTTGCAAATGTGTTTTGCAAAGTGTCGGGATCATGTGTTGATCCTTACATGGCTAGAGGATTGATCTCATGGGTTCTCGGTTTATTTGCAAATGTGTTTTGCAAATTATTTTGATCATTAGTTGATCACCAAATGGCATAAGATTTGATCTTATTGACTTCCTCTAGCTTGTAGTCATGCTCTTGATCAAGTCTATGTGAGGGATTTCGAGAAATCAATTTTTAGACTTGAATGACTACATTAGAGTCTTAATTTTTGTGATATTTAAAAATATCTATGGTTACTTAAATCTTGAAAATAGGTGGAGATTGTATCCCTCGTGATAAGCTTTGCATAGAATCAAAAATCACCTAAATCGGAGTTCGGAGTAAAAAGTTATGAGCGCTTTAGTGGTCGTAACAGTGGTAGCACCAGCCCTAGATGGGCGGTAGCCGACCCTAGATAAGCGGTAGCACTGCCCGGGATGGTACTACTGGCCCAGAGGTGGTGTAAAAACTCCATAGAAGTGTTTTTTCGATGAAATGGCCGGTGCTACCGATCCTAGATGGGCGGTAGCACCGGGTTACTGTAGCAACGGCTAGTTTTTGGTGTTTTTAATGCACGAAAGTGGCCGTTGGCCTAGAGGCCGGTGCTACTGGCCCTAGTAGGGCGGTAGCACCGAGTTTGCTGCGTTTTTACCCCATTCTACCCACAAACGGCTAATTTTCTTGAGGGGATATAAAAGGGGCCGAGCTAGGAGGGTTTTGTTGCTGCTCTAGCACCCAATTGAGATATTCTTGTGAGAGAAAAACCCCAAGAGCTCATAGAGCCATATTTGAGTGATTTAAGATGAATTTGATTGAGAGTTTCTTGTGTAGAATCTCTTTGGTGTTGATTTGCTTTCTCTTGAGCTAGTGTGAGCCTCTCCTCTACATTGTGCATGTGTTGCACTTTGTGAGCAAGGAGAGAAGCCTTTAGTTGCATGTGTTGCATCTAGAGAAGGATTGAGCATCCTTGTGCATGTGTTGCACTTGGTGAGGTTAAAGCTAGAGGGCTTGACTTGTTACTCTTGGAGTTTGCCGACACCTAGACGGCGTGTGGAGGTGTCGTGCATGGTGACCTTCTCAAGGAGATTGTGAGAAGGCCCGGCAAAGTCGTGAAGGTCGGAGCTCGCCTACCCAGAGGGGGAAAGAGCTACCACTAGTGGAATCGAGGCGGGTGCTCAATTCGTGGAGCTGGTCCAAAGTGGTTTGGGCTTGCCTCAACGTGGATTAGGGGAGACCGGCAAGTCTCCGAACACCACGGTAAAACATCGGTGTGTCTCTTTATGTTTGCTTTCAATTCTATATTTACATTGTTGCAATTTACATTCCTAGAATTAAATTGCTTGATTGTCTTTAGAATTATATATTCTTGAGTAGAGACATAATTAGCTAGTATACTTATTGAGCCTAGTTGTTTTAGGCTTTAAATTGTCAAAACCTTAGTTTATCGCTTCACATCTATTATTATTTAAGTTTTGACATAAGGGTACTGTCGGCGTTTCGAGCACCGGCAAGTAAATTTGTAAGTCTAAGGGGCCGCGCGTTCCCTCTCCCTGAATGGTTAGACTCGAAAGCCCAAGATGTATACTGGTTCGGGCCAAATGTCCCTACTCCAGTTTGTGTGGTGTTGTTGTATTGCCTTTAGTGCAGACGGCTGCACAGTGTTTACAAGCGAGTGCTGAGAGCCCAAGCACAAGAATGTTGATTGCCTGTTCGTGAGGAATAGCGAGAAGAGCCGTCCTTGTTCTTGTTCGTGGTCGTGGTCGTGGTGCCCCCTCAGGGGCTCCTGCCCCCCTTTATATAGCAGGAAGGGGCAGGTTACATCGAGAATTGGGAGAGGGAAGGGCGAGGTGACCTATGCTAGGAGCTTCGGTCCTTCGTTCTGGCGAGTGGTCACCATTCGCCTTGCCCACTCTTGGTCGGTAATCCCGTCGGGCAGGGCGGTTACCTGCCTCATCGGGAAGCAGCGCACCTGCCTTCTGCGAGCCTGACGGGTGCTGACGTTGTTGTGTATGACTGCATCGCCGAGGGAGCGTACCTTCAGATCGGCGTGATCGTTCATGGACTGGAACCTTGACTTCAGCAACCATTATACTATCTTGAGAAAGAGCTACCCGCTCCCGTACGGTCACTTCGATCGATCCCGTCCGTGGGGCACGTGGCCAACGGCTGGCGGAGGCCGGACACGCGGCCCTTGGCGGAGGTTGCCTTAGCTTGGTCGAGGTCGGGGGATCCCGACCCACCGCGGGGGTCGGGAGCCCTACTTGGTCAGGGATGCTTGTCTTGATTGGTCGGGGATGGCGTCCTTCGTGGCCCCGCAGGTCCTTTGGTCGGTAATGGGCCCGGGACTACTTGTTAGGTCGGAGCTGGGCCTGTCGCGGCCTGCTTGTCATCATGGGCCGCTGGTGTACCCCTGGTATGAGTATTCGTCAGTAGCCCCCGAACCCTCGAGCGAGTTCGTTAGATTCGGTTGGGGGTTGAGCCTGGCTCGCTCTATCGCATCTGGCAGCTGCCCAAGAACCGATCGAGGGCACTTGAACCGCCGGAAGCTTTTAATTGCCTCGTCGCACGCGCCGCGCATGGCATTCGTTTCTTCGGCCGCTTCGGGATTTGGCGAAGGGCGCTTCGTTTTCCCATGCTTGCATTTATTTGGAGACGTTTGATCTTCCTTCTTCTGGTTATATAAGGGTGCCACCGCTCGCTTGAACGATTGTCCCCTAAACTAGAGTTTTCTTTTGCAATCCTCAAAATGGCTTCGAGGCACCCACTGGTCTTCAGCTTTGGTGATGATGATGAGGTGGAGGAAGAAGACCCCATGGCCGAGCTCTGGGCTGAGTACGACCGGACGATGGCCGAGCTCAGGGAGGAGGAAGAAGCCGTAGCCTGCGATACCGCTGCCGTCGATGCGTTGCTCGAGGTCGTCCCACGGCTCTCTGTGGTGAGGGGACCCTCTTAGAGGCGATGGCACGCGCGCGCCGTTGCAGTCAGTGCGGCGGTGGTGGCGGCACTGACGGACTTCGGAATTTGTAGTATAGATAGCACCTGGTGCTGAAAATAGTGTTGTAGTCTTGCATAGCACGATGTAATGTTCGAGCCTGTTTGGCTTTATAATGAAATCTCTTTTTCCTTTGCGACTATGGTGTTTGTCCGTGTTGTGAGCTAGTCGTTTGGACATTTTTGCTCGAACCGCTCAGCCCCAGAGCGTTAGCAATTGGTAAGCGGCCATGATCGGTTGGATGCTCCGTCGACACTGGCGTCTTTTGGGAGACTTCGAAGTGCTCGTTTATTGTTATAGCTCGACGCGGTCTTGGTCGGCCGGGACGGCCAGATGCCTCTCGGGAGGTTCCGGTGTCGGAGTGCTCATTTAACGTCGTAGCTGGACGGTGCCTTGATCGGTCGGGACGCCAGATGCCTCTCGGGAGGTTTCGGTGTCCGAGTACTCGTTTAACGTCGTAGCTGGACGGTGCCTTGGTTGGCCAGGACGGCCAGATGCCTCTCGGGAGGTTCCGGTGTCCGAGTGCTCGTTTAACGTCATAGCTGGACAGGATCTTGGTCGGTCGGGATGGCCAGACACCTCTCGGGAGGTTCCGGTGTCCGAGTGCTCGTTTTACATCGTAGCTGGACGGTGCCTTGGTCGGTCAGGATGGCCAGATGCCTCTCGGGAGGTTCCGGTGTCCGAGTGCTCGTTTAACGTCGTAGCTGGACGGTGCCTTGGTTGGCCAGGACAGCCAGATGGCTCTCGGGAGGTTCCGGTGTCCGAGTGCTCATTTTACGTCGTAGCTGGACGGTGCTCGTTTTACGTCATAGCTGGACGGTGCTCGTTTTAAGTCGTAGCTGGACGGGACATTGGTCGGTCGGGACGGCCATATGCCTCTCGGGAGGTTCCGGTGTCCGAGTGCTCATTTTACGTCATAGCTGGACGGTGCTCATTTTACGTCGTAGCTGGACATTGCTCGTTTTACGTCGTAGCTGGACGGTGCTCGTTTTACGTCGTAGCTGGACGGTGCTCGTTTTACGTTGTAGCGACGGTGCTCATTTTACGTCGTAGCTGGACGGGACCTTGGTCGGTCCGGGGCGGCGGATGCCTCGGGAGGTTCCGGTGTCCGAGTGCTCGTTTTACGTCGTAGCTGGACAGTGCTCGTTTTACGTCGTAGCTGGACGTTGCTCGTTTTACGTCGTAGCTGGACGGGACCTTGGTCGGTTGGGATGGCCAGATGCCTCTCGGGAGGTTCCGGTGTCCGAGTGCTCGTTTTACATCGTAGCTGGACGGTACCTTGGTCGGTCGAGACGGCCAGATGCCTCTCTGGAGGTTCCGGTGTCCGAGTGCTCGTTTTACATCGTAGCTTGACGGTGCTCGTTTTACATCGTAGCTGGACGAGACCTTAGTCGGTCGGGACGGCCAGATGCCTCTCGGGAGGTTCCGGTGTCCGAGTGCTCGTTTTACGTCGTAGCTGGACGGTGTTTGTTTTACGTCGTAGCTGGACATTGCTCGTTTTACGTCGTAGCTGGACGTGGGGCATCCATCCCGAGTCCTCGTCAGGCGAGGGTAGCTGCGAGAGGAGAGGCCGCCGTCTATCCCACGCGTACACGCCCCGTCCGCAGGTGTGGGACCTGGAGGGGGTGAGCAACGCGCACTTACCAGCGTTGGTTTGAATGCCGTGCTCATGGAGCTAATAACGGGTGGTCCGAGTGGGTCCTGGGAGGTCCCTCCCAATGGGGACCCTTCCGAGCGGATGGTCCCAGAGTAGGGTGTCCTGGCCCGCTGCGGGACGACCCATAAAAAACCTTTCTTTACTCGATCCCGTATCGGACTCTGGGTCGTCCGCCGTGACCCAGAGCACAGCTGGCTGTCGCCCATCGATGGGCTCCCGGGAGAGTGTGAAGTATGGTCTCGGACACGTTTAGGCGACGGGCCATCACCACCAACCGAGGCCCACTGGGGGCTCGCCTCGCACTCGCCCCTTGCTCAAATTTTGCTAGGGCGACCTTATGCCCATTTGGTGGGACTGGCCTTCGGAACCCATAGCTTTCGGCTGGGCCCCCGGCGTGAGCTATCGAGCTCTTGCCGTTCTGGGGCCGCAGCGGCCCAGCGGGCCTCTCGCACGCGCCCCGGGGCAGCTGTCCTAGCCTAAAGGCGGAGACCGAGAGGTCTCAGGACACGCAGCCCGAGGCGGTGTCTTTGCGGTTTCCACGATCCTATCGGGATTAAATGCAGAGAGGAATTGGAAACTGGGCGTTACCAGGTGCCTAGCGCGGCAGACGAGGGCGCGTGCGACGCTTCACACGAGGAGGTGTCTGTTCGGCCGGTGCCCGCTCGGCTAGGCGCCCGCCCGACTCCTATAAATAGGGTGCGGGGGCATTCATGCAAGCCTCTTGCCTTTGCTTTCCCCATCTTCCCGCGCTTGCCTGAGACAAGAAAAAAGACCACGAGAGCCAGAGGAGAGAGAACCTTCAACTTCCCCCTTTCTCACCTTCTCACCACTCTTTCGAAGATGTCGTGGCCAGCGTGCTCCATCCAGACTAGCCGCGCGCTCGGGCTGGTGAAGAAGGGGTTCCGGCCCCCGCAGCCATCTCGGGCTGGAGGGTGCCGTCAGGGGCCGCCGCTCCCAAGCCGGGGGGACGGTGAGGTCGTCGTGCCCGCCTCGTTTTATGAGCGCTGGTTCGGGCTCCGCCGCACCCGCTCGCGCGCAGGACCCGCATCACCACGGCGCCGCCTTCATCACGCTATCGCGAGGCCTTCTCGGGATCGAGCCCCATTGGGCGCCAGGAGGCACTTCTTCCTAGGCCGAGGAAGGACAAGTCGCCGGACGATCGGGCGCCCATTGGCGGTGTGAAGTTCAATGCGCGGTAGGCTGCGGCAATGACTATATCGACGTGAAGCTGTCATCGTCCAACCGAGGGTGGCACTCCGAGTGGCTCTACGCCAAGAACTTGGGGGATAGCACCCCGGTCTTCACTAGCCGGCTCCCCGAGATGGGCCCCGAGTGGAGTTGGGGTGCCGAGCGAAAGGAAAGGAACCGGGTGGAGTTGATAACAGACTAGATTAAGGCCCAGAAGAAACAGGGCCTGACTGGCGACATTGTTGTGCGCGCATTCATGAAGATGCACGTGCAACCGCTTATGGATCGGCCGCTCCCTATGTTTAAGTTCGAGGGGCCATCCGATCTAGCGAGGATGATGGGGGAGGAACTCCCCCTGTCAGAGGTCAGGGCGCGGGTATCCACCGTCACAGGTGGAAGTGCGACGGAGGCGGTGGTCGGCCACCCCGAGCCGTTTTCGGCCCAGAACCCGCCAAACCTGGTAATTTGAATGTAGCTTTTTCCTCCTTTTTCTTGTTGCTTCCCTCCCAGCTTTCGGTGATCCGTCTGATTAAAGCCTACGTGTTCCCAGGGCTCACTGGGATGGTCTCCCGGGCATTGCTACCGGGGGAGAAGGAGCTTAGGGCGGAGGCCCACGCGAAGTCCGCGCAGATTGAAGCTGCGCGTAAAAAGTGCAAGGAGGAGAAGAGGAGGAAAAGGGAGAAGGAGCGCGCGGCAAGGGCTGCGCGTGGCGAAGACGCGTCTGAGACCACTGCTGCGGTGTCGACCTCCACCGATGCGCAGCCGGAAGTCGGACGACACCCATATCGCGGTATTTGACTCACGACCGGCGAGGCCCGAGCGGGGTCCGCTGGGGCGAGCGATGTACGCCGCGCGCCGTGCCTCACGCGGAGATGTCCCCGGTGGAGTCGTCCTCGGGAAAGCAGAGGGCCGACTTGCCCCCGTAAGGGGGACCGACGAAAAGGGCGCGGCTGCCGCGCGTCCGATCGGCGCAGTGAGTGTCCCCTTTTTTTACCTTGGTGATAGTAGGGTAGTCCGGGCAAATTATTGATTGCTTGTGGTGCGCAGTGTTTACTCAGGGGCAGTCGCGACTACGACCCCAGGCTTAGCACCGGCGCAACGGCCGAGGTCAATGGGGCCCGGATCGAGGAGACGCCGGTCGGTCTGACCGGGGTCAAAGCTCTGCGGGCGGCGGCGTCGGAGCTGCCGATGGAGCAGGCGATGGTCTCCGGGCCGGCGGTCGGGGCGGAGGGCGAAACGGCTCTGATCGTCCCTGGCGGCGTGGGTGGCGGAGCTTGAGACCCTCTTGGCGGGCGAGCGATGCCAAGGACGCTGCTGTGGCCGCAGAGGCGACCGCGCGATTGGAGGCGACCCGCCTTCAGGGTGAGCTGGACCAGGCTCAGAGGGGCACCGAGCTGGCGCGGGGCGAGCGCGACGCCGCCCAGAGGGAACTGGCTAAGGCCTCGGCAGATCTTGGTGATATGACGAGCTCTGCAGCTGGTAAGAGCCTTGATTCTTCAATCGTCTTTCTGATTGCGATTAGCGGGACACACTTTCTGACACTACCCCGATCTGCAGAGTTGCAGAAAAATCTTGGTAGCGCCACAGAGGCGCAGAAAAAGGCTCTGGAGGACCGTGACACGGCGGTCACGGCGCGGGATACGGCGTCGGCGGCACTGAGGAGGCTGAGGAGGCCGGTCCGAGCTGGCCGTGGAGCTGGAGGCCCTTCGTGAGGTCGGCCGGGATATCTGCAACCGGGTGCTTGGAGCCGTGTCTGGCCCGAGTGCGCTCGCCGCCGTGTTGGCCCTAGTGCCGGGGCACGTCGAGAGCGCGGTGATCGAGGGCGCCGCACTTGGAGCCTCCTCGGCACTGGTCAACACCGTTTTGCACTATGACGGTATTGACCTCGCGGTGGTGAGCAGCGGTGTCACCGGGAACCGGACGGACGATGAGATCGACAGGCTCGAGCTTCAAATCGAGCCATATGCTCGGGAGATCGCCACCGCATCTCGCCGCAGAGTGCCCTCCATAAGGAATAGGGAGAAGTTAGATATATCCCCCCTCTTATTGTAAAAGACTATTGTATGCAAATAATCTTAAAGCTTTAACGAGTTCCGGTCTATCTCTTGCCCTTTTATGCTGTGGTGAGCACTTGATCGATCATAGCTTTAAGGACCGCGGGGGTCGCTTATGCGTAGGTCGGATCATTTGCTGGGGAACGGTGAAGAGGGCAGGAACTTTGGCTGCACGGCACTCACACACTGGTGAGGGATAGGGGTGTTCCCGACTGACCAAAGGTCGCTCCGCTCGGGCACTTCCTTCTTCCGCAAAGTGCTACTTCGCAACCATAGCCGCTGGGGCGTAGGCCGTAGAACTTGGGTCGAGAGGGTTACCACCGAAGGACTTCCGTGGCTGGTCGGTCACCGACTGTGGAGTGCGTGAGTTGGTCAGGCTTGCACGGAAAGGAGTGTTCCCGATCGACCAAAGGTCGCCCGCCGCACTTCTTCTTCCGCTGGCGCTACTGCAACCATAGCCGCTGGGGCGTAGGCCGTAGCACTTGGGTCGAGAGGGTTACAGCTCGGGAAGGACCCCGTGGCTGGTCGGGTCACCGGCCCGCGTGAGTGTGCTTGACGAAAAGCAACCTGCACGAGGGTGCCAACGGGCAGCCCCCGAGTGTCGCGCGGCGACCGGGTGCTTAGAAAGAAGGTAAAGGACGGTGCAAGGGACAAGAAAAAAGCTCAGGGATAGAGTCACCTTAACTTTTCTATGTTCCACGCGTTGGGAAGGACGTGGCCATCCGCGTCCTTGAGTCGGAAGGTGCCGGGCTGGAGAACCTCCACGACGGTGAAGGGGCCTTCCTGTGGCGGCGAGCTTGTGCTCGCTTTACCGGATCGACCCAACCGCAGACCAGGTTGCCAATCATCGGCGACCGCCCTCGATCCTGGCGGCTGTGATAGCGTCGCAGAGCTTGCTGATACCTGGCCGATCGTAGAATGGCCACATCTCGCGCCTCGCCGAGCTGGTCGATGGCGTCTTGTTGCGAGGCAAGCCCTCGAGCCTCGTCGAAGGCTTGTAATCTTGGGGCGCCATACTCTAGGTCGGTTGGCAAGACAGCTTCGGCACCGAACACCATGAAGAACGGTGTAAACCCGGTCGCCCGAGTTGGCGTGGTCCGTAGGCTCCAGAGGACGGAGGGTAGCTCGGCCACCCATCGCCCCGTGAATTGCTTCAGTCGACTGAAGATCTGCGGTTTGAGCCCTTGGAGGATCATGCCGTTCGCGCGTTCGACCTGGTCGTTAGTCCGCGGATGGGCGACAGCTGCCCAATCGACGCGGATGTTGAAGTCATCGCAGAACTCGAGGAATTCCTTCCCCGTGAACTGCATCCCGTTGTCGGTGATGATAGAGTTCGGGACTCCGAACCGAAAGACGATGTCGCGAAAGAAGGTGGCCGCCTGCACCGACGTGACGCTCACAACCGGCTTGGCCTCTATCCATTTGGTGAACTTGTCCACCGCGACAAGGAGGTGGGTAAAGCCCCCGGGCGCCTTCTTGAAGGGCCCGACCAGATCGAGTCCCGGTCGCGAATGGCCATGTGATGGGGATCGCTCAGCAAGGCCTAAGCCGGCGATGCGCTGCGCCGCGAAGAATTGGCATCCTTCACGGTCGCGTACAATGCGCTCGGCGTTGGACACGACGGTCGGCCAAGAGAAACCTTGCTCAAGGCCTTTCCTAATAGGACCGGGGCACAAAGATGGTGACCGCAGACACCGCCGTGGATATCGGCGGCGAAATGCTTCTTAGGTCGGCCAGATGCATCTACGAGGACTCGAGAGGTCCGCCCACCAGACGAAAGATTTCGCCGACGGCGAGGCGCCGCCCTCCGGGTTTGCTGGGAGCGATCCTTCGCCGAGCGGTCGATAAAGGGCTTCCTTCAGTCGGATTTGGTTGTTAGTACATCGCGGCCCGACCCGACCAGATCTACGCCCGACCGCCCGGCGATCGGAGTAGTCGCGCCCGGCGGGTCGAAAGGTCGCCTGGCCTCTGGGTCCGTCTGGACGGAAGGCCGCGGAAGATCGCAGACGAAGATCCTGTGGATCGCCTCCGCTAGACGCGATTGGCTAGGTAATCGCCTCACCGCTGAAGGCTCAGAGCTATGGTGGAGCTCAAAACCCTTGAACCGCTTCCTCGAGCTTGCGACTTCTCAACAAAGACGCTGCCATGCGGCGCCTCTGGCCCGCAGCCTTCATGACCTGGTCAACGACAAGCTTGGAGTCCCCGTGGACGAGTCGGGCGAACACCGAGGTCCGCAGCGATCCAAGACCGCTGACGAGCCTCGTGCTCGCGATGTTGTTGGTCGCGCCAAGAGCACCGATGGCGCATCGAGTCCTGCTCCTGCCGGAAACGATGATTTACTCCCGCGCTCGCGCCGTTCTTGGTATAGGACCCATCGAAGTACATCGTCCAGTACTCGGGGTCTTCGAGCGCCGGTGGTGCCTGGGCTTCGGTCCACTCGGCGATGAAGTCGGCCAGGGCCTGCGATTTAATCACCGTTCGAGGAACGTATGATATGCCGTGACCGCTGAGCTCGAGTGCCCACTTGGCTATCCTTCCTGAAGCGTCGCGGTTGTGGACGAACTCGCCGAGTGGCGATGTGGTCACCACGGTGATGGGGTGCTGGTCGAAGTAATGGACTAGCTTTCTCTTCGCGATGAGCACCGCGAGAGCGCCGCACCTCTGGTACCGAGCCTTGACCTCGGAAGCACCTCGATGAAGTAGACTGGTCGTTGTACCTTGAGCTCACGGCCTTCTTTCGCTCGCTCCACCACGCAGGGCCGACCGACGACTTGGGTTGTGGCGGCAAGAGGAGAAGCGATTCGCCTCGTGCCGGGCAACCAGATCGGGTGAGGATCGAAGGCCTTCAAGCGAGCGAGGGCCTCCGAGCCTCCCGGTTCACCGGCGGTCGGATTTCTTGAGCGTACCAGAGCGGCATCCCGCGCCACCGAGGTGAGACACGAACGCGCTCAAGGTCGCAAGGCATCCGGTTAGCCTCCGATTCCTCTCGTGTTGCCAACCGCCCATCCTTCGATCGTGAAATCTTCTCCTGATTGGCCTCGATGCCACGCTCGGAGACGATGAAACCGAGGAGCTTTCCCTTGGGGACCCCGAAGACGCGCTTCTCGGGGTTGAGCTTTATGCGAAACCGCCGGAGGTTCGTGAAAGTCTCTCCTAGGTCGGTGATGAGGTTGTCGGTCTTCCTGGTCTTCACGACGATGTCGTCGACATACGCCTCAATGTTACGGCCGATCTGGTCGTTGAAACACGTTTGCATACATCGCTGGTATGTAGCGCCCGCGTTTTTAGACCGAAAGGCATTGTTATGTAACAGAACGAAGTGATGAAGGAAGTCGCGAGTTGGTCGGACTCCTTCAGCACTATCTGGTGGTAGCCCGAATAGGCATCCAGAATGGAAAGGGACTCGCACCCCGCGGTGGAGTCGATGACTTGCTCGATGCGGGGCAAGGGGAACAGGTCCTTGGGACACGTTTTGTTCAAACTTGTGTAGTCAACACACATTCTCCATTGCCCATTCTTCTCTTTTACAAGTACTGGGTTGGCTAGCCACTCGAGGTGGCGCACCTCTTTTACAAACCCTGCAGCCAAAAGCATGGCAATCTCCTCCCCTATGATCATGCGCTTCTCTTCGTCGAAGCGGCGCAGGTGTTGGGCGACCGGCTTTGAGCCTGGTCGGATGCTCAAGGAGTGCTCGACGACCTCCCTTGGGATTCCTGGCATGTCGGAGGACTTCCATGCAAAGACGTCGTTGTTGGCATGGAGGAAGTCGACGAGCGCGCTTCCTATTTGGCGGGGAGCATGGCTCCGACCCGCACGGTCTTGGTCAGATCCCCGGGATCGACCGCAACCTTCTTCGTGTCCTCCGCGGACTTGAAGGATCCTGCCCCCGACTTGCTAGACTCAGGGGCGGACTCGGAGGCTTCCCTTCGGAGGTTGGCAAGCTCGGCGGACGTGATGACCGCCGATGCTAGCTCGTAACTGCTCCGCTCACAGTTGTAAGCAAGCTGGAAAGATGAGGCCACGGTGATGACTCCTCGTGGCCCAGGCATCTTCAGCTTGAGATAGGTGTAACCGGGGCCGACCATGAACTTGGCATAGCATGCCTCCCGAGATGGCGTGGTAGGATCCGGAAATCCACGACCTCAAAGGTGAGGTCTCTGCGGAAATTTTCTCGTCCTCAAAGGTGGCGGGCAGGTCGACTGCCGGCGGAGTGGGCTCGCTGTGGGGATGACGCCGTGAAAAGGCGCCTTGCTCGGTCTGAGACTCGAGCGGGGGACCCCCCATGGTGTCGAGCGTCTCAACATAAAGGATGTTGAGATCGCTGCCACCGTCCATTAGCACCTTTGTGAGGCGCTTCTTCCCCACGATGGGGTCGACCACAAGCGGGTATCTCCCTGGCTGCGGGACGTGGTCGGGGTGGTCAGTCCGATCGAATGTGATCGGAGACTCTGACCACCGAAGGTATTGGGGGACAGCTGGAGTCGCGGTATGGACCTCACGGTAGGCGAGCTTGAGCCGACGCTTGTCAGCGTAGCATGCCGGTCCATCGAAGATCATGAGGCAGCCGTCGGGTTCTGGGAACTCGTCGTCCGCCCTCTTCTCTTCGGGCCGTGGGGACGGGGCTGGCTTCTTTCCTTTGCCCCGCGGCGTCGTGGGGGTGCCGGAGAGGAAGCGTCTCAGGACCTTGCAGTCCCAGTATTTGTGCTTGACAGGGAATCCGTGGTGTGGGCACGGGCTGTCCATCAACTTTTCGAAGTGGTCGGGAACGACGGCGGTCGCGTCTGCGCTTGGCGAGCGGTCGGCGATCACGCGGCCACTTGGACCTCGCGGACCTGTTTCTCGTGCCGCTTCCGCTTGTCGGAGCAGTTGGAAGGGGACCCAGCTCGAGCACCGGGTTCTTGCTTAGTCTTGCCATCTTCGAAGATGGCCCCCACAGCCTCCTCGCCGGAGGCGTGGTTGGTGGCGATGTCTAGAAGCTCCTTGGTGGTTCTGGGCAGGTGCCGTAGATGAACGCCCCCACGACATCAGCGTTGGAGATGTCGGGGAGCTCGTTGCATTGACGGTAGAAGCGCCGGATGTAATCCCGGAGGGTTTCTCCCGGTTGCTGCTTGCAGCTCTTCAGGTCCCAGGAGTTCCCGGGGCGCTTATAAGTGCCCTGGAAGTTACCGACGAAGAGGCTCTTCAGGTCGCCCCAGTTCCTGATGATCTTTGCGGGAAATTACTCGAGCCAAGCTCGAGCCGAGTCCGCGAGGTAGATAGGGAGGTATTGGATGATGAAGAGATCATCCGTAGCTCCTCCCGCCCGGCACGCGAGCCGGTAGTCCTCCAGCCATACGCCAGGGTTCGTGGCCCCAGTGTACTTGGCGATGTTGGTTGGTGCCCTGAATCTGGCAGGGAAATCCGCATGGCGGATCCCCTGGCAAAAGGCCCGTGGTCCCGGACCATCGGGGCTTGGGCTGCGGTTGTGGTGGCGTCCGCTGTCCACAACACGCGAGTGGGCGGCTTCGTCCACCGCTTTTCTTCGCGCCTCGAGGGTGGCGCGGACATCATAGTCGTCGTCGAGGCGCTGGCGCACCGGGGCGCGCGAGGCCTGGGGCTGTTCGTGGAGCACCGCCGCCTTTGCCGGACCCAACCGGCTCCGAGCGACAGTGCGGGTCCGGCGACCAGAGGTGGCGCCCGAGTGGTGGGAGCAGGAGGCCTACATGTACTGCACGGCAGCACGCTCCACCAGCCCCCGAAGGTTCTGGTATGTTGCCTTAGCCTCCAGGTCGGCCGGATCAGGAAGGCCGCGAAGTAATATTGCGGCTGCGGCCATATTTTGACTTGCGTGGGGGAAGAATTGAGGGCCGTCAATTTCCTCCGCCAGCTTGTGGTGCACCTGACGTGCCCGCTCGCGCACTCCGCCAAGCACAAGCGGGGGCTCGGGCTCATCCTGCTCCAGGTTGGCCTGGAGCTGGTCGAGCTCGGCCCTTCAGTCCTCCAGCTCTTCGCGCTGCCGCTGAAGCTCGGCGCGGCGAGCTTGGACGCGTTCAGCGCGCTCGCGCTGGTATTCCTCTTCCTGTGCCTTAGTGCGCTGGAGGGGAGCCCCCGTAGCCGCGGGGGTTACGGTCAGGTTGACCGTGCCCGCCATGTTGCACTCGCGAGAGTGCCGCCTGCGGGTGGTGGGCTCCATGTCGGAGCTGGAGTTGTGGCTGGAAGAATCTTCCAGCAGCTCGTGGACAGAGGCCGGCATGTAGCCGGCCATTGCCACAAGTTGTGAGCCTGCGGGAGGTGACATGGTGATCTGTCCAGGCCCTCGGGCGCTGCTGCCAGAGGCGGCGAGGCGCCCCTTGGGCTCTGGCTTCGGGGCCTGTAGGGGGGCCCCAAGCCGGAGTTTGCCGAGGTCGCCGGAGATGGCGCTCAGGCTCCCAATGGGTGACTGGTCTCCGGAAGTGGTAGGGATGAGCACGAGCCCTCCCGCCGAAGTGGCGGCGAAGTCGAGGGAGCCGAAGCGGATCTGGCTCCTCGACGCAGACATGCCGTCGCGGGCGAAAAATGCCATCAAGGAGACAAGCGGGAATCCGGAGATGTCGATAAAGACGCGCAAAGGCCCCTACCGGCGCGCCAACTGTCGGCGTTTCGAGCACCGGTAAGTAAATTTTTAAGTCTAAGGGGCCACGCGTTCCCTCTCCCTGAATAGTTAGACTCGAAAGCCCAAGATGTATACTGGTTCGGGCCAAATGTCCCTACTCCAGTTTGTGTGGTGGTGTTGTATTGCCTTTAGTGCAGACGGCTGCACAGTGTTTACAAGCGAGAGCTGAGAGCCCTAGCACAAGAATGTTGATTGCCTGTTCGTGAGGACTTAGCGAGAAGAGCCGTCCTTGTTCTTGTTCGTGGTCGTGGTCGTGGTGCCCCCTCAGGGGCTCCTGCCCCCCTTTATATAGCAGGAAGGGGCAGGTTACATCGAGAATTGGGAGAGGGAAGGGCAAGGTGACCTATGCTAGGAGTTTCGGTCCTTCGTTCTGGCGACTGGTCACCATTCGCCTTGCCCACTCTTGGTCGGTAATCCCGTCGGGCAGGGCGGTTACCTGCCTCATCGGGAAACAGCGCACCTGCGTTCTGCGAGCCTGACGGGTGCTGACGTTGTTGTGTATGACTCTGGTACTGCCTTTGGAGGGAGTGTACCTTCGTACTGTGCGTGATTGGTTGATGGGACCGGAAGCTTGACTTCAGCAACCATTATACTATCTTGGGAAAGAGCTACCCACTCCCGTACGGTCACTTCGATCGATCCCGTCCGTGGGTCACGTGGCCAACAGCTAGCGGAGGCTGGACACGCGGCCCTTGGCGGAGGTTGCCTTAGCTTGGTCGGGGTCGGGGGATCCCAACCCACCGCGGGGGTCGGGAGCCCTACTTGGTCGGGGATGCTTGTCTTGATTGTTCGGGGATGGCGTCCTTCGTGGCCCCGTAGGTCCTTGGTCGGAAATGGGCCCGGGGCTACTTGTTAGGTCGGAGCTGGGCCTGTCGTGGCCTGCTTGTCATCATGGGCCGCTGGGGTACCCCTGGTATGAGTATTCGTCAGGTACTTATGCGAGACTTTAATCATAGAAGAAATTTTTATAGCCGTCTATTCACCCCCCTCTAGTCGGCATCCTCGATCTTACACTTTGGCGCTTTCCCAGGTAGGGTCATCCCTACCTCGGATCTCGAAGAACGGGTGCACCCTCTTCCGCAGAGGGGACACCCGAGCCCGCAGGTAATCCACGATCACGGCCTGACCGGTGAGGCCGCGCGTCACACAAATGTGGATGGTGGCGACGGCCTCTTGGTCGGCCGCCGAATCCTCAGGCTCCGGGGTCTCGCGCTTGCTGTCCATGGAGATGCCATTGTACGCAAGCCCGCTCCCCTCGCCCTTCTTCAAATAGAACCACTTTTCCGTCCACGGCCCGAGGGAATCCCGGGTCGGGACTTGAAGAAAGGTGCAAGGGAGCCCGATCCGCAGCCGAAAGTAAAGGCACCCAACGACGGGGTCCTTCGAGGTGCGGAACAAGGAATAAAAGTGAAAGAAAAGAGAGGGAGTAGGAAGGATCCCTAAGAATCCCTTGCAGAGATGAGAGAAGATGGAAAAAAGAAGAATGGAATTCGGAACCAGATTGACAAGCTCGATCTCACATTGCGCGAGAACGGCTGTCAAGAAGTCGCTCTCCGGGGTCCGCAGCCCGAAGAGTGTGTACTACTCCGTGCTCACGACCTCGTCCTCCTGGGGACGCGGCTCGACCTCCCCGGCCACTGGAAGCCGCCAGGTCGCTGGTTCCAAGAGTCCCAGCGCCTTGAGCTCCTTCATCCTCTCCGTAGTCAAGGTGCTTTTCCCAAACTTGGCCATGGCGCTCAGGGAGATCAAGGCGGTTCGGGGGAAGCAAGAGGCAACAAGCAGGAAGGCTAAGGCACAGCGCAAGAGTGGGGAATTTCTGAAGTATGCGGCTTCGAGCTTTTAAAGAGGCTCGATCTCTGACAGCTTGCATCAGTTTTTCCTCAAAAGGCGCGCTGGGGCTTTCGGGCAGGGAACATGAAGCGCCACAGTCGCGCCTCCTTGAATCTCCCCCGGAGACCCAAGGCGTCGTATCTCGTGTCCGCCGCCCTCCCTGTCAAAGCACGAAGTGTTACAGATAGCCTCCTAGAATCCCTCGTAGGTGACCAAGGCAGCAAAGCCCAGATGCCCCCAGGCATGATTTCCAATTCAACGCCGCAAAATCGAAAGCCCGAGCATTTCTGAGCGACCATGACAAGGGCCCTTGGGGGGTTCTAACGCGCGAGGTCGGGCTCGAGGGCTTTCGAGCTCGACCAAGGAGCCGATCCCTTCTAAAAGAACAATCAGACTCAAGAACATCCCGAGCTTTAGGGCCGTCCCTTGAGCCTCGGGGGCTTGCTGTCAGGGATCGGTACCCTCGCCACGTGTAAGCATCCCCCGGGACCTCGTGGTGGCTCTCTGTGGGCCCGGGGGCTCATCTCCGACCTGCATATCGACGAGCACAAGAACTGGCTATGACAAGAGAATCCGTCACGACAGGAGTACTGGATCATCAGACAGCATAACCTTTAGTTCAACAGATGGTTCAAGGACCAACAACCCAACACTAGAAGCTCTTCAGGTGATACGCTGACATGGTTGGTGTCAGGGATCGGTACCCTCGCCACATGTAAGCATCCCTCTGGGCCTCGTGGCAGCTCTCCACGGGCCCGGGGGCTCATCTCCGACCTGGGAGGTGCTCTCCCGATGCTCGGGCTCAGGACCAATGAGCTCAGGCACAGGCATAAGGGCAGGCACCATCCGCCTCGACCTCGACACCTCTACGCCCTTTAGAGAAAAAGACATATGTAACAATTTATTTATCTCGTGTAAAAACTCTTCCCTGCGTGGGAATCAGCGCTCTACCTGCCCCTGCGTGGGAACTAGGGTCTCAACAGCTCCCGTCAAGCTTTCAACGACTATTGACGCCTCTCGTCAGCCCTCGTCAACTCGCCATAGGTTCCTGACGTCAGCCTCGGGACCAAGCAGCAAGGCTCCCAGAGGGCTACAAAAGCAACGGATCGCTCCGGCCAAGAAAGAGGGAGAAGGAGGGAGGAACACAATAGCACAAGAACACGGGACAACACAGGACGAACACAACACGCGCCAAGAAAAACAACACAGTAGGGCGACGACGAGGAAAGGGATGCTCGAGCTCCAATCATAGCCAAGCTCCCGAGCGGGCCCTGGCTCGGGCCCTGTTTGTATTCTCTCGTAGAACCGCATATACACCTTTCGCCTCAGGGCAAGACTGAAGTAGAGCTATTACCCGAACTCGGGGGCTTGAACCAGTATAATCTCGTGTTCAATGCTTCTTCCCCAACGTACATCCCGCGACGCTAGGCGCCTCCGAACGAGCGCAACTTCGGGCCTCACTCCCGAACGATCTCCTTGCATCCCCCTTTCTGCGGTCGATGGTCACGATCGTCGACAGTTGGCAAAAGGGCCAGCATTTACAGTTGTAATATGGAAAGGATACGACTTAAATAGGTACACATTTTACACGAGGGATCAGGACATGAAGAGCACAAACCAGAACAGTGGTTTTTGCATTGATGCACTGAATACAGTTGGATCGACGAGGAGCTCTACTATGGGTTCATTGAGGAAATTTAGGAGCTCGACTACATACTCTTCAAGATCCCCTTATTTCGGTGCCGTTGGGTTAACCTACAGAACATGCAGGTTGACAACGACGGCGTCATAACTGTGGACCTCGAACATGTCGGATACCAACACGAACCATTTGTTCTCGCTAACCAAGTTGTTCAAGTCTTCTATGTAACTGACCCATCCAATAAGAAGCGGCATGTTGTTCTTTAGGGAAAAAGGAGGATTGTCGGAGTCGAGAACGTGGTAGATAAGGAAGAATACAATCAGTTTGACGAGTTGCCTCCTGTTGATACCGACGTCACGATCCAGGAAGACCAACCTGAGGAACCGAGCTACACACATGTTGATCATCTTGAAGGGCTAAGTTTTGTAAAAAAATAATTAATGAGATGTATGTATGTGTTATAATTAATGACACAAACTTAAATAAATATTGACAGCAAAAACAAATTAAACCAGCTCATCCCAGATGGTTCTGGGCTTAAATCGTCTGGGATGACTTATCCCAGACGATTTAAGCCCAGAACCGTAACAGTCTGGGATGCCCTTCGCCCGCGCTTAACCCCTTGCCCCTCACTTGCCATTTACTAAGTCCCACACAATCTTAGTTTGCAACTCTAGCGCTCTCACTCGGAGGCGCCCTCCTCCCTCCCTCGTGCCATCCCCCTCGGTGGTGCCCTCCTCCCTCTCCCGTGCCCTCCCCCTCAGCGGCGCCCTCCCTACTTGGCGGCGACTCCCGGTCGCGCCTTCTCCCCTCGGTGGTGCCCTCTCCCCTCAGCGGCGCCCTCCCCCGTCAATGGTGCCCTCCTCCCTCCCTCGTCGGTGGTGCCCTCCTCCCTCCCCCGTGCCCTCTCCCCTCGGCGGCACCCTCCCCACTTGGCGACGACTCCCAGCCACGCCCTTCCCCCTCGGTGGCGCCCTCTCCCCTCGGTGGCGCCCTCCCCATCTGTGGTGCCCTCCTCCCTCCCCTGTGCCCTCTGTTAGTTTTCTGAGAATTGCTCTCCGTTTTTTGTTGCCTTACTTGCTCGATGATGACAATGGGTATTGTGATGACTAGAACATTTATTTCCGTGAACTAGGCCTTGAACCATAAACTTAATTATATGCTGGAAAGTGTAGATTCATTCACTGATTAGAGTATATTTGTCTAATAGCTTGTTCTTGACTGTTATTACCTTTCTGCCAGCACTTCATTATATATACTAGCTTCTAGTTTAATCTTGATTGTGCTATCAGTCACAGCATTCTGGTTTTCTAATCCATATGCAGATTATTATATCAGAAGATGTGCTATTCGACTGTTTTAGTGTATATTAAGGGTAGTCTATTGTTGATTTAGTGCATATTAAGGTGGTAATTAGGGTTCACTGATAGTCTATTGTTGATTTAGTGCATATTAAGTTGGTAAGGGTTCAAAGCCTTAATCACTGAATTGATTTTTAGCGTATTCATGATTAAGGTTGAAGGTTTAAAATCTTCAACCAACCCCTATCTAAGAGCAATATAATACAATCTTCAGTTCAATTTGTGATAGAAGACATTATTCGTTGTATGAATGACAACTACATACATTTTATGCATCAGCTTGCCTTAACTTACTCTTAATTGAAATTTTCTTCTCTTAACTTACCTATTCTTAACCTTGCATCATACAAGATGATGTCCCATCAATCCTCGCCGCCGAATGGGTCTGATGACACGCCCAATGTAGGAGGAAATAGGCGCGGTCCAAGAGGGTTTAGTAAAAGGCCTCAGAGCCGATACACCATCACGGCGATCGATCCGCATGATGGGGCTCCTACCGCTCCTCCAAAGGTTGCGACAGCTTTCTGGACCATGTGCGGGATCGTTGGGTGTGAAAGGGTTCCCATCACCTATCCTTCATGGAAGACGCCGACAGATGACGAGCGCGATAACCTGGTGACAGAAATATTCGTGTCGTTCGAGCTTCCACAAGACGCCATGCCTGCACTGCGACGGTACGCGTTGCTAGTGGCGAGAAAGGCTTGGAAGAACTTCAAGAGCGTCCTCGTCACTAATTACATCAATAAGGAAATGACTCCATTCCAAAAGTACGGGTTCATCTCTACAGACGTTTGGGAACGATTTGTTGAGTTGAAGACGACGGAAGAGTTCGTGCTTCAAAGTTTGGCACACAAGATCATCCAGTCAAAAAACACCCACCCACACAGACTCGGGTCAACTAGGTACGTGGGCAAGATCACGCAATGGACGGGGGAGGACAACGAGGTAGTCCAGAAGGAGGTACACCGCCGTTTGCCTCCATTGTGGACCCGCATGCCCAAAACTGGGTAAGAGCGAGGTCACGTCCCACTTCTTCAGGCGACGTGTCCTTTGCAAACCCCGCTGATGAGGAAGTGGCCCAACGCTTAATATCGTTGAGCACAGAATCTTTCTAGGGCTCTTTCATTTCGGACAGAGAGAAAGACATACTCTCTAATGCCTTGGGAAACAAGGAGCACCCGGGTCGCACCCGAGGCCTAGGTGTTTTCGTTCTCTAGAAAATGGGATTCCCACATGACTCGAACACGTACCGAAGTAGGAAGAGAAGCAAAGCCGAGCATGAGGAACGGCTAGTAGCCTGATTGAGGAAAGGGTTGAGGAAAGGCTCAAAGCGTAGTTCGATAGTCAGCTACGAAGCCTTGAGGAAAGGATGGAGCAAAGGGTGGTTGCGGAGAGGTAGGCATGGAATGTGCAAGCAAAAGAAGCACATGCGCAGTTCAGCCCATCCAACTGTCGGAGCAGCTGCGCGTTCGCCCCTGAGACGGACGTGGATGAAGGCTGATTTCCTCTTACGACACCTTGGTAACATGTCTGCAATGCTCCTTAGATAGACTTTAATGTTTGACGTGTTAGCTAATTACTTTTGTACCCTTGTGTAGATGGCCACACCATGCAATCTACAAGTGAGGCTTGCTAACGGCTCTGTTCCCCTGCAGGTTGCTTGGGGATGTGCGTATGCATCCGGTGAAGGGGCGATTGTGCATGGTCATACTTTAGAGTCAGGCTACGCGAAAGTCCATGTCGACGGTGTACATGAAATTTGTAAAGCCATCACGCTGGAGATACCCCCAAACGATGAGATCATCACAATAGAGGATGACATCGGCACATTCATTCAGTGGCCCAAAAAGGACATCTCGTTTGACGCCCGCCCAGGAGCATCGAATCTACAAGCACTACCAGAACCACATGATGCACCGGAGCTACCAGCACTACCAGAGCCATATGATGCACCGAAGGAGCCCACCAAATCTACTACCGTGTGCCGTTAGGCACAAACTGTTACTGCAGTTCAGGCCCAGTCGTCTCCTATGAAGACGACATTTGGTACAAGGGGAGGTGGAAACAAGGGCAAATCGAAAGGGACCACGTCAGTCCGTAACTCTCAGTTTGCCCCATTGGTGCGGCAATTCAAGCTGGGGCAGTCATTTGTACCGGATGAGACCAAGGAGATGCTTACATTATCCTGCATTAGATTGCAAGATTGGTACATGCAACAAGCCAACAAGCTGGTGGCACAACAGACATCGAGTATCTCGGTGAGCTTCAACGAGGAGCATTTCTTACACCGGTTTTTAGATGGCATCTTCATGGTCAGCTTCTCCTACTTGTTCGATCTGTACAACCTCAAAGCGCTCAACGCCTCACTCATAAGATGCTAGATATTGTAAGTGCGTGCAATCACCATGTATATATACATGTCATATATATATATATATGATCCTTGATTTTGTATATGTAGATACATGACCATGGAAGCAGACGCTAGGAAACAATCGGTGGGTTTCGTCGACCCACACATGGTCTCCAAGCAAACCATGGACGAAAATATACGAGCCGTCCATAAGTACGTTGAAAAAGTAATGCTTGCTCGTTCAAACAAAAAAATCATACTTTTACCACACAACCTGGGGTAAGTGCTTCATCTAGATGCTACACTTGTTGATTTGGACTACATATTGCACCTCGAAGGTAGGTTCAGTGACTATGATGACATACCTATGTAGGTTTCATTGGGTTCTACTTGTAATAATACCGAGAGAGAACCAGGTCATTTACCTTTATTCCAAAAATGGTGGCACCCACGACTTGAAGCCTATCAAAGATTTACTCGACACGTCGTTCAGTGTCTACAAATATAGGGGAGGGAGACATAAGAAGGGCGGCCAGCGACTCTAAAGCATACTTACAACTTTCAAGTATCCGATAATCCTTACACTCCATAATAATACCTTAGGAACTAATTAGCCTATTATGTTTTGACAGTGCCACCAGCAGCCAAAGGGCACTGACCTATGCGGATTCTACGTTTGCCACAACATGGGACTCCTCGTTGGTTCACACAATACCAATGACATAGAGATTTATCAATCTTGCAACAATTGTCTCCACTTATCAATTTATATTGACGCAAGACTTTTAACTTCTCATCGATAGGCTTGGCAATGCGCTAAATCTGCATTGGAAAAGGCTAAATTGCTAAGTATTCGAGGACACCTTTATTCCTTCTTGCTGCTAGGTCTTACATCCAAATGGCAGATGCTACTCAGGGCTCAACTGATGAGTTGTAAATTTGTTACTTACCATGCATTCAGAATTAATTAATTTGTGAACCTTATGCTGTGAATTTAACATTTGTAGTTCTGAATCCAAATAATTAGTATATATGTGAGTTGATTTCTGAAATGGATGCGCTGTACATATGTTATAACGTGCGATCTGAGTTGATTTATGAAATGGATGTGTTGTATGTGGTGTAACATGTGGTTGGAGTTTATTTTTTAAAATATATGTCGTATTAATATGCTGCTGATGATGTGTACTACCTTTTGTTTCAAAGGGCATGGCTAGCAATTCCTGAGGCTAGCCAATAAATTAAAATTAGTAAAAAATACAAAATTAACATCATAGATGGTTTGAAGGAAGAACCGTCTGTGAAGCTCAACACAGACGGTTTGTTATGTAGTACCATCACAGACTGTTTCATTTCGGAACCGTCAGTGATGTTACTACATCACAAACGGTTCCTAATTGGAACTGTCTGTGATGAGGTCACCATCTCAAACGGTTCCATGTTGGAACCGTCTGTGATGATGGGATCTTCACAGACGGTTATTCCTTAGAACCGTCTGGGATGATAACCTCATCGTGATGATAGGATCTTCACAGACGGTTATTACTTAGAACCGTCTGGGATGATAACCTCATCACAGACGATTCCATTTTGAAACCGTCTGTGATGAGGTTTTTCACTGACACTTCGATACAGACGGCTCACAAAACTGTCTGGAATGTGATTTGTGAACCGTCTGTGATGACCTTTTCTGTAGTAGTGTTCGCTATAGCCGCCTTGGGAACTCCGGTTGCTTCCTTTCACGCAAAGAACTTCGGTTTTGATGTCGAGCCAAGATTGCTGTTCTCTTGCTTGCTACCAATGGAATCAGTCTGCACCTACTGCAGTCTAGAGACTCTTTTGCTAGGAGCACTGTTGCTTGCTTCACGTAGCGCCGCACGGGATGCGCTTGCCGCATGACCGCCAATCGTCGGGACCAGAGCACACTTCTCTGCTTGTTGCGCCATGCCGCCGAGCAGGTCGGATCTTCTGTGCTCTGATACCACTTATTGGAACAAAACGACAAAAACTTTGAGACAATTTTCTCTTTTATTACTTCTCGTTCTATTTTCTTCCAAAACTCAAGTTTACCTTTGTATTTATGCCCAATACCACAACCCTAAGAAACGGAATAGGATTCCACTTCTTTATCATAATCAGACTCCTTGCCCTAAACAGACTCTTGCCAAAACTCTTAATTGATTACCAGATTACTTCTAACAAGAATGTGAAGATGAAAGCCATAATGAAGTTGGTGCTTCCATAGGAAATAACATCAATATCGTCGACGAACTCCATGGTACTGCCCTGAAGGAGGAGCCTGGGAGGCTGCGCGGTGTCGTTGCAGATGAGATTGAAGTCAGGCTCGCGGAAGCAGCCGTAGCCGATGCCGAATGGGTAGTCAAAGGTCAGGTTGCGGCAGCTCTTCGGACAACCATGGAGCATAGCGGTGGAGGGACGAGTTCTATTTCCATCTTGGCTTATTACGATAACGGATGCTTCCACTGTTAGAATCCCAATGAACACAAGAAGGATAAGACAAAATAGTTCATCAAAGCGGCTCATCTCCAGACGCGGCCACGAGTGCTTAGCTTCAGAAACTTTGAGAAAAATTGAAGCTTGTGTTGTGGAAGTAACTGGAATTGGCAAAGTATAGCACAGGTGTATTGACGAAGGGTACCTTTCCTTGAGACACCGGTGACGGCCTTGCTTGTTTTATAAGTGTCTGCACATTGAAATGGACTGGTGCAAGACTGCAAAATGAGAACCGCAAAGATCCACATGCATAACTTTCCAAATGTTAGGGAAGACTTGTCTCTTGTTTACACCATTATGGCCATGACTTTGTTTTACCAGAATCTATAGTATCACTCTCGACCAATCATTGCCAGCCCCGGTAACCGACAGTGATGGCGTTTTAGAACCGACAGTGATATGCTGTTCTATAATAGTGACAGTTTGAAACAGTAGATTGGCATCAACCTTGTTATTACTTTAAAGATATATCTTTGTATTTATTGTTGAACTAATTTTTCTTTCTTTAATTTATTACTCCCTCTAGCAACAAATTGTTGTTGTTTTAGACATATGTGCAGTCGAACTTTCGAAACTTTGATTGTTAATATCTTTTTAAATATTTAAATTGGATACATGAAAAATCAATATGTAGATTTATCTCAAAAAGTAGTTTCATAATATTATAATTTTATAGGGTTTTACAAATATATTATAACAGAAATTAGTGGTCAAAACTGTGTTTTGGAGACTGTGTCGATGTTCAAAATGATAATTATTTATAACCAGAGGGAGTAGTTATATCCTGAAAAGCAGAGAATTTGAGATGCTAGTTGGACAAATAGGAAGAATTCTCACACACACACACATATATATATACATACATACATACATACATACCCTATATTAAAGATGGGGGATTTCCAGCTCCCTCAGCCATGCCACCTCATCATTTCGCGGAAAGGCCCTCTGGAGATTACGAAATTACGTTTGGGTCCTCCTACTGTTTTTCGAAGAAAAAAAAGTCATTTGAAAATTTTAAAATCGCATTTAGATCCCTCCAGAAATTCCAAAATATATACCCTATATTGAAGATGGAGGAGTTCCAGCTCCCTAGCCATGCCACCTCATCGTTTCGCGGAAAGGCCCTCTGGAGATTGCGAAATTACGTTTGGGTCCTCCTACTGGCTTTTTGCAAAAAAAAAGTCCTTCGAAAATTTTGAATACCCTATATTAAAGATGGGGAGTTCCAGCTCCCCAAACCATGCCACCTCATCGTTTCGGGGAAAGGCCCTCTAGAGATTGCGAAATTACGTTTGGGTCCTCCTACTGGTATTTTTCAAAAAAAAGTCCTTCAAAAATTTTGAAATTGCGTTTAGATCCCTCCAAAAATTCACAGCCATGCCACCTCACCATTTCACGGAAAGGCCCTTTAGAGATTGCGAAATTACGTTTGGGTCCTCTACTGTTTTTTTTGCAAAAAGGCCCTTCAAAAATTTTGAAATTGCTTTTAGGTCCCTCTAGAAATTCCAAAAAATCCGTTCAATTTCTCCACCGGCTCTTTCGCAAAAGACCCCTTTGAAAATTCTGAAATATGTTTAGGCTTCCCGTTGCCTATTTTGCCAAAAAGAAAACGTAGTTCCGCAAGTCCGAGTCAAAAAGCTCTCGCAGTTTACGATAATTGTGTTCAGACCTGGAACACGCCCTTTTGCAAAAAAAAAAAGCTTCGAGGTTCCGAAAAATCACCCTCGCATGGCGTGGTGCCGGCCATACACCCCAACCATGCCACCTCATCGTTTCGGGGAAAGGCCCTCTAGAGATTGCGAAATTACGTTTGGGTCCTCCTATTGGTTTTTTTCAAAAAAAAAGTCCTTCGAAAATTTTGAAATTGCGTTTAGATCCCTCCAAAAATTCCAAAAATTCACAGCCATGCCACCTCACCATTTCACGGAAAGGTCCTCTAGAGATTACGAAATTACGTTTGGGTCCTCTACTGTTTTTGTTTTTGCAAAAAGGCCCTTCAAAATTTTGAAATTGCTTTTAGGTCCCTCCAGAAATTCCAAAAAATCCGTTCAAGTTCTCCACCGGCTCTTTCGCAAAAGACCCCTTTGAAAATTCTAAAATATGTTTAGGCTTCCCGTTGCCTATTTTGCCATAAAGAAAACGTGGTTCCGCAAGTTCGAGTCAAAAAGCTCTTGTAGTTTACGATAATTGTGTTCAGACCTGGACCTCGCCCTTTTGCACAAAAAAAGCTCCGAGGTTCCGAAAAATCACCCTCGCGTGGCGTGGTGCCGGCCATACACATATAGTATATATTACTTCTTATTAGAGTGGATGGAATCCCGCTAACCAGGCTTGTCCCACGTCAGCACTTTTTTCAAAAAAACAAAGCCCTCCAATTTTTCATAATCGCGTACAGGTAGGGATGTAATCGGCTCGGATTCGGTCGGATATCGCTCTTTTCATATCCTAAACCATATTTTTTGTCGGATTCGAAATCGGATTCGGATAGTACCGGATACAAATACGGCGCGGA
The DNA here is from genome assembly GCA_036346275.1 of Otatea glauca. Lineage (NCBI taxonomy): Eukaryota > Viridiplantae > Streptophyta > Magnoliopsida > Poales > Poaceae > Otatea > Otatea glauca. Next base: position 18,573,949 of record CM070717.1, on the reverse strand, counting down.
TAATATCGGTCACGGATTCGAATCGAATACGGAGCGGAATCGATACGGTATCGAATAATTTTTATCGGATAACACGCGAAAACAGATACCTCATAAAGCACACATATAGTAAGATTAACCAACCGTATGAGTTCAACATGCAAGAAAATTATCGCAGTTTAACAAGTCATTTTATTGGGCAATCCGACAAAGTTGCAAAAGTACACTAAACTTGAACGGTACACATATGACAAGTTTTGAAACATAGAATGATATGTAAATACTATTACGATAAGCCGATAACATGATCATAAGGTCCATAACTCCATGTTTTCATGAAAGGGATAATACGACAAGTCGATAATATTTGGATTACATTATACAGACATACATACAAAAAAACTCAAAAAACCCAATGAACTTTGGTTTCTCGCCTCGGTTAACCCTAGTGAGTAAAAAGAGATCTCGAATCCTGCACGTCCTCAATTATGATGTTCCATGATAAAAGATGATCTAGAAGTAATGCGATACACTACACGACCAATGGTCAAAATTCAGATATGAAGAACGCTTTTACATTGCAGTTTTCCAACAAAAATGAAGATCTGAAGAACACACGCATGTACAGTGCTCCAATAATTGAAGAACTAATGGGTGAAATATGATCCCTTGTACATTCATGGATCCAAAATCAAGAGGCAACGGTGCAACAATGTGGCATTGCAAAAATGCATGATTGCAAGCGAAAAAAGAACTTCAAAAGCAGGCACAGGAGCACCAAATCTACCAACTTCAGAGTCTCTGAAAAACAAAGCAGCATATAGCCATATACTCGTATACCCATCCTGGCCTCCAAGAGGTAGACCACCAGATCTCATCACATTATATACCCAAACCATCATCATTCATCAGTTCACCACTACTGCAAAAGTTACTACTACTACTATAAGTATTATTATCACGACACTAACACAAATAGGCAGCAGCAGCAGGTGCAGCAAGAACCGGACACAACGTCGTCGGTGCCGCCGCGGTAGTAGACGCACTAGACATCTGCAGCGGCGCGGTTGACGCCCTTGGCGAAGACGAGCACGTCGCCGCCGTCGATCACGACGGAGTCGTACGCGACTCGGCCGCTCCACCACAGATCAATAAAAGATTGATAAATCAAAATAATTAACTAGAGAAAAGATCAGCCAGAAGATATTGGAATATTCTCAGTATACAACAATCAGAAAAGCATTAGGCAATCACTTCAGAAGAAAGCTTAAATGCGTATCTGCACACTGCTAAAATTGAGAATTTAACTTTCTGAAGGAATTCAGATCTTGAAGTGATTAGTAATGATGCAACTGAACACTAGATTGGATCAATCTCTCTACAGATAGTGGTATTATACTGGACCAAGCAAATTCTGCATACACCAACACAAGCCAAGCCATGAGACTGGGGCATTTCAAGACTCGTTTTTCCTTGAAGGCATTAACATATCAAACTGTATTTCATAACTCAAAAACCCGGAATCACATGTTCATCATATATCAGATAATCATAAGCAAATAAGCTTACTACAAATCCGTAAAACCAGGACTAGATTTTGCCTTTCCAATTTATGAAGGAACGATGGAAATGAGTTGCAAAAGTAACTCCGAATTACACAACAATGTATCATTAAGTAGGTAGTTAGCATTAACGTAACTACGGAGTAGGCAAGTATTAGATAGCTAACTAGAATCGAAAGAACATATCCATCCATTCGATTCCTCGATTGGTTTGGTGTTAGTTACCTGGTCTGAGAATCGGGATCTGGTGGTGATAAGCCGAGCAGGTTCTGAGACCCAAGCTTCTAGTGAGGAACAATGTCCCGTACGTCGTCTTGGGTAATGCCAAAAAAGCCAGGGCTAGCTAGCTCTTGCCATTGACAATCGTTTGGTCATCACCGGAGACAAATCTAGGAGGTGACTGTCATCCTCCTCCTGATGGAGATGCGTGAGCATGTAATAGGTGCGCATCTCCTCCTTGTGCTCAGCATGTAGAACGACATCCAAGCATCTAAAGCATTTCACGCAAGAAAATTTAATTTTCCTCAGTGCTTCTGCACAAATCTCCTATCATCCTACGATGATTTCATAGAGTAGTGGTGGAGTACTGGTGCAGCGGAAGTAGCAACATACCTTGCTGCCAAGCGCTTGAAATCTGATGCTGCTGCTGCGACGGCGGCGGCGGAGGGGAATAGAATAGGGAGAGGAGGGCGGCCTTAGGGACGGCGATGTAGCGCTGGCGCCGTCGTTCCAGTCGTCCTCGTGGTGCTGGCCACCGTCCGTGGTGGCGACGTCGTCCGAGGGATTGGAGTCGGAGCGGAGGGAGAGATGTTACAACCCCACCATGCATCCAGCCGATGCGTGAGATTCCATTGCACAAAACAGAGAAAAGAGATCAGAGAAGAAGAAGCAGCAGCACAGCTTGGGAAAGGTTTAAAACCCCTCATGCAAACCTGGCAGTAGTGGGCGGAGGGCGGCAACTGCGAGACTCAGGCGGAGGGCGCCGACGGCCAGGAGGCGAGGCGGGCGGAGGGCGCCGAGAGGTTGGCAGCCTGGGCGGCGGCGCCGGGAGGTTGGATGCGGCGTGACTCGCGAGATTGGATTAGGGATTGCGACTTGCGAGAAGGGATGGCCGGGTGGGCTGAGGACCAGGTAAGGTTGGATGCGCATGCGGGACTGGAGTCAGACAGTCAGTTCGGAAGAATCGGATATCCGAAAAGATTTCTTCGGATAAATCCGAAAATATTATCGGAATATACCGATCCGACGGATAGTAATCTCCCGAATTCGAATCCGAATCCGAAAAAAAATATCCGAAACCGAATCCGAATCCGAAAATTATCCGAAAAAAATATCTGAATCCGATCCGAAGCTATCCGGTCGGTCGGTCGGACGGAAAATATCCGATCCGATTGCACCCCTACGTACAGGTCTCCGTTGGCAAGTATTCTTCATTTCCTGTGGGGGAAGCCCTCTTTCTTCATCCTTCTCCAAACACGAAGAATCGATTTACATATAATATTAACCACTGACATTGGTGCTTGGAATTTTGGGTTATGCATACATTTAGTATAACAAAATTATATAGTAACAAGATGCATATTTCACTGACTGATCAAGTACAAAAAATTAGTTCTTTTTAGAGGAGGTGCAAAAAACAATATAGTAGATACAAAGGAAAACAAAAGAAAAAAGGTCAATTCCAAATTATGCCTCTTTTCAGAGTAAATTATCTTTACGATGTTATTGGTCAGTCAACAATTTTTGATGTTTTCCTATACTTTCGCTTTTTCACAATGTTATTGACCTGATTTTTTTTTATCCTGTTGTTATTACTGTTTTTTATAAAATTTCTAGTCATTTCATTGTTTTTTAGACATACTCATTTCGTTGAAGGTAGCATGGAATCTCACAAGAAATGTTAGCATGAAAGAACAGACTAGTCGTGAACGAAAGACCACATCCCTTCCAAATTATGCCATTTTCGCCAGTACTTTTCTGAGCGTCCAGACCACACATTAGCAATGGACAACGGAGAGTCGAGGCATGTGTAGTTCATCACTTCAATAACCATCATTTCTACTTTTCATCTTCACAAGCTATAGCTAGGACCGGTTACAAAGACCAAGCACATCTGTTAGACAAAGTTGTATTTGTGTTGTATGTAAGTGCGTGTGTGTGTACGTTTTAGTTGGACTTGCATGTACGTGTTAGTTGGATAATGGACCCCTCGTACAATGAATAGCACAAGAGAAAAAAAGAAAAGCGCTGCTAGTCTTCCACCGTCAGTCTATATGTGTTCTTCTTCCACCGTGAGTCTGAGAGTGCATGTGTCTATTGAAATAACTAGGTATGTTTGCGCCGCGGCACGTCGCTCCGCGCAGACGCTTGACACTACACAAAGACAATTTTCTCACCGAAGAAAAAAACTATATTGAAAAAACAAATCAAAGAAGTTTCGAGGGACTTTTCGTAATGTACCGTGCCTAGATGAATCTCGTGAGGCACTCTGCTAAAAAAACAACCTGGTTCTAGAACTACCGAGGATGCCTACAAGGGGAAAAAATCTGTGGGAAAAGCGAATAAATTTTGCAAGTCTTTTGGGTTCGATCACTAAAAAAATGCATGTAGACTAAAAAACAATATGCGCTAAAAAGGGGGCGAACAAATTTTGGAAGTCTTTTGGGTTCGGTCACTAAAAAAATGCACGCAGACTAAAAAAAACTATATGTGCTAAAAGGGGGGAAAATCTTAGGTTCTAAGAGGCTTTATTAGGAGAAAATGCACCAATATATAATTAGAAACCAATCTTAAAATTTTTAGAGGCGCACAACTTTAAAAAAAATTGTGGTTTGGCGGCTAAAAACTGAACTTAGATGTAAAAAAATATATACGCTAAGAGGGGATAAGCTGCGGAATTATTTGGGGGCTGCTGGCCTAAAAAACGAATTGAAACGTAATTTTTGAGGACCCTTGCGCAGAAAGATCAGGATACTTTTCTCGAGTTGAAATTTTCCTAGCTAAAAGTTTTGCGAGCTGAAATTTTCTTGAAAATTTTCTAGAACTACCGACGATGCCTACAGGGGAAAAATCTGTGGGAAAAGCGAACAAATTTTGGAAGTCTTTCGGGTTTCGATCACTAAAAAAATGCACGTAGACTAAAATAACAATATACGCTAAAAGGGGGCGAACAAATTTTGGAAGTCTTTTGGGTTCGATCACTAAAAAACTGCACGCAGACTAAAAAAACAATATGTGCTAAAAGGGGAAAAAATATTAGGTTCTGGGAGGCTTTATTGGGAGAAAATGCACCAATATATAATTAGAAACAAATCTTAAAATTTTTAGAGGCGCACAACTTTAAAAAAAATTGTGGTTTGGCGGCTAAAAACTCAACCTAGATGTAAAAAAATATATACGCTATGAGGGGATAAGCTGCGGAATTATTTGGGGGCTGCTGGCCTAAAAAACGAATTGAAACGTAATTTTTGAGGACTCTTGTGCAGAAAGATCAGGATACTTTTCTCGAGTTGAAATTTTCCTAGCTAAAAGTTTCGCGAGCTGAAATTTTCTTTAAAATTTCGTACCGAAATTGTTTCACGAGTTGAATTTTCCTAGCTAAAAGTTTCGCGAGCTGAAATTCTCTTTAAAATTTCGTACCGAAATTGTTTCACGAGTTGAATTTCGCGGCTGCTTTTTTTTTTTGTCACAAACGTGACAATGAAGCAAAGAAACGACGGGCTGAACTTTGCACCTGAAATTTCTTTTGTCACAAACGTGACTCTCTGAGGAAGCAATGAACCGGCGGGAAACCCGAGCGCTCAGTGCCGCGGGAAAGGAAACAACGCACAGAAAAACGCGTGAGCCACGGAGGCGACGTGGACGAATGTGCAGCCAGCCGTACGAACGGCAGATCATTTTTCTGTTGAAGCGAGCGACGCGACGGGTGGGCAGACTGCCACGACGCTCGGGTGACGACGTGGCCACGCTGGGAAGCCGGAAAACCTCCCAGGCTTAAATACGGTAGTATGTGTTGAGTGCGCTCTTGATTTTCAACAACATCAACAAATGTGCATGGCATCCGAGTTACCTACAGGCTAGGGTTCAAGTTCAGTGTCGGGGGTTTCAGGATTTGATAAATCACAAGGAGTACTTTATGTTGCCCAGATTCCATGTTCCAAGATAGCTATGCTAATCAATTGTTTAGCAATTAAAAAAACGTGCACAACCCTGTAACTCTGTAAGTCTGTTACCATTGTATTAATTCCTTGTTTAGGTCGGTTACCATAGCATCTAAATATCACTATTTATGAGCTGATAGAGTGATATCCACGAAAATGAGCGGTCGTGGCTTTGTCGGAAAATCAAAACTATGGTTCATATAAAATTGGAACCAACCTGGCTCGATCACCAGATTGGCAGAAGCCGACTCCAAAACAACCCTTTTCATTTAAAAAAAATAAAATGTGACTTTGTCTCCTTGAATCGGCAGATCGAATTGGTCATATCTAGAACTGTCTAGGCAATTTACTCGGTGCAAAGCGCGGCAGAGATACAATATCTCACCGCTGAACGCGGTTCAACCAGGAATTGACTAGTTCCCAATTGTAACCGGAGACTCTAGTCAGTCTCCCTTTCAACCCCAAGTATTCAAAGTAAGAGAGGTGCTTCCATGCTTTTCTTTTTGACAGTTGCACAAATATTAAAGTATGAATGAATGGTAGATGGTGATTACTTACCCCTTCGCTTGTTTTAAGATTTGTGCAACTTGTATTAGAAGGAATGTATTGAAGCACTGCTCAGTAAGTAATTCCTGAACTCCAGCAGTATCCGAGATGACATCAGAAGGTTAATCGTAGGAAAAATTGGTTTGCTAGCACGAAGGATCACGACTTTTGGTTTATACTACCGGAACAAGCGGGTACAATTTAATATCATCGATGACTGCGCGCTAGTGCAGTTGGCAAGAGACGCGAGCTGCGCGCCCGCCTACCCGCGTTCGAGTCCCTCGGTGCGCGCTCAAGGAGAGCCGGCTGCAAGCGTTGTGTTGAGTGCGTGTGCGCTTGTAGTCCGATTGTTCTTCTTCTTCTATAATGAATACCAGTATTCCTTTTATTTTTAAAAAAACCAATTTAATAACATCAAAAGAATGTGTTGTTCTGGTTTTTGCCATTCCGTCCACTCCCGTTAGCAATTTTTAGGTTTTTCCTTTTTTTTTATCGGCTGAACCCACGAGGAGTAATGACACAAGTGTCCTTGCTAGCTAGATTGGATCAATTGACACTACTACAGAATAGTACAACACTATCACTTTATCTGGATCGGTTCCTAACTTTTTAGGAAAAACCGATTGTGATAGATGATTGTGAAGAGGCTGTTAATAATAATAACAATTGGTTCTCATATTAGAACCGATTGTGATGTGCCAAACATAAAAACCGATTGTGATGTGCAAATATACACAATGGGTTCCCACCTAAGAACCTATTGTGATGTCCATGCACGTCACAATCAATTCTAGGCACATCACAATCGATTCTTAGGTAGGAATCGATTGTGATGTGCCCAATTCTATATCACAATCAGTTCTAACATAAGAACTAATTGTGATGTGACTTGTTAAGTTATTTATATCATCGGGCTGAACTCTTCTCTATTGTTGTTCTGGAGACAAAAAATCGCCACCGCCCCAAAAACACCACATACTCTGGTTGAAAGCAATATTTGGGTGAGAAATTATGAAATCCTCGAGGTTGGGTGTCTAGAGGGTAAAGTTGAAGGCTTAGCTTGAGGAGATTTTCCCTCAATCTTTCCTTATTTGTGGTTTTCTTCAAAAGGTAATCATTCTTTCAAACCCCTTCAATTTTGCACTAGGTAATTCGATATGTCACAAAGAGAGTTTAGGTTGCACTGGAATTTTATGTAGCCTATCAGATTTCACACCCTTTATTTGACAAACACACATTCATTTATCTTTGTAGTACTCTCGTGTTACTCTGGAATTATTGTTAATGTAATATGAGGAATTAATGTTAGATAAAGAAAAGAGTAAAAAGTTTATAACAAAAAAATAAACAAAAATTTATTTAAATATATAAAATTATTCAAAAATTAATTTTAGAAATTAAAAGTCAGACCAAGATATTTAGGGAAGTTACAAGTCACACATAAGCAATTAAGAGTGCAATTAATGAACTCTTGACTAGCAACAGTGAAATTCTCAGATTTAAATCAAAATAATACTGCATTAATTTGAACTAAATTTTTTATATTATCTTCATTCTGGATCATCCTATGAACAGTAAAAATATCAGGAAATAATAATTGTATTTTTTAATTTTAAAAATTCGAAAACTGAAAGGCTGAAAATCTGGAAATATCAATGACAGAATTTTAGTAAATAAAATATATAGAATTTGAAGTTGACAATTTTACAGAATACTAATATGGACATAAGGAACCTCCACAAAACTTTTCACAAATATTTCATAAGTTATGAACTCCCAGATAAATTAAATACAGAAAACTAAAATCTATGCACAGTGCACTGTTAGAATTTTTATAAACTATAGATGCAAGATATAATTCTGAAAATTTAACGGTACCTTCAACCCTATCTTTTGTACATGCCATAAATTACTCATTAAATTACCACCATTATTGCTAACTGAACCATTGATCTCGGGGTTCCGTTTACTCAAGACATCGCCAAAATTTCCACCGAACTCTGCCAAACCGAAACCACCTATGGCATCTTTGTGATCTCGGGGTTCCATTTTGGTCTTCGCTTCTTCCTTCCCACGCTTGTGTAGGAGCCAGCCGAAACCACCAGAGGAGCCCTCCATGGCACCATACCCTTGTTGTGTGGGATTGCTCTTTGTTTTCTTCATTTCCTGTATTCATTTCCTTCACTAATGACTCACTAGTGCCTTTTAATTTCATGTCATATGAGACCAGCCCCGGACAAGCCTTCGGCCATGATTGCCATGGCGCCTGTCTGTGCTTCCTCTATTCGTCCTGTCCAATGGTCACAATCCAAGGTAATTGGAGTTAGTAATTTTAATTAGTCATCTTGGTTATATGGCAGAACTTGATTAAGGTAGGTAGTAAAAATCTAATATGCTAGTAAGGTTATCGATGTCTATATGTTGGAAGATAGCAACTCAAGGTTCCAGCAACTAACAATTATAAGTTCTGTAAACTACGCATGTATAGAGTAAACTAGTAGTAGTGGTATACATGTATGCATATTTAGGAGCGACCATAGAACTAATTTACCTTACAACAACAGAATGTTTAAGAAGTGATCTTTATTTGGAATAAGCCTTATAAATGGAGTATAACCCAAATGAGAAAGATGTATATAAAATACATATATGTGCATATATAATAACTAACAGTAGCATAGATGTGCATGACCATGAGATTGATTTAGTTCTGCTGAAACATTTTGAAGACAGTAACAAAATATTGCATTTGCATAAACTGGATCATAAGCCTTATCCACATGAGAAAAATATATATGTGTCTATATCTCAAAAAGTAAAATCATGTTCATGAAAAACCAGATCTTATACAATCAGAGTATATGGTGCAATAAGGTCAATAAGATGAGTTATAGCTTATGCTTGAGTCTCTTTGCTGAAACATGTGTTCATATAGTATATGCACGGTTGAAAATTTGAAATGGATAGACCTCACAAAATGAAGTACCAGTCTAGGTAGTGCTAATATCAACATATACTTTTAGATGAGCTCATGATAATTGGCAAAAAGAACTAGTCTAGATTGCTTGCATAATAGACTTCGTCCTTCATGTGTATATAAAACATTTCGGCTAAAAGCAAAATAATGTTAATGCTCTTGACTTGTTGTCGAGATATGTATTTGGAGAATAGCGGGGAGATGCTGCCTAAATTTTCTCTGGAGTTATATAACAACTTAGGAATTTGCCCGAACCATATTTCCTCGAATGGGATTAGAACTTAACTAATTAGAGATTACGAGTCATCGTTGGTATATAGTTAGTTGGTGAACAGATAGACGTTTCTTTAAGATCATTCAATTCGTCAACTTTGTTAATGCTCGTACCCTTATTTTGTTTCATTGAAGTCAAAAGATTTGCAATCTACTGCATTAGGTAATTCGATATCATTGTTGATGTTTTAAATGTATGACTCCTAACTAGGGAATTGAAAGCTCTTAACTAGGGAAGAAGGTATTAGGAGTAAAATTATATATCTTAGAACCCGTTCTCTATTTTGCAAAGGTAATGAAATGATGTCTCAATATTTGAAATAGCTAGCTAGTTGTCGCTCCAGTTTTTTCTTCATTTATTATGCGTAGTTTAATTGTAGATGAAACATGAAGAATAGATGTATCAGAAAAGTTGTGTGAGTACTAAATTTCAGAGGGGTGTTAAGTAGTTCAAAAAAATTGCAGAAGAAGACATGACAAAGAGTGGTGTAAACTTCATATATTATCCTTGCTTTGATTGCACCAATCTCAGGAGATTTAACAACTCAACTCAAATTGAAGACCACTTGATTCGACGTGGCTTCGTGAGGAATTACACGTGTTGGATCCATCATGGGGAGGCAAGTAGTACCCGTCCGATATGCAACGAAGATAAGCTGGAACCCAATAACGAGTTACAGCGTGATATGTTTGATGAGAACAATTTAGAGCAAATGTTGTGGGATGTGGAGGGAAATTACATGGAAAGAGAGTTCGAAAAGCTTAAAAGCTTGATGAAAGACAATGCCAAACCGTTGTTCTCGGGTTGCAAAGCGTAATACACCAAGTCGGGTTCGGTCCTTGCATTGTTTGAACTGAAGGCAAAATACCGTTGGACAAATACAAGTTTCAATACATTTTTAGTTCTTCTATCGGATATGCTTCAAGAGGGAAACGAGTTGCCAACAAGCATTTATGAAGCGAAAAAACTACTATGTCCCATAGGAATAAAATTGAAAGGATACATGCATGCCCGAATGATTGCATTTTGTACTGTAATGCGTATAAAGAACTGCATGTTTGTCTAGTTTGTCGTGTACCCCAGTACAAACAAAAGGTGAAGCTTAATGACAAGAAGCGTAAGAGCCGGGGCAACGACATTGAAGAGGTTATTAAAAGGGCACCGACCAAGGTATTGTGGTACTTACCTATTATTTCCTGTTTGGAGCGGTTGTTTTCAAATCCCAAAGAGGTAAAATTGTTGCGTTGGTATTATGAATCTCGAAAGGAAGATGGCAAGCTGAGACATCTTACTGATTCGGCTCAATAGAGAAACATTGATTGGAAACATAAGGAGTTTCGTGCCAAGATGAGGAACATAAGATTTGGATTGAGTACCGATGGAATAAATCCATTTGGTAACATGAGCAGCCGTCACAGCACTTGACCAGTTCTATTATGTATCTACAATCTCCCTCCTTGGTTGTGTATGCAACGAAAGTATATCATGATGTCATTGCTAATCTCGGGGCCCAAACAGCCAGGAAATGATATTGATGTGTAACTTGCACCATTGAACGAGGATTTGGTAAAATTGTGGAACTAGGGGGTCGCGGTATGGAATGATACAAAAGAGAGAACTTCACACTACGGGCTATGATATTTTGCACCATAAATGATTTTCCAACCCTTGGTAATTTGGTGGGGTACAGTACGAAGGGAGCCAAAGCGTGTCCTCTTTGTGAAGAAGAGACTGGGAGCTTATGGCTACCAAATTCTAAGAAAACTATGTACATGGGTCACCGTAGATTTCTACCTCAAAGTCATCGATACCGTGAGGTTATGATAACCCTTTAGGGAAGGGATACATGAGGGTGCAGGTGTACTATATCCATGAATACTTTCTATCTCATGTGTTGGAGTTCCCCCCGAATGAAGATATCACGACTCTTGGGCAAGCACAGATATCGTTCATCAAGTGGCCCACGACAGGTATCGTACTACCGAAGGTAAAAATCTCCCGCATCTTCTCGATCATTCTAGTAATGCAACATGATACATATGCATGTGCTTCGTAGATTCCTATCATACCTGCGCCTGCTCCTGCTCTCACCTCCATGATGAGTCCTACACAGAGTTTAGAGCTAGTGCGCAAAATGACTAGTACGATAGCCAAAGAACCATAGGAGGCCTCGGAGACTTCTTCTGTCAAGAAGGCAAAGTTGACAGAGGCCACAACGCCCTTTGAAATACATAGAAAGCCTCTTATCCAGAAAGAAAAGTTGGCAGAGGCCATAGAGCCTCCTCAAGATTTCAAAGGATGTGTACATAGAAAGCCCCTTTTGCCTAGCAATGAATGAGGCCGAGCGCCATATCGATTTCAATGTGAGGTATAGAGGGGGACATTTTCACCGCGAGGAACATGGCACATTCCTAGTCAGTTTTGAGAATATCTTCCGTTTGTACAAACTGATAGCCATCAATATTTCTACCGTACGATCCTGGATGCTGTGAGTATCGCACCATACAACATGAGTCTATGATTGTTATAGGATTTTGTATTATATTTTTTAACATTTGACACGAGTTGCAGGATAATGAGGCAGCGAGCCAGGACGGGTAAACACACAGTTGGGTTCGTTAACCCCGAGATGTTGTCTGCGACCATGGCTAGGCTTCAATCAGAGTTCCTTGCCAACTGCATCAAGCAGGCACTGCAGGCTGAGGCGAAAAACAACTTCATTCTATTCCTGTACCACGATGAGTAAGTACTACTTTACCCTTCAATTACTTGTACGCACTTAAATCGTATATAAACTTATTTTCTTTCACTGCATCCTATTTAATATGCAACCATTGGGTTCTACTCGTGCTCGCTCCGAGTGAAAACAAAGTCTACATTTTTAACTTGCTCGAGAAGAGGCTGTTGGCCTACGCGATCAAGCCTATTTTGCAGAAGTAAGTACATTCCTCTAACATAACACTTTCCGTATTTAACTACGTTCATTTTTTTTGCCTCAATGGCATCTCTCCAATGTATGTAGTGCTTTCTTGTCTTAGGTCGCTGAAGGAGGGTGACACGATGACAAATGAGGCGACCAGCTAAAGTGGAAGCACTTTAAAGTACAAGCGCCTAGTATAGGATTAATTTTTTCTGACATCTATTCTTCATCTATTAATTTGATTTTCTTTGTTCACAGTGTCATCAACAAGGCAGCGACGACCTGTGTGGCTTTTACGTCATGCATCACATGCTGATCGTGGTCGGCGACGCACACCTTTTTCCTAAGGAATATGTACATGTATAATACATGCAGGCTTTTACATACAAAATTTAAAACTTAAATTAGTGCACCCATTTATATTTTGTAAAAGATAGATATCCCCTCAAGAGCTTACAAACCAAATATCTCAACAAATTATGAGACCACTTATGCCAGTGGTACTGGACAGAAGTTATAGCAGCGGACTGTAGGTTTAGAGACCCGATAGGCTCGTACTAGTCCATATGTAAACAATATTACATCATATGAATGTGATATGTGTACTGACTATTAAGCATGTTTGTGTTCTACATTGTAAACGAATATGATATGTGTATTTTGAAGTGTTTGTATTCTACATATATTGTGAATGTGATATGTGCATGCCGTGTGTAATCTGTGCTGTTTTTGAGAGGATGCGCAAACGAGAAACAGCACACGCCCTCATCACAATCGGTTATGAGCTAGAACCGATTATGCCTTTTTCACAATCGAGCGAAAACCAATTGTGATAGTGCCTTCTCATCACTGTCTAATAACTTTGTATCGTCACCAAAACTGACAGTAATGATGAAAAAGAACCGATTATGATATACATTCCTGTAGTAGTGTGAGTCGATCGCTTGTTCTGATCGCAATCCCCTTTGCTCCCTGCAACCATCGCTCTTCTCCTCCCACTCAGTGCCACCACATCCTGCCTCCAATCGCCGTGGCACGCCCTCCTATAGGTTGTAGCTTCAGTGATGCATGTGGTTTGTGCATGTTAGCTCCAGTGATGCATGTGTCCAGTAATGCATGTTGGAAATTTGCATAGCAATCTGCAATCGTACGAGCATCACTGCATTGTTCCAGAAAATTGATCTACAATTGCCAATTGGACTGCAAATTGCTCTGGAAAACTACATTGTTACAGAAGGTATCTAACTACAGCAACAACATCATTCAACGTACCCCACAGCAACAACAGCAAACATTAATGAAAACTTCTATCGCAACCACACCGGCCACCATGGCCCCAATAGGACGTCTCCCCATCAAGGACAATGACGCCAAGCATGCCGCCATGGCCACGAGCAACGAGCTTCAAGCCTCTCCATCGAGGATGACGACGATGGCCTCACTGCCATCGCTACGAACCCACGAGTGATGAGCTTCAAGAATGGGACGAATCCTTGGCAGCAGAGGGGACTGGGGCAGCGGAGGAGATGGGTGGAGGAGGCAGCTGGGGGAAACAATGACTGTGTTGTGGCGGTGGCAGAAAGAGTGAGCGAGGTGGTGGCGGGGGAGTCTGACCGAATGGAGATGGGGATAGATTAGAAGGGGTAGTGGTGAGGAGAAGTGAACTCGAGGGTAAAATGGTCAATGTTAATGATGCTAACGCTGGAAGTGGACGAAATGGTAAAAATGGGCACGGTGGTGCATTCTTTTAATGGTATTAAAGTATACCCAAATGTTTCGATGGTATAAACCAAAAGTTATGATTTTTCAGTGTCAGCGAACCAATTTTTCCTTAATTGTATTGCAATAGCCCAAGTGGCAAATATATAGAGTGCATGGGCACACACAAGACTAAACCCTAGAACACTAGGAAATACCACAATACCCTTAAATCCACCCTTAAATGCAAGGCGTATGCAGTAGCATTGCATTTAGAAGGGTAGGCACTAAAATAGAGAATCCAAAGTCCTAGTCTTGGAGTTTTCGTTGTAGCATTTCAGCTCTTGGAAAATGTGTCAAGTATAAAAATGATCTCCTCCCATATGAGGTCGTGCAGCAGCCCATTAAGTACAAAGTGCAAGGGCTGAGAAAGTAGAGGCAGTCGGGAGCAAAGTCGATCGCGACTACGCGATGAAAAAGATGATGAAGCCCACACATATAGAGACAGCTGTCAAAGCATGACAGCGCAGATCAACGCCCAAGATGGCAGCAACGTAGTGCACTAGAAGCTCAGCGGAGGTGCAGTGTGGAAGAAGAGGGTGGCCTTAGAAGCTCGGAGCGGCCGAGAGAAACAGTGGCATCATAACGACTTCTACGATATGCGGCGGCTCAGAGAGAAGAGAGGTTGACAGAGAGGAAGGCGCCAAGGAGGGCGACCTTGGCGGCAAGATCCAACATAGGGCGGCGTGTATTTGACATGAAGCAGTAGATTTTAGAAGTGACCGTTTCTTGTAACGGCTCTGACAGTCTGGGCCCACATGGCAGCCTCAACGTCCTTATTTCCCATTTCATTCGCGCGTGAGACTGCCATGTGGGCCTAGACTGTCAGACACGTTATAAGAAATGGCCAATTCTAAAAGCTATAGTTTTGTTATACAAGTTCTGCTAAAATCTGTAGTTTTGTAAAATTGAAGCTAAATTATGTAGTTTTTTAATAATTTGTAAAAAAATTATAGTTTTGTGAAATTTACTCAAAAAAACATTGATTTCATACCGATTGGATCACGAACAACAAGCCTTTTGTTCTGTTGGTGACTCGCAAGTCGCAACAAGGCTTTCAGATCTCGGAGACCAGAGAAAAAACTGAACTAGGGCGGTTCGCGATAACAGGGAGAAAACCGGCCGATTTAGGGTTTGGCAAAATTTTAAATTTCCATTATCCATGATATGAAGTATGGAACATGTCATAGAAGTTATTATATACATTTTTGAGTTGAAGATACGCGGTTTGGGGACTGGGGTGAACCAGTTCCTCTTTGCAAAACCGAAGCGGATCTGATTCTGGTTAACCAAGCGGTTAATCACCAGTTTTGCAAACCCTCATCACATCTAAGAGCATATCCAGGCTCCACCGTGGACAATTTTCATATAGGCCTAGCCTAAAGATATTGCTTCCCAAATGCATTGAAGAGAAGATGGTAGCTTCGTTGCAAAATTTTCTTCCCAAGTGCATTCAAAGAAGGCTATACTAGTTACATATGGATTGATTCTGCAGCTACTATACGTCGGAGAGGGAGGTTGAGAGGTACCTTCAGAAGATGTGACACTCGTCTGACGCTACCACTTGCTACTGTACATTGAAAGATGCTCCAGGGTCACACTGGTCTGGTAGAATTTTTGGACGAACCGGTTATCATCATTTCGGCTGCATTTCTAGCAGTCGGACTCTGGTAAATTCCGCCACAAGAACTGGTAAAACGGTAATCGGACGGAATGGTAGCACGATATGTGAATTTTTTTTATTTAATATTTCTTTTTAGTGTTTTTTTCAAAACTAGGCATCCGGGCTGAAAAATTGCAGAAATAGACGCCCATAACCCGTGTATGGGGCGATCGCCCCATGCACGGGCGATAGGTGCCCTGCCTCACGGCGTTGTAACGGTAGACGGCTTGCCGTCGGCGGTGGGCCCCCTGTCGCCCGAGACAGGGGAGATCCCCCAAGAAAGGGGCGACAGGGGCATGCCAACCAACGAAGGAATTTTTTTCTTTAATATTTTTTTAACTTTTTTTTCAAAATTAGGCGTTCAGTTTTGAAAATTGCAAAACTAGGCTCCGATCTAAATTAATTTTCCGAGAATAATCAATAGAACAGAAAAATTTTAATTCGTAATTAATTTTTCGAGAATAATCAATAGGACAGAAATAACAAAAATGCTCATAGTGCTGATGTACTTTAATATTTTAAATCTTTAAAGAATCGATACCTATTAGTATTGATTATAAATAATTTGTAACGAAAATGGTCATAAGTTACAAACACTGATCTTTAAGTACGTGGTACCTCTTAGTGTTGATATACTGTATTATTTTTATGTATTGGCCGAAATATTCTATAAGTTAGAAGCACTATATGTATTGGCCAAAATCGTCTGTTTCGGACCAACAGGCGACTAGGGGCAGTCGCATTACTAGTAAGGTCCAACTAGAACAAGGTAAATCAATTTTACGTAAACACTTTTTAGTGCATTATGAACAAATTATACAAATCATGCCTCGAAAAATCCTGAGATAAATATGTCTTGTTCGTAGGGTGTTAGGTGTCCATTTTAGGGAAAAATTACGAATAAACTCAGTTGAATAAACCAAATGACTGTAAGTAGCCTCATTTGCATGACATACTTAAGCTTTTACAGCAACCCGTGAAATATCATTTGTAAATGTAATTTGTTGGGAGAACAGGTCGGAGTTGCTCTTTAATATATGCAGTACCCTATGGTGGGAAAATATTTTGTTTACACCTTTCTTTGCATATTAATCCTGCCAGTGCAATAACCCAAAGTATTATGGTCGAGGCAACAATGAAACGCTGAAGCCTTTTCGGCAACCCGCGAAATATCATGTTGAAATGTAATTTGTAGGGAGAACGGCCCAGGTTTGCTCTTTGATATATGCAGTACCATATGGCGGGAAAATATTTTATTTACACCTTGCTTTGCATATTAATCCTGTCAGTGCAATAACCCAAAGTATTATGGTCGAGGCAACAATGAAACGTCGAGACAACAATAAAATTCTTAAGCCTTTTCGGCAGCATGTGAAATATCATAACGAAGGTATAACCGTAGGTTACTGCAGAAAATAAGGTAGGCCACACTCTTTATTACGGCTTAAAACAGGAAGGAGTACCACGAGCAAGGAATTTGAAATGTTAACTCTAGACTTCTACTGAGTGCTTCGAGGCCACTTCCCATTCGCCCATGCCTCCGGTGGGGCATCTCTGGCACGCCGCGCCCTCTCTCGTTTCCTCCCTCTGTCGGCCTCCTTCTCCTCCGCTTCTTCCTATGTGCCTCCTCAGGCGGCATCGCACGCTTTGAAGCCGCCTCGTGAACTCGCCCCACGGCTGGCTTGGTCAAGAAGCCGCTGGTCATCGAGGTTGATCTCCGTATCAAACCATCGCCAAATTCACACAAGGGCGGAGGTGACTGCATAAAACGTAAATTAGCAAAGTTTCATTCACAAATATTACGTAAGCCGTACGATTGTTACCATGCGGCGATCCTTCAGGCTCTTCTCCGGCGGATCGAAGGCGTAGTTGCGGCACTTCCAATACCTCCTCTTCCAAGTTGGAATTTCCCAAGAGCGAACAAGCCTACAAGGATCTCCGCACATACACATGGGTGGTACAGCTCCACGAGGTAGGAAGAGATCTTGGTACGCTAAATTGCGCGGGCATACACTTGCTTCTTCCTTTGCTTTCCCCTTTCCCTTTGCACTTGCACGCCTCGGCATTTTTTATTGATCCTGAATTTTTTTTCTCCCTCCTCTATTCTTCCTTCCTCTCTCGCTGTCGTCTTTGTGAGACCGCTCGTGAGAACGAATATTATAAAGGGCCGATATCGCCACGGTATGGAGCGATCGCCCCAACTAGAGGCGATAGGTGCACCAAGACGTTGGTGTGTTGTCACGTCGTGTGGCATAGGCAGGCAAAACATACATGGATCTACACAATTTAAATTGATAAGGCTCTCATGTTACTAACTCAGACAGTTATACAATATACTGCTGAACATAAAGGCATTACAAAAATACGTCTGTACAACTAGTTAATCACGGCCACGCTTCCTGATCTGGCCCGTGGGGTAGGTGAGTGGCGACGGCGGATAGACGTCCCTCCTAGGTCGGCCCTGCGGCGTAGGCATAGAGTAGTGTGGTGGCGACGAGGGCGTGTCCTGTGACGGCGTTCCCGAGAGCTGAGAGGGGGCGAGGTAGTCGGTCGAAAGGTACTCCTCCAGGTCGAACTCGACATCCGCAGGGTCGTTGAAACCACCCTGGGGTCCTGCCGGGCGCGAGACGACGAGGGAGCCTCCGCAGCCCACTGTCCCCACTGCTGCTGCGTGGGAGCGTAACGAGGAACCGGCGGGGTAGGGCGAGACGAGGAAGGAGCCTCCTCAACCCACTGTCCCCACTGCAGCTACGTGGGAGCGTAACGAGGCACCGGCGGGGTAGAGCGAGGTGCTGGGCCGTGGGGACGTGGTGTGCTGCGTCCGTCGACGTCTCTGCGCCCTCGACAGGTGGCCAAGCGACCCAACCGCCTCATCGTATCGAGGACCAGATCCCAAGCTGCCTCGGCCTCGACGGTGGTCACCTGTATGCCCGCCCGAAGGCGCGTCAACATGGAGATAGCCTCCACCTCAACCTCCTCGACGAGATGTGCCTGTATGTAACGTCAGATTGTTATTACGTAATTTACATGAAAAAGACGTGCCCATGTAGCTTCGATTGCGACACTTACCGAGGAGTTGTCCCTTTGGGACATCTGTGAAGGGTACGTGTCTGTCAACTCCCGAACGAACTCGAGGTAGGACCTCCTCACCTGTCGGTGCGCGTACGTGCGCTGCGAGGAAATAAGAAATGGCGGAGGTTATTGAAGTGCGTAAGTGAGAAAAAAGATACGAGGGAGCATACCTCTCGTCGGACCCAGTAGTGGCCTATGGTGGGCCAGTCCACCGGGTCGTCTCCGTAAAGGTCTTAGTCGTACGGTTTGGTGTGAACGGCAGGCCTACCGACGAAGAAGCGCTCCCAGGACCACAACTGAAGGAGTAGGACGCAACCCGACATCGTCGCGTCCTGGTCCGCCCGAGAGATGGCGTCGCACAGACCTCTGTACGTCGCCGCAAGCACAGCTGAAGCCCACGGCTACTGCATCATCTGTTTACAATGGAGAAGTTAGACGTGCTCCGCTGAGAGGAGAGTTTAACTGAGTGTGTTACCTCAACCACTTTAACATCCCAAAATTTGGCTTAATTAAGTTTTATTTGCTTAAATGTGCATTTGTGATTTTCTGGAATTTATTTGGATTTTTCTGGATTTATTGGAATTAATTTTAAATCAAGTTTATTTGCCTTTCACTCAAATTTATTTAAATCTGTGCAAAGTTAAAATAAAGTTTTGCCAAAAATATTTTATTTGAGTCCAGAATGTCTCAAAGTATTTTTGAGATTTTTCTTGGATTTTTCCTGAATATTTTATTGCCTAAAACAAATAAAGTGAATTTTTGGAATTATTTTAATTAGAAAATCTTTTAAAAACCAGCGTGAATAGTATTGGGCCGAGGCCACCTCTGCAGCCGCCCACGCTCGCGGCTCGCTCGACCCGTGATCCGAAGGTCATTCGTGATCGCTGATCCGAGGAATCGAACGCCGAGGCGTAAAGTCGGAGGAAACCCTAGCGATCGAGCACCGTCGGATGCGCCCGCGGACGCCATCGCGTGCATCGCCTCCGCGCGGGACTCGACGCCGCCGCGTGTCCGAGCCGCACACCGCCGCCGTGTCGGTTAGAGTTCCGACTCGACGCGCCGTCGGGGCTTTAAATAGGGGGAAGTCGGTTCCCGAGGTTCGTCGTGAGCGTGCGCACCTTTTTCCCTCTTAAGCCATCGCCGAAGGAGTTTCCGTGGACGCTCGCGAGCTCGTCGGACCTCGTGGACGACCGCCGCCACAAGAATCGCCAAGAACCTCGCCGTCGTTGTGCTTCCGCCGAACCGGGTAGTGTCGTTCGCCAAGTCTCTCTCTCGATCCGACGGTTCCGGTGGTTTCCGCCAAGTTTCGCGCGAAGAGGTTGTCTTCTCAAGTCGGCAATGGCGCCGCTGTGAAGCACGCCGACGCTATCCGCATTCGTGGACCGTGAGATCAAGATCCAACGCTTGACGCTACCGCCACGTTACGCTGCGGATCGCCGACCCTCCGATCGGATCTCTGTGGATGAGATTGAGCGGTGCGGGTGACCAATCGGGGGGTGCCACGTGTCGGGTTCAGCATCCGAGGCGCCATGGACCGAGTTCACGGTGGACTGGCTTCGAGCCGTGGACTCAGTCTATGGACCAGGATGCGTGTCGCGCTCCGATTGGCTCAATCCAGCGCTGACGTCATGCTTGCGTCATAAACCTATTTTCAATTGGAAAAATAATCCGATTGGAAATTCTGTGATGATGACGTCATCATGAGGTCACGCTGACGTCATAAATCGCTTTTTCAGAATAAAAATAAATCTGTTAATTCGTAATTTCTGATTTTCTGATTTCAGTATTTATTTCAAACTTCAAAAGGCTATATCTTTTGCATCGTAACTCGGATTTGTGTGATTCAAGTTTCTAAAAATTTGTAAAATTGAGATCTATTTAATGGTGAATTTTAATTGATTTTTTGAGTTCAATTGCTCTCTGTTTTGGTATTTATTTGCTTTTATTCTTCGGTACGCGTAGACGTTGAATTGTGCGACGCTTCGGAGGAAGATCCAGCAACTCAAGAGCAAGCTTCAGATCAAGATCAGGACCTATTCCAAGGCAAGTTGTGCTTTGATCATATTGAACCCATGTTTATAAAATTGCTATGTTTGATTTACACTATTGCATATATTTCAAGTATACAAGTGTTTCAAAATAGATTGGGTTTAGCTAATATGCCAGATTGATCTATACCCTACCTTGTCATTGTATGCCATGATCCATTGTCACCCTAGATTGGTTTAATATAGTTGGTTAATAATTATAACCAACATTGGAGGTTTAGTTCGTATTAGTTGCTTAGCCATGCCACGCCATCACATGTGCCAGAATCATTGATAATTAATCTTGATTAATGGAATATGGAACAATGTTATGAACTTGTGTGTCATGTGGGATCACACGATGAGATGAGTTGTTGTGGCGAGTCATGTCACGCAACGATGTTGAATTGTTGATGGCACGTGGTGCTTGGTAATCAACGGGGTGATAATCACTTAGATTGGGGCAAGTGACAAGGGGCGAGGAGGCCAAGGTGGGCCCGATGGGCAGAGGGTATGTGGATGTCTTGCCTTGATCACACTAAGGACTTAACCTTGCAAGCCTTTGACCTGAGTCAATCATGCAACCACATGTCTGGTATGGGCCAGCCTAGCTGAGTAATTTGCAATGTCTTAACTTTAGTACTATCGTGGTCGGTGTGAACTCCCGAGTTATGGTGTAATTCACATGGCGCAAGAGGGGGGCCCTAGATGTGGTAACCAGTCCCACCAGTGTTGAAACCTTAGCGGTAGTATCAGGTTAAGTCAGCGCATTGTAAAGGCTTTGTTATAATCTCTCGCCTTTGTGGTGTTTGGTTGTATCACGTGGGTAAAGTGCAAACCTCTGCAGACTGTGAAACTATTCGGATAGCCGTGCTCGCGGTATTGAGCAATGCTCGGGAATTACAGTTAAGGGTTAGCTTAATTCATTGGACAACTTGGTTGGGATGGCGGAATGCCATATGGAAGATGAATTTGACTTAGGATTGGAAACTTGGTTTACTCGAGAGATATTAAACTTATTTACTATTGTTATTTGTTTTACAGTCTTTACAATCTATTTACTGTATTTGTTCATAAATGCTGCTTATTGCAAAATAGCCATGATAGCCTATCCTTTGGAATAAGCCTTACATATAGATAAATAGAATTGCATTCTGTGCACAACTTGTTGAGTGCGTTAAGTACTCACTCTTGCCAAACAACAATAATCAACAGTTGAAGAATCTACACCTGTGTTGGAAGATGAAGTCCAGGAAGACACGAGTCATTAGGGTCCGAGCCTTGTCGGTTGCCTGTGGTGAACTGATGAGCTGTCTACGTTTCTATTTCCGCTGCTTAATTATTGGTTATATTCTTAGTCTTGCCCTGCGTGGCTTAATAATGTAAGTTGGTCATAAGATCATACATTTAGCTATATCAATAAATGAACTATTATTTTATTATCGTTGTGTATGATGTGATATGTACCAATGTTAAGCTGTGTTCACTAGCGTTGATCCTGGGACTAGTGCGGTAAACACAGTGGGTTCGAATCAGTGGATTCGGGTCCTTACAGAGGTGGTATCAGAGCATACTGACTGTAGGTCTTGGCCCTAGATAGTGGAGGTGTCTTGGGAGATTCCAAAACTATTTTCTAAAAGAAAAACTAAACTTGACTAATAAAACACTCTCGACTCATCTCATTCTCTACTTCTCGCCTTTGCTGAATTTACCGTTTTACTTGCCGTTCCGGGTGGAGAACTTATTCAAAGTTCTTGTGGAGCAGATGCCGGTCATTCCGACCTTTGAGGAGTCAGCTGGCGGCTACGCCATGGAGCTATGTAGAGTACTTCAGACACTTGGAGGCTTCTACCGCCCGCTTTACCGAGGAGGCAGCTGGTCAGTTAATGGTGTACACCGAGGATTCATTTGCAAGTTGATCATCTACGCTCGGGAGAACGAGGAAGCTAGCAGGCCAATCAACATCTCCGCCAGAAGATTCTCGTACGAGGTTGCAATTCAGGAGGTTGCTTGACTTGCTCTTCGCCGTGTCTGCCGCGACTACGCCGACGAGCTTCACGACTCAGTGTTCCGACTTCACCCGGATGTTCAAGCTTGCCGATGCCGACAGATCGTGGAGGACGAGTGTGCTACTGCGACGCACCTTGCGGAGTTCGCCCTTGCCCAGGAGGATCACATGAGAGATACTACTCAGGAGCTAGAGACTGTGTACGAGGCACTCAGAGTGGCAGAGCAGGAGCTTGAGGTGACCCGTGCATCAGCTATCGGGATGATCACTGAGCTGGGAGAGGCCCTGGAGGCAGTTGAGAACGAGTTGGAGCGCGTGACTCAAGGAGTTCTGCAGCCAGCTGAGGAGTCCGAGGAGGATCCAGAGGAGCGAGAGTGGGAGCCAGAGGGGAGTGCAGACCCCGTTGTTGCAGAGGACCCAGTAGTAGGTCATCAGGATAGGTTTGCTCCTATGCCAGCTCATCCGCCGGTGTTTGTGCCGGATCAGCCTCAGCCAGGGTGGCTGGATGAGTGAGTTTCAGCCTTGGAGCTGTGTTGAGACTCAAGTGTGAGTCGCGTCTTTAAGCTAGTCTTTACCTCTTTAGTTGACGTTAAGGTTTCGTGTTTAGTTTGCTTCTTTGTATTGCTGGGTGTGCAGTATGTGTTGCAAAGCTTGTAGGCTTAAATAAGCAGCCATACCAAGATTAAATAAAGAATTGTTTCAGTTTGGGTATAACCTATCTTCCCCGCTTTAGAAATTCTTACTTCTTATCTATGCTACATCTACCTTTCCTAACCTAAGAAGCAAACATCAGATGGTGAATACTGAGAAACAACGAGTGCTTGAGAAGTGGATCGCACTGCACGACAACCCCAATGACGGAGGCAGCCCTCAACCACCGCCAGTAGACATGCAGAATCTGGGAGCGTTTCTTGCAGCACAGACTCAACTGATGCAGACTATGATGCAGCAGATGACCAACGCAGCAGCAAACAACAACAATCCTGTAGCTCAGAACAACCATGGTGGACCTCGACCTTATTCCAAGCTATCGGATTTCATGAGGACTAGGCCACCAACTTTTTCAGGAAATGTGAACCCTTTGGAAGCCGATGACTGGCTTAGGACTATCGAGAAGAAGCTGCACATCACGCAGTGTGAAGGAAATGAGAAGGTGCTCTACGCCTCTCATCAGCTGGAAGGAACCGCCGCAGAATGGTGGGAGAATTATTGTGCCGCTCATGGAGCCCCGCAGGAAATCACCTGGGAGGAGTTTACTAATGCTTTCCGCCAGTATCATGTCCCAGAGGGAATGATGGACCTTAAGAAGGAAGAGTTCAGAGCTTTGAAGCAAGGAGGCCACCAAAGCGAAATACCAACAAGTTTACTCGCTTAGCTCGCTATGCCCTCAAGACGAGCGACGATAAAGCTAGACAGTCTCGTTTCATGAAGGGATCAATTCAGATCGCAGTGGGATTGATTACCCACAACTTTCCAGACTTTCAGGAGCTAGTGAATAAGGCTTTGATCCTAGAAGATAAGCGCAAAGAGCTGGGTGAAAACCGCAAGCGCTTGATGAACAATCAGGGTGGACGTCCAAACCATCTACGTTTGAGGGTGTCACCACAGCAATTTGCTAGGTTTCAACCACCAGCTGTGAACAAGACATCAACCCCTGCACCTCGCCCTGCCAATCAGAATTTTCAGACACCAGCACAGGGCAACAATGCACCAGGAGGAAATCAGCAGTCCGCAGTGAAGAGATGCTATACCTGCAACGAGCCAGGGCACTTTTCTAATAGGTGTCCACAGAAGGGAGGCATCACGCCAGTTCGTTTCAACTTGGGGACAACACCAGCCAAGGCACCAGCATCAGGAGGAAATCGTGCACCAAGTCAGGCTGGAGCAACCCCACAATCAACAGTGCGTGGAAGGATCAACCACATCACCGCTGATGGAGCTCAAGAAGCTACAGACATCGTACTGGGTAAGTTCCTGGTCAACTCGAGACTGCCATGCTTTGTTTGATTCGAGCTTCGATTCGCTTGTTTCTCAAAGTTTTGCAACCAAGAATGGATTTAAAGTGGTGAATCTTAAGTGTGTGCTTTAGTCCAAGCCCCGTGATCCGAGCTTAGATCTAGCCTTGGGTGTTTGGGAGCTAAGTTGCTTATGGATGGGATAGAATTTCTAGCGAATCTTATCTTAATAGATGCGCAATCCCTGGACGTCATCCTTGGAATGGATTGGCTATCTAAGCATAAGGCTGTTTTGGATTGTGGCCAAAGGATTGTAACTTTGGAAGGCCCTGGAGGCAAGAAAGTAGAGTTTCAAGCGACCGCAGTTCGAGATGGGCAGTTAATGGTCAACAGTGTGAAAGCCATCAGCATGGAAGATGTGCCAGTAGCCAGAGAATATCCAGATGTGTTTCCAGAAGATTTGCCAGGATTACCACCGGACCGTGACATCGAGTTCGTTATCGAGTTAGCACCAGGGACAGCACCGATATCAAAAAGACCATATCGGATGCCTACCGACGAGTTAGTGGAAATGAAGAAGCAGATTGAGGAACTGCAAGAAAAAGGGTTCATTAGACCTAGTTCATCGCCGTGGGGAGCCCCGGTTTTGTTTGTTCGCAAGAAGGACGGAAGTCTTAGAATGTGCATCGATTATCGTGCACTTAATGAAGTAACGATCAAGAATAAGTATCCGTTGCCCAAGATCGATGACTTATTTGATCAGTTAAGAGGAGCTGGAGTTTTCTCCAAAATAGATATTCGTTCAGGATACCATCATTTGAAGATCCGAGCAGAGGATGTGCCTAAGACTGCGTTTTCTACGCGATATGGACATTATGAGTTTACAGTCATGTCATTTGGATTGACTAATGCCCCAGCATATTTCATGAACATGATGAATAAGGTTTTCATGGATTACTTGGATAAGTTTGTTGTAGTCTTCATAGACGATATTTTGGTCTACTCAAAGACACAAGAACAGCATGCAGAACATCTGAGGATGGTTTTAGACAGGCTGCGAGAGCATCAGCTGTATGCTAAGTTTAGCAAGTGTGAATTTTGGAAGGAGAAAGTTGAATTCTTGGGTCATGTAATGACTACCAAAGGAGTTGCAGTCGACCCCAGCAAAGTGGACGCAGTGTTGCATTGGGAGCCACCGAAGTCTGTTACCCAGATTCGTAGTTTTCTGGGAATGGCGGGATACTACCGTCGGTTCATAGAGGGATTCTCGACAATTGCTAAACCCTTGACGCAATTATTGAAGAAAGAAAAGAAGTTTGCATGGACGCCAGAGTGCGAGAAAAGTTTCATGGAATTAAATAAGCGTTTAACAACAGCCCCCGTATTAGTGTTGCCAAATGTGCAGAATGGATTCAATATTTACTGCGATGCTTCGAAGCAAGGCTTGGGATGCGTGTTAATGCAAGAAGGCAAAGTCGTTGCTTATGCGTCAAGGCAGTTAAGACCACATGAAGTGAATTATCCAACGCATGATTTGGAGTTAGCTGTCGTAGTGCATGCTTTAAAGATATGGCGTCATTATCTCATAGGAAATAGATGTGAGATATATACGGACCATAAGAGCCTGAAATACATATTCACTCAAGCAGATCTGAATATGAGACAATAAGATGGCTTGAACTAATTAAGGATTATAATGTGGGAATCCATTATCATCCCTAAAAGCCAATGTGGTGGCGGATGCTCGAGTCGAAAGAGCCATAGCGCAAATACATTGTCAATGGAGGATCAACCGAATTATGCAAGGAATTTCGAAGCTAAGATTGAAGTCGTCCATAAGGAATGGTAGCCAGACCGCAAAGTGAAGCAAATATTAGAGGATCAGATTAGAGAAGGCCAGAATGATGACGATAAAATTTCTAAGATCAAGGCTAAAAAGGAAGAAGGCCTAGCCGTAGATTTTACTCTGGATGAGCAAGGAACCATGTTCTTCAAAGGCCGAATTTGTGTGCCGGATAAAAAGGAATTAAAACAATTGATTCTTGAGGAAGCTCACGATTCGAAGTACTCAATTCATCCAGGAAGTGCCAAGATGTATCAGGGTTTGAAAGAAAGATTTTGGTGGCCTAATTGAAGCGTGAAGTGGCTGAGCATGTTGCGTTATGCGACGTATGTCAGAGAGTAAAGGCCATGCATCAAAGACCCGCTGGATTGTTACAGCCGTTGAAAATTCCGGAATGGAAATGGGAGGAAATCGGAATGGATTTTATCACCAGTTTACCTAAAACTCAGAAAGGTTACGATTCTATTTGGGTTATCGTGGATCGTCTAACCAAGGTCGCTCATTTCATCCCAGTAAAGACCACCTACTCCGGAGATCGTTTAGCAGAGTTGTACATGTCAAGGATTGTATGTTTGCATGGAGTGCCCAGGAAGATTGTGTCGGACAGAGGAACCCAATTTACCTCGAGATTTTGGAACAAGTTGCATGAAGCAATGGGGACTCATCTGAATTTCAGTATAGATGGTCAGACTGAAAGAGTAAATCAGATTTTAGAGGATATGTTGAGAGCATGTGCTCTAGCGTATGCTACATCTTGGGATAAATGTTTGCCATATGCAGAATTCAGTTACAATAATAGTTATCAAGCTAGCCTACAGATGTCACCGTTCGAGGCATTGTATGGACGTGCTTGTCGTACTCCGTTAAATTGGAATGAAACAGGAGAGCGTTTGGTGTTTGGGCCAGATATTCTCGAAGAGGTAGAGAGTCAAGTTGCAATGATCAGAGAAAGGTTGAAAATAGCACAGTCAAGACAGAAAAGCTACGCAGATAACCGTCGTCGAGATTTGAGTTTTGAACCAGAAGATCATGTGTATCTCAGGGTTACCCCTCTTAAGGGCGTTAAAAGATTTCATGTTAAAGGGAAGCTTGCACCCAGATATGTCGGTCCGTTCAAGATTCTGAGCCGTCGAGGAGAGGTAGCTTATCAGTTAGAGTTGCCTCAGTCCTTGGCAGGAGTGCATGATGTATTCCATGTGTCGCAGCCTTAAGAAGTGTCTCAGAGTGCCAGCAGAGCAAACCCGTTGGATGCAATAGAGTCTGCAAGAAGATTTGACTTACAAAGAGCAACCAATGTAATTTTGATGTTATGGGCGCAAAACCGAAACAAGTCTATTCGCTTTGCGAGTTCAAGGAGCAATCATTCAAAGTGAAGCCACATGGGAGCGAGAAGAAGATTTGAAGTCGGAATTCCCGAACCTATTATCTAGTTAGCCCTGAATCTCGGGTCGAGATTCTGTTAAGGGGGGAGGTTTGTAACATCCCAAAATTTGGATTAATTAAGTTTTATTTGCTTAAATGTGCATTTGTGATTTTCTGGAATTTATTTGGATTTTTCTGGATTTATTGGAATTAATTTTAAATCAAGTTTATTTGCCTTTCACTCAAATTTATTTAAATCTGTGCAAAGTTAAAATAAAGTTTTGCCAAAAATATTTTATTTGAGTCCAGAATGTCTCAAAGTATTTTTGAGATTTTTCTTGGATTTTTCCTGAATATTTTATTGCCTAAAACAAATAAAGTGAATTTCTGGAATTATTTTAATTAGAAAATCTTTTAAAAACCAGCGTGAATAGTATTGGGCCGAGGCCACCTCTGCGCAGGCCGGCCCACGTTCGCAGCCCGTTCGGCCCAGGATCTGGAAGGTCATTCGTGATCGTTGATCTGAGGAATCGAACGGCCGAGGCGTAAAGTCGGGAGGAAAC
Source organism: Otatea glauca (assembly GCA_036346275.1). Taxonomy (NCBI): domain Eukaryota; kingdom Viridiplantae; phylum Streptophyta; class Magnoliopsida; order Poales; family Poaceae; genus Otatea; species Otatea glauca. Next base: position 18,545,280 of record CM070717.1, on the reverse strand, counting down.
CCTAGCGATCAGGCACCGTCGGATGCGGCCACGTGGACGGCCATCGTGCATCGTCTCCGTGCGGGACTCTGACGCCGCCGCCGTGTCCGAGCCGCACACCGCCGCCGTGTCGGTTAGACTTCCGGACTCCGTCTGCGGCCGTCGGGGCTTTAAATAGGGAAAGTCGGTTCACGAGGTTCGCCGTGAGCGCGCGCACTTTTTCCTCTTAAGCCATCGCCGAAGGAGTTTCGTGGACGCCGCGAGCTCGTCGGACCTCGTGGGCGACCGCCGCCAAGAATCGCCAAGAACCTCGCCGTCATTGTGCTTCCGCCGAACCGAGGTAGTGTCGTTCGCCAAGTCTCTCTCTCGATCCGACGGTTCGGTGGTTTCCGCCAAGTTTCGCCGCGTAAGAGGTTGTCTTCTCAAGTCCGCAATGGCGCCGCCGTGAAGCACGCCGACGCTATCCGCATTCGTGGACCGTGAGATCAAGATCCAACGCTGACGCTACGCCACGCTATGCGCGTGATCGCCGACCCTCCGTCGGATCTCGTGGATGAGATTGAGCGGTGCGGGTGACCAATCGGGGGGTGCCACGTGTCGGGTTCAGCATCCGAGGCGCATGGACCGAGTTCACGGTGGACTGGCTCCGAGCCGTGGACTCAGTCTATGGACCAGGACGCGTGTCGCGCTCCGATTGGCTCGATCCGATCGACGCGTCGCCGACGCCATGCTTGCGCTATAAACCTATTTTCAATTGGAAAATAATCCGATTGGAAATTCGTGATGATGACGTCATCATGAGGTCACGCTGACATCATAAATCGCTTTTTCAGAATAAAAATAAATCTGTTAATTCGTAATTTCGATTTTCGATTTCATATTTATTTCAAACTTCAAAAGGCTATATCTTTTGCATCGTAACTCGGATTTGTATGATTCAAGTTTCGAAAAATTTGTAAAATTGAGATCTATTTAATGGTGAATTTTAATTGATTTTTTGAGTTCAATTGCTCCCTGTTTTGGTATTTATTTGCTTTTATTCTTCGGTACGCGTAGACGTTGAATTGTGCGACGCTTCGGAGGAAGATCCAGCAACTCAAGAGCAAGCTTCAGATCAAGATCAGGACCTATTCCAAGGTAAGTTGTGCTTTGATCATATTGAACCCATGTTTATAAAATTGCTATGTTTGATTTACACTATTGCATATATTTCAAGTATACAAGTGTTTCAAAATAGATTGGGTTTAGCTAATATGCCAGATTGATCTATACCCTACCTTGTCATTGTATGCCATGATCCATTGTCACCCTAGATTGGTTTAATATAGTTGGTTAATAATTATAACCAACATTGGAGGTTTAGTTCGTATTAGTTGCTTAGCCATGCCACGTCATCACATGTGCCAGAATCATTGATAATTAATCTTGATTAATGGAATATGGAACAATGTTATGAACTTGTGTGTCATGTGGGATCACACGATGAGATTGAGTTGTTGTGGCGAGTCATGTCACGCAACGATGTTGAATTGTTGATGGCACGTGGTGCTTGGTAATCAACGGGTGATAATCACTTAGATTGGGGCAAGTGACAAGGGCGAGGAGGCCAAGGTGGGCCCGATGGGCGAGGGTATGTGGATGTCTTGCCTTGATCACACTAAGGACTTAACCTTGCAAGCCTTTGACTGAGTCAATCATGCAACCACATGTCCGTATGGGCCACCTAGTGAGTAATTTGCAATGTCTTAACTTTGGTACTATCGTGGTTGGTGTGAATTCGAGTTATGGTGTAATTCACATGGCGCAAGAGGGGGCCCTAGATGTGGTAACCATCCCACCAAAGTTGAAACCTTAGCGGTAGTATCGAAGTTAAGTCAACAGATTGTAAAGGCTTTGTTATAATCTCTCGCCTTTGTGGTGTTTGGTTGTATCACGTGGGTAAAGTGCATAACCTCTGCAGACTATGAAACTATTCGGATAGCCGTGCTCGCGGTATTGAGCAATGCTCGGGAATTACAGTTAAGGGTTAGCTTAATTCATTGGACAACTTGGTTGGGATGGCGGAATGCCATATGGAAGATGAATTTGACTTAGGATTGGAAACTTGGTTTACTCGAGAGATATTAAACTTTTTTAATATTGTTATTTGTTTTACAGTCTTTACAATCTATTTACTGTATTTGTTCATAAATGCTGCTTATTGCAAAATAGCCATGATAGCCTATCCTTTGGAATAAGCCTTACATATAGATAAATAGAATCGCATTCTGTGCACAACTTGTTGAGTGCGTTAAGTACTCACCCTTGCCAAACAACAATAATCAACAATTGAAGAATCTACACCTGTGTTGGAAGATGAAGTCCAGGAAGACACGAGTCATTAGGGTTCGAGCCTTGTCGGTTGCCTGTGGTGAACTGATGAGCTATCTACGTTTCTATTTCCGCTGCTTAATTATTGGTTATATTCTTAGTCTTGCCCTGCGTGGCTTAATAATGTAAGTTGGTCATAAGATCATACATTTAGCTATATCAATAAATGAACTATTATTTTATTATCGTTGTGTATGATGTGATATGTACCAATGTTAATCTGTGTGCACTAGCGTTGATCCTGGGACTAGTGCGGTAAACACAGTGGGTTCGAATCAGTGGATTCGGGTCCTTACAACCACCGGGGTCTCGGCGATGTGCTAGGCGTACTCGATCAGGTGTCGGTCCGCCATGTTCCCGTGGGAGGACGGGAACATCACCCAACCGAACAACAATAGGGGGTATGCCTCCAGATGGCGGGCCACGTCCTCCTCCTATGCGTGTGGGTGGATCAGCTCAGCCTGCAGCATTTGGTACAAACATTAGCAGCAACTTAGCGCTTCTCTGTTAATTCGCAAAGAAAGAGGTACCGTGAACTGAAGCAGCCACGCCTTCGTCGGTCCGTGCCGCTCACCCTGCCTGAGGGGCCAGTAGGGGGTTGCCCGGGGTTGCCGCTGCACCTCGGCGAACCACGCGGACAACTCCTTGTGCCATGTGACTGAGGCGTCGTGCGGCACAACTGCTGGACCCGCACAGGGGAGGCCTAGGAGGTACGACACGTCCTGCAGCGTCGGAGCCATCTCTCCGCACGGAAGGTGGAACGTGTGCGTCTCCGGTCTCCATCGGTCGACGAGTGCGGCTAGCAGGGACCGGTCGTGCCGAACGCGGGACCTCCTCGCCTCTAACGGGCGATCACACCGCTCCACCATCCTACAGAGAGGAAGTAAGCCAGCCGCTCGCAACCTGCATGTAGTGCATTGCGTCGTTAGAATTGTATTCACAGGTAAGTACATGTAAGTAACAGAATGCAAGCGTTGGCAGCTTACCGTGGAACCCAGTGTGGGTCAATGCGAAGCAGCTCATTGGGCACCCGAGGTCGGAGTGTCCCTAGCTCTCGGTTCTGCTCTGCAGAGTACCTAGACCGGTGGGTCGCATCCACGGTCGCGTCGAGCAGCTCAAGGCAAGGTCGCGCCATCGTCGCCTGTTACAAAGCAAATACAACAAATTTGTTAGTAATTAAATGTGCACACAGAATGAAATGCGAAATAACAAAATGTACCATACTCAACAAACAATACAACAAAAGTTCGGAGAGCTAAAAAAATCTCATGTTACAAACATACTAAAGACGAAAACATGTTCGACAAGGCACACAACGCCGAAAATTACATTATCCTCATAGCAATTAACTGGTACATCGGAAAATTACATGATGCGAACAACAACTTACTGGTACATTGAAAATTACATGATTGAAACAACATCAAAAATTACATCAAACATTACATCGAAAATTACAACTTACCGGTCCATTGAAAAATACAAGATGGGAACAACATGGAAAATTACATTATCCGTGGTTGCGACGCGCCTCGGACTCGTCCATGTCGTTCCGAATGCGCCGTGTCCTTCGACGCCCGACCTTCAGCTTCAACATTCGGATGTCCGGTACCCATCGATGGTCCGGAGGGGGGCTGTTGTGAACGATCCATCCACTCGGTATCCGTACACCTCGTGATGCCACGTGTTGAGAACACTTTGCTTGTAGTAGTAGGGGAAGATGAACGGACGACATGATTGATGCGTCTCAGCGGCTGCGGCAATGATGTGCAAGCACGGCAAGTGCAGCAGGTGTGGTTTCTGGCAAGAGCACTCGCACTCAGCTGCTCGGAGTATGCACAAATGGGAAGTCCTCTCCCGGTAGGCACCCCTGCGACCTCGGTCACCGCAGTGCACGTGGTATCTCCGTTCCACGCCACTCTCCGGTGTCACCCGATGTGTCTGCGCCTTTCTTGTTTTCTTGGACATGTAAGTAGACACAACAGTTGAGTACGACAGTCGATTGTCCGACATACATGCAGCGGAGGTCTTGTATCGCTCAATGAAATATCTCTATGTCCCTAGTAAGACACCTTCAACTATACCCACCAGTGGAAGGCATCTGGTGCCTTTCATTACCCAGTTGTAAATCTCCGCCAGGTTCGTTGTCATGATTCCATAACGCGAGCCGCCCTCGTCATGCAGAAGAGACCATTTCTTCAAAGGTTCATGTCGTATCCGGTCGGTGAAACTCTTTATACTGGTCCCCGGCCTACGCCGGATGTTTGGGGAGTCTGTCGGGAGCGCACACAAGGCTGTGGGGTCCTCTCCTTGCTCATGGTACACCATCGGGTTCCTTGATGAACTAGCGGTATCTCTTGGATTCATTGATTGCTCCTTCGTTAGTTCATCCAACGTTCTCCAAAGCGTGTCGAACTTCCTCCGTTGGTTCTGTTTGCACAGCCGCTTGAACATGTTCATAAGCTCCTTGTTCCTGAACTGACGGAAAAAATTGGCACCCATGTGCCTCATGCACCACCTGCTCCTCAGGTCTGGCCACTTTGCTGCTCCCACGACGGCGGACCCTTGTTGCATATCCACGATCGCCCTTAGCAGCCCTGCATGTCGGTCATGGATGACACAAACATCAGGCCTGTCCAGAACAACCGCCAGCTTCACTCTTTCAAGGAACCATTACCAGCTCTCCGTGTTTTCCCCCTCCACGAATGCCAATGCAACCGGTAGAACCTGGTTGTTGGCGTTCACCGCAATCGCAGTTAGAATCTAGCCCTTGTACTTCCCCGTGAGAAATGTGCCGTCCATGCAAAGGACCGGACGACAGTGCCGGAACGCATTTATGCATGCGCCCAGGGCGAAGAATGCACGCTGCAATACCCACTTACCCACGCACACACCGCCCGTAGGAAACTCCGCAAAGTCGACGGATGTATCGGGGTTCCTACGTGCGATTGCCCTGAGCAAGTGGGGAATATTCTCGTACGAAAGCTCGTACGTTTCGAACCGTATTTCCAGAGCTGTCCTTTTTGCTCTCCACTCCTTTCCGTAGCTAATCTTGTACTGAAACCTCTCTTCCATGGCTGTGATAATAGATCGAGGCTGCAGGTGGGGATTGTCCACGATCTGACCATAAAACACATTTGCCATCCAAGTGGACGACAGATTGCAGTGTCCCTGCTCCGCTTCTTCCAGCTCACAGTTATGCTCATACACTATGGAGCATTTCCAGTAGTCCTTTCACTTCCCCAGGTATGCATGCACCCGCCATGGGCGCAAATCAACTACACACTTCACGTCGTACTCCTTCTTGCTGGACTTCACTACCCTGAATTGCCGCCGGAGAGACATTGCCCAGTACTTCACCACATCCATCACAGCCTCCTTGTCTTTATATATGGCCCCCTCCGTCACCTCGTTCTCACGATACTCCCATGCATCAACATTACCTTCATTCATTGTTAGGTCTTCAAATCAGAATTGCTCCACGCACGTGGATAGGCACCTCGGAGCATTGTCCTCCTCGTCGAGTGCTCACCATCGAGACTTCCTCATCCGCACGGTCCTCCTCTTCCATCGGTGAACTATGTCCTCCACCTCCTCCCCTCGTCGGCCACCTCGCGCCTCCACCACTGCCTCCTCTTCCCCGATCCCTTCGTCACCGCCAGCCTCGTGCTCACGGTCTCCGGCTCCTCGCCACCTTCCTCTTCGCGTCCTTCTACATTTGACGTCCCTCACCCGTAATGTCCACCCGACATCACGAACTTGCGACACCGATGGAGCTACCGGGTAGCATCAGACCAACAACATGAGCGCCAACCCGCTCTACCAAAACCAACATAACTAATCCATGTTGATGTCGAGTTAATAGGAATCAACCCTCCGTAAAAACAGTCTTGCGCACGGCTTACTACCGCTCGACCAAGAACCAACAATCCGGGCATCCAAATCAACATCCGAGACATCCACTCCAACAAACCCTCAGATGTCCTATCGCTCGATGCGCATATGCCCTGTCGACTCTTGAAAATGATGATAAATCCACCCCACCCGCCCCATGCTATCTCCCCATCTCCATAAAATATTTGGAAATACAATTTCTCCGACATCTTTAAACGTCCGACGGAAAAATATTACTCTAAAATACAATATACAAAACGTACATTGATCGTACTACAAAATACGACTATAAATAAGTGATTTGACTACAAATAAGTAATTCGACTTGCCTACCATTATATTTGTGCCACATTACATTAATCCTACCAAATTAAATTTGTAAATATTGCCTACTAGTTTCACTGTATTCACTTTCTATATACTGAATACTACAATAAATTTGTAACGTACTAAATACTATACAATCCTGAAATTTTTAAAAACTAAATACTACATTAAAGTTCTAAATATGAACTGCGACATTAAATTTCTAAACAACACTATCCGAGAAATTCTAAACGCTACACAATCCTAAATTTTCTAAACACTACAATAAATTCCTAATACTACAATAAATTTGTAACGTACTAAATACTATACAATCCTGAAATTTCTAAAAACTAAATACTACATTAAAGTTCTAAACGCTATCCGACAAATTTCTAAACATCACTATCCGAGAAATTCTAAACGCTACACAATCCTAAATTTTCTAAATATTAAATGCTACATTAAAATTCTAATAACACAGTCCTACAAAATTTTCTAAACACTACAAAATCCTAAAATTTCTAAATAATAAATGGTACATTTAACTTCTACGTAACTAAACAATCATAAAAAAATTTGTAAAAATACCTTCGTAGAAACGACAAATCACTTTTTTTTCCCTTTTCTTCTTTTTCTCTTCTTTTTTTCTTCTTCTTTTTTCTCCTCTCTCTTCTTCTTCCCTTTTCTTCTGTCTCGGCTGCCTTGCTCGCTCGCTGAGCGAGCACCTTTTATAACCCCTGTCGCCCCTTTCTTGGGCGATCGCCCCTGTCTCGGACGACAGGGGGGCCCACCGCCAACGGCTCACCAACTAGCCGTTACTGCGCCGTGAGGGAGGGAGCCTATCACCCGTGTATGGGGCGATCACCCCATACACGGGCGACCGGCACCCTTTTTTGCAATTTTTCAACCCGGACGCTTAGTTTTGAAAAAAACATTAAAAAGAAATATTAAATAAGAAATTCACAATATGTTGCATCGGCCCATCACACAAGACCGAGCTCACACATGAAACTGAGATGCACCCCCAATTGAACATGCGAGTGCACATCCGTCAACTCGCCAGCCCAGGTTGAGAACCCTAGCTGAATTGATTTTATTCAGTCCACTTGTTGCCATCAAACTGTTCTCAATCAACTATTTTTCATCCATCCAACACAAGAACAATAAATAAAAGGAAAAAATAAATTTAGTGACCATTTCTGGCTGCTCTACAAGTTGATAAGAGAGATGTTTTGAAGGACTAAAGTAGCGATCAGAGGGGATGAATGATCTCAATTAAATTTTTTCTCCACTCAATGAATCCAACCAAACCTCACTTGAAACACTCAAACGCAAAAGAGCAAACAAGAAAAATATTGGTCTTGGACTTGCTCATGGGGTTTTGATGATCAAGATTATCTTGGATATCCTCTCACTTATCACAGTAAGCAAGAACACAAGAAGCAAAAGCCACAAACACGATCTACAAAAATATCTTTGTTTCAAGCAAAAAGATGGGTTTCTTGCAAAGTTCAAGAAGAGATGTGCCTAGATGATTGGGATATGATCTGAAAAATATTCATCCATCAATCATACATCCTCGGCACAAAAAACACAAGCAAGTAGAAGTAGGGGAGGAAAAATCCAACTTGCGAGAATGTAAATAGTAAGAAATTAAATTACGGAATTTAGCAAATAGAAGGAGGTGAAGCAAATCCAACTTGCGAGAATGTAAATTGCAAGAAATTAAATTGCGAAATTTAAAGTGTGGAGTTTAAATACTGAATTTAAGACATAATATAAATGCTGAAATTAAATTCAGAAAAGTAAGAAAGTAAAAGTTTATTTCTTTGGAAGAAAGTTTGCAAAGCCTCACAACAAGGTGGACAAAACTCAAAGAAGCACACAAAACCTTCAAGAAGGAAAGCTACCCCTCCTCTATTTATACTACTTATGGGTCATCCTCCACCCTTGGATGAGTTTTACTTCATCAAGGTTTGAGATTCACTCAGGCTAACTTGTCCGCTACTCTATCTTCTAAACCGCAATCCAACGGCTCTCCTTGATCCAAGCAGTCCCAAGTTAGCATCTCAACTATTCCCTTGTCTTCTAGGCTTGCAGCGACTCCGTCTCCGATCATCCTCCGACGATCCCCGATCGTCTGGACCTCCAGATCACTCGCCTAGTCTTGGTCATCCTCCGCCTCACTATGGCCTGTCATGTCGTCCTGCAACAATAAAAAATAAGGAAACCCATCACATAGCAATATCCAAAATGATATACAATAATTATCCAATTGCTAAAAATAAATCATATTCCTAACTCAAATACAGTTAAATACTCATCACCAACATAGGTAGACCTCCACATGGTCTTTCAATCTCCCCCTTGATGAGTATATTGACAATCACCCAAAAAGCATAAATTTGAGTTAGAAAAAGATGGAAGAAAGCAATTTGATTACAAAGCCAAACTTAGTCCAAGAAATAGAGAATGAGATCATGACTAAGTTGACAAGAAGGATTTTAGAGCAAAACCAAAGTAAGAGCAAGTTTTCTACAAACGGTCTAAAAATCTAATAAAAACTCACAAAAGCACAAACATGCTTATGATTCTTAAGATGCATTCACATTTTTACCTATTGATGATGCCTTTTGTACGTTTTCTCCCCCTTTGTCAATATAGACATCAAAAAGGTATTTTCTCTCCCTTTACATATGTATACATGAAATGCATCCTAAAAGAGCTTTGAAGATTATCCAGTGATCATAGAGACAAAGTATGACACCAAGTTACTCAAGTTTAGATTATGCTAAACTAAGATATGTCCAAGTGTAAATGTCAATTTTGCTAGCAAGCACAAATAAGACTATGTCATTTTTGCATGATTTAGCAAGCACAACACTTAGCATAGTTTCCAAACTAGAAGCAAAGCCATTCAATAGATCAAATAAAAAACCTATAGTTCAACCTACTCAACACTTTGGAAGATTTCAAAGTCCATAGTGGGGTGCAAATTTTTGACATTATTTGCATTATTTACCCATTTATGTATTTTTTTTAGATTTCAAAGCACATAGTAGGGTGCAAATGTTTAGCATTATTTGCATTCTTTACCTACTTATGTGTTTTTTTGCATTTTTCAAGTGTAATTGACTCAAGCCACAATCGATAATCTCAAGATTAACTCTTAAGAGAATGGTCTTGGTCATACACGATACATTCCAAGTTCATCCCAAGTGCAATGAGAAACAGTCTCGTGAATTTAAAGTGTTGAGTTCAATTTGCAAAAAAAAAGAGTCAATGATTTTTTTTTGTATCATTCCGATTTATAAGCATTTGAAGGACTCAAGTATGGATCAACCTAGTTTCACCCAAGTTGCTATAGGGACTCTAATAGAAATAAAAAAAATTCACAAATCATGGTATATACACCTAAAGAGGAAACATAGTAAGTAAAAGCAATATATTTCATCAAGTTTTCATTTTAATTTTCAATTTTTAACAAGCTTAGCAAGATGAAACAAAATGAATTTGGACATATCTAAGCTAGCAGTTTTCTTCATAAAAGTAGCAAAGTGCATAGCATGAATAATAGCTCATTTGTATAATAGACAAAGCTCATAAAAATAGAAAATAAAATATATATACAATGCATGAAATAGCTCCTCAAACCCCCCTCAACAAGTGAATCAATTTTAAGTATAAATCTGATTCAAGTTAAGTTATTAGCAAAATTAAGCTCAAGTAAAGTCCAAATAAACTAACAGAAACCAGAAATACAGAATAGGGAGAAGAAGTCGAGAAACTACAAATTGGGTAGCTATAGAACATAGAAAAGATAATAGAGAATACTATGGCTCAGACTCACACTCGTCTTCTCCATATGATTGACATAGGAAAGCTAACTCTAGAACCCAAGTTAGGGAGTGCACACAATCCCTATCTACCCAAGGGGGCCAACACCTGCTAGACATACAAGACTATAAGGGACTCAACCTAAAGAGAAGAGAGAACAGCTAATTATACATGATAGCAACTTATAGCATAAGATGAGAAGTCCATGTAAAGCATGCCAGAAGTCTAAGTGAAGTAAACTGAAAACTCTAAAAATAAGCCCAATATCACCAGAAGATGCAAAAAAGGAAATGCTAGATGAAAAACATATATAATACATAATATACAAACCAGCTCCCCCCTCAAGATATGTCGTAAGGGTACACAACTCCAAACTCTCCTTTCAAGGCTACAAACCTAGAGCTATCCAAAGGCTTGGTAAACATATCGGTAATTTGGTGGTTACTATCTACAAACTGTAGCACTATGTCACCCTTCTCCACATGGTCTCTAAGGAAGTGATATCTAATGTCTATATGTTTGGTCCTGGAATACTGCACTAGGTTTTTAGCAACGCAAATAGCAGAAGTGTTGTCACAGAAAAGTGAAACACTGTCTATGTCTAACCCAAAGTCCTGTAAGGTCGATTTCATCCATAGCACCTGACTACAACAACTAGCGGTTGTAACGTACTAGGCCTCAGCGGTGGACTGTGCAACTCCAGACTGCTTCCTAGAAGACTAAGAGATAAAAGAAGTGCCAATGAATTGGCAAGTGTCAGAAGTGTTCTTTCTATCTATCCTATAGCCAGCAAAGTCTGTATCTGAAAAGGCTCTAAGGGACAGACAAAAAGAGGAACAATACCAAATACCATAGTCAATGGTAGCTCGAAGGTACCTGAAGATGCGCTTCACCGCTTGACGGTGAGAAGCACGAGGAGAAGCCTGAAATCAAGCGTACAGACACACAGTAAAATGTATGTCCGGCCTCGTAGCAGTGAGGTACAAGAGGGAGTCGATCATGCTCCTGAACTCCTTCTGATTAATTGGCTCACCATCCTCATCAGGCTCAAGGACAGCAGAGGTGGCCATAGGAGTCATCACCGACTTCCCATTAGACATGTCGAAGTGTCTCAGGAGGTCACGAGTGTACTTGCCTTAATGCAAGAAAATGCCTTCTCGAGTCTGCTTGATCTGGAAGCCAAGGAAGTAGCTTAACTCGCCCATCATACTCATTTCGAACTCTATGCTCATAACTTCTAAAACTGAGACACAAGAGAGTGCGAAGAGCCACCAAAGATAATATCGTCCACATAAATTTAAACGAGAAGAAAATGAGAATCCTGGTGTCTGATGAACAGAGTCTTATCTACTATACCCATCTTAAAATCTTGACTAAGAAATTAAGACTTAAGCCTCTCATACCAAGCTTTAGGGGCCTACTTAAGTCCATACAAAGCTTTAGAAAGCGTGAAGACATGATTTGGGTACTTGGGGTTCTCGAATCCTGGAGACTGTCTAACGTACAACTCTTTCTCAATATACCCATTAAGAAATGCACTCTTGACATTCATTTGATAAATCTTGAAGCCCTTGGCTGTCGAAAATGCAAGCAGGATCCTAATAGCCTCTAGGCTAGCTACAGGGACAAAGGTCTCCTCAAAGTCAAGACCCTCAACCTGAGTGAAGCCCTGCGCAACTAGCTTAGCCTTGTTCCTAATGATAACCCTATCCTCACTCTGCTTGTTCTTGAACATCTACTTGGTTCCAATGACATTATGACCAGATGGAAGCTCAACAAGCTGTCATACCTTGTTCCTCTTGAAGTTCTTAAGTTCCTCATCCATAGCATTAAGCTAAGACTCATCGGATATTGCATTAGAAACATCCTTCGGCTCAAAAGAGGCAACAAAGGCTGAAAGGAGGAAGGAGCTAGAAAAGCATGATTTTGAGTGTGTGACTTGCTCAAATAGATCATCAATGATCTGATCAGGTAGATGATGCCTCTGAATATGACGGGGAGGTCCAAAAGTAGAAGTGGCCTCTACCCCATGAACAGAAGAGGCAGTATCAAAGCCACTTGTTGCAGGAGAGTCTGAAGAAACGGGCTGGTCTCCCTAAGATGCAGAGATAGAAACAGGAGGCACCTCAGGTTTAGAGGGGACTAGATCAGGTAGATCACCGTCATCTTCATCATCCTTTACAAAGATGGTCTCAGAGAGAAAAAAACAGCCTGATATGTCGGGTCTAGTTTATGGACTAGCCTCATCAAAGGTCACGTCATAAGTCTCTATGATCATATTCGTCTCACAACTCCAGACCCTATAGCTACGAGAAGAAGTTGAGTAACCCAGAAAAATACCATCAGAAGAACGAGACTTAAACTTATCTAGGTTACCAGACTTCAAAATAAAACACCTGCAACCAAACACACGAAAATGAGAAACACTGGGCTTTCGTCCATACCTCAATTCGTACTAAGTGCGATGCAAATGTGCTATCAAGAATACATGATTAGACACATGACAAGTAGTAGCTACAGCCTCAGCCCAAAACTTCCTAGGAGTATTGTACTCGTCTAGCATCGTCCTAACCATCTCGACCAAGGTCATGTTTTTCCTTTCCACTACGCCATTTTATTGAGGGATGTATGGAGAGGAAAACTGAAGTTCTAAGCCTAACTCTTCACAGAAGCTCTCAAAGTAGGAGTTCTTGAACTCCATGCCATTGTCACTACGTATAGCTAGTAAGGTACCAATGAGTTCAACAGACAACATATGGACCAAACCCTTAAAATGGGTAAAAGGCTCATCCTTCGAGGCCATTAAAAACACCCAAGAATACCTCAAACAATCATCAACAATGATAAGAACATACCACTTCCCACCTGCTGACTGCACTCTAGCTGGACCAAACAGTGTCCATATGTAAAAGCTGTCCAGGTGCATCAGTCATCACAACTGTGACTGGAGGATGAGAAACAGCAACCATCTTGCCATGTCGGTAAGGAGAGCAAACTAAGTCTTTGACTATCTTGAGTTTAGGCAAACCACGAATGAGATCGTGGTTGCTAACCTGGTTCAAATGATTAAAGCCAATGTGACCAAGTCTCCTATATTAGAAGAAGAGATCACAGGACTCAGAAGCAATCAAACAACGAAGAGAGTCTCCAGAAAAAGCAAAAAAATCAGCACGAAAGACTCTCAAATCTATAAATCCCGCAAACTAACCCTCCTGATGAATCAAGAATTCTACAGACACTACTCTTAAACCTTACCTCGAAAGAGTCATCGATAAGCTGAGAGATGGAGAGCAAATTGTATTACAGCTTACTCACTAAGGCAACATCCTTAAGAATGAAATTGTCATTAATGTAGATGGTACCTTTGACAATGACTCTACCTGATGAAGCATCCCCAAAAGTGATCAACTAATCATCGGGAGCTCAAACTACGGAAGAGAACTATCTAAAGTCTCCGATCATATGACGAGAACAACCGGAGTCAACGATCAATACCTCTCCCTTCCCCATCCTACAAACCTCGTGCGAGTTGCTGTAGAGTTCGGAGTGGCTGATGCTGTTGGCGTCTGCCAAACGGCATCAGCCATGAAGCAAATCCCCTCGAAGTCGTCGCCGCTCTTGTTCTTCTCTTGCGGAGAGGTTGATATCGTCGAGCGCTGTGAGGACGCGGTGGAAGAGCTTCTTTTTCTTCGAGAAGTTGCGGTACTTCTTCTCATGAGCCGGGTCACGAACTAGAGGCTTCTTGTTACGGTTCTTGTTGATGTCCGTTCTTTCCCAAACCGCCGCCGTCGTTCTTGCCCTTCTCCAGCTTGGGGCAGTTCGCTCGAATTTGGTTGGGGCCACCACACTCGAAGCAGGTGATCATGCCACCTCTTTTCCTCTCCCTCACCCTTTTGTAGCATGAGAAAATTTGCGAGCTCAAAGATCAAGCTCATTTTCTGAAAATTTATCCAACTGTTCATCGCTTAGCTTGCAAAGGACTGAAAGAGAGAAACCAACTAAAGTCTTAGAACAAGATCCAATGGGATTGGTGACTAAGGCCTTCAATTGCAACTTCGTCTTACGAGAGACGACGTCGATCTCATGAGTCTTGAGTCGGGAATAAAGTCTGTCAAGAGTCAGAGTTGATAAGTCCGGGTGTCCTTGATAGTAGTCACCTTCATCTTTCAAACCCGAAGATCGAGTGCAGTCAAAAAGTGTCGAGCATTCTCTGAGTCAGAGTATGTGCAACCAACTGCACGGAGATCGCTCAAGATCTTTGTGAAACGATCAAAACACTAATCAAGGGTCTCACCAGCGTGTTGTTCAAATTTATTGTAGTCACGCTTATATTGATCATGCCTCACCATCTTGATCTGGGTGGTGGCCTCATGGTAAGCATCAAAGGGTCACATAGATCTCGTGAACAGATCGTAGGTGAGAGATTCTGTCATACTCACTACAGCTAAGGCCCTCTACGAGGATGTTACTTGCCTTAGCATTCGCCTCAACAGCAGCCATATTTTTGGTCATGACATTTTCATCAACAGGAACCTCATACGGGAGGTTCATCTTTTGCCAAATCAGGAAGCCCTGAGCAAGTGATGTACGACTTTATTCTCGATTTCCGAAAAGGAAAATCAACTCTAGAAAAAATCAGAGGCTTAGTGGAATAGTTGTCCATCGCCATGGCTCTTGAGACCGATCAAGATCTATAAAAGAGCAAAACCGGGCTCTGCTACCAATTGAAGGACCGAAGTGGCGATCAGAAGGGGTGAATGATCTCAATTAAATTTTCCCCCTACTCAATGGATCCAACCAAACCTCACTTGAAACACTCGAACGCAAAGGAGCAAACAAGAAAAATATTGGTCTTGGATTTGCACGTAGGGTTTTGATGATCAAAATGATCTTAGATATCCTCCCACTTGTCATAGCAAGCAAGAATAAAGAAATAAAAGCCACAAACACGATCTACAAGAATGTCTTCGTTTCAAGCAAAAAGATGGGTTTCTTGCAAAGTTCAAGAAGAGATGTGCCTAGATGATTGAGATATGATCTGAAGAAAATTTATCCAATAATCATACATGCTCGGCACAAGAAGCACAAGCAAGTAGGAGGGGAGGCAAATCCAACTTGCGAGAATGTAAATTGCAAGAAATTAAATTATGGAATTTAAAAGCATGTAGAAGGAGGGGAAGCAAATCCAACTTGCAGATGTAAATTGCAAGAAATTAAATTGCGAAATTTAAAGTGTGGAATTTAAATATTGAATTTAAGACATAATGTAAATGTTGAAATTAAATTCAAAAAAGTAAGAATGTAAAAGTTTATTTCACTGGAGAAAGATTTACAAAGCCTCACAACAAGGTGGGAAAATCTCAAAAGAGCACACAAAACCTTCAAAAGGGGAGAACTACCCCTCTCCCTCTATTTATAATACTCATGAGTCATCCTCCACGCTTAGATGAGTTTTACTTGGCCCTCAAGTAATGTCACCAAGGGTTGAGATTGAGTCATCCTCCATCCTTGGATAAGTTCAATTTATCCCTCAGGAAACCTCATCAAGGGTTGAGATTCACTCAGGCTAACTTAACCGCTACTCTATCTTCTAAACTGAAATTCAATGGCTCTCTTTGATCCAAGCAGCCCTAAATTAGCATCTCAGTCGTTCCCTTGTCTTCTAGGCTTGCAGCGACTCCGTCTTTGGTCATCCTCCGGCGATCCCCGACCGTCTGGACCTCCAGCACACCTCGTCTAGTCCCGATCATCCTTCACCTCACCATGACCTGTCACTGTCGTCCTGCAATAATAAAAAACAAGGAACCCTATCATATAGCAATGTCCAAAATGATATACAATAATTATTCAATTGCTAAAATAAATCATATTCCTAACTCAAATATAATCAAATACTCATCACCAACATAGGTAGACCTCCACATGGTCTTTCACGTTTTTAAGTTCATGGGACACAAAGGGCAAAACAACGATGTTAAAGCGTCAATGGTTGAACATAACATGATATTGTATCAATCATCGCTGTCAGAATCTATATCAGAGTTTGCCCTTTGATGGGCTACTCCACTTGCAACCTTACCCTTTCCCTTGTTCTTTTCGTCTTCCTCATCATAGTCGTAGTAGTACTCTTCTTCCTCCTCAATGCCATCCTCTGCCACTGGCCCTTCTTCAGGCACATGGCCTCTTGTTTCTGCACGGCTGCGCTTCATAACCCTCAACTTAAAGCTAGTCTTGGTATCACAACCTATCCATACGTCGCACAAACAGAAAGAGCTCAGGCTGCGATTGCCCTCTGAAGGGCTTGGAACTTGCCCATTACCAACCAACTACCTTTCTTCACTCTGTCAAGTGTCAACTGCCTCTCTAACTGCAATTCCTATTTCCTTTGCACTTGCACCCAGTGCTTCCTGGGTTTCTTGTATAGCTTTTGATGCTGCGGTTATAGCGGTAGTCTCATCCATGAAGTGAGAGTGAGACCCAAGCATACATTGTCACAACATCACCCTCTTGAATTCCCTCTTCGCCTTCAGTCTCGCATTTAATGATACACTTCAATAGAAGGAATCATCTCCAATACAAGCTCTACATCACGGGCTTCTTCATCAGAAAGCCCAGCAACTTCTGTCAGCAATGAAGCACGTCCCTCCAGTCATGTCACAGTTCTTGGGACGCACTAATTTTATGTAATTAAACACAGAATCGAACAATTATATTCTATAATTAAAAGCACTGTTTAAGAGACAGACTATTGACTTTGCAATTTTCCTTTGTTCTGAGAAGGCACTAAAGGAATACCTTGCGTGCAGTTTTTTTAACAGTTGCTTCACTAAAATGTGGCAGCTGCAAATCCTTTTTATATATTGGATCAATGCATGCGTGTTTATTGTTTAGGTTATCTCTCTTGGTGTAAGAAAATGTTGTCATGTAAGAATATATTGTCATCAATCAACAAAAAGGGAAAGATTGTAGGTATCTAGGCCCCAAATTTCAAGCATTTAAGTGTTTTGGTGATTAATGATTACTAACTATGTTTTGAGGTTTTAAGATGAATTGGTGCTTAACATTGGCATATTGACAACTCTCGGTGACCTTTCTTAGTCCCTGTTTGGGGGAGTTTTAAGCCAACTTCAGCTTCTGAAAAGTCAGTAACCTCCCCCTAAACAGCTCAGCTTTTAAGCGATTTTTAGTATAAGTTAGAAGCCATATATAACTAGCAAAAGTCAAAAGCTGAAAGCTAGGCTAGACCTGTTTTTGCAACTTATTGCTGAGGGAAATTAGATATTTTTCAAACGGTCTCTTATAAAAAAAACTACAACCACTTTTCAGCCTAGAAAGCAAAAAAAAATAGATTTTTAGAAAACTATAAATACCTCAAATAGGCCCTTAGAGGCGTTTGTAGAAGGCACAAGAAGTCTTGTAAAGGTTTGCAGTCTACCTATTCGGAGTAGCGAAGGACTACCACGAGTGCAAGGCTTGATTTCTTGCACGATCTCAAATCGAAGCTAGATTTTTACGAGAATTCTCTAACGAGGAGTATAGGAGATCGCCGAATCTCTAAGATCTCGATAAAAATCAATTGTGTTATGTCTTTTTTATGTTTCTGTATTTAAGTTGTTGTATTTTATTTCTTAACTCGTTAGAATTGTGATCGGAAACTTTGGTTGGACTAATAAAAAAATAAATTTTAAAATAAACCTTTATCGAAAAAAATCACAATTCAGCCCCTTTTTAGGCATCGGATCCGCTTCTCCTCCTCCTCACCTATTTCCTTCTTTCTCCGGCGAGATCATCCCTGTAGACTTCCGCGCGCCTAATGCAAGCTGGCCGCTACAGCACCTCAAGCGTATTGGTGTGCGGACCCCTGCTTCGCTCTGTTCTGAGCATCTCCCTCGATCGCTCGTGCTGCGAGCACTGCTCAGTGGTGTTTGGTGGGTATTGCTTCCTTCTTCTCGTATCCCCTCTTTTGTTCACCTTTTTTTTGGGTGGTTTGTTTGTCAAGTGTGGTGTGCGATCATTCCGACTTAATTTCTCTTTTGGCATCTTGCTGCTTGCGCTCGCCAGAAGATGATTGGTTACTAACTTAACTGCCACTATCATCCACGGGATGCTTACTTGCTTATGAGTGGTGTGATATGGGAGGCGTGCGGCTTCCCTTCTCTTCGTGGTTAGGATAAAGGTATGATCCCACTCCGATTGTTTGCCTACTATTTATTCAGCCTATTGAGTTATTAACATCATATGACACCTATTAATAATATGTGAAGTTCTCTTTGCAATGAATTATCCAGCTTTGGTGATAACAATATATGCTTCTCCTCTCTTAAAGTATTTCATCTACTGTAGGAATTAAGTACTCAATGTAGATGTCTGCAAGTTTTCAGTTTGCAAAGAAGCAATGTTTCATGAGCCCTGTGAAAGGATTATGAGCACTAGTAATTGTAATGAGATTTTATGGAACCCACAAATAGCACCTGCTGATAGGCAGAAACAATGTTTGCATGACCTTTGATTGCAGTGGCGGAGCCAGGATTCATTCAAGAGGGAGGCTGAACACAAGTACATGTACTAAATATAAAAACTACCAAGCCGACATATTATAATTGAAATTTAAATGCATGTAATATAGTATTAATATGTAAATATGCAAGGGAAAAAATTACCTTTCATTGCTTCAAAAGAGGTGATAGTTGACATTTATGAGTTTTCATGTTCTGAAAACGTTGTAAGATATCTTTCATGTTTATTTTTGAAAATACTTCTCTCTCAATGTAGCATACCATAAAATCATTCAACCAGTCATCACTTATCTTATTACGCCTGGAGGGTTTCTCGTGGTGGGCCATGGAGCCCCACCAAGCCCCCTGCCTCCGCTTCTGTTTGATTGATAGCAAATAACATGTTAGTAATATTTTATAAATAATTAGTACATAAGTACATACATAACTTAATTTGTCTATTGCACCAGAACTTTTTGTAATACATATCATAGAAGTAGATACACATTATGGACCACGTGGATATTAGTACTATGAGATATTAATAGTCCATTATCAATGAAAACAAGTGTTGTGTAGTGTAAACGATACATCAGGGGAAAATCACCTTGTTTGGGGATAATAAGGGCCTATTTGGCCTGGCTGTAGCTTTTCTGAAAAGCAGTTTCCGGCCAGGTTGTATGGCTGAAGGCTGCATGGCTGACCAGCTGGAGTGAAAAGGATTGGAGTTTGACAGCATGTCTTTTACGTAGGTTAGCTAACTGTTCTAAGTTGGGAAATGTCTTAAATGCCCTAGGTCAAATGACAGCTTGTTTGATGCCGATTCTAGACTTTTTCATGTTCACATACTAAATTGAGAATTTTTTATCTTTTTTATTTTACTTGGTCTTAATTAAATTGATCATACAAACTACTTACTAAAGCACTTAATTAATTCCATGATTACATAAGTAATTAATCTATATCGGCCAAAGAAAGAAAATTAAAAAATAGAATTGTGGCCACTGCCATCGCTGGTCGTCGTTTCCACATGCTCGTGCCGCATCCGACCAGATCTTGAGAGTAGACAGCGGGAGATCAGCTGAGGAGGTAGGAGGATGCAACCGCCAGTCGGATCCAAGGGAGAAGGGGTAACATCGAGCGCAAGCGGCCGGTCAGAACCAAGGGAGTAGGGCGGTGGCGTCAGAGGTAGGCGGCCAAAGGTGGACAATTGAGATGGAGAGCCGGGGTGAGGAGGCTAGGCTTGAAAACGGTTTCGGTAAATCCCGAAATTCCGGAAACCGTTTTCGAAAATTTTCGATCAGACGTGTCGGTATCGGTAATGTTCGGAATCAGAATCGAAATCGGAATTTTTTGTCGAAAATGATAACGATAACGGTTTTGGTCAGTCCCGACCGTTTCCTTCAGTTTCCAAAAAAACTCGATAATTTCCGTCGGTAATTACCGAATCGTACCAGCCCAAGCGCCCAGCCCACAGATACAATCATACAATGTTACAAACCCTAAAGCCCACAGATACATGAGCACACGCACAGCCTCCACCTCCATTCGGCTCCATCCGCCCTTAGCGGCAGCCGACAGCGCTCCAGCCTCCGCGTCCATCCGCCCTCACGCCCTCAGCGCTCCAGCCTCCGCGTGCCCGGCTGGCGGCGGCTCCAGCCTCCAGCGCTCCCCCGATCGGCGACTCTACGCGTTCTTCTGGAAGCTCTGCGCGGCCACACCGACCCATCGCCTCCTACGTCGCCATCTGCGCCGTCTCCAGTGGAATCTCCCCCTCCCCGCCTCAGGATCTTTAGGTTCACCTTCCCCCATCTCTTCAGCCTCCCGCTTCTGTGTCCCGACCTTCACAGGATGTTGAAATGCTAGATGATATGCAAAGAGAGCTACAACTCCCCAGTTCTGATATTGCCTAAAGTAAATCTAACAAGCATGTGGTTTGCAAGAAGCAGGAATCTAAGACTGTAAGGATAATGCAGATAATTTGATAGTTGAGACTTCTATTCTTGTTTCACATCTGTGCGATTTTTTAGTAGATAAAAGTGCAAGGAATTAGGAATAGTGCAGATAGAGTAGCAGTTGGCAATATTTGAAATTTTCAACATCATCATACGATGGAGAAGACAGAACAACATTACATTACAAAACTAACCTCCTAGCAGAACCTCTGGAAATTGGCCCAGGCCAGCGTTTCTGGAAACCAGCTGATGGCCAGTTCCTTGCAATAGCGGTTTGCCACAAGCTTTCTCCTTGAAATATGCCTGTCCAGTGCTTGCTGACACATTCGCAGATCGGTAACCGAATGAATATTTCTACAAGGAGATGTTCAGGGAGTCTACCAATTGGTCCATCATGTGTCATACAGGGAGCCACCGTTAGTGGTTGTCATTGCAAGTCTCACATAAAGCACATCCTGCACTGTAATGGAAGAACTATTCTGAGCATTTAGATTGGGGCATATCCTCTTCTAATGCCTATTTTGATTTAAAGAGCTGATTTGGCATCCTACTTTGCATCTTCCTTTTTGGGTGTCTCCCATATCCACCACCTTCTTTTGACAATGAAACATAGGTAGCGAAAAATAATTCTGTAGGTACTTTCTAGTTGAAGCTGTCATCTGTATCTTGTAGCAAATTAAGCTAAAGGTTAGAGAGAGTAAAGTATTTACTGCAAGAGTGGTTTGAGCCTTTTCTTGTAAGGTCCCATTCACAAAATCCCAACCTGCTGTGTCTAGCTTGGAAAGTTAAAAGGGTATATAACAGAATATGCTGCAATGGTGGTCTGTGCTTTTGTATGTAACGCATAGCTCAAGAAGATTCTGAGACTATTCTAATCTGATGATTTTTCTAGTAAGCTTCCATTCACAAAACATTAATCTCTTGAATTCTTTGCAAAGTTGAGAGTACAAAGGATGGCATATGCTGCAAGAGTTACCTGTACTTTCGCTATAATGCTTGGTCCATCACTTATGTCTGTCATAAGGCTAACAAACAGAGAACAAAAACTAAGTGCATATGTTTTAATGTCTAGTCCAGCACCAAGAAATAAATGCAATGACCTTAGACTTAAAAAGAGTCCTGAATAGTGAGATTATGATAAATTACCCACATCTAACTTATTTTCTGTTTAGCTTGCAACTTAAAGTTAGCATTTCTATCCAGATTATCAGTTTCTCATTCTTCTAAAATGTATGGCAGGAAGAAAGGCATTCTATTTGTTGCTAGTGATCAAAAATGCCCTCTGTCAGATCAAGGCCCTTTTGATGTTGTTCTGCATAAGGTTAGATATATGGACTATATTTAATACCTTGAACTGGAAATCGTAATGCTCAGTTTTTCTGTAAATCATATTCTGTGGTCAAGACCTTTTTGTTTTGGCTTTGTTATTATCATAATGCTCAATTTTTCTACGTGTTCCTCGATATGAAAGAAACTTCATATGCGTTTTGTATATTGTGCTAAATTAAATATGACACTGGATATGGCGAATCATTTGGATTTGCATCTAAGATCTGTGTGACTTATCTCACATCTCATAGTTGTAAGGTTTGAAATGCTCTTTTTTTTCCTGAACTTAATGCATTTGTGATCCTGTGTAAATTCTCTTGCTGTTTAATTCTTCTTCTTTTAAGTGTTAAGTTTCCATTTGCAGCAGCAATTTATTTTGCTTGAACACTAATGTTGAGCCTCTAATTCCAGATTAAGGAAGCTCTTTTTTTCAGATTATAAATGGGGAAGTTGTTCAGAGTTTGTTGAATTTGGCTGATAGCTTTGAGAAGACGAATCAAGAGATCACCCCAGAGACTGAGAAGGAGCAAAAGGTTAGCACAAGCTATCAAGGCATATACAAGCAGTTAGTAGAAACACTAAGAAGCTTAGGTGTACGAGTTGTGGAAACAGTTGGCAAGTCATTTGATCCTTCTGTAAGTATAGTTTACTTTTTTCGATCACCCTCGTATTGAACAATGACTCTGGTCTCACACGCTCACTGTCTCAGTGATCTGATGCTATCTCAAGTGAATTTCAGTTGTGCTATTTGGTAACCAGGCAACATAGAGTTCTTCACATTGCATAGAAGGGTCTGTCTGTCTCAATGTTGCAGTAATATCAAGTCTACTAACATTTGGTAACCAGGCTACTAACATTTGAATATGGATGCTTTCACTACTCCACAAGTCACATAGCAAAGTTTGATTTTTAATACCTTATGTTTTGTTGTGATTTTGTCAACTCCTGAGTGGTACACTGATACTACATGGCCAGTAGCAGCGAGAATCCAACGCGTTCACCTCCACGGAAGCGCATGTTGCTGGAGCCGCTAGGGGTAACGACACCTTGTGATGCCCCAGCTGTTGAACCTGAGAGTCAAGAGCTACACCTCGCCGGATGCAATCAGTCCATGTGTAGTCATGATTCAGGCCCAGGGTACTGGTGTATCTGCATCATTCGCAACACCTGCAACAACATTGGATAGATCAGGTACAAATCCAGAACAAGCAATTAGTTTGGATGGGGATGGCAAAGCTGATGATGATGGAGAGCATCCCTCAAAGCAGCCAAAGAAGTGCACTTTAGATGTTTGGCAATATTTCGAGAAGTACACGGTTGTAGCGGAGGAGAATGGCAAATCTATTAAGCAACTTTGGGCCAAATGCAAATTTAAGGTCTGCAAAAACAAGACCAGCAAAGGCAGGGCTGAAAGCCATAGAGGAACAACTGGGTTTTGGTCTCGTTTGAAGTATTATCATAGCATTGTGAAGGGTTAGCAACAACTCAAATCAGAAAAAGATTATGAGAAAGGTATATCTGTTGTTCAACCATATAAATATGATGAAGCAGCTAGTTTGAGGAAGTTTTATATTGCTATTATCATGCATAAATACCCATTTAACATTGCAGAGCATGAATACTTTGTGGATTTTATTAAATCCTTGAGGCCTAGCTTTCCTATAAAGTCTCGTGTCACTATTAGGAAATAAATAATGGATCTCTACTTGCAAGAAAAGGATATGTTGTATAAATATTTCAAAACCCTTGATTGCCGCTTGAGTGCTACTATGGATATGTGGACATCAAATCAGAATAAAGGGTATATGTGTGTCACCATATATTGGGTAGATGATGAATGGCAAATGCAAAAGCGAATTATCAATTTATTTCATGTTCCGGGTCGGCACACCGGTGAAAATATGTCTCTTACCCTCAGTTCATGTTTGTTGAAATGGTTCATAGAGAAGAAAATGTTCTCTTTGACTCTAGACAATGCTGCTGCAAATGAAGTTGCTGGCAAGGATGTCATTCTAGAGCTCAAGAAGCAGTCCTTTAATCTGTGATGGTCTATTTTTTCATATTAGATGTGCTAATCATATTTTAAACTTGGTTGCTAAAGATGGTATGAGTGTGATAGCATCATCTATTCAGAATATTAGAGCATTTGTGCTAGCTGTCAAGGGGTCTCCATTGCAGTGGGAGGAGTTCCAAAAGTGTGCTACTGAATGTGATATGGACACAAAGGTTGGGCTGTCACTTGATGTTCCTACTAGGTGGAACTCAACGTATACCATGTTGAGGGATGCCCTATATTACAGGCCTGCCTTTGAGAGGCTTGTGTCATATGAACGTCGCAGGTATGAGAAAATCTCACCTTCCTCTGGAGAATGTGATATGGCAAAGTCTCTTTTACCATGCTTGAGAAAGTTCTTTGATCTGACTGAGTTATTTTCTGGTATATTGTATCCAACTGCCAACTTATTTTTTAGAGGTTTTTGTGAGATTAAGTTGTTGCTTACTGATTGGTGCCATAGTAGTGATCCCACTATTAATAAGATGGCAAACACTATGATGGTAAAGTTTGACAAGTACTGGAAGAAGTCCAATATTTCTCTTGCTGTGGCTAGTGTCCTTGATCCTAGGTTCAAGAGGAAAATTGTAGAATTTTACTTGAAGAAGTTGTACCCATATTCCTATCAAGCTGAACTTGATAAATTTAATGATGTTATGAAGAAGATGTATCAATGCTATGCTTCCAACGCACCCTCAACTTCAGCAACCACACATTCCTCAGCATCAGTAGTTGATATGTTTTTGGATAGTGTAGATGATGAACTTGATAGCTTCATATTTGATGCACAAGGGGATGATGATTATATTGATACAAGTGACTTAGAGAATACTTGGTAGACCCATTGTTAAAGGTTGCTAAAGGTAACCAGCACACATTTGACATATTAGCATGGTGGAAAGTCCACAAAGATGAATATCCTATCATGTGGCAGCTAGCTCATGATGTCTTGGTTATGCAAGTGTCAACAGTAGCTTCTGAATCTGCTTTTAGTGCTAGTGGCCGTGTACTTGATCCATATCGTACTCGCCTTGACCCTAGCATGGTAGAAGCACTTGTTTGCACTAAGGATTGGATAGCCAGAGCAAGAAAAGGTTATAGTATGAACTTATACTTGTTCAAAATTTTATTACTCATTACCCTTTTACTAATGCACCGATGGATCTTTATATTCTCAGGTTGTAAGAGTGTTTCTTCCATGGTTTGTGATCTGGAGGATCTCGAGGCTATTTCTAGTAATATTTCTCTTCAGGTTAATTTCTCTTCATTTTCTATTCTCATTTGTGCAAAAAATATTAGTTGTAGTTTAACTACATATTGCTCTAAAAAAACTGCAGGATGAAGACCTAGATGATGATGAAGATGGACCTGAGGTCCAGCTGTAAGTTGGCTGATGTTTGGTGATATTGAAGGAAGAAACTAAAACTATATGAATCTATGACTATGATGATGTATTTTGTCTTGTACTGGTTTCTTTCTTCTCGTGTATGAATTGTGAACTATGAACTATTGAATTGTAATGTATTATTTGATATGAGATATTGAGACTATCTTATGCTATGTGATGTAAAGACTCATATGGAGGCTATCTTATGCTATGTATGACTGTATGGAATGTGTGATATCGTCAACTGTAAATCCTTGTGTGGTATTGCTTTCAAGTGCTATGTGAATCTGTTGCTTAATGTTTTAATGTATGTGTGTATGTAAGTTAGTAAGTGCTACGTGAATCTGTTGCTTATGCTTTAATGTATGCCTGTATGTAAGTGCTATGTGATGTTGCTTAATGCTTATGCCGTTATGCGTTATGAGATATTGATCTTCTAGACTAGTTATGCTATTGTATACATTTACATTGGTAATGTATGTTCATCATAAATTTGTGAATATTCATTTATTACTAATTTCTATGTGGATGTACAATTTGTGTGAATTTTTTGAAGTCAATTGGTGGTACATGTCGCTACGACGTTACCGGTCTCTTTTTTGGAATCCGATCGTTACCGATATATATTTTGTATCGAATTTTCGTTTTCGATATTTTTGAATTACCGATGTCGTATTCGTTTCCGTAGTTATCGATTCCGATATCGTTTCCGAGGAAAAATATGAAAACAAAATGGTTTCATCACCGTTTCACCTAGAGGAGGCGCGAGTGGGCGCGATTAGCCGATCCACTGAGATCGATGGAGGCGAGAACGGAGGAGGCAATGCATCAGGGGTAGACGGCCAGAGGCGAACGATGGAGACGGAGGCCGCTGCCACCTCCTAGCAGACACCCGTCTCTAGTATCGTCACTTTCGCTTGGTAGGTTGCCGTCACCATGTCACAGAGGTGGTGGTGTTGCATGGAGCCATGATGACAGGTAGAGACTTAGGCGGAGGCAGCGTAGTGTGACTGAGGATAGAGGAGGCTACAAAATCCAAGACTTGGGGCACTAACCCTAGCGCTGCAAAGGTGGCGCAAAGCAGTGCAGAGCGGAGGTGGCTTGGGGCACTAACCCTAGCGCTGCTGCCATATCCGGATACGAGCCGTGTGAGCGGGGAATGGATAGGGAATGGGGGTGAGAGGGGAGGTGTTTGGGGTATTTTATACCTGTTATGAGGTGGATAAATTTCTTGAACTCTAGGGACAAACACGGAAGTCTAACCCGCGAAAGCCGTGGAAAGCTTACCCTAGGCCGGTTATGGGCAGCTGTAGGCTTCCGGCTTCAACCGACGGGGAAACCTACTATTTGGGATAGCTTCCGCCTTCCACATAGCCACAGTCAGTTGAGAAGTCGTCCCAAATAGGGCCTAAGATGGTAGACCACATTGAGAAGTACATACACATATGCCTATTTAGAACGCCATATTTCAATAGGAATTTAGAAGGAAAAAGAAATATCAACTCTCATAAAAGTTGTTTCCTCCTAAATTCATGTGAAATACCAACATTACAAAAATGGACCCTTAGCATGGTAGCCCAACAGATGATACAGACTCCAGCTCCAAACTATAGCATTGTTGGCTGTTTTGAGATTCTGAATTAGCACTTTCTCCCAAGTTAATAGCCAACGACTCGCATCCAACTTCAGCTCTTGTACATATCAATGGTTGCATCTCTTCAGTATTTTCTAGAGTGACATGGCACGAGTTTGACCTTTTTGTTCGCAAGAACTGCAAAGTCATCTCAACTTGCTTCATAGTAGGTCTCTCTTCACCTCGGAGCCTCAAGCACATCTCCGCAAGAGAGGCAACACTGTTAATCTCTTCCTCAGTTGCTTCCTCGAAAACTTGAGCAGCAACTATCTCTTTTATTGGCCTTACTTTTAGCTCCCAAAGAAAGTAATTGGACAAGTTTTGCTTCGAGCCTGACTCATTTGTAAAAATAGGCTCCCTTCTCATAAGTAGCTCCACAAGTACCACACCGAAACTATATACATCACTCTTCTCATTTAGCTGCCCGGTATGGTAATACTCTGGATCTAAGTACCCAAATGTGCCTTGTACATTTGTAACAACATGAGTTTGATCAATAGGAACCAGTCTTGAAGCACCAAAGTCTGAAACTTTAGCAGTGTAGTTTGCATCTAGCAGTATATTAGAAGACTTCACATCACGATGGAAGACTGATACAGAAGCTGCCGAGTGGAGATAATAGAGAGCTCCTGCAGTTTCTGCGGCTATTCTTAGGCAGTCATCCCATGACAAGGAGAAACAACTACTTGGGTCAGAATGTATAATTCCAAATAACGAACCATTGGAAACAAAGTCATACACCAATAGTGGCACCTCGGTTTCAAGACAACATCCAAAGAGCTTTACTATATTTCGATGATTTATTTGAGAGAGAATTGCAACTTCATTAATGAATTGACTGATCTCACCTTCCTCTATGTCCCTGGACCTTTTTATCGCCACAATACGTTGGTCAGATAATATGCCTTTGTACACCATGCCATGCCCTCCACGACCAAGGATACGGGTAGGATCAAAATCATTTGTTGCTTTTTCTAGCTCTTCTAAGGAGAAAATCTTTGTTTTGTCACTCGCATTTTCATCAGATGATATCAGCTGTTCCAAGATAAGGCCTTGATTTTTCTGGAAGTACTTCTTTCGTAGTTGCTTCTGGATGTCACTTTTCCATCGACGGATCAGAATTAGTCCACTTAAGCTAATAATTAGAATGCCAAAACCGCTGCTAATCCCAATGATAACACCTACATAATTATTTTTATTATTATTTTTCCGTTCTTTTAATCGTATTAAGAATGATAAGAACAGAAGATTACCTAACAGAAGACTTTGTTGTTTAGTTGAAGTACACTGCATTTTTACCGGGTCATACTCTGTCTTGTGGGGGCATTTAGTACATTGGAAGCTTCCTATGGTATTGCCGCAGGTCCCGTTACAAATGTTAGGTTGAAGGCACTCATTAACATCTGAAAATGAACCACATCTTGTTAAAGCTTAGGAAATATCGATAAAAGAAAATTTTCATTACTCTCCAGAAGTAGTTAGTTTGTACAAATTTCTAGTGCATGCTAAATTAGGTTTAAAATGTGAAATTGATTTTTCCGTAGAAATATTATCAATGAACTTACGTTAAGATGGTAAATAAATGCTCGATTCTTCTAACAAATAGTGTGCGCCATGCAACATTATTTTAGCATAGTATATCTGACTCTTTCATTAAAGTGTAACATTCTAGTGAAAGAGAGAGAAAGACTACAGAAACTATCAAATTTGATGGTATCTAGCAAACAGCGTGATAAATAACAACATCAAATAATTGGAAATTATAAGATTCTACCAGAATATGTGATATACGTGAAAATCATCAGAAGAAAACTAGGTACGGCCACAAGCTAAACTTATGGAGATAGCTCACCAATCTTTCAACCATACATCAAGCAGGGCTATTTTTACATTGTTATGTTATGTTGCCCTATGCAATCTAGTTAGAAAGACGTTTTATCAATTCTAATAAAATATAAAATATTGCCAATAATAGCTCAAAAAAAGATGTTACCGCTAATAACACACCTACAAATAGTAAATGTGTTTTTCAAAAGCAGACAGCAGTACCACATGCACCATCAACATTCTGAAATTACAATTTTGATTGTATGAGAGAGAGAGAGAGAGAACCTGTGCAGCCATTTTGAATATATGGATTTCCTTCAAAGCCATGGGAGCATGTGCAGCGGTAACCAATGTAACCATTGGTTGAGTTGACTATCACACACATGCTGTTGTTGCTCACACACGCATATCCAGAGCTATTCCTCTTTGCTTCTAGACAAGTTAAATTGGCAACAGCCCATTGCAAGGAGACTGATTCCCCAGAATTAACGAAAAGACTAGCTTCATTTACATAGGCAATTGATCCTTCATATTCAAAAGGTAATATGTATTTGATGAGCCCATCGTCGACATCAATGGATGTCACTTGATAATTATCGTCTAAATGGAGGATAGAGGACGTTGCATTTGTGCAGTTGAGGTAAAATTGTTTCCTCCCAAAACAACCTTCTTCCAAACCAAATGGAAATGGAACGGAGATATTTCCACACAAACGGGAACAATTTGCCCTATGAATTGGACTGTATCCTATTTTCAAACAAAACAAATGTTCATGAGTTTGACAGCTAAAATATTTTCAAAATGACTCTGTAAACTTGGCAAAAAATTCTGGAGGTGTGGTGCATATATTTTTCACTGTTTTGCTTGCATTTATGGACATTAACACCTATTCCCCTAATTTTTTGGAAGGCTTTTATTATCTAATGGCAGTGAGCTCGGCATGGGCGAACTGGGGGTCCACATCAGTTGAAACTAATATAAACAGTACTGAAAATCTGGATAAAATTTGGCCTATTTCCTTTTTTTTAAGCCGAAAATGAGCTAGACCCAAGCAGCTTGACCCTAAGCTTGGTAAGCCCATGACCAAACCTATGTATCTGACATGAAACCGTGATTGAAGGTACTTATTTCATTCTAAGATTTACACATTCTTGCATAATTAAAGATAAAGAAAAAGAATTTGTATGGCTTGTTTATTTGTAAGCCTTGTCAAAACCAAATGTAGGAAAAGAATTTGTTTCTCTTGTTTATTTGTAAGCCTTGTCAAAACCAAATGTCTGTATTCCTTGTTAATGAGCAATAAATTTTACACCAAGAAACAACTTTTACTGCTTGCTTCTTTCACAAATAATCTAATCACGTAGTACAAGTTAAATAAATTAACACTGATGCTTTTCATGAAAAATCTGACCAAGCCATTTTAATTTAGCTAGTCTATGTAGTTACTAGTTTCAAAGTAGAGAGAGATACCTTTGTCCCGTGAGCAGCCATCGAGGATGTAAGGGTTGCCACCATAGCCAGCTCTGCAAAAGCATTGATACCCATAATTCGTTGGCATATCGAAGTCGTCGCACCTGCCGTTCCTGCTGATACAAGCATAGCTCGACTTGTTCTCCACAGCGCTGGCGCAGCTCGGCTGATCCATGATGCTCCAAGATAATCTGGCGTAGTTGGTGGTTATATTTATTCTATCCCACAGCGAGCTTCCATTAGGCTGCAGCTGGAGCTCTCCTTTCGTTCGGTGGACAAATCTGATCTGAAATTTACTTATGGACCTCCAAAAGTTGATGGAGCAACAGCCAGTACCATTGCAGTTCTGTCTAGCCACACTGTCCGTAATATATTTGTTCGGGCAAATCGTGCTGCAGACTGGCTTGGTCATGTTCATATCTTGATTGACCAAGTATATGTCCAAGTCACAACCGGTGATGTTTAGTTGAGCATAGATAAGGGCGAAAGAACTTCCAGGAACCCTCCAGAACATGCTGTAGTTGTCGACACCAGGTCTCATGGTTATGACACGGGAGAAGGAGACATCGATAACCTTGCGGAGGTTGTAGTAGGACTCTTGATCGATGACAGCGATGTCATCGATAACCTCCGTGATGCCGTCGTGGAGGAAGAGCCTACTGGGCTGCGCGGTGTCGTTGCAGGTGAGGCTGAAGTCAGGGTCGCGGAAACAGCCGGAGCCGATGCCAAAGGGATAGTGCAAGGTGAGATTGCCGCAGCTATTCCGACAACCGGTAAGGTTTACAAAGGAGGGGTGAGTCCTATTGCCCTGTTGGCTTCTTAGGACGCCGGAAGCTTGCACCTTTGGAATCCCAGTAAAAACAAGTAGGACGAGAGAACATACTGCATCAAAGAGGCTCATCTCCAGCAGTCCACGAGTGTTTAGCTTCTGAAACTTGAGAAGAATTGAATCTTGTATTGTGCAAGTAATTGGAATGGAATTGACAAAATATAGCACAGATGTACACGAAGGGTTTAACTTCGTTCAGACAGTGGTGACGGTCTTGCTGCTTTTATAAGTGTGTGGACAGTGAAAAGGAATGGACAGATGTTGTCTTGACTGGCGCAAGACTGCAAGCTCAAGTGAGAACGCCGGAGTTAAGGTCCACACGCTTAACTTTCCAAAGGTTCGTGTGTCTGTGTGGTGGGTTGTAAATAATCTTGACTAAGTTGACTCAGTTCGTTAGTTTGTTAGACACGATTCTTTGTTAGTCTATTTATATCCCAACTTTGGAACGTTGAATACAGATAGGAGAATAACAAAAGATAGAAAACTCGCTAACCAGTGGCAACATTACCATCTTCTTTGTGTGTTCTTCCTCTAGTGTGTTTCAAAGAAGAAAGCTATATGTGAGTTTTCTCTAGGGCCTGTGCCAACAATTGTCCACCAGCACAATGTGTGAGTTCTTACAAGTATGTGTCCAAGTGCTCAGTATGTGAGATGTGTTCGCCTTCTTGAGTCGAGTCCAAAGTACATGAGTTCGGGATGTTGAAGAGATGTGTTCATCGTCTTGAGTCGAGTCTATGGGAGATGAGTCCAAAACGTTGAGGAGATGTATTTGATGCCGTGTGTTGGGTATGAGTTAGACAAGTCGTTGTTGAGACCGAATGCCTCAACGATTATAGTCAAGGAATGTTGGAAATAATCTTGACTAAGTTGAGTTAGTTTGTTAGAGTTGATTTAGTTTGTTAGTGGTTGTTAAACCCCTGTGTTAGTCTATTTATATTTCAACTTGTAATGTTCAATAGACAGAGGAGAATAACTAAAGATAGAAAGCAGTTGCAACATCATCATCTTCTTTGTGTGCTTCATCTGGTATGTTCTAAAGAAGGAAACTATACGTGAGTTTTCTCCCGGGCTTGTGTCAACAATGGGGTTGGCCATGATTTTTTTTCCTGCCGAGATCCAATAGCTAGGGTTTACTTAGATGACATGGCTCCGTGAGAACAACTTTGAAACAGTAGACAACCTTGTTATTTTTATTTCTTCGAAGATACAAGAACATCCCAATTTTCTATAGTCAGGAATAAAAGAAAATAGTAATAGTAAAGATAACAATTATTATTATTATTGAGGGTAATTTAGTTAAGTGCAAGTGGGGTTCTTAGTTTAAAGATGAGCACATGGCAATGATGGAGAGCTGGTGAGTCCACAGGAGATTAGTTGGCCTGAGCCCGTGTTTCCGGCTTTGCTCTCTCCAATTATCAAGGGCCACGCTCTATGTGCTCACGTAAAGAAAGGGAATAGGAGTAACAGGTTTGGCCAAACTATCTAAAACGATGCCAACGATTCCTTGCTCCTGTAATATAAATCCTTATTTTTAAAAAGCTTCTTTTTTAATATAATTTTATTGTGATATCAAACGTGTAGTTATTCTAATTAATGTTCCTTTCATACACCCCTCTTTTAATATTGACAAAGTAGATGAATAGTTATAGTATGGCATTTAGCAGAGATATGCATGGTTCAATGGCGTTAACTTTTTTAAATCTAGTGTACCCTTGGTCTATGCTTAAGGTAAACTTTAGGCTTATATTGTGGAACAAAGGGAGTACGAGTTTGCAAAATAAAACTGCTATTGTCT
Source organism: Otatea glauca (assembly GCA_036346275.1). Taxonomy (NCBI): domain Eukaryota; kingdom Viridiplantae; phylum Streptophyta; class Magnoliopsida; order Poales; family Poaceae; genus Otatea; species Otatea glauca. Next base: position 18,512,118 of record CM070717.1, on the reverse strand, counting down.
TGAAGAAGGTATTTTGTGATGCCCTAATGGAACAGATCTATACTTTAGATAACATGGAATATGTCTCAAGCATTGGATTGTAATCTAAGGATTAAGGGTGTTTACTTGCTACTCCAATTTACTAGTGAACATTACGAACAAAATTTCGTCATTTGTTAAAAGGAGGAAGCAAAATTTTACCTTGCTCATTGGGATTCCAAGTTGCCACTCCTATTTGATCTTAATTTCTTAATGTTAATTCCATCAGGTCCAGGTCCCATCCACCAAACCTTTCCAAGTTCCAACCAGTGAGAGCTTCCGGCGTCATGGTCAAAATTAGTGGTAGGCGCGTGTGCGGCTTATCATATTTCCCCGATGATTTCTGTGAAGCATCCAAACACCTTTGAAGTGCAATTCCTTTGTTTTGCAGTCACATACGATTCCACCGTTATACCTTTGCAATTCCTACGTTTTTTTCCATCCCTGTGTTTTTCATTTTCTACGTTACAAAGAGGCCCTAATTAATGCGGTAACCGGACATGATAAAATAAAAATGGATATTAAATTTTTAAAGAGTAATACAAGTAATCCAAATGATGAGTCGGCGATAGTCCCGTCGGGACCGCCCTGGCGGCTTATCGATTTCCCGATGATTTCTGTGACTACTAAGAGCAATTCCTTTGTCTTGCAAAGACTTATATTAGTTTTTTCTATCGTGTCAACACGAGGCCCTAATGCGGTAACCGGACATGATAAAATAAAATGTTAGAACAAACCGTCAACATAGACGGTTAGAATAAACCGTCTGTGATAAAGAACATCACTGACGGTTCTATAGTGAAACCGTCAGTGAAACAATCACTGACGGTACTCTTTATAAACCGTTAGTGATATACATCAATATTACATACGGTTTTAGTTAAAAATCATATGTGATTATATCACAGACGGTTTTAAATACGAACCGTCTGTGATAAGTTCACATCACAGACCATTCTAACTAAGAACTGTTTGTGATATTGGATTATTACAGACGGTTTTTTAATATAACCGTCTGTGATAACACTCCCTGAGTAAATAACTATAAGGTCATTTGCACAGACCGTTCAGTTACCAACTACGCGCTCAAAACCCTAGCCGACGCTTCATCTGTCATCCCCCATCGCGACCTCGCCGACACCCCCGCCTCGACATCTCCTCGCACCTCGACCTCCCCTCACCGGCGGATACACGCATCGGTCACCCTCGAGTCGGAGGTTGTGGAGGTGACGACGACCATCCCGGCCGTGAGCATCCTCCTCCCCGTCGTCTACTCCTCCTCCTCCCCACCGAACTCCTCCTCGGTGAGTACCCTGTGTCCTTGTGTTAATAGATCAATGGTTGTGATTATGAAGCATCATCATGTGATTTGATTGTGAAGCATCGATATCTACCTAGGGCATACTTGTGATTATGAACCAGTGTCAATTGCTACACTTGCTCTTGAATACATTGATTCTAATCATGTTGCAGATTATAAATATCATGGTGCAGACACAATAGCAATTGAAAATATAGTTGCTATAGTTATAACAAACTCAAAGATATAGACAGTATAAATACGTGTGATATAGACAGTATGTCCATACATTAGTTCAGATGTGACTCGTAGAAATCACAATTGCTTGATGTTGTTCAGTCAATTTGCATGCATGCTTGGGTATCACATTTGCATGGATCTTTAGTAATATAGTGCATTGATTGCTAGCATCTCTAGTTGCAGAATACATGATGGTATTATATGAAATTTTGAATGGATTACATATGCATGCAAATAAGAAGATTGGCAACCCCGAATGTGAGCCTTGGGTGGTCACCTCTTGGCTGCGGGATCATCTACTGGTTCCCCAAGAGAGAAAGAATGTTGTCTTGTAGAAGAAGGTAGTTATTTAGCAGTATATTTCACTTAATTATGTAGCTGTTGACTTATATATATTAGTTAGCATTATCCAATGCCAAATTTTGATGGAAAGTTTCATGGTGTTGCCATTTTTGTGTATCATTTTACAAATATTTCTATTTGAAGGCACCACATATACATGTGTGTGTATGAAGCAATTGCAAGGACATGGTAGTACTTGCCTGTCAACCAATAATGTTTAGACTACACGGCATAAAATAAATTGAAAGAATATTTAATGATTTTAGAGAACTGATTAGTTTTAAAATGCAACTAGTCATGGCATTTATCAAAAATAACACTTACAAGCTATTAGAGTAGACATCTTAATAATCTACATTGTAAAATAAACGACATGAAAAAAGCTGTTAGAAGTTAACAGAAAAGATCGAACAACTGAAGGGTTACTGTTTCTATCTTTCTTACCTAATCCAATTCTCCAGCACACTACCGTCTGTGATCCTCTTTTTTTCCCACACCCCCAACGGAACTTCCATCATTAGTTTCTGTTGTTAAAAATTTCTTCTGCTTAGGTATTTCTGTAACGATATTTATAAGGCATAACTAGTTATAGATTTAGTAATTGAATATCTAAACTTCCTAGATGCATCGAGGCAACAGCTTGTCTGATCACGATCATCTTAAAATATAAAGTTTTGATCTCTTTCTTATTATAATATTGATGGATTCTAAGGTAAAATCCATTTCATTCAATAGTTCGTTCTGAAAGGTGTCATGCGCTAATTTATCGTTATCACTTTATCCTCGTTCCCAAATGAGATACCATAGGCAGCCATGCTTCTTGAATTATAGAGTTCATTAAATCATCGTATGGAGTTGATTAAATTATCGTATAGAGTTTATACAATGATTTAATAAACTCTATAATTCAAGAAGCAGGCTGCTTATGGTATTCTCGTTCGGTCGTTCGGGCATGAGACTAAAGTGGAAGCGATAAATCAAAGCATGACAGCGATTCATAATGAACTGTGGAATGAAATGGATTTTACCTTAGAATCCATCAATATTATAATAAAAAATAGATGAAAGTGCTACAAAACTTCATATTTTAAGATGATCCTGATCAAACAAATTGTTGCCTCAATGCATCTAGAAAGTTTAGATATTCAATTACTAAATCTATAACTGATTGTACCTTATAAATATTGTTGCAGAAATACTTAAGTAGAAGAAAATTTCGAACGATAGAAACTAATGATGAAAGTTCTGCTAGGATGTGAGAAAAAAAAGGATCACAAACGATTCTATTTAGAAACCGTATGTGATGTTTAAGTATCACAGGCGATTCTAGTATAAAACCATATGTGATATTTTAATATCACAGACGGTTTCTAACTAAAACCGTATGTGATGTCTATATCATAATATGCTGTTATATTACTAATACATGGTCATAGAAGGTCAAAAAAACCTTCCGTAATGATGGTTCCGAACCATATGTGATGGTATAATCTGTAGTAGTGCATCTGCTCGTCACACAACATGAGACCAAGCTCACACATGAAACTGAGCGCAGAATCAAACACACGCCCCTCCAAATGAACATGCCAGTGCACATCCTTCAACCAGCGGAGGTTGAGAACCCAGCGAAAACATCTAGCTGAATTGATTTTTATTCAGTCTATCTGTTGCCATCAGCCTGTTATCAATCAATTATTTTTCATCCATCCAACACAAGAATAATAAACAAAATGTTAAAAAATTAAATTTAGTAACTATTACGGGCTGCTCTATAAGTTGATAGATATGTTTTAAGTTTCATGAGGCACAAAAGGGCAAAACGACGATGTTAAAACATCTATGGTTGAACATCACATGGTACTGTATCAATCATCGCTACCAGAATCTATATCAGAGTTTGCCCTTTGATGGGCTACTCCGTTTGCAACCTTACCCTTTCCCTTGTTCTTTTCGTCTTCCTCATCATCACTGTACTCGCTCTCGTAATCGTCGTACTCCTCTTCTACCTCCTCTTCTTCGTCCTCAATGCCATCCTCTGCCACTGGCCCTTCTTCAGGCACATGGCCTCTTGTTCCTGCACGACTGCGCTTCAGAACCTTCAACTTAAAGCTAGTCTTGGTATCACAGCCTATCCATGCGTCGCACAAACAAAAAGAGGTCAGGTTGTGATTGCCCTCTGATGGGGCTGGGAACTTGCCCATTACCAACCTACTACCTTTCTTCACTCTGTCAACTGCCTCTCTAACTGCAATTCCTATTTCCTTTGCACTTGCACCCAGTGCTTCCTGGGTTTCTTGTATAGCTTTTGATGCTGCGGTAATAGCGGTAGTCTCATCCATGAAACTGACCTTCTGGGATAACCAAACTTCGTTTGATGCAGCATCTGCTAGAAGTAACCAGAAGTTTTCTTCCTTGTGGAATGGGAAGAAAGGAGCGTGGGGAAGAGCAGCAGTTAGGCCATTGCGGCGGTGAAGCGAGACCCAAGCATACATTGTCACAACATCACCCTCCTGAATGCCCTCTTCGCCTTCCGTCTCGCATTTAATATCCACTTCAATAGAAGGTATCATCTCCAATACAAGCTCTACATCACGGGCTTCTTCATCAGAAAGCCCAGCAACTTGTGTCAGCAATGCAGCACGTCCCTCCACAGTCATGTCACACAGTTCTTGGAATGCACGAATTTTCTGTAATTAAACACGGAATCAAACAACTATATTCTAAAATTAAAAGCACAGTTTAAGAGACAGACTATTGATTTTGCAATTTTCCTTTGTTCTGAGAAGGCGCTAAAGGAAAACCTTGCGTGCAATTTTTTGACAGTTGCTTCACTAAAATGTGGCAGCTGCAAGAAAGGTGCTATTCCTTCCGAGTTACCTCCACCAGCTTTTCGTGCACTGAGAGGAACAGCCTACAATGTGGGCAACCAAGCATTTACATTGCCATCAATGGAGACGAACAAGCTTATGAACCGAAAGCTGATGTAATTATAGAAGCCAAAAGGTACATTGGAGCATGTGAAATAACACTGACACAACTCAGTTTCTGAGGGAATAACAGAACGCTTCTCTCAATGTAGCAAAAATCAATAGATGCAAATGGATGCTTAAGCAAACAGAGTGGATACAAAGAACACACGTGAAAATACCACAGACCAATCATTAATTGATAAAGTACAAAATCACAGTGAACGTCCAAAATTACTAGTAGGACACGCAGAATTATTTTCTGATGAAGGTACATAACACATAAATCACTGCGATACAGCAGGTGTAACAAAACGACTAGAACATTTCAAGTGAGAATTTCAGTTAAAACAAAAAAGGTTGAAAAAATCAGCTTGGTTGAGACTAAAACTGAACTACCGAAATACTTTGGCGACGCCTTGGCGTCGTGGCGCTGCTGGTTGGTCGCCGTGGATGCTCGCCTCACCTTGGACATCTAGGCGGGCGCCAAGGACTCTGAGGCATCCACGGCGTCACCTTGGCATCCACGACGTGATTATGGGATTGGGCCTGGGTCAAATAAATCGGCAGAGGGGTCGGGCCAAGGGCGCTCAACTGCTCCTTCAACCCTAGTCGCTGCCCCTCATTGTGCGGTTGCGTTGGCCACCAATGAGCTCCACTCCCTCCGGTGAGGTCCCCTCCCTCCTCTACTCCCTCCGGTAGTCCGGTGAGCTCCCCTCTCCCCTCCCTTCTTGCTCTATTCCTCTGCATCTACTTCTTCCTTTGCTAAATCTTTGGTCTCCTTTCTTCCGCTGCTAGGGCAAGCCGTCGGTAGGTTTGCTTGCCCCTCTGCTCTCCATTCTCCCTCCCTGAAGGCCTCTTCCACCACCTCCAAGCTCCCTCCCTAAAGGCCTCTTCAAAGCTCTCCATCGCCAGGTATGCTTGCCCCTCTGCTTGTGAATGTTTGTGCTTTGTGTAGAGTGATGGCAAACCAAACAGAGCAAGAAGGCAATGCTGCCGATGTAGTTGCAGCCGAGCAGAGTGAGCAATACGGTCCAGCTAAAGATCCTAAAAAAAGGGCATAGTCCAAAGATCCTGGGTGGCAGTACGGTTTTGGCCAGATTTGGGCAAAAAAGATAAGGTCTAATGCAAGCTTTGTGGAGTGATAGTTTCTGCAGGAATCATGAGACTTGAGCAACATCTTGCCAGGGGCTTTGGAGATGTAGAGAAATGCTCAAAGACAACAACAACCATCATGAGAGATATGCAAGATTACCTTAAGAAGGGGCGAGAAACAAGCCAGTCAAGTATGATGACGATGATGATGTAGAAGAGGCATGAGAGGAAGCACAAGAAATTGAGGAAGTTGAACAAGAACAAGGAGAAGCAATACAATCATCGAAAGCCTCCTCACCCTCTCTTCGGGCAACCACCACAGCACCAAGGCCAACTCCAAGTTTTGGGAGAGCTATGAAGAGGAAGCTAGCAGCTGCAGTTATTAAATCCAACAACGTCAAGAAGCCTTGTCCAACTAAATCTATTATTAGTATGCTTCAGAAGCTTCCCCATAAGGTGGTAGAGGAAAGACATGCAAGGGGAAGAAGCAAACATACATGGAGCAATTCAACTTTAAGGTGACCAAGGAAGATAGAGCGAGATGCAATGAATACATATCAGATTTTTTTATTCTACTCGAATGGCATACCCTTCAATGTGGCCAAGTCAAGGTCCTGTTGAAGTTATGATTAAGGCCATTGGGCAAATTGTACGCGGCCATATAGGTCCAAGTTATCATGAGTTGAGAAAGCCAGGGTTGCAAAAGGCAAAGAAGAAGATAGATGTGATTAGGAAGACGCATGAGCTAGCTTGGAAGGAGTATGGCTGCACTGTCATGTCAGATGGGTGGACTAATAAGTGAGGACGCCATTTAATTAATTTCCTTGCCAACAGCCCATAGTTGATACATCAAAGTCAGGTGGTAGATGCAACAATGCTAGCTGACTTACTATATAAGAGAATTGGGGAAGTTGGCGAGAAGAATGTTGTTCAAGTGATCACTGATAACGGTGCTAACTTCAAGGCGGCGGCAGGCAAACATTTAACAGCCAGATTTCCTACTCTATTTTGGACTCCATGTGCTGCCCATTGCATAGACATCATGTTGGAGGAAATTGGGAAGAAACCTTAGTTGAGTAGTTGCATTACCAAAGCCAAGCGTGTCACCACATTTATCTATAGACATGGGAAGCTTCTTGATGCAATGAGGAATAAGACAGGAGGCTATGATCTTGGGAGGCCAGCAGCTACTCGATTTGCCACATCATTCCTAACCTTGCAGAGTTTGTTCAAGCATCGGGCTGCTTTGAGAAATCTATTTCTGGACGAGGATTGGACTAGGTGCAAATTGGCCAAGACACAAATGGGGAATAATTGTGAGGACCCCCCCCAAAAAAAAAATTCAATTAAGCTAATGATATCATTAACCAGCTAATCACATATATAATGAACTCTTAAGCATGATGATCATGTTATGCATAAATAGCTAATCATATTTATGATGCAAACTTAAAACTGATAATCATGTGCATGCATTAGAACTAGAATGTCTAGTATACCCTTTGGTTGGCAGTAAGAAAGGAAGGGTAAAGTGGTAATTAGGAGGGCAGTAAAAAGATAAAGGAAGGGCAGTAGATACACTTCCCTTGTGCACAGCTGAGAGCAAGACCAGCCAGTGCGATTCATCTCCCCTGCATGCACAAACCGAGAGAGAGCAGGCAGGCAGCAAGCATTCAACTCCCCTGCCTCATTTCTCAACCAGAGCAGCAAGAAGCCAGCAAGGGTGCAGCCCCCATTTCTCATCCTCAAAACCGAGAGCAGCAAGTGCAACCCCCATTGCTCACTCCAAAAACCGAGAGCAGCAAAAGCCAGCCGAGAGAACCAGCAGCCAAGATTCGCTTCACCCTTCCCTCATTTCCAGCAAGCAACACAAGTCATTCCCCATTGCTTCTCCCCAACCGAGCCAGCAAGTCCAGAGAGAGCAAGCACAACAGCCAGGCAAAAGCAAACCCATCCCCCATTGCATCCATTTCCAAGCACAAGCCAGTGAGCACAACCAAACCAGGGAGCAAGAAGGAGAAACCAGGAGCCAGGAGAAGGGCAACCGAACCAGGAGCCAAACAAGGAGGAGGAGCCAGGTCAAGCCAAACCTCGGCGACCCCTCCTCCAGTGCTTCACCAACCCCAAAACCGAGCTCACTCATCAAGAGCACAAGTAAGCAGTAGAGTAGTAGCATAGCAAGTAGTATGCAAAACCAATAGATCGGGTAGAGTAGAAGGTGGATCGGGGAAGAACCAGTGTTCTCAGTAGGAGAGGTAACCCTAGGGGCCCGCGAGGAGCGTCCTGGCCACAATCTTGCCCTCACCGGAGCACAAGCAATGGCCAGTGACATCCCTGCCCCCAACCTAGTATTTCCACTCCTAAGATCATCATCAACCTTCTTACCTTGTAGCACAGCACAAACTAACCTCAAAAGAGCCCATTTATTCAAGCTCACCTCAAACCAGCATCAATCAGTAAAAGCAACCGAAAATCCAAATGGCAAAGCAAGTAGAGCAGAGGATGAGCTAGGGTTAGCTAGCGCAGGGTCTAGGCTCGGCCAGGGGCCGAGCTGGAGCCGGACGGGTAACCGCAAGCCGGTAGTAGAGCAGCTCGGCCAGAGAGGAGAGTATAGGAGTAGCCGGGAGATAGGAGAGCTCGGCTCTAGTAGCCAGGGAAGTGCGGGAGAGCTCGGCTCTAGTAGCCAGAGAAGTAAGCAGTCAGGAGGGAGTAGAGAGGAAGCAGGGAGGCCGAGAGTAGCCAGGAGGAGAGGAGAAGTAGTCGGTGAGGTGAGGGAGAGGCAGAGAGCAGCTGAGAGAGGTAGAGTCCAGAGGGAGTAGTAGCACAGAGGCTTTGGCCGAGTAAGTCAGCGAGCAGAAGGCCAGTGAAGCAAGAAAAGGAAGGCAGGCAGGGAAAAAAAGAGAAAAGGGAGAGGAAAGAAAAAGAAAAGAGATAAGAGAGAAAGAAAAGGAGGAGAAAGGAAAAGAAGAGAAAAGAAAAAGGGGGAAATTTGAGAAAATGGGTAGATTGTCGCAATCTGGGACTAGTCTAGTTAATTTGTTAGTTATATGCATAAAGCTCAAAAAGACGATAACTAGCTGCATTAAGTAAATGAATGGTTAAATGTAACATTAAAAATGCATGAACAGCTAAAATGGAAATCAACACCCTTCATATAAATGAAAATGCAATTATTGGAATGGTTAGACGCCATAACTCATGTTCAAAATAAATTGCTGTAGATTAATATATTATTATTTTCAGGACAAGAACAAAATCCACCAAACCACCAGAACTAATATTCGAGTGAGGCCAACTCAATCCTAATACAGGCAAGCATACCTTTGATCATGTTTTGTTAAATGCTTTAAATTGCTCTTATGTATTTATCAGTATCATCACTGCATGGGAAGTTTATTTTTCAAATAAAATCATTAAACCAGAAGGGATTGGAAAGAATGGGTTGAAAAATGAATTGATGGGTTGAAAAATGGATTGATAATTGGATATTGGTAGTTTGATTGGCTCATCCAACAAATGGAGCTGTTGGCGTATGTTTATTATGGTTGGTAGAGGACGCCAATGAGAAGGATGTAGGCCAGCGGGGTCCTTTACATAGGCTATAATGTAAGATCCACACAACTAACACTTGGGCAATGAACCGTAAAACCAGTATCAACCATGGTGTGTGAAATTGTCCAGAAAAGGTTGTCCTATAAAGGTATTAGAAATCTCCACATTAGGTAAGTATAAATGGTGCCCTTTGGGAATTGCCGGTAGTACCAGAGGTGAGGGACCGAATGGGTGGCGGTATATTTGAAGCCCAGATGTGTACCACCTGTCTTGAGAAGGAGTACAACTGTATCTGTGAGTTGTGGGGCAGCATGGATTAGGTGTTCCAAACTCGAGTGCAGGATGGAGATCTAATACTAGAGTAGTGATAAACGTTCGGGGCATCTCTTGTTGGTGTCACTATGGATAAAGTGGTACGAACCTAGCGCAAGGTAAATCTTGAATTCAAGCCGGTCTCTTGGATTGGAAACTACGGAAGCTATGGCTATCTCATATACAGTGTTAGTAGTGTCTTCTAAAATCTAAAATGAACAACCTTTAAAACTAAAACTTAATTCTTGTAAAAGTGTATTTGAGGAAGGTGATCATTAGATGGATTTGGATTGGATTGGGAGGAAAAATCATCTACTGTATTCTTTATTAATGATTGCTGAGTACTCTGTACTCACCCTTGCTAACCCCCGCTTAGATGGTGAGTCCTATGGACACTCCTCCAAGGCCTGGGATGAAGATTGTTCGCAGGACCAGGACTATCAGGAGGAGTAGAAGGTCTAGTAGGCCATAGCCCGCTATGGCAGGCCAACAGGGTAATAGGAAGTTATAATGTATTTTGCTGTGTTTGGAACCATGTAAGATTTAAGGTAATGGTCATGTAACCCTGCGTGGCTTAATAGAATGTAATAAAGATTTCCATTTTCAGTCTTTAATTATTGTTCTACTACAATACTCTGAATACGGTGTAGTAACGATAAAGTATCGGGTTACCCGATATTTTGTTAGCTACTATGTCGAGATTCGCGTAATTAACTCAAGAGTAATGATGGTGTGCTGTTACCCAGGGCTAATTATGCTGGTCGCCACAATAATGTAGCTGAAATTGTGTTCTCTACTAATTTTTGGAATTCCGTGAAGACTCCAAAAGAGCAATACAACCACTAGTTACCGTGTTGAGGATCGCTGATGGTGATGAGATGCCAGTGATGCCAAGGTTTTGCTAGATATGGATGCTGCCAAGCAAAAAAAAAATCAAGGAAGCCTTGCAAGGCAAGGCTATACTTGATCGCGTGATTGACATTATTGAGAGGCGGTGGAGAGACCAAATGGAAGTGAAGCTATATGGGGTTGCACTGTACTTGAATCCAAATAAATTATATGCATTCAAAGAGCAAGATGGTTCACGTGCTCGGAAGCTAAGAGAAATTTCAACGATGTTCTTTCCAAGATGGTTGGTGAAGAAGATGAGGCACTTGCCACAAATATAGCTGCCCAAGCTAATCATTATGAGAAAAAGTGATATTGCTTTGAAAAGGCACTAGCGATATCAAGTCAAGGAAAAATGAGCCCACCTAAGTACTCAATATCATTTAATTGCTTTATGTCTTTTTCATATTCAGTTTCATTTCAGTTTTGCTTTTGCATATTCAATTTCATTGCTTCATCCCTTTTGCATTACTGGAGTTGATTGGTGGGATGCATATAGTGGCAATGCATCACAGCTCCAACAGTTTGCAAAGCGTGATCTTTGTGCTTCGGCCTCCGGGTGCAAGCGCAATTGGAACCCCTTTGAATTTGTAAGTACTAACTGCTAAGTAATGTATAATTGTTCATTTTCACTTCAGCCGGTTTGTTTAATGTTCAATTGAATCTTGACTTTTAGATGCATACAAAGAGAAGGAACCAGCTAGAGCACAAGAGGTTGAATGATTTGGTTTATATCAAATATAACCAAAAGATTGCTGAGAGAATTCAAAAGATACATGTAGAGGGAAGCAACTTTAACCCGTTGATCTTTGATGAGTATGAATGGAACAATGATTGGATTGATGCGGATGCTGAAGATGTCCATGAGACAGAGCTGGAAAATCTAGACTAGGCTCTTATTGATTGATGAGGCCATGGGTGCATCAAGTGCGCTTTGTGGTCGCAATCTACCTAGGAAAGCCCATGCCAATGCTACTGGGACTGGGAGCAATGTATTGGCTTATCATCGACGATGTCGTGGTGGTGCAGGTCCAAGCTCAAGGCCGGTTGAAGAGGAAGGAGATGGGGCTGATGAAGATTTTGTGATGGATAATGAAGACATTGAAGATGACTACGTTGAATCTCTTCCTAGTCCTGCTCTTGACACCAATGTCTTGGTGCTGCCAACTCTTCCTTGGCAAGGGCAATCACCTAGCACAGTAGCTGGTGTTGACAGGACTGCAGGAAAATGTAAAGTATTATCTGTTCTAGCTGGAACTCCTTTCGCAGTTTTTTTCTTTTTGGACATGAGATGAGCAGGTACACAATACACCATCAGGTTGTATGCTGTTCAAGGTTATCAGGACTGCGATCTGTAACCATTCTGATCCTAATCCTATGTACGGTCATAGTCAGGTAATACAATATTAAAATAGCAGCCCATATCTTATGAGCTAGCACAGTAGCTGGTGTTGACAGGACTGCAGGAAAAAGTAAATTATTATCTGTTCTAGCTGGAAATCCTTTTCGCAACTTTTTCTTTTAGACACGAGATCAACAGGTACACAATACACCATCAGGTTGTATGCTGCTCAAGGTTATCAGGACTGCGATCCGTAACCATCCTGATCCTAATCCTATATGTATGATCATAGTCAGGTAATACGATATAAAATAGCAGCCCATATCTTATGAGCTTTAGCAACATAATTTTCAAGGCATGATACTACAATCTGATCTTGGCAGCCCATAACAATCCAAGTTAGAATCCCAATCATGACAACCTTGAATTAATGGTCATGTATGCTAGCAAAAGAGAACAAAACTGACTGATTTCCAATGCATGGAGCCCCTATGTTCAAGACATAAATTGCTCTGCTGCAGACTTTAAAATTGGAATTGCCAACTCACTGTTTTATAGAATGATAGAACTAACAGAGCCGGAAGTAATTTAGTGAGTCTTCTATGTGCTTTTACATTTTGGTTAATTCAATCTCATCTTCCAAAATTGGAAGTCCAAAATATCATAATGAGTAATGACTGAATGGCGCAGATCCCTAGATAGATAAGATGTTGAATAAACAATGACGGCTAATATTTCGTGGTCATGACCATAATCGATGGTATATCTTAAAACAGAGTACTGCAACAGCCAACAGCTACTTACCCACAGGAAAAAGACAATTTAAACTAGTCTGCTAGGAAGTCTAGAAGGAAGTATAACATACTTGATGAATCTAGACTAACTAAAGCTACCTAAATTTTAATGTATGTTCGGATGTTTAACTCAAAAAAACATTATAAACGCATCACAACGAAAATGAAGTGGTTCGCCACAGGTTGGCTGAAGCAAAAGCACATAGAAAACTTTGAAAAATACCTGGATGATATTTTGAGAAAGCTCAATTACGCCAATTGCAGGCCTGAGCCATCCAAAACCATGAGCACTCCTTGGTAGAAGTGCAATCTGCACATACATGAGAAAAAAACAGTACAGTAGTTAGAATGAAGGAAAAGGAGATTACAACAACACAGGTCGGTGTCTATTTCAAGTTGTGATGTCAAATTCATATGCAACAGTGCAACAGAAAGCTGTTCCCTACATATGTTAAATAAATAAGACTATAGGAGTACAACATGATGCATCAATCAACTTTAGCAACGCAGACACAATGAGAAATGTGATGCATCAGGATCCCAAGCCTAATGATTGCTTGGTACATAAATATCTCAGCAACATAAGACTAAGCCTAGGCATGAGATTGTTTCTCATAGAACCATAACCTAAAGGCTGCAGATAATTAAGTTAGAGCCTGAGTGATTGCATTATCCAGACACAAAGTATGTCTGTGACAATTGCCATAATGCAAATCCTTATAGGCATGGTCCATATAGCACCTCCTCTCTGCAGTCATTTTGGTACTGTGCATGATTTAATAACTTGAGCAACTATAGTCTATAGGGTGCCGCTGTCATAACAACAATTGTTATTACACAAGCGTCCTATGGCAAATATGATACAATGTCCATGATATATTTAATATTCCCAACTAATGCCAAACTACCCTGGTCTATATTTAAAGCTTGTTTATTTGCTTATAAAGCAAAATTGCATCACCAGACCAGCCATCAAAATATGCTTACCTATACCATCTGCATAGAATGAAAGCACTCTAAACTGGTTGGTAACAAAATAACAATCTCAGCTCCATACATGCAAATTAACTGGAGCTGTCAATTTATAATGCTGGATCAGGTTCTTGTGGTGCCATTCCATGCCAATGCGATCACTGATCAGGTAGGCAAACTACAATTAACCTCAATGGACCTACCCATCTATTAAATGTATTAATTGTATTGACCAATTTATGACAAGTACCCCGTTATAGCGAACCAAAACATGCATAAATCCTATCATGCTCATGTCATCTAACAGTGTTGTATTAATTTGTGTAGATAGATGTTTCAAGGATAAATTATTCCTATTAAATTGTCACAACTTGATAATCGTATCACGTCATCTCAAACAGCTCAGATAGGCAACCAAAACATCACCCATTTATTTAAACAAGCTAATGGTAAGAAATCAGAACTAACACAAATTATGTCTAAAACTGTCAAAATTTAACACAAGAAAATATGATATAAAAACAGAACAGTTGATGTGGGTTTGGGTTTGCTATAAATTGTAAAAGCTTCATTCACAGCAGGAACAGAGGAGACAACATACAAGGACAAACATAGGAATGCAAGCAAGTACCTTAACTAGTTCTTCCAGAAGACGAGGTGCAAGCTCAAGCATGTGCCTATAATCCTTTAGTAACGCTGGTGTCAGAGCAAACGACTCTCGAGTGAGATGAGCCTGAATCAAGAGTTCCATCTGCAAAAATAAAATAATTGGTTCTGAGCCAGTAGGATTTGTCATATCAAAGAAATGCTTTATAACACTTAGTAACAAAGACCAACCTTTACTAGTGATGGATGTTGCTTCCAGAACTTGGCTTGTTCTGTTCTAATATTCTTCAAGTCTAGATTTAACTCGCTTCTAACAGCTACAAACAATTTCTGCAGGGGTTCATCGTCACTGCGCCGTACTGGCATCTCCATATATTCTGCAGCCTTGATGAAGACATCCATAACTTTGCTGTAACATACCACCAGCAGTTCCATGGATTAGATATAGCAAAATTAAAGGCATGATTTCCAAGGAAAAGAAGCAAATCAAGAAAAGATAACAGAAGTGAACATGAAACCGAATAGGATGCTTGGGACCATTTGGTCCACCAGTTATGTAAGCTAGTAAAACAAACAATTTTTAGAATACTGGTTTTTGGTCAGCAGCAACAAAACCTTTAGAAAATCTCATTAGGTTTTACAATTAGTCCAATAGGGTTTTTGTGACTCCAAATCTTGCCATCCAAAAGAACTGGCAATTTGATACATCAACTTACAGTGGTTTTGCACATGGATAATGTTTTTTCCCTCTCAAATAAAATAATATGAACTGTGCAACTATATGCCAACTGGCCAACAGAAGTCACAAAAGCAAAATAAAAAGGTCTCTTGCTTATTAGGCAATGATAATCACAACATGACTTTCAGATAGTACAAACATGCTCCAATGCTCATGGGACTATTAGTCTCATGTCTAACATTCAGATATCAGTGATGGCAGAAATGCTTTCACTTCAACAATAAAAATTAATAAGGCAACATATCATGTCATCATGCAATGGAAGATCCAAATGCCCAATTGTTGACATGAGGTGTTTGTAAGTTCATACCTTGGAGCAAGAGAAGGCTTCATAAAGTAGTAATAAGTGGATAAAGTTTGGTGCATGACATAATTCCCAGTATACTTTGATGACCTTGACAAATAAATAACTGCTATCATTAAGGGTAAGAGTATACAAATTCCCACTATTCCTAGAAGCATTATCCCGCCAGATGCACCATCCATATTCAGCAAGAACTTGGGCAAAGCGATGCCCATTTGCAACCCCTAAACCATACATACCATCGTATGCATATTAGCTTCAGACAAGCATGAAAAAGCTTATTTCTCAGTCAAGTGATATGAATAACTGACATTCACATTACCTGGCGCCCATCTGGATGACCGTACTTCTCATAATTTTCACGAGATACAGGATCAGTTAAAGCCTGATATGCCTTGGATATAAATTCAATGAAGTACTTATGGGCCTCTGGGAAAGTGAAGCACAAAGCACAAGTAAAAAAAATAAGCTTGCAAATACATTTTTCAATTAGCAGCATTAATATTACATAAGTGTTTTACACAATTTACCAGGATCAGGATTTTTATCAGGATGGTATTGAATAGAAAGCCTCCTGTACGATTTCTTGATATCAGACTCCAATGCCCCTGGTTCTAGTCCAAGAATGCTGTATGGCTCAAACACTTGGACCTAGGAAATCCAAAACCATATCACAATAAATTACTGGAATCTTGCCATGATGAACTTTCAGGAAAAAATGCCTTTGGAGTTCAAATGTTTGCAGCCTTCGACATGGCACATCTTAAGTTAACATTTCAAATATTAACATAAAGACTCATTGTCATGAACGACTCTGAAGTTGCAAAAGGCTGAGTCAAAAAAAAGCCTATGCTAGGATACACAACATAATAGGTAGTCAAACTTCAAGCTCAAATTGCACGACAAATTGATACCTAAATTCTACAATAGCAAGCATAACAACAATGTTTCCACATATATGATTATTTCGCCAATTTCAATAGAGTGACACCAAATGGACATTAAAAAATTAGAAGGGAACTGAATCAGCATTCGGCATTAAGGCATGCTAGTATTTCTAGTGTGTCCCAACAAACTGGTTAGGCTTGCTGTTATTCATCAAATTAGTTACTTCGCACTTGTTCAGTGGATTTCAGAAGTGACCAAACATGAACATCGTGGTGGCTAGAAGAGCCACAAATCGCCATACCTCACGGCTGACATGCTTGATGTAGTAAACCAGGAAGATCATAACGATCCAGAGCAGCAATATTGTCATGTTACTGCAGGTAGAGAAGTTGGATATCTGCACGACAACAACTAGGACACAGTCACAAAGCGAGTCCCGCAACACACGCCCAAAGGAAGAGCTGCTAATAGAAGGGAGAAGGAAACGATGCGCCCCACCCACCCTCTTGTAGATCGACTTGCGGTACTTGCCGGAGCGGTGGCACCCGGAGCAACGGCAGTGGATGATCTTGGCCTTCACCGTGGCGGCGCGGCACAGCCGCATGATGGTGTACGGCACCAGCGGCAGCGCGATCATGGTGAGTATGAATATCAGGAACAGCGAGCTGTTCTCCTCCGCGGAGGCCATGGCTGCTGCCTCCCTCCCTCACCTCCACCTCACAACTGCAACAAACACCAAATCAGCATGTGTCTTCAAACCGCGGGGTTTTGTGGTCGCCGGGGACGACGGCTCACCTTTGCGCGGGCGAGCGCGGCGGCGGCGATGGCCACCAGATCTGGTGGTGGGGGGCTGGGAGGGGGGAGCGGGGAGGCGGATCTGGGAGCGCGGCGGTGAGGCGAGGCGAGATCGGGGAGGCAGGGATAGATAGGTTTTGGGTGCCGATGCGGTGGCTCGGACCACGACAACGAGGGAGATGTCAGTGAGAGACAAGAGAGAAGTGGCTTTGTTTGACTTGTGAGCAGCCCGGGCAAGGTTTGGCGAAATTTCGCCAAATGTTGGCCAGATCTCGGATTTCAGTTAAGGATGAGGTTCAAAATCTCAATTGGATAAAACAATTTAAATTGTTATAGTATTTTTCAAATTTTTTATGAGATATCAGCAAATCTCGCCAAAATCTTGGATTTTTTTACCGAAATTTAATTTTTTTTTTACTGGATTTGGCCTAATAACCCTTAGAATGTCATCTTCCATGAATTTTTTTTCGAAAAACTGAATTTTTGAGACGTTTTATAATTTCGGCAGAAACACCATCAGATATTTATAAAATTATACAAGCTTGATCAAGCTCTGAAAAAATTGTAGTACTATATTTAACAGTCTAGAATCATACAGAAAAATTTTCAAAAGAATTGAACTTCATTTGTTATCTTTAAAAGAAATCAAAAATAGAATGAACATAACTGAGACAGTAAACTTGTCAAAATTTTATAAATTTGCTCGAGTGTGATCATGATCCAAAATTTTTATGAGAGCTTAAGAATTGCCTCAGAACCATTCTCTAAAATTTTCAAAAAAAAATTGTTCAATCAAATCTATGGAAGCATTGAACTTCATTTGTTATATTTCAAAAATCAAAAATAGAAAGAACATAAATGGTGTTGTACCTTTGTAACAATTTTATAAATTCACTTGAGTGTGAACATGATCCAAACTTTTTATGAGTGCTTAAGCATTGCCTTAGAACCCTTTTGTAAAAGTTTCAAAAATTATAAAACTTTTTTGATTGCTCAAGCAAATCTATGTATTGATCATCTGGCTTTTATCACGACGTAGCACTGTCAAACTTTTTGAAAATTCTTAAAGCTTTGTCATCATCTAAAAATTTTATGGAAACATTGACGATGCATTAGGACCATCCACAAAAAAATTCAAAATTTTATAATGTGGTTTGAACTATGTTTCATTCAATTGGAGTTTGTTATTAAGGCTTTTATCAGGACAGTAGCACTGTCAGAATTTTTTAAAATTTATGAAGCTTGATCATCATCTAAAAATTTAATGGAAAATTTATTTATGCATCATAACCATCCAAAAAAAAGTCAAAATTTTGTAGCGTGGTTTGTTCTATTTTTCATTCGGTTCAAATTTGCCGATCAGCTTTTTATCAGGACAGTACCACTGTCAGAAATTTTAAAAATTCCTCATTCTTGATCATCATCTAAAATCTATACTCCCTTATAATGCACGTAAACATTCTTTTCTATGTCCACCCCAAATAGTGCATCCCACTAGAGATGGCCCAACATTCGTGCACCCAGCGAAACGTCCCCCGAAACTTGCCTCCATCAAAATTAACCTCTCAGATCTTTCCTCAGTTTTACTCACCCACATCCGATGCTCATTATTTAGTGTGTCTAATCATTCCTGTGGCCCACAACAGACCTCCCCCACCTACATATTTGGAAGGAGAGCGAATCAAACAAGGAAACAAATAAGGAGGATCTGCATGCAAGGAAACCAGACTTGAATTTTTTACTGGCCAAAATTGTACGTACTACATATTTGGAAGGAGGGCAAATCAAATAAGGAAATAAACACGGAGGATCCGCATGCAAGGAAACAAGACTTGGATTTTTTATTGTCCTGGCATTTTGATCGTATTTTTTTCTGAATATGACCCTTCTCGAGACTTTTTTACGGATCTAGCCCCATAGAGCCTAATTTGGTATACGGAAGCGCTGAATTTTTGTTTTCATTTTTATCTAAGGAACCAACGGTTTGTGAGTCTTTGTTAATTTTTTCAATTTTTCTCATGAAACCAATACTGACGAGCACTATTTAATTTTATCTTTTTTTTCCTTGCGGATCGGTGATCGTGAGCGCAGCTTATTTTTCATATTTTTCAAATCATCCTGTGGCCCACAATGCACCTTCCTCACCTCCAAAGATCTACAAGGAAAAGGAAACAAATGTTACGAAAAAGGAAAGGACCATACATTACGTCTTGGGAAAATGAAACCGGAGATGGGCGTGGCAGGGAGATTGCACGCGGCCAAGGCGGAATGGCCGGGAAACAGTCTGCAATGGCTCCACTGGCCGCCATCGGTGGCTTTGCCGACACGGCGAGAGTTCTTTGGTCGGCGACCTCATTGCCGCCATAGTGCCTCGGCAAATTTATAATTTTAATTTTTTGAAAATAATTTTATTAAGTACAAAATAATCGAAAGTTTTTTGAGAATTTTTCTAGAATTTTTAACCTAATGTGCTATCTTTTCAAAATCCTTCTATATTTAAAAATGAAGGCAACCCACCAGTAGCTTCTTCTAGTCATGCAGCCGGACTGAGAAGCTTCTTCTCTTCCTCCTCCATTAAAGCAAGAAAGAAGCTCCAAAGCTTCATCAATCCCGCACCAAATCTTCTCTTTCCATCTATGGTGTTAATTCCCCAAATTTCGTGCTCTATTGTCAAAATTTCCTCCCAATCGATTTGATCCCAAATTGTGATTTCCATAAATATGTTTGTTTCGGGACTATAAAGCCGTGAGCTCTCCTCCACCCCATCGCATTGCATAAATCCCAAGTGCTCCTCTTGTAAAGATCGCGGATTTTGGAGGTAACCCAAGCCATCACCATCATCTTTCCCACAAATTCGCATGACCATGACTCCTCCACATGAGCGCAGTGCAAGCGATCTCGCCAAGACCAAGATCTTGACCCATCTGCGACCGGCGACCACCCAGCCCTCCCTCCTTTACTGTTGTTAAGGCAGGAGAACCGTTGTGCTCTCTGTGGAAGCATAAAAATAATTTAAAATCGAAAAATTCTTTTTCTTTCTCTTTCTTGATTTAAAATCTTTTGGGAGCCGTTTTACCATTCGACGTCCATTTAGTTTCGTTTTCTTTCTAAATTCATTTAAAATTCTAAATTTCTCTTTTATTATTAAGTGTTGCATTCATACTTATCTTCTCATTTAATTGATAAGCGGATGTACTGTCGTCGTAGCGTTAGCACAGGCACTATACTAGTTTTTATGGGAATATTAGTGATGTGTTAGGACCATCGAAAAAAATCAAAAAATTTAAACATGTTTTGCACTATTTGTCGCTCGGTTCAATTTTACCGAAATATTGGGATCTCAGCGAGATTTCGGTATTTCTCGATGAAATCTCAAAAATCTTGGTTGAAAAAAACCGGATTTGAATTTTGGTTTTTGTATTTCATCAGGGATTTATCCAAAATTTTGTGATCTCGGCAAAATTTTAGATTTTGCCCACCCCCAAGATGTCAACCGAAAACGAGATTTCAAACCCTAGCCACAGCCCAGAGATCCGGGAGGACAAGCGTGAGGCTAGGACCGCCAAGGCACGAAGTCTGGGCCTCGGCCCATGATGGGTGGGCAAGAAGAGGGACGGATCGGACTGGGCTAATCCAGGGCAGGCCGATAGTGTTGTAAGGGCGGCAGTTTGGTAGCCGTACAGTAATGGGCCACGGCCATTGGAGGGGCTAACTCTTTGCTGCCCTTCCTTGTCTTAATGCCATGCCATGTAAGAGTCTGACTGGGGGAGCTATAGCTTTTCCAAAAAGCTATTTTTTGGTTTTCTTGGCTAAAAAGCAAATATACCTTTTTACGAGAGGTCGTTTGACAAATAGCTAATTTCTCTCCACAATTAGCTGTAAAATCACGTCACACTCTTCTTTTGGTTTTTGGCTTTTACTAGTTATATGTGACTTCTAACTTATACTAAAAGCCACTTAAAAGTTGATCCGTTTGGGGGAATTACTAGTTTTTTGGAAATCGAAGCTAGCTTTAAGACCCCCCCCCCTCAAACATGGCCTAAGTCCAGTTTAGAATGGCTTTAAATTTAGATTTTCCCTTCTAGAAGCCAAAACTATCCCAAACAGTAGCCTTCTCCACAGTCGAAAGCAGAAAGCAACAACCCATTTGTATTAGGAGAAGTTGAAGGCCCACAGTTGGCCTAGGTAGCTTCATACGGCTTCGGTGAGCTAGGGTTACGACTTTGCCCTTAAAATTGGCTAGAAATTACCCACCTCATACTATATATAAAAACCAAAGCTCACTCCTCCATCCCTCCCATTCTACCCACCTCACTTGAATCGTACACAACAAGGGAGAGGCGACACAAGGGTGACCAATGTGACAGTGGGACAGAGACCAACGACGTCGTTGGTTGGGGTGGTCAACATTGGCAACTTGACAGTAAAGGAGGGCAACATCTCAGGGGTGGCGCGGGGGAGGAGACCCTTGGGCACCAGCGTGGTCGAGGACGACGTAGGGGCAAGGGTGGGCACGGCCTTGGAGGTTGGCACCAGGGCCAACTTGTGTGGCGTGACGAGTGCGAGGTAGGGGCGGCATTGCCAATGGCAGAGGGGATTGTTGGAGGGCGACATCTCTAGGGTAGGGCAGCATCACTAGTGGCGGGGTTGCCGCTAGGGGAGGAGGGGCTTGGGGCACCACCGTGGGGGCCGCTCCCGGAGCTTGTGTGGTGGCGATCATAGCGAGGAGCAAGAGGATGTAGAGGATGGAGAGGGGATAAGTGGCCATTGTGTACAGATTTGATTATTTTTGTATTCTTAAGGACCATTTTGTTCATGGATGGAAACAAGTTGCATCAATTTGGTACGAGGTAGGTTAGGATTGGTAAGGTGTTTGGGGAATGGATTGGGCAGAAAGGATAAGGTTGAGATAGATTTCATTGGTTAGGGTGAGATGATTTCAAATTTGGGCTGAAGAAAGTTTGGAGGGATGCTGGAATTGGTGGCGGGCTGTGAAAATTGCGAGCCTAATGAACTATTCGAGCTTGGCTTGTCCATGCACATGAGCTTAAGGTCACGCTCAGGCTCAACTCATTTGGGGGCTTAAGCCTAGGTCGAGTAGCTCACAAGCCTCGACCTTCTCTTATAGCCCTACATGTACGGATGTATTGTCATATGTGGGGAGACTCTACTCGGTGAACGTCTACTGGTTAACTAACTGGTGAACACTTCCTGATTAGACCAACTCAAAAATTTGAACTTGCAACACTGATTTTAGAACTTTTAAGCTGAAGATTATTTTGTAGTTCAAGGGTATATCAAGTGCAGGAGTAAATTAGACATATTCCTTTTACATATCTCGGGTGATAAGTTAGCAATACAATTCTATCAAAGTAACTGGGTAGTAGAATCCTCTAAATAAAATGGGAATCAATCGCGTACTACCTTCGTTCTTTTTTATATGCTGCTTTGGACATTGACACGGTCTTCAATACATTACTTTTTCTAATTATATGTTAGGAAAAGTTATTAAAAAATAATTATATGGAGCTACTTTGGATTTGAAATATACTAATATAATTTTCATACTAAAAATCCAAATATTAAATTGTGAAGTTTGATGTACACAAACATCTCAAAGTTTTTTATATGCAGTTTTTTCTCCAAAAACCACGGCACTCCCTCAAAACTCCAAAAAATACTAAAGGCCCTCAAAATCTTTATTAGATCATGTTTCTACTGTAAACTAAAACTTGGAAAACAGTACTAGAGAATTTCAATAAATTCCCACAAAATAGATGGGTTTACAAGTATAACACTAAAAAAATAATTTAACAAAAGTGTTGCTCGACATGATGTTATTAATGTTACCTATGATATGATATTATGGTATGTGAACACTTACCAAAATGTAGAGTCCTATATAATTACTAGTTCCTTTACTTGAGATGCAAGAAATGCGCCCCCTCCTACCACTATATAAGAGGTGGAGGGGGAGCTGCATATTATACACGCATACATCATCTATGGGCAAGCGCAATAAAGTTGAGAGGCTGTCGGAACTACAATTTTTGGCTACTTCTACTTTTTTTGTGCTTGATCGTCAACGAGGTGACCAATACTTAAACAAGTTATAGCATGATAACACTCACGTGTAGGCCATCTGCTATGTTTTGCTAATCAATCAAGTTCAAATTAGTACATTAGATTGGTTTGGCTTTTTTCCTCCCAACCTCTCCCCTCTCTGCAAGCCTACACCTTCGGCACTACCTCACACTAGTGCGCGTCATCCTGGCCATGTTGCTCGCGTGACCAACGTCGCTAACAACATCACCAGGATTGTGTCTGCCTGCACCTTTGATGCCGCTGGCTTGATTCGATCAGTCATGTCGCCCATGCCTACCACATTGCTGTCGGGACCCGGATTTACAAATCTAAAATCCTCTGTGTATACTGCACTAGTTCAGGATCACACTAGTGCACAAAGTGACAACATAGATGAAATATCATTCTATACAACGAATCAACTAAGAAAGTAGCAGATTATTATCAAATAAAGCAACGGATCTTATGGTCAAAGTTTACACCAATATACCTTAAGGGCTTAAGAAAAAAATAAACTATTGTAGCAGAAATAAAATAACCTGGGTCATTCGACATGCCACAAGCAATCGTCCGGGAAACGCCTTCCTAATCCACGTAGTCTTCATTCCTCCTCAAAGAACTCATTTCCTGGTCCTTCCTCAGCAACTGATCAACAAAGGCGTATAGCCGTGAGTACAAAAAGTACTCAGCAAGACATAGGGAAATAATGCAATATATTTATGCAAGGCTTGCCAAAGAATAGTCATATGATTTTTTTTGCAGAGAGCAATAACTTGAATTTAAATACAATAAATAGATTGAAAGCATAATTACGAAAAGATAATAAATAACTGATAAATAAATGATAGATAACATGAACAAAATGGTAAGGCTTCACCCAAAACAATCTAAAACCATCATCAAACCACTAAATTCATTAGTGTTATCTTTAGACAACAAAAACAAAAGTGAACTCCCCGTTCACATCCCAACAATTCCACCTTCCAACATTTAATGAAACAACCTATACCTCATGTGAAATTTTCGGGCATGTCCATGACCGTGGACACGGCTATTCGAATGGTTTTACACTCTGCAGAGGTTGTATTGCTTTACCCACAAGACATGACCATCTCTTTTTGCCTGACCATTAGCACACTTCCTTTGGTGTACTGGTAGAGAGATCACAACAAAGTCTTAACAATACTATGTCTAAATTCTGTACTGTCCACTAAGGTTTCACTCCTTAGGACCCCCTCTTGAGCCATGTGAATCTACCAGCCTATCCGTAACTAGGGGTGAAAACGGATCGGATACGGACGGATAATAGCTTTACCATATTTGTTTTCATATTTTTTCTCGGATGCGGATACGGATACGGATAGTCCGGATACGAATACGAATACGGATAATATCGAATACAGATACGGATCGAATACGAATCGAATCGGATACGGTTTCGAATATTTTATCGAAACATGATAACCCCTTAGATTGTATATAAAAAGTCAACGAAAACACATAACTAGTTGATTTGATAAAAATGTTATTGAAAATTGAACAAATATAAGCATTTTCATTCACTTAGACAATAAGTAGATACCATGTCGCAAATAAAATTATATAAGACTTAGTTTATCACACACATACAATTAGTTCATTATACACGTAGATCATAACAAAAAAAATGAAGGTAATCTTTACTCAAAGATACAAATGGAGGCAAACACATAACACACTAAAAGTTTGATAATACTTAAATATCACGTCTCTAGAAAAAGTATATAACACTTATATGTAATGATCCAAGATTTATATTCTTTGTTGAATTATGTTAAAAATAATAAATTATGTATTTATAAGTTTTTATGATTTTTAGCTACTTATTTAAATATTTTCCTATTAAGAATAGGGA
This sequence comes from Otatea glauca, assembly GCA_036346275.1. NCBI lineage: Eukaryota > Viridiplantae > Streptophyta > Magnoliopsida > Poales > Poaceae > Otatea > Otatea glauca. Next base: position 18,486,987 of record CM070717.1, on the reverse strand, counting down.
TATTTGAATTGTTGAGAAAATTTAAAATCTGATAAAATCTTGAAAATAATTTTTAAAATGTTAGATTATTTCTGGAACTTTCTCAAAAAAAATTCGTAATTTTTGGAGTTGGTTTGCTAATTTTAATAATTGAAACTTACTTTATGGATTAATTAAATTAGAAAACAATTCTGAAATTAAGAAACATTTTTGGGCCAGAAGAGTAGTTTTAGCCCAGCCCATATGTATATCCGGATATCCGATCCATCAATATCCGGATTATCCGAATCCGTATCCGATGGATAGTGAGCTCTAGAATCGTGATCCGTATCGACAAAAAAATCCGTATCCGTATCCGATCCGATACTATCCGACAAATATCCGATCCGACAGAATCCGTATCCGAAAATATCCGGATCGGTCGGAAACTATCCGATCAGTTTTCACCCCTACCCGTAACCCACACCACCAACTAGCAGTACTCAAATTTAGATATTGCAAATTAATCAGCTAGGTCTTTCCCGTACCAAACATGTCATTGTACGACTATCCTAGTTCAATGGCGCATAAGATTAAGTCCTTATGTTGTCTCAAGTAAGATATCCACATCCCAAATGTGCTAACATCACCCCTTTTACTACACGATCACTTGCTTGAGGGAACACTATTTGTTTAACCAAGATCAATGGCACACCCTGTCATGGTACAACAAATTTTACAACAGTGGCTACCGGCTACAAATTAGTATCTCATTAAGTCAAGATTAACATTATTCAATATGTGATATAAATCACATCGTACTACTAAGTATGTCTAAGCATAGCTACGATAACCCAATGTTGGTAATATGATCATGTCCAACTAATAATGTCTCAACCTAGGGTTAACAATGGATACATGGCATTTCAATAATCAAGGTGGTATAATGTCAATTAGGTATATAGCTAATCCAACAATTAATCATTGATACACAAATAGCATGCAATTGTATAAAACAAATTACTTTTGTAAACATAGGTTCAACATGATCAAAGGTTATAACTTGCCTTGTTGATCTACTGCTGAGTCTTGATCTTCAAATTCTTCGTTCGCTCCCTCGGGATTAGCGTCTACCAAAAAAAGTAATGGATAAAAAATAAATAACAAACAGAGTCTCAAACAAACTCAAAATTAAAAATAAATGGCTATATAATGTAGAGCTTGATTTTAGAAAGATTTAGAAATTTGAATCACCTCAATCGGAGTTCGTATGAGAGGGAACAGGCCTCCGAAAGATTAAATTCAGATGGTGACATACGACGTGAGGACTCCAAGTGGCTAGGGTTTCATGGCCGGGTGGCGGCGCGAGCGTCTGTGAGCTAAGTTTGGCCATGGAGCGAGACAGTTAGGCCAAGGCGGCAAGCACTGTTGGTGAGGTGAGCAAGGCCAGGCGGCGGCGAATAGAAACAAGCCGCTGGGAAGATTCAGCCTGAGGAAGGTTTTACAAATAAAAATTATTTTCCGAATTAATAAATCACCATAAATTCAGATAAATTCGAATAAATTCAAAAAAATGGCAAATAAATTGAGAAAAATCTCAAAAAATACAAAAAAAATTCCACAGAGCATAAGGAACCTAACTATGACTGGAAATATTTTGTTTAATGTACGGTTTAGGCAAATACATAAAGGAAAATTCAAATTAAGCTTTAGTTAATTTGGGGAAAATGCAAATGGTTCATTTAATTACTAAACATTCCAAAACTGAAATTTTGGGATGTTACAACTGCTGCCATGGCTGATGACCTTATTGAAAGTTCAAGCTCCATTAATTTGGTTTTGGTGTTAATGATAAATCTAATATTGAGACTAACTCTTTTGATAATCATAATATTGATTAGTCTCAATTGTTAATTAATGGCAATCCTTTTACGAGACTAACTCTTTTGATGAGCTTAACTCTCTTTAGTCTCTTTTGGATGAAAAAGATGGAAATATCGAAGGTATGCATTCGAGCTCATATTATATATCTTGTTGCATTCCTTGGATACAATACTCATGATCATATTGATAAATCCAAATATGAGACTAACTCTTTTATTGAGTATATCTTTGATTAGTCTTATCTTATTGAAAAATGGAAAACTCAAGGTATGCACTCGTATTCATTTTATGATATCTTAATGCATGTTTTGGATTCAAGTTAAAGGATGAACTCTACCATTATTTAAACCTTAAGATGTGCATAATATTTTCAATTCCATATGTACATGAATGCACACATTTAGGGGGAGTTCATACTTTACCTTGATGTTTCAATAGTATTGATCTAATTCATCTTTCTATATCAAGGATCATTACTTTGAAACAATCCTTTGAGTATATTTAACTTGTGTAGTTATAGTATACTCATGTTAATATAGGATAAACTCAAATGCTATCTAAGATTGATTATGTGCATATTGATTCCAAAGTTCAAATATTTATATGCACATATTTAATAGAGTTTATTCTATAGTTGATGCCTCAAAAGTATTGATTCCTTTCCATCACTCAATATATTTGGATCATTACTTTCCATCAAAATGAGTATATGAAACTTGTGTAGTTAATATATACTCATGTCAATTTAAATAAAATTTAAATTGAGTTTGGTTGTCTTTCAATCAATCAAAGAATACTTCATCATATGTTGATGGTGTTTCTTCATTGGTTAAGGACAAGCGGAAAGTTCTTTAGTATAATGAAGCATTAGTTGCATCAAAGTACTCACACACCTTTAAATCATTCAAATTGATTAGGGTTGTGCTCAATCGATCATAGGGGCATCCATTATGTGTTAATAGAGTGCAATTGATGATTGAGGCAATCGTGTTTGTTGGACTAACAATCTTTCATGAGTTGTGAAGTAGGTTGAGTCCAAGAAAATGAAGACTCGGAAAGGAGAAGTCATCATGTGTTGATAAGTTTCAAGGATGAGTCCCGAAGTGGAGTGAAGCTAGAGAAGATTCATCATGTGTTATGAACAAGAAGAAAGCACCCGGCTTGGAGAGAAGATGATGAAAATCATAAAAGCTCCAAGTGGATGTGCTAGAGGCAAAGGTATAACTAGCTAGGGCTGATATGTTCCTAGTCTTTTACAGGTCTCGGTGTTTGGATGGGAGACCGGGTTGCTAATGTAGGTTGCCGTACTATTAAGAGAGGTCGAGTCTTACAGCTTGAGCATCATCATGTGTTGATGAACTCAATCCAGTTCACTCTAGCTCACTCTCTTATTTGGTTTTTGCATGAGCTAAATATTTGCATGTGTTGCAAATAAGAGAGCTCATACTTGCTTCTTATTGAATCTTAATTTGGTTTTTGCACAGTGCTATGGATTTGCATGTGTTGCAAAAGGGAGATAGCTTATGCAAGTGAGTTTAAGTGGTTGTTTGTATGGAGCTAGATATTTGCATGTGTTGCAAATAGAGAGCTCATGTGTGGAGTCTTAGCTTGTGACTTGATCATATGTTGATCACAAAGGTTAAGATAGGTTTATGCTTTGTGTTTGTAAAATGAGTTTTTGCAAAATATAGTTTAATTGAATCTTATCTTGGATCATGTGAATAGAGTTTGCAAATGTGTTTGTAAATTGGTTTGATCATATGTTGATTATCACATGGCTCAAAGATATGATCTTAATTGCTCTTGTTTACAATATTTATATTTACGAATGTGTTTTACAAAATATTGGTGTTCATGTATTTGATATTGAAGCATGTGATTAGACTTTGCAAATATATTTTGCAAAATTGTTTTGATCATGAGTCGATCATCACATGGCCCAATATTTGATCTTATTGACTCTTGCTAGCTTGTAGTCATGCCCTTGATCAAGTCTATGTGAGGAATTTCGAAAAATCAGATTTTGGACTTGAATGACTACATTAGAGTTTTGTTTTTGTGATATTTAAAAGTATCTATGGTTGCTTAAATATTGAAAATAGGTGGAGATTGTAGCCCTTGTGATAAGCTTCGCATAGAGTCCAAGATCATCTAAATCAAAGTTCGGACAAAAAAGTTATGAGCTTTTTCGTAGATGTACCAGTGGTATGATCGGGGTCACTCTGGTCATACCAGCCTCCGGTATGACCGAGGTCATTTCGGTGCATTTTTCAGAGAAGGAATATGCAATTTTTGGGGTTCGGTATGACCGGACCACCTCCGGTATGACAGGATTTTTCGAGTAACAGCTAGTTTTTTAGCCGTTAGCCTCTGAGGAGCGGTCATACCGGCCCTAGGGCGGTATGATTGGGTTTCTTGGGCATTTTTGCCCATTTTGCCCCCCAACAGCTAGTTTTTCTTTTAGAGGCTATATAAGAAGCTTTTGGGGCTGGCATTTGGGTGTTGCTGGGGTTTTGGTGAGTTCATAGCTCTTTGTGGTTGAGTTATGCATGTGTTGCACTCTCTAATTTGGTTTTTGAGCTAAAAGTGAGCTCTAATTGCATATGTTGCAATTAGAAGTGGATTGGGAGCCTCTTGTGCATGTGTTGCACTTGAGGGAGCCTTGGGCATGTGTTGCACTCGGTGATCACCATTGTACATGTATTGTACTTGGTGGAGCTCAAGTTAGAGGGCTTGACTTGTTACTCTTGGTGTTTGCCAACACCTAGACGGCATGTGGAGGCGTCGTGCTCGGTGACCTTCTCAAGGAGATTGTGAGAAGGCTCGGCAAAGTTGTGAAGGTCGGAGCTCACCTATCCGGAGGGGGAGAGAGCTCCCACTAGTGGAATCGAGGCGGGTGCTCAATTCGTGGAGCCGGTCCAAAGTGGTTTGGGCTTGCCTCAACGTGGATTAGGGGAGATCGGCAAGTCTCTGAACACCACGGTAAAACATCGATGTCTCTCTTTGTATTTGCTTGCAATTCTTAATTATATTGTTGCAATTTACATTCCTAGAATTAAATTGCTTGATTGTCTTTAGGATTGCATATTCTTGTTAGAGATATAATTAGCTAGTGCACTTAGTGAGCCTAGTTGACTTAGGCTTTAATTATCAAAACCTTAGTTTATCGCTTCCGCATCTATTATCATTTAGGTTTTGACATAAGAGCACTTAGGCGAGATTTTAATTAATCGTAGAAGAAATTTTTATAGCCGCCTATTCACCCCCCTCTAGTCGGCATCCTCGATCTTACACTTATCAACTCGTACCACTAGTGTTGCTCGACATTGTCGTCCGAAGCTCATCGCTCGTGTCCTCAGCTCTATCGTTGCCTACGAGGACCTTAATCCGCCTGCACCTACCACGCCATCGCTAAGGTTTGTTGTCCGTACTGTCCAAGCCTGTGACCTCCGCACCGCCCATCCCCGCACCATGTGCGCCGCGATGTGCGGCAACCCTAGACGCACCGCCATGGATATCCAGACTGAGCCGGGCCTCTGGCATTGCCTTGGCCATCATCGGCCATGCCACGCAACCTCGCTGCAGACAAAGGCCTCGGCCTCTTCGCCGCTCGTCGTATATGGGGACTCGGTTGCCCTCGTAGTTCATACCGCGCCGTCACGCGCTGCAGATAGGAGACGTGGTGAAGCATCTAGGCCCCTAATTTCATTTGGTTTTTGGTAATTAATGACAATTATGATTAAAGGACTAATATATTTTTTAAGTGTATGAGAAAATGTTGGTTTGTGTCATTGCACGTGCAAAAGGTGGAATCATGAAGCAAAAGGTTTATCAAAGATTTAAGCTCAAGGCAAATGTATAAAAAAACATAAGGACCTCTTCATAGCTTTTGCCGATCTCAGAATTTGGATAAAAAGATCGTGTTGCTAGAATAGATGCTGTACTATTAAGAGGGACTGATGTCTAGTAGCTTGAGATTGATGGATGGTCACATGGCTCAAAGTCTCATTCATTTTGACTAATGCTTGCATATAGAAATGCATCTCTAAATTCAGTGCATTATCAGTGTTGCTGGCACTACCACAGTAGTATGGCTGGTACTACCTCAAGGGAGGTAATACCGATTCCTTATCGACGGTAGCTTTATTCCAGTGAGTGCATTTTCCTGAGAAATCCCTGTTTCTCTAGGCTAGCACTACCACAGTAGTATGGCTAGTACTACCGCAAGTGCGGTAGTGCTGACTATTTGTTGGCGGTAGATTTTTTGCAGAAAGCATCTTTTGAGTCCCCTTCTATGCCGGAGCTACCGATAGCTTAAGTACCAACATCAATGGCTGGTACCTATTTTACAGAGAATGCCTCTTTGTGTTTTTTTTTGGGATTTAAAAGTCGACACTACCGCCATTTAAAAAACCAGCACTAGTGCTGTCTGGTAGTACCACAATATATGTGCGGTAGTTATTTAATAAAGAGGGCATTTCTTAAGCATTTCTGAGATCAAATATCAACACTACCGCTTCTAGTATGTCGGTAGTGCCGGGGTCCTGCAGCATCGGCTAATGACTGAATTTAATGCCGAATTCGACCGTTACATGGGGTCGGCACTACCGCATTTTACATGCTGGTAGTGCTAGGATTGCTGATTTTTTATGGATTTCGTCCCCAACGGCCACATGAGTTGGTGGGGGCTATAAATACCCCCACACCTGCAGCAAAGGCAAGTCTTAGACATTCATTGCATGTCTCTTGAGCTATAGCAACTCTCACATCTCCATTTTGAGCATTGAGTTCTTTTCTTGAGGTGGTTGAGAGTCTTTTAAGTGCATTAATTGATTTAGAGCCATTTGTGACACTTAATCATCTTCAAGCAAGTGTCGTTGATCCATTCTCTTGGAGTTTGCCGACTCTTAAACGGCTTGGAGAATAATCTGATGATCTCTTCAAAGAAGATTATGAAGAGGCCTGGTGATTGTGTAAAGGTTGAAGCTCACTTACCCGGAGCGAGGAAGAGCTACCCTTAGTGATCAAGGAAGGCTCAATTGCGCAAGAAGTAGGCTTGATTCGTTCAAGCTACCTCAATGTGGATTAGGGGAGACCATCAAGTCTCCGAGACCACAGGGAAAAAGTTCTTGTGTTGTTATTATAGTTTGCTCATTGTCCACTTTAATTTGTGCAATTTACATTTCTAGTGATCATTGTGTTTCATTGTCTCTCTAGGATTACTATTATTGTTTAGACTTAGTTCGTTGGTACCTTTAGTGAAACCTAGACAATTTAGGTTTTGATTGATTAAATTCGCATCTATAGTCTTACTTGCTCATTTATTATATTAGAGCCAAAAGAATTTTAAAAACATCCTATTCACCCCCTCTAGTCAGTTATTCTTGATCCACCACGTGGGCCTCATGCCTCTACTTCATCGTCATGTTGTGTTTGCCACCGCTGCGGCATCCATCTCTACGCCTCATCGCTTAAATAGTAGACCTGCCTTCTGAGTCGCATTTGTCACCGGCGATGCCCCTAGGGTTCTGGTGGAACCCTAGTGGTGCTTGACTTACATGACCCCATGTGGGCCTGGGAAGCCAGGTGAGCTAGATCTGGCCCAAATGGCCTAAGTTTTTTTTGGGGCCGATCAACGCAAATTGATAACTAGATCCTTGTATCGTAAACTTAAGAATGAACTACTTGATTTCCTATAGACTGATTGAGCCCATGTTGAGGCTCTTTAGGTACTTTATGGTACTAATTGATGCATCCATGAAGTGGACGCATGTATGCCTACTATCCACTAGAAATCATGCATTCGCCAAACTGATTTAGTAGATTACTCTAAGAGACAAATTCCCAAATCAAAAGATCTAATCCATATGTATGGATAATTGTCAAGGCCTGAATATGCAAATTCGGACCCTCTGTGTATACCGTACTAGTCCAAGATCATGCTAGTGCATATAGTGTCAACATAGATGAATATCATAATCATACACAACGAAAACATAATAAAAGACTTCATTTATTAGGTATAAGATAGTTGATTGACCTTATGGTCGACTTTACATTATTGGGCCATGCAGGGCATAAACTCTGATAAGTAAAACTGCAGCAGATATAAACTCGTAGATAACACCTTAGTATGCCATAGGCAACTAACAAGGATTGTACCCTAGATGTTCGCCTCCTCCTTGTACTCCTCAAATGTTAGTATAGACTCATCTTCAACTGATGATTTTGTTGTGGTAAGGGTGAGTACATAAAACACTCAACAAGTTGTGCACAAAATACAAGTCTAATATATCTATATGCAAGGCTTATTCCAAATGAATGGTTGGTTTGGCTATTTTGCAATAAAGCAGCATTTATGAATGAATACAATAAATAGATTGAAATGACAGTAAAACATAACAAATAACTTTCAGGTATTTCTCAAGAGCAAACTTGGCACATAGCCTCTAAATCATATTCCAAACTTTCCAATAGCATACCACCTCCCTTCCTAAGTTTTATTTTATAAAATCTAACCATTGACTGAAATTTCTGAGCATTGTCAATAACTGGGGAAATGCCGAATAGATTTACACTCTGCCGAGGTTATACACTTTACCCACATGACATGATCATTTCTCAATGCCAAGCTATTATCACACTTCCCTTGGTGTGCGGCTAAGTGACCACAACAAAACCTTTCGAAGACTCCATCATAACACTGACCCTTCTGATAAGTCTGAACTTGTTATTCCTTCTCTCATTCAGAGCAGAAGAATAGGAGGGATATACCGTTTTGGACAGATGTGAGGCCACTACATTGCACACACAAATTCCTCATTAGCACACACTCAGTTTGGTTTTCCTCCTGAGGCATCAAATGCTAAGACACGGAAACTTACTTAGTTAGGTCCATCCCATTCCAGACATGTGGTTGCATGATTGGTCCAGTTTAATAGCTTGCAAGGTTAAGTCCTTAATTGACCAAGACAAGACTTCCAACTATTCACTCATAGAAAAGTACCTCACATTCTCTCATATATCATGTCATAGATCAACCCAATGCCACATAGGCCCATCACAGCACAAAGCACCTTGCCACTTGCCCCTTATCTAAATCAATTACCATCCCAGTTGATTATCATACAACACATGTCATTAACAACTCAACTTCATTGTGTGACAACACATGACACTTTTTCATTAACATGTTCCATATTCCATTAGTCACGATTGAATTTGAGATTCCAAAATGATATCAATAACCCGTTGTATGACTAAGCAAACAAGGCACGGTCTAACCAACCCACGTTGGCATCTAACAGCAACCAACTAATAATGAATCATCCTAGGGTGACAAATAATCATGGCATATAAATGACAAGGTAGGTATAATCCAATTGGTTAGAATAATTAGATCCCAAACTATTTGAAAACAGTTCTAGACATAAAATATCATGCATTAGATTAAAACAACATAGCATTTATAAAATTAGGTTTAACATGATCAAAGCACAACTTACCTTGGAAAAAGTCTTGTTCCTGCTCTGGACTTTGCTCTTGAATCAACACTTCACCCTCGAACGCTCCAAGCACTTCAATGTTTATGCGAATCAAGAGAAAATAATAAATAAATACTAAAATAGAGATAAAAAGAACTCTAAAAATCAAATAAAATTCACTATTAAATAGATCTCAATTTCAAAATTTTTAGAAACTTGAATCATCTCAATCGGAGCTCGTATGAGGGAGAACGAGCTCTCCAAAGATTCTAATAAAAGAGAAAATCAGAAAAATAGAAAAATTAAATTTTCTCGAATTATTTTTCCTTTGGAAAACCCGAATAATGATGTAACGCTAATGTTAGCACCAATTTTCTTGAATAAAAATAATACTGGACAATCCCGCTCTAGCTTACACGTGGGCCTGGGTCTATGGACCGGTTTACGAGATTGGATCTAACCCACGATGGACCGAGTCCACGATGTCTCGGCCACTAACAGGTGGGCCCCAATACCGCTGATTCAACTGCCACGCATGCAACATGCGGCCCGACAGCACCGACGTGCACGACATCAGGCACATACGTGGCATCCACATGATGCCACGTCAGCACGTTGATTCAACTCTGGCCCAAGTGGCTTCCAACGATGAAATCTGCGGTGGCGCATGACCAGAGATGGAGACAATAATGCACCCGACAACAATTCAGCGACAAATGACCCTGGTCTTGCATGGATCTGGACGAGAAGACCCCAGTGAACTCGAAGGCGACCTTGAAGATGGTGGAGATCAACCAGAGATGGAGTTCCAAGCAAAAGAAGGAGGTGGTGACCTCAAAAATTCCAACGAGCTCGATCTCGGCAACAGCAGCTCCTCGGGCAATGCAAGACGGAGTGAAAGATGCGGCGGAACTTGGGGAATCTCAAACGGGGTTCATCCTGCTTATAAAGCCCTCGGGCAACGTGCTAGACATAGACTTCGAGATGAGAATGGAGGTGGCGGTGGGATAGATTCCATCTCCAACGATGACTCGGACACGATACACCACGGCCGTCCACGCGTCACGGATCAATAGTCGGATGCAACACACTAATGCGGGCCAATCATAGCCATCCAACCTGATCCAACAGCCTATATTCTAGGATTTCACAGGAGATGGGCTGTGCTACGGTGGTTCGAATCCGGCTACTGCGGGCTGGGCTGCCGGATTCGACCCACAACTATTGAAACATTTTCCAAACATTTTTTATTTAAAACAATTCCAGGAATCAAATCAATTCAAATAAAATAGCAAAAATATCAAAAAAAATTATAGAAAATATTTTGAAACATTCAGAACTCAACTAAAATATTTTTGAAAAAATTTTATTTAAAATTTTCAAACATTTAAATAATATCCATAATAGGCCTAATTCAAAAATATCAAATAAATTCCAATTAAATTCCCAAAATGAGCAAAATGGACAAAAAAACATTATAAATTCAATAACAATGAAAAATGGGATGTTACAATAATGCTGGTGAGTTTACTTCCAAAGCATTTAATGATTATTATATGGCCTTAAGCATAATACTAGAATATTTTGTCCCACATGTTCATACACATAATGGACAATCTCCCCACTGATGAGGATCAAATTGATTCTCCGACCTCTACTGATGAGGAGCAATCTCCCCACTAGGTGTTGAGGGCATGCTATATTACATGCCGCAACATTAATGCAACTTTGGCCATTTGCATACCTTGAGTGTTCACCTTTCCAATTAATGCGTGGAAAGAACAAGCATTTGCCATCTACGTACATTTGGTTGTGTCGTAGATGTACCTATCTCACCACCTCATCGTACGTCAATAGGCACCCACTATAAATTGGGAATTTATGTGGGATTTGAATCTCTGTCTGTAATCAAATATCTTGAGCCAAGGACAGGGGATCTCTTGAGAGCAAGATACACTGATTGTGTATGTAATGAAGAACTATTCCTAGCATTAAGGGAAGGAAAGGACCCTAATTTGTAATGTCAGGAACTATCATGAAATTATATTAGTCTTCATAATGTGGATCCACACACTAAAGAATCTGAACAAGAGGTTCAGGGGATAATTGATTTGCAAATTCTTGCAAATAAGCTACCAGAACCATTCACAAATCACAAAGGAGTAATGAAGTCGCATATACCATTGATGAACGTGCCTACCAGAGTCGAATCACCTGGGCTTTGGGTTCCACTTATGAATCTTCCCTTGCACAATAGGGGAGACCTCTTGGTTAAAAAGATCTCAAACCACGAAGACATCCACAGAAGAGATGTATAGAACTAGGGGAGACACTACATAAATTGAACATGAATGATATCTACTAATGGACACTGCGCCCCACTAGAGAGCTTAGGTGGGGGTGTCCGAACAGAAGCACAAGAGGAGGCGCCCATTGCAGGGGAAAGCATTACTGCTGACACTAGGGCAACCGAACAATCAGACTCTTACGTATTGGGAAATCATGGAGAGCTGATTGATTTGAATAAAATGCCAATCGAATTATGTAAAGAATTTGCCATAAATTATGTGAAAATTGGAGAAATATACTTGAGACAAGTATGTGCTAATAGCAGCTGCTTTGCTTTTAAGGTCACTTTCCATATCGAGAATTCGGATCTGAAACCGAAGACTATTGTTGAGTGCAAAAGCCATCTCAACTGGGATAAATGGAAGGATGCAATTGAAGCAGAAGTAAACTCGTTAAATAAGAGGAAACATCTTTGGACCTGTGGTCTTTCATATGAAAGCGGAATGAACGCAATGAAGTGGTGAGATACAACACGAGATTAGTAGCACAAGGGTTCACATAGAGACCTAGCATCGATTATAATGAAACATATTCTTCTATAATGGATGGCATTACATTACGTTATTTGATATCAATGGTAGTAAGCATGAATCTAAGTATGAAACTCATGGATGTTGTAACTGAATACTTATATGAGACACTTGATTCTGAAATCTTTATGAAGATTGTAGAGGGTCTAAAGGTCCCACGTATGAGCGCGAATGATAATTGCAACATGTGTAGTGTGAGATTGTAAAGGTCATCATACGGATTGAAACAACAAGGTCGTATGTGGCACAGCTGACTGAGCAAATTCCTTCTATCGAACAAATATGTGAATAATGAAGTATGCCCGTGTGTGTTCATCAAGAAATCCACTCATGGATTCTATATCATATCTATATATGTCGATGATTTGACTGCCATCAGAATCATGGATGGCATACTTGAAGCGAGCTCATACTTGAAGTTTGAATTCTAGATGAATGATTTGGGTAAGACCAAATATTGTCTTGGCTTGCAGATTGAATATCTGCCAGGTGGCATATTGTTGCACCAGACCACCCACACCAAGAAAAGTGTTGCAGAGATTTTATTTTGATAAATATCATCCTCTTGGTAGTCTAGTGATTGTTAGGTTGCTTCAAGTAGAGAAAGATCCATATGAACCTAAGTGTGAGAATGAAGAAGTACTGGGTCAACTAATCAGATGATAGTCTGTTAAGCGTGAGAATGAAGAAGTACTGGGTCAACTAAGTGTGAGAATATATGCCTAGAAGTCTGTTAAGCAGATGATAGTTGCTACGTCAACTAATCATTCGGAGATAATAACACTATGTGAGGCTACTCATGAGTACGTATGACTTAGAAGATTGATACAACATATCCAAGAGTGAAGTGGTATAGAGGTGGATAAAACTCTCATAGTCCCCTATGAGAATGATGTTGCCTGGATTGCACAGATGAAGACCAACTATGTCAAAACTCCAATGATGGAAAGAGGAATACCAAGAAAGCTTTGCAAAGATGTGAAAAGACACTAAGAATCAAAATAGAATTCGGCCTAAGGTGGGAAAGTTCTATCCTGAATGATCCAGAACATCTGCCAAGAACTTGCTCTCGAGCAAGCGAAAAACTAATTTTACAAAGGTGAAAATGATAATATGACCTTCTTGTGTAAGCAAAGCTACTTCAACGCTACAAGGACTCCATATGGTCAAAGCACTAGGCGGAAGAAGGCCTTGATTTTCTGGTTCTTGAATCTTGCTCTTTGGCAAGTTGATTTGCCCAGGGTCCCTATGGTCAAGATTGGAAGAAGCTTGAAAAGAGAGTTGAATATGAAGAGCTTGAAGACGAAAGGCTCGTAGATGAAAACTGAGGTGGAGATATGATGAAAATGAAGGAGTTTTTATACCTCTTTTTTTACTACAAACTTCTCACTCACTTACTGTAGTCTTCGATATAATTACCAAGAAAACAAAATATTTCCTTTTATCCTATACTTGGAATGATTGCAAAGGAGAAAATCTTCTTGTAGCGTGATTTGAGGCAAGGAAGCCTTAAGTAGTTTTTTTTTATTTTCTTAAGACTTAGGGGGCTAGTTGATGGGGATTATTGACCAGGTTAAATATTTTACGATCAAAGTCTTCATAAAAACCATAGGCCCACATTTGGGGCCCACAACATAACGGTTATGTGTACAGTTACGTATCAAGAGAGGCCTTATCCCATTTAGTAGTTGAAAGATCGAAAAAGGCGACTAGAGGGGGGGTGAATAGGAGCCAAATAAAATTTTTCGAATAAACTTTCCCCCTAGAATTCAAACCACCAAAAGTCCGAAAAGAAATCGCCGGTCGGGTATCTCAGTCGGATGAGCAGTACCCCGACCTCAGAGGTCGGATGAGCAGTACTCCCAGACCAAAGCCTTTGGTCGGATGAACAGTACTCTCGACCCGAAGTGGTCGGATGAACAGTAATCCCGACCCCGAAGTGGCCGGATGAACAGTACTCCCGACCCGAAGTGATCGGGTGAATAGTATTCGGGTGAACAATATCCGGCCGGACGAGCGATCGCGCGACTGCGGAGGTCGGATGAACAGTACTCGGATGAATAGTGTTCGTGTGAGCGATATCCGGCCGGATGAGCGATGCGCCCGACCTGCGGAGGTCGGGTGAATAGTCTTTCGGATGAACAGTACCTCCCGGCCGATGAGCGATGCGTCCAGGCCTACAGAGTCGGATGAGCGATCTTCGGTCGGATGAACGATAAAATCAAGACGATCTTAAAAGCAATCGATGTAACTTTTGATGGTGATCCAAAAGCAGTGAAACTTGGTGTGCACCTCCTAAGGATGTCGGGAACCTATTTGATCATCAATCGAAGGAATTGATACCAAGGTTCCGTCCTTTTCGATTTAACAAATGCAACACCAAAAGCGAGTCACGAACACGGACTTTACCTAACTTGCTGGTGGGAGTTGATGGTCGAATATCCTTGGATAACTCTCCACAAATCACAGCAAGTAAGTACACGAAGAAACAACCCTTCAAACAGATAGAAACATTATCTGAAAACTAGGCACAGAAATTGGTTTCTTCCAAAACTGAATAGAAGAGGTTGTAGATTGCCTAGATGATTGGGATATGATCTATGGAAGATTCATCCAGTAATCTTTCATCCTTGGAAATAAGAACCAGAAGCCAATCACGACTAACGAACTGCAAGTCACACGTTTACGCACCTTAAGAACACAGATTTACAACTTGCAACAAGAACGCAAGGATTGCCTAAATGATTGAAAGCACCGAATCCAGAGAAGAGTTCATCAATCATGAATTTCAAAAAGGACTCAAAAGCATGTAGAAGGAGATGAGGCAAATCCAAATTACGTAAAGTAAATTGCAAGTAAGTAAATGCGAATTTAGATAATGAGAATTTAAGTGCGTAATGTAAATACGTAAGAGAAATGAAACAAGAATATAAGTGAAGAACATTTCATTTACGGAAGGAGGTTTACAAAGCCTCACAACAAAGTGGGCAAAACTCAAGCGAGGCAAAAAAACCTCGGAACCTTCACGGAGGGAGGCTGCCCTACCCTCTATTTATAGTGACTGGATCAATTCCCACCTTTGGATGTTCTGCTTCAATCCTAAGCCAACATCCAAGAGCACGGATTTGATCCTTACAACATCACTCTCAACAACTCTCAACTACTCACGTACACTTTCCTCACTGCTCACCCCAAGGAGACACCCCTCTCCTGTATATTTGAAGCGAGCTTGGACCACCACCACCCTTGGATGAGCCTCTAAACCCTAGAGCACTCCATCAAGGGTGAGATTTTACCCACTCACACAGCTATGCATGGTGACCGAAACCCAACAACACAACGGGTTTTGCACATTGTTCAAACCATACCAACTTGACCGCTTCTCTATCTTCCTGACCGCGATCCAACGGTCCTCCTCGATCAGAGCAGCTCCAAGTTAGCATCTCATCCATTCCTTTGTCTTCTCGGCTTGCAGCTACTCCCTGGCCTCAGTCATATTTGGCGACACCTTGATCATCTGGACCTCAGCTCTCCCAGCCTAGTCCTGATCTCCTTCGCCTCACCATGACCTAGCTCCAAAGTCCTGCAACCATCATAGACAAGGAACCACATCACATAGCAATGTCCAACAACACATATCCATCTCAACGAAAGATATACACTTGACGACCAAGAAAACCACGACCACACATGGTCGACCAGGTCTCCACCCGACCACGGACGACCACCGGTCTCCATCCCGACCACTCGAGGTCGACCATCGGTCTTCGTCCGACCACTCGAGTCGACCACCGGTCTTCGTCCGACCACCGACGACCACCGGTCTCCATCCCGACCACTCGAGTCGACCACTAGTCTTCGTCCCGACCACTGGGTCGGACCACCGGTCTCCGACCGGCGAGAGCCCCGACCACTCGGGTCGGACAAGCGTCTCCGACCGGCCAAAGCCAGAACCACTGGTCGGACAAGCGGTCTCGACCAACCAAAGACTGACCACTCGAGGTCGACGGTGTCTCCGACAACCAAAACTCAGACCACTCGGATCAAACTCAAATTCAAGCACATCATGCTAAACCACGGTCAATTACTCATCACCATCAGGGATAGACCTCCACATGGTCTTTCAGTAGTAAATTGGTCGGAAGCTAATGACGGCTAGTTAAGGCAAAAGGATAACCAATTATGGACACTGATGACCAGTTATGCAGTTTCATAAGTTCTGACCAGATAATTGTTAGAAGACATGATGGTTTTTCATATGATTAATATGAAGTGCGGTTATTGGTGCATCTGGCAACTTACGGCGTTGACCAGATAACAAGACGCTTCAAGACTTAATGAAGACTCATGCGTGAAGACGAGAGGTGTCTATAATAGAATTAACTGCCACCCTTTAGGTGGCTATAAATAGGGTGGCTTGCGTGTCCCTATAGACACAATCAGTCTACAATAACATTCTTGTAAAATCCTTTCCATAGTAATAAGGTCTTTACTTGATCGTGCTCTCGTATTTTATTTTCCTATAAGTTCAATCAAGGACCCTTAGTCTTGATCATCGACAATGCCTTCGACGGGAGAACAACCTTCATACATGTATTTACCTTTCAATATGGAGTGTTGCACTCTTTTTTTCTTAATTAAGTTTTGTCTTACTGGGTTTTTCTTAATTAAAGTTTTTAATAAGACACTACGTGTAATGGTAAGAATGTGAATTATGCACTCTTTTCTCCTAACCGATGTTTCTCACCGGGTTTTTCGGAAAGAATTTTTAATGAGGCATGAACATGACATTGGTCAAATGTCCAGAAGAAATTGTTGTGATATAATGATATATATAATGCATATGTATGAGTATATATAAATGAAAATGGTTTTATACTCCAGGAGTACGTACTCCCATCTTGCATATACCGTTTAAACAAAATAATTTATACCTATTTATCCTTTTGAGCATACTTTAATAATGAATATAAGATACTCAAACTGAGTTCCATGAAAAATTTCATCAAAATCCACTTTTTATGGTATAATTTGTCTATATACTTATTTTACACATGAAAAAAGATATATAGCAGTAATAAGGGGCTTCGATGAAATTTTTCAACCATGTTGCATTGAAGTATCTTATAATTAGTATTTAATTATACCGAAAGTGATAAAATAATATAACACGTTTATTTAAGTAGTATATTGGAAGTTTGAGCATGTACTCCCAAGAGTACGGAAAAGGCTGGAAAATGGTTCCATACTCTTGGAAGTACGTACTCCCACTCTAAGTATACCGCTTAAATGATGTTGTTATATATCTTCATTATTTTGGGCATACTTTAATACTGATTATAAGGTACTCTAAAATGAGTTTCATGAAAAACTTCGCCAAGGTCCACACTTTATAGCACAATTTGTGTATATACTCCTTTTATATATGGAAAAGTGTATATATCAAAAAATAAAGGGCTTCGATGAAAATTTTTCAACCATGTCGTATTGAAGTATCTTAGAATTATTATTAAGTATACCAAAAGTGTTAAAAGGAGTATAGACTTTCATTTAAGTGGTATATTGCAGGTAGGAATATGTAATTAGGAGTACAGAAAAGACATATACAGACAGTACCTGCTACCACTATATAAGAAGTGAAGAGGGCTATATATTATACCACACATATCACCTATGGATAAAGGTAATGAAGTTGAGAGATTGTTGAAAATATATCTTTTATCTACTTTTAATTTTATAAGTGCCTGACGGTCGCAAAGGGAACGACACTTCACAGATATGAAGCAATCCAAAATTCAAAACACGCCACATTAACCCCACCCGCACAGGTGCAGACGGAGGCTAACACATAAAGCAAACAGGGGAGCCAGTAGCGACTAGAAGATTCTCACGGCCCCCTCTCACCCCGAAAAGGCGATGGGGCGGGAGGCGGATGCGGATGAGCAGCTGCTGCGGCGACGCTGGCGGGTGTTCGCCGCCGAGGAGCGGTCGTTCCGCATGGATCGGCGCTCGCCGGACGCCGCCGCTCTCCGCGCGGCCGTCGCCGACGTGCTCCCCCGGTTCCTCGGCAGCTACTCCGACGACACCCTCGCGGTATCGCACCTTCCCATCTGTCCCCATCTCCTACCCCTTCTCTCGCACGCGATCCCTAGGACTTGCTAGGGCGGGCGGGTTGTTCGTGCGTGGTTTGGTGGGCGAATGGGTCGCGGTAATCACGCGAAATGGGTTTGGATGGGCTTCTGCGATTGTACCAGGGGATTTGGGTGGCTGTTGGATAGATGACGAGCATGTGGTTGGTTTGCTCAGTGCTATGTTTGGGTCGCGAGATTGGAAGAGAAAGGAAATAGCAGTTGGAAAGGAGATGGATTAGAAAAGATCTCTCCAATTCTAGAGAAATGGACAGTGAGGAGGCAAGAATTTAGGGGCAACTAATGTTATAACGAGAGTTTACATTATGTCTCTTGCTTGTCCTCTTCTTTTATTTGCGTTGCTCTACTACTGAATAGCACGGAGCTCTGATGTGGTAGCAAGGGTATCGGATAGAATGACGACGTGTGAATGTTAAGAATATTAGTTTTGAACCTAGTAGCAAGAATATGTGTCCCAGCTTTCCAGTGAAGTAAGATGCGGGGAATGAGGGCACCTGTACCTTTTTGTTTGTGATGAAAAATTGAAAATATGAGCTTCTAGGTTGAAAGAGTCTTAGCAAAAATGGTACAGTCAAATGGTTTAATCTACTGGTTCTATAGGAATAACATGATCACTTTTATATACAATAACCAGCAAGTGAACTGTGAACGTACGAACAGACTATTTTGAGCATTAATTTCTTTTCTTTGGACATCCTAAAGAAGTATTGGACTGATTCTTCATACGAACAAAGATGTGCGTCGGCTTAGTGTTACTCTCTGCTTCGGATGCATCACCAATTGTGTGAAGGTATATTTGGAGTAGTGTTATGAAGAAATGCATCAGTGAGGTGTCTGAATCCTCATAAACAATCCTTGTCAATTCCATATACCCCCTTTCATGTATCGTACGCCAGATTCCAATTTCACAAGCCATTTAACCTTTGTGTAAACTTTGTTCGTGTAGTTCACTTTTTGTATTCATGGATTCTATTGCATTGTTGCATGTTCAATTTTCAAATTATGGATTACAGTGCTACACACACATGTAGATGCTTCTCAAATTATAGATTCATAATACCACAACAACCCTACAGGGTCAGAACCAACCAGTTGTAGACTCAAATATATAGTTGTAGCCAGGTTTAGTTTAATCTGTTGAAGTATAAGTGAATTGCCCACCTTTCCTCATCAGCTTAAAGCTTTTGGGTGAATTGGCTGGTGTATGCAACTCAATATGGTATCAGAGCCAAGAGGTCTCGAGTTCAAGACCTGGTTTGCGCAATTAAAAAAAAATTGCAGCCTACTTCTATTCCACGTCCTAGGCCTGAGGGATCCTATACGTGAGGGGAAGTGTTGAAGTATAAGTGAATTGCCCACCTTTCCTCATCAGCTTAAGCTTTTGGGTAAATTGGCTGGTGCATGCAACTCAATAGAATCTACCGAATCAAATCTGCCAAATACTACTGGGTTTAGTAGTAACTTCCATCAGTTTCTTAGATTATTAAGATGTTGGTTAGTGCTACTTCATTAATATAGATGATTTTAGAGGCATAGTAGGATGTTGAATGATGGTCACAACCGGATGGTAATGTTTCCACATTGGTTGAAGATAAAGTGAATGCAGTCAGTGCAATTCTATTGCCTGGTTATCTGGTTATCTATGTAGACTGACAATTTGACCACTTAATGAAAATGAGAAAGGTTATTAAGGAGAAAAGAGAGAGTAGTGGTGTGTGATCAAACTTATCTAGTGAAGACTGCACTCCGAGAAAGGTGTATGTTCCTCAATCCTCATTGCAGTAGAGTTTTGAGCATGCCTTGAATTTTTTTGAAGCCCAGAGAGTTAAGGTAATACTATATTTATTACATTCTAGAGACGTTCTATAAATGTGCCTCTAGCGAGACTTGAGAGTTGGTGTAAAACGGATTTAGAAAAAGAAATATCTTTCACTCTTAAGCTTGATAGACATAGAAAAAATATTCAGGCACAAGCTTGTTGGCATCAGTTAATTTCTTTACATTGATGCTGCGTATAGGTGTCAATAAGACAGCCTTCTCAGTTCTTTATTTTGCTGTGGTTCTATGCGACTATGCGAGGCTTGTGAACTACATTGTTCTCTGATGGCGTTGATATGCTAACTGGGAATTTTAATCGCATGTTTGGTTTTTGTGAATCAAGTACAACTGCTATTTTGAGTTGTTCATGTTATGGTTGCTTTCTTGTTAATACAAATCAGATGCTTTATTAGGTTTTATTGCATTATGAGACTGATTATTTTTATTTATTTTCTTCCCTGACTAAAGGAGTACATTATAGTTTTAGTCTGTAATGGGAAACATCAGTATCAAGCACGTGATGACTTGGAGGCCTTTCTTGGGGATGATAGTGCAAAATTTGTTGCATGGTATTCTAGCTGTACTTTAATCAATTAGCTGCATTTTTCAATTTTGTACCTTTGACATCGTGATGCTTTATATGGCTAATCAGGCTCTGGGGCTACCTCAGCAAAAGGGATTTAGCATCGGCTGATAATTCTTGTGTTCAATATGGGTTGGAAAATGAGCGTCAGAAACTAAATGACAAGAAAAATCTTCTGGTTGCGAAAGTCCAACCTGGGGATGCTTGTATTGTAAGGATCTTACTGTATTTTCTCTTATGATCATTAGTTTCCATATAACATTTGATTTTTTTTCATCATATAGTCTAAATTAAACTTACATGTACATCCAAATACTTCTTTCTAGTCAAAATGCCAGATTCTGCTTTGTATTACGTGTGCTCAGTCAAATTCATTTATTGTTGATCAGGCAAACTCAAAGATCTTAGCACCACAAGAGCACCATGGTCTTCAGAAGTTTGACTCAATTGAAGGACAAAATGTGGGCAAGCGCCACATTAGTTCGACCGTTATCGTTTCTCCTGAAAGTTTGTTTGATGACCAATGTTATTGGGAGGGCCAGCATCAGAAGGTTGCTACGCCTTTATTCTTAGGTTTACCTCCCTTTGTATTATAAAAAGGAAGCATCTAACCTGATGGTTTTCTATGTTAGAACAGAAAGGTCAGAGTGCATGCAGTAGGAGTTTCTCCACACCAAAGTCTGGTATAGCTGCAAGGACTGCACAAGCATTGACACAAGGCAAGCATTTTTCTTATCCATCGGCAGCAGCATTTCAGCTCAATGCTGGGACAATATATTCTTCTAAAACTAGTTCTTATATGATAGCTACTTGAAACTACTCCATGTTATACCCTGTAGAAGAAGCAAATTGCTGGTGCCATGCATTTTGGATTAGACCATGTGTATTGACTGCACATGCATTCTATATCACATTATCCTGAATCATTGGTTCAAGCTGCACTGTTGTATTCTTGCAAGTTATGAATATCCACATAAGGTTGGTCTGTTATCATAGGAGAATTTTATGGATGTGTTTACAATCACCTTTTTGTTGTGTCTATTCAAGAAAACAAAATGGCAGCAAGAAAGTGGCCTTAATATTACATGAAATTCTCAAATAAATATGTTACAATTGGCCATTGCCCATTTTTTTTTATCAGAACTAGCTCTTTTTTTCCTCTGAAGATTGCATTTGTATGTTTGGATAATACATCGCATGCTGCATTTTCTTCCACATAAAAAAAAGTTTAGCATTTTTGAGTTCAAGGCTAGTTTATGTAATTTTCGTCGTAAATTTTGCTACTGCGTGGTTGCATTTTGAAATCACCTGCTGATGCAAAATTAGATGGAAAACAACAAAAAATCATTTCATTTGTTATATGCTTGCGCCTGTTTCAACTTTCATCTGATCTCTCCTGGTTAGCTTGCATTCTTTGATGTGATGAATGTGGATGTCAGCACACCCCCCAACCCCCATACCCCTGTAAAAGGAACTTACATTATGATACCTTTAAACTTAAGTAAATTTGTTGGCCTCCAAGTTTCAATGTTTCATACATACACGCAAAAAATGTTTTCCTTCAGATTTTGAAAGTTGCGTGTACATTTCTAGAAAATTGAAGTAGCTAAGTTTTTTTTTCTCCATAAGTGTTCTTTAAAAAGATTTCTTTTGTGTGGCTGGCCAGCTCGGTGGAATTCTTGAACTGATTGAGCCAAGTTTAGTTACTCAGCTTGGCTTGTATCAAGCCCAAACAGGGGTGGTACACTAACCGACAATAGCTCTCACTGTTTTCAGTAGAGGCCTACTGCCCCCTGGGCTTCTACATAATTGAAGGTCCAAATGAAGAAAATAGTCATAAAAAAGGTTTCTGTTTGTTTGCTTTTAAATGAAATAAAAGAAGTGATTTAAACATTGTACTATTTTAAAAAGATAATAAAAAGAAATGCCAAGAAGTGCAAAATTGTAAACATTCAATGTTAGTTTGCTTTGTGTTAAGCATGTTGCACAGGCAACCTCTGAAGCCTTTCGGCTACACTCTATCTGGGTCTTATAATATTCAACCGAACACATTGTGTTTGGCTCTTCACTATATTTTTTGATCGAAATCATAACTTGGTTTGGCTCAGTGTAACTCTATAATCTTCTATGGCTGAATACATGTTTTTTAAGCAACTTATTTAATTATGCAATTTGCATGGACTTTGAACTTATGGCATGGAGGCAGGGAATGTGTGTTATGTTCATACAACATGCTATCCTAGTATAGTACGGATTGGAGGGCTCAAATGTTGACTATTCTACCATTTCTATATCAAAATCCCCCAATTACTAGTACTACCTTGAGCTGAGCCATATTCGTCTTTTCATACTTCATTAGATTTATTTGGAAAGTACACAGTATGCCTATTAATACATTTTGGGGGTTGACTGTATAGCTAAAAGCTCAAAAGTAACCCTTTTGCTATTAATTTACTATTGTTGAAAAACTTAATGCAGAGGAACTCCATTATGAAGATCATATTGGAAGAAATGCTTCTACAAGACCGTTGCCTGTGGCCGTGGGAACTGATGATGGTAAAGTGCCAGAGCCCATGAAAAGGCGTGGCAATGTTTGGGATAGGCTAGGGAAGCCCACCATAGAGGATTGTGGTTTAGCTAGAGAAACCGATGATATGCGTGTTCAAAATGGAGTAAATAAGAAGGCCAAGTTGATGGTGGCTGAGCATGAGGAAAGATGCTGTGTTAACTCAAGTACAGATGGGTATTTATTTGATAAAGCAAATTCCAGACAATTTTCAAGTAGCTACCCATATGTCAGCAGAGTACAAGGACATGAGCATGCGGAGAAGCCCAATAGAAGCAGACTAATTGGTCGAATAAATTTTGGTGATGTGGAGCGTAATCATCTTCAAGTTAGAGATGTTATTAGCCAGAAATCCAGTTTAACATTGCCAGTAAAAAATGTTCAGTCACAAAGTCTGAATGAGTTCACATCTGAGGCGAAGAGCTCACCTACAGCAGTTTCTGAACCAGCATGCCATTTGAGAAAAGTATCAAAAGGGCATGTATCAGCATCTAGCAAATTGTCCCAACTAACTACTCCGAGAAATTTAGAAACTGAAGTTTTGCAAACTCAGCAAATTAGCAGCCCTGCACAGTCTAAGACTGGATCTTCTGTACGTGAAGATGGTGGCAACTGCAGTAACAAGCCTGTGAAAGATGTAAATTATTCTTGGCTTAACTCTACTATTTTTGTTGGACCCTTCTAGTGGCCTAAAGTGTTTTTCTTAACTGATTATGCAGGAGTTGTTGGATATGAAACTAAAGCTCAAGCAAATGGAACTGAATGTGCTCAAGCTTCGCTCCAAGCAGGCGCAGATAAACAATGGGAAGCAAGGAGCCCTATCATCAGGTTTGTCTATAGCTTTTTGCTTATAGTCCCTTTTATACCTATATGAACAAAGTCCTTTTAAGGACCATAGGGCAGATCACTTTGGGTTCTGATTTCTGAATTATATCCTTGCTAATTAATCATGTGCAATTTGGTTTGCCACTTTGTTCTTGCACATAATATTATATCATGATGTGTAACATGAGACTTTTGTGTTCCACATTTAATTCTAAAGGTTTATATTAGTTATATTGCCACTAATAGTGAAATGACCTAGGTTAATATACTTGGGCCATCTTCCTCCATAAAAAGGGTTCATTCTATAGTAAGCTGGTGTTTTTGTATGGTCCGTCTGTTGACTTTCTAGGCAGCAATAACCACTTAATTGCATCACGAGGGACTCACTTATGCCTTACTCACTTTAATAACTTTAGCTAAGCAAAGCATATCTCTCTCCATGAGAACCTATCATTAAATCCTAATTGTAGTCATAGGAAAAAAAGTGAGTTCTCCATATTCCACTGAACCTTAACGCTTCTGTAAAGCTAGACTTTCAATCTTGTATTTATATCAAAGTAGTTTTATTTCTTCGCAGCACTATTAGGCATTAGCACATTCGGTATGCAATTTTTTTTAGGACACAGCTAGTGTGCTGCCCCTCACTGTGCTATTATCCAATCTCCGCCTCCCTCCTGGCTTTTGGGTACCACCCTTGGCGCCCTCCGCCATCCGATGCACTTCCACCACCCTCTGTCATCTCACCTCACCTCTGCCACTACCTGCCTGCTGCTGCTGCAGCCTGTGCCGCCCCCAAACCTAACTTTCTAGTCTCGCCACTGGCCCCTGACCCTTAACCCTCACTGTTTGTCGCTGCTGTCGCCTCAGAAGGATGCTGCCCATGTGCAATGGCGCTGCCCCATGAAGCTCCATCTGCATGCAGCGGTGCAGCTCCCTCTCCCGGTGGATGTGGTCAGCAGCGTGGTGGATGCGTCTGGCGACGAGCTGGATCCGGCTGACAGCGATGGGGGTGAGGTGGATCTGGCGTTCGCTGGCTGCTGTGTCTGTATCACACTATCCAAACAGAGGTGGTGGTAGAACCCTAGAGCTGGGTATATTATGTGTTGAAGCTGGGCTGGTCCAGGTCCCTGCCCTGTCCTTCTACTATGGTTCTCAGTAGCACATTTGTCGCCGCCTTAGCTTCTCAACGGCCACCACCGCTTCTTCACAGCCGCTGCAGCCTCTGCTCCACGGTCGGCGCCGTCACGTCTCAAGCACCTCCATGCCTTACTTCACCCCCAACTTCCCTCCTTCAGCTGGTCTGCTCCAAGCTTGATTCGGCAACAGGGAGGCGAGATCGACCGGTAGTCTAGTGCCTAGCTCCGCGGGCGCTTAGGCCCCTCGGCGCCCGCCTAATTCCTCCGTGACTAACCCCGCTTAGGCTGCCTAGGGCTGGCTTTGACCGGCTAGGTGGTGTGCTCACCTAGGCTGCCGATCTCCTTGAAATCGCGGCAGCCACCCGTCGACTACCGATTAATCGCCGCCTAAAGCCGATTTTTTGAACAAGATCTGTGACATCAAAATTTCATGGTAGTCTTGTATAGAAAATTCCATGTAGAAACAGATCACCTAAAATTAGTACTTCTCTAAAAAAATTAAAAATAGACCAATTGCAATTCTTTTCTGCATACTGACAGAAAACTTGGTTACTGATTTACTGTCCAAGGCACTTGAACAAATGCTTACTGTCTTTTGGAAATATGGAAACTTGCTTTTTGTGGTGCATGAACTTACGCTAAGCAACCATGTCTTAAACCATATTAATGGATGCTATTGCGATTGCTGATTTTTTTTATCACAATTCAAATCCATCTTCAATGTTTAATGCACAATATGCCTTATTTTTTGTGTGGACACTACTAAAATAAGTGTTGTTTTAGCACTTGGCACAAGAATTAATGGCTAGTGTGGATTGTCTTATCTATCCCTATTTAATTACCTTGTTGGTGTTTGCATCCACATGTGTTGGTTGCATCCACATTAAAGAGAACCATGGGTAGTTTGGGAAGAAATGTGTAAATATTACCTTGGAATCCTAAAACGTCACTTAAAAAAGGACACTTTCCAATAGCTAAAACGTCACTTATTTTAGAACGGAGGGAGTAATAAATTGACAATTGTTACATTTCCTATCTGCTCTTCTTGTTCCTTCATAACCCCTTGAACTTTGATACTGCTTCTAGTTGGCCCCAATTATTAAACCACATATCCTGCCCTACCCTCAAAACATGTAAAACTGACCAGTTAACCTCATGGACAGTAGTTTCTCCATGCTGTCAGATGAGTGAGCAATCGGAATAAATAAAATAGAAAACTCTACCTTTCCCTCTCCTCTCTATCTCACCTGGATTTTTTTTTATTAAAAAAACTCCTTGGTCGGTGACTAATGATTCTTCCCTCCGGCGGCTGGCCATGGGGAAGCAGTAGCAAGGTTCAAAATCCCGGCGAAATTTCTTCGAAATCTCGTTTTGGCCCCTCCCGAAATGTATAATCCCGACTGAATAAAAAAGGGTGAAAAAAAATTCAAATTGCTACAGTACTCAGTGTATTTCGGTGAAATCTCACCCATTTTCGCTGAGATTTCAGTTTGCTGGACCGAAATTTCTACGCAATCAGCTGGAAGTGATAGTTTTAGGACTGGATATGCTTCAAAATGTAGTGCACATCAATATTACAGCATGTAGCCTTTGCTCGGATGGTAGAATCGTTGGTTCTAATGCAACATGTCCTGCGTTTGATCCCTATCAAGCGATTTTTTTTTGATGCCTCCAAAACCTAAAAAAAAAATGATCTGGAACATGGGATTATGCCTGGCCGCCTGGGTTCGATCCCTATCAAGGCAACATTTTTTATGCATCCAAAACTAAAAAAAAAAGATGTCAAACATGGGATTTGAACCCACGACCAACGGCAATGTTCCAGCGCGTTTCACCGAGCAAGCTCATCTTCTTGACATTGAAGAGATACAAGTATTTATATAGCGTTAGAAGTTCTTGACATTGTGATTTACGAGAATGCTACCAAGGAAGATCCCAACTTAAATCATTCAATCAACCAACTTAGTAAACATGTATAAGGATATTTTTAGTTTTCCTCTTATGACAACAAGCAAAGGCAATCAGGCTCTCTGGTTTTTGAGAAGAAACACTAGGAAATTATGCATATCCATGATTTGCTATTGCTGGAATCATCCCGAGTTATTGTGCAATGATTTCTTGTGTTTGGGCAACTAATATACGACTCTAGGACTAGCAACATGGAGTTCTGAAATCTCCAAATTGCCAAAGGTGAGATGAGGCATGATGAAATCAACATACATACACAACTTTTGAAAATTTGGAACAGTAGCACCGTAAGGCTTTTATCAGGACAGTAACACCGTCACAATTTTTTAAAATTCCTCAAGCTTGATTATCATCTGAAAATTTTATGGGAACACTAGTGATGCATCAGAACCATCCACAAAAATTTTCAAAATTTTCTAACGTGGTTTGAACCATTTTTCATTCGGTTGAAATTTGCCGGCTAGTCTTCAGTAGCACTATCCGAATTTTTGAAAATTCCTCAAGCTTGATCATCATCTGAAAATTTTATGGGAATATTATGGATGTGTCAGGACCATCCACAAAAATTTTCAAAAGTTCCTAAGGTGGTTTGCACCATTTTCCATTCGGTTGAAATTTGCCGGTCAGCCTTTTATCAGGACAGTAGCACTGTCAGAATTTTTAAAAATTCCTCAAGCTTGATCATCATATGATTTTTTATGAGAACATTAGTGATGTGTCAGGACTATTCAAAAAAAATTTCAAATTTTTTTAATGTCGTTTGAACCATTTTTCGTTCAGTTGAAAATTACTGATGTTTTGGTAATTTCGGATTTCTGGCGAAATTTCAGAAATCTCGGTCCAAAAAATTCCGGATTTGAATTTCGTCCAGATTTCGTTCAAAATAACTAGGTTTCGCTGAAATTTCAGATTTCGGAGGGTGACAAGATGTGAACCGAAAACGAAATTTGGAACCTTGAGCAGTAGTAACATGCCAATGTGTAAGCATTGCCATGGTTGCCGCAGCTTGGGCTCGGGCTTCAGGGCTTCGGAGGACCCATAGGCTCCCGGTTTCCTATCTGTGCTGCCACCAGCATCAGTGCCATTAATCAGCAATACTGTGACCTCTCGATACAGTCGCCAACCCAGTCCACAAAATACTCCACCTGACTTAGTCTTACCTTTGGCTGTACCCGACCTTCACATCCCCCTATTTTGCTGTGGAACCTGCATCCCCTTTCCCACCACAGATTGGCTGCTTCTGATTGATCTTCCTTAGCCCTAGTTGCTCTCTTAATCCTCTCCGTCGAGCCCTTCTGTGTCTTCTTCCCCAACGAAGTGTTGTTGGAGCTGCATGTGCTGCTGAGCTGTAGCCATGCACCGCCGCTAGGAAGCTGTGCCTCTTGCACATCGCTGGGGAGCTGTCTCATGTTATCAGTGCCACATCATCGGGGAAGTATGTCTTGGCGGCAGGGGCGGGTAGGATGGAGGCGGAGGTGAGCCAACATCGAGGATGAAGGTGGTGCTTCAATCTTTGATTTGGCAGGTTGCCAAGAATTAAATGAGGAGATTCCTTTTTTTTTTATTTGATTTGCTATTTTGCTGAGTCAACATTGAAAATCAGTTCCCCGTGTCATCATCCACATGACCACATGTATGATTAGCTGTGATGAATTGAACTAAATCGTCTTCTGCGGAGGCAAAACCACCTCTAAAACCAGCCTAGGGACCAAATAGTCTAGTTTTATAAGGTTTTTTTTGGGGGTGGGGGGTGGGCAGGATATCTTATTTTTTTCAGGGGGCTTAGTAAATTCAGTATCAGAGTTCAGGCAGTGTAATATTGACTTTTTCCTTATGTTATTGTGGAATGTTGGATTTTTTTTCATCTATTCATTATATTTGTAAATTTTTACTAGCTCAGTGTTTCTACTTTTAATATTCTTCAGATATCACAGATGGGGTTAATTGTACTCAAAATTTGCTTTTCTTTAGGTCCCCATGCTAATTTGGAGGAGGATGTTGAATCCAGAACTGTTCTCGTGACAAATGTATGTAAAGAGAACCTATCCCACAATTCCTTGATTTCCTTCGTTGTAGTTTTTTTGTGGAAGTAAATTCAATGAGTTAACTAAACGTAAGGTGAGAAATCCCAGCAGCACATACTCATTTCCTCTGAATGATTGTTTTAGGTACATTTTGCGGCATCGAAGGAAGCATTGTCAATGCATTTTGTGAAGTGTGGAACTGTGCTTAAGACCAACATGTTGACAGATGCACTTACTGGCCACCCTAAAGGGTATATACTTTGAACTTCTTTTATTTGTGGCATCTATAAGCTCTCCTTCTGTTATTAATTCTTGCTGATGTTTCCCTGCAGGGCTGCATGTGTTACTTTTGCTGACAAGGAATCTGTTGAGAAGGCTGTATCTTTGAGTGGGACATCATTTTTATCTAGAGTTCTGACAGTACGACTCCTTTTTTTATCAAGCTCATTGCATTGGATCTACTGTACCTTTTTTATATGGCTTCCCTTTGTTTTCTTTTAACTTTTTTACTTCATAACATCCTATTTTCGTCAAAAAAGAAAAATCTTATCTTCAAAATGGAATTCTTTGGTTTTTGCTAAAATGAAGCAGAGGAGTAATGTTCATTATAATCTAAGTAAATTTCACAAGACTATAAGTTTCTTGTACAAGCTATCAGAAAACTACAAGTTTAGCTCATATTTCACAAAACTACAGATTTTGGGAGAACTTGTCACAAAATTACATGTTTTATAATTGACCGTTTCTTGTAACACGTCTAACAATGTGAGCCCAGATAGTAGCCTTATGTGCCTCCATTTCCCGTTTCACTCTCTCGTGAGCGTGCTATGTGGGCCCACAAATTAGAGTTGTTACAAGAAACAATCAGTTCTACAACTTGTAGTTTTGTGATACAAATTCTCATAAAATCTGTAGTTTTATGAAATAGAAGCTAAAATCTGTAATTTTTCTGATAGTACAAGAAACCTGTATTTTTGTGAAATTTACTCTTATAATTTTTGATTACTTTAGCTCAACTACATTCTCAGCAGCAGTGTACCTGATGCAAACCACTACTTGTGATCAACGTTCTTATTCTATTAACATCCTATTTTCAGGTAATGTGCAAAGCAGACGCACCTCCAGGATTTCTGGCATCTGTTCAACAGACTGGGAGGCCTCTTCAGACATGGAACTCACCATCGTTCCCTAAAGGGGTGAATCCAAAGCAGTCCTCTAGCCATCATCTGCAATGGAAACGTGACCAGTCTGTGCTGGAGAAATCCCCTGCCAGCCCTACTAACTGAAGAAATCTACGTGGTTGAGAAGAAAATATACCTGCTCTACATTGGCCTGCGAATGGACA
Source organism: Otatea glauca (assembly GCA_036346275.1). Classification (NCBI taxonomy): domain Eukaryota; kingdom Viridiplantae; phylum Streptophyta; class Magnoliopsida; order Poales; family Poaceae; genus Otatea; species Otatea glauca. The sequence continues at coordinate 18,456,368 of CM070717.1, read as the reverse complement.
AAACCTTACAGGCAAATGCTGAAACTTTTGCTGGATCAAATCTCAAGAAGAATGCCCATCGTTGGCATCTGTTATACCCACAACGACACTGCATTTCTGCAATCTACAGTACTGTTTTAGGTGACGAATTACAGGCTTTATTTGCAGCTAGATTTAGAATTCATGAGATGGAGAGAGATTGTTGGCAACGCTTAGTGAAGCTATAGAGCAGTTTTTGATCGGACATATGCTGTAGTGTATGCCCAATCTCATTCGAAATTTCCATTAAAAAAGAGTACGTATGGATCATAGCTGTCACTATAGTCGTATGAGCAGGTGTTCTGATGACAAAAATGAAATGTAATTACAGCTCTGAAGCTGTGAAGCACTCGTAAACCTTTGAAAAATAGCGAGTTAATACATGTGGATTCAGAACGAAATATCCCATTTAGAAAAAAACGAATTATCGTTTGTTCTTCTTTCTTTATCTGCTGACAGATGCTTTTTATTATTTGGTCAGGAAATAGTCCTTTTTGTCTCATTTTTCTTACGAGTATGAATATTCAAGAGTCAACTGTGCCGAGGCTGAAAAGGGGAAAAAACCATCAGCCGTCGGATTAAGAGTAGATGGTTAGGATTGAACTGGAAAGATCTTTTGAGGCGCGTCGCTGATAAATTCCGGAAGCCTCGGATCTCCTATGCCTCGATTCTGGCCGCTGATTTCAGATCGGGCGGCTTCGGAGGAGGGGATGCGACTTGCGAGTCATCCATCCGCTCGACTCTTATCCCTGGCGACGTGAGAGCTCGAGCTCAGCCGCTGAACCAACCAAAGCGAAGTCATGGCGACCACGCCGACCACCTCATTTCCCCGCCTCCTCGCCCCGGCCCCGTCGCACCCCACCGTGCGCCCTTCCCTCTCCACCCGCCGTCCAACCTCCCTCTCCCTCTCCCGCTCCGTTCCCGCTCGTCCCCGCCTCGCCGCCGCGTCCAAGGACACCGCCAACAGCAAGGGACAAGAACAAGAACCGTCGGCGGCGGCAGAGGCGAGCGAAGCCACGAAGGGCACAGAGGAGGAGCAGGCGGCATCTACTGAGAAGATCCAGGAGGCGGTGGCGGCGGAGCTGAAGGAGGTGCTGCGGGCGCGGAAAGAGGCGGAGGATGCCGCTGGAGGCGGCGCCGGGTGGTGGGCCGGGGTGGCGCAGGAGATGGCGGAGATTGAGTGGCCGGCTCCCGGGAAGGTTGTGGGCACCACCGGCGTGGTCCTCGGCATCATTGCGGGGTCCACCGCCGCGCTGCTCTCCGTGAACGCGATCCTCGCCGAGCTCTCCGACCGCGTCTTCGCCGGCCGGGGCCTGCAGGATTTCTTCTCCGGGTGAATTTGAGAGGCATATGGTTCGTGTACTTTAAAGTCTGTAGATACTGTGTTCTTGCAATTGCAAGGTAGAGTGATAGTTGAATAATGCTTGGGTTTCTGCAAGACAAAAATTTCGAGCTTCTTGAGACAATGGCATTGTGCTATCCTGTGGGTGACATCAATTTTGAAAGAACTTAGATGACATTTCGGTGTTAACTATTCACAAACCTACCTTTAGTTTCTATGTAGATGTGATTTTTTATTGGATAACACAATATTCTAAATTCTATAGTTTTTTTGGTTCCAAATACACAGTTACGATCAATGTTCTACTATATTAGCTGTAAGCGCTATAACTAGCAATAACTTTGCTATAAACCTAGTTTGTAGCTAGTGATAACTTTGCTATTCTACATAGGTACTTACAGGCCAAAACATTGTGTTTATTTTGAAATCCAACATTACTACAAAGCTCAAATGCATCTCTTATAGGGCTGAACTATGATAAAATATAGTAAAAGACCTTATTTCGCCTTTTTCCAGTAACCTAGCATTCATATTTCTTAGTGATTAAGTAATTGTTAAGAACGCTATGATATAGTTATCTGCTATAATCTTCGACATGTATTAGTATTTTTGTTGATTTCGAAGTTGACTCATATTCTCATTATAAAAATATCAATACCTTCTAAAGTACTAACTTATATCATGTATATATACTTAATTTTTAAAATTTTTAATACTGAAAACGTGATAAAGGATAGCTTTTGCGATAGCTGCTATAGCTTTTGTAGGACCTTGCCACGAAGTCATGAAAATTGTGATTTAAAACTTTTGGATAACAACTTATAATATACGAAACTAAGTTGGTGAATTGTGATAAACTTACGACTGATATTTTACAATAAATTTTATTTATGGTTGAGTGGTTAACTCAAGTGTAGGGATGGCAATGGCCCCAATCCCTGTTTCCTCACGGGGAATTCCCCTACCTATTAGGGGACGGGAATAGGGAAAATCTTGCCCCACGGGGGCTTATCAAGGAAAATATTGGTTCCGTCAGGGATCACGGGGCCAGGGACGTTCCACCATTCTCCATCCCCATCCTTATCCTCACCCCACGTTATCACTTATAGAAGGGAGCAAATGATCATTCTCAAAAGAAAAAAGAATATATGTGAGGTTATTATTAATAAACATGCTAAATATGAATTACTCTAGTGATTCACTCACACTTTAGTCACATATGCACTATTACTCTAGTGATTCATTTATATAGCATGCGGTCTTTCATATAGCATTTCCGGAGATTAGTCTCCGTCGAGGCTCCGCAAACCCGTCAGGATCGGAAACGGAAAACTTTGATTATCAGGGATCGAAAATAGAAGAGCGTTTCCCACAGGGATTTTCCCTTGCCACCCCTACTCAAGTGACGTTGATACATTCACAAGATATTACATGCAGATACACCCTAGTGCAGTAGTATATTAATCAACCAAATAATCCTCACAGTGTATATTGCCTTACGAGCTCCACCTCTTCTCTCGTTAGATCGATCGATCTTGTTTTGGTGTTTATACAGTAATCGATGTTATAAATGACCTTGTAAATAGTTTACTATTTAAAATTTTAAAAAATATATACATATATTTACCGTAACAAAATAAATATATAATTCATCTTTCTTGCATACAGAATAGTGTTATGAATAGCACTTGTATTGAATATAAGACCAAATGACCAGTATATATATGTACATGCAGGTATAGAAGGAAATCCTACATAAGGTAATATCTATGCAAGGCTAGCAATATCTATACAAGGCAACAACTAGCAATCTCTTATATAAGGCAACTAAGATAATGTCTAATACTCCCCTCAAACTCATGGTGGATTAACAACATTGAGTTTGAAGAGATAAAAGTTGTGTTGAGCTCTAGTCTGTGTTTTCGCGAAGAAGTCTGCCAGTTGAAACTCTGAAAGCACATACTGAAGAGCCATAACCTAATCCTGTACCTGTGACCGCATGTAGGAAGCATCAACACCACTATGTTAGGTTAGCTCATACTTCACTGGATCTTGAGCAATGCTAATTGCACTTGTACTGTCAGATAAAAGAGGAAGTGGTGTAGAAACAGAAACACCAAAATCATCAAGTAGCTACTGTAGCCAAGTAACCTCTACTATCAAAAGAGCTATAGCTCGTAATTCAACCTCAGCACTCGAATGAGAAATTGTTGAGCTAAGTGGGATTAGAAACGAACTGACTCAAGATATGAACTGGATTGAACCAACAAGATGGCGATAGCGAGTAGGATCCTTAAGAGGTTCACCATTAGTAGGTCGAAGGTGAATATTGAGCTCCATGGGAGTCTCAGCTGTGTGTTGATCAGTGAGAGAAGCACGATAAAAAAGATCTTGAATATACTTATATTGAGATAGAAAGAAGTCCTCAGTGTAGAAGAAACCTCAATCCCAAGAAAGTAGTGAATTGGACCCAAATCAAATATGAGAAACTGCTCACTGAGATATGCCTTCACAAAGGCAATATACTGAGAATCATCTCTAGTAATGATCATATCATCAACATATATAAGAAGAATATAGAAGAAGAAGAAGAGTCCGATCACGAGGTGAAGTGTGAATAAAGAGCGTAGGATCATAAGTACTAGCAGAAAAGTCAGCAGCAGTGACCATAGAAGAAAAATGCTCAAATCAGGCATGAGGGGCTTGCTTGAGCCCATAAAGAGAGCGACGAATCCGACAAACCATGCCCTCATGAACAGAATACCCTGGTGGTAGCTGCATATAGATTTCCTCACAAAGATCACCATTAAGAAAGTCATTCTTGACATCAAATTGAGAGATGTATCACTCACGAACAGAGACCACAACAAGAAGAGTGTGAATAATGGTCATGTGAGTCACAAGAGCAAAAGTCTCATCATAATTACGACCATGCTTCTGCTGAAAACCATGTGCCACAAGACGAGCCTTATAACACTCAAGAGAACCATTAGACTGAGTCTCAACCTTATAGACCCACTTGCACATAATAGGATGGACACGTGGAGGAAGGGGCACAAGATCCCACGTGCCAGTGCGCTCAAGGGTAGCAAGCTCCTTCGCCATCGTATGCTGCCATTTTCGATGAATAACATTATTACGGTAAGAAGTTGGCTCACAAGAACTGCACTAGCAAAGCTAAGACGCTCAGGAGGCAGAATAAAATGGCGATCACGAAGAGCATAGCGAGAAGGCACTGAAAATGGTAGCTCAGCAGGAGAAGATGACTCATCATGAGAAGATAGCACATCAGAGGTATCCTCAACTCGTGGATGACGATTATAGTATAGATGATAAGAAGAAACAATGTCTGAAGAAAACTCTGGAGGAGGCATCAGCGATGAAGACTCCTGTGGAGAGGCCGGCGAAGAAGGAGATACCAACCGTGGAGAAGGAAAAGTGGGAACGGGAGTATTCGAAAAAGTCAGGAAAGAAAGTGGCTTGACAAGAGATGCTGCAGTGGAAGAAGGACGAGGATAGAAGGGACGAGGCTCATCAAAAGTAACAACCTGAGAGATCCGCATCCATCGACCAACAGGATCCTAACAATGATATCCCTTATGCTATGCAGTTTGGCAAAAAACGCACTCAAACTAAGAGGTCAACGTGGCGCATTCACAAGGTGCAAGGAGTACATAGCGCGCGCACACACCCACACCCAAAGAGACGAAGACTAGAATAATTAGAAGGCATACCATAAAGACACTCCATTGGAATATCACCCTGAAGAGCAGAAGAAGACTGAATATTAATCAAGTAAGTGACAATAGAAACAACCTCAACGTAGAAATGGGGTGGAACAACGGAGGCAAATAAAAGAGCATGAACTGTCTTAAGAAGATGACGATGCTTGCGCTCAGCCACACCATTCTGAGCATGAGCATCATGATAGGAAAACTGAGAAAGAGTGCATTTCTCAGAAAGAAAAGTATGAATGGCTCCTGACAGATACTCCCCTGCCGAGTCAGCACAAAAAACACGAATGAAAGAACCAAACTGAGTACGGATCATAGTGGCAAAATTCTTATAGATGGATAAAGCCTCGCTACGAGAAGACATAAAATATATTCAGGTGTAGCGAGAAAAATCATCTAGAAAAAGAGTATAATATTTGTGGCTCCCTTTTGAAATAAAAGGAGCCGGACCCCAAACATCAGAATGAACATGATCAAAGGAACGCTGAGACACATACTCAGTAGAAGGATATGTGAGTTGTATATGCTTACCAGGCTTACAACCTGCACAATCTAAAGAGGTATCACTAGATACAGATCCTAAAAAGCCACGACGAACTAAAGATAGACATGAACCACAAAGATGACCCAAACAGTGATTCCATTGAGCAAACGATCCGGTGGAAGATGCAGCGGAGGTGGAGGCAGTGGAGGAGGCGGAGAGACTGACAGGGGCAGTGACAGGAAAACGAAGCCAGTCAAGCTCACAAAGATGTTGAGAGTCATGACGGCAAGGGGCAGTACCAACCAGGACCTCGTGCGGCGATCCTGAACACAACAAGAGTCAGAATCGAGGATAACATGATAGCCATGATTAGTAAGCTGGCCAGTGGACATGAGCTACATGGTCAGTTTAGGAACATAAGAAATAACAGAAATATGAAATGAGAAAGACAAAAGAGTGCCTCGTCCTGTCACGGAAAGAGAGGTACCATCTGTGGTCTGAACAGTGATAGGAGCAGTGATAGGACTAATGGAATTGAGGCTCGTAGTATCAGATGTTATATGAAAAGAAGCACCAGAGTCAAGAATCTATGGTAAGATACCAGAAGATGTGGAAGATGGTCTCTCAATGGAAGACTGAGTAGCAGAACCTATTGGCGCAGAGGCAGCCATGCAATGTAGCAGCGTGAGAATTTTCTATGTGGAGTCAGAACCAACAGAAGTCCACTGAGGGACAGGACCCGAGCCTCCAGTGCCCTTGGAAGGGCTTCCACCTCGACGAGCAAGATCCTTCTTCTTCCGGTAACAGAACTGCTCTACATGTCCATCACCCTAGTAGCTGCCACCGGAGTAGGCGCTGCTGATGGAGTAGTAGTACTAGGCACTGCTAATACTGAAGGAGATAATAACAGACCAGCACCACTAAGACGAGTCTCGTCATTACGAATAGCTGCAAGAGCCTCCAACAAGGTCACACAAGGATGGCGAGCGAGCAGTTGGGCATGAATCTGCTTAAACTCAACTCAAGGACGTGTCAAGAAATCATAGATACGGCGAAGCTCTAAATGAGAGTGCTGACGCTAACAGTACTGGCAAGTGTGACAAACTTCCGGTCTAAGACGGTCTAAGAGAGTCAAGCTGACGTCATATCGAGGGCAACTGCACGCAGAACTCATCTACGGTAGAATCACCCTGCTACAACGACTACTCCTGTCGCACAGCAATAAGGTACAAAAAATCACAAGTAGGCTCATAGCGGTCGCAAAGATGCACCCACATAAACTTTGCTGAGGACAAAGCAACCAAATCTCCATAGAGATGCACCTCCATGCTAGCAACCAAAATAGTAGAGGCACGACCATCCTCATCAATCTACATATTGTAAGCAACAAACTGAGTCTAAAAGATTCTATAGCATAATCATGATCATCAGATATCTTCTGTTGAGCAGCATCAGTAGCCTCCTTAGGAATAACAAGTGTGGCAGGGGAGTAGAACGAGGAGGACAAGGTAGCTCGCTAGTGAGAAACTCCTAAAGACGCTGATCATGCATATGAAGGCGCATATGCAAAACCCAGTCTCGATAATTGAGACCATCAAAGATAACCGAGCAGTGAGGAACATAGACAGTGCCTGATGAAGAACCGGAAGATAACAATTTTTTTATTTTTACAAAATAATCCCTAATAACAGGGGATGACTTATTTTTGCGGTAGCACACACAACCGAAGGGGGGCAACCGAGATCATGATGGCCCCGGCCAGCAGGCACATGAGGGCAACAACGGCCCTAGCCGGTAGGCACGAATGGGCGATGGCAACCCCAGCCGGCAGGTGCTAACGGGTAATGGTGCGGTCCCGGTGGCAGGTGTGTGACGAAAATAGCGACAGTGGCCTGGATTCGCACCAAGGAACGTCGGTCTGGATCTGATGAGTCATTGTGTGGTCACAACGGTGGCCTGGATCCGCACAGGTAGATGTCGCGTGGTCACGAGGCACTAGGCGACTTCGGCTTGGAAGTAACCGATGAGTTGAGGGCTATAGCCCTCGTGGTTGAGACAGTGACGACGACCCAATCTGCAATGGGGGACGACAGCCTGAATCTGACGAGAAGCTGGCGAATAGCGGAAGCGATGGCACCAACAATGGCGTTGCGCGTCCCGTCGGTGAGGAAGGAGCAGGCAACCAGCAGAATCGACCGTCACAAAGGGAGAAGCACTGGCGAGGACAGCCGGCTACAGACCTCCAATAAGAGACGAGCAACAATCTGGCAGTGGGAGCAGTCCAATCTGACGACAGGCAATGGAGACGACTTCGATTGGTAGACGGAGGCGGCCGACGAAAACCGGCCAACCGACGAAGAGACGGCCGATGGGAAGAGCCAGCCAAGCAAAGATGAGTTGGATGATGCAAGTGTAACGTCAATGAAACCCTAACCTTAACCTTGGCTCTAGTACCATGTTACAAATAGCACTTGTATGGAATATGAGGCCAATGGGCCAATATATATATGTATATGAGGGTATAGAAAGAAAGCATATATAAAACAATATCTATATAAGGCTAGCAATCTCTATACAAAATAACTAGCAATCTCTTATATAAGTCAACTATGATAGTGTCTATCAAACAGAACTGTTGGCCTATCAACAATTGTGCATAGCGATGATACAAAGAAAAAAGATGACATGATATGAGTGTAATTAAAGAATCACAATTGAATAAATGAGCATCTCAAGCGGAAATGAAAAACGGATAGGGGATCTTTACCGTTTTTACTGTTGTTTACAAGGCATTTATTTTTCTTAGTCGATTGTACTGTCATGCTTATCCAGAAACCCTACTGGCTGCCTGATCCTCACCTCAACTTATAAATGGTGGATTGAATGATGGGAGTTCAGAGGATGTCGCCTCTCCTCAACCTTGGTTAAACTGGCCTGTTCTGGTACGGATCATGATCATGCCGAATTTTCTCTAAGATCAAGAGATACGCACATATTTGGTTTTGAATTTAATGTTAATTGTCCTTGTTTTTTGATTGTAGGTTCAGCGAATGGTCACCTACCTTGTGATTGTCTTTGCTCATTTTTCAAGTGCATATATTGTGTACTATTTCTTGGATGGTTGTATAACTTGTGTTGACGCAAGAAAATAACAAGGAATTGTTAAACATTACTTTTGGAACCTTTTTTTTAGCTACTCTGTTGATGAAGCATGGGTTGAGAATGGCTTCACCTTCTTAAGTTCTTAATGCAACATTTTCTCTCTAATGACATGTATGCAATTGTACATGCACTGTAGCCGGGAAGAATGGTGCTCTGTTCGTAAAATTTGTACAAAATGTCGACTGATTCGTAGGCGTGTAGGTGCACTATTACGTGGTAGGGATTGCAATTCTTCTCGCATTTGTTCTTGCGATGTAGCAGTACAGATGTCGCAACTTGCGCCGTCTGGTGCATGTCCTAGGAAGTAGGCCTCATTCTTCAGGTCAGAGCATTGCTCTACAACTAAACACCTTTCCAAATTGACACATACTAGTCCTCATCCTTATGAGCAACAGATTTTGAACAATGATAGCGCTAATAATCGTTATATGCTGACTTCATATAAATTTGAATAGCAAACAGCTAGTTTGGTTTTTTTTTTGCTACAACTACTAAAACTAAAAACAATATATATACATTTTTTTAAAGCAGTCAATTTGTACCTTCAAAACAGAGATCTATGTAAATGGGCAAACCACCATGTTCCAATTGATTTGATTTGAATTTCTTGTCAATTTGAATTCTGATTCAATTTTTATAGTAATATTTCCCCCTATGGTCTATAGATTTTGAGTCTTGGAATTTTTCCGATGTGGCAGTGGTTTCGTTTATGTGGCGCCAATGTGGCAGTGTCCACGTAGATACCACATCAGTAAAACCCGAGTGGATTGAATTTGCTGTGCGGGGGTGATTCGCATGAAACTTGTCAGCAGATCAGAGCCAAAAGTATCTGAATTTTAAACTCCTACTTGAAGAATATAGTTTGATTAACATGATAACAGGAGACTACAATACATCTAATATTGCTAACTGAAGAAAAAAATCAAACAGAGCAGAAGCTGCAATGCAAAATCTTAGATTGAGAAGAAAAACCTATACCAAATATATATATAAAGAAAATATCCATTTTAGATCATAGTGCCCATATATATATATATATTATAATTACCTAAGGCACCATGGTGCCTGGGCATTATGATCTAAAAAGGATATTTTCTCTATGTATTTTTATGCAATTTTTTTAAAGTTTTAGGATACTGAGTTTAACCAGTTTACTAACTAGTTCAAATAAGTTTGAACTGAAATTCAAACTAGAGTTTCTCTTTTTGATGATAGTTTGGTTGTAGGTATGTGCTGATTTTATATATAAATCAGCAAAGCATTTGATCCAAACTTGTTCAAAATATTTGAATTTGAGTATATTTTTTGAAAGGTATGTGTTTCATTTGAATTGTTATAGATGGGTATATACCTTAAAACTAATTTTTTTTGAAAAATATACTCGAATATGGCTTGAAATCGCGCATTTGAAATCATGGTGCTCAGGCACCATGGTGACCCATTTCGGCTTCCTATATATATATATATATTAAAATTGGCCTATAACTCTGGCATTCATTAAAGAAGGAGAACAACAGCTAGGCTATAAGTGCACACCCACACACATATCCACACGTCTGTACCGAACTCTCGTGAGCGCTCGCGTTGAGTTGAGCTCGAACCGCGACGGGCTGAAATGCGCACCTGGTGCTCAACCAACTAAGCTGAGCTCAGTTCTCAGACCAAACAAATTTTATAGTCAAATTACAGTGTGGATGGAGAGGAGTATATCTTGTTAGTGCCATACATGCTTCTTCAATTAATCTTGTTCCTAAGAGGTGGTATATGTTATAAAACGTAGTCGTTCACGCACGATCAATCAACCACACGCCATCGAAATCACAAGAATAAGAACTGAAGCACACACAAGTAGGGGTAAAGTTCTCTCGCTTTATTCACTTTATCTCTTGTACAAAGGGATGCTCAATATATAGTAGAGATAGTAAGAGATAGATTCGGATTCGCCCACACATAGAGATAGAGTCCAACCGAATACGGTTAAGAATATCTTATCTCATAACACTCCCCCTTGGGTGAATACTACGTAATGCACATGTCTCGTTAAAAACTCCTCCCAAAAACCCAGTGGAAAAAAAGGATCGAGAAAAGAGTACATTGCACTCGCACTCCGTGTTACACTAGTTGCATCATTAAAAACCTTCATGTTAGAAAACTTCAGGAAAACTCATTAAGGGAAAAAGAGTACAACTTATAATCTTCTGGATTTAAAATATGACCTTCAGGATCATGCAAAGGGTCATGGTTCATGGATTTACTCTCCCTGGACTTTGCATATCTCTAAGTCGTCCCATTTCAAAGCCATTGACACATCTTTGTAGATTTTGGCAAGGACTTGATGAATAAATCTACAAGATTTTCACATGAATTAGTTTGCAAAATCTTTACCTCACCGTTCTTCCGGAGTTCGTGGGGATAGAAAAACTTAGGAGCAATATGCTTTGTGTTATTGCTTTTCATATAACCCATTTGCATTTGTGCAACACAAGCTGTATTATCTTCACGATAATTGTGGGGGTATCGACGGTGTTAAGACCACATGATTTCTGGATATGGTTAATTACACATCTCAGCCAAACACATTCACTTGAGGCTTCATAAAAAGCTATAATCTCTGAGTGGTTGGTAGAAGTAGCTACCAAGGTTTGTATATAAGACCGCCAAGAAAACGGCTGTACCACCGCAGAAAAGCACAAAATCAGTCTTAGATTTGGCACTGCAGGGATCAAACAGATAGCCAACATCTATATATCCCACCATGATTAAGTCTTGGTTCTTCTGGAAAAACAATCCAAGATCTTGAGTACCTTGGAGGTATCTGAGTAAAGTCTTGACTCTAGCCCAATGTTTTCTGGTTGGAGCTACACTGTGTCTTGCTAGCAAATTTACTGTGAATGCAATATCAGGCCTTGTGTAATTCGCAAGATACATCAGTATGGGACTCCAGGTCCTAAGACTTTCCCATTTTCCATCCTTGGTCTGAAAGGGTCTTTATCCACTTCAAGAGATTTTACGACCATGGGGTTTTTAGTGGATGCGATTTATCCATATTAAATCTTTTCAATACCTTCTTGGTATAGAAGACTGGTGTACAAAAAATTCCTTCTGGGAAAAATGCGCTAGTTGCAAGCTTAAGCAATATTTGGTTTCACCCAAATCTTTCATCTCAAAACTCCGTCGTGAGGTAAGCACTTGCTTCCTCTATCTCCTCTGTGGTTCCGATGATATTCAGATCATCGACATATACTGAGATGATATAGAATCCATTCTGAAATTTCTTTATGAACACACAGGGACAATATTCCTTCTTCAGGAGGAATTCACTAAGTCGGTTATACCACATTCTCCCCGACTGTTTAATCCATATATCGATCTTTTCAGTTTGATGCTATACATGTCGCGATTATTAGGATTCATAATTGTAATTCCTTCAGGGAATCTTATATAAATATCCGTATCCAGTGACCCATATAAATATGCGGTCACTACACCCATCAACTGCATTGACAAGTTTAAAGCTTGCTGCCATTAATTTTAAATTTCGGAACGTTATTCCACTCTTTACAGGAGAATATATTTCATCGTAATCGATGTCGGATCTCTGCGTGAACCCTTGTGCTACAAGCCTCGCTTTATATCTCACCACCTGGGTATTTCTTTTCTCTTCCGGATGAAAAACCCATTTGATCCTACAGGAATTACTTTAGGAGATGTTTGGTCAACGAGACCAAAGCTTTCCTTTTAATAAGCGAGCACTGCCTCAACTGCTTCTTTTCATTTGATCTTATCTGAGCGCTTCTGGCACTCTGCCATGGACTTTAGTTCTGGATCCAGCTTTTGCAATTTTAGAGGCAATTATATGTCGACAATTGTAGTCTTTCTTTTATACAATTCTCCTGCATCACTTCAGGGATATCTCTTTATAAATTTCTTCCAGCTCCTCATGATTTCCCACAATGATGGAGTCTGGGTGTTCCGATTTCCCAGCGTGAGATTGTGCGCACAAATATACGCTGGGGTTATCATCTTCAGGATTGATCACTTGAGGGATATTACCATCTCTAGGATGGCTCACTTCAGGGACTTACTCAACATCAGGTTGAGCTTCTTCCACTGTCATGGGTAGTGTTCTCATTTGTTCGGTTCTCTACTTCTGCGGACGTCTCCGCGGAATTGAGTCCCATGCACCTGGAAGCCTCCCCCTCATTTTATCATGAGGGTCAAAAGTGGGTTCAATATCCTTCTAGGATATTTCCACTCTTTCAGGTGCATATACTGCAGGTATTTGAGATCTTTCACTCCCTTATGATCAGTGAAGGCATTTGGCAGATGTTTAGCTTATTTATTGCAGATTTATTATCCTCCGAACTTCAAGTTCGATCTTTGTAGTGAGTGGATCTAAGGACTCGGCATTCTCTAAAGTGGTAATAATCTCCCCCTAATGCCGAAAAATATCCTTAGTACAATCAGCGTACCGAACCGTGTACAGATCTCTTGTCATAGGCTCTAGGTATTTTAATACATGACGGAGATTCATAACCTACATAGATCCTCAACTTCCGGTAAGGTCACATGGTGGTACACTGTGGTGGAGAGATTGGCATGTATACAGTACAACCAAGTTTTCGCAGATGGAAAATACTTAATTCTTTTCCACGCACTATCTGCAACGGGGAAATTTCATAATGTGCAGCTAGTCTGAGTTGAATTAATACCACAGTATGCAGCACTGCGTGGCCCCAACAACTGGTGGAAAGCCTACTATTCTACAAGAGCGGCCAAGCAATAAGTTTTTATTCTTTTAATATAATGACTCTGTAAGGTCATTTTAAGTGTGGACATTAGGTACGACATGCTCTACATTAATTCCCAGAGCCATACAATAATCATTAAATACTTTTGAGGTAAACTCGCTAGCATTGTCTATTTGAATAGACTTGATCCTTTCTTCTGGAAAGTAGGCTCTTAACTTAATAATTTGGGCAGAAGCATGGTTCCTAGTAGATAAGAGATATACATGGGACCATCTAGTAGAAGCATCTATCAGTACCATAAAATTTCTTAAAAGGAGCCCTGACAGGGGCTGAATAGGTCCATAGATATTACCTTGAATTTCCTCATATTGGGGTGGAATGTGTACAATATCTTGTCGATCTTTTTAACATTAATAACTTTCTGATTACATAATGTTAGATCAATGAAAAGCTTGTGTATGACAAAAATTATATACTGCCACAACCTTTAGAATCCTGAAAGTGCGACATGATCCATTTGCGTTGTGCTTCTGGCAACAGGACGGATCTTTGCTGGTTATATATTTTCCTTCAGGGAATCCAAAAGTATCAGCTGGTCATCTTCCATCAATTATTCGGCCTTCAGGTCCGTATGTAGATGGTGCATAAGGAGATGCAAAGTCGTACATCTAGCGACTTTGGGAAGAGCAGGGTACCAGCTTCAGGCTGGAAAAACAGTAGCTCCAAAAGATAGAGCTATCAGATTAATCTTAATATCCATTGCCCGGGTAAGGTAATTATTGCCATTCAGGGCAATCTTGATAAATTCCTTCTTTGTGATGTCCAACATATCCTATTTCTATTTATGCAAAATGAATTTTACTACTGGTAAAATCATTATATTGCATGCCTTCTCGCTTTATTCACTTTATCTCTTGTACAAGAGGGTGCTCAATATATAGTAGAGATAGATTCGGATTCGCCCACACATAGAGATAGAGTCCTACCGAATACGGTTAAAAATATCTTAACTCATAGCTGTATAAAGCATGATACCTCAAATGGATAGCTTGTTGGGCACCTCATTGCCTGAGTAGCAGGGTTCACAAAATCGACGAAAACTGTGGTTTTCGTGCGTACCACTGCGGTTCGAAATCAAAAACCGTTTGGTAAACCGGTCCATTAAAAAAAATTTAAAAAAATTTTGAAAAAATTTATGTGCTCGGTTATTTTTGTCAAAAATTGCTCACAAAAACCGTTTTGCGATGAACATTCAATTGGCAGCGGTTTTTTCGCAAAAAACCGAGCGATTTTTCTATTTTTTTTGGATTTTTCAAAAAAATTGATTTCTTAACCCTTCGATTTTTGACGGTTTTCGAGCGGTTTTTACGGTTTTCGTACCGCGAATTTCGAAGCGAATTTCGAAATTCGGTTTGTATCCCTTATCAGTTAAAACAACCTCGGCATTCCATGAATCAGATGGTGTGGTTGGTAATTCCTTGATCAATGTTTCAACTTGGATAAACAAAAATACCGCTCGCGCGTATACTCGCTTAGTTTGGATGTTTGGTTCCATCTAAACCGGCCTAACAAGGTCGAAGGAGGTACAAGATCGGTCGAGCTACTGACCTTAACCAAGCGCTTTGCAGGATGCAACCCGAATCCTTTTCCAGTTTAT
This sequence comes from Otatea glauca, assembly GCA_036346275.1. NCBI lineage: Eukaryota > Viridiplantae > Streptophyta > Magnoliopsida > Poales > Poaceae > Otatea > Otatea glauca. The sequence goes on along the minus strand of CM070717.1, from coordinate 18,441,220 downwards.
TTTCTAATAATGTACAAGTGAAAGCTTATGCATCACAAAGGTAATAGGGAGAGTAAACATCAATGGTGTCATATTTATAAACTCTTATGAATAATTGTGTGTGCATGTTCATTCCTCGCAATTTTATTTCCTATGTTTTCAATAACGTACGGATCGTAGATGCTTATGTATCTCAAAAAGTAAGCTTGGGGAGAGAGTTAACTTTGTCTATTTATTTGCACTCCCCCATCAACTTCATTATAACATTGTAATTACATATTCGTTCTTTACTATTATTGTTATTTTTATATTCTGAAATAAACTGATCACTTGATCGAAGAACTCTTTAGTAGAGTTATTTCTTTATTTTTGTTAATAATCATTAATCGTCTTGCATGCATGTTTACTTTTCATATATGAATGTAGTAGACATGCATCTCCAACTCATACGAAACAATTTTATGTGCTTGACTCTGTGTCAGTAACAATCAATATTGGCATAAAACCATGGACTGAACAGTGAGAAAAAAATAATCTCAAGAAAACTTGGGTAGTTGATCTGAAAATTTGCCAATAGGTACTGCTGCTATAATACGTATTTATTTGTAAGTCGCACATCCTCGTGACATGACAAGAAAGAAATAGGGCAAGAAAGCGATTTTCTTCTATCAACTTTTGGTTTTACTAGATGAATACGTGCGGCGGCACGCCACGCACTTGCACCGCGATGTCACGCGAGGGTGAGTTTCTGGGTAATCAGTAAAATTTAAACGCATCAGTAGTACTGTCATAATTCTTAAAAATCGTACAAGTTTGATCATGCTTTGAAATTTTTATGGTAGCTTAACCATGCTCTCAGGACCATCCTCAAAAAGTTTCAAAAATTTCCAACATGCTTTAACACCTCAATGAAATCAGTGAAGTTGCTTTCAATGCATTAGCACCATTGTTAGATTTTTTAAAAACCGTACAAGTCTGATCATAAGCTGAAATTTTTATGGTAGCTTAGGCATGCTCCCAGGACCCTTCTCAAAATGTTTGAAAAATCAAATTCGTTTGATGGCTCTGGAAAACCAAAAACAGCGAAATTTAAATGGATTCAGAATTTCTAAAAATTGCACAAGTTTAATTATGGTCCAATTTTTTTTATGGTAGCTTATAGATGCTCTCAGGATCCTTATAAAAATGTTTCAAAAATCTGCAACATGATTTACTATCTCAATTAAATCAGTGGAGTTGATATGAATGCATTAGTAGCATTTTTGGAATTTTGAAAAATTGTACAAGTTTGATCACGACTCAAATTTTTTTAAGGTAGCTTAGGAATGCTCTAAACAACCTTATAAAAAAGTTTAGAAAATTTCTAACACAATTTGATAGCTCAATTAAATCAGTAAAAAAATTACCTCACCCAGTGAAAGGACCTAAACGTAATTACGCATTTTTTGAGGAGCTTTTATTAGGGGTGAAAATGGGTCGGATACGGGTGGATTTGCTCTTCCCGTATCCTAACCCATATTTTTTTTCCCGGATTCGAAACCGGATACGGGTTAACCGGATACGGATTCGGGTTATTCGGGATACAGATACGGGACGGATATGTGACGGATTCGGGTCGGAAACGGGTAAAGATATACGGATAATGCACGCATATATAGAGTAATATATATTGAATTAAAACCATAGGAGTACATGACTATAGTAACAAATTATATATCAATTAAATTCAACAAACATCGTAGAAAGAATATGCTATTTTAGGATCAATAGAACCAACTAATTGTTAATATAAATGGGCTGAAATGGAAAAAAAATGATGAAAATGGGCTGGGCCTTGCTGATATCCGAATAGGAAAATCCGAATATCCGATCCGATATCCGAATAGGAAAAATCCGGATATCCGAATAGAAAAAATCCGAATATCCGGATCACGTCCCGTATTTACCGGATATTGGATGCTCCGGATCCGATCCCGAATCCGGATTCAAGTATCCGGATCCGGTCCCGGATCCGACCGGATAGTAAAATCCGGTCCCGGATCCGGTCCCGGATCGGGCGGGAGATATCGACCCATTTTCATCTCTAGTTTTTATGGAGCGAGGACACGTGGGAATGCTCTCTGGTGAAATTTTTACGATCCTGGCCTCATTGTTCATTTTTTTTTCGAAATTAGCCTCATCTATGAAATAATTTGAAAAATGGCCCCTTACGATGTATTCCAAATGGGTTGGCGCTTGAATTTTTCCCCCTTTTCAATGATGCCGACGCACGAAATTTTAATTATTTTTCCGTCGATTCCAGCGGTCGACGACCGCTTGAATTTTTTTTTTGCGTGCGCGCGAAAAATAATTTTTAAAACATCGTGGCTGAGGAATCCAATGGTCGGCGATCATTGATTCAGCGGACACGTGGCCTTGCAGAGGAGGCCGGGCGCGGCGACGGTTCTTTGGAGGCGCGTGGAAGGAGGAGGAGAGGTGGCGCGGGCGGATGTCGGGAGGCGGTCGACGGCGACACGTGGACGAAAAAACAATGATCCGGTCGACGCGCGGGCGGACAGGAAAAAAAGCGTACTACAAATTTGCCCGTAATCTATGAAAGAAAGCTGCGAAATTGACATCGTTATGTCTTATCGCCGAAAGCACTGATCAATTGATGTTTGTATGTGCGCAAGAAGGTGCTATAAATTGCAGCTCCCTTGCGCATTCGAGGAAAAAAGCAGAGGAAGAGCGAGTCAGTGTGGTGCGCTAAGCGAGAGAGAAGAGCGGAGAGAAGGGGAAAGTAGAGAGGAAAGCGGGGTGGGAAAAAAATTTCGGAAGTGTCTTTCTGGAGGAATTTTTATGATATTCATACTTCGTATTAGTTTTGTTGGAGTTTTTTTTCCATCATTTGACGAGGGATCTTTTTGTTACAGGTAGTCTGCAACGTTGGTTCATCATACATCCTTTTGGACACTTAATCTTCAGGAGAACTTGAAGGTTAGTTGAAAATTATCATAAAGATTAGTATTTGGTTATTATAGTAGTAGTATAATTAGTACAACATTAGAGCCATTTGCGATTAATGAACGATGTTATTAGTGTAATCAGATGGACATGTTTAATTGAATAAATTAGAGTATAATAGCACATTGGCCCGTAAAATAACTCTATAGCCATATATAGAACAATAATGTGGTCATTTTATTAGTTAAAAATTTGTGTAATATTACGGCGATATATGGAATACTTCAATAATGTTAGTGTAATATGACGACAATATGTGTGGGATTAATACAATTATTGCGATTTGTGTATAACATGGGCAGCACTGTTAATAGTCGGAAACTTAGTACCATTGATGGAATAAATAACGACGCATGATTACCTTAACAGTACCATATGGAAATGATGGACAGATTTAGTTAAGGAATTGGAGTAGAATAGCATATTGGCCCGTAAAATAGCCATATCGCTGTCATACAACTTACGAATTTTTTAGAATGACAATAATGTGGTCATTTTATTAGTTAAAAATTGGTGTAATATTACGGCTATATATGGACCACTTCAATAAATTCAGTGCAATGAGCCGCGCTTGAAATGACAGCAGTAGAGAGTAGTACAATGACACCACTGTCAGGCGTAAAATTTGTTCGATAATTAATAAAATTGCGGTATGAATAGTTTAATATTTAGTGTAGCATTTGTGTGATAGTAATGAAATATTTATGCATTGTAACGAAATTTACGTAGTATCCGAACAAATAGCCCGATGACGTCACTGTTAATAGTCGGAAACTTAGTACCATTGATGGAATAAATAACGACGCATGATTACCTTAACAGTACCACATGGAAATGATGGACAGATTTAGTTGAAGGAATTGGAGTAGAATAGCATATTGGCCCGTAAAATAGCCATATCGCTGTCATACAATTTACGATTTTTTTAGAATGACAATAATGTGGTCATTTTATTAGTTAAAAATTGGTGTAATATTACGGCTATATATGGACCACTTCAATAAATTTAGTGCAATGACCCGCGCTTGAAATGACAGCAGTAGTGAGTAGTACAATGACACCACTGTCAAGCGTAAAATTTGTTCGACAATTAATAAAATTGCGGTATGAATAGTTTAATATTTAGTGTAGCATTTGTGTGATAGTAATGAAATATTTGTCTGTTGTAACAAAATTTCTGTAGTATCCGAACAAATAGCCCGATGACGTCACTGCTAATAGTCGGAAACTTAGTACCATTGATGGAATAAATAACGACGCATGATTACCTTAACAGTACCACATGCTTACTTTCCAACACTTAGACCATACACCACTCCTTCGAGTCTATAAAAGGTAAAACCGCAGGCACACATCCACAACTCCCACTCACACTTATTCACCATGGCTGGATCCTCTAGCAGAGCATTATCGTGGACACCTGATATGAGCAACGTAGCTCTTCATCACACGTTGAAGGTTACGCGTGGTGGGAAGGATGATCCATTCAAGGAGGAGAACCTAAGTAAAGTGGTGTCCAAATTGCAAGAGTGGCGCCCGACATTGCGGAGGCAAGCCTTGACAACATCGCTTTGAACCTTGTGACCGTCGGCGACACAAGGCACACTTGCAATGGTGGTGTCAAAGGTATTTGAGGTGTGCGAACTAGCCGATCACCCTTCTTCTACAGGTTTCTCTATAAGATATTACAAGGTACTGATGCTACCCGATCGGTATGCAGACCATATTAAGGTTAGTTATTTCATATTTGTTCACCTTACTAATCTTTTGTGCATTATACATAAGTTCACTATTTCGTATGTTCGGCTTCTGTGTTAGTCATTCCCAGAGGATGAAGAGTTGCTAAACAAACCAATCCCGGAATTCTTAGCGATGCATATGCTCTTCGGCAGGGGTATGATGCCTGGATGGCGCAGAAGACGCAAAAGCGAATCTAACAGGAGGGGTAGAGATCGACACAATACTGCTGCATCAGCAAGTTCAAGAGGACGTGCAACCACCATCGGAGGGGGGCATGCTCCTAACTATGCAAATGACGACGATGATGATGATGACGATTTCGTTTCACCTCCACCTTGGCGTTCAAGCAATATCGGAAAAGGCCGTTCAAGCACCACCGGAGGGGAGCATGCTCCTAACTATGGAAATGACGACGATGATGACGCTTTCGTTTCACCTCCGCCTTGGCGTTCGAGCACCACCGGAGGGGGGCTTGCTCCTAACTATGCAAATAACGATGATGACGATGATGATGATTTCGTTTCACCTTCACCTTGGCGTTCAAACACTATCGGAAGAGGGCATTGAAATATGAATGTATCTAACTTTGTATCTCAGTTTGTGACTTTCAAATATGAATATCAGGTTTTATTTGTTGTCAAATTTGTCGCACATCAAAAGAGCATGATGGACAACAAAATTTTATTTTTTCTGAAGATAATTGACTGACAAATAATTTTGCGAAACACTACAATAGTTATCATCGACAAATATGATTTCTCCTGAATTTATTGACCATACTTTTAACTATAGTATTCTAGCAACCGTCAAAATAACACTGACTTTTAATAATTAGAGCTCATTGGTTACAGCGATTTTTCGAATAAAATCGATGCGAAATACTTCCACAAAAATTAATTTTCCTCCCAAAAAAATGTGCATAAGTTTGGTTAATTTTCAAAATTTCATGAAGATCATATTTCCGATTACATTGAAAAATTTGAATTTTTTACTGTTCTAACCCGGCGCGTATAATTTTCCTCGCGATTACACATTCATCGGATAACAAAAACGCCTCCAAATAGTACAATCTAGCGGATCGCGGAATTTTAGTTTTGCAATTTTCAGCGGTCCAGATCCTCGGAAATTATATGTGCCATGCTAGAACAGCGAAAAATTTTAAAAAATTAAATATCATCGTAAAATAATTTTTATTTTATCTTCATAGATACATAGAAAGACATTTTTCGAATCTCAAAAAAAATAAAAACGGTCGCCGCGATGCGTCGCGCCGTCACCCCGCCGCGTGTCCCGCGGAATCCAGCGGTCGCCGACCGCTGGATTCCCTCAGCGCTGCGACGTTTTAAAAAATTATTTTTTCCGCCGCCGCGCAAAAAAAAAAAACACAAAAAAATTTCAAGCGGTCGCCGACCGCTGGAATCGGCGGAAAAATAATTAAAAAAATTTCGTGCGGTCGGCGACCGCTGGAAAAGGGGGGAAAAATTAAAAAAATTCAAGCGCTCAACCACCGCTGGAATACACTGTAAGGGGGCCATTTTTGAAATTATTTCATAGATGAGGCTAATTTCGAAAAAAAAATGAACAATGAGGCCAGGATCGTAAAAATTTCCTCTCTGGTTGGTAACTCTTCAGAGTATAATAAAGGCAGTATACGGTTGTTTCAAATCAAACATCAGATTACCAAAATGCGTTACTTCACTAGTTTCCGCACAATAGTTGCAGTAGTTATTTCAAGAACAGGTCTAAATTCAACTCTGATCCAATAGGTCTACTGTGACCAGAAAAAGTCGCTCAATAGTTAGTAGTTATTTCAAAAACAGGTCTAAATTCAAGTCTGATCCAATGGTCTACTGTGACCAGAAAAAGTCGCTTAATAGTTAGTAGTTATTTCAAAAACAGGTCTAAATTCAAGTCTGATCCAATGGTCTACTGTGACCAGAAAAAGTCGCTTAATAGTTAGTAGTTATTTCAAAAACAGGTCTAAATTCAACTCTGATCCAATAGGTCTACTGTGACCAGAAAAAGTCCATAGCTGCAAGAATCGCAGGGCCGTTGCACAACGGAGTTTTTCTAGATCAAGGCATTTTATATTCAATAATAACTTCATTATTAGTTATTACGCTATTGACACTCGCTTCCTTATTACTTTGGTACACATGCTGAACGAAACATTTTTTTTTGTAGAAATCAGAGCAGGTATTTTTGCCATCTCTTAACGGGAAAAAAAAAGATATGCTACACCATCAGAAGTTCACTTCAAAAAAATTGTCACAAGCTCAGTATCTCTAGGTACACATACTTGATGGAGACTCGTGTAGTGATCTGGAGCATTGGATGGCGGCAAGTGAAAAAAACTACCGTTTGATTCCCTGGTTCGCGCTCCCCATCACACAATTCCCACCTCTAAAAAAAACCGGACAAGAAATGATACCAAATAGACTACTCACCTCTAAAAGAGGAAAAAAAAATGGTACCAAACAAACGATTTTTTTTTCTTTAATATTTTTTTTAATCTTTTTTTCAAAACTATGCGTTGAGGCAAAAAAATTACAAAATTGGGCGCCGGTCGCCCGTATATGGGGCGATCGCCCCACATACGGGTAGGGATGAAAACGGATCGGATAGTTTCCGACCGATCCGGATATTTTCGGATACGGATTCTGTCGGATCGAATATTTGTCGGATAGTATCGGATCGGATACGGATACGGATTTTTTTTGGTCGGATACGGATACGGATTCGGTAGCTCACTATCCGTCGGATACGGATACGGATTCGGATAATCCGGATATTGATGGATCGGATATCCGGATATACATATGGGCTGGGCCAAAACTACTCTTTTGGCCCAAAAATATTTTTTAATTTCAGAATTGTTTTCTAATTTAATTAATCCATAAAGTAGGTTTCAATTATTAAAATTAGCAAACCAACTCCAAAAATTATGACTTTTTTAGAAAGTTCCAGAAATAATCTAACATTTTAAAAATTATTTTCAAGATTTTATCAGATTTTAAATTTTCTCAAAAAATCAAATATTCCTATTCTTAATAGGAAAATATTTAAATAAGTAGCTAAAAATCATAAAAACTCATAAATACATAATTTATTATTTTTAACATAATTCAACAAAGAATATAAATCTTGGATAATTACATATAAGTGTTATATACGTTTTCTAGAGACATGATATTTAAGTATTATCAAACTTTTAGTGTGTTATGTGTTTGCCTCTATTTGTATCTTTGAGTAAAGATTACCTTCATTTTTGTGTTTTGATGTACGTGTATAATGAAATAATTGTATGTGTGTGATAAACTAAGTCTTATATAATTTTATTTGGGACATAGTATCTACTTATTGTCTAAGTAAATAAAAATGCTTATATTTGTTCAATTTTCAATAACATTTTCATCAAATCAACTAGTTATGTATTTTCTTTGACTTTTTATATACAATATAAGGGGTTATCATGTTCCGATAAAATATTCGAAACCGTATCCGATTCGATTCGTATTCGATCCGTATCTGTATTCGATATTATCCGTATTCGTATCCGGACTATCCGTATCCGCATCCGAGAAAAAATATGAAAACAAATATGGTAAAGCTATTATCCGTCCGTATCCGATCCGTTTTCACCCCTACATACAGGCGATTAGTACTACTTTAAACGCGTGATTTTTCCTTTGTCTGCAGTTAATTTCTAAAAAAAATCATAACTTTTTCATATGATGTCGGATGGAGATAAACTTTATATGAAAATTGTAGCTCTCGACGGGATCTACAACTTTTGTATACAAACTTTTTCAATTTGAGTCCATTTAGATAGCCAAAAATGGGATAGAACGTTCAGATCTAAAAACGGATCTATTTTTAGATCTGAACATTCTATCCCTTTTTGGCTATCTAAATGGACTCAAATTGAAAAAGTTTGTATACAAAAGTTGTAGATCCCGTCGAGAGCTACAATTTTCATATAAAGTTTATCTCCATCCGACATCATATGAAAAAGTTATGATTTTTTTAGAAATTAACATGACAGTAAAATCGCGCGTCTAAGATTAATGCCAGATGTATATCATATGGGCGATCGCCCATATACGGGCGACCGGAGCCCAATTTTGTAATTTTTTTGCCTCGACGCCTAGTTTTGAAAAAAAGATTAATAAAAAATATTAAAGGAAAAAAAATTCCCAAACAAACTACTCACTTCTCAAAAACAGAGAAAAAATGATACCAAACAAACTACTAAAAAAACTCTTAACAAACATAACAAACTCGTCTTATCAAAAACTCAATCCACGCATTTTTCTTTCTAACAAACTTATCTTAAGGTATAAAAAGAAACAACTTTTTTTTTTAATAACCACATTGAAGCACCTTTCTTTTTTACTTTTCATTAAATAACTTCGCCGTGCCACCACCAATCACCATCGGTGGAGGAGCGAGAGGGAGAGGAACCTCGTGTCTGGTTGTCGACACCATTGCCACATCCGATCTCCCCCGTCGTTACGCCGTGCCACCACCCGCCGCCAGCCTCTAGCCTTCATCAGTGGAGAAGAGTAAGAGGGAGAGAGAGGAGCCCGATCCCCGATCGCTGCTGCCACATCCAGCCTCCCCCTGCCTTTATACCGTCGAATCCGTGTGTTGACCAGATGGCTCTTGTGGGCAGTAGTGCAGGAGAGTGAGGGGGATCGATAGAGGAGGGTGAGGGGAAGCCGCAGAGGCCGTTAACTGTGAAAAAGGTCGTCGAAGGCGGATCTAGGTGTCGATGCGTAAGACAAAGAGAGCGTGAGATAAGAGAGAGGTGGCAGCGAGGGAGTGAAATAAGAAGAGGGTGTGAGGATGGGTAGATAAGGTTAGGGTTTGAGTTGCAGAAAAACCCTCAATTTTTTTGAAATAACTCTAAGGTACTCGATTTATTAAAAATGTCATTATGTATGCAAAAAATACAGAAAAAACTCTGGAACATCTGATGTTTCAATTTACGAGACTTAGTCAACCCACTTGGCTTGAGCGGCCGAGGTTTTATTTGTTTCTTTTCTTTTTATTTAGGTGAGATTTGGCTTGGTCGAGGCTATTTTGCAGAAAGACCTATGGATTTTTTGAAATAACCAGTAGGTCCTCAATTTATTAAAAATAAGTTCTTCTGGACGCAAAAATTACAGAAAATCCTAGAATTTTTCCCTTTCTTTTCTCTGTTCCTTTTATTAGGTGATTTGGTTCGAATGATGATATGTTGCAGAAAAAGAGTCGAATTTTTTGAATTTACTTGCAGATCCTCAATTTATTAAAAATAAGTTTTTATACAAAACTGTAGAAAAACCTAAAAACATATAAAATTCCAATTTATATCGTGCCATCTTAATTATACTCCGTTACAATGCAAGTGCCATCTTAATTATACTCCGTTACTACGCAAGTACACTCGGCTAGTATCTATAAAATTCCTGAGTTGCACAAGCCATAAATAGGACATCCAACAAAAGATGAAAAGAAAAGATGTCTATTTGCAAGGTGACTTACATTTCTATGCACTACAATTTGAAAGTTACACAAATATTAAAAGATGAATGAATGATAGACGGTGATTACTTACCCCTTCGCTTGCTTCGAAAACTTATCCACCTTGTATTAGGAGAGTTATCCATAGCAAAAAGAGAATCACACATGCATCAAAGCTAATCCAAAAACTAAGTGGATCGACATAACAGTTAACCAAAAAAAAAATCAGATGAGGTAGACAAATAGCAAAACGATAAAAAAAAATCTACATACATTTGCTCAATTCAGACTGCTGATTGGCTCCTACAGCTACAGGACAGGCCAATCCAGCTCCTCCCATGGATGGATCAACCCAATTTGAAGTTCCACGCTTACTGCAACAACAGCTACTAATGAAACAGACAGCAGATGTACGCAAAATGTGAAGTCAAAAACACGGCGAGTGCCGAAGAAATTGTCTTGATAACATCATGGCGCAGAGTCCAAATCTTATTAGCTTCATCACATTAAGCTGGGTACTACCACATATACCCATGAAAAGGAAGAAGCATTGTAACAGTAACGTACAGCAAGTTCACCACAGGAGCCAAAAAAATCTTGAGAGCCGAGCTGCTTCGTTTTGCCTCAAGCTTGGCTTATTGTCGTCTCGTCTACCGATTTCTCAGTCAGCGGCGCCGGCGTCTACTTCTTGTTGAGCACGGCCACGGTGCCGTCCTTCTTGGCGACGATAACCGAGGTGGCCATGCCGAGAAACATGCCGTGCTCGACGACGCCAGTGATCCGGAGCAGGCGGTCGCTGATCTCGCGCAGGTCGCCGTGTATGCCGTCATCGAAGAACATCTCCACGATGTAGTTGCCGTTGTCCGTGACGAACGGCACCTCCTGGTCGCCGCCGTCCCTGGGCCTGACCGTCCTGAGCCTGGCGTGGAAGCCGGGCAATTTGTCGAATACCTTGCGGATGAGGCCGAGGGTGTGGGCGCAGCCGAAGGGGACGACCTCGACGGGCACGGCGCCGGTGCAGCCGAGTCGGGGGACGAGCTTGGACTCGTCCACGATGACGACGAAGCGGTCCCCGGCGCCCTCGATCATCTTCTCGCGGAGGAGCGAGCCGCCGCGGCCCTTGACGAGGTTGAGCTCCGGGTCGACCTCATCGGCGCCGTCGATGGAGAGCTGGATCTCGGCACCCGCCCCGAGCGGGAGCAGCGGGATCCCGACGCGGGCCGCGTGCGCCTCGGTCTTGAGGGAGGTGGGCACCCCGGCGACGCCCCGGAGCGCGCCGCCGCGGAGGAGGTCCCCCAGGCGGTCCAGCGCGTGCGCGGCCGTGGAGCCCGTGCCGAGCCCCAGCGTCATCCCGGACGCCACCATCTCCACCGCACGGTGCGCCGCGACGCGCTTGAGGTCCTCCTGCGTCAGCGCCGCGGCCACCAAGGTCGCCGCCGCCGGCTTCGGGGAGGCGGGCGCGTCGAGGGGTGGCGGCGGCGAGGCGGCGCTGCCCATGGCGAGGTGGGAGTGGAGGGGATTGGGGTTGGAATGGGAGGTGGGGGAATTTGGCAAGGATTTGGTTTCCTGATTTTGGGGGGAGATTTTTAGGAAAGGAGGCGGGAAGGGCGAGGAGTGGAGGAGGAGGGATAGAGAGAATCGGCGACGCGGCACGCTTTTATGGGCCATCGGATGCGTGAAAAGACAGGAGGCGGGGCGGCTTCATCAAATCGGTTTTCCAATTTGAGTTAATTCTTCGGCCGTTCGGCGCAAACATCCTCTCACCACAGTAACTATCGACGTCTCTTTCCTAGTCTTTCCTTCCCCTTTTATTTGTGAAGGAGCGCCATTGTCGAATAGTCAGGGTTAGAACGATCTGAAGTGGAGAAACGAGAAGAGAGAGACACGTGTTTAGGGAGAGCGAAAGCGGAAATTCTTTATTGCTAATGAATTACGTATGCATGGGGACCCTCCTCCTTTTATAGCGCTCTCTGGGTTTGGCATTAGGGACCACATGGGCCTTGGTGGGCTTTAGGGTTTCTCAACACTCCCCTTGGGCCCTTTGCTGCGAGATGCATATGCCTCATTAAAACTCGGAAAAACCCAAAGGGAAAAATACTTGGAGAAAGAGTACATAGCATACGCTACTATGTTGCACGAATTGCCTCGTCAAAACCTTATGCAAGAAAACTTCATGAAAAACTTGCTAAGGAAAAAGAGTACAATTCTCCCAACTTCAATTGCTAATCTTGAGATTTATGTTGGGTATTCATAATTCATGCTCGAGATTCATGTGGGAGTATGTGAAATATCTCCCCAAATCTGCACTTCTCTAAGTCTCATCATCCCAATTCCTTTCACGCACCTTTCAAAGGTAGATCTTGGGAGTGATTTAGTGAACAAATCTGCAAGATTTTCACATGACTTAGTATGCAATATCTTAATCTCATTCATCTTATGCAATTCATGAGCATAGAAGAACTTGGGGTTGATATGCTTCGTGAGATTGCTCTTCACATAACCCATTTGTGCTTGGGCAACACAAGTCGCATTATCTTCATAAATAATCGTGGGAATTTGCTCAATGTTCAAACCACATGACTTACGGATGTGGTGAACCATTCTTCGAGCCATGCACATTCACGCGATGCTTCATACAAAGAGATGATTTCCGAGTGGTTTGTCGACGTCGAGACAAGAGTCTGCTTAGACGACTTCCAAGAAATTGCTGTTCCTCCACATAGGAAAACATAGCGAGTTTAGGACTTGCCAGTATGCGGGTCTGATAAATACCCAGCATCGGCATAGCCAACCAAATTCAATTCATTATTTCTTACGAAAAAGCAGGCCGAGGTCTTTGCTTCCTTGGAGGTAGCGGAAGATGTCCTTGATCCCTTTCCAATGCCTTTTGGTGGGTTACGCCTTTATCGAGCTAGCAAATTCACAATGAACGCAATGTCCTGGTCTAGTGCTATTCGCAAGGTACATGAGCGCTCAATTGCACTCGGATATGGGAATTCTGCTCCCGTGACTTCCTCCCTCTTCTCTAGGTGCAGTATGGATCTAGAGTGCGCTTGGAGTGACCTTCCGACCATTGGAGTCTTCGCAGGATATGCTTTTTCAAATCCAAATCGTTCCAACACTTTACTGCGTGTAGGTTGATTGATGTACCAAGATTCCTCCTTGGACATGTTCAAGGCTGCAAGCCTAAACAAAATTTGGTTTTACCCAAATCCTTCATTTCAAACTCGGACTTCAAGTATGAGCATGCCTCTTCAATTTCTTCATCCGTCCCAATGATGTTCAAGTCATCTACATAGACGGAGATTATCTGAGAATCCATTCGGGATCGTTGTATAAACACACATGGACAATCTTATTTGTTTGTGTAGCCTTTCTTGCGAGAAAGTCACTCAGCGATTGTACCACATTCTTCTGATGCTTGACCCATACGGTGATTTCTCCAATTTCACACTTGTCTGATTTCTATTTGCTCCGTCTTGGTTGGGATAGGAATTCCTTAGGTACTTTCATGTATATCTCCGAATCCAAGTTTCCATCTGGTATCTTTGTGACAACATCCATCGACTTCATTCTCAACTTCAAGTTGACGCCATTGAGATCAAATATCTAAAGGTAATTCCTCCCATGACCGGAGAATAGGTTTCTTCATAATCAACTCCGGGGCGTTGAGTGAAACCTTGAGCTACAAGCCTTGCTTTGTACCTTACAACCGTTGTTTTCATTCCTCTTCCGAACAAAGACCCATTTGTGACCTACAGGGCTTATATGGGAGGTGTGCGACATCTGAGCCAAACACCTCTCTCTTGTTCGGAGAGACTAACTCTGCAGTGATTGCCTTTTCCATTCTTCCCAATCTAGCCTTTTCTTGCACTCTGCGAGAGATGCGAGCTCGGGATCATGATCAATGATCGAGGCAATCTTCTTTGCAAGTAGGCATCAATGTTGGTTGTTGCTCTATTCGAGATTCTCCTGTTATTACAAAGTTTATGGCCATTTCTTCATGGGGTGCTTCATGCACTTCTACTTGCTCTTATTGCTTTTCCCTATCGCAGAGCAAGTTCCTTTAGCTTTTCATCGCTATGTGTGCGCACACATTATTTCCGTGGCTTCTGCGATGGAAGATTCAAGTGCAGAATTGCCTTTCTGTTGGCTTCTTTCCAGTGCAGTCTCAAGCGCTCCCCTTCTTTCCTTAGGGCATTTTCGTGATTGGTTGTGGTAAGTCCTCTCGCCCGCTTTTCTCAGGCGTCTCGGGTACTTTGGGTTTGAGGAGCAGTTACTGTTCTTTTCTTTGAGGCCTCTGAGCAGGTTGAGGATACCTTCTATTTTCTTTGGTATTTCCACCCTCTCTCGTGCATTCCTTGCGGGTACATGCGACTTAACCACGCCCTTGAGATCACAAAATGATCAGCGGTTCATTTGCTAAATTCGCAAATCAATTATCTTACGGACTTCTTGATTTGCTTCATTAGTGCGGGGGTCATGTGCGGGGATCGGTGGAATGCCATATGATTTCCGGCATTTTTCATCAAAGGTTGATTTCCTCCCTAATGACGGAAGCGATCCTCGTCAAAGATGCAATCGTGAATCGGTGTATGCAAATCTCGATCATGGGTTCCAAATACGATTATGGATGCACTCTCATAACCAACGTATATCCCGGACTTGCGGAGAGGGCCCATTGCGATCCGTGAGGGGTGGTATAGGTACATATACCATACACCCAAATTTTCTAAGATGGGAGATCTTGGGATGATCCGTGCACAAGCCGCATAGGAGAATGGATGTTGTAGGCCGACGGTCTAAAAATGATAAGAGCTGCTGCGTGCGGAGATGCGTGTCCTCAACAAGTGTTGGGCAAGTTACAACTCTGCAAAAGCGGTGCGGCAATGAACTTAATCCTCTTTATTAGTGTACGCTGGTCAGTTCTGCGTATGAGCGTGCGATGCAGTGCTCAATCGCTATCCTGTTCTTTGTGCAATAATCATCAAATGCGTTTGAAGTAAATTCTCGGCATTGTCCATTCTAATGGACTTCACGCGATGATCGGGAAAGCATTCTTAATTCTTATGATCTGCGAGATCGACTTTGCAAAAGCATGGTTTCTTGTTGACAACAAGCATACATGCGACCATTTCGAGGAAGCATCGATGAGCACCATAAAGTATCGAAACGGCCCGACAGGGCTGAATCGGACCGCAAATATCCCCTGGATGCGTTCGGGAATGCGAGATTTCACTTTGCACTTTCATGACAGAGGTCTAGTTATTAATTTCCGGTGGCACATGCATGGCACACAAAATCTTCATGATTGGAAATTTTTAACATTAATGCCATGACCACAGTGAGTTGTTCACTATATTCCTCATCATTCTAAGACCGGGATGACCTAATCTACCATGCCATAAAGAAAATAATTGAGCTTCTAAAAGCAGTCTTCAAGGAAGTATACACTTGGTGCATGAATATTCGTGTAGTACAACCCGATTCATATGAGGACATTTTTCTA
This sequence comes from Otatea glauca, assembly GCA_036346275.1. Taxonomy (NCBI): domain Eukaryota; kingdom Viridiplantae; phylum Streptophyta; class Magnoliopsida; order Poales; family Poaceae; genus Otatea; species Otatea glauca. The sequence continues at coordinate 18,425,481 of CM070717.1, read as the reverse complement.
ATACCATTTTCCACATACCGCGTGCTTCACAATGCACAAGTATTCTTTGCCATTTTCTTCATTGGTTTCTACGTGAAAACCATTGGCGCGGATGTCTTTAAAGCTTAAGAGAGTGCGTGTTGATTCGAGGTACAAAGGGCTTCTTCAATTACCAAAGTTGTACCCATAGGCAATATAATTGTGGCTCTTCTGAGCCGATTACATATAATTAAACTTCTGCGATCGTAGTAATCTTTCCAGCGTTCTTCGTGATCATTGGAAATATTTAGACTCTCTTAAGATGGTATTTGTTGTGCCACTATCAACAATGCATACCTCTTCCATTTGGGCTACACGATTTCTAGATAAAAGAAATATAATTCTAATCAAATAGAGGCAAAACAATCCAAATATTACTTGCAAAATTGAAGAATACTGGAATAAAGAATAAATTGCGTATTTATTCATGAAAGAAGTATGCTCTTCTAGAGCTTACAATCCTTTATTCAAAGAAAATGCTAACAACCATAATCTAAAAGAAATGCATTAAACAGAATCTGTAAAATATGCATTAATTTACCTTCTATATCATCTGCGAAGTTTTCTCTTCATTTGCCATAATCATGGCTGCGACATCGATGTCTAGGCTATTCGTGAGGATGAGGCAAGTGGGGTGTCTACATCCATGACATCATCTTCACCGATGTTGGCAAAGTGCGCCTCTGCGGGCGTTTTCCTTTGCCTTCTTCTTAGCACGATATCGTTGATCGCTTCCTTGGATTCTCGACATATCTTGACCAATGTCCCCAAGTGCCACACTTGAAGCACGTCGGATTCTGCTGTCCATACGGCTTGGCGTGCGTCTTTTCTTTGTCATCCTCTTCACGGGGCTTTGGACTTTCCTTTGGCACAGGGTCTCTCTTTCCACCACGCTTGCCCTTCTTTCTATGAGTGGGCTTTCTCACCTTGTAGCCATTGGCATTGACTTTAGTGCGATTGCCTCGTCGGTGGTGCGAGACATAGTTCTTGCGTAGAACATCGTCTTGCGATTCCGCAACTTGCATTACATCAATCGATTCGCTATACTCCTTGTATGCGTCCCGACGATAGTGCGTGCACTCTGGATAGCATTAGGGTGGAAGGTAGAGAGTTTTCTCAATCTTCTCCTCATCGGTGATCTTCTTGCCACATAGGGAGAGATTGGTACAAATTACGTGCAAAGCGGTTGTACTCGACCAACTGATGCAAGTCTCGCAAACCTCAGCGTACCCAATCTTGCTGTGCTTGGGGCAAGATGGTGTACTTGAGCTTTTCGAACCGCTTACGAAGTGCGGTCCAAAGCTCAAGTGCACTCTCCTCGCCATATATTCATTCTTTAGAGTGGTGAGAGGTGGTGCTGGAGAAAATCACGAGCTTGATCGTTCGCTCACGGTAGGTTTTGCGTCTGCGAGGACCTAGACCAATCGTGGCGAATCTTGCCCCAAGGGCGATCTTCGTCCGATGCCCAAGTGAGGTAGTTCGACCATGCGGGGCGATTCTTCAAACTCACGATTCACAATTCGGACATCTGCATGATTTCAAAATTACGGTTTAGATTATGCGTGTGTCGATAGAAAATGGTTGCAAAAGGCATAAGGTGCGAGAAAAATAAAATCATATGCATTGCATTATATAAAATAAAGCAAAGAATTCAAAATTCATAAAGAAAATTCATAGAACGAGAAATAAAGCGGAAAATTAAAACCAGAGCCAAATAAATCTTCATGATTTTTGGCAATTTTTCAAAATTTTACGCAAATTTTCTCTTTTTTTCTCTTTTTCTTTTCTTCTCTTACGGCCGAATCGCCCACTGGCCTTGCCATTTTTTTCTGGCGAGCGGCCATTGGGCCTGCCTTGGCCTTGGGCCGTCGCTGGCTCAAGCACACACGCCGCACGGCTAGGGAAAAACCCTAGCCGCCGCCACTTTTTCTTTGCGCTCTTTTAGTCGTCGTCGTTTTTCTCTCATCGCCACGCCGCTGGCTGCTTCGCCCGTCCGCGCCGTTCCTCTCGCGCCGCCTCCCCATCGCGTGCGCTGGCTGGCGAGTGGTGAAACCGGCAGGCGGCACGGGCAGGCGGCGTCGATGTCTGTGGCCGGGCCGACACGCACAGGCGGGAGGCGCGCGAGTGACGGCCGGCGGCGCTTCGAGCCTAAACCGGTCGCGCGACGCGGCCGACGTCGCGCGGCTACAAGCCGTGGCGGCGGCGACCGAGGTGGTCTTGCGCCGTCGCGAGCGGCACGTCGAGGCGACGACGGCGGGCTAGCCGGGCTTCAAGCCGGCGGCCGGGACCGTCGCGGCGACACGGCCGACGTCACGGCGGCTACAAGCCGTGGCGGCGACTTCGCCGGCGGTCTTGCGCCGTGCGGCGCGCGCGGTCGAGGCGATGGCGGCGGGCTAGCCGGGCTTCAAGCCGTGGCCGGGACTTCGTCGGGCGACACGGCCGACGTCGGCGGCTACTAAGCCGTGGCGGCGGCGACCGAGGGCGGTCTTGCGCCATTCTAGCAACGCGCCGAGGCAGAGGTCCGCGCGCGCGGCCGCGCCGTTGCCGTGCTTGTGCGGCTTCGGCCGGGCTACCTCGAGCGGCGGCGGCGGCGAGGCACGGCGAGGTGCTGCCGTGGCGGGGCTTCATGCCGAGCGGTGAGGGCTTCATGTCTTGGCGGCATTGTTGCGCCGTCTTGCGAAACCGTCGAGCCGACGGTGGTGGCGGCGTCATACAGTGCGCGCTCGAGACGCGAAGACCGAGGTGATGGCGATGCCCTCGGCAATCGTCTGACAAAGCTTCAAGCGGCGCACGCAAGCCGATGTAAAATTTTACGGGTGAAGCGATCAGTAGCCGAGCTTTTGGCGTGTAACCGTGCCACGTAAGATAGATGCATGCATAGAAAAGTATCGATTAGATTCAAGCGCTAATCCCACCTTTTCTCACCTTTTTCAACCTGATCTCGGTAGAGCCGTCGCGATAACGTGTTAAGGAACCTCGCTATCGAATAGTCAGGGTTCCGAACAGATCTGAAGTGGAGAACAGAAAGAGAGAGAGACACGTGTTTAGGGAGAGCGAAAGCGGAAATTCTTTATTGCTAATGAATTCTGTGTACATGGGGGGGACCCCCCTCCTCCTTTTATAGGGCTCTCTAGGGTTTCGGCATTAGGGACCACATGGGCCTTCGGTGGGCTTTAGGGTTTCTCAACATTATTTACTCCCGGTACTCTGGGCGCTTCAAAATCTCATCACGATTTTGGAAATCACGGTTTTGCCATAACTAGCTTCTATTTAGCAGAGCTCTAGATCTTACTTTCACTTTAGATCTAGAGCTTGTAGGTAAAATAAAATGAATTAAGTTTATATTTTTAGTCTAAAATGTAAACAAAATGACTCACTTAAACACTCTTAGAGTTTGTTAGGCACTCTTAGAGTCTGTTAGGTAGAGCTTCAGATCTCAGCTTCACCTAAAATCTGAAACTTGTAGGCTTAATAAAGTGAATTAAGTTTATATTTTTATCTAAAATGTAAACAAGATGATTCATCTGAACACTCTTAATGTACTCACAGCTCCAATTCTACGGATCTGGTGGAGTTAGAAATACCTAACTCCACTATACCCATAGCTCTAGCTCCACAAATTTCTGGAGTTAGAAATATCTTACTCCACCAACTCTACGGATTTTAAAGGAGCTGGAGCTGTACCAAACACCCTCTAATATTCTAAATCTTATGGAGATAATTTTTTTTGAAAATTTTCAAATTACTATAGTGATTTCGAGATTTCGGGTTTTTTTTTTGACTAAGATGATATAAATTCGACTGATTTCATGTTTGTAGGGTCGAATTTAGTACCAAATTTTTTGAAGTGAATTATAATGCCTTTCTTAATGAATACATGTTAAAATTTTGCAAAAAAAATACATATACAAATTTCGATCATTTCAGGAGACCATTTCATAGGGGTTGAAAAGACCCGAAATTTCAGTCGTTTTGGTCGAAATTTCTTTCGTTTCGGCCAAAATTTCGGTTTTGCCCGCATCCAAAATACCGGATTTGAAATTTAGTTTTTCTATTTCGGCCGGTTGCCGAAATTTCAGATTTCGGCCGCCCTCGAGATTTAGACCGAAAACGAAATATGTAACCTTGCTCTAGGCCGCATCTCCTTGGTTGCCCTCCTTTTCCCTCTCGAACCAAAAGAAATTATGTTTTTCAATTTCAGCTTTTGAATAGAAACTATTTTTGTCCATTTCAAAAGTTTTTGGATCGAAAGTTTTTCGAACCGAAATTTTTGAATTGAAACTTTTCGAACCGAAAGTTTTTTGTTGCATAAAAGTTTTTCAAACCGAATATTTTTTAATTGAAAGTTTTTGAATTTAGCTGAAAGTTTTCGAGCCGAAGGTTTGAATTCACCTGAAAGTTTTAACTCGTATGAAAGTTTTGAATTATATTATTTTATTAGAAGAGAAGGAAAGGGTCGGAAAGAGAGCGAAGAGAGGGCGCCAGATACCACCAGGACCTGTCCTCAACTAAAGGTTGACGAGTATAACCTCAAAATAGCACTATCCTTATCAAATCGTTGGAAAATATTTGTGTTCCACGCAATTTTTTCTGAATTTTTCTCGAGCAAATAAACAACATAGCTCGAGTTGACAGGATTGACGGTGGCGAGAAAGCTTAAATGGTCGGTTCCGCAAGATTTTCATTGAAACAGTTCAAATTTTTACCTTTTTGCGAATGCGTCTAACGGTATTCTAGCGAGAAAATTGGTGGTCACTTATTTACCAATTATTATGTCGAATATATTACTAACATAATTTTCAATAGAAATACTACTACATAGCCTTCAGCAATTCTCTTTGCTGGCGTGCATGATTCGTGTTGTTCGACACCTAATAAGAAGGCATGATACAACGAATCACGTTGCTGGAACCAAGATAGGGACTACAACAGCGTGCTTCATGCTTGATTTGACTTTTGCGTTGAGTACTGATATATCTTCCTGCAACTCATTTCTTAACTACCATTTGTTCTTAGGAGTAACGCATAATGTTTTACCACAGCAGTAGCACCAGACTATACCGTACTGTTTAAAAAAAAAGAAAAAGAAAATAGGACAAGAGCTCTACCATTGAATTAAGAAGATGAGAGAATTAAAGCACAAAAGAGTCTCGCCGAAGCCCTAGTTCCGCTCTTAGCAACTCTTACACAAAAGGGGCAGACTTGGGGGGATAGTGTTAGAGCTAGTAGCAAACATAATGGCTCCAAAAGAGTCAAATCTCCTAGAAGGATTTCTTTCTCCTCCGAATATCCTTGATTGTTCTTTCTGCGACTTGTAGCACTGAGTTGGTTTGGCTTTGGACAGTTCATTTGTTCCTTTCTTTCCGGGTGTTCCACATAGTGTAAATGACCAAGCCATTAAACTCCCTCCTTCACTCTCTCGGGAGGGCATACGTAGCCTATCGCCATCAGTCTAGGATGGAGTAGTAGTCTGTTGGTCTAACTTAGCGAAAAATGTTGCTGCTGACTAGAGAAAGAACACGAATCTACACATTATGTGCATATGGGCAAATGGAGATATAGGTGCACTCGAGTCTCTTGATAGGCTTGGCATAGGATAAAAGACTGCATTGCATTTGTTCCCGGTTTTGGCCTTCCAAATCATATTTGTCGTATTTTTCGAAACAACCACGTAACTTCATGGGGGCTTGCTAACTTGGTAGAATAGTGTCTGTATGGATCCGTCTCCAAGTGATGATGTCCGACATGTCAGGCTAGAGATAGACAATGTTCAAATAGATCCATAAAGAGACAAACTGTTTTAATTGCTCGGAGTTGGAGATCATTCCTCTCAGTGCTTGAATCTCATTTCTTTCTTGAGCTTTGTTTTGACTGACCTGTTCTTCCTCTTTGTTAACTTAAAAAGACTAGGGGTTATGTTTTTCAAGGCCTCTCCTTCTTGCCATTTGTTGTGCCAAAAGCTAGCCTTCGCGCTATTCCCAACAATTATCGCTGTAGAGGCATTGAGCAGGAGGTGGTCCATTGCATCACAGGGAACAGGCGTGCCGACCCAAGGTTTGAGGTCGTCCATCCATTCGTACCAAAGCCATCTTAAACGAAGGGCTCTTTTGAATCTTTCAAGGTTAGTGACGCCAAGACCTCCCAATTTCTTTTGCCTGCAGACCTTCTTCTAGTTAACTAGGCAATGCCCTTCATTAGCTTCCTCTTTCCCTTTCTAGAGGAAGCTTATTCTAATTGTGTCTAGTTGTTTCCTTGCACGCACAACAAAAGGGAAGATTGTTAGGTGATAAGTGGGGATGCATGACTAAATAAAGTTGACTAAAGCAAGCCTTACAGCTGAGGAAAGGAGTTTCCCTTTTGATGTGCACTAGGGTTGTCGTGATCTTCTGATGAGAACGATACGATGATTTGGAACCACAAGATAATCAACCAAACAATCGCAACGTCACCACACGAGGCGATCAACCGAATCAAACACCCGATCGATCCTTGTACCTGCTGCAACCAAGAACATGCAAGAACAAGGTGATAGCAATTCCAATCCAATAATATCAAAGAAAACAAGGTGAGGTTCTATTTCTCAACTCGGGTGGTCTAGTTGACACACGCAAGATTGAGGAGGGACGCACACGGGGTCTACTAAAACACAACAAAACCTAAACCCCAAAGTATGACGGTAGGTGCATTATATAGGGTAGAGACCAGACTTGGAGCGTCCAAAATAGGGTCGGCCACCACACAACCCTTACCATACATAGGCCATGGGCCCAAAAATACGGTGATGCAGCACCTGATAGATTTGGCCCATGATATTGTTCTGCGTGTTCCTGTCTATCTGGAGCAAATTGGAAGGTGAGGCTGGATCTATTGGAAAGCTTATTTCCTAAGCTTTCAAACGGGTGGTCACACACCAAAAACGGAGTCCGGGAGCCCGAGTTACGCCCATTTGAAGTTGGCGTGCTGCTGGATGACCGAACCGGTTTTTTTGGCATCTTGGGTTTCCATACGAGTCTTCCTTGGCGTGTGGGCTGTCCTTGGCATGTGTGCTTGAGGCGCTGGTTCTTTGTCTTGGGCTTGAAAGGCTGAGCTTCTGGATTAAGACCCTTTTGCGATGAAGATGTCGCAGTCGGAGAGGGAGTAGTGGCAGCGGTCGTATCTTTCGGGTTGATGTCCTCATCACCTTTCCACCCTAGCAATTTCATCCCCACCTTTTCTAGAAGTGGCAGGATGTGTAGCTTCTTCAAGCAACGGATATGAAGATGTAGGCCTAGGTAACGACAAGGGAAGTCCTTGCAGGCACCCGAATAGGACCGAAGGAGGGTGTCAATGGTAATGTGGTCCAATCTTATTGGTTGGATCATGCTCTTGTTGAAGTTGGTGGCCAACCCAGTTGCGTGACCAAAAGCGGTTAAAATGTGCTGAACCGCTTGGAGTTCATTGCGAATGGGGTTGATGAAGATTGCTACGTTATCCTCATACAGAGAGGTTCTCAATTTGGTTGCTCTAGAGTGGATAGGTGAGACAACGCTGTGTTGGGTTGCAAGATCAAGAATTTTTTCAGCGGATCTCCTTGATAGACCCCTCTCCTATGATGATAGTTGTCTCCTAAAATTACATCGAGGAGAGTTTGTGAGTTAGCGGTGTCGAATAAGATGGATATCCATTCTCGAATGCGCTGACCAAAGCCCATGTGTTGCAGGACTTCTAACTGATAGCCCCAATTAACCGAGTTGAAGGCCTTAGTGATATCCAACTTGTGGAAAAGAGCTGACATTTTGCTTTTGTGGAGGTCTCTCACCATGTTTTGAGTGTAGAGGAAGTTGTCTTGTATGCATCTCCTTTTGATGAAAGCTATTTGGCAAGGCTGAGACTAGGTTGTGGAGGGAGGGCACTTGTCTATTCGTTAGCGGTTTGGAAAAAAAATCTTGGCTATGCTGTGGATGCAGTTGATCGGGCAGTAGTCTCCTACATGGATCGCCTTAGATTTTTGGAGATGAGGATAATGTTAGCAGTGTTGAGCCAATCCAGGTTGTTTCCCTTGAGACTATGGAGCTGCTGGAAGGCAGCCACTAGATCATCGTTGATGATCTCCCAACATTCTTTGAAGAAAAGTCCTATGAAGCCGTCAGGCCCGGGAGCTTTGTTTGTAGGTATGAAAAAAATGGTATTCTTGATTTCTTGTTGTTGCAAATAAAGCCTAGAAAATAGAAAAAATGTGACATGAATTTTACATGTAAAACCCTTAAAGGAAAAAACCACAGGCGCGCGAAGACGATTTCACTATATGAGGAGGTGTTTACAATGAAGCTCTTGCTCTTGCCCTAGGCTAAGGGACATATTTATAGTGATACATAATAGAGTCCGTGTAGGAGTAGATTTGAGACGGAGTAGGGAACAAATTTGTATCACCCTCAACTTCAACAATCTTCACCTTGAGATAAATTCCTCTTGTATCCAAAATATAATGCAATTCTCTCCTCGAAATAAATCATCATGAACACCTTGTGCGCTAAAAGTCCCAATGACTAATGAGTGATACTAACTAAGTCTAAGCAAAGCTCAAACTTAGTGGTTAGAACTAGCTTTATCAATATATCTGCTAGATTATCATGTGTACTTATCTTACTGATTTTAATATCACCTTGAGCAATGACACCTAGAATATAATGATATCTGACATCAATGTGCTTTGTTCTCTCATGGAAAATTTTATCCTTTGTAAGGTAAATAGCACTTTGACTGTCATAGAATATTGTAGTGCAATATGTATTTCCACAAAGCTCAGTAAATAAAACACTTAGCCAAACAGTTTCTTTGTAAGCTTCAGAAATAGCCATATGTTTAGCTTCTGTAGTAGACAAGGCAACGGTAGTTCACAGACTTACTTTTCTGCTAACAGCACATCCTCCAACAGTAAATATATAACTAGTAAGAGATCTTCTCTTATCTAAATCTTCAGCAAAATCTGAATCCACATAATCCACAAGTCCATCTCTACTTTTCCCAAACTGTAAACAAGCATTAGAAGTGCCTCGCAAATATTTGAAAATCCACTATATTGCCTTCCAATGTTTTTTGCCAAGATTAGCCATGTAACTACTAACAATACTTAATGATTTAGATAAGTCAGGGCGAGAACATACCGTGTCATACATAAGCGAACCAACTACATTGATATATGGAACTCTAGACATGTATTCAATTTTATCATCTGATTGTGGGCATGATGCTGAAGATAGTCTGAAATATGCAGCTAATGAGTACTTACCAGTTTTGCCTATGCATGTTGAAACGACGAAGGACTTTATTAGTATACCCTTTCTGACTTAGGTATAATTTTTCAAACCATCTGTCTCTGGTAATTTTCATACCAAGAATCTTCTTTGCTATACTGAGATCCTTCATCTCAAATTCACTTCTCAATTATGCCTTCAACTTTGATATTTGTCCCTTGTGTTTTGCAGCAATCAACATATCATCAACATATAGGATCAAATAAATAGCTGAACCACTAACAGTCTTCAAATAGACACAACTATCATAATTTGATCTTTTGAAATTCTGAGAGATCATAAAGGAGTAAAATTTCTTGTACCACTTTCTAGGTGATTGCTTCAAACCATAAAGGGATTTTTTTCAACTTACAAGCAAAATTCTCCTTTCTCAAAATGATAAAACCTTTCTATGCTCCACATAAATGTCTTCTTCTAGTTTCCCATGTAAGAACGCAGTTTTTACGTCCAATTGCATAAGCCCATACTTATGCATAGCCATAATACTGAGTGAAGTGCAAATAGAACTATGCTTCATTGAAAGTGCATCTAGGCACTTATGTTATTTTGGTGATTAATGACAAACACTCATAATGACAATCTATGCAATTAAGTAAATGCTTAACTTAGTGCTTAGCAAATGACAAACCTCTAATATGATTATATTGCTATGAGACTAACATGTTATTGCCTAGTTGAGTATTAGTCTCATCTTTTAGAGGAAAATCAAATAGGAAGGTTAAGCAAAGATAAGGTATGCAATTTTGGTATCTATTCTATATTTGTTATTGCATTCCTTTCGTGCAAATGCATAGTGAACTCCAAGTAGCATGTTGATTTTATATATGCACATTGGTTCATGTCATATTTATTTGTGCATATATATTCATTTGAGTTCATTATGGTATGCATGTATTAACTAGAGTTAACCTTCATATTGCTATAGATTGACTTGGTGCATGCATGTTTTATTTGTATATCTTCTCATGCAATTCTCTTAGTGAAGTTTATCTAGTGTTGGATCACATATTTACTCTTACTCCAAATATTATTTGCACATGTACAATTCGTGTATATTGTACCATGTGCTTCATTTAAGTAAAGTCTGTGATCCTTGCCATGATTTAATTGATTCATCATATTGGCAATTATCTCTCTAGTGCATATAGATCAATTACACATTCATCATGATGTACTTAGTAGAGAACATTTCTTATGTCAAGTGTTTCCAGTTATGTTGTGCTTCTTTTTATGAAACACTTGTTGTAATCAATCGCTCACAAATATCAACTTGTTCATATCTATTGAGCTTTTGGGACTAATGTCTTTCATGAGTAGTTTGGAAAGAATTAGGTCCCGTCTGTGTATGATGACCAAGGTATCTTGGAGGATGATCATTAAGCCGAGGTCAACAAGACGGCGGTGTCACCAAGAGCTGAGGACTAAGTCAAAGATTGACTTGGCGTGGAGATCGTCAGAGAGGATGATCAAGTCAAGGTTTGTAGGACGAGAGTCTCATGAGGTGAATCGAGTCGAGTTGGACAAGGCGAAGATGTCATCAATTATTTGGTGAAAGTCTTCATGCATCGACATCAAGAAAGAAGACGGCAAGTGACTAGTTCTAGACTTATATTATCTTTGATTTAATTTGAGTCTAAGGATTGCCGTACTATTAAGAGGGATGCGATGTCGAATGACTTTTAGATGTGTCAAGTGCTCAAGTGATCCATTCTTGTGAATCTTAGAAAGAGAGTGGTGTTGGTAGTGCCGGAAAGTGAGGGTTGTAGGTCTCTCTTGATTTCTTTGTGAAATCTGTGGTTATCCTTTGAGTTTTGGATAGTGAGACCTTGTTGGTTGTGTAGCCCTCGTTCTTAGCTTTTGGTAGAGTCCAAGATCTCTGGAATCGGAGTCCGGAGTCAAAAGTTATGCTCGTTTTCGTCGGGTTGCTCAGTGCTGTTCGGACAGTCCGGAGTATCCGGACATTTGGTCCGGACACTCCGGGTTGGCACCCTCGGTGGCTGCTCTCGGTTGGTCCGGAGTATCCGGTGTTTAGTCCGGACACTCCGGGTTGAATTAGTCCGGAGTGTCCGGGGTGTTTGTCCGGAGTCTCCGGGTTGGCTCTCTCGGGATGAGCTGATCCTTCCAATCCGGAGTCTCCGGGGTAATGTCCGGAGTCTCCGGGTTGTGCGCAGCCTGCCCCCAACGGCTAGTTTTTGGGGAGTTCTATTTATAGCCCCATCCTCCCTCATTTTGAAGAGGCTTTTCGTGTGGATTTTTGAGAGGCTTTTGGGGGGCTGTGTGGGGGCTTTGAGGAAGCTTTTACCCTTAGATCTAAGTGATCCCCTTGTGAGATGGGTTGGGAAGAGTTTGGGGAGTGAGTGTTGAGTTGTTTGAGCACTTGATTTCATCTCTAAGTTTGTTCTTCGTGAGCATTTGTTACTCTTGAAGGTTGAGGACTCCTAGACGGCTAGGAGGTCGCCTACGAGCCACCGGAGCTTTGTGTGGTTGGCCGTGGGAAGTTTGTGAAGGCCGATTCCGCCTCCGTAGGGAAGGAATCAAAGGAGTGAAGACCGGCGAGTGCATTTGTGCAACACCGGGAGGAAGAGGGTTGAAAGAGACCCCGGCTCAAGTGTGACCGAGCCGCCTCAACGGAGACGTAGGATCCCCTCAAGGATCCGAACTTCGGGTGAAAAATCTTCGTCTCAAAGTTTGCTTCTTCTCTTGCTTTAACATTTTGTTTTGAATCTTTAGGAGCCCCGATCTACTCTTTTGTTGTGTTTGGCTCTAGATGTACAATTTCCCCATGTACCTGATAGCATATATATCTTTTGTATTCAAGTAGATTTGAAGGACCATGTGGAGGTCCATCTATGTTTGTGATGAGTATTTGACTTTATTTGAGCAAGGTGTGCTCAAGTTTGAGTTTGATTTGGATTGATTTTCAAAATGAAGCAATTGAGTTGTCTCTGCCAGGAGTGGCAGTACCGGTCGTATGGACGCGGTAGTGATGAGTTGGATGGTTTATTGCACATCTTTGTGGGCATTGCTATGTGAGGAGTTTCCTTGTTTTGATGGTTGCGGGACGGTGCTAGGTCATGGTGAGGCGAAGGATGGCTGGACTAGGCGAGGAGCGTCGGAGGTCCAGACGGTTGGGAGATCGCCGGAAGATGATCGGAGACGGAGTCCGGGCAAGTCAAGAAGACAAGGAAAGGAGATGATGCTAGCTAGATGCCGCGTGGATCAATAAGGGCCGTCGGATTGAGGTCTAGTTGATAGGTTAGCGGGTCTAGGTAGTATGCTTTGAAAACCATGCAAGAAAACCCGGTATGTGTGTGGGTTTTGGGTTAGCCCTTGCATGGCTGTGTGTATAGGTTAATCCTAGCCCTTAGATGAGTGCTCTAGGGTTGAGGGACTCATCCAAGGGTGGTAGGTGGCCCAAGAGTAGTATAAATAGGGGTGGAGGGTAGCCTCCTTCCCTTGAAGGTGTTGAGATTTTGATTCTCATTTGAGCTTTGCCCACATGAATGTGAGGCTTTGTAACCTCCCTTCCAGAAATGAAAGTTTTATCCATCCACCTCTGAATTTATTTTATGCATTTACATTATGTCTTTACTTTACGCAATTTAAATTCAGCATTTACTTTCCATAATTACATTCCCGCAATTTACTTTCAAGTAATTTGGATTTGCCTCCTCCTTCTAAATGCTGCTGATCTTGGATGTTTTGAGTGTGTTCATATGGTTTTACATCTCTTTTGCACTCTTGGATTGAGTAGAGAACATCTTTTCTTTCAAGTTCCAAATTTGTTCAGAACTTGTTCTTCGCGCAGCAGTCAGTGTTTGATTTTTGTAAAAATATATAAAAATCATTTTTGAGTGATTCTTGTTGGAAGAGGTGCGGGACTCTGATATACACCTGCAAAAAAATTTTGGAGTTCACTTGTTGCACCGTTTGGGCGCCATGAGGTGAAGACCGAGCCCCAAACTTTCTACTCGAAGTTCTTGAGCATACTGTGTTCTTAGATTTTTCCTGTTTTTTCTGTAAGGCTTTTTGAGGAGAAATTTCGTAGAGTTCTTCATGACTCTAATTCTCATAGGGAGAAAAATTCTCAGAATTTTTTGAGCTGCAGAAACCCACCAACCTCCTGTGCAAATTGAGGACAAGTTCTGGAAATTCTGCTTTTGCTTTTCTGAAAGTGACTTTTGTGATTTGAATTGATGTCCTTTCTAAAAGCAAGAGTTTGAATTGATTCCTCTTTATCTTGGACACTATACAACCAGGATTGTGACTAAAAAATCCTCACATATTTTATGGTACTTATCCATGCAAGCTTGGGGTACACATAGTTGTCTAGTTTTTCGGGTTTTTCACAATTTCCTTTGAGCGATCTTGTCGAGGTTTTTGTTGGAGTATTTTGGGGAATTTTTATTTGCGACCATTCACCCCCCCTCTGTTCTCCATCTCGGTCCTTCAAGATTGTTGAAAAATTGCAGGGATTTAAAATCTCATTTCGAGGTCTTAAATCCGGAGTATCCGGACTCCTGAACCCGGATAGTCCGGTCATTTCGGAGTATCCAGATAAAAATCCCGGACACTCCGGTCTCAGTCCCTCGGGTCCAGTCCGGAGTATCCGGACTCCTGAACCCGGACAGTCCAGACATACCGGAGTATCCGGATAAAAGTCCCGGACACTCCGAACTTAGATCATCGGGATATTTTATTTAGCTGCAATATTTTTATTTCGCTGCATTTGAGCTTTAAAGTTTTTAATCCGCCTATTCACCCCCCCTCTAGGCGACATCTCCTGTCCTTTCAATTGGTATCAGAGCAAGGTCTCTCCTTTATTAGACTTAACCGTCTAGAGAGTAAAGGATGTCGACTAGAGGATTTGTGCACTCACACGATCCACTTGTGCTAGATGGCACAAATTATGCTTCATGGAAATTAATTATGACTTCTCATTTTAAATCCATGAGCCCCCAAATATGGTGGATCGTAGATGTCGGCTTTTCCTCTCCATTGAATGAAGTTGCTCCAACTGAAGGAGAGAGGAAATGCCTACATCTCGACGCTCAAGCTACTAATGTTTTATTTTGTGTTGTGAGCGATGAAATCTTTGATAGAATATGCAATCTCAAGAGCGCTCATGAAATGTGGATAAAGCTTCAAGAACTATTTGAATCATCCACTTCTATTGAGGATTGCATTAAGGAAGAGATGTCGGGAGATGAAACATCAAGCTCCACCTCAAGCTCAAGTGATGAAGAATTGACATCTCCATCAACCTCAACCTCCGCCTCAAGTGACGATGAAGATACTCTTCCATCACAAATCCGTTGTTTCATGGCGAAAGGTAAGAATGAGGTGAGTGACGATGATGAGCTCACTTATAATGAACTTATGAATTTGCTAGAGGAGCTCAATAAATATCTTGGAAAGGAAAAAGAAATATAAAATTTTGAAGCTTGAACATGAATCACTTCAAAATAATTATAATATGCTTCAAAAAAATCATGAATCCTTCCTTTCCAAAGAAATTCATAAGCCTAAGGTGGATATAGGAATCTCATGTGATTTAATTGATGAAATGTCTTGCTTAAATGTCAATCCTAATATTTCATCAAAATTTGACATATCCACCTCTTGCAATGATTTACCTTGTTGCTCAAATTCAAATGTTTCCACTTCCTCTATGCATGTTGAGACTAATCTTGTAGAGGAAAACAATGAGCTCAAGGCCAAAGTCATTAGATTAGAAAATGACTTGAGGAAGTGCGTCAAGGGAAAAACCGTTCTCGACGAGATCTTGAGCAAGCCAAGGGTGCCTCAAGATAAGCGAGAACTCAGCTACATCTCCAAGAGGGAGACTAGCAAGACAAGGCACAACGAAAGACTTTCGAAGATCATCAAGTGCTTTGCTTGCAACAAGAAGGGACACTTCGCCTCCGTGTACCCTAATAAAGTGGAGATCAAGCCACAACCATCAACAATGGGGCAAACCGACAAAGAGCAAGTCAAGAAAAAGAGACGCTCAAAACCTACTTGCTACAATTGTCGGAAAAAGGGACACATCGGTAAGGATTGTCCCAAAGGTATTACTCCTAAGTCTATTATTGTCAATGATCATTATTTGCTTAGGAAGGACAAAAATGACAATGTGTTTGCCAAGTTTGTCGATTCTCCCAAGTATTTGCAAAATTATGATATTCAATTGCTTAGGAGAAATGAATCTAGAAATGTGTTTGCTCAAAATGCTAGACTTCCTAAGACCAAGAAAAATCATGTTGATCATGTGCTTAGGAAAAATAACAATAGCAAACCATTTGCTAGATTTGCTAGATCCTCTAAGCCAATGCATAATTTCAATTATCATATGCTTAGAAGAGATCAAACTAGAAATGGTTTTGCAAAATATCATTGCCCTCCTAAGCCTTTTCATAAAAATGCCAATCATTTGCTTAGGAGGAATAATTATTGCAAACATATTTCTAATTATGTTAGTCAATTCAATAATATCCAAATTAGGACCATTTGGGTTCCAAAATCTATTGTGACTAACATTGTTGGACCCAACAAGGATTGGGTACCAAAAACCGCCTAAAAGATTTTTAGGCAATATGAGATGGATTGGACGTTTGGCTTCTTCAAAAGGGAAGATGACTTAATCATTTGCAAAATGGAGCCAAGCATGAGGATGATCACTTCAATCTTGAGCCAATGTCATCTCGGGTAACAAGTATCTAATTTGATTACTATTTAGCTTATAGCCTTGTGTAGGTTATATTGCATTATTCATGAAAATCAATTTAGATTGCTTGTTATATGCTTGCTCATGCTTATTAGTTGTTTTGATTGCAATCTTGAGTAAGTTTGAGATAGTGGCACATTAAGGGGGAGTGTTAATTCATATCCATGTATATTGCATCGCTATGTGTGCCCATATTTATATAAGTGCTAATACATATATTTTCAAAATCAAGCCATTTAGCCAAAAGTCAAAATTTTGTATACTATTAGTATTCTTATGAAAAACTAATTGCAAAATGTATACAAATGTATTTGAAACGTTTTTCAAAGGTTTTGTCTTCACAAAATCTATTCTGAAAAGAAAATGAGTTTCATGATCAGAATCTAGATACTAGTATCTTGTTTTGGATTTAAACTTATAATTTTCATAGAATTAAATGTAAAATGAATTTGAAAGTAATTCCAAAACGAAAATCCTAGAGTTGGTCATTCTTAACAATTCTTGTGTTCAAAAGATCTTCAAAAGACCAACCAATCAAAAGTTATTTGATTTTGAAACTCACCCAAAAACTATACTTGACCCATAATGGTCATACTATTGCACTTAGTGAGTTTCTCTGTTTGGACCGGATCTTGTGTAGTATCTTAGTTCAAAATGGTATCTTAGACTCATACACAAAATTCAAATCTCTATATCTCATCTTATTCTTCATTTGAATCTTGTGTTGAAATATTTGGCTTTGTTTTACAAATAGTTATTTCAAAAGGACCTTTTTGGTCAAAAGTTAAATCTTATGTTTAAAAGGCCCAAAATTGTAAAAAGCTTTGTAAAAGTATTCTAATATGTATTTCAAATGTTTTACAAGCTTTCAAAATGAAAATTCCATTTTGAAGTCAAAATTGGCCAAAATTCTTGTTTTAACCCAAAATAGCTTATTTAAGCATATTGCTCAAATCTTAGCATTCAAGTTAGATTTCATTACAAATCTTGGCTAGAAACCATCTTGATAATCAATTCCAAGCCATGGAAATTGAAATTGCATGAAATCCAAATTGAGTTGTATTTTGAGGCTTTTTATGAAAAACTATTTCCTATTTAACTTGCTTCAAAAAGGGTTAAAAGCAAAATATTTGTTTGAAATGCAAAATCTTATGAAATAGTCTTCTAAAATGTTTTTAAATGCATTTCAAATGTTTTCAAGTATCTAACCCTTGGCTAGACGCTAAAAGTCAATCTTTGGCCTAAAAAAGATCTTTGTGATCTTGCTTTTGCATTTAACTTCAAATTTTTCTAAAGCAATATCTATTTTGAGTTTGAAAAAGTGGTCAATACAAAACTCATAGGGTTGGTCATTTTAATTATTTCTTTAGTTCAAAGTTTTTCCAAACGACCAACCGTTCAAAAGTTATAGCCATTTGAATTCGGCCAAAATCATCCAATTGACCCAAAATAACCCGTTGTTGCGTTTTGTGAATTTCGCTATTTAAATTGGATTTCATTGTATATCTTGGATTGAAATAGTATTTCTAAATCATACAAAGCTATGAAAGCTCAAATCTTCATAAATTTCAATCCGGAATGCATTTTGAACATTTGGCGAAAATTCAATTTCTTTTCAAACCCTCAAAGCAAAATTTGGCATATCTCTTATTTGTAGACTCCTTTTTGGAAAATTCTTTTTGGAAAAGTTTCTTGGGAGTCTAAAGAATGTTTATGCTCAATTTTAAATAATTTCAACTTAATTTGAAATAGTTATGCCTTTTTCTCTCTTTCGATCTTATTTGGCATACTCTTGCATTAAGTTGGATTTTACGATTTGAATGGATTTGATTATGCAAATAGGCTTATAAACATCTCTCTAAATCATATGAAGCCATATAAGTGCATATTACCATTCAAAACTCATTTGGTTCCATTTTGAGGATTTGGTGAAAATCTTAATCTTTTTTGTGTTTCATATGCATCTTTCATCATATTTCTAGAAATTTATTTATTTATTGAAAATCCTTGTTGGAAAACCTTCTCTCACATATGGAGTTCATATCTGAAAATTCTCAAATTTATTTGAACTCATTTGCAAGATTGTTGACTTTATTTGACTTAGTGTCAAAACTAAACCTCCAATGCTTCTAATGACCTATTTTTTATTGGAGAGTGATATTTGAGAAAATCCTTTTGGAAAAAGTCTCTTGGATGTTCATGGATCATTTCCGCAAAATCTTATGGCTATTGGACTTCATTTGATCAAGATTTGATCCAAATTCAAAATGTTCAGTTTTAGGGATGAAGCTGAACAACCCGGAGTATCCGGGTAATCTATCCGGAGTATCCGGATTATCCGGACACTCCGGATCAAAAACACCGGAGTATCCGGGTTGTACTCCTCGGCCCAAAATACTTAAATTGCCATCTATACTTTCTTGAAATATCTTGATTATACCATTCTTTGAGGTTTTTCCTTTGCTAAAATCAATATTCAGTCTTCATAGCCCTCGAAGAGGATTTCGAGACGAATCTGTTCCGCGTTGATGATTTTTGTATTTGAGCAATGGTTTAAAAGTTATAATCGACTTTGTGCTGCTATTTGCATCTTTTTGAGATTTTAAGAGTTTTAAATTGGCATCTTGGCAAGCCTTTCAAGATGAAAACTAAGTGAACTTATTCATTGCTCCAAGCTTCTAAGTGGAGCATATCTATTTAAGTTTTCATTCCAATGAAAGTGCATCTTTTGGCTAAGTTATTCTGGAAATTGGATTTAATTGTAACTTAGCCTCAAAATGTTTCCTCTCTTGCATAACTCGGAGTTTATTATGGAAAAGAGAAAATTTCCCTTGTAAGCTCAAGAGTGGGTTTGAATGTGTTTTACTCATTGTCTCTCTTACAATTGGATGACAAGATTAAATTTGAATGAGTTTCAAATATTTTCATTGTCAAGTGGTGTAATAAAATCTTTAATTGATATCTTGAATTTCTTTGCATGCAAAGAGTATTGTCTTGTATATCATATATATCATGCAAAGACTATTGTCTTGTATATCATATATATCATGCATGTTGTACTTAGACATTATCAAACTAACTTGGGTCAAATTAAAAGATATTTGTTCCCAGAAATCGTGTGCTTGTCTATTGATGTTCAAGGTATTGGAAAAGGGGTCATCTTCGACGGTGGGATGAAGGAAATGGAGAGGAGCTCCATAGTACGAGGGATCTAAGACCGGGCGCGGTGATCATGACCAATTCGAACATGCGGTGGACAAGAATCGACAAAGGGACGTGTTTCTTTTCTGACCATATTCAATAATGTCTGTGCACACTATTATGCTAAATTGTGTTATTCTAAATGGTGTTGTATCTTTCAATTGGTATGATTAATTGGTATCTTTCAAGAGGTATCCTCTAATCCTAAATTGTTTTGAAGTGTCATCTAACTTGCATTCGGCATTATCAAGAACTAAAAGGTACATATGGGTGACACATTGCAAAGAGGTATGCCCTTGATAAGTTTATGAAATTCTTGACATGAAAGTGCATCTTACTTATACAACCTTGATTCATGATCTTGTATACATTGTAACATCCCAAAATTCAGCTTAATTAAGTTTTATTTGCTTAAATGTGCATTTGTGATTTTCTGGAATTTATTTGGATTTTTCTGGATTTATTTGAATTAAATCTTATGTCAAGTTTATTGCTTTTTATCCAAAAGTATTTAAATCTATGCAAAGTTAAAATAAAGTTTTGGCAAAAATATTTTATTTGAGTCCAGAATGTCTCAAAGTAATTTTGAGATTTTTCTTGGATTTTTCCTGATTATTTTATTGCCTAAAGCAAATTAAATGAATTTCTGGAATTATTTTAAATGTAAAATCCTTTAAAAAGCCAACGGAACAGTGTCGGGCCGGCCCACAACTGTGCGGCCCAGCAAGCCAGCGGCCCACCACCAGCCAGAGCAAACCCTAATTCCGCACCGTCCGATCGCATTTCTTCTGGTTCGCATTGCGCCGCGTAGGAGTTCGGATCGTGGCCGGGGATTCGCGACACGTCTGGCGCCGACGCCGTCGTCTCGGTTCGGACTCGGAGTTCGCCGTCAGAACGACGCCGAACTTCTTCGCCGTGTAGGGCTCGGGCCGAGGCTATTTAAGGAGGGTAAGCCCAAGGTTCCTCGTGAGCTTCCGCATATTTCATCTGTCGGCGCCGACGCCGAGGAGCTCCGTGCGCCGCCGACCACCGAGTACACCTTCACGCCGCCGCGGTTTTTGGCAAAAAGCGCCGCCGACTCGCTGCCTTCGTCGACCTAAG
Source organism: Otatea glauca (assembly GCA_036346275.1). Classification (NCBI taxonomy): domain Eukaryota; kingdom Viridiplantae; phylum Streptophyta; class Magnoliopsida; order Poales; family Poaceae; genus Otatea; species Otatea glauca. The sequence continues at coordinate 18,405,141 of CM070717.1, read as the reverse complement.
GACCGGAGCCGAGATCCCCGTGCCGAGATACGTGTGCACCGCAAAGAAACATCGCCGTGGGACCGCTGTTTCGCTGCCGCGCCGTCGTCGTCTCCAACTCCGGTGTCTTCTTCGCCGCCGCATCGCCATCAGCGCCAGGGAAGCTATCGACCGTCCGATCCATAGCGGAGAGGTGAGATCGTGCCGCGTGTGCCGTGAGTGGGGGCGTTGCGGACCTTCAGATCTAGATCGGTTGGTTGATGCGCTGCCGCGTCGTGCGAGATCGCTAGCCATCCGATCATGTTTCTGCGGTTCAGATCGAACCATGCGTGCGTCCAATCAGATCGTGCCGCGTGTCAAGCGCAGAGGCCGAAGCGTCGTGCACCGGGTTCACCGTGGTCCGGAGCCACGCTGTGGACTCAGTCCATGGACCGGGACACGCGTCGGCTTCTGATTGGCTCGATCAGCTGACGTCAACAGACGTCATCTTGACGCAATAATCGGTTTTTCGTATAAAAACAAATCTGTTAATTTCGAATTTCTGATTTTCTGATTTCAGTATTTATTTCAAACTTCAAAAGGCTATATCTTTTGCATTGTAACTCGGAATTGAGTGATTCCAGTTTCTAAAAATTTGTAAAATTGAGATCTATTTAATGGTGAATTTTAATTGATTTTTGGAGTTCAATTGCTCTCTGTTTTGGCATTTATTTGCTTTTCTCTTTGTGACGCAGTAGACGTTGAATTGTGCGACGCTTCGGAGGAAGATCAAGCAACCCAAGAGCAAGCTTCAGATCAAGATCAGGACCTATTCCAAGGCAAGTTGTGCTTTGATCATGTTGAACCCATGTTTATGAAATTGCTACGTTTGATTTACACTATTGCATATATTTCAAGTATACAATTGTTTCAAATTAGATTGGGCTTAGCTAATATACAGATTGATCTATACCCTACCTTGTCATTGTATGCCATGATCCATTGTCACCCTAGATTGGTTTAATATAGTTGGTTAATAACTACAATCAACATTGGAGGTTTAGTTCGTAATAGTTGCTTAGCCATGCCACGTCATCACATGTGCGTAATCATGGATAATTAATCTTGATTAATGGAATATGGAACAATGTTATGAACTTGTGTGTCATGTGGGATCACACGATGAGATTGAGTTGTTGTGGCGAAGTTATGTCACGCAACGATGTTGAATTGTTGATGGCACGTGGTGCTTGGTAATCAACCGGGTGATGATAACTTAGATTGGGGCAAGTGGCAAGGCGAGGAGGCCAAGGTGGGCCGATGGGCGATGGTATGTGGATGTCTTGCCTTGATCACACTAAGGACTTAACCTTGCAAGCCTTTGACCGAGTCAATCATGCAACCACATGTCCGGTATGGGCCACTTAGTGAATAATTTGCAAAGTCTTAATGTTGATACTATCGTGGTCGGTGTGAGTTCCCGGTCAGGTGTAATTCACATGGCGCAAGAGGGGGCCTGGATGTGGTTTACAGACCCGCCGATGTTGAAACCTTAGCGGTAGTATCGGGTTAAGATAGAGTATTGTAAAGGCTTTGTTATAATCTCTCGCCTTTGTGGTGTTTGGTTGTATCACGGGTAAAGTGCATAACCTCTGCAGAGTGTGAAACTATTCGGATAGCCGTGCTTCATGGTATTGAGCAATGCTCGGAATTACAATTAAGGGTTAGCTTAATTAATCGGACAACTTGGTTGGGATGGCGGGATTGCCATATGGAAGATTGGAACTTGATTTAGGATTGGAAACTTGGTTTACTTGAGAAATAATGAATTTATTTATTATTGCTATTCGTTTTACATTCTTTACAATCTATTATTGTATTTGTTCATAAATGCTGCTTATTGCAAAATAGCCATGATAGCCTACCCTTTGGAATAAGCCTTACATGTAGATAAATAGAATTGCATTCTGTGCACAACTTGTTGAGTGCTTTAAGTACTCACCCTTGCCAAACAACAATAATCAACAGCTGAAGAATCGACACTGTGTTGGAAGATGAAGTCCAAGAAGACACGAGTCATTAGGGTCCGAGCCTTGTCGGTTGCTGTGGTGAACCGATGAGCTATTTACGCTTCTACTTTCCGCTTAATTATTAGCTTATATTTTCGGTCTTGCCTGCGTGGCTTTAATAATGTAAGTTGGTCATAAGATCATACATTTAGTTATATCAATAAATGAACTATTATCCTATTATCGCTGTGTATGATGTGATATGTACCAATGTTAAGTCGTGTGCACTAGCGTTGATCCCGGAATAGTGCAAGAACATGCTGGGTTCAATCGGTGGATTCGGTCCTTACAGAGGTGGTATCGAGCATACCGACTGTAGGTCTTGGCCCTAGATAGTTTGGAGGTGTCTTGAGGTGTCCAAAATTATTTTCTAAAAGAAAATCTAAGCTTGACTAATAAAACCTCTCGACTCATCTCATTCTCTACTTCTACGCCTTTGCTAAATTTACCTGCTTTACTTGCCGCTTTGGTGGAGAACTTATTCCAAGTTCTTGTGGAGCAGATGCCGATCGTTCCGACCTTCGAGGAGTCACCGGCGGCTCGCCATGGAGCCGTGGAGAGTACTTCGACGCTTGAGGCTTCTACCGTCCGCTTTACCGAGGAGGCAATGGTCGTGAATGGTGTACACCGAGGATTTATTTGCAAGTTGATCATCTACGCCGGAGAACGAGGAAGCTAGCAGGCCAATCAACATCTCCGCGAGTAAGATTCTCGCACGAGGTTGCAATTCAGAGGTCGCCGACTTGCTCTTCGCCGTTCCGCCGCGACTACGCCGACGAGCTTCACGGCTCGAAGGTTCCGACTTCACCCAGACGCTCAAGCATGCCAAGACGACGGATTGAGGGGAGCGAGTGTGCATCGCGACGCACCTTGCGAGTTCGCCTTGCCTGTGGAGGATCATATGAGAGAGACTACCCAGAGCCGGAGATCGTATACGAGGCACTCAGAGTGGCGAACAGAGCTCGAGGTGACCGTGCTTGACCATCGGATGATCACCGAGCCGGGAGAGGCCCCGAGGCGCTTGAGGACGAGCCGAGCGCGTGACTCGGGGAGTTCAGGAGCCACCGAGGAGTCCGAGGAGGATCCAGAGGAGCGAGAGTGGGAACCAGAGGGGAGTGCAGACTCGTTGTTGCAGAGGACCCAGAATAGGTCATCGTGATAGGTTTGCTCGATGCCACCCACCCACGGTGTATGCGCCGGATCGCCTCACCTGTGGTGGTGGATGAGTGAGTGTCGACCTTGAGCCGTGTTGAGACTCGAGTGTGAGTCGCGTCTTTAAGTTAGTCTTTACCTTTCTAGTGGACGTTAAGGTTTCGTGTTTAGTTTGCTTCTTTGTATTGCTGAGTGTGCAGTATGTGTTGCAAAGCTTGTAGGCTTAAATAAGCACCATACCAAGTTAAATAAAGAATTGTTCAGTTTGGGTATAACCTATCTCCCGCTTTTAGAAATTCTTACTTCTCATCTATGCTACATCTACCTTTCCTAACCTAAGAGGCAATTATCGATGGTGAATACTGAGGAAACAACGGTGCTTGAGAAGTGGATCATGTCGTAATGACAATCCCAATGATGGAGGCACCTCAACCACCGCCATGGACATGCAGAATCGGGAGCATTCCTTGCAAAGATGACTCAATCGATGCAGCATAATGATGCAAAGAGATGCAAAGAGATGACCAATGCAGCAGAAATCACAACAACCCTGCAACTCAAAACAATCATGGTGGACCTCGACCTATGTCCAAGCTATCGGATTTTATGAGGACTAGGCCACCAACTTTCTCTGAAACGTGAACCCTTTGGAAGCCGATGATTGGCTTAGGACCATTGAGAAGAAGTCGCACATCACTCAGGTGTGAGGGCAATGAGAAGGTGCTTACGCCTCATCAACCGGAAGGGACCGCCGCAGAGTGGTGGGAGAACTCTCGTGCCGCCATGGAGCCCGCAAGAGATAACCCGGGAGGAGTTCACTAATGCTTTCGCCAAAGATCATGTCCCGGAGGGAATGATGGATCTTAAGAAGGAGGAGTTCAGAGCTTTGAAGCAAGGAGGCCAACCAAAGGGCGAATACTCAATAAATTCACTCGCTTAGCTCGTTATGCCCTCGAGGACGTAGCGACGGATAAAGCTAGGCAATCTCGCTTCATGAAGGGACTGAATTCAGATCGCAGTGGGGTGACACCACAATTTTCCGGATTTTCGTGAGCTGGTAAATAAGGCTTTAATCCTAGAGGACAAGCGCAAAGAGCTAGGTGAAACCGTAAGCGCTTGATGAACAATCGTGGTGGACGCCCAAACCATCTACGCTTGAGGATGTCACCCCAAAGAATTTGCTAGATTTCAACCACCACCGGGAACAAGACATCAACCCTCGCCTCGCCCCGCCAATCGTAATTTCAGACACCAAAGACAGGCAACAATGCACCAGAGGAAATCAAGAATCCGCAGTGAAGAGATGCTATACTTGCAATGAGCCGTGGCACTTTTCAAATAGGTGTCCACGTAAGGAGGCATCACACCAGCCTCGTTTCAACCGGGAACAACACCGCTAAAGCACCAACATCGGAGGAAATCGTGCACCAAGCCAAGCCGAGCAACGCCAGATCAATAAAGGCGTGGAAGAATCAACCACATCACCACTGATGGAGCTCGTGAAGCTACGACGCGTCGATCGGGTAAGTTCCCGGTCAACTCAAGACTGCCATTCTGCTTTTGTTTGATTCGAGCTTCGATTCGCTTGTTTCTCAAAGTTTTGCAACCAAGAATGGATTTAAAGTGGTGAATCTTAAGTGTGTGCTCTTAGTCCAAGCCCGTGATCCGAGCTTAGATCTAGCCTTGGGTGTTTGGGAGCTGTTGCTTATGGATGGGATAGAATTTCTAGCGAATCTTATCTTGATAGATGCGCAATCCTAGACGCCATCCTTGGAATGGATTGGTCCAAAGCATAAGGTCGTTTTGGATTGTGGCGAAGGATCGTGACTTTGGAAGGCCCTAGTGGCAAGAAAGTGGAGTTCCAAGCGACCGCAGATTCGAGATGGATGCTTAATGGTCAACAAACGTGAAAGCCATCAGCATGGAAGACGTGCCAGTAGCCAGGGAGTACCCGGACGTGTTTCCAGAAGATTTGCCAGGATTGCCACCGGACCGAGATATCGAGTTTGTTATCGAGTTAGCACCCGGTACAGCACCGATATCAAAAAGACCATATCGGATGCCTACCGATGAGTTAGTGGAAATGAAGAAGCAGATTGAGGAGCTGCAAGAGAAAGGTTTCATTAGACCTAGTTCATCGCCGTGGGGAGCCCCGGTTTTGTTCGTTCGCAAGAAGGATGGAAGTCTTAGAATGTGCATTGATTATCGTGCACTTAATGAAGTAACGATCAAGAATAAGTATCCGTTGCCCAGGATCGACGACTTATTTGATCAGTTAAGAGGAGCTGGAGTTTTCTCCAAAATAGATCTTCGCTCAGATACCATCGCTTGAAAATCCGAGCGCAGGATGTGCCTAAGACTGCGTTTTCGCGATATGGACATTATGAGTTCACAATCATGTCATTTGATTGACTAATGCCCCAAAGTATTTCATGAACATGATGAATAAAGTTTTCATGGATTACTTGGATAAGTTCGTTGTGGTCTTCATAGACGATATTTTAGTTTACTCGAAGACAGAAGAAGAACATGCAGAACATCTAAGGATGGTTTTAGACAGGCTGCGAGAGCATCAGCTATATGCTAAGTTTAGCAAGTGTGAATTCTGGAAGGAGAAAGTTGAATTCTTGGGTCATGTAATGACTACTAAAGGAGTCGCAGCTTGATCCCAAAAAGTGGATGCAATGTTGCATTGGGAGCCACCAAGTCTCATTACTCAGATTCGTAGTTTTCGAATGGCGGATATTACCGCTCGGTTCATAGAAGGATTCTCGACAATTGCTAAACCCCTGACGCAGTTGTTGAAGAAAGAAAAGAAGTTTGCATGGACGCCAGAGTGCGAGCAAAGTTTTATGGAATTGAAGAAACGCCTAACAACAGCCCCTGTATTAGTTTTGCCAGATGTGCAGAATGGATTTGACATTTACTGTGATGCTTCGAAGCAAGGTTTGGGATGCGTGTTAATGCAAGAAGGCAAAGTCGCTGTTTATGCGCCAAGACGCTTAAGACCACATGAAGTGAATTACCCAACACATGATTTGGAGTTAGGTGCCGTAGTGCACGCTTTAAAGATATGGCGCCATTATCTCATAGGAAATAGATGTGAGATATATACGGACCATAAGAGTCTCAAATACATATTCACTCAAGTCGACTGAATATGAGACAAATAAGATGGCTCGAGCTAATTAAGGATTATAATGTGGGAATCCATTATCATCCCGAAAAGCCAATGTGGTGGCGGATGCTCGAGTCGAAAGAGCCATAGCGCAAATGCATTGTCAATGGAGGATCAACCTAATTATGCAAGGAATTTCGAAGCTAAGATTGGAAGTCGTTCAAGAAGGAATGATAGTCGCACTAGAAGTGAAGCCAACACTAGAGGATCAAATTAGAGAAGGTCAACAAAATGACGATAAAATTTCAAAAATCAAGGCTAAAAAGGAAGAAGGCCTAGCCTTAGATTTTACTCGATGAACAAGGGACCATGTTCTTCAAAGGCCGAATTTGTGTGCGGCTAAAAGGAATTAAAACAATTGATTCTTGAAGAAGCACACGATTCAAGTACTAATCCATCCAGAAGTGCTAAAATGTATCAGATTTGAAAGAGAGATTCGTGGCCAAGTATGAAGCGTGAAGTGGCTGAGCATGTTGCTTATGCGATGTGTGTCGAGAGTAAAGGCTATGCATCAAAGACCACTGTCATTGCGGTACCGCTAAAAATTCGAATGGAAGTGGGAGGAAATCGGAATGGATTTTATCACCGGTTTACCTAAGACTCGTAAAGGTTACGATTCCATTTGGGTTATCGTGGATCGCCTAACCAAGGTCGCCATTTCATCCCAAAGAAAGACCACTTACGCCGGAGATCGCTTGGCGTAATTGTACATGTCAAGGATTGTATGCTTGCATGGAGTGCCAAAGAAGATTGTGTCGAATGAGGTACCCAATTTACCTCGAGGTTTTGGAATAAGTTGCATGAAGCAATGGGAACCCGCCTCAATTTTAGTACAAAGATATCACCCGCATGGATGGTCGACCGAGAGAGTAAATCGATTTTAGAGGATATGTTGAGAGCTTGTGCTTTAGCTTATGCTACCTCTTGGGAGAAATGCTTGCCATATGCAGAATTCAGTTATAATAATAGTTATCAAGCTAGCCTACAGATGTCACCATTCGAGGCATTGTATGGACGTGCTTGTCGTACCCCGTTGAATTGGAATGAAACGGGAGAACGTTTGGTTTTTGGGCCAGATGTTCTCGAAGAGGCAGAAAGTCAAGTTGCAATGATCAGAGAGAGGTTAAAGATAGCACATACCAAGAGAAAAGCTACGCAGATAATCGTCGTCGAGATTTGAGTTTTGAACCGTAAGATCATGTGTATCTCGTGGTTACCCTCTTAAGGGCGTTAAAAGATTTCACGTTAAAGGAAGCTTGCACCAAGATATGTTGGTCCGTTCAAGATTCTGAGCCGTCGAGGAGAGGTGGCTTATCAGTTAGAGTTGCCTCAGTCTTTGGCAGGAGTGCATGATGTATTCCATGTGTCGCAGCTTAAGAAGTGTCTCAGAGTGCCCACGGAGCAAACCCCGTTGGATGCAATAGAACTGCAAGAAGATTTGACTTATAAAGAGCAACCAGTCAGAATTTTGGATGGTATGGAACGCAAGACCAGAAACAAGTCTATTCGCTTTTGCAGAGTTCAGTGGAGCAATCATTCCGAAAGTGAAGCCACTTGGGAGCGAGAAGAAGATTTAAAGTCGTAATTCCTAACCTATTCTATAGTTAGCCCCAATCTCGGCCTAGATTCATTAAGGGAGGTTTGTAACATCCCAAAATTCAGCTTAATTAAGTTTTATTTGCTTAAATGTGCATTTGTGATTTTCTGGAATTTATTTGGATTTTTCTGGATTTATTTGAATTAAATCTTATGTCAAGTTTATTGCTTTTTATCCAAAAGTATTTAAATCTATGCAAAGTTAAAATAAAGTTTTGGCAAAAATATTTTATTTGAGTCCGTAATGTCTCAAAGTAATTTTGAGATTTTTCTTGGATTTTTCTGATTATTTTATTGCCTAAAGCAAATTAAATGAATTTCTCGAATTATTTTAAATGTAAAATCCTTTAAAAGCCAACGAATAATGTCGGGCGGCCCACAACTAGGCGGCCCAGCAAGCCCAGCGGCCCGGGCCACCCGCCAGAGCAAACCCTAATTCCGCAGCCGTCCGATCGCATTTCTTCGGTTCAGATTGCGCGCAGAGGAGTTCGGATCGTGGATCGGGATTCGCGACACGCGTGACGCCGAGACGTCGTCGTCTCCTGTTCGACTCGAGTTCGCCGTCAGAACGACGCCGAACTTCTTCGCCGTGTAGGGCTCGGACGCCGAGGCTATTTAAGGCGGTAAGCCCAAGGTTCCTCGTGAGCTTCGCATATTTCATCCGTCGCGCGACGCCGAGGAGCTCAGTGGCGCCGCCGACCACCGGAGTACACCTTCACGCCGCCGCGGTTTTTGGCAAAAGCGCCGCCGACTCCGCCGCTTTCGTCGACCTAAGGACCGGAGCCGAGATCCGGCCGAGATACGTGTGCACCGCAAAGAAACATCGCCGTGGGACATTGTTTACGCCGCCGCCGCTCCTCTCAACTCCGGTGTCTTCGCCGCCAGACGCTTATCAGCGCCGGAAGCTATCGATCGTCCGATCCATAGCGGAGAGGTGAGATCGTGCCGCGTGTGCCGTGAGCGGGCGCGCGGGACCTTCGATCTAGATCGGTTGGTTGATGCGCCGCGCGTCGGCGAGATCGCTAGCCATCCGATCATGTTTCGCGGTTCGGATCGAACCATGCGTCGTCCCAATCGATCGTGCCGCGTGTCAGCGCAGGCCGGCGTCGGCACCGGGTTCATCAGGGTCCGAGCCACGCCGTGGACTCGACCCATGGACCGACACGCGCGTCGGCTTCGATTGGCTCGGTCCAAATACCGACGTCAACGGACGTCATCTTGACGCAATAATCGGTTTTTCAGAATAAAAACAAATCTGTTAATTTCGAATTTCTGATTTTCTGATTTCAGTATTTATTTCAAACTTCAAAAGGCTATATCTTTTGCATTGTAACTCGGAATTGAGTGATTCCAGTTTCTAAAAATTTGTAAAATTGAGATCTATTTAATGGTGAATTTTAATTGATTTTTGGAGTTCAATTGCTCTCTGTTTTGGCATTTATTTGCTTTTCTCTTTGAGACGCTGAGACGTTGAATTGTGCGACGCTTGGAGGAAGATCAAGCAACCCAAGAGCAAGCTTCAGATCAAGATCAGGACCTATTCCAAGGCAAGTTGTGCTTTGATCATGTTGAACCCATGTTTATGAAATTGCTACGTTTGATTTACACTATTGCATATATTTCAAGTATACAACTGTTTCAAATTAGATTGGGCTTAGCTAATATACCAGATTGATCTATACCCTACCTTGTCATTGTATGCCATGATCCATTGTCACCCTAGATTGGTTTAATATAGTTGGTTAATAACTACAATCAACATTGGAGGTTTAGTTCGTAATAGTTGCTTAGCCATGCCACGTCATCACATGTGCCAGAATCATGGATAATTAATCTTGATTAACGGAATATGGAACAGTGTTATGAACTTGTGTGTCATGTGGGATCACACGATGAGATTGAGTTGTTGTGGCGAGTTATGTCACGCAACGATGTTGAATTGTTGATGGCACGTGGTGCTTGGTAATCAACTGGGTGATGATAACTTAGATTGGGGCAAGTGGCAAGGCGCAGGAGGCCAAGGTGGGCCCGATGGGCGATGGTATGTGGATGTCTTGCCTTGATCACACTAAGGACTTAACCTTGCAAGCCTTTGACTGAGTCAATCATGCAACCACATGTCCGTATGGGCCACCTAGTGAATAATTTGCAAAGTCTTAATGTTGATACTATCGTGGTCGGTGTGAGTTCCCTGTCAGGTGTAATTCACATGGCGCAAGAGGGGGCCCCGGATGTGAGTTTATGAGACCACCATGTTGAAACCTTAGCGGTAGTATCGGTTAAGATAGAGCATTGTAAAGGCTTTGTTATAATCTCTCGCCTTTGTGGTGTTTGGTTGTATCACGTGGGTAAAGTGCATAACCTCTGCAGAGTGTGAAACTATTCGGATAGCCGTGTTTCATGTATTGAGCAATGCTCGGAATTACAGATTAAGGGTTAGCTTAATTAATCGGACAACTTGGTTGGGATGGCGGGATTGCCATATGGAAGATTGGAACTTGATTTAGGATTGGAAACTTGGTTTACTTGAGAAATATTGAATTTATTTATTATTGCTATTCGTTTTACATTCTTTACAATCTATTATTGTATTTGTTCATAAATGCCGCTTATTGCAAAATAGCCATGATAGCCTACCCTTTGGAATAAGCCTTACATGTAGATAAATAGAATTGCATTCATGCACAACTTGTTGAGTGCTTTAAGTACTCACCCTTGCCAAACAACAATAATCAACAGCTGAAGAATCGACACTGTGTTGGAAGATGAAGTCCAAGAAGACACGAGTCATTAGGGTCCGAGCCTTGTCGGTTGCTGTGGTGAACTGATGAGCTATTTACGCTTTCTACTTTCCGCTTAATTATTAGCTTATATTTTCGCCTTGCCTGCGTGGCTTAATAATGTAAGTTGGTCATAAGATCATACATTTAGTTATATCAATAAATGAACTATTATCCTATTATCGCTGTGTATGATGTGATATGTACCAATGTTAAGTCGTGTGCACTAGCGCTGATCCCGGAATAGTGCAAGAAACAAAGGGGTTCAATCGATGATTCGGTCCTTACATACATCTTGTGATCATATAAGCAATTCCTTCTTGTGTAATCTTCTTTATATGATCTTGATTGTTAGAATTTAATTTGATCAAGAGCATGTGCTTAAATTATATAAATTTGCTATATGATCTTGATGTTTAAAGAATATGTGAAATCATATTCGTGTGTCATGTTTAAGCATCACTTATATCCTAAGAATCATGACTTCTTTAATTTGGTATAACTAGAAAATCTATTACCTAAATCTTGGAAATAATTGGTATCATATCTTGCCTAGATTTAGGGAGCTTAATATTTTTGTCCTATTACTAGCTCCTTATCTTTATTTTTTTCTCCCTAATCTTTTATTGAGTGTGCAATCAAGGGGAGAACAGATTTTATTGAATAAACAATAAGAATCTTTTAAGCACCTTTTGGGATTAATGACAAAAGGGGAGAATTTATGGATTTATCAATTGTCCCTAATCGATTAACAAAAGGGATGATTTGTAAGTATGATCTCTTATTGTATCTTTATGCTTGTTTTAATGCTAAAATATCTTAATATTGTCATTTGGTGCAATTGATAATAGGTTTGTCATAAATCACCAAAAAGGGGGAGATTGAAAGTGCATCTAGGCACTTATGTTATTTTGGTGATTAATGACAAACACTCATAATGACAATCTATGCAATTAAGTAAATGCTTAACTTAGTGCTTAGCAAATGACAAACCTCTAATATGATTATATTGCTATGAGACTAACATGTTATTGCCTAGTTGAGTATCAGTCTCATCTTTTAGAGGAAAATCAAATAGGAAGGTTAAGCAAAGATAAGGTATGCAATTTTGGTATCTATTCTATATTTGTTATTGCATTCCTTTCGTGCAAATGCATAGTGAACTCCAAGTAGCATGTTGATTTTATATATGCACATTGGTTCATGTTATATTTATTTGTGCATATATATTCATTTGAGTTCATTATGGTATGCATGTATTAACTAGAGTTAACCTTCATATTGCTATAGATTGACTTGGTGCATGCATGTTTTATTTGTATATCTTCTCATGCAATTCTCTTAGTGAAGTTTATCTAGTGTTGGATCACATATTTACTCTTACTCCAAATATTATTTGCACATGTACAATTCGTGTATATTCTACCATGTGCTTCAAAAGTCTGTGATCCTTGCCATGATTTAATTGATTCATCATATTGGCAATTATCTCTCTAGTGCATATAGATCAATTACACATTCATCATGATGTACTTAGTAGAGAACATTTCTTATGTCAAGTATTTCCAGTTATGTTGTGCTTCTTTTTATGAAACACTTGTTGTAATCAATTGCTCACAAATATCAACTTGTTCATATCTATTGAGCTTTTGGGACTAATGTCTTTCATGAGTAGTTTGGAAAGAATTAGGTCCCATCTGTGTATGATGACCAAGGTATCTTGGAGGATGATCATTAAGCCGAGGTCAACAAGACGGCGGTGTCACCAAGAGCTGAGGACTAAGTCAAAGATTGACTTGGCGTGGAGATCGTCAGAGAGGATGATCAAGTCAAGGTTGATAGGACGAGAGTCTCATGAGGTGAATCGAGTCGAGTTGGACAAGGCGCAGATGTCATCAATTATTTGGCGAAAGTCTTCATGCATCGACATCAAGAAAGAAGACGGCAAGTGACTAGTTCTAGACTTATATTATCTTTGATTTAATTTGAGTCTAAGGATTGCCGTACTATTAAGAGGGATGCGATGTCGAATGACTTTTAGATGTGTCAAGTGCTCAAGTGATCCATTCTTGTGAATCTTAGAAACAGAGTAGTGTTGGTAGTGCCGGAAAGTGAGGGTTGTAGGTCTCTCTTGATTTCTTTGTAAAATCTGTGGTTATCCTTTGAGTTTTGGATAGTGAGACCTTGTTGGTTGTGTAGCCCTCGTTCTTAGCTTTTGGTAGAGTCCAAGATCTCTGGAATCGGAGTCCGGAGTCAAAAATTATGCTCGTTTTCGTCGGGTTGCTCGTCTGCTGTTAAACAGTCCGAGTATCCGGACATTTGGTCCAGACACTCCGGGTTGGCACCCTCGGTGGCTGCTCTCAGTTGGTCCGGAGTATCCGGTGTTTAGTCCGGACACTCCGGGTTGAATTAGTCCGGAGTGTCCGGGGTGTTTGTCCGGAGTCTCCGGGTTGGCTCTCTCGGGATGAGCTGATCCTTCCAATCCGGAGTATCCGGGGTAATGTCCGGAGTCTCCGGGTTGTGCGCAGCCTGCCCCCAACGGCTAGTTTTTGGGGAGTTCTATTTATAGCCACATCCTCCCTCATTTTGAGGAGGCTTTTCGTGTGGATTTTTTGAGAGGCTTTTGGGGGGCTGTGTGGGGGCTTTGAGGAAGCTTTTACCTTAGATCTAAGTGATCCCCTTGTGAGAAGGGTTGGGAAGTGTTTGGGGAGTGAGTGTTGAGTTGTTTGAGCACTTGATTTCATCTCCAAGTTTGTTCTTCGTGAGCATTTGTTACTCTTGGAGGTTGAGGACTCCTAGACGGCTAGGAGGTCGCCTACGAGCCACGAGAGCTTTGTTTGGTTGGCCGTGGGAAGTTTGTGAAGGCCGATTCCGCCTCCGTAAGGGATGGAATCAAAGGAGTGAAGACCGGCGAGTGCATTTGTGCAACACTGGGAGGAAGAGGGTTGAAAGAGACCCCGACTCAAGTGTGACCGAGCCGCCTCAACGGAGACGTAGGATCCCCTCAAGGATCCGAACTTCGGGTGAAAAATCTTCGTCTCAAAGTTTGCTTCTTCTCTTGCTTTAACATTTGGTTTTGAATCTTTGGGAGCCCCGATCTACTCTTTTGTTGTGTTTGGCTCCAGATCTACAATTTCCCCAGGTACCTGATAGCATATATATCTTTTGTATTCAAGTAGATTGTTGAGAAATTACAGGGATTTAAAATCTCATTTCGAGGTCTTAAATCCGGAGTATCCGGACTCCTGAACCCGGATAGTCCGGTCATTTCGGAGTATCCGAATAAAAATCCCGGATACTTTGGTCTTAGTCCCTCGGGTCCAGTCCGGAGTATCCAGACTCCTGAACCCGGACAGTCCGGACATATCGGAGTATCCGGATAAAAGTCCCGGACACTCCGGACTTAGATCATCGGGAGAATTTATTTAGCTGCAATATTTTTATTTCGCTGCATTTGAGCTTTAAAGTTTTTAATCCGCCTATTCATCCCCCCTCTAGGCGACATCCCCTGTCCTTTCATTCGTAACTGGAAAAAAGACATCTATAAAATCAATACCTGAAATTTGGCTGTATCCTTTAGTAACAAGCCTTGCCTTGTACTTAACCTTTTCGGTTGGTGATACGCCTTCATTCTTTTTAAACATCCATTTATAGCAAATAGCCTTCTTAATTGGCAACTTGACCTGCTCTCAAGTGCCATTCTTCTCAAGAGATTGCATCTCATCATGTATGGTAGTCATCTTTCTTTCTGAATCACTAGAAGAGATAGCCTCTGGATAAGTTGAAGGTTCTGCTGTACTTTTAATTTCTTTTGCCACATTCAAACAATAAGCCACAATATTGGCTTCTTCAATTAACCTCTTAGGTGAATGAATATTCCTCTTAATTGGCTGCAACGGAATGTTGTGGTGGTTGTAGAATAACAAGAACATCTTGTATATTTTTCTTTTCGGTTTTCATTATAGATCATGAATCAATAATATACTCCATATGCAAGCTTGGTTTCTGCTACTTCTCAATAGGAACATTAATAGATGGTTTATCATGCAACATAGCAGATTCATCAAAGGTAACAATTCCGCTAATAACCACCTTTCTAATTTCAGGATTCCATAATTTATAGCCTTTCACACTAGACTTATAACCAAGAAAAATACACTTAAGAGTTCTAGGCTCCAATTTACCATTATTAACATGAGCATAAGAAGAACAACCAAATATTCTCAAATTTGAATAATCTGCTGGAGAACCAGACAATACCTCAATTGGAGTGTTCTTATCAATTGCTAGGTTTGGTGATCGATTGATCAAATAACAAGCAGTGGAAGTGGATTCAACCCAATAACTTCTTAGATAAGTCAAAGTTAGATAACATGCAACGTACCTTCTCTATGATGGTTCTGTTCATGCGTTCGGCAACACCATTTTGTTGAGGAGTACTAGGGACGGTGTAATATCTCATAATACCCTCTGATCTGCATAAAGCTTCAAATTCTCTATAATAGAACTCTAAGCCATTGTCGGTACGCAGCTTCTTTACATGCCTGCCAGATTGTTTTTCAATCACAGTCTTCCACTCCTTGAATGTCTTGAATACATCTGATTTGCGCTTTATAAAATATGGCCAAACTTAGTTATATCAATAAATGGAGTCTTTTTTATTATTGTCGTTGTGTATGATGTGGTATTACCAATGTTAAGCTGTGTGCACTAGCGTTGATTCTGGGACTAGTGTGGTAAACACAGTGGGTTCGAATTGGTGAATTCAGGTCCTGACATTATTGAATAAAAGATAGTTGATTTACCTTATGGTCGACTTTACATGATTTTGCCACACAGGGCTTAAACTATAATAAATAAAGCAGCAGCGGAATGAAAACTTCATAAATAACCCATCAACATGCCACAGGCAACTGAAAAGGTTCGCTCCCTAGTACCTCGCCTCCTCCTGGTACTCCTCCAAAGTAGGTGTAGACTTCTTTTCAACTAATGATTTTGTTGTGGCAAGGGTGAGTACATAAAGTACACAACAATTTGTGCACGGAATGCAAGTCTATTATTTGCAAGGCTTATTCCAAATGAATGGCTATCATGGTTATTTTACAAGAAGACAATATTTTCAATTGAAAATAATAATTAGATTGAAACGATAGCAAAACAAATAATAATGATAATAATAAATCTTTTAAGTATTTCTCAAAGTAAACTAGCAAACAGCCTAAACCAAATTCCATACTTTCATTGGCACACAACCTCCCTTAAGTTTATTTTATAAAATCTAACCATTGATTGAAATTCTCAAGCATTGTCCATAACCGGAGACATGGCTATCCGAATAGATTGATAGAATGCAGAGGTTATATACTTTACCCATAAGATGTGATCAATCTTATAATGCCATGCAATGACACATACCTATTGACGTGTGGCTA
Source organism: Otatea glauca (assembly GCA_036346275.1). Classification (NCBI taxonomy): domain Eukaryota; kingdom Viridiplantae; phylum Streptophyta; class Magnoliopsida; order Poales; family Poaceae; genus Otatea; species Otatea glauca. Next base: position 18,388,976 of record CM070717.1, on the reverse strand, counting down.
AGAAGGTCACAACAAAACCTTTTGAAAACTCTATCCGAACATAGACTCTCCTAATAAGCCTGGTCTCACTACCTTCCCTCACATAGAGCAAAATAATTAGATGGACTCATCTTTGGAATAGGAACAATCCTTGTTCAAGATGTGAGGTCATTGCACACACATCCTCTCCAACCGCATACATAGTTTGGTAATCCTCCTGAGATATTATATGTCAAGACTTGATAACTTACTGAGTTGGCTCTAGCCCATAACAGACATGTGGTTGTATGATTAGCCCAGTTCAATGGCTTGCATGGTTAAGTCCTTAATTGATCGAGGCAGGACTTCCTTCAACTCAAATGTCACATAGACCCACTCTGGCTCATAACCTCCTACCACTTGTCCTAATCTAAATCATTTACCATCCCAATTGATTATTGTGCAACACATGACATCAACAACTCAACATCATTGTGTGACAACACATGGCAAACCCTTTCATAAACATGTTCCCTATTCCATTAGTCAAATTGAATTTGCACTTCCAAAAGATATATTAGTTGCATGTGGCATGGCTAAGCAAACTACACACGTCTAACTAACCCACGTTGGCATCTATTAGCAACCAACCAATAATTATCCATCCTAGGGTGACAAATAATCATGGCATAACAAATAACAAGGTATATGTAATCGAATTGAGTAGAATAACTAATTCCTAAATTGATTAAAAACAAATCTAAGCATAAAATATCATGCAATAGATTGAAACAATATAGCATTTGCAAAATCAGGTTCAACATGATCAAAGTACAACCTGCCTTGGAGCAATTCATGATCTTGATGTGGACCTTGAAGTTAAGTCAACTCTTCACCCTCGTACGCTCTCAGAACTTCAACTTCTATGTGAGACAAAGGCAAATAATCCCTCCGTTGATAAATATAAGGCATATAGTTTGAATGGTCTTGTTGAAAAATATAAGGCATGCATGTAGATTTAATGAGTCTTTCCATATATACCCTTATTTATTCTCTCTCAACCATATGCATTTATTCATTACCACCTACACAAAGTATTATCTCTCATCTTCCAAGACAATTAAGAGGGATATATAAGTCATTTCCTCTCATGTTTTCCTCAATTTCACCACAACCTTAATGCTTGTGCCAAGTCAAAATACGCCTTATACTTATCAACGGAGGGAGTACTAAAATAAATGCAAACTAGAGACAAAAAAACTCTAAAAATAAAATAAAATTCTCCAAAAAGTATAGCTTGAATTTAAAAAGTTTAGCAATTTGAATCGTCTTAATCAGAGCTCGTATGAAGGAGAATGGGCTCTCGAAAGAATGAAAATATAGAAAAATAAAAATAAATTTTTTTCTTAAATTTTGGAATTATTTTTGTGAAGAAAATTCAAATTATGGCATCATGCTGATGTCAGCAGCTATTATTAATTTCTTGCTGAATCAGTTTTGAAAAGACAAGGAGCTACAGAAGCTGACATCTGGGGTTAACGTCCCTATATTTGCGGCTGAGGTGGTTGGTTGCATCGGCATGGTCTCGGCAAGCCAAATTTGATGATGCGGTCCACTTGGCCTCTGGCGAACCCGAACGGTGGCCGCAAGAGTCGAAGCGACGGTGGCTAGGACTCCACAGTTGCGGTGCACACACGCCACGCTCTGTCAAAACAAGAGTGCACACCGGCTAGAATGGACCACGATGAACTCAATGGCACCAAGCATGCACTACAAGTCTCAATGACAACGGTGAATTCCATCTTCTTCTCTAATGCCGGCGAACGGCAACTTTCGCGAAATCATGTTAGACGGCAGTGACTCGAGTCGATCGCCTCTAGTGTTTGGACGAGGGCTTCAAGGCGGTCTTGGGGTGCACACTATAAAGTCCACGACGTATAGTCCGACTTAGACTAACGGAGAAGAGCCTAACATGTGGGCCCCACACATGAGCAACTCGAATTTTTTTCTTTAATATTTATTTTTAATCTTTTTTGAAACTAGTCATTGGGGTTTGAAAATTGCAGAAATGGGCGCCCGTCGCCAGTACATGGGGCGATAGGTACCTGAGCCAACAGCGATCAACGACCGTTTAACGGGGGGGGGGGGAGGGTTGAAATCGCCCCATACTGGGGCGATCGGATTTTTTTTTGTAATGTTAATTCCAAATTTGTTTTCCGAGAGTAATCAATAGGAAAAAAATAACGAAAAATGGCCATAGTACTGATTTACTTTAATATTTTATATCTTTAAATACTTGATACCTCTTAGTTTTGATTAGAAATAAATTTTAACGAAAATGGCCATAAGTTAAAAACACTGATCTTTTAGTACGTGATACCTCTTAGTATTGATTTACTATAATATTTTATATGTATTGGCAAAAATGTACCATAAGTTAAAAGCACTAATCTTTAAATTTTTTATACCTCTTAGTTTGATTTACTTTCATATTTCATATGTAAGTGTCTCGAAGTCGTATCTTTCGCAGGAAGTCAAAAGCAAGCATTTATCTCATCAGTCACACACACGCTACCGCCGCGCCCGACTACATCTGATGTGTGCCGCGCACTGATCCTACGCTCATGGTATATTAGGGCTATTAAAATATCGGGAACTACCGTTAAATGTCGTCGAAAAATCCTGAAATAAATATGTCTTGTTCGTAGGGTGTTAGGTGTCCCATTTTTCCAAACAAATTAGGAATAAACTCAGTTGAATAAACCAAATGACTGTAAGTAGCCTCACTTGCATGACGCACTTAAGCCTTTTCGGTAGCCCGTGAAATATCATGTTTAAATGTAATTTGTAGGGAGAACGGGCCATATTTTCTCTTTGATATATGCACTACCAAATGGTGGGAAAATATTTTATTTACACCTTGCTTTGCATATTAATTGTACCAGTGCAATAACCCTAAGTATTACAGTTGAGGCAACAATGAAACGCTTAAGCCTTTTCGGCAGCCCGTGAAATATCATGTTTAATTGTAATTTTTAGGGAGAACGGGCCAGATTTGCTCTTTGATATATGCATTACCAAATGGTGGGAAATTATTTTATTTACACTTTGCTTTGCATATTAATTGTACCAGTGAAATAACCCTAAGTATTATGGTCGAGGTGACAATGAAACGCTTAAGCCTTTTCGTTAGCCCGTGAAATATCATGTTTAAATGTAATTTTTAGGGAGAACAGGCCAGATTTGCTCTTTGATATATGCACTACCAAATGGTGGGAAAATATTTTATTTACACCTTGCTTTGCATATTAATTGTACCAGTGCAATAACCCTAAGTATTACGATCGAGGTAACAATGAAACGCTTAAGCCTTTTCGCCAGCCTATGAAATATCATGTTTGAATGTAATGTTTAGAAAGAACGGGCCAGATTTGCTCTTTGATATATGCACCACCATATGGTGGGAAAATTGCAGATTTACACCTTGCTTTGCATATTAATTCGACCAGTGCAATAACCTTAAGTATTACGGTCGAGGCAACAATGAAACGCTTAAGCCTTTTCGGCAGCCCGTGAAATATCATGTTTAAATGTAATGTTTAGGGGGAACGGGCCAGATTTGCTCTTTGATATATGCACCACCATATGGTGGGAAAATATTTTATTTACACCTTGCTTTGCATATTAATTCTACCAGTGCAATAACCGTAAGTATTACGGTCGAGGCAACAATGAAACGCTTCAAACTATGGCTTGAAAACTATTTATTACGGCTTAAAACTGAAAGGAGTACCACGAACAAGGAAAATAATAGTTAAAACTAGACGTCTACTGAGTGCTTCGAGGCCACTATCCGTTCGGCCATGCCTCCAGTGGGGCTTCTCTGGCACACCGCGCCCTCTCTCGTTTCCTCTCTCTCTCAGCCTCCTTCTCCTCCGCTTCCTTCCTACGTGCCTCCTCGCGTGCGGCATCACGCTGCTCTTGAAGCTGCCGCGTGAACTCCTCCTACTGGTTGGCTTGATCAAGGAGCCTTTGGTCCTCGAGGTTGATCTCCGTATCAAACCACTGCTCAAATTCACATAGTGGCGAAGGTGACTGCATGAAATGTAAATTAGCAAAGTTTCATGTACAAATATTACGTAACACAAACGATTGTTACCATCTGACGATCCTTCAGGATCTTCTCCGACGGATCAAAGGCGTAGTTGCGGCACTTCCAATACCTCCTCTTCCAAGTTGGAATTTCGCAAGAGTGGACAAGCCTGCAAGGATCTCCGCACATACACATCGGTGCTACAGCTCCACGAGGTAGGAAGAGATCTTGGTATGCTAAATTGTGCAGGCATGCACTTCCTTCTTCCTTTGCTTTCCCCTTTCCTTTTCCACTTGCACACCTCGGCATTTTCGATTGATCGTGTACTTATTTTTTTTCTCCCTCCTTCCCTCCTCTCTTCTACTCTTTCTTCCTCTTTCGCTGTTGTCTTTGCGAGACCGCGAGCGAGAAAGAATGTTATAAAGGGTAGATATCGCCAGCATATGGAGCGATCGCCCCAATTAGAGGCGATCGCCCCTATGTAGGGCGATAGGTGCACCCAGCCGTTAATGGACGCACGCCGGCCTCTCCAAATTATGGCGGTGGTGTGTTGTCATGTCGTGTGAAAAAGTCAAAGCGATGACAGCAAAATTAATGAAACGTACATGGATGTTCACAATTTGAAGTGATAAGGCACTCATGTTACTAACTCAGACAGTTATACAATATGGTGCTGAACGTAAAGGCATTACAAAAATACATCTGTACAACAAGTCAATCACGGCCACGCTTCCTGATCTGGCCCGTGGGGTAAGTGAGTGGCGACGGCGGATGGGCGTCCCTCCTAGGCTGGTCCTGCGGCGCAGGGGTAGAGTGGTGTGGCGGCGACCCGGGCGTGTCCTGGGGCGGTGCTCCCGAGAGCTGAGAGGGGGTGAGGTAGTCGGTCAACAGGTACTGCTCCAGGTCGAACTCAATGCCCGCAGGGTCGTCAAAACCACCCTGGGGTCTTGGTGGGGTGCGAGACGACGAGGGAGCCTCCTCAGCCCACTGTCCCCACTGCTGCTGCGTGGGAGCGTAACGAGGAACCGACGGGGTAGGGCGAGAGGACGAAGGAGCCTCCTCAGCCCACTGTACCCACTGCTGTTGCGTGGGAGCATAACGAGAGACCGTCGGGGTAGGGCGAGGTGCTGGCCCGTGAGGACATGGTGCGCTGCGTCCGTCGACGTCTTCGCGCCCCCGGTAGGTGGCAAGGTGAACCCACCGCCTCGCCCTATCGACGATCCGCTCGTAAGATGCCTCGATCTCAGTGGTGCTCAACTGTATGCCCGCCCGGACGCGCGCCAGCATGGACGTAGCCTCCACATCCACCTCCACTGTGAGATGTGTTTGCATGTAAAGCCGGATTGATATTAAGTAATTTACATGAAAAAGACGTACCCATGTAGCTTTGATTGTGACACTTACTGCGGTGCTGTCCCTCTGGGACATCTATGAAGGGTACTGTCGGGACCCGAATTTGCAAATTCGGACCCTCTGTGTATACCGCACTAGTCCAGGATCACGCTAGTGCACACAGGCTCAACATAGATGCTATCATAGTCACACACAGCGAAATATAGCATAAACTTCATTAATTAATAATAACTGTTGTCTTACATGAATAATGCCTCACAGGGCTTAAAAAGAGTATCAATGAGAAGCAGAGGAAATAGAATAAACGCGAGTGGCGCTCGAGCCGCCACAGTAACCGACGAGGCTCTGACCCTAAGCATTCGTGATCCAAGTAATCCTCCTCCATGAATGGTATAGATTCCTCTTCTTCCGAGTTGTTGTTGTTGGGTGAGTACATAAAGCACTCAACAAGTTGTGCACAACAATGCAAGTCTAATATTTTATATGCTTGGCTTAATCCAAAGGAATGGCTAGTAAGGGTATTTTGCAATAAAGCAAGATTTAACAAGAATACAATAAATAGATTGGAAAGCAAAAACAAATACAAGAATTAATAAATTCAAGATTTCAAATACACCAAGTTTCCAATCCTAAATTAATTTTCCACTTTCCATGGCACCTTGCCATCCCAACAAGTTTTTGTTTAACAAAAGTCTAACCCTTAACTGTAATTCCGAGCATTGCCCAATACCGTGAGCACGGCTATTCGAATAGATTGTACACTCTGCAGAGGTTATGCACTTTACCCACACGATACAACCAAACACCACCAAGGCGAGTGATCATAACAAAGCCTTTACAATGCTACACCTAGACCCAAGATCGCTCGCTAAGGTTTCAACATCAAGGGTTAAACCACCACAACAGGCCCCCTCTTGCGCCATGTGAGTTAAACCGTAACCGGGACTCACTATTCACCACGACAGATCAAATCTAGGTTTCACAAATTATTCACTAGGCTGTCCCATTCCGGACATGTGGTTGCAAGAGAGACTCAGTCAAAGGCTTGCAAGGTTAAGTCCTTAAAGTGATTAAGGCAAGACTTCCACATACCCCGCCAAACCTGGCCCACCTTGGCACACCGCCTTGCCACTTGCCTCAATCTAAAATCATTACCACCCCAGCTTGATTACCAAGCACCACATGCCATCAACATTTCAATCCCGATGTGTGACCTCCTCGCCACGACAACTTGATATCATTGTGTGACAACACATGACACACCAATTCATAAACATTGTTCCATATTCCATTAGTCAAGATTAAGTATCGACATTCGGACACATGTGATGACGTGGCATGGCTAAGCAATCTATGACGATCTAACTAGCCCATGTTGATTATCAACTATAATTCCACATCCTAGGGTGACCAATAGATCATGGCATATAATTGACAAGGTATGGTTTAATTCAAATAGGCATATTATCTAATTCCCAGATTAATTGAAATCATTTATACACATAAAATATCATGCATAAAGTTTAAAAGACAAAATAGCGATTTGGTGAAAATTAGGTGCAACATGATCAAAGCACAACTTGCCTTGGAGTAGGTGCTGGTCTTGATCTGAGTTTGGGTCTTGGGCGACGAATCTTCCTCCTGATCACCGAGCGGTTCAACGTCACGCTAAACGATGCCAAAATAGCAAGTAAGCACCAAAACAGAGAGCAAACAAACTCCAAAAATAAAATAAAATTCACCAATAAATAGATATTGATTTTACAATTTTTTAGAAATTTGAATCACTCAAATCCGAGTTAAAATGCAAAAGATATAGCCTTTTGAAGTTTGAATAAATCAAAATACGTAAAATAGAATTTCGATTTTTCAATTATTTTCTATTGAAAAGATCTTTATTGCGCAACGCCGACGCCAGCCCCGACTCGACCAATCAGCGCCGACACGTCGCTCGTCCATGGACTCGGTCCACGGAATCGCCTCGTCCACCGTGGACGCGCCCACGGCGCCTCGCATCACGCGCCCGACACGCGACGCAAGATCGATTGGTCGCGGCGCGCGCGCCGATGCTCGACACGCGCGCCGCGATCTGCGCGACGATCCGACGGCCACCGATCTACCCCTACGTGGCTCAATCCCGATCGCCTATTCGGATCTAACGGTTAGAAATTTACCCGAGCGAAACACCGATGAAGAAGCGACGTGGCTTGATCTCGACGGTTGGCGAAGATCCAACGGATGCGCCAAGCTCGAGACACGGCGGCGCTTGCACCGAGCGGAGGAAGACGACCACCCGAACGGCGCTTCGACGCGACTCGCGAGAAGAAGGGGCGACTCAACGCGACACGACGCGAGGAACTCGGATCCGAACCGATTCGGCGGGAGGATGCTCGACGGCGGCGAATGGCGCAAAACTCGCGCAGCACCGCAAAGAACTACGGCGAGCTCTGAGCGATGATGGCAAATAAACAGCGAAGAGGCTAGAGCTACTAGCCGCGCAAGGAACGAGGAACATCGGAGGCGGGCTGCGGCTTTATAGCCTCGGCATGCGCACAGGGAAGGAAACCCTAAATCACGCGACGGCGACGGCAAGCGGCGGCGGATTCGGAAACCGAATCGGAGACGACGACTGGAGACCGTCCGATCCAAGATGAGCGGCCAAGATTAGATCCGAAGCGATACGATCCGATCCGCTCTTTCCAAATCCAACGGACGAGATCTAAACTTACCAAAACAACGCGGCGATCCCGACCACTTGATCTCGATCCAACGGCTCGCAAAGACTAGGGTTTCGCGAAAGGAGGCAGCCATCTGATCTTCATCCAACGGTCACACGCGCGGTGGCGGCGACGGTGACGACGGCCGCACACAATGGGCCCACGCGACGCACAATCGCGGGGCTTGGCCCAAGATCGCTCACTCGATTTTCAAAAGCTTTTGATTTAAAATAATTCCCGAAATTAGATTAATCTATTTTAAGTAATTAAAATATCGTGAAAATCCTTAAATTCTCATAAATACTTTGAGACATTCGAGCTCAAATAAAATATTTTGGTAAAACTTTATATTAACTTTATCTATATATATTTAGTTTTCACCAAAGGTTCAATATACTTAATTAAAATAAATTTAGATAATTTCTGGAAAAATCCAATAAATTCAGAAAATCACAAAAATGCACGTGAGCGAAATTATAAGCCAAATTTTGGGATGTTACAGGTACATGTCTATCACCGATGTCTGTCGTGCGGCATACGGTGCTGGTGTGTACCCCACCCTAAGACGAGTCCGCGGGGCGAACCACTCCATGTACTCATCGTACATGTCATGGACGTACGGCCGGGTCTCGGTGACCCTCTCGTCGAGTGCGACGTCCCACTGCACCACCCATGGCTACATACGGTGAGTGAACTAAGTGCCCGCTGTAGCACCCATCCGGCTCATCCTGCAATGAAAAAACAAGAAGTACATACAACATTCATTCTGCAGAAATGCGGAGTACTAGGATCAGGAGACGTACCTGTGAGTGCCATGTGCGACAATGTGACGAGGCGGCAAGGGAAAGGACTGCAACAGGCCGAACTGCCGCAGCACTCGGTGCGGCGAGTACTCCTCGACACACAGGTCGAAGACGAGAACCTTACGGGTGAGCCAGAATGGCTCATCTCGCGTGCAAAGCACGGAGATCCCGTAAGGTGCTCGGGCGTGGACGTCGTACACGCTGTATGGCGTCCACCGCACGTCCTCGTCGTGGAGGCGGTTGAGCTCCCGAACGAACTCGAGGTAGGACCTTCTCACCTGTTAGTGCGCGTACGTTCGCTGCGAGGAAGTACGAAATGGTGGAGGTTATGGAAGTGCATAACTACGGAAAAAGATACGAGGGAGCGTACCTGTCGTCGGACCCAGTAGTGGCCCATGATGGGCTAGTCCACCGGGTCATCTCCGTACAGGTCCTATGGGTATGGCGCGTGTCAGCGATGAGGCTGCCGATAGAGAAGCGCCCCAGACCACAATCGAGCGAGGGACGCAATGCACCTCGTATGTCGCCTCAAGCACAGCAGAGGCCCACGACCACTGCACCATCTGTTCACAATAAGGAAGTTAGACGTGTCATGTACGGAGGAGATTTCAACGGAGTGTCTTACCTCATCCACTGGGGTGTCGGCGATGTGTTGGGCGTACTCGATCAGGTGCTGGTCCACCGTGTTCTCGTGGGAGGACGGGAACATCACCCAACCGAACAGCAACAGGAGGTATGCCTCCAGATGGCGGGCCACATCCTCCTCCTCAGCGTGCGGGTGGAGCAGCTCTGCCTACAACATTTGGCACAAACATTATCTGCAACTTAGCGCTTCTCTGTTAACTTGCAACGAAAGAGGTACTAACCGTGAATCAAGCGACCACACCTTCGCTTATCCGTGCTACTCACCCCGCTCGAGGGGTCGGTAGGGTGTCGCCGGGTGCCGCCGCACTCGCGAACCGTGTGGAGAACTCCGTGTGCTATGTGACGGAGGCGTCGTGCGGCACAACTGTGGGACCCGCATAGGGGAGTCCTAGGAGGTAGGACACGTCCTGCAATGTCGGAGCCATCTCTCCGCAGGGAAGGTGGAACTTGTGCGTCTCCGGTCTCCACCGGTCCACGAGTGTGGCCAGCAGGGATCGGTCGTACCCAAACCGTGGGACCTACCTGCCCTCTAACGGGGCAGTGACCTGCTCCACCATCCTACAGAGAGGCAGTAAGCCAGCCGCTCGCAACCTGCATGTAGTGTACTGCGTCGTTAGAATTGCATCCACAGGTAAGTACATGTATATAAAAGAGTGCGAGCGTTGGCAGTTTACCGTGGAACCCAGCGTGGGTCAATGCGAAGCAGCTCGTTGGGCACCCGAGGCCGGAGTGTCCCTAGCTGTTAGTTCTCCTCTACGGAGTACCTAGACCGGTGGGTCGCATCCACGGCCGCGTCTAGCAGCTCAGGGCAAGGTCGCGCCATCGTCGCCTGTTACAAAGTAAATACAACAAATTTGTCAGTAATTAAATATGCACGCGAAATTAAAAGCAAAATAACGAAATGTTGCATATTTAACTAACAATACAACGGAAGTCCAGAGAGCTAAAAGAATCTCATATTAGAAACATACCAAACATGAAGATATGTTCAATGAAGCACACAACGTCGAAAATTACATTATCCGCATAGCAATTAACTGGTACATCGAAAATTACATGATGCGAACAACAACTAACTCGTATATCGAAAATTACATGATTGGAATAACAGTTCGCTGGTACATCGAAAATTACATGACGCGAACAACAACTAACTGGTACATCGAAAATGACATGATTGGAACAACAGTTCACTTGTACATCGTAAATTAAATGATGGGAACAACATCGAAGATTACATTATCCGCAATTGCGACGTGCTTCGGACTCGTCCATATCGTTCCGAATACGCCTTGTCCTTCGACGCCCGACCTTTTGCTTCAACATTCGGATGTACGATACCCATCGATGGTCCGGAGGGGGGGCTGTTGTTAATGATCCATCCACTCGGTATCTGTACACCTCGTGATGCCACGTGTTAAGAACACTTTGCTTGTAGTAGTAGGGGGAGATGTACGGACGACATGATTGATGCGTCTCGGTGACTGCGGCAATGACGTGTGAGCACGGCAAGTGCAACAGGCGTGATTTCTGGCAGGAGCACTCGCAGTCAGCTGCTCGGAGTATGCACAGATGGGAAGTCCTCTCCCGGTGGGCACCTCTGCAACCTCGGTCACCGCAGTGCACGTGGTATCTCCGTTCCACGCCACTCTCTGGTGTCACCCGATGTGTCTGTGCCTTTCTTGTTTTCTTGGACATGTACGTAGATACAACCGTTGAGTACAACAGTCGATTGTCCAACACACATGCTGCGGAGTTCTTGTATCGCTCAATGAAATATCTTTGTGTCCCTAGTAAGACACCTTCAACTATACCCACCAATGGAAGGCATCTGGTGCCTTTCATTACCCAGTTGTAAATCTCCGCCAGGTTCGTTGTCATGATTCCATAACACGAACCGCCCTCGTCATGCAGAAGGGACCATTTATCCAAAGGCTCGTGTCGTATCCAGTCGGTGAAACTCTTTATGCTGGTTCCCGGCCTACGCCGAATGTTTGGGGTGTCTGTTGGGAGCGCACACAAGGCTGTGAGGTCCTCTCCTTGCTCGTGGTAGACCATCGGGTTCCTTGATGAACTAGCGGTATCTCTTGGATTCATTGATTGCTTCTTCGTTAGTTCATCCAACGTCTTCCAAAGCGGGTCGAACTTCCTCTGTTGGTTCTGTTTGCATAGCCGCTTGAACATGTTCATAAGCTCCTTGTTCCTGAACTGACGGAAAAAATTAGCACCCATGTGCCTCATGCACCACTTGCTCTTCAGGTCTGGCCACTTCGCTGCTCCCACGACGTCAGACCCTTGTTGCATATCCACGATCGCCCTTAGCAACCCTGCATGTCGGTCATGGATTACACAAACATCAGGCCTATCCTGAACAACTGCCAGCTTCACACTTTCAAGGAACCAGTACCAGCTCTCCATGTTTTCCCCCTCCACGAAGGCCAATGCAACCGGTAGAACCTAGTTGTTGGCGTCCACCGCGATCGCAGTTAGAATCTGGCCCTTGTACTTCCCTGTGAGGAATGTGTCGTCCATGCAAATGACCGGGCGACAGTGCTAGAACGCATTTATGCATGCGCCGAGGGCGAAGAAGGCACACTGTAATACCCACTTACCAGTGCACACACCACCCGCAGGAAACTCCGCAATGTCAATGGATGTACCGGGATTTCTACGTGCTATTGCCCTGAGCAAGTGGGGAATATTATCGTAGGAAGCCTCGTACATCCCGAACCATATTTGCAGAGCTGTCCTTTTCGCTCTCCATGCCTTTCCGTAGCTAATCTTGTACTGAAACCTCTCCTCCACGGCTGTGATAATAGATCGAGACTGCAGGTGCAGATTGTCCACGATCTGACCATAAAACACATTTGCCACCCAAGTAGACAACAGATTGCGGTGTCCATGTTCCGCTTCTTCCAGTTCGCAGTTATGCTCCATCACTATGGAACATTTCCAATAGTCCTTCCACTTCCCCTTGTATGCATGCACCCGCCATGGGCACGAATCAACTACGCACTTCACGTTATACTCCTTTTTGCTAGACTTCACTACCCTAAATTGCCACCGAAGCGACATTGCCCAGTACTTCACCGCATCCACCACAGTCTCCTTGTCTTTATATATGGCCCCCTGCGTGACCTGGTTCTCACGATACTCCCATGCATCAATGTTCCCTTCATCCATTGTTTGGTCTTCGAAATTGTAATTGGTCCACGCACCAGGGATAGGCACATTGGGAGCATTGTCCTCCTCGTCGGATTGTTCACCATCAGTGACTTCCTCATCTGCACGGTCCTCCTCCTCCATCAGGTGAACAATGTCCTCCACCTCCTCCCCCTCGTCGGCCACCCGTCGCGCCTCCACCACTACCTCCTCGGCCCCCCCGATCCCCTTGTCACTGTCAGTCTCGTGCTCCTCGTCTCCGGGCTCCTCGCCACCTTCCTCTTCGCATCCTTCCATATTTGACGTCCCCTCCCCTGTAATATCCATCCTGACATCACGAACTTGCGACACCGATGGAGCTATCGGGTAGCACTGTACCAACAACATCAGCGGCCAACCCCGCTCTACGACAAAACCAACATAGCTCCTCCATGTTGATGTCACATTAATAGGAATCAACTCCCCATAAAAACAGTCTTGCGCACGGCTTACTACTGCTCTGACCCACAACCGAATAGTCTGGGAATCCAAATTGAACACCCGAGACATCCACTCCAACAAACCCCTGTATGTCATATCGCTCGGTCTACATATGCCCTATATGACTCTTGAAAATGATGACAATTTCACCCTATCCGCCCCCTGTGTTATCTCCCCATCTCCATAAAATATTTGGAAATACAATTTCTCCGACATGCTGCAACGTCCGACGGAAATATATTACTATAAAATACTCATCATGTAAATACTCTAAAATACAATATACAAAACATACATTGATCGTACTAAAAAATTCGACTATAAATAAGTCATTTTACTATAAATAAGTAATTCAACTTGCCTACTGTCGGGACCCGAATCTGCAAATCCGGACCCTCTGTGTATTCTGTGCTAGTCCAGGATCACGCTAGCACACACAGTCTTACAGGGTTGCACATCACAGACATTCACAGCGATATAAGAATAAATAGTGCAAACATTTATATAAACTGAGTTGTACGACCTTATGTTCTCCTTACATAAAATCAACCACACAGGGCTTACATTATTCAGAGTAAAAGAAATAGCAGCGGAATAAAATAAATGTCGTGGAAGCCTTCATCTTGCCACAGGCAACCGACTGGGCTTGCCCCCTAATTGTCTGGATCTTCATTGTACTCCTCTTCCCACACTGGTGTAGACTCCTCCACTGATGTTAGGGTTGATAAGCAAGGAGGGGTGAGTACACAAGGCACTCAACAAGTAATGCATAGAATGCAACGCTATTACTATATGCAAAGCTTATTCCAAAGGATTGGCTTAATTGGTTCTTTTTGCATCAAACAGCATTTTTAAAGCGGCATCTTATTTAGATTAAAGCAGTGAAACAGTTATAATAATACTAATTTCTTCAAATGGTTTTTCTTTGAAGATTCTCGGCACACAGCCTTAACAGTTCATTTTTAACACTGTCACATAGCCACCATTTCCACATTTTGTTTTTGAAGATCTAACCCTTGACTGTAATCCCCGAGCAATGTCCAATACAGCGGACACGACTATTCGAATAGATTTGACACTCTGCAGAGGTTGTACACTTTACCCACAAGATACAGCCATTCACCACACAGGTGATCGTCCGTAACAAAGCCTTTCAGGAACCTCTACCTTAACCAAAGAACCTCTCCGGTATTGCCTTCACTATCACTTCCCTCACACAGAGCCGAGGTATAGGACAAGTCAATCACCGTTGGATGGGCACCAAGCCGTAGTACAGGTACGCTCCCCCGTACAGATATACCCCTGTGTACTGTCACCCTGAGGTATCTGAGGAAAGATATAAGAACCCTAATCAACTAGGCCCGTCCCATACCAAACATGTGGTTGTACGGGTGACTCAGATCAAAGGCTTGCAAGGTGAAGTCCTTAACTGACCAAGGCAAGACTTCCATCACTCAACAGTGGCACACAGCCCCAGTGTGGCACACAGACTCACATCACTCTTCAGCCCAATGCCACATAGGCCCACCTGGCACACAGCTTCTTGCCACTTGCCCCAGTCTAAATCATTTCCCACCCCGTTGATCATTGTGCAACACATGCCTGCAATAACTCAACATCGGTACAGAATCACACAGGTCTCTGTACCTCAATCTCATCATGTGGCATCATCACACCACTTTCAAAATACATTCAATATTTCTTTAATCAACATTGTAGCATTTTCACGAAAGATCATTCATGATTCGTTGCAAGGCTAAGCATCTACTCACGGTCTGGCCTCCCGTGTTGGCACAATATTCACATCCAACTAATACAATCAATCCTAGGGTGAAAAGATTTCAGGGCATACAGATAATAATTTCATGGTGACAATACAATATGGGTTGATTAGCAACATTACCCAATTTAATTTAAATTCAATTTAAACAAATTAGCATGCATAATTTCAAAGCATAAGTTACATTTTAAAATCTGGGATCAAAATGATCAAAGCATCACTTGCCTTTAAAGAGTTGCTTGTCGTGTTCCGAAGCTTGGTCTTGAGCGACGAACTCTTCCTCGAAACCTTCCGGCAAATTTGCGTCTACGCGTACAAACAATATATGCAATAAATAACTAATATAGAAGACTAAATGACCTCAAAAATTCAAATAAAATACACCATTAAAGAGATCACAATTTTATGAATTTTTTAGAAATTTGAATCACCCAAATTCGAGTTAAAATTCAAAAGTTATAGCCGTTGGAAGTTTGAATAAAATCTGAAAATACAGAAATTAGAAAATCCGATTTTTTCGAATTATTTTTATACTAAAAAATCGCATTTATAACGTCAGCATCGCATCATGATGATGTCAGCATAGAAAAGAATTTCGACCGAAATATTTTTCTGGAGAAATGACGTCAGCATGACGTCATCTGACACGTGGCATGCTCTGGGGATGCCACATCACCTCGGTCTATGGACCCAGTCCACGGCTCGGGTCGATCCACCGTGGACTCGGTCCACAGAATAGTGCGCCTGGCCCCCACCAGATGACGCCGATGCCTCGAGATTCGAGCTTGGACACATGCCATCATCGCAGCGGTCCTTAACCAATTGTCGGATCCCTTCCACGCGGTACAATCATGGCCGTCAAGAGATCAATGGCTAGATCTCACGTGTTGCGTCGAAATCCGCATGACACGCGTCGGCCATCGAACGGGCCGACGGATCCAACGGCCAGCGCACGGGCGGCTCGGCGACGCCTCGCACTCCGCACCCCCACGCGTCGCGCATCCGACAGTGCACTCGAATCCAACGGTCCAATCCCGCGCATATCTGGCGACGCCTCGGTTCCGCAGCGACACGCGGCACAATCGCGACGGTTCGCGAAAATCGACGGCCGAGACTCGATCACGCTTCGGTCAAAGGGGACACGCACGCGATTTGACAAAGGCGCGGCGCAATCACCGCCACTTGTTCAAAAATGAACAGCGCAGATCCACCCGACTCAGCCCAAGCCCACTGGCACCGCACAGATCTAATCCGACGGTCCCCGATACTCGAGCGGTTTACTGTGCATACTAGTGACGTGGCGCAATCTCACTCATCCATCAACAAAACAACGGCCAGGATCTACCCTAGTTAAATCTATACAGACGCATCCGAGCCGCACATCTATGGATCTAACGGTACAGATTAAAACCAAGGAAAGAACTGAGATGGCTACGCGGCCTCACCTGAATGGTCAGTGAAGATCTGACGGCGGATGAAGCTTGCGAAGGTCGGCGACGGTGTAGCTGGTAGAATTGGCCGGAGCTGAGGAAGACGACGCGGTCGACGGAGCGCCGGTGGTTCTCCGACGTGAAGAAGTGGTCCACTCGATGCGGCTTGCTTCGGTGAACTCGGGATGGGGTCGGAGCACGGCGGAGGGCTCGGACAACGACGAGAGGAAGCAAAAACAACGGCGGTGAAAGAAAGCAACTACGGCGAGCAACAGCGGGCGCTAGAGGAGGTCTCGGTGTGCGTGCAAGGAGTCAAAAGACGCGGCGTTGAGTCCTCTGCAGAACGCGCTCACCAACGCGGCTTAAAGGGCCTCGACGTGTGCGAAATTGCCGGTGGTAATCGCAGCCATCAAAGCCCACGTCCCTCCGGCGATCTCGCGGGGACGAAGCGACGTGGCGAAATCCCAAGCGTCCGCACGCAGCGATCCAACGGCGCACGCGTTCGGGCGATGTGGTGCAACGGCAGCCACTGGATCTCAATCAGACGGCTTGGGTGCGTGGCGGTTAGGGTTTGTGGCAAACTGGGCCGGGCTAAGCACAGTGCTGGGCCGGCCCAGTACTATTCATCCAATTTTTAAAACATTTTTGATTAAAAATAAATCAGATAAATAAACAAAGCCAAAATAAATAGCAAAAATACCTGGAAAAATCCAGAAAAATTCTAGAAAATACTTTGAGACATTTGGAACTCAAATAAAATATTTTCAGTAAAACTTTACATAAAATTTTCTATTATTTAATTGATTTCAAGAAAGGCTATATTTGAATAAATCCAAATAAATTTCAATAAATTCCCAAAAATGCTCAAAAATAAAAAATACTCCAAAATTTAAATTAGAGCAAATTTTAGGGTGTTACAAACCTCCCCCTTAACAGAATCTCATCCCCGAAATTCAGGGCTGTCTATAAAAATAGGTTAGGTAACTCCTTTTTCAGATCTTCTTCACGTTCCCAAGTTGCTTCACTTTCCGAGTGGTTGCTCCACTGGACTCTGCAAAAGCGTGTAGACTTGTTCCTTGTTTTTCTGTCCATCGTATCTAGAATCTTCACTGGATGCTCTTTATAGGTTAAATCTTCTTGCAGCTCGATTGTTTCTAAAGGTGTTTGTTCTTCTGGTACTCGGAGACACTTCTTCAGTTGAGACACATGGAATACATCATGCACTCCTGCCAAGGACTGTGGCAATTCCAACTAATACGCAACTTCACCTCTGCGGCTCAAGATCTTGAATGGTCCGACATATCTGGGTGCAAGCTTCCCTTTTGCATGAAACCTCCTGACTCCCTTGAGTGGTGTAACTCAAAAGTATACATAATCTTCAGGTTCGAAGCTCAATTCTCTACGACGATTGTCGGCATAACTCTTCTGCCTTGATTGTTCAATCTTTAATCTTTCGCTGATCATAGCAATCTGTTCTTCCGCTTGCTGAAGAATATCTGGTCCAAAAACATGCCGTTCCCCAGTCTCATTCCAATTCAAGGGTGTTCGATAGGATCGACCATACAGAGCTTCAAATGGAGACATCTGTAAACTCGCTTAATAACTGTTATTGTAGCTGAACTCAGCATAAGGCAAACACTTGTCCCATGAAGTAGAATATGCTAAAGCACATGCTCTCAGCATATCTTCCAGTATCTGGTTAACTCTCTCGGTTTGTCCATCTGTCTGCGGATGGTATGCTGTACTGAAGTTCAGACGAGTTCCCATGGCTTCTTGCAGCTTTCCCCAAAACCTTGAGGTAAATTGGGTACCTCTATCCGATACTATCTTCTTCGGCACTCCATGCAAGCAAACAATTCTTGACATATAGAGTTCTGCTAACTTATCGCCCGAGTAAGTGATCTTCACAGGTACAAAATGTGCAACCTTGGTCAAACGATCAACTATAACCCATATAGAGTCATATCCATTCCGGGTCCTGGGTAAACTGGTTATGAAATCCATACCGATCTCTTCCCATTTCCATTCAGGTATCTTTAGGGGCTGCAATAATCCTGCTGGCCTCTGATGCATAGATTTGACTCTTTGGCATATGTCACATAATGCAACATATTCGGCAACTTCTTGCTTCATGCTTGGCCACCAAAATCTTTCTTTTAAATCCTGATACATTTTTGCACTTCCAGGATGAATTGAGTACTTGGAGTCATAGGCTTCCTCCAAAATTAGCTGCTTCAGATCCTCTTTATTTCGCACACAAATGCGCCCTTTAAACCACATAGTACCTTGCTCATTCAGTTTGAAATCCTTTGCCTTGCCTGCATCCATCTTGTCCTTAATTCTCTTGATTTTGTCGTCATCTTTACGCCCTTCCCCGATCGATCTTCGAGTAGGTTTTACTTCAAGGTAGCCAAAAATCCTTCTGGTACCACTTCCAATCCTAGCTTCTGGAAATCCTTAAACAACTCGGTCTGACTTGGTTCTAACAGCATATTTACGCTGTGGCTCTTCCGGCTCAAGGCATCGGCCACAATATTGGCTTTACCCAGGTGGTAATGAATTCCAACATTGTAGTCCTTGATTAGTTCTAGCCATCTTCTTTGCCTCATATTTAGGTAAGCTTGCGTGAAGATATACTTAAGACTTTTATGATCAGTATACACTTCACATCTGTTTCCAAGGAGATAGTGACGCCATATTTTTAGGGCATGCACTGCGGCAGCTAATTCCAAATCATAAGTCGTATAGTTCTCCTCATGCGGCCTCAATTGCCTTGATGCATATGCGATTACCTTTCGGTTTTGCATCAATACACATCCCAATCCTTGACGCGATGCATCACAATAGATGTCGAAGCCTTCATGAACGTCAGGTAAAACTAATACAGGTGCTGATGTTAATCTTTTCTTCAACTCGTGAAAACTCTTCTCACACTCAGGTGTCCATAAGAATTTCTTTTCCTTTTTCAACAATTGCGTAAGAGGTCTCGCAATCGTGGAGAATCCTTCGATGAAACGACGGTAATATCCCGCCATTCCAAGGAAACTACAGATTTGGGTTGCCGTCTTCAGTGGTTCCCAATGTAATACTGCCTCCACTTTCTTTGGATCTACCGCAATTCCTTCCGCAATCATTATATGTCCAAGAAATTCCACCTTATTCTTTCAGAAATCACACTTGCTAAATTTAGCATACAACTGTTGTTCCCTCAACTTCTCAAGGACTAACTGTAAATGTTCGGTGTGCTCTTCCTTTGTCTTGGAGTAGACAAGGATGTCGTCTATAAACACAACGACAAACTTATCCAAGTATTCCTTGAAAACCTTATTCATTAAGTTCATGAAATATGCTAGTACATTTGTCAAACCAAAAGACATCACTGTAAACTCGTAATGTCCATATCTTGATGAAAATGCAGTTTTTGGAATATCCTCTGATCGGATCTTCAGTTGATGGTATCCCGATCGGAGATCAATCTTGGAGAAGACTCCTGCTCCTCTCAACTGATCGAATAGATCATCGATCCTGGGTAGCGGATACTTATTCTTTATCGTCACATCATTGAGTGCACGATAGTCTATACACATCCTAAAACTCCCATCCTTCTTCTTAACGAACAAGACAGGCGCTCCCCATGGCGATGAACTAGGTCTTATGAATCCTTTTTCCAGCAGCTCTTCAATTTGCTTCTTCATTTCCACTAATTCCTCCGTGGACATCCTGTAAGGTCTCTTAGCTATTGGAGCTGTCCCTGGAACAAGCTCTATCACGAACTCGATATCTCTTTCCGGCGGCATTCCAGGTAGATCCTTCGGGAAAACATCCGGATATTCATTGACTATGGAAACTTCCTCCAAGCTGACAGTCTTCATGCTGTTGACCATTAATTGTCCATCTCGTACTACTTTTGCTTCAAACTCAACCCTTCTCCCTTCTGGGCTCTCGATTGATATAACTCTTTTTCCGTAGTCTAGCACTGCCTTGTGTTTGGTTAACCAATCTATTCCCAGGATAACATCCAGGGTTTGGGTATTCAATATAATTAAGTTCGCTAGGAACTCTATTCCATTAATTATTAGTCTCACCCCAGAACATCCTACATTGGATCGAAGTTCTGATCCAGGGTATTGGACTACAAGTACACACTTAAGTTCCACAATATCCAAATTGTTGCGAATAGCAAAATCTTGAGACACAAATGAATGTGATGCTCCGGAGTCAAATAAAACAGTAGCTGGTACTGAGTTTACTAGGAACTTACCCAGTACAACGTCTGAGGCGTTCTGGACTTCATCTGCTGTAATGTGGTCGACTTGGCCTCGTGCAGTTCCTTGAGATGGAGTTACTAATGTCGATGCTCCGCAGTTCACATTTGGTGCCGGAGTCCTTGTAGGCGTATTCCCCAGGTTAAATCGGACCGGGGTGACACCTCCCTTCTTCGGGCAATTGTTGGCGAAGTGCCCCAATTCGTTGCAGTGATAACAATGTCTTCCCGCTGCCTGTGAGGTTCCTCCATCGTACCACGATTACGGCCGAGTCTGGTCATTCGCCCATCGACGATTTGCGGCGGTGGTGCCACATCACGCCTCGGGTTGGAACCGGATGAACTGTTGGGGTGCCGTCCTCTGCCTCTGCTGGCCCGGACGTCCTCCTTGTTGCGCCATTCTACGCTTCCGGTTGTCATCCAATTCTCGGCGCTTGTCCTCAGAATAAGAGCCTTGTTAACCAGCTCTTGGAAGTCGGGAAATGTGTGGGTGATCAGTCCCACTTGTAACCATGCATTCAATCCCTTCATGAAGCGGGATTGTCTGGCCTTGTCCGTAGCTATGTCTTCTGGTGCGTAGCATGCTAGGTGGGTAAACTTATTCAAGTAGTCGGCCACTGACTGGCCACCCTGCTTGAGATTCCGGAATTCCTCCTTCTTGAGATCCATGATACCCTCCGGTACATGGTATTGGCGGAAAGCTGAGGTGAATTCCTCTCACGTAATACTCTGTGGGTCTTCATGAGCTACGCAGAAGTTTTCCCACCACTCTGTGGTAGTTCCTTCCAGTTGCTGAGAGGCATAGAGCACCCTCTCATGTCCTACACACTGGGTAATGTGCAGCTTCCTTTCGATTGTCCTTAACCAATCGTCCGCTTCTATCGGATTGGTGTTGCCTGAGAAGGTGGGTGGATGAGTTCGCATAAACTCCGACAACCTTGAATAGGGGTGTGGTCCATGGTTACCCCCAGGTTGAACATTCGCAGCAGCTTGATTGGAGATCTGCTGCATGGTCTGCACCATTGTGTTCATGAGTTGAGTTTGGGCGGCCAGAAAGGCTCCCAAATTCTGCATATCAACTTGCGGTGGTTGAGGAATTGGCTCCTCATTCTTGTTGTCAGCCTGATTAGCTCCACTTCCGCTGGCTCCAATGTTTCCGCGAGTCCTCACCATCTGTTGCAAACTTCCAAGGTTAAGAAAAGAAGAAAGCATAGACAAGTAAAAAACTTATGCGGGGGAAACAGGTGTAACTTTAAATTATTTAACAATTTTATTAATATAAAATAGTATGGTTGCTCACAAGTGCCTAAGGGCCATGCAACACATACTAGACACTCACAAACAGAAACAAGTAAACAAACATAGGACTCCACAACGACTCACACCTAATGGTGACTATGAAACAAAAGATGCGACTCAAACACTCGAGTCTCGACACTACACCCGACTAGACTCGATCACTCATCGAGCCAACCCGGCTACGGCTCCCCCGGAGCATAAACCGGCGGGTGCTCTGGCATCGGGGCGAACTGGTCCTGATGACCTACTGCAGCTGGTGCAAACGACCCCATCGACTCTGCTGGTCCCGTGGTCTGCTCGCTTCGCGGCTCTGCTGCCTCGTGCCTCTGCTCTCGCCTCCTCCGGATTTGGATCGTGCAGCTCTAGGACTGGATCAGGCTCAGGTCCATACAGGGCCATCTCCAGCTCCTGGATCCTCTGCATGGAGTGAGCTAAGCCCTCCCGCAGTTGAGTCCTCGCCTTCGTGACCTCGTCACGGGTCCTCTGCAGCTCCCGGACTGTCTCATCCATGGCGTCCTCCTGGGCGATGACATACCTTGCCAGATGAGTGATCGTGGCATCCTCGTCCATGAGATCCACCCTGTTATAGCGATTATCTCGGCGCGGTTGTTGACGAAAAACAGTGCCCTCCAACTCGGCGGAGTAAGTGCGGGCAAACTACCGCATCGCAAGACGTGACATCTCCTGGATCCTGGCCTCAAAAGAAGTCCTCCTGGTGGTGATGTAGATAGGACGGCTCGCCCTTATCCTCTCCCAGGCGTAAACAGTGATCTTGACATCCCAGGCGATATCAAGTCCTGCCCGCACCACAGTGGTCCCCTGATAAGCGGCCTGTCGAAACCTCCGAGCAGCTGCATCATACGCCATAACTCAGCGACGAATCCTCCAGTGCACTCTCCAAAGGTGTGGATCATCCTCATCTGCCAAAACAAACCTCGTTTAAATTAAACATATAATAATAATAATAAGATTTCAGCATAGATATGAAGCAAGAGAGAAAGGATAAGTCGAGATATTCTTGCTCAAGTTGTTAAATTCTTAGAAAATAGTTTTACCCATCAGACATAGCTGATCTAGTTTAGGGTCAAGACCTACAGTCAGCCTGATCTGATACCACCTCTGTCGGGACCCGAATCTGCAAATCCGGACCCTCTGTGTATTCTGTGCTAGTCCAGGATCACGCTAGCACACACAGTCTTACAGGGTTGCACATCACAGACATTCACAGCGATATAAGAATAAATAGTGCAAACATTTATATAAACTGAGTTGTACGACCTTATGGTCTCCTTACATAAAATCAACCACGCAGGGCTTACATTATTCAGAGTAAAAGAAATAGCAGCGGAATAAAATAAATGTCGTGGAAGCCTTCATCTTGCCACAGGCAACCGACTGGGCTTGCCCCCTAATTGTCTGGATCTTCATTGTACTCCTCTTCCCACGCTGGTGTAGACTCCTCCACTGATGTTAGGGTTGATAAGCAAGGAGGGGTGAGTACACAAGGCACTCAACAAGTAATGCATAGAATGCAACGCTATTACTATATGCAAAGCTTATTCCAAAGGATTGGCTTAATTGGTTCTTTTTGCATCAAATAGAATTTTTAAAGCGGCATCTTATTTAGATTAAAGCAGTGAAACAGTTATAATAATACTAATTTCTTCAAATGGTTTTTCTTTGAAGATTCTCGGCACACATCCTTAACAGTTCATTTTTAACACTGTCACACAGCCACCATTTCCACATTTTGTTTTTGAAGATCTAACCCTTGACTGTAATCCCCGAGCAATGTCCAATACCGCGGACACGGCTATTCGAATAGATTTGACACTCTGCAGAGGTTGTACACTTTACCCACAAGATACAGCCATTCACCACACAGGTGATCGTCCGTAACAAAGCCTTTCAGGAACCTCTACCTTAACCAAAGAACCTCTCCGGTATTGCCTTCACTATCACTTCCCTCACACAGAGACGAGGTATAGGACAGGTCAATCACCGTTGGATGGGCACCAAGCCGTAGTACAGGTACGCTCCCCCGTACAGATACACCCCTGTGTACTGTCACCCTGAGGTATCTGAGGAAAGATATAAGAACCCTAATCAACTAGGTCCGTCCCATACCAGACATGTGGTTGTACGGGTGACTCAGATCAAAGGCTTGCAAGGTGAAGTCCTTAACTGACCAAGGCAAGACTTCCATCACTCAACAGTGGCACACAGCCCTAGTGTGGCACACAGACTCACATCACTCTTCAGCCCAATGCCACACAGGCCCACCTGGCACACAACTTCTTGCCACTTGCCCCAGTCTAAATCATTTCCCACCCCGTTGATCATTGTGCAACACATGCCAGCAATAACTCAACATCGGTACAGAACCACACAGGTCTCTGTACCTCAATCTCATCATGTGGCATCATCACACCACTTTCAAAATACATTCAATATTTCTTTAATCAACATTGTAGCATTTTCACGAAAGATCATTCATGATTCGTTGCAAGGCTAAGCATCTACTCACGGTTTGGCCTCCCGTGTTGGCACAATATTAACATCCAACTAATACAATCAATCCTAGGGTGACAAGGATTTCAGGGCATACAGATAATAATTTCATGGTGACAATAACAATATGGGTTGATTAGCTACATTACCCAATTTAATTTAAATTCACTTTAAATAAATTAGCATGCATAATTTCAAAGCATAAATTACATTTTAAAATCTGGGATCAAAATGATCAAAGCATCACTTGCCTTCAAAGAGTTGCTGGTTGTGTTCTGAAGCTTGGTCTTGAGCGACGAACTCTTCCTCGAAACCTTCCGGCAAATTTGCGTCTACGCGTACAAACAATATATACAATAAATAACTAATACAGAAGACTAAATGACCTCTAAAATTCAAATAAAATTTACCATTAAAGAGATCACAATTTTATGAATTTTTAGAAATTTGAATCACCCAAATCCGAGTTAAAATACAAAAGTTATAGCCGTTGGAAGTATGAATAAAATCTGAAAATACAGAAATTAGAAAATCCGATTTTGCCGAATTATTTTTATACTAAAAAATCGCATTTATGATGTTAGCATCGCATCATGATGATGTCAGCATAGAAAAGAATTTTGGCCAAAATATTTTTCCGGAGAAATGACGTCAGTATGACGTCATCTGACATGTGGCATGCTCTAGGGCTGCCACGTCACCTCGGTCTATGGACTCAGTCCACGGCTCGGGTCGATCCACCGTGGACTCGGTCCCCAGAACAGTGCGCCTGGCCCCCACCAGATGACGTCGCTGCTGACGTCAGCCGATGCCTCAAGATTCGAGCTTGGACACATGCCATCATCGCAGCGGTCCTTATCCAACGGTCGGATCCCTTCCACGCGGTGCAATCATGGCCGTCAAGAGATCAATGGCCAGATCTCACAGCGCAATCGTGACGGTCCGCGGAAATCGACGGCCGAGACTCAGTCACGCTTCGGTCAAATGGGACACGCGGCCGCATGCGATTTGACAAAGGCGCGGCGTAATCACCGCCACTTGTTCAAAAATGAACGGCACGGATCCACCCGACTCAGCCCAAGCCCACTGGCACCGCACAGATCTAATCCGACGGTCCCGATACCCTAGCGGTTTACTGTGCAAACTAGTGACGTGGCGCGACCTCACTCATCCATCAACAAAACAACGGCCAGGATCTACCCTAGTTAAATCTATATAGACGCATCCGAGCCGCACATCTATAGATCTAACGGTACAGATTAAAACCAAGGAAAGAACTGAGATGGCTACGCGGCCTCACCTGAATGGTCAGATGAAGATCGGACGGCGGATGAAGCTCACGAAGGTCGGCGACGGCGTAGCAGGTAGAAGTGGCCGATGCTATTCATCCGATTTTTAAAATATTTCTGATTAAAAATAAATCAGATAAATAAACAAAGCCAAAATAAATAGCAAAAATACCTGGAAAAATCCAGAAAAATTCTAGAAAATACTTTGAGACATTTGGAACTCAAATAAAATATTTTCAATAAAACTTTACATAAACTTTTCCATTATTTAATTGATTTCAAGAAAGACCATATTTGAATAAATCCAAATAAATTTCAATAAATTCCCAAAAATTCTCAAAAATAAAAAATACTACAAAATTTAAATTACAGCAAATTTTAGGGTGTTACACCTACCCTACGGCCTAATATTATATTTGTGCCACATTACATTAACCCTACCAAATTAAATTTCTATATATTGCCTAATATTTCTATTGTATTCAATTTCTAGATATTGAATACTACATTAAATTTGTACATACTAAATTCTACAAAATTCTGAAATTTCGAAAAACTAAATACTACATTAAAGTTCTAAATATTAACTGCCACATTAAATTTCTAAACACTACACAATCCGAAAATTTCTAAACGCTACACAATCCTAAAATTTCTAAACACTACAATAAATTTCTAAATATTAAATTCTACATTAAATTTCTAAATACCACACAGTCCTAAAAATTTTCTAAACACTAGACAATTCTAAAATTTCTAAACACTACACAATCCTAAAATTTCTAAATAATAAATGCTACATTTAATTTCTAAATACTACACAATCCTAAAAAAATTCCTAAATTTACCTTCAAAGAAATGATGAATCGATTTTTTTCTTCCCCTCTTCTTCTCTTCTTCTTCTTCTTCTCTCTCTTCTTTTCTTCTTCTTCTTCTTCTTCTTCTTCTTCTTCTTCTTTCTCTTTATCTCTTCTTCTTCTTTTTCTTCTTCTCTTGGCTGCCTCTCCTCCCTCAGCAGACTGCGCCCGGGTATAAAACCCACCCGTCGCCCCAGCACTGGGCGATAGGTGGGTGGGGGGTAACGATTGGCGTTAAATGGCCATTAACGGCCGATGGCGTAGGCACCTATCGCCCGTACATGGGGCAATCGCCCTATGTACGGGCGACGAGCGACCAGTTCTGCAATTTTCAAACCCCAACGACTAGTTTCGAAAAAAAGATTAAAATAAATATTAAAGAAAAAAATTCAAATCGACTACACAGGGTGCAACAACCGACATGGGCCAAGGCGTGACTGGGCTTGGTGTAAGGAAATGGGCCAATAGCAAAGGATTGGCCGAAAAGCAAAAACTGAAGTTTCCAAACCTTTTCCCATTTAAGATAATTATAGAAAATACAAAGGTTTCAAATCATTACACACAATTAATAGAAAAATCTAGTAAAATTTCATAAAATATTTTATGACATTTAGAACTCAAATAAAATATTTTTGGAAAAATTTCACTTAAAATTTATCATATTTCAAATACTTTTTGGAAAAAAGAGTAAATCCAAAATATTACATAAATTCCAAGTAAAATCCAGGAAATTCTCACAAACATTAAATTGCAAAAAAAATTAAAGGAAAAAATTAGGATGTTACACAAGTGACTCAAATTGCACTACTCCTATCCCATGCATGTCGCCTACAATGATTACCTAAGATATTGAAATAAGCAAGAGTGAGTCCACAACTCAGCAAGTACAAAATAAAATAATAACATATTCATTTATCACATTAATCTCATTAATCATCTTTTATCATTAGCGATGCAATGCAAATATGTCTACATGCTCATATGCTCATCACGTAGCATTACCGGTATCACTGAGTGCACACCCGTCGATGTCACACCCTCTTATACAATCCATCCTATTGAGGTGCCTACCAAAGTAGGTCTTTCATGCCTACACCAAGTAGGTCATAGAGGCCTACACAGGTCACATCTTTCCATCATTAATGCACATATGCAAATGACAACACTTATTAACATATTTTATCATCTCCATTATAATTCATCATCAAAACATATCATTTTTCATAATAAAATAAAAGGAACCATGTAGAGCATCATGATAGCAAGTTTCCAATAAGAATAATAAGATTTAACCATCCATGTCATCATTTTACCGTGCACTTGCCTTCTTACCCACGAGGAACAGAATAGCGTGCAGTTGAAGCCAAACCCGTAGTCACACATCCTACAGCAGTTAAACCCTTCTAAAAAATATGCCATAACAGTAAATACATTAATTATAGCAACATTGATCCTACGTACATCCTCGGACTTAGCTTTCTGCTTCGTTGGACAGTTTACCCTTTGCTACCCCAGCGGACGGAAAACCATAACTCCTAACACAAGAGACCAAACATAGTAAACCATATACATTCTGAAAACTAAGCAAGATTTTCTGCAATTTTCTAGTTAATCATATTTCCCAATTAATCCATTTAACCCCTCATTTCCAGCTCTGAAGAACGATCTGTTGTTTTACTAGACAACAGATTTAACAATTTTATTACTTTTTTAATACAACTCCAATTATAGCATACCATAGCATCACTGGAATATAGATAAAATTATCTAGGTTTCTATAGTTACGAACATAATTTAATCTAATTATATAGCCCTAAAAATCATATTAACATGACTACTCTTAGCAGCGACCGATTTCTGGATAGCAAGCTTCTATAGGCCATAACTTTCAAACTAATTAACCAAATTTTACATTCTTGTTCTATAATGAAAATTTAGACAATAATCTACTCTTTTCATAACTTGAATAGGCCATGAAACTGACCAAACGTATCCCAAAACCTGACCCAAAAATAGAGACCACTATTAAACAAATACTAATCTCTCCCAAACTCTATCTTGGTGCCCTCCAACTTCCCTATCTACCATGCAAATGACCATAACTTTGCCCCACTAAAGCACCAACATAACCAACGATAATCTATAGTTTATGCTTGCATCCCAAAGTTTCATCGAAAGCGTAGACGTCAGCAATCCTATGTGATCCACGCACATTCCATGCTCCTCCATGCTAATTAAAACTCCCGCACCATGTCCTCCAAGATCCAAGACACCTCCTACGCACGGTGACGCAAACAGATCTTAGATCAGATGCACGGTTTGATGAGGAATGTGAAAATACGAAGGGGAGAATGTCAAGATGTGCCCTAAATGCAACTGACATGGCGGCAATAGGCGGTGGTGTGGCTGATGCTACACCTCGACGGTGAGAAGGACATGAAGCATGGCACGGGTGCAACCAGGTGCAGTGGCGACACGAAAGCGGGATGCGTTAATGGGCTCAGTGCTTGGTGTCTAGCAGCGAGGCTGTGGGCTAGGATATCGAGACCCTCCCTTCTTGCAAGGAATAACAGAGGGCCTCATGTGTATGTGGAAAGGTTAATCTTGCTTAATGGAATATGGAACATGTTTATGAATTGGTGTGTCAAGTGTTGTCACACAATGCTATTGATAGCACATAGTGCATGGTAATCAACTGGGGTGGTAAAATGATTTAAACTAAGGCAAGTGGCAAGAGTTGTGATTTTATGGTGGGCCAATGTGTCATTTGGGCGGTCGCATTTTTTTTGTTAAATGGAAGTGATGGTATATTGGTAATGGTGAAGTTTTGGTAAGTCTTGCCTTGATCAATGAAGGACTTAACCTTACAAGCATTTGAACTAAGTTAAGCATACAACCTCATGGCTGGAATGGGACAGACCTAGCTGATTAATTTGTAGTGTCTATATTTTGGTACTGTCATTATTGTGTGGGTTTCGAGTACTCACATGACACAAGGGGGGCCCTGAGTGTGGTAACCAGTCCCATCAGTGTTGAAACCTCATCATGTAGTACTGGGTTTAGACAATGCATTGTAAAGGTTTTGTTATGATCACTTGCCTTTATGGTGTATGATTATATCTTGTGGGTATAGTGTATAACCTCTGCAGAGTGTCAAACCTATTCAAATAGCCGTGCTCACTGTATTGAGCAATGCTCAGGGATTACAGTCAAGGGTTAGATTTTGATAAAATAAACTTGGGAATGGAGGTTGTATGCCTATGGAAGGATGGAAATTGATTTAAGGTTGTGAGTCAGTTTATTTTAGAAATAACTGAGAAATTTATTATTGTTGTTATTTATTTTACTGTCATTTCAATCTATTTATTGTATTCTTTTATAAATGTTGTTTTATTGCAAAATAACCAATTCAACCATTCATTTGGAATAAGTCATGCATATAATATAATATAATAGACTTGCATCCTGTGCACAACTTGTTGAGTGCTTCATGTAGTCACCCCTTGCAACAACAAATCATCAGTTAGAGAGGAAGCTACATCTGCTTACGAGGAGGAGTTCTAGGAGGAAACGAACAACTAGGGTGCGAACCTTGTCAGTTGCCTGTGGCAAATTGAAGGGTTACTACGAATAAATTATTTGCATTGCAAATTTATTTATTTCTTAGTCTTAGCCCTGTGTGGTGTATTCATGTAAGGTGGACCGTAAGGTCATACAACAGGTTATATTTAACTTGATGATATATTTATTTAAGTATTTGTTGTGTATGATTGTGATATTCATCTATGTTGAGACTGTGTGCACTAGCGTGATCCTGGACTAGTGCAAAATACACAGAGGGTCCAGATTTGCATATTCGAGTCTCGACAGAGGTGGTATTAGAGCCATACTGGCTGTAGGTCATGCCCTAGCTAGACTGGTTGTCTTAGGAGTATCAAAAACTATTTTCTAAAGTAAAATTAACTTAAAAGATCAATAAATTCTTGACTTATCCCATCTTTTTTGCTTCCTACCCTGCTGAATTTTTTCGTCTTTTCCTTCTTTAAGTTGAGGATTCATGAGAATTGTCTTCTATAAATAAAATAGAGAGTATCTATGGCGAGTGCAAAGGAGTATACGCCGCTGAGTTGTGGAAGATGCTAAATTACTTGGAGGCTTTAACAAACCCATCTACAGAGGCACTAACTAAGTGGTCAATGGTAAAGTACGAGGAATGCTATGCAAGATCACAATCTATGCTCGTGGGCACATTATGGGGTGCCGTCCTATCCAATCACTGTGAGGAGGTCTTCTTTTGAGGTGGGGATTTAGGAGTCGGCACGTCTTGCACTTCGACGCATCGCCCAGGACTATGCCGATGAGTTAGAGCATACTATGTTCAGATATCACCCTCATAGAGGAGCCAGTAATGACGCCAGGATCAGCGATGAGGAGGATGCTATTGTTGTTCATGTTGCTCACTTCACCACTGCTCAGGAGAACGTGATGAAGACTACTACTCAGGAGCTCGAGGAGGCCTATGAAGCCCTGGAGAAGGCCGAGTCAAATCTTTGTGAGACCAAGAGAGGATGGCATCAAAAAGGATCATAGAATTAGAGGAGTCCATCTTCCTCAAAGAAGAAGAAGCTGAGCTGGAGCTGGAGGATGAGGGGTCAAAGGAGGACCCCGAGGAGGTGGAGCTTGAGGAGCAGGAGCCTTAGGTGTATTTCATTAGTACAATCCCCTGGATCAGAACTTCGATCTAACCTAGGATATTTAAGAGTTAAGTTGCTCATTGATGGAATAGAGTTCCTAGCGAACCTTATTATTTTGGATGCTCAAACATTAGATGTTATCCTTGGAATAGATTGGTTATCCAAACACAAGGCTGTGTTGGATTGTGGTCAAAGAATTGTGTCAATTTAAAGCCCAAGAGGCGAAATATTGGAGTTTCAAGCAACCGCAGTTCACGATAGTCAATTGATGGTTAGCAGTATTAAAGCTGTCAGTATATAAGAAGTAGCAGTTGTCAATGAATATCCGGATATTTTTTTTGAATAATTTCCTAGAATGCCACTAGACCGAGATATCGAGTTTGTAATTGAATTGGTGCCCGGTACATCCCCAATAGCTAAGAGACCGTATCGGATGCCTACCAATAGCTGATAGAAATGAAGAAGCAAATCGAGGAGTTGTTAAAAAAGATTTTATAAGACCTAGTTCATCTCCTTGGGGAGTACCTGTTTTATTTGTCCGAAAAAAGGACAAAAGCTTAAGGATGTGTATTGATTATCGTGCTTTTAATGAAGTGGTGATAAAAACAAGATCCGTTACCTAGGATCGATGATTTGTTTGAACAGTTAAGAGGAGTGGGAATTTTCTCAAAGATAGATCTTCGATCAGGATATCATCAGTTGAAGATTCGCGCAGAAGATGTGCCTAAGACTGCATTTTCAACAAGATATAGACATTATAAGTTTACAGTCTTGTCATTTGGATTGAAAAATGCCCCTGCTTATTTCAAGAATATGATGAATAAGGTTTTCATAGAATACCTAGATATGTTTGTTGTCGTAAATATAGATGACATTCTTGTCTACTCCAAGATAAAAGAAGTGTAATATCCTAAATAGATCTGTATTGCTTCGGGCTATTGTGGGGATTGTGTGGGCTGTCATTGGGCTAATTGTGCCAGGTGTTGGGCCAAGAGGGGAGGTGTCTTTATTTGCTAACCCTAGCCCCCTCTTCTCAAACACCCAGCCGCACCCCCCATAATCCGTTCCCTACAGTAGGTGCCCCCTTTCCCCCCATAACGCCTCCCCTGCAGTGCGCCACTTGGAGTCACTTCCCTGTGCCCTCCCTGCACCCCTGGACTCCAGCACCTCCTTGCAGCCCTACTGTAACATCCCAAAATTTGCTCAAATATTATTTTATTGTCATTTGTGGATTTTCTGGAATTTGTTTGGATTTATTTCAATTAATTTTAAACTAAGAATATTAACCTTTTGTTCAATTCTATTTAAATTATTGCAAAGTTAAAATAAAGTTTTGCCAAAAATATTTTATTTGAGTCCAGAATGTCTCAAAGTATTCTTGAGATTTTTTTGGGATTTTTCCTGATAATTTATTTGCCCAAAAGTAATTAAAGGAATTTCTGGAATTATTTTAATTGATAAAACCGGAAAATTCGTTGCATCAGTATCGGGCCGAGCCCATGTCTTTGTCTTGCGTGGGGCCCGTTCTCTGCGCCCGATTAGCCGCCACCGCAGCCCGTTGGCCCAAGTTCTAGAAGAGTGAGCGTAGACTGTTGGATCTCGTTTATGCGGTGGAGATCGTGTTGGAAAGGTTTCCGTTGGATTCCGAGTTGCGGTTCAGATTTCCTTGCGTGGATTGCATCGTGACTGTTGATCTGAGCATCGGATGGCTCCGCGTCGTCTTCTCCAGATCGTGTCCGAGCCGGACTCTAGCGTCGCCGCCATTCTCGTCAAGAGCTCGGAGGTCAATCCATGCGGTTCGTGGACTCTAGGGCTTTATAAGGGGCGCATTGGCTTCACCATGTCAAACCAAACCAAAGCCCTAAGCTCCCCAGCCGAGGACCGCAGTTGTGCGTTGGGATTTTGGGTTAACCACCGAGCATCGCCGCCATTTTTTTTCTTCGATTCCGTCGTCGTCTGTGGAGCTCGAGGCACGCAACCAAGGCCTTTAGATCCGTCTCGTCGAGAGGAAGCTCGTGCGCACCTTGGTTCTTCCCGAAGGACGCCGGAGTAGAAGATCCCTGTGGAGGCCGCCGCCGCCAGTGAAGAAGTCCTCGTCGTCGCCATTTCGGTGTTCCAGAGGAACATCTGGCCGCGTCACCAGATTCGCAACGTTGAGACGTGTCCGTAGGTACTTCCCGACCTCGCCGCCGATGACCCTAGGTTTCCGCGTCGTCGCCGTCGACGTGGCTTGCTGGTTCGTCGCCGCGTGTCACCTACATGGGCGCTAGATCGGATTGGCAGCTGCGTGGCAGTCGGTCAGCATCGCGCGTGGCAGCCCAGTCAGCCGAGGCGCGGGGCCGCATGGCAGTGACCAGAACCGTATGGACCGGGTGCCCCGTGAACCCAAGGAAGTTCGTGGACGCAGTCCATGGACCGAGGGACACGTGTTAGCACCGGGGTGCTTCGGGTCAGGGCTGACGACAGTATGACGTCATGATGACGCAATAAATCTGTTTTCGGTTTAAAAATATTTCTGTAATTCCGAATTTCTAATTTTCTGTATTTTCTGTATTTAACCAAACTTCAAAAGGCTATATCTTTTGCGTTTTAACTCGGATTTGAGTAATTCAAATTTCCAAAAATTTGTAAAATTGAGATCTATCTAATGGTGAGTTTTAATTGATTTTGGGAGTTCATTTTCTCTCTGTTTTGGTATTTATTTGCTTTTCTCCTTCGGTACGCGTAGACGTTGAATTGTGCGACGCTTCGGAGGAAGATCCAGCAACTCAAGAGCAAGCTCCAGATCAAGATCAGGACCTATTCCAAGGCAAGTTGTGCTTTGATCATGTTGAACCCATTTTTATAAAGTTGCTATATTTGTTTTACCCTATTGCATATTATTTCAAGTATACAATTGTTTCAAATTAAATTGGGACTTAGCTATTATACCAATTTGATCTACACCTTACCTTGTCATTGTATGCCATGATCTATTGTCACCCTAGATTGGTTCATTATAGTTGGTTAGTAATAATAATCAACATGGGATGGTTAGACCGTATTAGTTGCTTAGCCATGCCACGTCATCACCTGTGATTGAATCATTGATAATTAATCTTGACTAATGGAATATGGAACGATGTTATGAACTTGTGTGTCATGTGGGATCACACGATGAGATTGAGTTGTTGTGGCGAGTCATGTCACGCAACGATGTTGAATTGTTGATGGCACGTGGTGCTTGGTAATCAATTGGGTGATATTCACTTAGATTGGGGCAAGTGACAAGGGGCGAGTATGCCAAGGTGGGCCTGATGGGCAGAGGGTATGTGGATGTCTTGCCTTGATCACTCTGAGGACTTAACCTTGCAAGCCTTTGACCTGAGTCAATCATGCAACCACATGTCTGGTATGGGCCAGCCTAACTGAGTAATTTGCAATGTATTAATTTTGGTACTATCTTGGTCGGTGTGAGTTCCCGAGTTATGGAGTAATTCACATGGCGCAAGAGGGGGGCCTTGGATGTGGTAACCAGTCCCACCAGTGTTGAAACCTTAGCGGGTCGCAAGGTTAAGCCGCGCATTGTAAAGGCTTTGTTATAATCACTCGCCTTGGTGGTGTTTGGTTGTATCACGTGGGTAAAGTGCATAACCTCTGCAGAGTGTGAAACTATTCGGATAGCCGTGCTCATGTATTGAGCAATGCTCGGAATTACTGATTAAGGGTTAGCTTAATTAAATGGACAACTTGGTTAGGATGGTGGAATGCCATGGAATTTGATTTAGAATTGGAAACTTGGTTTACTTGAAATCTTGAACCTATTTATTGTTATTTGTTTCTGATCTTTACAATCTATTTATTGTATTTGTTCATAAATGTCGCTTATTGCAAAATAACCATGATAACCTATCCATTGGAATAAGCCTTACATATAGTTACATAGAATTGCATTCATGCACAACTTGTTGAGTGCTTTAAGTACTCACCCTTGCCAACAACAATAATCAACGATCGAAGAATCTACACTGTGTTGGAGGAAGAGTTCCAAGAGGACGCGAGTCATTAGGGTCCGAGCCTTGTCGGTTGTTGTGGTGAACTGATGAGCTATCTCGTTTTCTACTTACATTGCTAATTATTAGCTTATATTTCCAGTCTTGCCCTGCGTGGCTTAATAATGTAAGTTGGTCATAAGATCATACATTTAGCTATATCAATAAATGAACTATTATTTCTATTATCGTTGAGTATGATGTGATATGTACCAATTTGAGCTGTGTGCACTAGCGTTGATCCTGGGACTAGTGCAGTAAACACAGTGGGTTCGAATCAATGGATTCGGGTCCTTACACCTACGCTTTCCCAGCGTCCTCAGCCTTCCCTTGGTGCAGCCCATGCCCCTGTGCTGCATTGGAGGGGTGGGGTTGCGAGGATCCGTAGGGAGAGAACCGTTTTTGTCGCTAATCTCTCGATTATATGAGTAAAGGTATATTTTAGGTTATTTATGGTAATATGGGTGCTATATTTGGGTGGTGCCATGGTGGTTTTCCCTGTTTTAGCGCTGTGTTTGGGTTGGATTTGGGGGGAAATCAGTATGGGGTAATATCTGTTCTCTAGCAAATCTGTCTACGAATTTCAGATTGAGTTTCGAGGCATCTATGCTCATTTCCAAATGATTAAGATGTTGTAAAAGTTCTATATTATTATCTCAAGTTTCATTAGAGATCAAGAACACAAAATTTGGTTAAGCGATTTAAAAGTTATGACTTTTGAAGCCGACTATGCTGAATCTATTTGCTGCTAGATGCACTTTTGGTAATTTGCATATTAGGGAAATTTAGGGGCTGAATTAAATTATTTTAATAACTAGAGAAATCTAAGAATTTTCCTGTAGATTCCAGAAATGTCACCGTTTGTTTAATTTGGAGTTGTATAAAAATATTTACAAAATGGTGAAATCTGCTATCCAGTGAGGCAATAGATTGGTTTTCAGGGCAGGAAGCGAAAGGCTAGATGGTTTAATTAAAAACGTTGGTTAACTAGAAATTTGTGGGTATTCCTTGGTAGTTTTCATTAATTTCTTGGTTTCCTATGTTTGGGCTCCTGAGTTATAATTTATGGTTTTTTGACCGCCAGGACAGTATGGGGTTGGTCTGTGTGGTGAGTGAGAAAGGTTGAAAATCGGGTGGCGCGTAAGTGTGAGGTCGTTATGTTGTTGTATGTATTGTTGATGCATGATTTATTTTGTGATATATATATATGTATATTGCAGGAGGTGTGACTTCGGGAGTGGCTTCAACCTCACTCCTCTCCGTTTCACACGGTAAAGAGGCAAGTATATCGTACGAACGAAAATGGTTGAGATGAACTTCGGGTTAAATGAATAAGTTGCTATTTTGCTAAATTTATTTATAAAATATGTTGTCGCTGTCATATTATGATTGAGATGTTTATATGATGGCTGAATGTAGGTTGTGTATGGTCATTTGTTAATAGGGTTTCATGGCAAATGAAAAAAATTAGAATAATATGTTGCATCACTTACATTCATGACATGAAAAGAATTAGAGCAAGGTCGGTGAGAAAGTCATATAAGGTCATATGACTAATCCAGAGTGCTCTTTTGTAAGACATACCAAGTAGTCCCATCCACAGAGATGGTTAGGAGCGAGACCTACTTGTATGCCCTTCCACAGGGATGGCAGGGAATGAAAGGGTACGACACCAACAGGTGTGCACTCAAGCTTTACCGATATAAGCTATGAAAGCTGTATTTGAGCATGAAAGCATATTGCATTGTATTACTAATGGTGAATGATAACCAATGTGATAATGGGTTAAGTCATTAAGTCATGGACTCATCAAAAGATGATCAAAGAGTGGAATTTGACAAATGGATATTTTATTGTTTTATTATGTACTTGTTGAGTCGTGGACTCACCCTTGCTTTCTTTAAATGTTTCAGATGATCATTGAAGGCGACATATATGGGAAGGGATAGCGTCACTGTATCACTTATCACACCATCTTCACAATAATTTAGTTTAGTGTTCACCCATGAATAAGATAGCACTTAACTTTATTTAGATATTGGATTTACATTGTTGCAATATGGGACATGCGAACCAAGTCGGTTGTACTTGATTAATGGAGATGTATGGATTGCTAATCTGTTGTTTAATTAATATTGTTCTTTGTATCCAAGCACGAAGGCTTGGGTGTGCTTGTGCACGTGGTTCCATGTATTCTTATTGTTATTGATGGCTTAGAATTGGTATTATTTGTTTAGGTAGTATGCTAAAATTATTCTCTAAAATGCTTATCTAATGTTATTTTCATTGTCTTATATCTTGAGACTATTCTTTAGTGGTTGTTTAGCAGTTAAAGGTTTAATAATGTGCTGCTAAAATTTTTTGTTGTTGAAAATAATGCTTTAAGAGTGAGAAAGGCATGTTGTAGTGATATTCGGGGCACTGAGAGTGTCATGGTGTTACAGTTGGTATTAGAGTGGGCTTTAGGTCCATGGTGCTTGAAATTAGCAATTTTCTCTGGAGTGAACTAAAATTTGACTTGGGAATATTAGAAACATGGCTTAGGTTTATACTCTTTAAAATCTTGCTATAATACAATAACCTTAAAATCTGACATAGGTTGGTTAATTACTTAAAACTTGACACACTCTGGTGCACAGTAGAAAGGGTGCGAGTAAACATTGCATTACGCTTTAATGTTATATTTGAATTAATGATGTATGATGTTATGATGATGCATGCTGCTATGATTATGAAAGAGCTGATTGAATGAATATGTTTATGTGAAATAGTTGTACCGATGGGTTTTGGTTATGTTCGTTTGGCCATGGTAGGGCCGTGGTTGTGGGTGTGGCCGGGTAGAGCCACCACCTGAGATTTAGGAACCTCTCGTAGGTGAGAGTCGTTGCCTAATACGTCATAGATCGGAGAGTTTGTTGAGAAGGTTGATTTTATTATGTCTTCAATGGTCGGAAACAAAGAAAAGGAGTTTAGTGAAAAGTCTTTATGGTATTACTACAGTTCTGGCGATTGGTTTTGTTGGTTAGCAATGGTTGTGTATTAACAGAATGGCTTAATCAGTATTGTAATCAAAGAATGAGGAAACTTAGAATAATTGTCATAATGTATGCTTTTATCCTTACCGAATAACTGTGTTAGATCCATACTTATGAAAAATGTCTCGTGGAGATAATATTTAATTGTTGGAGTCATTTATTGATCGAATAAGTTTGACTATCGAGATGTTGACCTATGGGTTGCATGAAATTTATATGTTGATCATGCTGAAAGTTTTGTTAAAAAGATACGACTTAAACTTGGTATAGGAAATTGTGTAATTGATGGCTTGTTATGGTTTTAGACCAAAAGAAAATATTGATGCGCTGTCTTATGTTGAATTAACTATCAGTTTGGATGTGCTTAAAATTATGACATGTTTCTCCTTGTTGATTATCATGAGATAGACTTGGTTTAAGGTTTGAAGCTAACATTGCTAATCATGGTTATAATTATTAGATAAGGTAATTGAAGTAAGAGTGGTTATGTAATTTATGTTATATCTTTATGGGGTTTCTCAATGTGCAAATTGCGAGTATTGAAACCTTTAATGGTAAGTGTACTAGAATACTAAAGATGGCGGGATTTGAGGTGAACCTTCTTTTAAAGGTATATGGATTCAATTGTTCGTATGGTCTTTTGGATTAATGTCTTTTGCTAAGGCATTCCGTATTATGTGCATTAGATTTTCCCCATATTAGTGGGAATATTGCCAAACTGCAGAGTTAACTTTGGGGTTTGAAAATAAGGATGAAATAAAGAATAACTATGAAGTAATCTATTGATGGTTTTTATAATGCTTTATTTCATTGAACTACGCCATTCATTTGCATTTACTAAGAAATTTAGCTTAAGACATGATTGTGGAATGTACCCTCAAAGGGTGTATGATTGGATTGTGCTCTTTAGCGTACAAAAATGAGTTATCTTTGGTATTACCAGTTAAGGAAACAATAAGACATAATGTAATGTTTTGAAAGCTCTTGATCTGGAAATATTTGTATTTCTATTTCAGCTAGAGTTGGATTTTATTAAAAATATGTGCGGTGTTTGAGAATGTTTCTTAAAGGTGATTCTTTTGATTGGCTTTGGGTAAAAGAAAGATTGTTTGTTTTGGTTAAAAGTTAAGTGTATCTATAAAAGATTTATATGGTGTTTCTCTTTTAACTCGAGTTTCTCCCCTATGTGGAGTTAGCACCTTGGTTTTAAGGTGATAAAAGTGGTTTATGTTGTTAAAGAGAATTGAGAGTTCCTTTGCGTTCTAGCATGGGAAAAGAAAATGATTGATCTTTGGTTTTTATCGGGTACAATAAGGGAGTGTACTCTTTGACCTTATTCTTTGAGTAATAGAATGTACGGGCGAGACCTTCTTAGAAAGAGAAACCGAGTGTGGGTTGGTAAAGACCTAAGATCCTAGCTTTTGCTAGGTGACGATCATAAAGGGGTTAAAAGTGGAAAGTATTGGAGGTTCTTGTGTCTCAGTCCAGATCTTCTTGGAAGTTGCTGGAATTTACATTATCCTTTCCGTAGAAGGACTGGGTATTTGGTTACATGGGATATATCTAATGTTATGACAAACTGAATTGAAATGTTCTGTTCTGAACATTTTTCTTGGGCAGTTGACCCTTGGTGCGAGGTAGGCCTGGAAGAAGATAGAAAAAAAATTATATTATGGAATTATGACAGAAAAATAAATTGTACCATAGTGGGCTATTCCTTTCGGATGGTAATGATCCTGTTATTAAAAGGTCATCCAATTGTAAGAGATGGAAATCGGTGTCTTAGTTTCTGGGGGTACAAGTTTGGAACCCCATATGTACAAGAGGATGATATTGGTGATTTGTTGAGAATTGGTTTAGAGGCGTGTTAGAGTGAAGTGTCTCGTGTTGTTCTGGTCGTCTTGAGTACAGTGAACAGTGGTTAGAGAGGCGAAGAGCAGATAGTATAGTTGTGTGTTTGAGTCAAAGAGAGATTTGGAGTTAGAATTAGAGTTTGGTACCTTGTTCTCCTAATTAGTTCGATCGATTAAAATGGGGTCTTACGCTTTTGTGCCAAAGAAAAACTTTGTACGAGGTACGTCGGACCGTTTCCTTGATGGCACTATTAGGGAAGTTGGCTTATCACCTAATCCTTCATGAATCTTTGCGAGGAGTGCCCAATGTGTTTCATATTCCCATCTTGAGGAAGTTCGTACGGGATTTTGAACGCGTGATATCGTTAGATCTGTTGGTTTGTGGGTCTAGGTACCTTTCCTTTGAGTCCTGCCTAGTGTTGTTATTGGGGGAGTCAAAGTGGGTATTGAAGTAGAGAACGTTAAAGTATGTTAGAGTGCTTTGCTTGTATCAGTCTGAATGGGAAGCGAATTGGGATTTGGAGTCTCACTTGTGTGAGAAGTATTCTAAGATGTTCAGGTCCAATTTGTAAAGAGGATTAAGTCCCTTGTGGATTTTGTATCGTGTAGTTGGCATGCCTAGAATTCTAGGTCAAATTCTACTTCATGCTGTTGTGGGGATTGTGTAGGCTGTCGTTGGGCTAATTGGGCCAGGTGGCATGTTGGGCCAAGAGGGGAGGTGTCTTTATTTGCTAACCCTACCCCCTCTTCTAAAACCCCCCAGCCGCACCCGCCCCATAATCCTTCCCCTAGAGCAACAGCCCCCTTCCCCCCATAATCCCTCCCATGTAGTGCGCCACTTGGAGTCCCCTCCTTGTGCCCCTCTGATAGCATCTAGGCCCCCCCTCAAATTACATTATCCTGTTTTATTATAGTTTTGGTATTGATGACTAGGTTAATAATGCTTAAGTTTTGAAGAACATGTGCTGAAATCAATGATGAAGCAAGATTGGACTAACAAGATTAAGGTGTTCTGTTACTAGTTTATGACTTGGGAGTTGATTCAAGTCAAATAGCTAGGTTTTATTTCAGTTTGGCTGTACTAAAGAGGGACTTTGCACAAGTTAGTAGATTGGATCATAAGGCAAAGACAAAATTAGATTTCTCGGAGTAAAATACACTTAGTCATTGTTCTTTGAATCAAAATTCTCCTTCTTTTCAACAGTCTAAATATGCGACGGACTAAAATTCAGCTATCCATTTCTTAAGTCTGTTGCATACATGGACAAAATCCTTTTAAGTCAAAAGCTTCTTTGGTCCAGCATTAAAAAATCTTCTTTGTCAAAACTCCTATCAAGGTATCTACTCATCGGACCAAACCTCTTATTTTCACATTCTTTAGTCCTTGGTGAAAATTCCTTGAAAACATCTTGCAACCAAGGGATTGTCTATGTATGACGGACCAAAGTTGTTGGTCCGGCATACATGTAAAGTCTTTCTCCTTTAACAGACCAAAGTCTTCTCTGATTTCCATCTTTAGCGGACCAAATATTCTTGTTTAAAATTTTTAGTCCGTTGCTAAAGCGAATCGCTTGGACAAACTTATTGTTTTGTTAAAAAGATCCTTGGCTACTGATCTTAGAAGTTCCCATGTATGACGGACTAAACAATTTGGTCCGGCATACATGTATCTCACTCATTCCTTTGACTGGACCAAACTCTTTGAAATCCCATGTACAACGGACCAATTTTTTTGGTCCGTCGTAAATGCCTTAAATTGGTCCGTCACACACATGATCAGTATCACTAAGGTCTGTTGCTCATTCCGTTGTAAACGTGTATTTTAGATATTTTTGATATTCTGACACGTCCAAAGGCTACAGTGGTAGGTGCAGCAGCTATATTCATTCCAAATGTCTATATAAGCATTTCCTGAGCCATCTACCATGATATGGAATGAACTCCTTGACCTTTTAGCATTCAAAATAGTTCTCATTCTAAAAAGGAGTTTGTGCTTCACTTTCAAACTCAAAAATCCTCAACATCTCTAAGTGTTTCATTTCCAAGCTGAAGTCTAGCTGTGTGATTTGCGAGTGAACCAAGAGACAGAACTTGTGCAAAGTTTATTACTCTTGGATCTTAGTGATCCTAGACAGTTCGGAGGAAGTGAAAAGTGCGACCTGTCCAAATGTGATTGTGGAAGGCCACTGTGATTGTGAAAGGTTTGGAGCTCACCTCACTGGAGTAGTAAAAGAGTTACCTGAGTGATCGCCAGAGCTACTGCGACTTGCTTTGGAGAAGCAATACTTCGGAAGAAGTGCTTCAACGTGGAGTAGGAGTGAGGCTCTGAACCACGGGATAAATTTCTATCTCATTTGTGCTTTATTTCACTTTATTGCTTTCGCTGTTATCATTATTTGTTTTTACTTCTGTCATATATTGAACTGAGTTTTTCACATAAAGAGAATAGTAAATTGTCTCTAAGAAGTTAAGATCTGCAAAAGTTGCCTATTCACCCCCCCCCTCTAGGCCAACTAGTTCCTTCAAGCGGTATCAGAGCCTGGTTTACCTTCATTAGCTTAACTAGCTTTGGTAAATGGCCGAGGGAAATGGATCAGCAACTTTTAGTACTGGTAGAGTACCAGTTTTTGTTGGTACTAATGCTTATTGGAAAATTAGAATGAGATGTTATTTAGAAGCTGTTGGGTATGATGTGTGGAGGGTTACAAAGAGGCCTTTGCCTCCTCGTGTCATGCCCGAAGGGCAATCTGTGTATGGTGAACCCACTCCTGGTGAGATTCAAAATATGCAGTGTGATGCCCATGCTAGAAATGCCATATTTTCCTGTCTCAGCTTAGAAGTTTTTGATAGAGTAAGTAATCTTACTTCTGCTTATGACATATGGACAACATTACAAGAAATTCATGAAGGTACTTCTGATGTAAAAGAAGAAAGATATTATGTTGTTCGAATTTTTTGATCAATTCAAAATGCTTCCTCAAGAAAATGCTAATGAAATGTTCTCTAGGCTAAATCCTATTGTCAATGAACTAAAAGGCCTAGGAACTAAAATTTCTAATGTTGAGGTATGCAGAAAGATGATTAGAGTGCTTCCTCGAGCGTATCACAGTTTGATCACATATCTGTCCAATAGTGGTGATCTCAAGAGGCTTACTTCAACTGAGCTATTAGGTAAGATATCTACTCATGAGCTCACATTAGCCGAAGAAGATGCTCCAAAGAAGAAATCTATTGCACTCAAAGCCAAGGAAGTTGTACAAGACCCATCTGACAAGGATGATGATGAGTCAAGTGGGGATGAGGATGAAGATGTGAAGAAGTTAGCTCTACTCATGAGAAGAGCTAACAAAATCATGAGAAGAGTTAATTTCAAAGACAAAGAAAGTTCAAACTCTTATTACTCAAAGAAAAATCCT
Organism: Otatea glauca; assembly: GCA_036346275.1. Lineage (NCBI taxonomy): Eukaryota > Viridiplantae > Streptophyta > Magnoliopsida > Poales > Poaceae > Otatea > Otatea glauca. Next base: position 18,345,306 of record CM070717.1, on the reverse strand, counting down.
TTTGCTAATGTTATTTGCTTTGAATGCAATGAAAAGGGACACATAGCTGCTCGGTGCCCCAACAAAATCAAGAAGAAAAGCCAGTACAAGAGCAAGGATGATGAGGATGAGGAGAAGACTCATGAAAAACCCAAGAAGTTTTTCAAGAAAAGCTACTCCAAGAAATTAGCAAAGAAAGGAAAAGGAGAAGCTCACATAGGAGAATGGATCACTGATGAAGAAAGTCCTAGTGAAGATTCATCCTCGGATGATGAAAATTCAAAGTCAAAGGGGCTAGCTGGACTCGCCTTAGATGAGTCAACTCCACCACCACCTTCATTTCCTCTGTGTCTTATGACAAGATCAGATGAGGAAAAGGTTAGTGACTCACCCTCTTATGATGAGCTAGTAGAAATAGTTGAAGAGCTAAATAATGCTTTGCATGATAAAACAAATTCAACAAGAGCTCTTAAGAAAACTATTGCTGGCTTGTTTAATGACCAAAAGTTGCTAACAGACAAGTATGATAAGCTTATGTATGAACATAAAAAATCTGTACAAACTCATAATGATCTAATCACAAGTCATGTTTTGCTTGTCAAGAATCATGAAGATTTGCAGACTAAATATTATGAGCTAGAAATTGAAAATGAAATGCACATCAACAAGTCTAAACATGTTTCTTTATGTGATGCATCAACTTCATGTGACTTACTCAAAGATGAAATCATGACCTCTAGTTTTTTGATGCTTGTATTGAAAATTGCAAATATGCTTCCTGTGCTAAGGAACTTAAAACTGAAAATGAAGAACTAAAAGCCAAGGTAGCCAAATTTGATAAAGGTTTAGAAAAATGCTTTCTGGGTAGTGCTACTCTTGACAAAATTCTTGTTGAACAGAAATCCAACTTGGGCAAAAAGGGCTTAGGGTATAAACCCAACAGCTTGCTCAAGAAAAGTGGACCAAACCATTTAGAACAGATTTTGTCAAGAAAAACACTCAATGCTATTCTGTCATAAATCAAATCATGAATCTAAAAAATGTTATCTTGCAAATGTTTCTCATGCCAAAAGGGGTTGTATGGTGGATGCCCATTACATGCTATTTAAAGATTTTAGGGGCAGAACGAATGTAAAATTTGTAGGTCCCTCAAATCTTGATAAGAAACTTAAAGCTGTCTGGGTACCTAAGGCCATGTTTTTAAATCCTTTTAGACCTAAACTTTCTGTAACTAACACCAAAGGACCCAAAAGTATTTGGGTACCTAAAATTAAGAAATGAATTTGTAGGTGAAATATAAAAGTGGAGGCAGACATTGGGTAATTGACAATGGCTGCACTCAACACATGATCGGGACATCAAGAATGTTCACTTTAATTGAAGGAGAAAGTGATCCAAGCCACAAAATCACCTTTGGAGATAATAGCAAAAGAAAGGTAAAAGGTCTTGGTAAGATTGCTATATCAAATAATCACTCTATTGACAATGCTCTTCTTGTTGATTCCTTAAATTTCAACTTACTATCTGTTGCTCAATTGTGTGATCTTGGATTCCATTGTAACTTCTCATCTGATGGGGTAACTGTGTTTGATAAAAATGAAAAGCTTATATTCGAAGGTTTCAAATTTCAAAATCTCTACTTAGTAGATTTCAAATCTAACTCATGCATCTCGACCTGCCTGTTAGCTAAAGTTTCTCTTGGATGGCTTTGGCACAGGCGTCTTGGGCATGTAGGTATGTCTAATCTTAAAAAGCTTTTCAAAAATGAGCTAGTGGTGGGTTTGAAAGATGTTAAATTTGAAAAGAATAAAGCTATGTAGTGCTTGTCAAGAAGGCAAACAAGTAGCTAACTCTCATCCAATCAAAGGTATCATGTCCACCACTAGACCACTTGAGCTTCTGCATATGGATGTATTTGGCCCCACTTCATATGCTAGCATTGGTGGTAACTCATATTGCCTGGTAATTGTTGATGATTTCTCCAGATTCACTTGGGTATTCTTCTTAAATAATAAAAGTGAAGTTGGAAAAAATTTCAAAACTTTTGCTAAAAGGGCCCAAAATGAATTTGACTGTCCCATCAAGAAAATAAGAAGTGACAATGGATCTGAGTTTGTTAATACAAATATTATTGAATTCTGTGATGAATTAGGAATTAAGCATGAACTTTCTGCCACATATACTCCTTAGCAAAATGGTGTGGTTGAAAGAAAGAATAGAACTTTAATTGAAATGGCTAGGTCTATGCTAGATGAATATGATACTTCTGATGCTTTTTGGGCTGAAGCTATCAATACTGCTTGCCATGCTGTAAATAGACTTTATCTTCATAGATTGCTTAAGAAAACTCCTTATAAATTATTGGTAGGTAGAAGACCCAATATATCATATTTTCGTGTATTTGGTTGTAAAGTATATATCTATAAAAAGAGAACTCATTTGGGTAAATTTCAAACTAGATGTGATACAGGCATCATGCTAGGATATTCTTCTAAGTCCAAAGCATAAAGAGTATTTAATAATTCAACTGGCCTAGTGGGAGAAACTTATGATGTCAAATTTGATGAATCCAATGGCTCACAAGGTGAGCATGAGAATTTAGATGATGTAGGTGATGATGGATTGGTACAAGCAATGAGAAAGATGGGAGTGGGTGACATTAAACCCAAGGAAGATAAGGATGAATCTCCTACACAATCAATGGTGCCACATGATGGAACCCAAGAAGGAGAGGAAGAAAAGGAACAAGATCGGCCAGTCATCATCAAAAGTCACCATGCCATTGCTAAGGATCATTCCACAGACCAAATCATTGGTGAAATCAGTAAGGGTGTCCAAACTCATTCTAGACAAGCTTCTTTTTGTGAACATTACTATTTTGTCTCTTGTATTGAATCTAAAACAGTGGAAGAAGCTCTAGAAGATGCTGATTGGATAATAGCTATGGAAGAAGAACTCAACAATTTTGAAAGAAACAAAGTTTGGAGCCTAATAAAACGCCCAAAGGATCACAATGTTATTGGTACGAAATGGGTGTTCCGAAACAAGCAAGATGAAAATGGAGTGGTAATAAGGAATAAAGCTAGACTTGTAGCTCAAGGATTCACTCAAGTGGAAGGGCTGGACTATGGAGATACCTATGCCCCAGTGGCACGTCTTAAAGCTATTCGGTTTCTTCTTGCCTTTGCTACTCATTTTAATATCACTCTTTTTCAAATGGATGTGAAAAGTGCATTTCTTAATAGATTCATTGATGAAACTGTTTATGTGAAAGACCATGTGAAGGCCTATCCTTGTGTGTGATGAGTAATTGACGAGTTTTGAGCTTGGTTTGATTTGAATTGAATTGGATTTGAAGCAATTGGAGTGTTGGTTGCTCTTCTTAGTGCTACCGGCCTAGGGGTAGTAGCACCAGACCATTGAGAGCAATTATGATCGATTAATGATTTTGGGATAATCATTGAATATCTTTGTGGGCATTGCTATGTGAAAGGTTTTTCCTTGTCTTTGATGGTTGCAGAGCGACAGTGCTAGGTCATGGTGAGGCGGAGGATGATCGGGACTAGGCGAGGAGCGTCGGAGGTCCAGACGGTTGGGAGATCGCCGGAAGATGATCGGAGACGGAGTCCGGGCAAGTCAAGAAGACAAGGAAAGGAGATTATGCTAGCTAGATGCCGCGTGGATCAATGAGGGCCGTCGGATTGAGGTCTAGTTGATAGGTTAGCGGGTCTAGGTAGTATGCTTTGAAAACCATGCAAGAAAACTCGGTATGTGTGTGGGTTTTGGGTTAGCCCTTGCATGGCTGTGTGTGTGGGTTAATCCCAACCCTTAGATGAGTGCTCTAGGGTTTAGGGACTCATCCAAGGGTGGTAGGTGGCCAAAGGATAGTATAAATAGGGGTGGAGGGGTAGCCTCCTCCCCTTGAAGGTTTTTGAGGTTTTTGAATGCTCCTTTAAGCTTTGCCCACATGAAAGTGAGGCTTTATAACCTCTCCTTCTAGAAATGAAAGTTTTATCCATCCAAATCTGAATTTATTTTGCGCATTTACATTATGTCTTTACTTTACGCAATTTAAATTCAGCATTTACTTTCCCGCAATTACATTCTCGCAATTTACTTTCATGCAATTTGGATTTGCCTCCCCTCCTTCTAAATGTTGTTGATCTTGGATGTTTTGAGTGTGTTCATATGGTTTTACATCTCTTTTGCACTCTTGGATTGAGTAGAAAACATGTTTTCTTTCAAGTTCCAACTTTGTTCAAAACTTGTTCTTTGCGCGGCATTTAGTATTTGAGTTTTATAAAAATCTATAAAAATCCTTTTTAAGTGATTATTGTTGGAGGAGGTGCGGGACGCTGCTATCTACCTGCATAAAAATTTTGGAGTTCACTTGTTGCACCATTTGGGCGCCATGAGGTGAAAACCGAGCCCCAAACTTTCTACTCGAAGTTCTTGACTGACTGTGTTCTTTGATTTTTACTGTTTTTTCTGTAAGGCTTTTTGAGCAGAAATTTGGTGGAGTTCTTCAAGACTCTTCTTATCATAGGTATAAAAATTTTCAAAATTTTGTGAGATGTATAAACCCACCAACCTCCTATTCAAATTGAGGACAATTTCTGGAAATTCTGCTTTTGCTTTTCTGAAAGTGACTTTTGTGATTTGAATTGATGTCCTTTCTAAAAGCAAGAGTTGGATTGATTCCTCTTTATCTTAGACACTAGACAACCAGGATTGTGACTCAAAAATCCCCACATATTTTATGGTACTTATCCATGCAAGCTAGGGGTACATTTAGTTGTCTAGTTTTTCGGGTTTTTCACGATTTCCTTTGAGCGATCTTGTCGAGGTTTTTGTTGGAGTATTTTGGGGGGAAATTTATTTGCGACCGTTCACCCCCCCTCTGTTCGCCATCTCGATCCTTCATTATGTTGAGCAACCACCTGGTTTTGAAGATTCAAACTTGCCAAATCATGTGTACAAATTATCTAAGGCACTCTATGGTCTAAAACAAGCTCCTAGGGCATGGTATGAGCGTCTTAGAGATTTCCTACTTGATAAGAACTTCAAAATTGGGAAGGTTGATCCAACATTGTTTCTAAAAGACATCAATGGAACATTAATAATTTATCAAATATATGTAGATGATATCATTTTTGGATGTACTAATGATTCTCTTTGCAAGAAATTTGGTGACATGATGGCCAAAGAGTTTGAGATATCTATGATTGGGGAGCTGTCATTCTTTCTAGGATTCCAAATCAAGCAGTTAAAGGAGGGAACCTTCATTTCACAAGAAAAGTACACCAAGGACCTCCTCAAGCGCTTTAAAATAGAAGAATGCAAGACAATAAAGACTCCCATGGCAACTAATACTCATCTTGATCAAGATGTGGGAGGTAAGCCTGTTGACCAAAAGCTTTTTAGATTTATGATTGGCTCATTACTGTACTTGATAGCATCTAGGCCTACATCATGTTTAGTGTTTGTATGTGTGCTAGATTTCAGGCTGTACCTAAAGAAATTCACTTAAGTGTTGTAAAAAGAATATTTAGATATCTTAAGTTTACTTCTAGTATTGGTTTATGGTACCCTAAAGGTGCTCCATTTGAGCTTCTTGGCTATTCAGATTCTGATTATGCCGGCTACAAGATTGATCGTAAGAGCACCTCAGGGGGTTGTCATTTGCTTGGAAGATCTTTGGTTTCTTGGTGTTCTAAAAAGCAAAATTCAGTAGACCGCCCACCGCCAAGCGAATATGTAGCTCTGAGCGGTTGTTGTGCTCAAATTCTATTCATCAAACAAACATTTCTAGATTTTGGGATAAAGTTTGATAATGTGCCTCTGTTGTGTGATAATGAAAGTGCCGTGAAAATAGCAAACAACCCGGTCCAACATTCCAGAACTAAGCATATTGAAATTCGACATCATTTTATTCGTGATCATGTTGCTAAAGGAAACATTATGCTTAGTTATGTAAGAACTGAGGACCAATTGACTGATATTTTCACTAAACCACTTGATGAGGCCAAATTCTCAAAATTAAGAAATGAACTGAACATCATTGCCTATTCAAATGTTGTTCGATGATGTCACACTTAGGGGGAGCAAGTTTGCCTGCTATGCATCTCTTGATACCCAATGTGTGAATAAATAAATAAATTCAAAAGTGCTGAATTCAGAATAAAATGCTTCTTTTCCAATTCAAATAAATCTCTTAACTAAAAATGAGAAAATGCTGCTATAAGACTTACCTTACTATGCTTCTTCCTTATCCAATCCAAAATATAGTAACTAAGTCAAAATCTCTGTTCTCCTCAAATTTGGTGACAATATTTAGCTAAATTTCCCTATTCAGCACTTGAGTCCTTCAGCTGAGCTTAAGTTGCAATTACTTATGCTCATTTGAAAATTAAACTCAAACATTCCCTAAGAACTTAATTCTTCAAGTTTATTCTTTTTGTGTTGGTTAGGTTGCTAATCTTAAGCTATATCCCTTATTTCTAATCTTCAGAAACATAATCATATTGCAGACTAAGATCAAGTGAAGTAAAATGACAAGTACCCTTTTGCGACGGACCAATCTAAATACAAACAAAAAATTAATGCACTCCGGACTAAAAAAATTTTTTGGTCCGACATTAAAGGAAGTTTTGGTCTTGATATTGTCCAGAGCAAAACCCTTTAATCACGGACCAAAATTAGTCTAGTCTGTAGTTGAATCGACTTGGTCTGGCACAATAGGTAAACTCTCTGATCTTTCAGTCAAAATAAGTCTGTCTTATGACAAAATGTTTCTAAGTCTAATTCTTATCCAAATTCAAATGGATTTTATCTATTTCATAAAACTTTTTCTTCGCTTCTCAAATTTCAAAATTTGTTCAAAATCTTGCCTATTACTTTAGGACTTGTCTTCTGCTAACCCGACCTTGTTTTCGGGACTCCATGTATTTGCTCAAACCGATATTCCTAATGAGGTCCCACCATCTCTTTACCAACATGCCAGTTCTCATCAACCACCTTGTTTAAAGGCATCAGTTACCAAGATACCCATATATTCAATGCAGTTACCTCTTCCATCAGAATTTCCCCTTTGGTACATTCGTGCATGCGCAAACTCCTCAAAGCTAGAAAAACCGTCTTAGCACCGAAGCAAATCCCTAATCGGATCTTGGCAACGGTGTTCATCTGGCATTCTGTGCAAGAATCTCTTTCAGGCTCAGTAAGTTTTCCTTAAAACCCCTCTTTTCCCTTCATGTCAAAAACCCTAGACCTAGATCTTAGACTCTAGTGTTTATTTTTGCTTAGGTCTGGTCATTGTGCTTGAAAAGGGTATGCATTTGAGTCTGAGCAAGAGTTGAACATCAGTTGATAATCAATATGAGGTCGAAGAACCCAGATAAAAGGGGACTAATTGAAAAAATTGTTGATAAAGTAAAAGGCAAGAAACAGAAGGTATCTAGTTCATCTCCTGGAATAACATTACCTAGACAACCTCAAGGTCCTGTGCTCATTCAAGATGTTCATAATGCTGGCCGAACAAATAGAAAATTGGTCACTACTCATCCAAGAAAAGGAAAAGATAAACAAGCAATTGAATATGAGTCATCTTCTGCAGATAGTGCCTATGAGCCTAGCAGTGAATCATCTTCAGAAAATACTGAGCTGCTTGCTGAAGTTGATACTTTGAGTAGTGAAGAATTAGCTAACCTAAGAGGTAAGAAACTGAGGGCAGTGAGATTGGTTAATGAGAAAGTCTGGTTTCCTGAGTCAAGACCAGCTTTGGGTGAAAGTTTTGTGTCTCTTCTTCACAAAAATATATATAATGGTTATCTGAATAGAAAAGATGGAAAAGGAAAGATGGTATCAGCCTTATCAAATCATCAGTATGTGGATTGGGATCAAGTGAACTCCATAATTAACTCAACAAGGTTGTTTGACTGTATAAACTCAACCCCTGAATTAATTCATGTAATGTCAAACAAGACAATACCTTGGAGTATCTCAAGAACACTAGAGTTCTATGCATCTCTATTAGTGAACAAACAGATAAAACATATTATGTTCACTATGAATGGAAAGATAAGAAAAATCAGATCTACTCAGTTTGAGTCTGCAATTGGAGCCTCTAGTCCATTAGTGAATAGAACAAGGATATTTGAAAAGATGTATCCTTGTCAGAGATGGAGGTTGACTGGTAATATGCCTGATTTACAAATATCTGCACATATATACAAAGACACCACTAGTACTAACTTCAATCCCAACAGAGTCTCTTGTTTATCTGAAGAAGCAAAGGTACTGCTGCTAGTATTAAGGCATACAATTTTTCCCAAGTCTGGATACAAGGAAGGTGTGACCCCAACCCTAGCATGGCTGTTGCATCTCATTTTATCAAGACAACCTATAGACTTGGTTGATTACATCTTTGGGGAAATGGAAGAGGCAGTCTACAGAAAATTTAACAGCCCTTTACCTTTTGCTCAACAAATCACTGAAGTTCTGTTGGCTCATGGTATAATTTTCCAAGATGATCTGAATAGGGAATTTAAGTGTTTCCCAAAGAAATATAATATGCATAAATCCACTGGACAAAACTTGAGGGTCACTGATTTTATTCGAGGATTGCAAGAAAATCAATCTAATGAAGGGGAAGAACCAGAACTGGCTGATCAAGATGGAGGAGAAAATGAGTCAAGTGCAGAATCTGAAAATGAATTTGACAACAACAGTCGAAAAGGGTATTCACAGGATAAGGGCAGTGACTGCTGGCATCAATCTTATGGAAGCTATATGCCCTCATATGATAGTCATTATTCACATCATTATCAAGCCTATGAAAGTCATCATAGCAGCAGCATGAACAAGTCTAGAAAAAGGAAAGAGCCAAGTGCTCACAGTGCAAGTAAGACCAAATCTGGAAATAACAGAGAGCCTAGTGCTCAAAGTGGAAATAAGAGTAAGGCCTCAAGTCATCATGAGTCTGCTCACTCTCCAAGGCCCTTCACTCAACTTCTAGCCTCTACTCCAGAACCAACAGAAGTAATTCATGGAAGTGAATCCCGGAATGAGGATGATGCTGCAACTCAAGTTATTTCAAGCTCAGTTGCTAAGTCTTTTAATGAAGAGCAACAGTTTCATCACTTTCAAGAGTCAGCGGCAGCAGCAAGATTCATAGAAGCTCAAAGTCTCAGGCCAGGAGCAAATGATTATGAGGCAGGAGGATCTGGTGTGCCTCAATCGTTTGAATCTTATTATCCTCCATTAGTTGTTCATCCTGAGGATGATCAGAGGGATACTTTTCTGGGTTGGCAGAGTCTATTTGATTTTCAGTACCCTCCTTCATCTCCTCAAAAGCATACCGAGCAAGCACAGGAGGATACCTTTCAAGCTCAGGAAAATATCTTTGACTCTCAACCTGCATGGTTTTCTTCTTTTGAACAACAATATTATGCTGACCAAAGAGGATTTCGAGCAAGATACATGGAAGATCAAGCAATGGCAGCTCAGAGATATGAAGAACAAGCAAAATTCCAAAATGAAATCTTTTCTAGATTTGATCACCTCAATAGCAATCAAGGGGAGTTAAAACAGTGGATCCAGCAGCTTGGTAACAATCAGAATTTGTTAAAGGACAGACTGTATGACATGAATCAGAAAATTGATAAATATCACAAGAATCTGGTAAATCAAGTTGAAGCTGCAAGCACATCAAATAGGAGTAATGAGATATGGATCAGACAAAATTTGGACCACCTCATGGACTTCACTGAGGATGTTCTTCTACACCATACACAACTAGCACAAAATTGCATTGATGATGTGGGTCAGGTCCTCGCAGAAATAGATACCTTAAATGAGTCCTTGAGCAAAATGCAGTCTGATCTTCATAATCTGACCATTCAACCGGGTGAACCAGGTTATCCGAGCTGGCATGATCAAGCCATGACCAAAGATGATGATCAGATTGTTTCCCCTCCCAGGAAGAGCTCAGTTTTTTGTCAGCTCAAAAGGACCTTTTCTCGGCACAAATAGGACCCCTTTTTGGCTATTGATGCCAAAGGGGGAGAATATTCCTAGGTTCCTAGGTTCGTTATGTTCTGTAGGATGGACAAAGTCTGTTAAAATTATTAAGGCTATTACTGTAATTTCTAATGTGTTGGTACTAGTGGTATCGGATCTTTATCTGGTTTATTTGTGCTCTGATACTTATTTTGATACTTTCTTGATTGGTACTATTGGTTGTCTGAAAGTACTCACTCTAACTCTTTTTTATCTGATCTCTGGTTATGTAGTTTAAGGATCTAATATAGTCCTAATATATCACAACTGTCAAAATTCAGATCATGCATTCATTAAGGGGGAGCACATATATCTACAACTTCTGCATATTATTCTGTCTAGCTAACTCTGTTTTGCAGAATTAATGAGATATTATTAATTGAAAAGGTATGTTGTCATCAATTACCAAAAAGGGGGAGATTGATAGCATCTACCCCCCCCCCCCCTCAAATTTCATTATCCTGTTTTATTATAGTTTTGGTATTGATGACTAAGTTAATAATGCTTAAGTTTTGAAGAACATGTGCTGAAATCAATGATGAAGCAAGATTGGACTAACAAGATTAAGGTGTTCTGTTACTAGTTTATGACTTGGGAGTTGATTCAAGTCAAATAGCTAGGTTTTATTTCAGTTTGGCTGTACTAAAGAGGGATTTTGCACAAGTTAGTAGATTGGATCATAAGGCAAAGACAAAATTAGATTTCTCGGAGTAAAAGACACTTAGTCATTGTTCTTTGAATCAAAATTCTCCTTCTTTTCAACAGTCTAAATATGCGACGGACGTAAAATTCAGCTATCCATTTCTTAAGTCTGTTGCATACATGGCCAAAATCCTTTTAAGTCAAAAGCTTCTTTGGTCCAGCATTAAAAAATCTTCTTTGTCAAAACTCCTATCAAGGTATCTACTCATCGGACCAAACCTCTTATTTTCACATTCTTTAGTCCTTAGTGAAAATTCCTTGAAAACATCTTGCAACCAAGGGATTGTCTATGTATGACGGACCAAAGTTGTTGGTCCGGCATACTGTAAAGTCTTTCTCCTTTAACAGACCAAAGTCTTCTCTGATTTCCATCTTCAGCGGACCAAATATTCTTATTTAAAATTTTTAGTCCGTTGCTAAAGCAAATCGCTTGGATAAACTTATTGTTTTATTAAAAAGGTCCTTGGTTACTGATCTAGAAGTTCCCATGTATGACGGACCAAACAATTTGGTCCGGCATACATGTATCTCACTCATTCCTTTGATTGGACCAAACTCTCTGAAATTCCATGTACAACGGACCAAATTTTTTGGTCCGTCGTAAATGTCTTAAATTGGTCCGTCATACACATGATCAGTATCGCTAAGGTCTGTTGCTCAGTCCGTTGTAAACGTGTATTTTAGATATTTTTGATATTCTGACACGTCCAACGGCTACAGTGGTAGGTGCAGCGGCTATATTCATTCCAAATGTCTATATAAGCATTTCCTGAGCCATCTACCATGATATAGAATGAACTCCTTGACCTTTGAGCACTCAAAATAGTTCTCATTTTAAAAAGGAGTTTGTTCTTCACTTTCAAACTCAAAAATCCTCAACATCTCTAAGTGTTTCAGTTCCAAGCTGAAGTCTAGCTGTGTGATTTGCGAGTGAACCAAGAGACAGAACTTGTGCAAAGTTTATTACTCTTGGATCTTAGTGATCCTAGACAGCTCGGAGGAAGTGAAAAGTGCGACCTGTCCAAAGGTGATTGTGGAAGGCCACTGTGATTGTGAAAGGTTTGGAGCTCACCTCCTTTGGAGTAGTAAAGAGTTACAGAGTGATCGCGAACTCTGCGACTTGCTTTGGAGAAGCAATACTTCGGAAGAAGTGCTTCAACGTGGAGTAGGAGTGAGGCTCTGAACCACGGGATAAATTTCTGTCTCATTTGTGTTTTATTTCACTTTATTGCTTTCGCTGTTATCATTATTTGTTTTTACTTCTGTCATATATTGAACTGAGTTTTTCACATAAAGAGAATAGTAAATTATCTCTAAGAAGTTAAGATCTGCAAAAGTTGCCTATTAATCCCCCCTCTAGGCCAACTAGTTCCTTCACCCTCCCTGAGCCACTGGACTCCTGCACCTCCCTACAGCCGTGTGCCTTCCCAGGTTCCTTGGCCTCCCTTGGTGCAGCCCTTGCCCCTGTGCTGCATTGGAGGAGTGGGGTTGCGAGGATCCGAAGGGAGAGAACCGTTTTTATCGCTGATCTCTCTATTCTATGAGTAAAAGTATACCTTAGGTTGTTTATGGTGATATGGGTATTGTATTTGAGTGGTGCCATGGTGGTTTTCCCTATTTTAGTGCTGTGGTTGGGTTGGATTTTGGGGAAATCAGTATGGGGTAATATCTGTTCTCGAGCAGATCTGTCTACGAATTTTAGATCGGGTTTCGTGGCATCTATGATCATTTCCAAAGGGTTCAAATCTTGTAAAAGTTGTAGACTATTGTCTTAAGTTTCATTACAGATCAAGAACATAAAATTTGGTTAAGCGGTTTAAAAGTTATGACTTGTGGAAGCCGACTATGCTGAATCTGTTCGCTGCTGCATGCACTTTTGGTAATTTGCAAATTAGGGCAAATTAAGGGCCGAATTAAATTATTTTCAATAACTAGAGAAATCTAGGAATTTTCCTTTATATTCCAAAGATGTAATCGTTTGCTTAATTTAGAGTTGTATAAAAATAGTTACAAAATGGTGAAATCTCCTGTCCAGTGAGGCAACAGTTTGGTTTTCAGGGCAAGAAACGAAAGGTTAGATGGTTTAATTAAAAAAGTTGGTTAACTAGAAATTTATGGGTATTCCTTGGTAGTTTTCATTAAGTTCTTGGTTTTCTAAGTTTGAGCTCCTAAGGTATAATTTATGGTATTTTAACTGCCGGGGCAGCAAGGGGTTGGTCTATCCCGTGAGTGAGAATGGTTGAAAATCGGGTGGCGCGTAGGTGTGAGGTTGTTATGTTGTTGTATGTATTGTTGCTATATGATTTTTTTAGATGAATGCATATATATATATTTATTGCAGGAGGTGTGACTTCGAAAATGGCTTCGACCTCACGCCACTCCGCTTCACATGGTAAAGAGGCAAGTATATCGTACGAACGAACATGGTTGAGATGAACTTTGGACTAAATGAATAAGTTGCTATCTTGCTGAATTTATTTATGAAATATGTTGTTGTTGTCATATTATGATAAAGATATTTATATGATGGATGAATGTAGGTTGTGTATGGTCATTTGTTAATATGGTTTCATGGCAAATGAAAAAATTGGAATAATATGTTGCATCACTTGCATTCATGGCATGAAAAGATTTCAAGCCAGGTCGGTGAGAAAGTCATATCAGGTCATATGACTAATCTGGTGTGCTCTTTTATAAGACCTACCAAGTAGTCCCATCCATGGAGATGAATGGGAGTGAGACCTACTTGTAGGCCCCTCTACAGGGATGGAAGGGAATGAAAGGGTGCGACACCGACAGGTGTGCACTCAAGCTATACCGGTATAAGCTATGAAAGTTGCATTTGAGCATGAAAGCATATTGTATTGCATTGCATTACTAAAGGTAAATGATGACCAATGTGATAATGGGTTAAGTTATTGAGTCGTGGACTCATCCAAAGATGATCAAAGAGTGAAATTTGACAAATGGATATGTTATTATTTTATTATATACTTGCTGAGTCGTGACTCACCCTTGCTTTCTTTAAATATTTTAGGTTATCATTGAAGGCGACATATATGGGAAGGGATAGCGTCATTGTGTAACTTGTCACACCGTCTTCACAATGATTTAGTTTAGTGTTCACCCATGAATAAGATAGCGCTTAACTTTATTTAGATGTTGGATTTACATAGTGGCAATACAGGACATGTGAACCAAATCGGTTGTACTTGATTAATGGAGAAGTATGGATTGCTAATCTATTGTTTAATTAATATTGTTCTTTGTATCCAAGCACGAAGGCTTGGGTCTGCTTTTGTGTGTGGTTCCAAGTATTCTTATTATTATTGATGGCTTAGAATTGGTATTATTTGTTTAGGCAATATGCTAAAATTATTCTCTAAAATACTTATCTAGTGTTATTTTCATTGTCTTATATCTTAAAATTATTCTCTACCATGTCTCTGCTCCCTCATCGCTCCATACCAATTACCGCACCACCCTCTCTGATGAGAATTGCCATGCAGCCATGCAGCGTGAGTTCGATGCCTTTTGCGTGAACAACGCTTGGGAGCTGGTTCCTCGTCCTCAAGGTGTGTGGGCTGTCCTTGGGCTAACTGGAGAACCCTAGCCCTTTCTTCTCCTCTTGCCGCCCCCTCTGTTCCCCGCCTAGCCACCCCCCTCGATGCCCCCAGCCCTGCGCCCTTTTGCTCTTCCCCCTGCTATGCGCCTGCGCCCCTGCCTCCCCCATTGCTACCCCTGCAACCATGCCTCCCCTACACCTCTTGCATTCCTCCCCTACGCAGCTCTTGCTAGGTGCTGCCCTGGTGGAGTTGGATTGCGAGGAGGGGCATAGTTAGCATGATGCGAAGGGAGAGAGACGCAATCGTCGCTTATCCTTTCATTCTTCGAGTGAAGGTATAATTTGAGGTTTATTTTGGTAGCATGGGTTCTGTTTTGGGGGGTGCTGGTGCTGTGTTAGGATTAAGCCATGGTGTTTCTCCCTAGTAGATGAGGTTTGGATGATCACCGAATTGTTTTGGGTAAACACTGTGTTAGGGCAGTTCTAGATCTGAATTTCAGATCACGTTTTGGGGCTCTTATGTTCAGTTCCAGAGGGGTTAGATGGTGTGAAAAACGTAGATTTTTGTCTAAAGTTTCATTAGAGTACAAGAACATAAAATTTGGTTCAGCGGATTAAACGTTATGGCCTATTGAAGCCGGTTGTTTTGAATCTGAGCATTGCTGGGAGCAGTTATGGTAATCTGTAGTTTAGGGCTATTGAGTGGCAGAAATAAATTATTTCTAAAAATTAGAGTTATCTAGATAATTTCTTGTAGATTTCTAAAATGTCATGGTTTGCTATATTTGGAGTTTTATAAAAATATTTACAAAATTGTGAATCATGCTGTCCAGTAAGATGACAAAACGGTCTTCAGGGCTGAATTCGAGAGGTTAGATGAATTCATAAAAAAAGATGGATAACTAGAAAATTGTGGGTAATCATCTATAGTTTTAAAAAATTATATGTTTTTAATTGTTTGGATTCTTGAGCTAGGATTTATGGCCTTTTGACAGCCGGGATAGCAAGGGGTTAATCTATCCAACGAGTGAGAAGATTAAATTTGAGGCTCGGCGTAGTTGCGATATTGGTATGTTTGACATATATGTACTGCCATGGCATATTTTTTCAGGTGGTACGATTATTGTAGGTGGTGTGAACTCGTGTGTGGCTTCAACCTCATGCGACTCCTCTTCGTGTGGTAAAAGGCAAGTATATCGTACAATTGAGGATGGGTTGAAATGAGAGGTAGTGATTATTGTTAAATTTGCTATCACGTTGATTTATATGAATGATTGCAATTGTTGGTATTATTTCTGCTCCAACCTTGTGATGATGAGAATGAATTCATATTGTCAATGGTCATTCGGTAATGTGGATATGTGGCAAATGAATATTGGAAAGAAATCGTTGCACCATTTGCATACATATCATAAAAAGAGTTGACGAGCCAGGTCGGTGAGAAAGTCATATGAATCCATATGACTAATCTGGAGTGCTCTTGAGTAAGATCTACCTTGTAGTTCCATGCATGGGATGGATGGGAGTGTGACCTACGAATAGGCCCCTCCACGGGATGGAAGGGAAAGAAAGGGTGTGACACCGACAGGTGTGCACACAAGCTATACCGGTATAAGCTATGAAAATGTGCATTTGAGCATGAAAGCATGATGCATTGCATGGATGAATAAAGGGAGATATAATTGATGAGTTGCACTACTTGTATGGTTATTGTTGTACATTGTAACTTTCTCATAGAGTCACTACATGTGTCATTCTCTTTATATGATGTACTTTGCTGAGTTTCGGGCTTACGCTTGTTTTTTTAATATTTTAGGTACTCTGAGGCCGTCATGATGGAATAGCTTACTACCTTACTATCATGTTGCTAATTGGCACATTGATCATGTGTAGTTAAAGAATCACAAAAATACTCAGTTATGGAATAATATAGTAGATACAAATTTGTAAGGAGTTAATCTGTTTGGTTAAGTTGTGATTGTGGATTGTTATTATAACTCTTGTTCTTACCTTCTTTCCTCGTTTATGCCTTGCAGTTGTTGCCTAATGTCTAATTGAAAAGTAGGTGCTTGCTGAAATTATTGTATAAAATGGTTAGAGGTTATTGTTATTATAACATTCTATGTCATTCCTTGTCATAAATTCCCTGTGGATGTGGTTTAGAGTCCCAAATGCATAATATTTGTTTCTGAAAATTTTTAGTTGAGTTGCTTAATCATTAATTTAAGGGCTTGTTGTGGTGACATTCAGGGCATGTGTTGTGCCAGGGTGTTACAGTTGGCATCAAAGTAGGCTTTAGGTCTGTGTTGCATGAATTTAGTAAATTATTCTAGAGTGAACTAAAATTTTGCTTTAGGAAACTAGAAACATGGCTTAGGTATATATTATTTAATCTCACCATAGGACAATAATTTTAAAATCTGATATAGGTTGGTTAAATTACTTAAAACTTGACACACTCTGATGCACAGTAGGAAGGGTATGGTGAGTCATTGTATTGTGTTTTGATGTTTTATTTTAGTTATGACATTGAGTGTTGTTTATTTTGGAGTATGATGTTATGTTGATGCAAAAACTGATTGTATGAATGTGTTTATGTGTGTTGTAGCTATACCGAGGGGTAGAGGTCATGGTCGCCATGGCCATGGAGACCGTGGCCGGGGTGGAAGTCAACCATATCAGGAGGTAGTTGAGCCAGTCGCTAAGGGAAGCAGCTCGCTCAACACCCATGTGTCAGCCCAGGATGGTGCTCCCGCTAGGAAGCCTGAGGCGAGGGTAGAGGCTATGTCTGTGGCCTTTTTACAGGCACTATAGAGAGAGGTTCAGGAGCTGCGTCAGTAGGTCCAGGCAGCTCCTGCAGCTGTGCCTCCACCAGCGACTACCCCAGCCGTGCCGAAGACTAGGATGAGTCTCCAGGAGTGGATGCCTATCTGTTTGGACACTTTTGATGGGACAGGCATGCTGGTCCAGGCAGTGGACTAGCTGTGTTATATGGAGAGGCAGTTCGGGGCTCTAGAGATTACTTATTAGCAGAGGGCTTGCTTCGTGGCCTTCCAGCTGAAGGGTCAGGTGGACATCTGGTGCGAGAGGGTGCTTGCTGCTAGGACCCTCGCCCATGGTGCAGTCACTTGGGAGGATTTCACCGAGTAGTTCCGGGAAAAATTCTACCCAGAGTCCTTCCTAGAGAAGATGGAGTATTCTCTGTCTGCCCTCTCCCAAGGGAGGAAGTCTATTGCTAAGTATGAGGCGGAGTTAAACAACATTGTCCACTTTGTACTAGCCGTTGATGGTGATGACAGGGAGAAGGCCAGGAGGTTCTGTAGGGGCCTCAACCAAGAGTTCAGGATTATCATGGGGGCAACTATCCCACGTGACTTCAACTCCGTGGTAGAGCAGGCCAGGGGTATGGAGTCGAGTTGGAGCTCACTAGGGAGAAGCAAAACCCTAGTGGTTCTGGGGCTCTTGCAGCTTCTGGCGGTGGCCATAAGAGGGTTTTTGGTGAGGGAGGTGGGTCTTTTCAGCGACCTACTTCCAAGAAATTCAAGGGAGGGTAGCGTTCCTCAGTGTTGGCCAAGCCGAAGCAGTCTGGGTCGTTCTCTTCGTTAGCACCCCGTTCTACTTCAAAACCTCCAGCTGTTCGTCCTGTCATGTTGTGCAGGATCGAGATGGCGATCAGAGGGGGGTAAATGATCCCAAAATAAATTTTATCCCCCAAAGAAGATCACAAATGCAATTTTTCGAACAAAGAAATCAAGCCAAAATACTTTGGTATCAAATGGAGGCGGAAGAATCAGTTTTCTCAAATTTCAGCCTGAGGCCGGCACTACCGCCCATGTACGGGTGGTACTGTTAGAGTATTGTAGCTATAGTAAAAACAGGTATATGAACAGTGATCTCAGCACGAGTTCAAAAAGAAAAATCGAGGAATCTTTTGATCAAATGATCCAAACTAAATGAAACTTTGTGGACACTTTCCTATGGATGCCAGGAACCTATTCCATCTGGCGATTGCAAGAATTGACGTCAAAGTTCCAACATTTTTCAAATTTACGGAAGGG
Source organism: Otatea glauca (assembly GCA_036346275.1). NCBI lineage: Eukaryota > Viridiplantae > Streptophyta > Magnoliopsida > Poales > Poaceae > Otatea > Otatea glauca. The sequence continues at coordinate 18,326,943 of CM070717.1, read as the reverse complement.
TACACAAGAACGGGTACAAAACCAAAAACTGAGCCATAACTTGCTCGTGGGTTCTTGATGATCAAGATGATCCTAGATGACTTCCCACATGTCACACTAAGCTAGAACACAAGACAAGAACCCATAAAAACCCGATCTTCCAAGATTGATCCTCTCATGAACAAAAATCGGTTTCTTGTAAGAAAGAACACAAGATTTGCCTAGATGATTGGGATATGGTCTGAAGAAGACTCATCCATCAATTATACATCCTCAGCAAAAGATCCAAAAGCATTTAGAAGGAGGGGAGGCAAATCAAACTTGCATGAAAGTAAATTGCATGAATGTAAATTGCGGAATTTAAAGACTGAATTTAAAGAATAATGTAAAAGCGAAAAGTAAATTCAGAATTGAAAGGAATGGATTAAACTTTCATTTCTGGAAGGGAGGTTTACAAAGCCTCACAACTAAGTGGGCAAAACTCAAAGGAGCACAATAACCTCAAAACCTTCAAGAGGAGGAGGGCTACCCCTACCCCTCTATTTATACTACTCTTGGGCCACCTACCACCCTTGGATGAGCTTCTAAACCCTAGAGCACTCATCAAGGGCTAGGATTAACTGACTCAACCAGCCATGCAAGGGCTCACCCAAAACCCACACACATAATGGGTTTTCTTGCATGTTTTTCAAAGCACACTAACTAGACCCGCTAACCTATCAACTAGACCAAGATCCAATGGCCCTCATTGATCCTGCAGCGCCTAGATAGCATCTCATCCATTCCTTGTCTTCACGGCTTGCCACGACTCTGTCTTCGATCATCTTCCGGCGATCCCCGATCATCTGAACCTCCGGCGCACCTCGCCTAGTCCTGATCATCCTTCGCCTCACCATGATCTAGCTTCGTCGACCTGCAACCATCAAAAACAAGGAAACACATCATATAGCAATGTCCAAATTGATATGCAATATATCTCACGTAATTTCAAAATTCAAACTCAACATTCGCTCTATTGTCCGGCACTACCGCCTCCTAGGGCCGGTAGTGCCGCTCCCCTGAAGAACCAGCAAACACCTCTCTCTGGAATATAACTACCGCTCCCCCTGCCGGTACTGCCGCTCGGCCGGCACTACTACTCCCACATGGCCGGTAGTGCCGCCCCTGGCAGACACAACTCAAATTGCTTCATATTGAAAATCCAATTCAAATCAAACTCAAACCAGAGCAAACCAAGCTCAAATTTAGTCAATTACTCATCACCAACATGAGTAGACCTCCACATGGTCTTTCAATCTCCCCCTTGATGAGTATATTGACAAACATCATAAAAGGCATTAATTTGACTTTGAATTAGAGAAGAAGAAAGCAATTTGATTGCAAAACCAAAAATGGTCCAGAGAGAAGAGACTGAGAACATGACCAAGTTGGTAAGACAAATTTTAGAGCAAGGTAATAGAAAGAACAATTTTTCCACAAAAAGCTCTAAAAGTCCAATAAACACTCATAAAAGTTTATGATTCTTAAGATTTGCAAGTTTTCAACAAAATCATAAGATTCAAGACACATTTTTTATTTTTTTTTTCCTTTTAATGATGCATTTTCTTCAATTTCTCCCCCTTTTGGCAATATAGGCATCAAGATTTCATATTGTCTCCCCCTTTCTCAACATCTATGCATGAAATGCATCTAAAAAGCTTTGAAGATTATCCAAGTGATCATAATGACAAGATATGTCACCAAGCTAGTCAATTTTAGATTAGACTAGTCTAAGACATGTCCAAGTGCAAATACAAGCTTAGTTTTGAATATTTCATTTTTAGCAAGATTTAACAAGTGCAACACTTAGCATTAGTTTCAAAAATAGAAGCAAAGCCACTCTAAGGATCAAAAGGAAAATCTAGGGTTCAACCTACTCAACACTTTGGGGAATCTAGAAGAGCATACAAGGTCCTTCATGCTCATTTATCACTTAATGCAAATTTTGCTTTAAGAACTTTAAAAGACATGGTGGGGTGCAAATGTTTGACATTATTTGCATTCTTTACCCACTTATGTTTTTTTTATTTTTTTTCATTTTTTCTTTTTCAAGCAATTGACTCAAGCTATATGCGACCATCTCAAGATGAACTCTTAAGAGGATGGTCTCGGTCATACACTATGCATTCTAAGTTCATCCCAAGTGCAATGGGAAGCTGTCTTGTGAATGTAAGGTGTTGAGTTGAATGCGCACAAATAGAGTCAGTTTGCTTAAATTTTCATTTTAGCACATTGATTTATGAGCATATGAAGGACTCAAGTATGAAACAAACTAGTTTCACCCAAGTTGCTATAGGGACTCTAGAGAACTTCAAAATTTCTCAAATTATGTCACAAACCTCTAGAGAAGAAACCTAGCAAGTAAAAGCAACATGTTTCATCAGGTTTTTCATTTAAAGCTTATGTTCATTCATTTTTTAAAGCTTAGCAAGATAAATGAATTTGGACATATCTAAGCTAGTGATTTTCTTCAAATGATGTAGCATGGTGTATTGCATAAAGATCGTTTGCATAATAGACAAAGCTCATAAAACAAAAAATGCAGTCTATATGCAATGCATGAACAGATTTCCAGACTCCCCCTCAACAAGTGAATCAGTTTAAGCACAAATCTGGTTAAAATGAGTTATTAGCATAATTAGGTGAAGAAGAACCCAAATAAACTCAATGGAAACCAGAAATACAGAATGAGGAGAAAAAGTCGAGAAAACTGCAAACTGGATGGCTATAGAGCATAGAAAAGATAGAAGAGACTCACTACGGCTCAGACTCGCTCTCAACTTCCCCAGTGACTGACATAGGAAAGCTGACTCTAGATCCCAAACTAAGGAGTGCACACAGACCCTGTCTACCTAGGAGGCCCAACACCTACTAGACTTATAAGACTGTGAGGGAACTCAACCTAGGGAGAAGAGAGAACAGCTAATCACGCATGATAGCAACCTAAAGCACAAGATGAGAGGTCCATGCAAAGCATGCCAGAAGTCTAAATGAAGTGAACTCAACTCAGGAAAATAAGCCCATAATCACCCAGAAAAAGCAAAAGAAAGGAAATGCTGGAAGAAATCATATAATACATAATATACAAACCAGCTCCCCCTCACAATAGGCCGTAAGGGCACACGACTCCAAGCTCACTCCTTAAGGCAACAAACCTGGAGCTATCCAAAGGCTTGGTAAAAATATCGGCTAACTGTTGGTCACTCTCTACAAACTGAAGCACGGTATCCCCCTTCTCCACATGGTCTCTAAGGAAGTGATATCTAACATCAATATGCTTGGTCCAGGAATGCTACACTGGGTTATTAGCAATGCAAATAGCAGAAGTGTTGTCACAGAAAAGTGGAACACTCGCTATTGCTAACCCAAAGTCACGCAGAGTCTAACGCATCCAAAGCACTTGACTACAGCAACTCGCTGCAGCAACATACTCGGCCTCTGCAGTGGACTGTGCAACCCCAGACTGCTTCGTAGACGACCAAGAAACAAGAGAAGTGCCAATGAATTGGCAAGTACCAAAAGTGCTCTTCCTATCTATCCTACAGCCAGCAAAGTCTGCATCTGAAAAGGCTCGAAGAGATAGACAAGAAGAAGAAGAGTACCAAATACCATAATCAAGGGTAGCACGAAGGTACCTGAAGATGCGCTTCACCTCCTGGCGGTGAGAAGCATGAGGAGAAGCCTGAAATCGAGCGCACAGACACGCAACAAAATGTATGTCCGGCCTCGAAGCAATGAGGTACAAGAGGGAGCCGATCATGCTCTGAAACTCCTTTTGATCAACAGACTCACCATCCTCATCCGGCTCGAGGACAGCTGTGGTGGCCATAGAAGTTATTACCGGCTTCCCGTCAGACATGTTGAAGCGCCTCAGAAGGTCCCGAGTGTACTTCTCTTGATGCAAGAAAGTGCCCTCCCGAGTCTGCTTGATCTGGAAGCCAAGGAAGTAGCTCAACTCACCCATCATACTCATCTCAAATTTTGTGCTCATCACCTCAAGAAACTGAGACACAAGAGAATGAGATGAGCCACCAAAAATGAAATCGTCCACATAAATCTGAACGAGAAGAAAATGGGACTCATAATGTCTAATGAACAGAGTCTTTTCTACTATACCCATCTTGAAGCTATAGCTGAGAAGATAAGACTTGAGCCCCTCATACCATGCTCTGGGGGCCTGCTTGAGTCCATACAAAGCTTTGGAAAGCTTGTATACATGACTCAGAAACTTGGAGTTCTCGAATCCTAGAGGTTGTTTGACATAAACTTCTTCCTCAATATAGCCATTGAGGAATGCACTCTTGACATCCATTTGATAGAGCTTGAAGCCCTGGGATGCAGAAAATGCAAGCAGGATCCTAATAGCCTCTAGTCTAGCTACAGGGGCAAATGTCTCCTCAAAGTCAAGACCCTCAACTGAGAAAATCCCTATGCAACTAGCCTAGCCTTGTTGCGAATGACAACCCCATCCTCACTCTGCTTGTTTATCACTCTGCTTGTTTTTGAACACCCACTTGGTCCCAATGACATTATGACCAGATGGGGGCTCAACAAGCTGTCATACCTTGTTCCTCTCGAAATTCTCAAGTTCCTCATGCATAGCATTAATCAATGACTCATCCGATAATACATGAGAAACATCCTTTGGCTCAAAGGAGGCAACAAAGGCAGAGTGAAGGCAGAAACTGAACAAACCAGATTTTGAGCGAGTGACTCGCTCAAACAGATCGCCAATGATCTGATCAGGTGGATGAGAACACTGAATATGACGGGGATGTCCAGAAGTAGAAGTGACCTCTACCTCATGCTCAAAAGAGGTAGGAGCAAGCCACTAGCTACATGAGAGTCTGAAGGTAAGGGCTGGTCTCCCTGAGGTATAGAAATAGAAACTGGTGGCACCTCAGGTGTAGAGGGAACATGATCAGGTGGAACACCATCATCTCCCTCATCCTCATCCTCTACGAAAATGGTCTCGGAGGTGGAAGAAGAGCCTAAAATGTCAGGTCTAACTCCTGGGCTAGCCTCATCAAAGGTCACCTCATAGGTCTATAATGATCCTAAGCGTATCGCAACTCCAGACCCTATAGCTATGAGAAGAAGTCGAATAACCCAGAAATATACCATCAGAAGAACGAGACTCAAATTTATCCAGGTTACCAGACTTTAAAATGAAACATTTGCAACCAAACACACGAAAATGAGAAACACTAGGCTTTCGCCCATACCTCAACTCGTAAGAAGTGCGGTGCAAATATGCTCTCAAGAATACACGATTAGAAACATGGCAAGCAGTAGCTATAACCTCAGTCCAAAACTTCCTAGGAGTGTTGTACTCGTCTAGCATCGTCCTGGCCATCTCTACCAGGGTCTTGTTCTTCCTTTCCACTACGCCATTTTGCTGAGGGACGTAGGGAGAGGAGAACTGATGCTCTAAACTAGACTTCACACATAAACTCTCAAAATAGGAGTTATTGAACTCTGTGCCATTATCACTGCGTATAGCTTGTAAGGCACCAGGGAGCTCAAAAGACAACCTATGAACCAAACCCCTGAAATGGGTAAAAGACTCATCCTTTGAGGCCATGAAGAACACCCAAGATTACTTCAAAAAATCATCAACAATGACAAGAACATACCACTTCCCACCCACTGACTGCACTCTAGTTGGACCAACAGTGTCCATATGTAAGAGCTGCCCTGGTGCATCAGTCATCACAACTGTGACTGGGGGATGAGAAGTAGCAATCATCTTGCCATATCAGCAAGGAGAGCAATATAAGTCTTTGACCATCTTAAGTTTAGGCAAACCATGAATGAGGTCGTGGCTGCTAACTCGGGTCAAATGATCAAATCCAATGTGACCAAGTCTCATATGCCAGAAGGAGAGATCACGAGACTCAGAAGCAATCAAACAACGGAGAGAGTCTCCAGAAGAAGCAGAAAAATCAGCACGAAAGACTCTTCCATATCTAGAAATCCCGCAAACTAACCCTCCTAAAGAATCGAGGATTCTACATGCACTACTCTTGAAGCTTACCTCGAAAGAGTCATTGATAAGCTGAGAAACTAAAAGCAAATTATACTGTAGCTTACTTAATGAGGCAACATCCTTAAGTATGAAATTCTGATTAATGCAAATGGTACCCTTAGCAATGACTCTACCTGATGAAGCATCCCCGAAAGTGATCAACTCATCATCGGGGACTTGGACTAGGGAAGAGAACCAACGAGAGTCTCCGGTCATATGACGGGAACAACCGGAGTCAACAATCCAAACCTCTCCCTTCCCCATCCGACGAACCTGGTCAATGCACACGAGAGAAAGATGACTCAGTACTGGGACAAAGAGAAGATCTAGGAACCCAATATTGAACTACGCGATGCTTAGAGATGCCAGCCACAGAAGAAAAAGACTGGACTCTGGCATCTACATGATGCTCCACTCTCACACAACCAGAAGCAACCCTAGTAGAGGATCTGGGAGCTGAAACTGGGTTGGCCCGCCGTGGTGTAAAGGTCGGACCATCCTATTGTGGCTGCCTAAATCTCCTACCAGAAAACACCTCACGCCGCTGATATCTACCTCGATGGAAAAAATGAGGAATATCAAGAGGACGGCAGATAGACTGACCACGAGCAGCTCCAGGACTAAACCTCAATTGAACAGCCTGAAAATCGAGTCCTAGATGCTGCTCAAAAACAAGCGACTCTCTAACTTGTCTAGAAGCAGTGCGTGCCTTAGAAGCACTCAGAGTCTGAGGATAACCCTAAATACCCCAAAGAGCAGCAACACGCTCACGCCTTGTGATCTTGGCTCGCTTGAAGCAGAAATCTACCAAATGTCCATCCTTCTGACAGAAGGTGCATGTATACTTCGCCTTGCTAGAGGCAGGAGTAGCAGGAGGAGCAACCTTCTGATCAGAGATCCTATGGACAACCCTGGCAGACCTAAACACAGTGGTACTTACCCTGGGAGCTACCATGATCTCACCACTCTTGGAGCCACGCACAATGGTGGGAGGATGCGCCTGAGCGTGCTCCAAGTAGTTAAACCCTAGACCCTGATTGAATCGACTAATCTTGGATTGATCTAAAATAAGATTGAGCTTCTTCTTGCCTCCTACAAACTTTTCGAGAGTGCTCATGAGATACTCACACTCCCGAAAGAAAGAGGCATATGAAGAACAGGGAAGAGAAGAAGAAGAAGAACCAGAAAGAGAAGCTCTCACAGCACATGTATTTTTCTCCCTTAGCACGGTTGCCTCAATCTTGAGGGACTCACAAGAAATGCAAGACGCATTTCTAACCCTATGGGCTTGGTCTTTCAACTTCTTCCTATGTTCGACATGGATTTTGTCCAAGTCCCCCTCAATCTCAGCACATCGCAAGCAACTTTCTTGTGACTTATCTAGTAAGTCCTTAGCAAGTTTAGCGCACTTGACATTCAAGGTTTCATTGTCAAGTTTTAGTTGCTTACAGCCCTAACACGAGCTGACTGGGTCCTTAGAAGCATGTAATTCAAGTTCATCGTTTCTAGAAGAAAGATTCCTAGGGTGATCGCTCATGTCATCAATTTCAACAAGAAATTTAGGGCAATTTTCACATGAGGGAGTAGAGTGAGCATGAAGAAAACTAGCTTCAACAGGAATAGCATCAACAGAACTAGTGCTAGCATTCTTTAACCTAAGACCATCAAGTTCAGCAAGCACACTATCATGTATGGTCCATAGGTTCTCTAGCTCCTTAAGCAAAACATCACACAAAGAACAGTCATCAGTGACTCGAGAGGGAGAAGATCTAAGTGAAGCTAACTCCCGAGTCAAAATACCTCCTTCCTTCTCAAGCTCCATACACCTAGCTCTAGCTCTAGCATGAAATTTTCCTAATTTGCAAAAAGCTTCATTGAGTTGATCATAGGAAGGTACCTCGTCCGAGTCGCTGTAGAGCTCGGAGTCGCTAATGCCGTTTGCGTCGGCCATGAAGCACATGCCGATGAAGTCGTCACCTTCTTTCTTCTCTTGCGGATCATCCTTGCCCTCGTCTCTCCATGTCTCCATGTCGGAGAGGTTGATATCATCGAGTGCGGCTAGGACGCGGTAGAAAAGCTTCTTGTTCTTGGAGAAGTTGCGGTACTTCTTCTCACGTGCTAGCTCGCGAACTGGAGGCTTCTTGTTGCGGTTCTTATCGATGTAATCGTTCTTTGCCGAACCGCCGATGTCGTTCTTTGCCTTCTCCAGTTTGGGGCAATTCGCTCGAATGTGGTTGGGGCCACCACACTCGAAGTAGGTGATCATGCCACCTCTCTTCCTTTCTCTCACCCTCTTGTAGGCATGAGAAAACTTGCGAGCTAGAAGAGCAAGCTCATTTTTTGGAATTTTTTCCAGTTGGTCATCGCTTAGCTCGCAAAGGGTGGAGAGAGAAAAACCAACAGAAGAATCAGAAGAAGAAGATCCAATGGGATCGGTGACCAAAGCCATCGACTGAGATTTTGTCTTTCGAGAGACGACATCGATCTCATGAGTCTTGAGGCGCGAATAAAGCCCTATCAAGAGTCAGAGTCGACAAGTCGGTGGTGTCCTTGATGGTGGTCACCTTCATCTCCCAAACTCTAAGATCGAGTGCAGTCAAGAAATGGCGAGCATTATCCGAGTCAGAGTATATGCAACCAACTGCTCGGAGATCGCTCAAAATCTTAGTAAAGCGACTAAAACACTCATCAAGACTCTCATCAGCGTGTTTTTCAAACTTGTTGTACTCACGCTTGTACTGGTCCTACCTCATGGTCTTGATTTGAGTGGTGCCCTCATGGTAAGCATCGAGGGTCACCCAAATCTCGTGAGCGGAACGGAGGTGAGAAATCCTATCATACTCACTGCGGCTAAGACCCTGTATGAGAATATTCCTTACCTTAGCGTTCGCCTCAACGTCAGCCATATTGCCGGCCGTGACGTTTTCATCAGCAGGAACCTCATACGGGAGTTTCACCTTCTGCCATATCAGGAAGCCCTGGGCAGTGATGTATGACTCCATCCGCGATTTCCAAAACGGAAAATCAACTCCAGAAAAAATAAGAGCCTTGGTGGAATACTTGTCCATCGCCATGGCACTTGAGACTGGTCAAGATCTATGAAAGAGCAAAACCGGCTCTGATACGAATTGAAGGATCGAGATTGAGATCAGAGGGGGGTGAATGATCCCAAAATAAATTTTAGCCCCTAAAGAAGATCACAAATGCAATTTTTCACCCAAAGAAACCAAGCCAAAATACTTCGGTATCAAATGGAGGCGGAAGAATCAGTTTTCTCAAATTTCAGTCTGAGGCTGGCACTACCGCACATGTAGGGGCGGCGCTGGAGTTACTGTAGCTAAAGAAAAATCAGGCATATAAACAGTTGTTTCAGCATGAGTTCAAAAAGAAAGATCGAGGAATCTTTTGATCCAATGATCCAAACTCAATGAAACTTTGTGGACACCTTCCTATGGATGCTAGAAACCTATTCCAACTGGCGATTGCAAGAATCAACATCAAAGTTCCAACCTTTTTCAAATTTACGAAAGGGTACACAAGAACGGTTACAAAACCAAAAACTGAGTCCCAAACTTGCTCGTGGGTTATTGATGATCAAGATGATCCTAGATGACTTCCCACATGTCACAGCAAGCTAGAACACAAGACAAGAACCCACAAAAACCCGATCTTCCAAGATTGATCCTCTCATGAACAAAAATCGGTTTCTTGTAAGAAAGAATACAAGATTTGCCTAGATGATTGGGATATGGTCTGAAGAAGACTCATCCATCAATCATACAACCTCAACAAAAGATCCAAAAGCATTTAGAAGGAGGGGAGGCAAATCCAACTTGCATGAATGTAAATTGCGGAATTTAAAGACTGAATTTAAAGCATAATGTAAATGTGAAAAGTAAATTCAGAATTGAAAGGAATGGATTAAACTTTCATTTCTGGAAGGGAGGTTTACAAAGCCTCACAACAAAGTGGGCAAAACTCAAAGGAGCACAACAACCTCAAAACCTTCAAGAGGAGGAGGGCTACCCCTACCCCTCTATTTATACTACTCTTGGGCCACCTACCACCCTTGGATGAGCTTCTAAACCCTAGAGCACTCATCAAGGGCTAGGATTAACTGACTCAACTAGCCATGCAAGGGCTCACCCAAAACCCACACACATAATGGGTTTTCTTGTATGTTTTTCAAAGCACACTAACTAGACCCGCTAACCTATCAACTAGACCAAGATCCAATGGCCCTCATTGATTCGTGCAGCGCCTAGCTAGCATCTCATCCATTCCTTATCTTCACATCTTGCCACGACTCCATCTCCGATCAACTTCCAGTGATCCCCGATCGTCTGAACCTCCGGCGCACCTCGCCTAGTCCCGATCATCCTTCGCCCCACCATGATCTAGCTTCGTCGACTTGCAACCATCGAAAACAAGGAAACAAATCACATAGCAATGTCCAAATTGATATGTAATATATCTCACGCAATTTAAAAATTCAAACTTAACGTTCGCTCTATTGTCCGGCACTACCGCCTCCTGGGGCCGATAGTGCCACTCGGTCAGCACTACCGCTCCCACATGGCCGGTAGTGCCGCTCCCCTGAAGAACTAGCGAACACCCCTCTCTGGAATATAACTACCGCTCCCCCGACCGGTATTTCCGCTCGACCGGCACTACCTCTCCCACATGGCCGGTAGTGCCGCCTTTGGCAGACACAACTCAAATTGCTTCATATTGAAAATCCAATTCAAATCAAACTCAAACTCAAACCAGAGCAAACCAGGCTCAAATTTAGTCAATTACTCATCACCAACATGAGTAGACCTCCACATGGTCTTTCATGTTGTGCTTCAAGTGTGGTGGTGGTGGACACCGCACTGCTGAGTGTTCTTGGACTAGAGAGTGCTGTCACTGTGGACGCCCTGGTCACATGGGGCTAGTGTGCAAGGAGAATCCCAAAAGCATCATTAAGTAGGAGCCGATGCCACCTACCCCAACTTCAATTGCTTTTTCCAGGGGGTCAGTCCAAATGATGGTTGTTGTACCTGTTCTTCCATAACCATCATCGTGGGTGCCACCCTCCGCCATTGGCTCTACCATAGTCTGCTACACTACCCCCAGCTTTTGTGCCACCACAGCAGAGTGCCAGGGCTCCCACTGCTTCGGCACCACCAGGAGTCTACGCCTTGCCATCTTCTGAGACAGCTGGGCGTCCGGACGTGGTGACAGGTACCTTATTGGTGGATTCTCATGATGTATTCGTTCTTTCTGATTCAGGGGCATCCTATTCGTTTGCTAGAAGGATCAAATTAGGGATGCAGCTTATTGCTAAGTCGGTGTTAGGCAACTCGCCGGGTGGTCTAATTGCTAGTTCTATGGTTTGTCCGGGTTGCACCATTACCATTGATGATGAGGAGTTTATTGCTAATCTCATGGTGATTCAGTTGGCTCCTTTTGATGTTATTTTGGGAATGAATTGGCTACATCAGTACCGTGCCAATATAAGCTGCTTTTGGAAGACAGTTACCATGCAGGCTCTGTCAGGAGTGGAGTTGGTCTTTCAGGGTAGCGCACCAGCTAATTCTCCCTTTGTGCTAGCCAGTTTGTTTTCGGGTCACCGTATGTTGAGGTCTGAGACACTTTTAGATATTACCAGCAATCCAAATACTTTTGTTCATATTGAGGGGATTCATGTGGTGAATAAATATCCTGATGTGTTCCCTGATGAGCTTCCAGGATTGCCTCCTCAGCGGAATGTGGAATTTTAGATTGATATTTTCCTAGGCATCCGACCTATTTCTGTGTCTCCTTACCGCTTAGCTCGTCCCCTCCAAGATGAATTGAAAAAACAATTGGATTACTTGCTATCCAAGGGGTTAATTCGACGCAGTGTGTCACCTTGGGGAGCGCCTATGCTATTTATAGCTAAGAAGGATGGGAGTTGACGAATGTGCATTGAGTATTGCGCTCTTAATCAGGTGATTATCAAAAGCAAATATCCATTACCCTGCATTGAGGACTTGTTTGATCAATTGAAGGGAGCAAAGGTGTTCTCTAAAATTGACCTTCAATTTGGGTATAACCAGATTCGTGTGAGGGATCAAGATATTGAAAAAATGGCTTTCTCCACTAGGTATGGGCATTATGAGTTTAAAGTTATGTCTTTTAAACTAACCAATGCCCCTGCTATTTTTATGGAGACAATGAACAGTATGCTGCATAGATATCTTGATGATTTTGTGATAGTGTTCATCGACGATATTATGATATATTCCAAGTCAGAGGAATAACATGAGAATCATTTGAGACTTGTGCTGGATATATTGAGAGAGAATCAATTCTATGCCAAGTTAAAGAAGTATGAGTTCTGGATTTCTGAAGTGAGTTTTCTTGGCCATGTCATTAATGGGAAGGTATTTCGATTGATCCAAGAAAAATATCTACAGTGGTAGACTGGGAGAGGCCTTTCAATGTCAAAGAGGTGTGGAGTTTCTTTGGTCTCGCTGGGTATTACCAACGCTTTGTTTAGGACTTCTCCATTATAGCTAAGCCTATGTCTCAGCTAACACAGAAGGGTGTGAAGTTCCAATGGACAGCTGATTGTGAGCGCAGTTTCTGCACTTTGAAAGAGAAGTTAGTGACTGCTCCTATTCTCACTCTCCTTAAGCCAGGAAAGCACTTTACAGTCTAATCTGATTCCTCTCGAGTGGGTCTTGGTTGTGTGCTTATGCAAGATGGTACGGTGATTGCTTATGCTTCGAGGCAATTGAAGAAGCAAGAACAAAATTACCCCACTATGACCTTGAGCTAGTGATAGTGGTCTTTGCTTTGAAAATTTGGAGGCAATACTTGTTTGGTGAATTATGTGATATCTTCACCGACCACAAGAGCCTCAAGTATATCGTCACTCAGAAAGACTTGAATTTGAGGCAAAGAAGGTGGTTGGAATTGATAAAAAGATTATGACCTCACAATTCAATATCATCCGGGTAAGGCGAATGTAGTGGCGGATGTTCTTAGTCGCAAGGCGACACCCCCTGTCCTTGATTGCCTTATTTCTGATTTTGAGCACATCGGAGTCATTTTGTTTTGCGGGCACCGTGCAAGCTGATTCTAGAGTCTGCAATTCCAGAACGCATGCGTGAGGCACAACAGCACGACTGGCTACTTCAGCAAGTGAGGAAACGCATTGATGAGGGCAAGACTGAGGATTTCAGCATTGATGAAGTCGGCAAATTGCGGTTTAAGGGTCGCCTTTGTGTACCCCAAAAGTCCCAAGACAAGGATGACATCTTGAAAGAGGCTCATCGTACCCCATATACAGTCCATCCAGGTGAGACTAAAATGTATTGGGATTTGAAAAAGAGCTTTTAGTGGAAAAGGATGAGGGTGGATATTGCTCATTATGTGGCATCTTGTGGGATTTGTCAAAAGATGAAGGTTAAACATAAACGTCTAGCAAGATTATTGCAACCGTTGGATGTTCATGTATGGCCATGGGATGACATATCCATAGATTTTGTGATTAGCCTACCTCGTACTCAGTGAGGGAAGGATGCTATATAGGTAGTGGTGGACCGTCTCAGCAAGTCTACTCACTTTATTCCTATTCGCACGACAAATTCAACGAGCAAGTTGGCTCCTATTTATGTGCAAGAAATTATGAGACTACATGGTGTGCCTAAGACGATTGTTTCTGATCAAGATGCTAAGTTTGCCTCCAAGTTTTGGGAGAATTTGCATAGTACTTTGGGCACACAACTCCTACTTAGCACCGCCTTTCATCCTCAAACTGATGATCAGTCTGAGCGTACCATTCAAACCTTGGAGGATATGCTTAGATCCTGTATTTTGGCATGGAAGGGTAGCTGGGGGACCATTTGGCCCTTGCTGAATTTGCTTATAATAACAGCTATCATACGTGCATTCAAATTGCGCCATATGAAGTACTCTATGGGCGGAAGCGTAAGTCACCTCTATGCTGGGATGCAATGGGTGAAAGGGCAGTTTTTGATACAGATTGGGTTCAATAGACCGTTGATCAAGAGGCAAAAATTAGGCAAAACCTTCTTGCAGACAGAAAAGCTATGCAGATGTGAGGAGGCTAGAATTGGAGTTTGAGGTGGGTGACCACATGTTTTGAGGGTATCTCCCACCAAGGGTGTTGTTTGGTTTGGCACTAAGGGAAAACTTAGCCCGAGGTATGTTGGGCCATTCTCTATTGTTGCTCGGGTTGAAAAATTGGCTTATAGATTGGAGCTTCCCGAATCAATGCAAGAGTGCATAATGTGTTTCATGTGTCTATGTTGAGAAAGTTATTGCACGATCCTGAGCATATTGTACCTCTCGAGCCACTGGTGATTGGGCAGGATGTCACCTTTGAGTCCCGACCAATGCGGATAATAGGAGAGTCTGAGCGGGTATTGAAAAATAGAACCTTAAAGTTTGTCAAAGTCTTGTGGTCGCATCAATCCGAGTGGGAAGCAACTTAGGAACTGGAGTCTCACATGCATGAGAAGTATCCCGAGTTATTCATATCAGGTATGTGACCTGATTTAATTATTTTTCCTGGTGGTTTTCGTTGTCGTGTAGTTGACGTACTTAGAATTCGGGGTCGAATTCCATTAAGGGAGGGAGGATGTAATATCCCAAATAGATGTGAGCAGTCGTTGGGCTTTGTGGGGATGGTGTGGGCTATCGTTGGGCTTTGTGGGGATGGTGTGGGCTGTCCTTAGGCCAAGAGAGGAACCCTAACCCTTTTCTTCTCATCCTGGCCACCCCCTCTGTTCCCCCACCCAGTCGCACCCTTGCGCCCAGACCTGCGCCCTTTGCTCTTCCCACTACTATGCGCCACATTGCCTCCCCCTGCCGTGCGCCCCTACCTCCCCAACTGCTGCCCCTGCAACCCTACCTCCCCTGCACCTCTCGCATTCCTCCCCTGCGCAACTCTTACTAGGTGCTACCTTGGTGGAGTTGGATTGAGAGGAGGGGGTAGTTCGTGAGATCCGAAGGGAGAGAGACGCAATCGTCGTTGATACTTTGATTCTTCGAGTGAAGGTATAATTTGAGGTTTATTTTGGTAGCATGGGTTCTGTTTTGGGTGGTCATGGTGCTGCGTTAGGGGTTAAGCCATAGTGTTTCTCCCTGGTAGATGAGGTTTGGATGATCACCGAATTGTTTTGGGTAAACTCGGTGTTAGGGAAGTTCTGGATCTGAACTTCAGATCATGTTTTGGGGCTCTTATCGTCAGTTCTAGAGGGGTCGGATGTTGTGAAAAACATATATTTTTGTCTAAAGTTTCATTAGAGTACAAGAACATAAAATTTGGCTCAACGAATTAAACGTTATGGCCTATTGAATCCAGCTATTCTGAATCTGAGCGCTGCTGGGAGTAGACATGGTAATCTGTAGTTTAGGGCTATTTAAGTGCTGAATTAAATATTTCAATAATTATAGTTAGGTATATAATTTCCTGTAGATTTTGAAAAAGTCATGGTTTGCTATATTTGGAGTTGTATAAAAAT
The DNA here is from genome assembly GCA_036346275.1 of Otatea glauca. NCBI lineage: Eukaryota > Viridiplantae > Streptophyta > Magnoliopsida > Poales > Poaceae > Otatea > Otatea glauca. The sequence continues at coordinate 18,311,376 of CM070717.1, read as the reverse complement.
ATTTACGAAATTATGAAACCTGCTATCCAGTAAGATGGCAGAACGGTCTTCGGGGCTGAATTCGAGAGGTTAGATGAATTAATAAAAAAGATGGATAACTAGAAAATTGTGGGTAATCTTCTGTTGTTTTAAAAAAGTGTATGGTTTTCATTATTTGGACTCTTGAGCTAGGAGTTATTGTCTTTTGATTGCTGGGACAGCAAGGGGTTAATCCGTCCAGTGAGTGAGAAGATTAAATTCGGGGTTGCACATAGTTGCGATATTGGTATTTTTGACGTATGTACTGCCATGGCAGATTGTTTTGAGAGGGTATGCTTATTTTAGGTGGTGCGAACTCGGGTGTGGCTTCAACCTCACGCCACACCGCTTCGTGTGGTAAAGAGGCAAGTATATCGTACAATTGAGGATGGATTGAAATGAGAGGTAGTGATTATTGTTAAATTTGCAACCATAATGATTTATATGAATTATTGTAATTATTGGTATTATTTGTGCTCCAACCTTGCGATGATGAGAATGAATTCATATTGTGAATGGCCATTTCGTTAATGTTGATATATGGCAAATGAATATTGGAAAGAAATCGTTGCACCATTTGCACACATATCATAAAAAGAGTTGATGAGCCAGGTTGGTAAGAAAGTCATATGATGCCATATGACTAATCCGGAGTGCTCTTGAGTAAGACCTACCTCGTAGTCCCATCAACAGGGTGGATAGGAGTGAGACCTACGAGTAGGCCCCTTCACGGGATGGAAGGGAATGAAAGGGTGTGACACTGACGGGTGTGCACTCAAGCTATACCGGTATAAGCTATGAAAATGTGCATTTGAGCATGAAAGTATGTTGCATTGCTTGGATAATAAAGGGAGATATAATTGATGAGCTGCACTACTTGTATGGTTATTTTTGTACATTGTAACTTTCTCATGGAGTCAATACATGTGTCATTCCCTTTGTATGATGTACTTTGCTGAGATTTGAACTCACGCTTATTTGTTTAATGTTTTAGGTATTTTGAGGCCGATATGATGGAATGGGGAGTAGCACAGACACGGCATATCTTATTACCTTACTATCATGTTGCTAATTGGCACATTGATCATGCTTAGTTAAAGAATCATAGACAGACTCAGTTATGGAATAATAATATAGTAGATACAAATTTGTAAGGAGTTAATCTGTTTGGTTAAGTTGTGATTGTGGATTGTTATTATAACTCGTGTTCATATCTTCTTTCCTCGTTTATGCCTTTCATTTGTTGCCTAATATCTATTTGAAAAGTAGGTGCTTGCTGAAATTATTGTATAAAATGGTTATAGGTTATTGTTATTATTACGTTCTATGTCATTCCTTGTCATAAATTCCCTATGGATGTGGTTTATAGTCCCGAAATGCATAATATTTGTTGCTGAAATTTTTAGTTGAGTTGCTTAATCATTAGTTTAAGAGCTTGTTGTGGTGATCTTCAGGACACGTGTTGTGCCGGGGTGTTACACTACTGCCAGCAACCCTCCGGCTTCATCGACACCGCATGCACCACGCATGTCTACCACCTCAATAGGTCGCTTTATGGCCTCAAGCAGGCCCCGCATTCCTGGTTCAGCCGCTTCACGATGTTCCTCACGTCGCTGGGCTTCGTCTCCTCCAAGGCCGATCCATCGTTGTTCATCTATCGACGAGGCACAGACATGGTGTGCCTTTTGCTGTACGTGGATGATATCATCCTCACCACCTCGTCGTCCGAGCTACTCCACCAGGTGGTCGCCTCACTTCACTAAGAGTTCTTAATCAAGGACCTTGGCAACTTGCATTTTTTCCTCGGTGTTTATGTGCAACGTACCGACACTAGGCTCTTCCTTTCCCAGGGCCAGTACACCGAGGATATCCTCGCTCGCGCTGGCATGAGAAACTTCAAGCCGTGCTCCAAGCTTCTCTCCACCGGCGCTTCGGTGGACAATGCCACCAACTACCACACATCATCGGTGCCCTACAGTACCTGATGTTCACTCATCCGGATATCGCATACACGGTACAGCAGGCTTGTCTCCACATGCATGATCCCTGTGAGCTGCATGCAAACCTTCTGAACCTTATTCTTCGCTATCTCAAGGGCACCATCGACTACGGCTTATAACTTCATCATACGTCCCAGGCCTCCCTCCTCGCCTACACCGACGCTGATTGGGCCAGCTGCCCTGACACTCAGAAGTCCACCTCGGGGTATGGCATCTTCCTCGTCAACAACCTCATCTCGTGGTCCTCCAAGCGTCAACGCATGGTATCTCGCTCAAGCGCTAAAGCAGAGTATCGCACCGTCACCGAGTCTTGCTGGCTTCACCAACTCCTCTCCAAGCTTCATCGCCCTCTACAACAGGCCACCATCGTCTTTTGTGACAACATCAGTGCAGTCAATTTATCGACTAACCCCGTTCAGCATCAGCGGACGAAGCATGTTGAAATCGATCTGCACTTCGTTTGGGAGCACATCACACTCGGTGAGGTTCACGTGCTCCACATCCCAACGCGCTCACAATACGCTAACATCTTCACCAAAGGCCTGCTAACAGCACTATTCAAGGAATTTTGCTCCAGTTTGAACGTACGCCTAGCTCCCACTCCAACTGCTGGGGGTGTTAGTCGTGTTAGATGTATCATGCAGCACAGGTCATCCCTTCCTGATTTCATGCTATCATATCTGTTATCCCTTGCCTATTATTGTTAAGCTATGCATGGCAAGTGTTATCCCTTACCTTTTGCTGTTAAGCTACGTATGGCAAGTATTATCTATCTTTCCTTTGTTTGGTTAAGCATTGATCGCTCCTGTACCTTTATATACTTGTGGCTATCAATGAAATCTCCAAGGGCGACATCTCTATTCGCATTCAGAGATAACTCAGAGGCACTGTCGTACCAATCGATGTTTGTTATCAATCTTCAGCACTAATTTTCCTTGAGCAGAGGAAATGGTGCTCTGTCGATCTAATTTCTCACTTCTCTCACGAGATTTCTAGTTTCATGAAAAGAGTGCTCTTTCTATCAACGGAGGGCTTAGACCTTTTTAGTGCAGTTGAATGGATTTAGCTTAGAATTGAATCATGATCCCGCAAGATTGGTTGGCCATTGACGACATGTTCTGATGAGTTTGAAAGTGCCAGCAAGGTACCGGCTTAGTAAATGAATCGATAAGTTGGTCAGATATATGAACATGAGAAATACGCAATTTACCAGTAGCAACTTGATCTTGAACGGAATGGAAGTCAATGGCAATGCGCTTTATACAAGAAAGGAACACAGGGTTGGCACAAACATAAGTAGAACTTACATTCACAATAGATGACTGGAGTGTGTGAGATTGGAACATTCAGCTCTTGAAGAAGATTCATGATCCAATTGACTTCTGGGGCTATGGAGGCAATAGCCCAATATTCGGCTTCAGTGGAGGATTGAGCAACTGTCTTTTGCTTTTTAGAACTCGAAGAGATAGGATTGGCTCCAAGGAAAACAACTTAAGCTGAGGTGGAAGTTCGATCATTAGGATCATCAGCCCAGTCGGTATCTGCAAATGTGTGAAGAGTGCGAGGATAATTCAGCACACCGATGAAGTGTGGATGGACAATGTGTGAACTAAGAGAGCTTGTTGACGGCGAAGGAGACGTCAGGACGAGTCAAACAGAGATATTATAAGGACCCATGAGCTTTACAGTATAATTTAGGATCAGTTGGTGGTGAGCCATCTGACAATTTAAGCACTTCAATAGTAGCAATAGGCGTGGAGATAGCCTTGGCATCAGCCATGTTAAGTCGATGCAAGAGGTCCCTGATATACTTTCTTTGAGATACGAACAAGCCATTAACAGTGTAGTGAGCTTCAATTCCAAGCAAATAAGAAAGCTTGCTTTATAGATACTCGTTTGGCAAGAGTAGAAGATAAAAGCATTCACTTCAGCTTTAGCAGATCCAGTGATGATTATATCATCCACATAAACTATTATATAAATAACCGAAGATGGAGAGGGAAGTACAAACAATGAGGAATGCGAGATGTTGAATCCTTCATATACTAAAAAGGTACAAAGTTCGCTATACCAAGCACGAGGGGCTTGCTAAAGTCCATAAATTGACCTATGCAACTTGCAAACATAATCAGGAGTAAAAAAAAGTCTTCAAACCCACGTGTTTGTTCCATAAATATTTCATCAGTTAAAGAGCCCTACAAGAAGGCATTATTCGTGGAATTCCTATTTGTCCTAATTGCTATTGATGTGACTTTTGTTGGTTGCGAATTTCCTTGATTATTTTTAACTCTATGTGTTTATCATCTTCTGCACTTGAACGAGGTTGCTTGAAGTTCAAGTGCAGGGTTTAATTGTGGAGGCTTAATTATCTTTTTTTTACTGATGATTCCTTAACTGCTTGGTCTTTCCTTTCTTGGAAATTTCTTGTGACTGCATTATTTTCATGTAAGTTTAAATTCTAAAATTGCGGCAGATTTTCATGTGTTGAAGTCTGGATTCCTCTATTTTATTATTGAGATTCAAGGTCCTTTGTGAAGTGTTATTGGCCTTAAGTGAAAACTAGTCAAACTATTTAACATGGTAATGGATGAATAGTTATGTGACATGGAGAATGAATTAATACTATAGTATCTTGGGCGTTGAGGTCGATTAGATGTAATGGTTGTCTTTGGGGTTTTATCTTTAGTGAATATCTCTCTTTGAGTTAGATTTTTTTATCTATTGAGCACTATGTTTACTTGTTGAAGCCATTTAATGATTGTGTATGTTTTGATTACTCGAATTATGATTAGCGGATTAGAGAATTTCCTATTCAGTCGTACCAAAATTTTTGTTAAAGCAGACCTTCAAATTGAAACTATGAAATTACATGATTTCACGGCTACTCATAACTAGCTGAATAGGATTTTTTTTTTTGATGCATTGATTTACGACAATTTAATTATCAGATTGTATATGATTAAAATCCTGATGGGATTTCACATCTGTTTGTGGACATGAGGTGGACTTGGTTGTGTTGTATCATAAAATTACAATATTTTCATAATTATTACAGGAAGTAATAGAGGAAGAATTTATTTCATGATTTATGTTAAACATTGATGAAGTTCGTCGGGGCGCAATTAGTGTGAGAGCTTAAACCTTAGAGGATGGAGGCGATGAGATTTGATGTGAATTTTTATTAAGTGTATGTATGTGGAATTGTCTACTGATACCGCCTCTTTGGTGAATGAGTTTTCTTAGGGCATATATGATTTCTGTACGAGAGCTTCTCTTGATTTGTATGGGTGTTGCGATAAATAAAAACAGATGTCTTCGAGGGTCATGAACTGAGTGTGTTAAAGTTGGTATCATAGCCAGGTTTTGGGTCAGAGTGAACTGAGGGTGGAAAAGATACATTACTACGGAGTAATCTATTAGGCTTTTGGAACGCCTTAACATATTGAATAGTAGTTTTCAGATATTCTCGCTAAGAGATTTAAAAATTTATTTGCAAGATTATTAATAAGGGTGTGTGACTTGGTGCTGATTTTTTTATGAGTTACCAAATAAGTTGTCTTGACGTCTCAACTAAAAGTAATAGCGAAAAGTCCCAAGAGCAATTAGGACAATATATATATTGCATTACAGTATACGGTACAACTGTATGCGCATACATATGCCTGTATGTAATAGCCAAAAAGAGGACCTTCGCGGATGCAACATGGTGCTTTACATATTAGCACAATGCAATTCTTCTGTTTAAAAAACAGATTGGATTGAAATCGGGTTGAACGTATCTCAGCCGAGAATTTCCAATCTTCCAATCTCAATGAACATGAGCCAGTTGAAATGCTTGTTCCATCATTTTTGTACAAGGTAGGGATTTTATTCCATCTTTCTTTCTATATCTTTACTAATTGAGGCCTCGCGTTAATCCTAGCTGTAAAAAAGCTCTAAATTCCAGCGTTAAACAAGAAATTAGAGGATCGAATTTAAACAAGTTCGAACATAGAAATAGAACTTGGATTAATATGGAGGTAAAAATGTAAAAACAGTGATACACAAGCTTTGCCCTGATCATCAGGAGGTGTACCAATTTTGCTTCTTTCCAGCATTCGAAGAGAGATACATGTCCTTTGTTTGGAAAAGGGCGAAACACGTTTAGTTTCTTTAACTGTGACATTTCACCTATCTACAGACTTCGCTTATCCCCCTGGTGTTTCCTTTAGCGATGAACTTTCACTTCTACTTCTACAGTACTTCAGAACAGTTATTTGCCCCTGTGGGCTCTCTCAGACAGCGAGATATTGCCATCACAGCAGCTTCAATTGATGCATCCTCCCCCTGTCCCATGTTCCAAGAACAAAGACGTGGTCAGGAAAAAAATTATCAGAAAAGCTAGGCAAAATTGCATTATCCACAAAACAAGATAGCTGAGGGGCTTACAGCTTTACAGTGCATATTTTGCCTATGGTCCAAAGAATGAAAGCATTAAACCCAGGCAACAAAATTGACAACAACAGTGTTTTCTTAAGCCTTTTTTACATGTGGATTTTGTAACTGGCATCAGTGGATTGATTTAGATAGTGTAGATATGATGGGCAGCTGTTATTAAAAGAGAAAAGCTTGATTACTAAACCCAATGAAATTTTGTTCATCTAAAAGATCACTGTAGCATAGCTACCTTTTTAGGTGCATGGCTGGAATGATTTTTGTACTTGCTACTGATCAAATTTAAGAATGTCTTTTTGATTATCGAATCAGGAGGATCAAAAATGAAAAAGAAACTATTACGATGGATGTGTCATGTTTACTGCTAGATGAAACAACAGAATGTCACCTTTTCTTTCCAGTAGAACATGTTCCCGTACTTCCCTGAGACACGACTCCAAAAGCTCCGAGGAATGTCCAGATCAACTAGTGGACCAATGTTAAAATTTATAATGTTACCTGCCAAAACAGAGCCGCACTCAGCATTTTGACCCTGCCAATAAGCATGAATGCATGACAGCAGCTAAGTTTCAAAAGTTATGAAACACAAACAAGAATAATTGAAATGAGTACCGTTTTATTATTAAACTGTGAGACATTATCATACAACAAATGCAGTTATCACATTGGTAGCACTGGGGATCACAAGACCAGCCACCGCAGTTAAATACACCCTAGTGTGTAAATTTGGACCTTTGGGTGCAATCTATATCAAGCAGTGTTAGTTGCTGGCAGAATAACAAGTGCCAGACACAAAATGGATACACTAACATGGCAACATCAACAGCAATTAATATGCTTTAAGCTAAGGTGACAACAATTGCATGGACGAGCGAACTCATTGGTTGTTCATTTCTAAAAAACATGCTTCATCCCAACATTATTCATTTTTATTTCTTATTTTCCTTATTTCAAGCATTTCACCACTAAGATTTTGGAGAATTGCTTCACATTTAAACTAGAGTTTCCATTTAATTCAGGGGGTCAGCTTTTATTCCTATTCAAATGTCAAGCATTTTTTAGACCTAAGTCACAAGCCAATGCAAAATACACCACACCAATACACAATGCACTGATCAAACATGTGATGCAAAACAAAATAGCCATGACATAAAGAAACAACACATTCTAATATGAAGAATTGTTTTCAAAACAAAATTATCTCACCAAAGGTAGGATCCGCAACAAAGACTATAGTTCGGTCATCAACTTGCCAAAAATCTTTGATAGCCAATCCTGGAAAATGATTGCAGACAGCAATGAAACCGAACTTACATGATATGATACATGTGCATAATCATGACAACAGACCAATGCCTCCTGTCATCTATAAGAGAGAGGATTAAAAAGTTATATAATAACAGATCATGCATGATAGAAATCGGCTCATAGCCTAGTTGTACATGTTAATTAAAAAGACATAATGGTCATATGAGGGAAGTAATAATCACATTTTACAAAAGATTTGTGGATATTAGTCAAAAGGACACTAACATATTGTTGAGGAAAAAGAATCATAAACTAATCTGCAGAAATCCAGAAGACAAAGGACATCAGCATCTTGATCCAGTGAGTGAACTCATCAACCAGACTTAAAAGTGCAAAATGAAAGCAGACCACATAAAAACCAACAAACTTTCAGAAATTCTGCAATGAATTGTGGGTCTCGAAAGAGCTATCTATAGTCACAGAGGTTGGATCTTTGCGTAGAGAAACATTCCATAGCTATGAGCTTCCCTAGACACTGCAACGATATTAAAGTGCACACTATATCATAGAACTGATTGAATATGTGTTCAAAAGATGTGAATTTAGGAATGGCATTGTCTCTAAAAAGTAACTTGAACCATTAGTTTTGTAATGATATGTTAGCATAGCTATAAAATTATTGAGTAAATTTCTCAAAACAACACTAGCTCAGTAGCTCTGTTAAAACTATCACAAAATCATACTTTTAAGGATCGTTTTCACAGAAACACACTTTTTCTGACATAACGTTGCAGCAAACTCCACTTCTGTCCATTCCAATGGATTTGAATGGACCAGTTCCACATGGCGGAGGGATAATCTAGCCTTGCCCCGTTTCTGCTGACGTCAACTAAGATGCCACGTTTGCGAGTACCCCTCATGTCAGTAAATAACGTGGACAAGTTTGCACCCAAGCAACCAGCTCTCTCGACTCTCGAGTCTTCCTTCCAGGAGGAGCCCAAAGCACCTTTGATGACGTGTCAAGGAAGCTCCCGAGTGGCAACTTCATCCACGTGAGCAAACAGGTATAGGGTTGCCTTGTGACTCCGCCATGTGGGACTAGCCTTTCAGATCCACGAAAATGAATGGAAGTGTAGTTTGTTGCAATTTTATGTCAAAAATAGTGTGGTTCTGTGAAAAGGATCCTTAAAAGTGTACTGGTTTTGTCAAAGTTTTTTACAGAGCTAGTGCAGTTTTGAGAAATTTACTCAAAATTATTACATTATGAAAAGCTTTCAACAACAAACCTACAGTTATCTATTTCATGTGGTCAGTTGACATATTTTTAGTGGTTGTATCAACATTCAAAGTGAGCAATGGTTGACCACACACATAACATGGTTACATGTATCCATGAATATATGGAGCAATAAATAACAAAAACTAAGGGAAGAGCCATACTATATGTGGAAAAGAAGAAGCAAGAGTCACCTGGTGTATCAGGATAATTTTGTGCAAGAACTCTCAACTTGTACCCTGTTTCCTTCTCTAGGTCTTCTATCTCTTGACACAAACGATTTTCCTAAGAACAAATCCAAATTGACAGAATATATCTATTATAATCAAATTATAACTACCAGAACAAAGAGTAGAAAGACTAGGACTACCCTTTGAAGTACAACTTGGTGTGAGGTAAGCATTTACAGGCAAGTATTTCTCCTTGTATCCTTAAGGAAGTCAAAATGACATGTTAAAGCATTTTAGGAAGTAATTATGGCAAACTAAAGCATGAAATTTTAATCAAATATCAGTGCTTACACTGGAACATAAGCGCAAAACAATTTTAGTTATCATCTACATCTATGATAGACACTAGAGTTATGTATGCAGAAAACACTCTTTTTAAAGGCTGAGGCTCTGAAAATTGGGTAAAATATGTTGCTCTTCGATGCACAATTGTGTTTCTACTTTCTAAAACATCAGGATATGACAATGTCTATCATTGACAACAGGATTTGCCTAACCACAAGTTATTATAGAAAATTATCCCAGTCATGATTTGTAATATTTGATTTCTGCAGGTTAATTGCCAGTTACGCTGGTGTCATGTGGGGCCTCAAGTACCAGTGTCAGACCAAGCCAGGAGGCGTAAACAGAGGACATGCAGCTCAAGCACAGGCAGCGTCCAACTCGGCAGCAGCTGAGTAGTTATCCTTTTATGAATTTAGGAAGTCTATCGCTTGTTTAGGAAATCTGTCTATTTGTTAGGAATTTAATCTCGAGATTTGATTGTTAGTTTTTAGTCTTGGTTTGTTAGGGGCGGCATCTATGCCAACATCATTTACTTAAGGTACGAAGGGATAAACCAATATGCTATCTCATCATCCCTCTTCTTTGTTTTCTCTCCTCTTGCTTCACGTGCGCCGATTCCCCAGCGTCGCAGCCCCAAAACCCTGTGGTAGGCAGCCGGCCAACCAAAGGCCCGGCTCCTCCCACACGTACCCATTACGCTCTAGGTCACGAGCACGTGACAACTGGGCAGAGCCTTTGTTGTTCCTGTAGACACATTATGAACCTAAGCTGAGCCACCCAACAGTTGTGGTTAAATAGAGATGGGATTGGGTATACTATTTTTTGCTTTCGCATGTTCTACTCTTTCAACTCAATCTAGCACAAGATGTTGGATTTCAAGCCAGTTATCTACTCCTTCAACTTCTGCAGTTACTGTAAGGATGAAAAACATTTTCAACCTTACACACATGTGATGGATTTTGAGCCACATTGTTTCTTATCGACACCAAATTTTGTACGTAGTTATGAATTATCAAAACAGCTCAGACAAGCTTTGAGGTTTGAATTACCTGGCCTGAAGAGAGAAAACCAGCAACATCAATGACGGTAGTAAATTCCCTGGGAAGCAATTCTGGTTTGTTGACCCCAGCCTTCGCATTGACCAAACCTACAACTGTAGGTACGAGATATTGCATGACACTTTCCATTAAGGACAAGTTTTTACTCAAAAGTACAAATAAATCCATTTTAAAGATAATTGTATAAATGCCATTGCAAATATAATAATCAAAATGCCGAATCAAAACCAAAACTTGTAAAATGTCAGTCCAAACTAATACCTCTTCTATTTATGCCACGCCACAACTGCCTACAATTTTTAAATTTTAGCCACCAACTCACTAAAAAGATTAGATCAACTCTCTTGCAAAACTGTAAGGATGCAAAAGAGTTTGTTGTTACATGTAGATGTGTAGTTGTTGGCACCAGAAGATAAGAAGGAGCTATTTGGCACTACTTTTTATGATAAGGGTAGCCAACTGCTGAAATTGAGAAAAGGAGGACATCAATGGGACATTTGCTATAAAACAGGGACCGTGGTGAAAATTACTTTTTTGGTACCATGGATTGTGCAAAAACACATAAAACACCTTGCATAATCGCATTTTTTCATGAATAAAACATCACCTTTCATATTGCATCTTAAATTTTGTTCTTTTGTTAGCAGTACATTCATTTGCACAGATTTATCACATAGCGCACCAACAAATTCATATCACAAATTTATCACTTTACCCATGAAATACCTCAAATTAGAACTTGCAAACCACCAGCTGTCCTAGACATCTAATTAACCGAAGCACGCAATCATCTAGCTATGAGCAACTAATTATATAGCAATTCTGCACCACCATATTCCCAATTTCCTTTTCTAGCCCACATAACCACAGGCAACAACCATTCATTCTTCAAATTGTAAAATATTTGTTCTTTTGTTTTCAAACAATTGGCTATAACCACGCAGTTCCTAACAATTGCTCTGAGAGTAGATAAAGACCAGGATTGCTTACAACAAGAGAAGGACAAGGTGAGCGCCATTGCGCCAGAGAACACGGCCTTCCATGGCACGATGCCGGTGGTCTCACCGGCCCAAGAAGCAGCCTCCTTGCCGACAGCAGTGGGCAGTGGTGTCCGACGAGCAAAGCAGCCCGCATTGGGGAGAGGATATCGTCTTGGCCGCAGGTGAGTGGATAATGGCGAGAATGTGAACGCAACTGCTCCCGAAGGTGTAAACGGAAGAGGAAGCGATAGCATGAGAAGAACCATGTTTGTTTTCTTTCCTTCTTTTGAAAATGTCTTAACTGGCATTTAACCAATATGAAAGTATATTAGATTTTGTAATAACAAAACTAAGATAAAAACTATTAATATAGACAAACAAATTTCATTTCATTTGTGTTTGGAGTATATTCCAAATTATATTGCATAAAATAAATAAAGGGATGGTTATGTTACAAACAACTTTAGACAAGAAAGTTTCTTAATACATTCCAAATGTACAACTCAAAAAGTTTCTCAGTTTGTTCCAAACTTAGATTTTTTTTCCCACTTCCCAACTCCAATTTGTAGGATTTGTGGTGAATAGTGAAAAAAAAGTGATGTGCCTAAGATACATACACTCTTAACAAATAAACTAAAAAATACAACTCTGCTTTGATTCTTGGAATCGCCTCATATTTTATTACATCACAAATAATAATACAAATCGGTACTACAGTAAAAGACATACTTTATTGAGTAGCTTAATCGGCATCTATTCCATTACATCATTTTTTTCTAATAGGATGTAACTTAATTGCAGGGGCGGACCTAACGTGGGGCATGGGGGTTCAGTTGAACCCCAAAAATTTTGGAAAATAAACTGCTATTAGTGCTCCACCACGCAACAATCTGCATGCATTGGAGTATCCATCCCAGAAAGAAAGATTTGGATGAGGTTGCTCAGAGGAAAGAAATGATCCCCCACGAGGATGTTGACAGGGGATCTCCGGCTGGAGCTCTCCGCGCCGGCTGCCGGAGAAGGGGGAGGAGGAGATATGGAGAACGGTGGAAACGAAGGAAGGGGAGGAGAAGAGCTCACCGCGCCGGCCGCCGGAGAAGGGGGACGCGAACGGTGGAAACGAAGAGAAGAGGCGGAGGACGTCTCGGTGGGAGGGCGAAGCTTATCGTCTGACTTGGATGGTAAGGAGTGGACAGAACTCTTGCCGACGGGAAGAACAGGACATGCTGCTTAAGAGTACTTTCAAATTAAGAAAAGTTTTTCAAAGCAAAGCAAGCTGGTTGATAAGAAAGATATGTATAAAACAAACTTATTAGCTACTTAAGAGTACTTTCAAATTATCAGTTAATCATTCGTACTAGTATAATTTTAAAAAGTCTCAACATGATAGTACAACGGCAACTTTAAAGAATTTGATTTTTTTTTTCTCTTTTTTTCTCCACCCCTTTTGTCTCGAGTGCAGTCTTCTGCACCATGTAACTTTAAATTTTGTTTTCTATCCTCATAATTTAATCACAGCTTTAGCTGTATTAAAAAAATGAGAGAAGGAGACATGGTCATGGCCTCCTTCCATATCATTTCTTGTGCCTCCTTGAATCTTTTGTATTGCTTCTTTCTCTCTTTCTCATGTGTGTGTATGAGCCTTTCTCTTCTCTTCGTATGTCCTCTATGATGGAGATGAATGTGGCCTTTTATAGGTGGAGGAGAGGGCAGCCAGGCGTGTGAGTGCTCAGCTTCTATGATACGGTGCCTTGTGATCTCCGAGATTGGCACGTGATTTGATTATGCAATTCTTGCCTTTTAATCTCTGCATTTCCATCCGACTGAGATACAATGAAATAGGATTTTCATGTTATGGAATATCGTGAGTATGTCATTCCATCCAAGAGGGATACGACGAGGAAACTCTTTCATTTATAAGAGATATGAATAAAATCCTTCCATTTTAAGGAGATATGATCTGTAATATTTCCATAAAATAGAGGGAATTTGGATCGGGTGGGGGGCGGGCTGAGCGAACAGAAGGAAAGGGGGGTGGGGGTGGGCTAAGCGAATAGAAGGAAAGAGAGGGTAAGGAGAACGGACTGTTGCCACCAAGTCGTAATTAGAAGTAGTAGAGATATTTGGAGTATAGGGTTTTTACTTTGGAGTATGTATGCAAATTAAATAGTTACTTGCCAATTATTGTTTATTTTGAATAGTAGGGTGCCCGTGCGTCTAAGTGCGATATATTAGGCATGTGACACGACCTGCTAATGGATGGAGATTCAATTCCAAATTTGAAAGTTATCCATATATAGTTGATCCAATCCATATCCAATTCAAACTATCCAAACCGTGGTATATTTGGCATGTGACTAGACCTGTTAATGGATAGATATCGAAATCCAAATCTTTAAAATTCAATTTATATCCAAGTATAATTGGTCCAATCAAAATTGATTGATACGCACAGGCGTGTAGGATTATATAGCAAGTTTTTTAATAAAAGAAAACCTTAATATGCTCTATGTTTTACACTTTATTCACTGCTTTTGTTTAAAACTGTAAATGTTGTATAATTCATTATAAAGTCATATTTAATTTGTTTATATTTGGAGTATAGGGTTTTTATTTTGGAGCATGTATGCAAAGTAAATAGTTACTTGCTACTTATTGTTTATTTTGAATAGTAGGGTGCCCGTGCGTTGTAATGGAATCCTAAAAAGATAATACATATAAGTATGAAGGATCCTAAGCCATACAATAAACTACAATTACTTTTATACATACATCAAGCGAATCATATCTCGACAACATCTCAGTCGTTCGTGCTATATCCAACAGATTAGATGTTCTGAAGGAGAACGAACCACCGCCACCAACTTCTAATTAGAAGTAGTAGAGATATTTTTGTAATATTCAGAGTTGAACGGGAGAAAACTAGTACTGTATGCGCTACAAAGATAGAATATTTGTTAGTGCAAAAATACTCCTCTGTGTAAATAAAATTAAAGGAATGACTAGTCATCAGTTGTTTAAAATTCTTATTGAACTTATATCGAACTATTTTAGTTGTTCCTACTCATTCTTATTATAACTACAAACCATAGCAATCCTAATCAGCAACCATCATCTCTGCCCCACCCCATAAGATGCCACCCCACCACCACTGCTGGTGGCAACGGGCGTAGGGTCCTAAGAGAAGCTCCCATGCCCCGTCCTGCCCCACGTTAGGTAGCCTCGTCCGTCCCAGCTGGCCTGTTAAGGGGCGATGTCACCCTGACCCTGAGTGTCCCATAGAGATTAAACAATATGTTAATCTAAGTATTAATGTATTTTAAAAAAAAATATTTCAAAAGTTATGTTCAAACTTATAGATTTAGGTTTTAGTCCCAACATATGAGAAAAGAATAGATATATAAACAAAATAATATATTTAGAATTTTACTGGATTCCATGAGGCCTAGCGGGGGAAGGCAACCTTGTCTTCATCCGTAGTGTAGTGGGGGCGAAACCCCATTCCCCCATCAAGAAGATCAATCCCCCTCCATCCTATGGGAATTTCCCCACGGCCCTCTCCCCAATTTGCCATCCCTATTATTCTCAGCCATTGGATCCATAGTCTAAACCATCCGGCACCTTTCAAAGACCTAACGAGCCACTCACAATTGTCTCCCATCTACTTAACATTTTTTGTCGTTCTCCTACATACCCATGGCCAGTGGTGCCACCACCGCTTTGTCACCTAATGCTAGTCCATCGTTGCCCTACTTCCTCTATTGTCGAGGATTTTAGTGAACCTAAACACTAAATCGGGTGAACTTGAACCCTAACCCTATCAGACCACCAGACAAGTCGAAGGCCTTGTCGAGTAAAGCACGAATTGTGGAGCAAATCCAATAGTAAGAAATTCTACTAATTTTATAATATTTTTAGTTGAATATTATTTAACATTTTTTCTTAAATTATAGAGTAATAGCTCTTTTTTTATTAAATAGAATAACATATAACCCTACAATTATATCTACATACTTCTTAGCACATCATTGTTAAAACTATGAAGATTGAATAATTCTACTCACTAGTCTATAGAGATAAACAAACATCTTATAGTTAATTTAGCTAGATAATTAGTTATCTAATCTTGTTTTACTATTTATTAGGTCTAGCACATAAGTTTAAGGAAACACATATAAGCGTACATTTGGATATAGCAATATCAAAATTTCATATCATCTCGTATGAAGCACTTGAGAAAGGAATACACATCTTGTGTATCTTTTATATACATTTTTTCAAAAATTGCATAAATAAGGTCTTGACTACTAGTTAAGATAAAAGATATTTCTCAAATTGTTCTGTATATAGTGTGTGCTATTTTCTCTTCGTAGCTCTATTTGTATTTAATTAATTCCATTACACAATTTATTTTAAACAACAGAAAAGTGTTTTCTTATTTTTGTGTCATTTTTATATAGAAATGATAGCATGTACCATATTATGTTACTCCCTTTGTTTCGCAATTTAAGTCCATTTTCATTGAAAGCATCAACTCACAATATAAGTCTATTGAAGAGATTAAAGGTATAGTTATTGCAATATTTTCACTTTGTACCCCTACTTTAATAGTATAGTGCCCTGTCTTTCGGTTTTCTTTTCCCAACACGTAATATATGGTCTTTTCCTTTTCTAGAATGTTTGTTTCCTTTTTCTTAATTCCAGGATATTTGTTTCCTTTTCCTTGAGATGATCTGAAGGTGGGGGAGATCTGTTGTGGGCCACAGGGATGAGTTAGACACATTAAACAATAGCCATCGGATGTGGGTAAGTAAAGCTGAGGAAAGATCTGAGAGGTTAATTTTGATGGAGGCAAGTTTCTGGGGACGTTTCGCTGGGTGCATAAAGGTTGAGTCATCTCTAGTGTGGTGTATTATTTGGGGTGAACGTAGAAAAGAATGTTTAGGTGTATTATAAAGGAGTATAGATGATAGAAAAAGTGAATAACTAGTCATATTACACCACTCAATATTAGGGGTGCAATCGGATCAGATAATTCCTGACTGGCCAGATATGCTCGGCTCAAATTCGGATAGTTGTTGGATTTGATATCGGTTTTAGATATTTTGTTTCGGATTCGAGAGATTACTATCCGTCGGTTCAGAATATTCCAAGTTGATTTTCAGATATTTCTGAATAAACTAATTCGGATATCCGAAAATCGGATCTGGCCCAGTCGCCTAGTTACTTTGGCTGGTCCAAACCGAAATAGCGATACTTCTGTCCCTCCCGGCCGACAGAACCCTAGCTTCAACCTCGTCCCCTATTTGGCAATCGGCATCACACTCGACACAATTCCCACACCGCCGCCACCCCACCCGACGCCCTCCTCCTTCCCCACTGGAGCAGCCGAGCAGACAAGCTAGCGAGCAGGCATCCCCCATTCAATGGACGGTGAGCAAACGAGGAGGTAGGAACTGAAGGCTGGCCGCCTGGCCGACAGCGAGCGAGCGAGGAGGAAGCAATTGGAGGATGGCCCTACCTCAGCCGCCCTCCGCCCCTTGGCCCCACCCTCCACTCCTTTCGTCCCTCCCGCCGCCCCTTACACAAAGGGCAGCTGCCTTGACAACGGTGGGGACACCGACGGCGAGAGTGAAGGAGGTGATGAGAGCATGAGCACTGCCTCAGCATGGGGAAGCCGTAGATGGTGTCGGTTTGGTCAGAGGTGACCCGAGGAGGGCTCATGCTGACGGCCTCCCATGGTGCAGTGGCGATGCATGCCAGCGAAGGGCTCCAATGACAGATGGCATGAGGGATTGAGGGAGTCGAGCCAGTCGTGATGACACGCGTGGCGAGGGAGGAAGAGCTTGGAGTGGCGGATCAGCATTCATGGCAGGGCGGCATGGACATGGACACATTGCAGCGGCCTTCAGCGACGAAGAAGAAGGAGAAGGGGAGAGATAGCATCGCCAAGGATTGAGGAAGCCATTCCTATGGCCAATTTGTCAAGGGGGTGGACGGACCGGATGAATTTTGGAAGATTGTGGATGGGATTTCTCATGGTTTGTTCGATTCTCGATCGCGTGCAGAGAAGCGGATGCGCGGGGGGAAGGTGCGGTGGAAGGCCGAGAAGCGGGTGCGCTTCGCCGAGGACGTCGTCGACAATGAGGGCGCGGCAAGGCCTCTCCCGACTGAGCTAACGTGCAGGGGCGTGGTGGAGGCGGAGCGCATGCTGACCAACTGGGAGGCGCTCTACCACGGCATGCTCTGCGACCGCTCCATGCACCAGTTCGCATACTCCTACTGACCAACTAGCCAGCCAGTCAGTGCCTCGCCGCCTGCCGCCGTGCTCGATCAATACAGAGCTCAATTAGAGTAGAAAAGTAGTCGTCTGCTTTTGCTTAATTTTCTTGCTTCCTTTCTTGGTCTTTTTTCTTTCTTCTGCCGTTATTAGTGTATACCTCTGTAACAATGGATGGATTAATGGTGGATTTTTGGTGGTTTTTTAATCTTTTTGTGTCCTTGTGTGTATTTGTGTCCTCATGTTATTGCCTATTTGTGTCCTTGTATATATATGTGTGTACGCCTAACATTGCGGATAAAGGGAATAGGCGGCCAAGGATTAAGGAAGCTATTTCTATAACTACTTGATAAAATAACTAGTTAAATTGCAATAGTTCTATTGCATTCGAACACATACGATTGATTAATCATTGCTATATGTGTGCTTTATGCGGTATCTATCTTCGCGCGATATTCGATAAAAAATATCTGGTATCGTATCAATTTCATTCTGTATTCGCTTCGAATCCGTGACCGATATTTAGATATTTATCGTCGTCGTATTCGTATCCGGTACTATCCGTATCTTATTCCGAATCCGATAAAAAAAATATGGTTTAGGATATGGAAATAGCAATATCTGACTGAATCCGAGTCGACTGCACCCCTACTCAATAGGATATGTATGTTTTAGTAACATTTATAAATCCTTAAAAATATCCAAGTTCTTTAGATATTTTCTTAGAACAAACCATATTATGTCTATTACGATGAATCTAGTCTATATATATAAGCAAAATACCTCTATGCAGATATGCTAAGATATGGTATAAGAAATAGAAGAGTGTAATCGCTAGATATCAGTTTTAAAAAAGAGTGACTTATGTTTAGAGGTGAAAACAGGTCGGATACGGATGAATATTGCTCTTCCTGTATCCTAACTCGTAATTTTTCACACATTCGAAACCAGATACAAGCTAATCGGATACGGATATGAATACAAGTTATTTGGGATACGGACATGGGACGGATATGTGACAGATTCGGGTCGAAAACGAATAAAGATATATAGATAATGCGTATATATATAGAGTAATATATGTTGAATCAAACCATACGAGTACATGACCACAATAGCAAGTTATATATCAGTCAAATCCAATAGACATTATCGAAAGAATGCATCCAATGAGGGTTGAGAATGAGGGGACAACGGAATTGCCCATCATCATCATCATGACGTGAACCAACACGGGAACTTCTTGACCCTGCCATGGTTAGTAAAAATAGTATCAAACCCTATCAAGTACTGAAACTGAAAATGGCACTCAATTCACAAATCTTATCAACCGAAGCTCTTGCCCTTCTTTAAGATTGCTCACGTGTTTGCTGGTTCGTGGTAACTTTCAAAAGAGAGTTAATAAAGCAATTGTAAAGTGCTAGAACACGCTAATCAATGGCAAAATTTGTAGAGTTATAGGTATGGATAAAATTTATAGCAAGAAAAACAATATGAAATTCCAAAAATTACACAAATTGAATTCTAGTTCGTAACTAGTACTTAGCCTAAGTTGTTGTTCAAAAGGAGTGGAAATAGGCTATGACAACTGTATACAAGAAGTAGACACAAGATAATCACAGGATATGTAATTGGGAAGTTCCAAGGATCAATCTAACATACAGCTGATGTAACGACCCCCATTTTTACATACTTGCAAAAATGGAAATCTAATGTGCAATTCCGTACTAGTCCCATGATCAGTAGCTAGTACGCACATACACCAATTGGAATCACAACCATACAACAAATATTATTGAGCGGAAGCTATTATATAAAGAAACTCTTACAAATCAGAGATAAAGCAGCAAAAGAAGCAAAGTCTTGTAGTGTGCCCATCCAAAACCCGCAGGCAACCGACAAGGCATAATCCCTAGAAAGATTCGACGGAGAAAAACCCGCAACCTGCGACGAAAGAAACCTTCGAAGCTCGGCAACTTAACCACCTAAAAACCACATATAAGCAAGGGTGAGTACATACGTACTCCGCAAGACTTGAGTAAAGCCTATAATATATGCAGGCCATTTCAAAGGAGGCTACTACAGTTAATTTGCATAAAGCAGAATTGACATTGTAAAACAAGTTATTTGCAAACGGAATTTGTAAAAGCATAATTGACTGATATGAAATAAGTAAGCATAAGTAATATATTCACAACCCATCGTGAATATCGAATAATCCAGAAATGGAATCCATCAATGTCGATCCTTTGACATGAAAACAAAAGTTGCTAAACAAGTTCCATTCCACAACCCATTTTAGAAAATTAAACATTTAACTAGTGCAAGTTCACCAAGTTTCCCATGACCGAGGGGACGGCTAATCGATTAGATTTACACTCTGCAGAGGTGTACAACTGTACCCACAAGTCATGACCTTTTCTTTTTGCCGCAAGTTTCACGCACTTAAAGCGTGTGGCGTAATGTTCATGACGAAAACCTTTACATTATCTAATCTAACTTTGCACCAAAGACCGGACGATAAAACCCACGCTATAGCCGGGAGAACTCGAGCATAGGAATGTTGGAACTCCCCATAGACGTGGCGCACACCGTTATATTGGTAAGTGTTGTTCCCAACACCTCGGTGTGGGCACCCGTCGAGCAAACCCGAAAGGAAAGCCCTTACTACTTCACCTACCAATGTGCAAAGTTAAACTAGATAACTTAATTGGTTTAAGGAAGCCCCATAACAACACTTGTGGTTTGCACGAAATATCTTGGATCATACAACACCGAGTTCGGTCCTTAAATTGACACGGCGATACTCCACCCTAACTACGTGCAAATCCTCTGCACCTCCGCTATTGCCAATAATCGCCCGCATCGAAACCATAGTTTTATTTTGGGTTTTTAATCAAAATACCCATAGCCAACAGCTACAATGACAACATTTTCCATTTCACAAGGAACACATTTTGATCCGATCATCATCATCATCATCATCATTTGATCTAAAAGCATGGCTAAGCATGGATAAAAGTAATCGCATATACCCATGGCGACATTAAGTAATTGTCTAAGCTTAATCTATGGTTATCAAGGTTCACATATTCATACTTATCAAGGAAGTTTCATGAGACAATAGGTATAACTACCAGTACCACAAAATAGCAATTTACAAAAGTAAACGTATGCATAAAACATTTTAATAAACAATGCAAATTAAATTCTGGGATCAAGATGGTCAAAGGAGGGTGCTTGCCTTGCTTATATATCGTTTACGACGAAGACGCGATCACAGCTGACGGAGGCAACGGCGGAGGAAGGGACGTCGAATTCTACACGTCGATTGATCGGAAAATAGCAAATAATAAACTTCAATAAGGGCGAAAAGAAGACAGACAGAAAATCAAATAAGGATTCATTGCAGAAAACAGGGATGATATAGGGTTCGGATTATTTAAGTAATTACTTTATGTTTAACCTTAATGATGTAATGACGAACAAAACAGGGTTTCCTTTAGAGATTAACTATTCTTGAATTATAAATTCAAGAGGCTAAAATTATGAATTCTAGTATTTATGACTTCGAATTATAGATGCTAAAATTATTTGGATTAAAAGAAATAAAACACTAATTAAGGTTTACGTAATTAGTACTTAACCTTAAGATTTTGCATAAGAAGGGTTTTCATTAAGTTATGAGTGATAAGCCACTAATTAGATTTATTTATAGTTTTTAAGAAGGTTACGTGATACAAATATATTAACTACAAATTCCTTAATACTGAGGTTCACAAATTCTTATTGAGACAAGGTTCATTAAACATAAAACGAAGGGTTATTTGACTACTAAAGTTTTTATGCAAAACATAGTGAAATAAGGTTATTTCTTCGGAACACGATAGTATATACTTTGAAGAATATATCTAGGCTGATTTCATATATTTTAGCTTTTTAGACGAGACATTATTTTCTTAGTTGAAAACGCTTGTATGACGTTAAAGGTTACGACAACCATAATTTTTAGGGGTATTCAACTAGCACCATTTAATTGAAACGAAAGTTGTAAATGAAATATTTTTCTAGAATATGGTAGACCATACCCTAAATATCATTTCTAAACTGATTTCTATTACATTTTCGTTTAGATGAGAGGTTCTGCGGATTGATGAAAAAGCTTGATGGCTCAATTTACTACTCGTTAATGGTTCAGTTTTGATATTAGATTGCGACTACACCGCCTAGGATAATCTATCCATTTTTCAGGCATTAATAGGCGTGACATCGAAGTGATTTAAAGTTGGTTTCGCGACAAATAGCTTTTATCCGCGATGTTTTTCCTATAAGCGATCATGAGGGTCTAACATTATTTTATTTCAACCTAGCACAAACATATGATATTTTTGTCTAAACAGCAAGGAACTATTTTTCAAGGTTATAGGATTTGGTTTCGCCAAATTCGAGTTTATTTTGATAGCTACAACTATTCCAATTATGCAATTATTAACACTTTAATTATTTATCACTTATTGTTTTATGTAATAATATTTAAATATTATTTTATATCTGAGATCCTTGCAATGACAGAGGTATAATAAAACTGGTTTGGTTACTATTTGAATTCATTTGACTTATTTTAAATATTCCACTTTCTATACATATATACATGCACTTTATGTTTTAAATCTTTTCATATTTTTCAAGTTAATTCAAATCAAGTTCATTTATTAATTATCTTGGCAAAGTAAGGTATTCTACTGCCATGCTAATATTTAGATATCAATTTTACTTATTTCATGTTTCATTTATTCAATTTATGTATGTTTGAATTCCTAGTACATTGAATACAACTTTTATTGGAAAGTAATTCAAACATAAGTGGAAATTAAATATTTTTATATATTTGAACTTCTGGAAACATGATTATTTCACTAAAATTGGTTCCATTCATTTTTTAGTTCATTTACAACTTTTTAATATGAAGTGTGCTTTTAACCCTTTCTTTCATATTTGAATTTCAAATTTATCCAGTGAACATTTTCAAAATATTATTTTATATTCTGATAGAGCTAGATTTTAGGTGAATTTAGAATTTTATTTCACTCAATTCGGAGTTACAAAGCAAAAGTTATAAATGTTTGAATCAATTCGGGTATTGAAAATAAAGTGTAAAATGAAAATACGTTTTTAATCGAGAAGGCGCTTTTACCATTTGTACTCAGTTTGCTTGTTAGGTGACAAGGAGGTCCCACGCGGCAATGCATACGAAACAGAGGAGTGGCTCGGGCTCAACGGCGACGGTTCCGTGGGTTCCGGCGGAATGGGTGGCACGGCGAGCTCCAGGGGATCTTGGCGCATCCGGGGGTGGTATCAATCATCGGCGGGGACGGCCGGAGAGGGCTGCCACCGGCGGCATGCGGCGGCAGGAGGTGCGGGTCGTCGGAGAAGAAAAGCGAAGACTTCCCGGCCGAATGGATAGCATTTAAGCATCCATGAGGCTAGGCGCTCCATTTTGACGGTTGTCCGGGCGAAGCGGTGTGGAGGTGCGCCACCGTGCGCCGAGCCGAGGAAGGAGGGCGCCCGGTGAGGATGGTCTGCGGGAAGGAGAAGCTGAAATTGGCGAGTGGGTCGAGTTTAGTGATGCGCAGGGGTGCTCCAGGTGGGAGTAATTGGAGCGAGTCGCAATAGAGTGGCGCAATTTGATGTTCTACCCATTTTCGGGTTTTCAGTAGAACGGCGAAGCACTGAGTATTTGGCTTAGGTTCTTGGCTCAGGGAGAAGGTGAAGAAACGAGGGCCTCAGTGCGATGCGGTACTAGTATTTATAGCAAGGGAAATGTAGTGACTTCAGTGTATGAACGGTCAGGGAGGTTGCGGCTCGGTTTTGCGCAGATACGGCGAATTTCCGGCGTGAGGGACATGGAATGACTGGCAGTATGGCGCGGGAAAACCAAGGGCAAGCCGTGGCAGTGATTCAACGGGGCAGCGTGCAGAATCGGGCGTAGGCGGCGTGAATTGCGTGGAGGCGCAGAGAGGCGTGAGAGGGAGCTCGGGAGAGTTCGGCTGTGAGGAAAGAACAGGGAAGAGAGGGGGTTCTGACGAGCGGGGCCGGTTTGATAGAGAGAGAAAGGAGTCGGCAGGGAAAAGGAAGCTGGCAAAGCGGGCCCACAAGGCAGTGAGAGGGGATGAGGCAGGGGATAAACTTCAGCGAGACAGCTCCATGTGATCACTAAATTCGCTATCAAATCACCACGTAATTTTGTGAAACTTTTTGACTAGTTTATACTGGTAGTTTTTAACCTTCAGTAAAAATTTTAGATTAAAATACCGCATGGTTAAATTATAAAAATTCTGACACTGTAGGTTTGTACAGGATTTGAATTTCGGTTTTGTATTTATTTAAAGGTACAAAAATTATTATTTATTTTTGAAACTTTTATGAGGAATTATAAATAGGTCAAGGATGTCTCTGTAAAATTTTTAAATCAAAACATTGGGTATTTATTTTATTAAAAATCTGACATGAAGATTTCCAGCTTTTAATTGTTTCTGTTTTTGAATTATTAGAGGGCTCTGCCGACATGATAAAATCCTGAGATTTTGACCAAGTGTAAACACTGAACTAAGGGTGCTATGGTAATTTTTCCAGCTCCAGATAAACTTCGATTATTTTTATTTAATTTTGACTTGTACTGTTTCTAGTCAAAAAGAAGTGACATTAATTTCATTTACCCATTTTTCTGTGCATAAAATTTTACTTCTTGATTTTACTGACTTACCAGAGTGGTTATGGTTCCATGGTAATTTTTCCAAAATTTATCTTTTACCTTTTTACCTTTTACCATTATCCATTCTTTAATTCCATTTCTTTAATTTTTCATTCAATACAAAAATCCAAAGAAGTCCAAATAAATTCCAATCATGTCAGGAAAAATCAGAAATAAATATACTCAAATTCAAAATATGAATTTTCATATTATTGTATTTTTCGGGATGTTACAGCTGAAATTCCAGATCACGATCCCTTTTGCAGCAAGTCAGTATTTGGTGTATAACTTTTTGCCGAAAGCTTATTGTTCAATGATTTTTTTCTCAGCTTGCTGATTATTTTTCCCAAAATTTTTCTTTTTACACAAATACCAAACTCGCAACTAAAATATTTATGAAACATTAACAAACACAGACAGATCCTAAAAATAGACAACAGCTAGAGCAGGATTATAACACGTGTAGATTTTAATCTACTAATCCAATCAATACCAAACTTTCCAAAATAGTAGGTTTTGGAGTTACAAAGCTAATAAAAGTGGTTTGGGTGGATTTGGATCTCTGAATTGAAAGATATGAAAATTTTAGTGGTGGCTGCACAAAGGTTTTTTTTAGCAGAAATTAGTGCTTCAACTAGTGGCTAAAAACCGAGAACTAGGGCTTCAAGAACTCAAAATAACTTTTTTAGGATTTTTTTAAGGTAAAGGTGATGAACAACAACCAACAACTAGATAGAACTAGAACGGACACAAACTCAATTAAGCAAACCAAAAATAACAGATTGAAAGCAACAATGGCCTAGGTAAAAGAATTTTTGTAGGGCAATTTTTTGGACTTTAGGTAAAATGAAAATTCAATCTAGTAAACTAGGGATAGATGAATTCCTACCGGCAACGTCAGCTCAGATACCACCTAATATGCACATGCCTTGATTTAAGATGCGCGCATGCAAGTTGGTCCCGACCTTCCGTCGTAGGAGAAATCTGATAACTTGAGTTGTGACCATGACGAAGGGGAAGTTAACCATGATCCAAGAATGCGACTAGCAACCTCACAATCGCTAAACCACTCCTCGATTGGTTATCAACTGTGTCAAAACACGACTGACCTATTCACTAAGAATGGGCCAAGCAAATCCATTGGAAGAGCAAGAGCAACAGCGGAAGAACTCACTAAACAGCGAAGATTCAATTGAAACTTCAAGTTTGCGGCAAAGTGCCTTTACAATAGCAGTAGCTAAATCTAAAATCAAAGTCTGAAACTAAAAGCTAGGGTCGGCTACACAATATATAGTGGGTGGGGGCGCAGCCCTAAAGGAATCGATTGTGGACATCAGAAATGAATAAATTCTGGACTCAAAAGTATTTCCCTTGTTTTGGCTGGTATATTTAGAATCTGTGGCTGGTTGTGCGTCCATTGGATGGGGCACGAAATAACCTTTCAAGCAAGTCCTTATTTGCTCTTTTTGTAAAAGTTATAGCCTTTTAACTGAGACATGTACTCCATTGTTTCAGGCCGAAAATTCTATCCGAATCCTCCTCTGATTTCTGTCTGAAATTGGCTCTGAATTTTCCTTTGATTTCTACCCGAGATTGGCTCAGATTCCTTAATTGCTTGTAAGCCTTCCCTTCTTCCCATGTTAATCCTAGCACTGGGTATCATTTGTGGCTCTGTAAGTTCAAGCTCCATTGGTTTTGATGATTGATTTAATATTAATGTTTAATCATTGTTTAATGACAAATCTAATCATTATGAGACTAACATGTTCTAATGAGCCTTATTCTTATTAGTCTCATATTTGGATGGAAATGAAAAACCTAAGGTATGCACTTGTATTCAATTCAATTATCTATATGCATACTTAGAATTCAAGTTAAAGTATGAACTCTTCCGTTGCTTTAGTCCAAATATGTGCATTATGTTCCTAATTCATATATACATGAATGCACACATCTAGGGGGAGTTGATAATTTGACTTGACGTTTCAATTGCATTGATCCGTGTCCTTTTGTCATATAATATAAAGGATCAAGATCTTGAAACAATCTTTTGAGTATATGAAACTTGTGTAGTTATATATACTCATGTCAATTTAAATGGAATTTAAATTGAGTTCGGTTGTCTTTTAATCAAATCAAAGAACATTTCATCATGTGTTGATGGTGTCTCTTTGTTGATTAAGGACAAGCGAAAAGTTCTTGAGTATAATGAAGCATTAGTTGCATCAAAGTACTCAAGACACAATTAATCATTCAACTTAATTGGGGTTGTGCTCAATCGATCTTAGAGGCATCCATTATGTGTTAATGGAGTGCGGTGATGATGAGACAATCGTGTTTGTTGGACTAACATCTTCCATGAGTTGTGAAGTAGGTTGAGTCCAAGAAAATGAAGAATCGGAAAGAAGAAGAAGAAGTCATCATGTGTTGATGAGCTTCAAGAAGTGATCCCAAAGTAAAGAGAATAGCTAGAAGGTTCATCATGTGTTGATGATCAAGAAGAAGAATATGTGATCCTGGAGAGAAGATGATTGGAAATCATAAAAGCTCCAAGTGGATCGCTAGAGGCAAAGGTATAACTAGTTAGGGCTAAGGATGTGTTCCTAGTCTTTTACCGGTCTCGGTGTTTGGATGGAAGACCGGGTTGCTAGTTAGGTTGCGTACTATTAAGAGGGGTTGAGTCTTTTAGCTTGAGCTTCATCATGTGTTGATGAACTCGATCCGGTTCACTCTAGCTCACTCTCTGGTTTAAAGTGTTTGCATGAAGCTAACCATTTGGCATGTGTTGCAAATAGGCGAAGCTCGTGCGTTGGATTTTGTATGAGCTAAGTATTTGCATGTGTTGCAAATAAGGGTGCTCATGCTTGCATCTTAATTGAATCTTATTTGATTTGGTTTTTGCTTGGAGCTAAGTTTTGCATGTATTGCAAATAGAGAGCTCATGCACTTGAATTTGTTGTGGTTGTTTGCATGGTGCTAGAGATTTGCATGTGTTGCAAATAGGGAGCTCATGCTTTGGTGTTTTAGCTTGTGATCGGGTCATGTGTTGATCATCACAAGGCTAAGCTTGGTTTAGTTGCAAAATATGTTTTTGCAAAGTGTTGACTTGTTATTTGCAAATGTGTTTTGCAAATAAGCTGGAAGTTATGTGGTTCGATCCTAGAGCATGTGTTGGTATTTGCAAATGTGTTTTGCAAAGTGTTGGGATTATGTGTTGATCCTTACATGGCTAAGAGGATTGATCTTATAGGTTTGTGGTTTATTTGCGAATGTGTTTTGCAAATAAGTTGGAGTTTTTATTTGCAAATGTGTTTTGCAAATGAACTTGAGATTATGGGTTTCGATCCTAGAGCATGTGAATAGGGTTTGCAAATGTGTTTTGCAAATTGTCTTGATCATGTGTTGATCATCACATGGCTAAGAGGATTGATCTCATAAGTTCTTGGTTTATTGGCAAATGTGTTTTGCAAATAAGTTGTGCTTAATGAGATTCTATGGAGTATGTGATTAACATATGCAAATATGTTTTGCATAGTGTTGTGATCATGTGTTGATCCTCACATAGCTCAAAGAATAAATCTTTAATGGTTTGGAGAAATTTTTTTGTGAAAAACAGTGTTTTTCTCCCCAAGGCCGGTCGTACCGCCTATGTAGGACCGGTAGTACCGCTGGGCCGGTAGTACCGCTTATGGGAGCGTTACTGTCGCCTGGCCGGTACTACCGCCCTTGTAAGGTCGGTAGCACCGGGGTCCGGTGCTACCGCAGTTTGGCCGGTAGCATCAGGAGGCCGGTGCTACCGTCTCTCTGGTCGGTGTAAAAAATCCAGAGAGGGATGTTTTTGGGCGGGTTGGCAGTTCGGTGCTACCGCCCATGGTAGGCCGGTAGCACCGGAGGTCCGGTGCTACCGCTCTTCTGCCCGGTGTAAAATTTCCAGAGAGAGGTGTTTTTTTGTTCGGCTCGGGTCCGGTGCTACCGGGGTGAAGGCCGGTGCTACCGCCCGAGCGGTAGCACCGCTCCTAGTTGGCCGGTGCTACCGGATTTCCTGCAACGGCTAGTTTTGTAGCCGTTGGCGAGGAGGCCGGTGCTACCGGTCCCAGTAGGGCGGTAGCACCGGGTTTGCTGGACATTTTGCCCAATTCGTCCCCAACAGCTAGTTTTGGCTTGGAGGCTATAAAAGGAGGCCTTGGGGGACAAGGGCACAAGGTTGGCTGTGTGCTAGAACATTTGGGTGTTTGTAGGAGTTTTGTGCATGTGTTGCCCTCTTCCATTTGCTTCTTGAGCTAGTGTGAGCCTCTAATTGCATGTGTTGCAATTAGGAGAGGATTGAGAGCCTCTTGTGCATGTGTTGCACTTGAGGAGGATCCTAGTACATGTGTTGCACTTAGGAGGTCATCGGAGTGCATGTGTTGCACTAGGTGAAGTCAAGCGGAAGGCTTGGCTTGTTACTCTTGGTGTTTGCCACACCTAGACGACGTAGCGATGTCGTGCGAGGGAGCTCTCAAAGGAGGTTGTGAGAAGCCCCGACAAAGTTTGTGAAGATTGGAGCTCGCCTACCCGAGAGGGAAAAGAAGCTACCACTAGTGGATTCGAGGTGGGTGATCAATTCGTGGAGCCGGTCCAATTCATTTGGGCTAACCTCAATGTGGACTAGGGGAGACCGGCAAGTCTCCGAACACTACGGTAAAAAGTATTGTGTCTCTTGTGCTTGCATTGTGTTTGATATTTATGTTCAAGCAATTTATATTCATAGAATTAAATTGATTGATTGCTTGTCTTTAGGATTGCATATTCTTGTTAGAGACATAATTAGTTAGTGCACATAGTGAGCCTAGAGAATTTAGGCCTTGATTGTCAAGACCTTAGTTTATCGCTTCCGCTTTAATATTTGTTAAGGTTTTGGCATTAGAGAAACTAGGGTGAGTTGCTTTGTAAAAATTAGCGAGAGAAATTTTAAAAGCCGCCTATTCACCCTCTAGTCGGCATCCTCGACCTTACAGGCTCTAAAACCGACATTATCTAGTAGCTACTTTGTTCCAAACCCATAAATATCAACAAAGAACAACTTTTAGGTAGCAACATATTCTCAGTAATAACTTAGTTAATTTGGATGAAGAAAGAAGTCACCTACTGGCCTAACCATCGTGCGTGTGCGCAAGTCATTAGCCCTTGCAATGGTTCTAGATTTGGAGCTTCTGAAATTAGTGAAGTACTTGATGTAGGGATGTCCTCATCAGATATGCCCTTGAGGCATTCATGGAGATGATTGTATCATGTCTATGTTTATAAAATAATATGATTATTTTGTCCCTTGAATAAATATCATTAGTATCAATTAACAAGTATGTGACTTGTTCATTAAATTCCTTATTCATGTTTTAATATTATTCTGAATTATCTCTAATCTTATATCATCATGTTGGACAATTGTAATTTATAGGTCAGTATATGTATTGATTGATGATCATATTTCAAGGATCATGGATATAGGGATATCAAATCAATAATGTGGATACATGTTAAAGAATATGGTGTTGGAGTGACCCGCCACGAGACACTTTGGAAATTGTTATATTCTTAAGTTTTATCAGTTGGTCTTATACATAGTGTTTATGGGAACCTTAGATCTGAGATCGTTATAGTTTGCTACATATAGAATAGTATACTTAGGGGTTACCAAACGATACTTCGTAACTAGGAAGTCATAAATGTAGTTTTTGAGTTTACTATGAAATATCTGGAGAAATGTGAGTGATCAAGATAGAATTTGTCTCTCCTATATAACGAGAGAGATATCTCTAAGCCCCTCAATGTGGTTGGATTAAGGAAGTGCATGGAATGCCATGTGATTGAGGAGTCAATTGCAACTGAGTAATCCACTACAAAACGAGTGAATAATCGAGCTATCATAGGATGGTATATTTCTCACCTTGAGTTTGATATGGTATCGGATGCAAAGCAATCGGTACATAAGCACTACATATGTTCGTCCGATATGATCTTTGTGTATATTTGAAAGTCGCTATGCCCTACTAGGGGCCGCTACCGACTTATGAGCCAAATGGAGTTTCTGGGCCATGGCTGAATATGCACGAACCTACAGAATCATACACTTAACAGGTTAGAATACATTGGTTCAGATTGGATATGTCACTAATGGGCAAAGTGGACTTTGCACCTTGGTTAAGCCCCTAACGTAGGGTTCCACCGAGGGGCCATATAAAAGGAGTACATGAAAGCCAATAGACGCAACTATTGTACCATCATAACCATCGAATACCTAGTCGTCACCGCTGAGGCTCAGCTATGCTCGCTAGTGCTAGCGCACTGACACAGGGCATTTCTTTCCCGAATGTGTGGATTTCGGTAAAGGCGTTGCTACTACTGCAGCGCTGATTGGGATAATTGTTTGGGTACGTTCGACCACTGCTCGAGGATGATTGATCACTTCTTGAGGACACGCGCTATATTGAATCAGGTTGCTTCAAATCTCCTTCTGCTATACTACGCGTCTAGCGGTAACGATCCATAGTCTCTTACTCGCTTGGTATCGTAGTTTACACCATAATTTTTTTTATTTACGCTAATGTACGTAGCCTAACCATTCTCCTTGAGATCTCACCTCCGGCCAGTGGCCACTAGCCATGCGGCTTAGCTATCTCGGCCGTGTGCGCGTGAGAACGACGCCATCACTGTAGCAAAGCTTGGATCGTCGTAATCTTGCTTTCAGCAATAGTAACAATAGAGGTGGCCAAATGGGCCGGCACGCGGCACGCGACTGTAGGCCCGACCCGGGCACAGCCCAACCGAGCGGGCCGTGCTTGGGCCAGAGGTGCGGCACGGCCCGTTTAGGCCCGTTTAAAAAAATAGCCGTTTATAGTTGTTGCAAACTTAAAAAATTCAAAAAAAATCCGAAAAAATTCAAAAAAAATCCTAAATTTTTTCCTACAAATAGGTGGCTGCCCCCTCTCCATTTCCATACTAGCAATCTTGCATTCTCTTCTAATCATTCTCTTGTGGAAATTCTTTTGCTCTTAGTGGTAATTTGGCAAAATTAAAAATAGTTTTGTCAAAAATCCAAAAATCTGGAATTCGGCTTTCGACTTCTGTCAAGAAGTCAAGGTGATAATTGCAATTTATTTTTTCATTTTGTTAGTATTTTAAATCATATTTTAGTATTAATAGCGTTGTTATTTCTTGTAGTTTGCTTTATGGAGCCCGGGGATTTTCCGTCGATCCCAACTTCTGATATCGGTATTTCACCCGAGGAGCTTCTTGCATCATATGCCCGAGAAGATGCAGGAGCTGTGCCATCTTCAGGCTCTACAAGTGCTACTGCGTCGGCAATCACCGGGACGAAAAGAACAAGACGCAGTACATCGGGAGTTTGGGAAGATTTCGACCAGATTTTTGAGGCATCAAACGACGTCCAAATCAGGTATGCTGTTTGTAAATATTGCAAGCATAAATTAACTCCAAAATCTTCAGGTGGAACGGGGCTGATACGGGCAGCATAACATCATCATCATTTCCTTCCCCTACTATTGGTCAGGATAATCTAAAACAATTCCAAGGACCATTAACACGTGCCCGTGCTAAACAAATCAATCAACAGGTGTATTTGCTCCTTAATAAGAACTACTTTTCTTGTGAGAGTCAGCTGCTACCTAATGCAACTATTTTAACTACTCTCAGGTATGAACGTGATGAAAGGAAGTGTGAACACCCAAGAGAAGATCAAGAGACAAATTACCATGCAAGGTGGGAACACGAAAGAGCTTCACTCGGCCTTCAATGACAAGTCCAATTCAAATGGACCTAGAGAATGCAAACGGACTCTGTTTGGGGCGTGTGAGTACTTGATTGAAAGATAATTTTGTGCCCTTTCCAATGAATCCAGCCTCATAATTAAATTCCATTCGAGCTGGCCACAGAATTGAAAAATGTGCGACGGTCTCCTCTTGTGTTGGGTCTTTGCGCCACCATTATGTTTGGTCATTGCCAACCTTTTTGTCTTCCTCTCCTCTCCTATATATAGAGAGGCACCCTTTGTGTTTTGGTCGGACAATCTGAATATTGAAATAGATATGCTATGCATGTTCTTGGGTTTTCATGCCACCGGTGAAACACCTCTAAGATTGTGCATTCCTTCCGTTGTTCTTGCAAGATCTTTGTGATTGCAGCGAGGATTGTAATCCGCTTGACTTGGTTGAGTGGACAACGTGAGGTTGGGCGAACTCCGTCTTTGCGAGTTGTTGCACTTGCAGCGGTTGGTACATACAAGATTTGTCGTTTCATGAGTATCTTGATTCTACGCCGTGAAGGTCGGGCACCTCGTATCATTTGGTATCGAGCTCCGGTTGTCACGGTAGAATCTTTTATCCCTAGTCTAGATTTTCTTTCGGCTATATACGGAAAAAAATTGCCTCACAAAAATATCAACTCTAGTTGGATCTGTGTTTTCTTCCTAATCAAAAAGTGCCTCACAAAATATTGAACCCTAGTTTCCAATCTGTTGTTCTTGTGCGTTTTGCTAAGTTCTTATCCATTGGAGCGTGTTCTTGTTCTTGAACTCTTCATTTTCCTTCGCGTCACTCTCTAGTTCCAATCTGTCCAGTTTATTGTTTTGGCCATAACTCTCACATTCTTGCTCCGTTTGTCTCATTCTTGTACTTGTTGGAAAGCTCTTGCAATTATCTACAAGTTTGTTTGCAGACAACTTTTTCGATTCGGCCCGAAATTGGTCGAACTTGTGCTTGAACCATCTTTGTTGTTTTGGTTCCGAAAATTGGTAGTTTTCCTTGATAGCCAATCTGTCCTTTGAATACTTTGCACCCATCAAGACTAGCTAATCTGTTGCTTAGGGCTGCACTCATTTATCTTGATCTCACGGTTACAAAAAAAACAAAAAAAAAGTGGAAGAAAGAAAAGCTTTGTGGCTGGTTGCTAGAAAAGAAAAGAAGAAAGGAAGAAAAGAAAATCTTTGTGGCTGGTTGCTAGTTGTACAAAAAGAAAAGGAGAAGAAGAAAAGTTTCAGAAAAAAACATTTATTTGTACCGTTGTGAGAAACTCATTTTAGATGTGCAATCTTGTGCCCTAGTTCATCATTTGCAGCTAGCTAGTGTCTTTCTATAACCAATGCAATTGAGCTGTTTATGTTATCATCATATCTTGTGCTAGCTCACTCCTTTGATTGCATTTGGTTCCATCATCCTTGTGTGTGAGTTGCTTGTTCATCTTTTAAATCTTGTTTTCAGTAACTAGACATTGTGTTTTAACTTGGATAATTACTTATCGAAACAACAACGAGGATTCAGATTGTGTAGGATATACACTTTACCCTCCAAGCTCCACATATATATACGTTGTGTGCCTTGATCTCAGATGTGAGTTCGCTTAACCTCACCTTGTGTTGCCTCACCACTCAAGTGCGAGCTCCTCCGTCAATCAACAAAGGGTGAGTAAGAATTTTGGTGTAAGGATAAGTGAGGTTGAGAGAATTGTTCATACATCATATTGTACCTCTCTTTCTGTTTTTGCACAACTAACCATGTCAAGTCAAGGAGACAACGTGGATAATGAAGGATGTGACCCTGATGCACCAAAAAATGGACTGAATATTGTGCTGCGAGACACACTACGACGAGAGTTCGCATATAGGAAATGAACATATAAAGGAAGAAGTGAACAACTCCATCCAAGATCTTCAAATAGAGGTGAATCAACAACTGAATGTGCTCCACACCAACATAGTTGCTGACATCGTACGACAACTACGACCACAAGTGAAGATGGTCCTCTAGTTGATGAGACCGATGAAGAAGCCGCTTGCTCGAGTGGCCCGTGTTCCTAATGCCAATCGACCACCCATACCTAGGCAAGGAACAAGAGGTAATGAACATGGTGTAGGAAGGGTCGTGGTCATGGGTTGGGGCGTGGGGTGTCTTGCACACGAACCAATTCACATCAACATACCGCCCCGCAATGAAGGAAACCAACGTCACAACCGCAACAACAACAATCATCCCGAGGAGGAAAGGTTTGGCAAACTAAAGTTTTCTATGCCTAAGTTTGTAGGTACCACCAACCCGGAGGACTACCTCACTTGGGAAATGAAAGTTGACAAAATCTTTCGGTTGCACAACTACACCGAAGAGAAGAAGCTTGCAATGGCATCACTTGAATTTGATGATTATGCGCTGATTTGGTGGGAACAAATTCAGAACCAAAGAATAGAACATGGCGAGAATCCCGTTGCATCGTGGGCTGAGATGAAGGTTGAAATACGAGCAAGGTTTGTCCCTCGACATTACAAACGTGATCTATTTGATAAGCTGCAGGGATTGAAGCAAGGAAGTCGCACGGTGGATGAGTACTATAAGGAGATGGAGATGGCCATGATCCGTGCTAATGTGTATGAACATGAAGAACAAACTATGGCACGTTTCCTCATTGGTTTGAACCACCCCATCAAGGGCATCACCGAATTTCACCTTATGACAATGTGGTGGAGTTAGTGCATCAAGCGACCAAAGTTGAAAGACAAGTGCAACAAGACAACAAAATTACAAGGACTTCTTCATTTGCTCCTCGTTCAACACCTACTACGGTAAATCCACTTCTCGGTTCAATTCCTTTCGTGCTAACAATTCTAGTGCAAGTGTTGCTCCTAGTTCCCGTGTAGCTTGAAGTGGAAAGAGCCATCTACTACAAATCGAAGCAAGGTCCAGCAACTAGTGCTACTTCTTCATTGGGTTCTCTGACAAAGTAGTGCCATCCAATGCTTCAAGTGCTTGGGGCGAGGCCATATCGCCAAGGATTGCCCGAACAACCGCACCATGCTTATAACAGAGAAAGGTGAATATGAATCTGCAAGTGAAGAAGAGGATGTCCCAATCGCTGATTTTGAAGAAGAGGAAAATGAGATGACCTATTGTGATTTTGAGACCGGTCAATCTCTCATTGTCACCAAGAAACTGTTGAGTGTGCAACAAAAAGATGACAATGAACAACGCTGTAATCTTTTTCACACCAAGGCAAAGGTAAATGGTCGTGTGTGCAAGGTAATTATTGATGGAGGAAGTTGTCACAATTTGGCAAAAAATGTGTGAAAAGCTTGGATTGAAGCAACTGCGACACCCACATCCTTATCATGTGCAATGGTTGAATGAATGTGGAGAAGTGAAAGTTCAACACATGGTGAAAGTACCTTTCAAGATTGGCGAATATTGTGATACCGTAGAGTGTGATGTTGTACCTATGACGGTATGTCACTTGCTGCTCGGTAGACCATGGCAATTTGATCATGCAAGTCATCACAATGGACACACTAATCAACACTCATTCAAGTGGAATAACAAGGAAATTGTTCTTCGGCCAATGACTCCTGCTCAAATCCTTACTGACACAATGCAAAAGAATGAGGTAAACATTGAGAGTGTTAAGGAACGAGAGAAAAATAATACAAGTGAGAAAGCCCATTCGGTAAGTGCGAACCACAAACAAAATGAGAGTGGTAAAAGAAAGGTTGAGGGAAACAAGCTAGTGATGTTAGCCACTAAATCCGAATTGAGAGAATTACATACAAACCCACGTTTAGTGCACTTTGTACTCCAGTATAAAGATGTGTTGCTTTCTACTAACGACATAACTTTTCTTCCAAGTGTTGTGGCAAGTGTTTTGCAGGACTTTGATGATGTCTTTCCGGAGGAAACACCCGCTGGTCTTCCTCCAATTCGTGGTATTGAACATCGAATCGACCTCATACCAGGAGCTTCACTTCCAAATCGGCCACCGTACCGTACCAATCCAGAAGAAACAAAGGAAATACAACAGCAAGTACAAGCACTTCTAGACAAAGGGTACGTACGTGAGAGCCTTAGTCCTTGTGTTGTCCCTGTGATTTTAGTCCCTAAGAAAGATGGTACATGGCGCATGTGTGTAGATTGTAGAGCAATTAACAACATCATCATAGATACCGCCATCCTATCCCTAGGTTGGATGACATGTTAGATGAATTGAGTGGTCTTGTTATTTTCTCTAAAATTGATTTGCGTAGTGGGTACCATCAAATAAGGATGAAAGAAGGGATGAATGGAAAACAGCCTTTAAAACAAAATTTGGATTGTATGAGTGGTTAGTAATGCCATTTGGTTTAACTAATGCACCTAGTACATTCATGAGGCTAATGAACCATGTTTTGAGAGCTTTTATTGGAAAATTTGTTGTGGTGTATTTCGATGACATCTTAATTTACACCACACTTTAGAAGAACACACTGATCACATTAGACAAGTGCTTCAAGTGCTTAGAGCTGAAAAGTTGTTTGCAAACATGGAGAAATGCGCTTTTGCCAAGATAAAATTGTGTTCTTAGGTTTCGTTGTTTACGGAAATGGGGTAGAAGTGGATGAATCAAAAGTTGAATCAATTAAAATTGGCCTACACCGATGAATGCTAGTCAAGTTAGAAGCTTTCATGGTCTTGCTTTGTTTTATCGTAGATTAAGTAAAGATTTTAGCACAATTGCAGCCCCTTTGAATGAATTAACCAAGAAAGGAAGTGATTTTGTTTGGGGAGATGCTCAAGAGAGTGCTTTTTCTGAATTAAAGAAGCGCTTAACAGAAGCACCATTGCTTGTTTTACCTGATTTCACTAAAGCTTTTGAAATAGAATGTGATGCTAGTGGAATAGGTATTGGTGGTGTTTTGATGCAAGAGAGCAAACCAGTAGCATACTTTAGTGAAAAACTTGGTGGTGCTCAGTTGAACTATCCTGTTTATGATAAGGAGTTGTATGCTTTGGTTCGTGTTTTGGAAACTTGGCAACATTATCTTTGGCCTAAAGAATTCATTATACATTCTGATCATGAAGCTTTGAAATATTTGAAAGGCCAATCAAAACCGAACCGTAGGCATGCCAAATGGGTGGAATTCATTGAATCATTTCCATACATTGTGAAATACAAGAAGGGTAAAGAGAATGTGGTAGCTGATGCTTTGTCTCGCAAGATTGTGCTCTTAACTCAACTTGAAATCAAGGTCCCTGGTTTGAAAAGTTTAAAAGAGTTATATATTTTAGATAATGAGTTTGGTGAACCATATTCTAAATGCATTAATGGGAAAGGATGGGAAAAGTTCCATGTTCATGATGGGTTCTTGTTCCGTGCTAACAAACTGTGTTCTAGATTCGTCCGTACGTTTGCTATTATTGCAGGAATGCCATGCTGGCGGATTAATGGGACATTTCGAAAGAGAAAAGACTTTGTCCATGCTGTCTGATCACTTCTATTGGCCAAAAATGCGACGAGATGTTGAGAGGTTCGTGCAGCGATGTGTCACATGCCATAAAGCTAAGTCCAAACTTAATCCACATGGTTTGTACACTCCACTTCCTGTTCCTAGTTCACCTTGGGAAGACATTAGTATGGATTTTGTTTTAGGATTACCTAGGACTAAGAGGGGAAGGGACTCTGTATTTGTTGTCATGGATAGGTTCTCTAAAATGGCGCACTTTATTCCATGCCACAAGAGCGACGATGCGTCGCATGTAGCTAACTTGTTTTTCAGGGAAGTTGTGAGATTGCATGGGATGCCAAGAACTATTGTTTCAGATCGTGACGTCAAGTTCATGAGCTATTTTTAGAAGACACTATGGGCCAAGCTTGGGACAAAGTTGTTGTTTTCTACAACTTGTCACCCACAAACTGATGGTCAAACAGAGGTGGTGAACCGCACACTTTCCATGTTGCTGCGAACAATGATCAAGAAAAAACTTGAAGGAGTGGGAGGATTGTCTTCCTCATGTTGAATTTGCATACAACCGGGCGGTTCACTCAACAACTCAATATTGCCCTTTTGAGGTGGTGTATGGTTTTAAACCAATCACGCCACTCGATTTGCTACCACTTCCACTTCAAGAACGAGCTAATATGGAGGCAACAAGCGAGCTGAATTCAATCAAGTCCATTCATGAGAAAACTAAAGAAGCAATTGAAAAGAAGACACGCTACTTATTTGGAAAGGCAAACAAGACAAGGAAGAAAATGCTATTTGAACGGTGACTGGTTTGGGTACATCTCATAAAGAACGCTTTCCGGAGAAGCGTAAGTCAAGCCGATGCCACGTCTTGACGAACCATTCAAAGTGCTCAAGAAGATCAATGACAATGCATACAAGATCGAGCTTCCTGGAGATGATTACAATGTGAGTACGACATTCAATGTTGCTGATTTGTCACCATTCTTTGGACCAGAAGACACAGAGTCGAGGACGACTCCTTTTCAAGAAGGAGAGGATGATACGGGCAGCATAACATCATCATCATTTCCTTCCCCTACTATTGGTCAGGATAATCTCAAACAATTCCAAGGACCATTAACACGTGCCCGTGCTAAACAAATCAATCAACAGGTGAATTTGCTCCTTAATAAGAACTACTTTTCTTGTGAGAGTCACCGCTACCTAATGCAACTATTTTAACTACTCTCGGTATGAACGTGATGAAAGGAAGTGTGAACACCCAAGAGAAGATCAAGAGACAAATTACCATGCAAGGTGGGAACACGAAAGAGCTTCACTCGGCCTTCAATGACAAGTCTGAATTCAAATGGACCTAGAGAATGCAAACGGACTCTGTTTGGGGCGTGTGAGTACTTGATTGAAAGATAATTTTGTGCCCTTTCCAATGCATCTAGCCTCATAATTAAATTCCATTCGACCTGGCCACAGAATTGAAAAATGTACGACGGTCTCCTCTTGTGTTGGGTGCTGCGCCACCATTATGTTTGGTCATTGCCAACCTTTTTGTCTTCCTCTCCTCTCCTATATATAGAGAGGCACCCCTTTGTGTTTTGGTCAGACAATCTGAATATTGAAATAGATAGGCTATGCATGTTCTTGGGTTTTCATGCCACCGGCTGAAACACCTCTAAGATTGTGCATTCCTTCCCGTTGTTCTTGCAAGATCTTTGTGATTGCAGCGAGGATTGTAATCCGCTTGACTTGGTTGAGTGGACAACGTGAGGTTGGGCGAATTCCGTGCTGCAGGTTGTTGCACTTGCAACGGTTGGCTGCACAAGATTTGTCAGGTTTCACGAGTATCTTCGATTCTACGCCGTGAAGGTCGGGCACCCCTCGTATCAGGGGCACTTGAAGAGGCATGCTGGCAGCTGTAGAAAAAAAGCGGAAATGGCTTTGAGACAGGCGCAACTGCAGTACAACCTCGACGGTACGGTACGTAACTGGGACTACAATCCTGAGGTAGCTCGTAAATTTCTTTGTCGTTTAATCGCTTCTCAAGATCTTCCTTTAAACTTTGGTGAGTCAGCTGCGTTTGAAAACTATATTAGGACCACTCATAATCCTAGGCTTTCTGCAGTTTCTAGACAGACAACAACTAGAGATTTGATTAAATATTATAATAATTGTCGCAATAACCTAAAAGAAAAATTTAATACCTGTACTTTTCCGTGTCTTTGACATCTGATATATGGAGTGGTAGAGCTAAAGAGGATTACCTTAGTGTAGTTGCTCATCATGTAAACGAGGATTGGCAACTAGAAAAGAGAATTATAAGATTCAAATTAATTGATGTAGCACATACTGGTGAAAATATTGCTGATTGTATTGTAAAAGTTGTGGAAGATTTTGGTCTTAGTGATAAGATTTTTGCAATAACATTAGATAATGCTTCTGCAAATACTTCTGCCATGAACATTCTTACTCCGCTTTTCAATTCTTATGCTGAATCTTTCTTATTACATCAGCGTTGTGCTTGCCATATTATTAACCTTATAGTTAAACCTGGTTTGAAGAGGTTAGATCAGTATCTTGAACCTTTTCGCACTTCAATATCTTACTTAAATTATTCTAATCAACGAGTAGCAGCATTTAAGACTTATTGTATTGCAATGAATGTGCGTCCGCGTAAGTTTGGTCCGGATATGCCTGTTAGATGAAACTCTACTTACTTGATGCTTAAGCATCTAATACCATATGAGAGCACATTTTCTATTTTTATTAACACGCATTGTCGTACACGGGATGGTCAGCCTGTACTCACAGAGCAACATTGGTATATTGCTAAATACTTGCTGTCATTTTTAGAACTTTTTTTTGAATCTACTATTGCTTTATCTGGAGTTTATTACGCAACCTCTCCTTTAATTGTGCATCATATTTTAGAAATTTCTACCCACTTAAAGAGCCACGAAAATGATAATATCTTGCGTGAAGTTGTTTGTGCTATGAAAACTAAAATTTTAAAATATTGGCAATAAATTCCTATGTTATATGCATTTGCATTTATTTTAGATTCTAGAGCTAAAATTCGGGGATTCGGTAATGTTCTCTCACTTCTAAGTGATGCGGTAGGTACTGATTATTCCAGTTATTTTTCAACTGTCCGTGCTAACTTATCTCAAGTTTATGATAAGTACAATCGAAAGTTTGCTGGAGTTCACATGCAGCGACCCACACCAGCACCCACAACAGGTAAGAAGAAAACCGCGTGGGGAAAGATATGGGGTGCAGGTGGCACTTCCTCAAGGAGTTCGACTACATCAACGACAAGTGCGGACACATCAAGTGGTGGGAGCTAGTGCCTATCTCAACAATGACAATCAACTACCAAGAGAAGCAAGAGGAGGACTTCAGTATTTTGCAGTGGTGGCACGAGCACAAGATAACATATCCGATGCTTTCCATACTAGCACGGGATGTGTTAACAGTTCCTGTCTCTACGGTTTCTTCGGAGTCTGCTTTCAGTCTATCCAGAAGAATAATCGAGGAGAGAAGAACAAATCTGACAAGTGAGATGGTGGAAATACTTCTTCTTGTGAAAGATTGGGAACAAGGCGATCAACGAGCTCAACATCTGCGAGAAAATCTTGAAATTTGGAGACGTTCGAAAATCTTTATCTAGATAATCAGGAAGAATAATTGTAATCTTCACTTTTTTCGTGTATCACTAAGATATAGGCCGTACTCTTTTTTCTTTGCCAAGGTTTTCTTGTGTTGAGTTTTTACTTGGCAAAGTTTTTAACGAGGCAACCAAACATCAATAAAGCTCATTATTTAATTCAAATTATTTATCTCATTTTAGAATTTATCTCGTATTTTATCTTTCTCTTAATTTATATATATATTTAAAAAGTTTTTGTACACCTTCGAGTTTTTCTAATTATTCTAAATTTCTCCCATTTTTCATATTTTTTGTATTTTTTCATACTTTGTCTATTTTTCTAAAAATTTTTCTGATTTTTTCAAAATTTTTGAAGTTAAACGGGTTACCGGACAGACCCGGCCCGTTTAGCCCGCGAAGAACCGGGCCGACACGGCCCGGCCCGACAGGCAAACGGGCTGTGCCTGGGCCGCCACCCGGGCACGTGGGCCGGCACGGTACGGCTCGTTTACAAGCCGTGCCTAAACGGGCCGTGCCGGATTTTAATCGGGCCGTGCCGTGTCGACGGCGGCTGTTTGGCCATGTCTGAGTAACAACAGGTTAACGAGCGCGCCAAGGATCATGCGATCGCGTAGCGCATCGATTTCGTGCTTGGCCCAGGTTTAATTGTTGTTCAATTGAACAAATTTTGGCTGATTCCGCTTGTACATGAAATTTTTCTGCTTCGTCCTCTGAATTAGCAACCGACGGTGTGTCTGGTTAAAACTAGAACTACCTAAATAGAGAAGAGCTCGATTCTTGCATACCAAACAAGCTCTATTGCCTGTTAATTGGACAATTTGGTTTCTTCCTAGGTAATGCTATGTGTAACGTCTAGGAATATTTCTTTGTAAGCTTGCTTTCAGCAATAATAAGAGCAGGTTAACTAAGTGCTGTGTGCAGCGCCAAGGATATCATCGATTTGCTAGCGCATCGATCAGTTCCGTGTTTGGTCCCGAGAGATACGAACGAGCATGCACGTGAAAAAATTGCACCGGGCCCAGCTTTAATTATTGTTTAAACAATTTTGTCTAGTTCTGATTGTTTTTTTATTTCTGGTGAACTGCCCTTAATTTATACACGAGTTGACGTGAATCGACATGACATGTAATTTTGTTTTACTGCATGACATATGTAATTTTAATGCTCGCACATAACTGCGTTCCTAGAAAAAAACACCAACAAATACACCAAGTCCACCCGGCAAGACTTCTGGTTCTCGCTTTCATTTTGAAAAACAAAATTCTCATTGACACTAGACAGGTGAATTTATGCATACATTGTTTTCAGAGAGAAAACTTTCTGCACACACTTATACTACCAATTGGTATAAATATTGTGACTCTTTGAACTCATGATATCTATTCACTAACACACACATAATCCATAGCAAGCTTCTGTACGCGGATGGTGATATTTAAA
Source organism: Otatea glauca (assembly GCA_036346275.1). Classification (NCBI taxonomy): domain Eukaryota; kingdom Viridiplantae; phylum Streptophyta; class Magnoliopsida; order Poales; family Poaceae; genus Otatea; species Otatea glauca. Next base: position 18,268,457 of record CM070717.1, on the reverse strand, counting down.
TCTTGTTGTTCAGTAAGGCCAGCCAGATAGTATCTTACCGATTGGACCAGTCTGGCTTCCTTCGCAATAGGTTGCCTGAGACGCCATGTCATTAAATTTCAATGTAACTAGCAGGACCTAAACACAATTCCGTAGAATGACAAGGGTTTTTATGCAAAGATTCTGAACGCAAGAGCCTTTGCTGGCCCATTCGCTCGGGGACTCAACGATTTCGGAGGGCCTTTTCGCAACCCCAGGGACGTGGACGCGCTGGGAGGCCGCTGATTCATTCCGGTTTAACTAGACAATCGAGCGCGTCGCTCTCTACACGAGTAAATTGAGAAAACGTGCGACTGTTGCTCCCTACGCGAGTAAATTGAGAAAACACGCGAAATGGTTGAAAGGATATAATCTGCGATTTCGCTGGAACGGAAGGACCGCCTCGCGAAAAACGGAAAACAGAAAAAAAGATCTAATTTTTTTCCGGAAAAGGACCTAAACAAAATTTTATTTTTCTGAAAAAGGGCTTAAACGCAAATGCAAAAAGGACCTAAATGCAATGTATTTTTTTTCCATAAAAAGGACCTGAACGTATTTTTTTTCCCGAAAAATGGCCTAAACGTAATTTCGATCCTCCGAAAAAGGACCCAAGTGCAATGCTTAAAAACGCATAAAGGACCAAAGCGTAATATATATTCTTTTTCCAAAAAACGGATATAATCATATTTTTTTCCAAAAAATGGACCTAAGCATAATTTTTTTCAAAAAAAAAAGACCTAAATGTAATTTTTTTCACGAGCCGGTTCAAAAACGTTGTGAGGCCAGGGATTCTATAGAGTATAATAGAGGGGGGATATAGGTAATAATTAAGCCAAGAGTATAGACTAGAGTCCCGTGGATATCCAAGTCCACCTACAAATAGTAGACTTCAGCCTTGATCCCAGGGTTTACAATTTCGTTTCGAGTTCGGAAATCGCTACTTGCTCGGCACCAGTTTTTCGCGAAAACCGACCGAAATTCGGTAAAAACCGGTCGGTTTGCGCAAGTCAAACACGTGGTCAAAATGATTCAAAAAAAATCAAAAACCGGTCGAAAAGGTCGAAATTCGGTCGGTTTTCGTCGAAACCGACGACAGAAGGAAAAATTGTGAAAATGCAAAAAAAATTGAAAAAATTGCAAAAAAATTTGAAAAAATTACAAAAAATCCCAATTAATCTATAAAACACCTCAGATAAATTTAATCAATTTTTGAAATCATTTGTTACTTCTAAAAAATCTAAAACAGAAATTAATGAAAAGGAACAAAGATATTGTCAGATTTTTATAAATATTTAAAAGAATTTTTATATTATGAAATTTTAATTTAACCATAAAAATTTCCAAAGGATCATGTAATAAAATTTTAAGAAATATTAGACTTAATTTAGTACTTATATAAAATCAAAAACAGAATAGCATATAAATGATAATAGCACTTTCAGAATTTTTGAAAAATACACATATCTGATCATCATCTGAAAATTTTACATAATCATTTTAATTACGTTATAACATCACAAAAAAAGTTTGAGAAATATTAGACTTCATTTTGTACTCCTAGAAAATAAAAAACTGAAGAGCATATATTGTGACAGTATCACTGTCACAATTTTTAAAAAATGTACGTATCTTATAATAATCTGAAAATTTTACAGAATCATTAGGATTGCCTCAGGACCGTGCACAAAAATTTTTAAAAAATTTTGACACAATTTGATATATTTCTTCAAATTTTTTTAAATTTACTGTTCATCTGACCGGTTTTCCGAACGGTTTTAATTGCCGAACCGGCTCGGCACGGTCGGTTTTCGCGAAAACCGACCGGTTTTCGTCGGCATTTTAAACCCTGCTTGATCCTATGCGAGCTGGTCTCGTAAGTAATAATGAATCATGACCGAGGCACGTTCTTTCTCTGGAATCAACAGGCTCTGTATCGCATCCCTGATCGACGATTTTTTTTTAAATAATACATTTTTTAAATAGAATTGCAAAAATATACCCCGAAATCAAAAAGTTGCAAAAATGTGCTACTGTCGCCCTACCATTGGGCGACTTGTCGATCAAGCGATGAGGTGGACTTCTTATTCGCCTTTGCATTGGGCGAGGAGAAGTCGCCAACAAGAGGGCGACTGCGTGTACAAGTCACCCCATAGTAGGGCGACATGGGATCATGTCGCCCAATGGTAGGGCGACATGTAGAAATCGCCCAATGAAAGGGCGACATGGGAGGAAATTTCCAAAAAATTTTAAAAATTTCTGAGAGACTTCAAAAAAGGTGAAAAATGTTTGGATAAACAGATTTATGATTCAAGTAAATTATTTATGGTACAACACATATGGATTATAAACACACATGGACACAAGGAATAACACAATTGCACATAGAGAATAATATTTATAGTATAACACAACTATCATATTTTGCTGTTCTCTTGCTCACTTGCTTATAAATTTCAGGACTACCTAGGAATTTATACTCTTAACCAATGATTCAAGAATCGAAACGCATTCAAAACTAAATCAAGATCAAACTCTTTTCTTTCATATTTCAGTTCGGACTCCTGTCTTGTTACAGGATTAATTAACTCTAACAATTGTAAATCAGACGCTTATTGCATGTGAACAATTCGCAGCATTCTGCGTGATTCCATATGAACAAAATCGTGTTTTTGCATGTGAACAATTCGAAGCCTTGTGCGTTATTGCATGTGGACAAAATAGCGTTATTGCATGTGAACAAATCACGTTATTGCATGTGAATAAATTTACACTTTGCTTTGCATGTATTTTCCACTAGTGCAATAACCCATAATTATTATAGTCGATTTACAACTCATGTTATGAATATTTCAATGCGTAGCACTTAAACTATTTGTTGAACATACATAAGGCGGATGCACCGAAAGTTCGGATGATAAAATAAGCAATAGATTAGATTATATTACAAGGGCATTACAACGTGGATGAAATTGCTTGATTTAACTAACTAACGAAAGCATTGTTTGTCATGGTGGAACAAATGATCGTTCCGCCTATCTGGTATAGCGAATGGCGTCCCACATTTTCGCATATTACGGCCCGTGTAAATTTGGAGATTTGTCCTCGGACACCGCTCAATCCCCACTATGAAAGAACTCCATGGGGATCCGCAGGTGCTCCAGTGTCGCCGAATGGGTGGCCTATGCCGCACGTCTCGGGTGTGTAAGATGAATTTTTGGTATCCCGATTCGGCGTCCCTATATTAATACCACCCGGGTTCCGGATGGTGCGCGTAACGCACTGGGATTTGTTGCGTGGTGCGGACCTCGCCGATACTTCCTTGTCCTTTCCTCTTCGAGAGGAGGTACCCTCTTGCACCTCTGTTGCGTTGGCCGTTGACGGAGACTTGCCGAGACGTCTGCTCTATTTCGGCTCGCACTCCACTATATGGTGCAGGAGGTGTGTGTTGGGCTTGTCCTTGTACAACCGGAGGCGTGCCCTGCAGTCAATACAATATGCCCGCTGTGGTCGTTGAATAACACCGTAGGCGTACTCGGGGTCTGGCTTTTTTGGGCAGTAGTAGCACCACAGGGAGGGTTGCTCCCCCCAGTTATCCCATACGGGAAGTTTGAGATGTGGGTGATACGTCTCCGGGTCCACCCAGTTGAAGTAGCCGCACCATTCATCCTCGGCCAAGGGGCACCGGTAGAATCTCCGGTCCGCTAGTTCATCGTGGCAGGAATCAACCACTGCCTGAAGGCCGTGTTCGCAAAAGTCGGGGCTTTCGGGTGGCCCCTGAGGAGGTTTCTCCTTTGACTCGAGCAATTTTCTTTTTGAACTCCTGTATGCGATGAATTGGTTTAGAATTACTACTTTGTGAGTGAAGCATGAGTTCGTCGCATGAAACTCACCGATTGGTTGGGTTCTTGCCCACAGACCCTGAACTCTGGTCGCTCTAGAACGGGGACGTATCCTGGCGGCCTCTCCCACCTGTTGAAGTGCTCGGGTGAAGCGGGGTCGGCGTCGTGGCAGTTGTAGACAAATTCGTAGTCACGTCGTTCTGGCCCGTCGATCCATTGGAAGAAGCAACACCGGTCGTTGTGCTGAGAAAAGAAAGAACGATGCATGAAATGGTAATGTTACTCTGTATTGTATGGACACCAGCAGGTTTACCCGATAAGAGCGGGCACAACAGTAGTGAGCGCGGGCGGCCGTATCTCCGTGGGTAGATTGCATCATCTTCGCCGGAAGGTTGCGATCTGGTTGGGGCCGGCAACTCCGTGAATCGGGCGTCAACGCTACTAGTATCCGGGTACTCGGGGCGGGATGACTTCTGCTTGCTGAAGAGGTGACGGTAGAACAACATCGTGCCCTAATTTGTGTAGATTCAGCTGGCGTGTATTGCTTGTTTGCGGTGTTGGATGTCTACCCCTCGGCCGGTTTTATAGTGGTGGTGAGGGGTTGCTTCACACAACTACTGACAGACGATGGGCGGCATCCTCTGTGAAAAGCCGCACGACGTGTCACCCATCATCAAAGCTGCACGACAAGGCTCACAAAGCTGATGCATGTGACTTGTCTAATCGGCCTGATAAGGCTGACAAAGCTGATGCACGTGATTTGTCTAATTGGCCTGATAAGGCTGACAAAGCTGATGCATGTGACTTGTCTAATCGGCCTGACAAGGCTGACAAAGCTGATGCATGTGACTTGTCTCATCGGCCCGACAAGGCTGACAAAGCTGATGCATGTGACTTGTCTACTCGGCCTGACAAGGCTGCACTCCCGTGAGTAGGCTATTCGCTCTGAAAAGTTTGTTGCCAAGATGCCGTCATACTTGAAAGTAGGGCTACTGTAACACGGAATAACAATATTTCATAACCAAAAGTAAGAGGTTACTAACATAACAAAAATATATCGTATACATCTAAATACATAAGATGAAAAGTACGTCACAATGTAATAACCAAATACATAAGCAAAAATAACATAACAAACTACTGGCGCCCCTGTTTCTGGGCGCCTCCTCGCGACTGGGCAGGCCTCCTCAGGAACCACAGCCAACTCTCATAGTTCTCGCTTTCCTTGCGGCTGGGCAGGCCTCCTCAGGAACCACCCCGATCTTCATGTTCCGCAGGAACCACAGCCAACTCTCATAGTTCTCGCTTTCCACGAAGGCAAAGGCAACAGGCAGAATCTGGTTGTTCGCGTCGATGCCCACAGCTGTCATTATTTGTCCTTTGTATTTCCCGGTCAGGAATGTGCCGTCCACACACAACAATGGACGGCAGTGATAGAACGCCCTAATGCAAGCTCCGAATGTGAAGAAAACTCTCTTCAGATGCCTTTTGTTCGACCACTTCCTTGACGGACAGTCCTGATAATCATAAAAAGTACCAGGATTTCTTCCCTGAATGCAACTGAGCAGTGCGGGCAGATTATGGTACGAGTCTTCAAATTTCCCAAATCTCATTTCCAAGACCTTCTCCTTCACCCTCCATGCCTTCCCGTAGCTAATTGTGTACTGAAATTTGTTCTCAATTGCTCGGATAATAGCACGGGGCTCAAAATTCAGGTTCTCAACTGTCTCCGGGTATATGACACTTGCGATATACGGAAGACGAGTTTCGTGAGCCACGTGGTTTCCTCGATCATACAACTATGTTGTTCAACCTTGAACATAGCGGTGGGTGCCCCATTTGGGCTTGTGCGCGTGCACTCTCCAGTGCACCCTTGCATCTCGCACACTACGTCAGTAACAGGTTGGGGTGGACTTCTTAACCCTGAAAGTTCTTCTTAGTGATAAGGCCCAATCTTTGATAGCATCCTGCACTGCCTCTTTTGTGGGGTACATGCTATTAGGTCTCACCTCATTGTCGTTATACTGCCAAGGTGTATCATTGCCTTTATTTATAACCAGGTTATTAAATTGATGCGTGCTCCAATCTGCTGGCACAAGTGGCTCAACATCTTCATCTTCCTTATCCGAGTTATCGTCATCTTCCACTTCTACTTGTTCATATTCAAGGTCTTCCTCTTCCATCTGTGCTATTACTTCCTCAATTTCCTCACCTTCGTCTACTTGCCCCCGCGCATCTTGCCCAATGTTTCCATCATCCTCCCCAATCTCAACTTGCTCACCACTCTGGTAGCCAATATCCTCATTGCAACCCTGAACATGCGGCTCCCGGCTAGACTCTCCAATTTCAGTGTCGCCATAAGTGAACTCATTTTGAGGCTCACTACACTCACCGGCGTCCAGCGGGTGCTGCGGGGCAACAACCCTTTCATACGCTTACACTAAAAGCACCCGACACCATCCACGTTGCTCCGCCCCCCTCACATATGACCTCCAAGCTGCAGTTCCCTTCAGCTCAACTAACTCCCAATAAACAGGATCATCTCGCATGGTGCAAAGGCAAGATAACTTTAGCTGGCACTTCTCTTGTTCCATCCGAAACGTATAATACAACCAATTCAACACAGCAGCAAATGTACGCTCTTCGACCCTACTTAAACTTCTATCTACATACTGAAAGTTACTCAGATCCGCACCCTCCGAACCATACATGACAACCCCTTCTCCATAAAAGATTCTAAAAGGAACTCATTCTGACATATCTGTGAACCTATTCATTAACACACGAATTAATTACTCTTCGTAAAAAGTACTATAAACTAAACGTATGTATATCTACACTCGCGAAAAATATCTACATTACTAAAAATATTCATCTCTACACTTGTATTTCTAAAAAACATCTACAGCCCTAACAATATATATATGTGCACTTCTATATGTAAAAAAACATATCTACCGACATATATCTCTAAAAACCGTAACAACATATTATTATTCGTAAAAACAACTATGTACATGCATTTCCACAAACCGACTAAATTACTAAAAATATAACTAGATTCAACTACATTTTGTTGCTAAACACTACCATGATTTGTTGCTACACACTAAACAAATCGGATCTTTGCTCTGACCGCTACAGAATACAACCCTAAACACTAAACAAAATAAACACTACATTTAACTAGATCTAACCTAAACACTAAACAAAATAAATACTACATTTCACTAGATCTAACCTAAACACTACACAAAATAAATCGCAAAAATAACTAGATCAACTGAGTGTATGTACAACGCAGATAATCGTATGTTTTATGCATATAATTACTTAAGTTTTGGACCGATGTTTGTTAGTATCGGCCATCCTAACCCTAAACACTAAATTACTAAAAATATGAACACTACATTTATATACATCTAACCCTAAACACTAAACAAAAAAAATCGCGAAACTAATTAGTTCTAACCCTAACCCTAACCCTGACACTAACCCTAACCCTAAACTACATAAAATAGAGCGTAAAAAATTTACGTACGAAGCTGCCGCTCTTCTTCCTCTTCTTTTCTTCTCTTCCTACCTTCTCTTTTCTCTCTTCACCCTCTTCTTTTCTCTCTGCGTTCTGCCTCTTCTCGGCCGTTCGGCCGTTTTTATTTCGGGTGAAGTCGCCATTTGGTTGGGCGACAGGAGGGCCGCCGCGCGCCTGTCGCCCAACCGGAGGTAGATTTGCTGGTTGTCGCCATTTGGGAGGGCGACATGAGCTGGAGCTGCTCACGTGGCACTTGTCGTCTTTTCATTCGGCGACGTGTTGCCGACTCGCCAATCAGTAGGGCGATTAGCCCCTGTCGCCCAACCAACGGGCGACAGGGGTATATTTTTGCAAAAAAAAATTGCGTGGTATAGTTTTGCAATTTGAGTTAAAAATTGTATTATTTAAAAAAAATCCCTGATCGACTACCTTATAGTGTGTATGGTTGGTGTGAAGGATCATGTGGAGATCTACTCAGATTTGTGATGAGTATTTGACCAATTTTGAGATTGATTTGCTCTTGTATGAATTTAATTTGAAACGGATTTTCAAATGAAAGCAATTTGAGGTCTTATCTTTTTTTCCGGTGCTACCGGCCATGGTAGCGCGGTGCTACCGGACGAGCGGTAGCACCGGACCAAATGGCCGGTGCAATATTTCTAGAGAGGGTGTTTTTCGGGGTTTCGACCGGACGATGCTACCGGTCTTGGTAGCGCGGTGCTAACGGGCGAGCGGTAGCACCGGAACTCTGAGCGGTGTAGAAAAACTAGTGAGGGTGTTTTCGGGTTTTTGGTCGGGCGGTGCTACCGGGTGAGCGGTAGCACTGGCCTTTGGAGAGGTGTGAAAATTCCAGAGAGGGGTGTTCTCTGATTCTTGCGCAGTGCGGTGCTACCGGCCTGAGTGCGGTAGCACCGGTCCACCATAGGCGGTGCTACCAGCCTGAGGGCGGTAGCACCGGCCAAAACGAATAAAGATGAATTTCAATGTGTGGACGTTGATTGATTTCTTGCATATCTTTGTTGGCATTGCTATGTGATGAGTTTCCTTGTTTTTGATGATTGCAGGTCGACGATGCTAGATCATGATGAGGCAAAAGATGACCGGAACTAGGCGAGGAGCGTCAGAGGTCCAGACGGTTGGTGATCGTCGGAAGATGATCGGAGACGGAGTCATGGCAAGCCGTGAAGACAAGGAACAGATGAGATGCTAGCTAGGCGCTGCGTGGATCAATGAGGACCATTGGATCTTGGTCTAGTTGATAGGTTAGCGGGTCTAGTTAGTATGCTTTGAGAACAATGCAAGAAAACCCGTTATGTGTGTGGGTTTTGGGTTAGCCCTTGCATGGCTGGTTGAGTGGGTTATCTAGCCATTGATGGATGCTCTAGGGTTTAGAGGCTTATCCAAGGGTGGTAGGTGGCCCAAGAGTTGTATAAATAGGGGTGGAGGGGTAGCCTTCCCCTCTTGAAGGTTTTGAAGTTTTTGATGCTCCTTTGAGCTTTGCCCACATGAATGCGAGGCTTTGTAACCTCTTCTTCCAAAAATGAAAAGTTTTTCATTTATATTCTTACTCAATTTCCTATACGCATTTACATTACGTATTTAAATTACGCAATTTAAATTCCGCATTTACTTTCTTGCAATTTACATTTACGCAATTTGGATTTGCCTCCTCTCCTTCTACATGCTTACGAAACTTTATCGAGGTTGATGTTTGATGAATGATTCTTCTTTTGAACTTATATTCTCAATCATCTAAAGAAATCTATGCGTTCTTCTTGCAAGAAGTTCTTCCTTGCGTTTTTGAATGTTTGATCTTGTAGATTGCGTTGCCTCAAGTTTCGTCGTGGTTTTTTGCTTGCTGGGACGTGTGGGGAGTCATTCAAGATCATCTTGATCATCATAACCCCGCGAGCAAGCCTCGATCGAAGTTCTTTCTATTTTTGTTGGAACTTGGTGCGTTCTTCCTTCCCGGGCAAAAAGGTTAGAACTTTGACGTCAATCCTTGTGATTGAATGTTGTAATAAGTTCCTGACATCCCGAGGACCCTATCTACCAAGTTTCATTGAGTTTGGATCAACGGATCAAAAGATTCATCAATTTTCATTTTGAACCCGTGCTGAAAACACTGTTCATATGCCTATTTTTTACTATATCTACAGTACCCCGGTAGCACCGGTTGAAGGCTGAAAACTGATAAAATTGACTCTTCCATTTCCATTTGATTGCTAAGGGTGTTGGCTTGGTTTCTTTGGGTGAAGAAATTCTTTTGTAATCTTCTTTGATGGATAAAAATTAATTTGGGATCATTCACCCCCTCTGATCGCCATCTCGATCTTTCATGGTGCGATGAGGTTGAACGGGATGGGATGGTTCTGTACCATTTGATTCCATTGTTTTGGGTGAATCGAATGGTTCAACATCTATAGGGAATATTTCTCAAATTTGTATCCCACCATCCAAGGCGGGATGGTTTCATTCAAGTAACCAAACACATGAGTGATATTTTTCTTGAACCATCTCATACATGTACCACTTGGTACAAGCAACCAAACACACTAATTGGCCATTTCGATGTCAGTCCTTGCAACTGAAAACGTCCTTTTCGTATGAATAAAATTAAAAATATAGTTTCTTCTTTGATTGCGAAAGCACTGGCATGTAACTAATGTCACCTACCGTATGCATGTGTACCACAGCAGGTGGCCAGCCCCGCAGCACCCTAGCTGACCATGGCATCAACTCTAGGCCCACTACGGTAGAAGGGATGCCGAGCTCCCTAGCTCGGCACCTGCGCTCTACTCGGGCTCAGTTGAGACTTGCTGTCATGATGTCCTAGTGAGACAGGGACCTACTGCTGTGGTCAGCGGGATGCAGCGGGGTTGGTCACCTGTCGTGGTATGTAGGCGCGATAGATGACATGCGTTACATGCCCACTGTTTTTGTGGTTGAAGAGAGCGCCATCTTTACTATTTTATTTACATAAGGACTATATTTGAAAAAAATGAAGGGTCAAAAAAGCTAATGCTTCCTGCAAGACCCAAGTGCCAGGAAGAACAGTGTGAGACCTAGCACAACAGTGTAGCTCTGCTCAATTTGTCCAAAATATTGTCCCATTTTTACTAGTCCAGGGTAATTATAGAAGTATAGTATAGTGCCTGTGCTAACGCTACGACGGCAGTACACCCGCTTATCAATTAAATGAGAAGATAGGTATGAATACAACACATAATAATAAAAGAGAAATTTAGAATTTTAAATGAATTTAGAAAGAAAAACGGAACTACATGGAGGTCGAATGGTAAAACGGGCTCCCAAAGATTTTAAATCAAGAAAGAGAAAGAAAAAGAATTTTACGATTTTAGATTATTTTCTTGCGGCTTCCACGAGAGCACAGCGTGCTCTCTGCAGGCTTAACAGCGCAAGGAGGGAAGGCCGGGGTGGCGGCGGTCATGATGGGTCGGCCTTTGGTGCGCGAGATCGTCGGCACGGCGCTGCGAGAGGAGTCACGATTGCGGTGAATTTGCGGGAAAGATGACGGTGATGGCTTGGGTTACCTCTAAAATCCGCGATCTTTAAAGAGGGCACTTGGGGATTTACGCAATGCGATGGGGTGGAGGAGAGCTCATGGCTTTTATAGCCCGAAACAAGCATATTTATAGAAACCATAATTTGGGATCAAATCAGTTGGGAGAAATTTTGGCAATAGAGCACGAAATTTGGAGAATTAACACCATAGATGGAAAGAGGAGATTTGGTGTGGGATTGATGGAGCTTTGGAGCTTCTTTCTTGCTTTAATGGAGGAGGAAGAGAAGAAGCTTCTGCAGTGCAAAATTGCTGACTAGAAGAAGCTACTGGTGAGTTGCCTTCATTTTTAAATATAGAAGGATTTTTAAAGATAGCACATTAGGTTAAAAATTCTAGAAAAATTCTCAAAAAACTTTCGATTATTTTGTACTTAACAAAATTATTTTCAAAAATTTAAATTATAAATTTGCGAGAGCACGGCCGGCATGGTCGTGACCGACAACCTCGCCCGCGTCGGTAAAGCCACCGATGACGACCGTGGAGCCATTGCAGACCTGCATTCTCCCGGCCGCGCTGCCCCATCTCTCAGTTTCCTTTTCCCAGCACGTAATGTATGGTCCTTTCCTTTTTCAGGACGTTTGTTTCCTTTTCCTTAATTCCAAGACGTTCGTTTCCTTTTCCTTGTTGATGCTAGAGGCGAGGGAAGGTCTGTTGTGGGCCACAGGGATAATTTCGAAAAAATATGGAAAAATAAATCGCTTTCGCCGACCATTTGGATCCGCAAGGAAAAAGATAAAAATTAAGCGATGCTTTCATGGCGCTAGTTCGCGAGAAAAAATTGAAAAAAATTAAGCAGCACTCACAGACCGTTGATTTCTTAGATAAAAAATAAAAACAAAAATTCAGCGCTCTCCGTGCGTTGAAATTAGGTTCTATGGGGCTAGATCCGTAAAAAAGTCTCGAGAAGGGTCATATTCGAAAAAAAATACGATCACAATGCCAGGACAATAAAAAATTCAAGTCTTGTTTCCTTGCATGCGGATCCTCCCTGTTTATTTCCTTGTTTGATTCACCCTCCTTCCAAATATGTAGTACGTACAATTTTGGCCACTAAAAAATTCAAGTCTGGTTTCCTTGCATGCGGATCCTCCTTATTTATTTCCTTATTTGATTCACTCTCCTTCCAAATATATAGGTGGGGGAGGTCTGTTGTGGGCCACAGGGATGATTAGACACACTAAATAATGGCCATCGGATGTGGGTGAGTAAAACTGAGGAAAGATCTGAGACGTTCATTTTGATGAATGCAAGTTTCTGGGGACATTTTGCTGGGTTCACGAACATTGTGACATCTCTAATAAGGTGCATTATTTAGGGTGAACGTAGAAAAAATTGCTTAGGTGCATTATAAAGGGGTATAGATATAATATAATGCCCGGTGGAGACGATTATACAAGTCAAGGCTAATTATACTTTTTTGGGCAAACAGTGCACTTTTTTTTGGTCCCTTTTCTCCTGAGGCCCAGCTAATCATGCCGAACGAACGGTCCACAAAGAAACGCGTGCATGGCAAAATATCCCCAACAGTCCAACACAACCTGATCATCTGCAATCATATATACTACTTTATAATGTACCTAAGCAATTTTTCCTACGTCCACACTAAATAATGCACCTCATTAGAGATGGCTCAATGTTCGTGCACCCAGCAAAACGTCCCAAGAAACTTGCATTCATCAAAATGAATGTCTCAGATCTTTCCTCAGTTTTACTCACCCACATCCGATGGCCATTATTTAGTGTGTCTAATCATCCTTGTGGCCCACAACAGACCTCCCCACCTACATATTTGGAAGGAGAGCGAATCAAACAAGGAAATAAATAAAGAGGATCCGTATGCAAGGAAACCAGACTTGAATTTTTTACTGGCCAAAATTGTACGTACTACATATTTGGAAGGAGGGTGAATCAAACAAGGAAATAAACAGGGAGGATCCGCATGCAAGGAAACAAGACTTGAATTTTTTATTGTCCTGACATTGTGATCGTTATTTTTCCGAATATGACCTTTCTCGAGACTTTTTTACAGATCTAGCCCCATAAAGCCTAATTTCAGCGCACGGAGAGCGCTGAATTTTTGTTTTTATTTTTTATCTAAGGAACCAACGGTCTGTGAGTCTTTGCTAATTGTTTTAATTTTTCTCGCGGAACCAAAGAAAGCGGCGAAAGCATCGCTTAATTTTATCTTTTTTCCTTGCGGATCCAGCGGTCGGCGAGCGCATTTTATTTTCCATATTTTTCCGAAATCATCCATGTGGTCCACAACAGAACTTCCCTCACCTCCAGCATCAACAAGGAAAAGGAAACAAACGTCTTGGAATTAAGGAAAAGGAAACAAACGTCCTGAAAAAGGAAAGGACCATACATTACGTGCTGGGAAAAAGAAACCGAGAGATGGGGCAGCGCGGTCGGGAGAACACAGGTCTGCAATGGCTCCATAGTCGCCATCGGTGGCTTTGCCGACGCGGGCGAGGTTCTTGTCATCGACCTCGCGGCGCATGTGTCTCTCGGCAAATTTATAATTTAAATTTTTTAAAAATAATTTTATTAAGTACAAAATAATCGAAAGTTTTTTTGAGAATTTTTCTAGAAATTTTTAACCTAATGTGCTATCTTTTCAAAAATCCTTCTATATTTAAAAAAATGAAGGCAACCCACCTGTAGCTTCTTCTAGTCAGCACTGCACTGCAGAAGCTTCTTCTCTTCCTCCTCCATTAAAGCAAGAAAGAAGCTCCAAAGCTTCATCAATCCCGCACCAAATCTCCTCTTTCCATCTATGGTGTTAATTCCCCAAATTTCGTGCTCTATTGTCAAAATTTCCTCCCAATCTGATTTGATCCCAAATTGTGATTTCCATAAATATGTTTGTTTCGGGACTATAAAAGCCGGCGAGCTCTCCTCCACCCCATCGCATTGCATAAATCCCCAAGTGCTCCCTCTTGTAAAGATCGCCGGATTTTGGAGGTAACTCAAGCCATCACCATCATCTTTTCCGGCGAAATTCGCCGCAACCATGACTCCTCCCCCGCAGGCGCCGGTGCCGGCGATCTCGCCACACCAGTGCCGACCCACTGCGACCGGGCAGCCACCCCTGGCCCTCCCTCCCCCTTGCGCTGGCCAAGCCCGGAGAGCACACTGTGCTCTCTGTGGAAGCCGCAAAAAAAATAATTTAAAATCAGAAAATTCTTTTTTCTTTCTCTTTCTTGATTTAAAATCTTTTGAGAGCCCGTTTTCGCCCATTCGACCTCCATTTAGTTCCGTTTTTCTTTATAAATTCATTTAAAATTCTAAATTTCTCTTTTATTATTAAGTGTTGTATTCATACTTATCTTCTCATTTAATTGATAAGCAGGTGTACTGCCGTCGTAGCGTTAGCACAGACACTATACTAGTAAGTTCATAACTAGCCTATTTGACCAATGTATGGTGTGTATCTAATAGAGACTACTACCATTTAAATGGGGCAATAATTAAACTTTGGTATCAGCCGCTAGACCATTTTCGAATGAAGTATCCTATACCATTGTAATGCAGAATATGCGAATCGACTGGAATGACTCAAGTTTTTTTTTTTGGAAGTGTCGGTGCCTTTAAGTTTTCGATATGGGCGTTCTAGATTCAATCTAGAAGCTAATGTTGCTACTATTCATTACCCTGTCTTGCTTGAGACTAGTTTTCTTTTCAATACGATTTTTAGTTCCTTACCGATGTATATTACAGCGTGCAGTCAAGTTTCTCCGAGGAAAAAAGTTATCCAATTTTGGCATCTAATATACAGAAATTACCTACATTGGCCAGAAACAGTTTCACAAGAAAAATACTTTTATAATATTAAATTTCAGAATTTTTTTGTTAATACCATATATTATACAAAAAGGGATTTTTTTTACTTGCAAAATCATACAAATTTATTCAAGAATTTAGATTGGGATAAGTCTATTCGACCGCCCTCAACTATTGTGTTTGTCTAACTTTCAATCTTCAACTATAAGATCAAGTAACTGACACCCCTCATTTGTTGAAATCGGACATATTACCCCCTGGCAGTATTCTACCCTAGTTTTGGTCCGATGTGACGGTGGTATTGAGCCCATGAACAGACGTGGCACTGAGTCATAAAACATGTACAAGCATGACTCACCTATTAGCCTCCACCGCACCTCTTCTTCTAATCCTATCCTCCCCTCTCATCTCTCGTCCCTCCTAATGGTGCCTCCACAGCACCTCCTCATGTGTCCACATTCAAGGACTCAAAACCATCATCATGTTAGAGAAAATTCGAGGTGTAATGGTTGTTGGATAAAATACGGTAGTAGTAATTTTCTCATTATTTTAATTCCCAACTTAATCATAAAACAGTGAACATTATTGTCATATAATCTAAATAGTATTAGGAGTATAACATGGACTACAAGTCTACAACCATAGCATAACTACTACTCATGTATATTAAACTTTCAACTATGGCAATGTATAATAAACAGTGAATAACAATTGGCAATATAGCTCAAGTTGTTAAAATTTTTACTCTAAGATATCAAGCTATCTGAATTAACTAGGCTCCGTGCCACTAGGGACAGAATCACTGACTAATATGTAACAATCCTACTGGCAATCTTACTATTTAGATTTCAAACTTACTATGAATTAATTTACATCAAAATCAATATAGTTTACCGCAATAACAGTTCATGTGTATCGTATATCTCATCAAAGATAGCATAGCATATCTACTGATGAAGGTAATAATAGAGTATTGCTATTAACAAAAAAAACAATAGCATTGATCAAATTAACGAACATAAATAGCTACACTGAACAAAGCAAGTCAATTACGCTATACTAAACAAATAAATTAAATAGGCAAGTAAATCATTCAAATGAATTAATCTCAATTTCCCAAAATAGTAAAGTCCTAGATTGTCACAAATAGTCTCACAAAACCCAATCCTCACTGAGCACCATTGTAGCATTCAAGGTCCCCAAGACAGTGTTCTGTCTAGCCTCTTGCACAATGTAAATAAACAACAGAGGAACAAGAATACTCACAAAGCATCAACACAAAGTCAGTGAAAACATGCAAGGCTCATCAAAGACAATGACCTGGAAAACATTATTGTCGTTGTACTACCACAGATAACGGTGAAGCTTTTAGAGATACAATGCCGCTAACCACCAAGTGAAGGCAATTCACCAAGTAGTCTCAAGATGCAACCAAAGCTGCACAGAGCCACAGACTCATCTTCCTAGCCATGAAAGTGACCACATCGACCAAGAATAGCAAACCACAAAACACAAGAATTCGGCATTGAGAACATCGAGAGTACCTCACTATCCAAGGCGCACCTCGAATCGTCGGTTGTTGTTGCCATCCTCGAGCACCACAGGTTACACGCGAGAAGCGGCAGCCACAAGGTGAAGGTAGAAAGATCAGTGCCGAGGACCTCACGAGGGTGTCGAGTAGCTGAGGATCTCATCATAGCACCACCGGAAATGAGAGGGCGGAGATGGATTAGGGATCAAGAAAAGGAGGAGAAAAACATGTCGCTTTTCTCTATCTCTATGTAGAAGGAATACATACATAGGATTTATAGAGCACGGGGGGATACGGGGAGGAAGTAATAGCCGTTGGAGGACCCAATTGTCGTCGCTGCATGTGTGGATTCACACCCCGCAACGCGGTCACCGCCGCTGCCCTTTCCCTATCTGGCGCGACTAGGAGCTAGGGCACCCTTCGGTGCCTTTAGCTCCCTCAGCTAGGCCTACTCGGCCCGAAGGTCTTGCTGACCTAGTTGGCCTAGTAAAAACCTTATTTATTTTTTATAAATTTAGGCAAAACCCAAATTTCTACAACAATGGCATTAAGGGGGAGGTAATATACTTGGTTTTGACAATTGAAGGATGTCGATAACCCGATTTCACAGTTTGAGGATGAAAGTTAGATAAATATGATAGTTGAGGGGGTCGAATGACTTATTCCTTTATATTATTACTCCCATCGGTCACAAATACATGTCAGTTTAGACGTTAATATGTTGTTCAAAAATACAACTTTGACTACTAATTTCTGTTATGATATATTTATAAAACCAAATATAATTATAAAATTATGGGAGTACTTTTCGAGACCAATCAAATATATGATTTTCGTGTATTCAATCTAAATATTTAAAAGATATTGATAGGCAAAATTTCAATAAATTGGCTGCAGCAATACAAAACAACATATATTTGTGAGTAGATACAGTATATATTAACAAGAACTATAGAATTTTAACATTATGAAATCATTTCAGTTGATGAACATGCATGTATCGTTGTCCTGCAGTATATACCATGGCCTAGAAAATACAACGAAGTTCAAAGCTCAAAAAAATGGGGCCAGATTGGTTCCAAGCCCATGGATGCTGAAATTTAGGTTACCAAATTACCGAAACTTTGACTATTTTTTTTTTTTTGCATCCATTTGGTTCGTTACTAATCCATTACCAAAAGTGGATAACATTGTTGTATATTGGCTTATTTCCAGGGCCTTATTATGTGTGGACACCTTACCTAAACGAAGACGCATTAGGGGGCTACCGTCCCACAAGACTCATTAGCCTAGTCCACACCTTACCTAAACAAATATACAGCCTAGTTTAGTCACATATTGCTTATTTATGTACGACACTCTCCACCTATGTAAAGAGGGTAAGAGACTTTTATCGTACACACCACCTACAAGCAAGAGATCACTAAAGAAAAAAAGGCTAGGAATACACCTTGTGTTCGTGCCTACTTTTAATTCTTGTTTGCGAGGCAAGAGCTTCCTTCGTTGGTAACACAACCTCGATTATACAACAATATTCCCGTCTTGCCGGCTCTTTTGTTTTGTTTTGTTTTTTGCCCCCCACAACTTAAGCCAAGAATTTCATGACTTAGCGCGCGTTGGTAGGGTTTGTCTATGACATGAACCAAACAGCCTCTTGATCTTCTTGATGCATAGTGTAGGTGGCATTACTTTTGTATCTAGAGAACATATATTTACCATGCAAGTTAACATCCAAAAGACATCTTAGGGCAGTTTCTAAAATCACACGCCTGAATTCCATTCCCTTCTCAAGACGACAGCTATAAATAATGAGTTTAGAAAATCTTACGCTACTAGTGTAGTAGCTTTCTAATAGTCTTCCTATTTGTACTAGATTGTTCCTATTTGCAGCGCCCATTCCTCCGCAATGATTTCTCCTGTTACCGTCAGTCGTCGGAGCCTCGGCGACGGCGACGCCCAGACGGACCGCCGGCCACTGGACCTGCCGCTCGCTTCCGTGGCCGCAGAGCCGCCCCAAAAGCTCTCGCCCGTCGTCGTCACCACCCCACTCGAGAGCAATAATTGCACCGCACCGCACCCCCCCGCGCGGTCTCACGATGCCCCGCCGACGGCAGGGGTCGCTCATACCGGGCCGGGGAGAGGTGGCCCGCGCGCGGCCACAGAACGGGGAACCGCGGGACGACCGTGAGCAGCTCATGGGCCGGATTGCACTATCCTCTCCCGAATTTTTTTTTCTTTAATATTTATTTTTATTCTTTTTTTCAAAACTATGCGTCCGAATGAAAATTTTGCAAAATTGTACGCCCGTCGCCCGTGTATGGGGCGATCGCCCCATACACGGGCGATTTGTCCCTGCGCCGTTTGCTGCCCGCACTAGCCGCTTGTCGCCGTTCTTGCCGTTGAGTGGGCCCCACATGCTCGAGACAGGCGTCGCCGAGCAAGGCGACGAGGAAGATAATCGATCGCCGAGCGAGCGAGCGAGGAAGCCAGCCGAGGCAGAAGAAAAAGAAAGAAGAAGAAGAGAAGAGGAGAAGGAAGAAGAAGAGAAAGAAGAAGAAGAGAAAAGGAAAAAAAGGGGAAAGTAAATCGTCGTTTCTGCGAAGGTATTTTTACAAAAAAATTTATGATTGTTTAGTTACGTAGAAGTTAAATGTACCATTTATTATTTAAAATTTTAGGATTTTGTAGTTTTTAGAAAATTTAGTAGGAGTGTGTTATTAGAATTATAATGTAGCATTTAATATTTAGAAAATTTAGGGTAGTGTTGTTTAGAAATTTGTCGGATAGCGTTTAGAATTTTAATGTAGTATTTAGTTTTTAGAAATTTCAGGATTGTATAGTATTTAGTACGTTACAAATTTATGTAGTATTAGAAATTTATTTTAGTGTTTAGAAAAATTAGGATTGTGCAACGTTTAGAATTTCTCGCATAGTGTTGTTTAGAAATTTCCCGGATAGCGTTTAGAACTTTAATGCAGTATTTAGTTTTTAGAAATTTCAGGATTGTATAGTATTTAGTACGTTACAAATTTATTGTAGTATTAGAAATTTATTTTAGTGTTTAGAAAAATTAGGATTGTGCAAGATTTAGAATTTCTCGCATAGTGTTGTTTAGAAATTTCTGATAGCGTTTAGAACTTTAATGTAGTATTTAGTTTTAGAGATTTGAGATTGTATAGTACTCGGATATAGAAAGTGAATACAATGAAAATAGTATGCAATATTTACAATTTTAATTTGGTAGGGCTAATGTAATGTGGCACAAATATAATGTTAGGCAATATGGTAGGCAAGTCGAATTACTTATTTGTAGTCAAAATCACTTATTTATAGTCGATTTTGTAGTACGATCAATGTACGCTTTGTAGATTGTATTTTAGAGTAATATTTTTCCGTCGGACGTTGCGGATGTCGGAGAAATTGTATTTCCAAATATTTTATGGAGATGGGGAGATAGCACAGGGGCGGATGGGGTGGATCTATCATCATTTTCAAGAGTCGACGGGCATATGCGATCGAGCGATAGGACATCTGGGTTTGTTGGAGTGGATGTCTCGGATGTTCGGGCTTGGATGCCCAGACTGCTCGCTTCTTGGTCGAGCAGAGTGAGCCGAGCGCAAGACCGTTTTACGGAGAGTTGATTCTGTTAACTCGACGCGTCCACATGGAGGAGTTATGTTGGTTTTGCCAGTAGAGCGGGGTTGGCCGCTCATGTTGTTGGCACAGTGCTACCCGGTAGCTCCATCGGTGTCGCAAGTTCGTGATGTCGGGTGGACATTACGGCGGAGGACATCAAATGTAGAAGGATGCGAAGAGGAAGGCGGCGAGGAGCCCGGAGACGAGGAGCACGAGGCCGGCGGTGACGAAGGGACCGGGGCAGAGGAGACAGCGGTGGAGGCGCGAGGTGGCCGACGAGGGGAGGAGGTGGAGGACATTGTTGACTTGATGGAAGAGGAGGACCGTGCGGATGAGGAAGTCCACGATGGTGAGCACTCCGACGAGGAGGACAACGCCTGGGTGCCTATCCTCGTGCGTGGACCAATTACAATTTCAAGACCTAACAATGAATGAAGGGAACATTGATGCATGGGAGTATCGTGAGAACGAGGTGACGCAGGGGCCGATATAAAGACAAGGAGGCTGTGATGGATGCGGTGAAGCTTGGGCAATGTCTCTCCGCGGCAATTCGGGGTTGTGAAGTCCAAGAAGAAGGACTACGACGTGAAGTGCGTAGTTGATTCGTGCCCATGGCGGTGCATGCATACCGGGGAAGTGGACGGACTCTGGAAATGCTCCATAGTGATGGAGCATAATCGCGAGCCGGAAGAAGCGGAGCGGGACACCGCAATCTGTCGTCCACTTGGGTGGCAAATGTGTTTTATGGTCGATCGTGGACAATCCCCATCCGCAGCCTCGATCTATTATCACAGCCGTGGAGGAGAGGTTTCAAGATACAAGATTAGCTACGCAAAGGCATGGAGAGCAAAAGGACAGCTCTGAAATACGGTTCGGGCGCACGAGGCTTCAGACGAGAATATTCCCACTTGCTCGTGGCAATCGCACAAAGGAACCCCGGTACATCCATCGACCTTGCGGAGTTCCTCGCGGGTGGTGCGTGCACCGAAGTGGGTATTGCAACGTGCATTCTTCGCCTGGCGCATGCATAAATGCGTTCCAAGACGCCGCCTTGGCCCTTTGCATGGATGGCACATTCCTCACGGGAAGTACAAGGGCGATTCTAATCTGCGATCGCGGTGGATGCCAACAACCGTGTTCTACGGTTGCGTTGGCATTCGTGGAGGGGGAAAACACGGAGAGTCTGGTATCGGTTCCTTGAAAGAGTGAAGTCGGCGGTTGTTCTCGACAGGCTCGATGTTTGTGTCATCCATGACCGACATGCGGGGCTGCTAAGGGCGATCGTGGATATGCAACAAGGGTCCGCCGTCGTGGGAGCAACAAAGTGGCGATCGAGGAGCGGTGGTGCATGAGGCACATGGGTGCCAATTTTTCCGTGGCTCAGAATAAGGAGCTTATGAACATGTTCAAGCGCTGTGCAAACAGAACCAACGGAGGAAGTTCGGCGCTTTGGAAGACGTTGGGCGAACTAACGAAGAAGCAATCAATGGATCCCGAGGTACCGCTAGTTCATCAAGGAACCCGATGGTGTACCATGAGCAAGGAGAGGACCCCACGACCTTATATGCGCCGCCGATGCACCCCCAAACCTCCGGCGTGGGCGGGTACCAAAGATAAAGAGTTTCACCGATTGGATACGACATGAGCCTTTGGAGAAATGGTCCTTCAGACGACGAGGGCGGCTCGCGTTATGGGATCATGACAACGAACTGGCGGAGATTTACAACTGGGTAATGAAAGGCACCGATGCCTTCCATCGGTGGGTATAGTTGAGGTGTCTTATTAGGGACACGAGATATTTCATTGAGCGATACAAGACCTCCGCAAGATGTATGTCGGACAATCGATTGTCTTACTCAATCTGTTGTGTCTACCTACATGTCCAAGAAAACAAGAAAGGCGCGGACACATCGGGTTACACGGAGAGTGGCGTGGAACGGAGATACCACGTGCACCGCGATGACCGAGGTCGCAGGGTGCCCACCGGAGAGGACTTCCCATCATGCATACTCCGAGCACCGATTGCGAGTGCTCTGCCGAAACCACGCTGCTTTGCACTTGCCGTGCTCGCACGCCATTGCCGCACCGCCGAGACGCATCAATCCATGCCGTCCGCTCATCTCCCGCACTACTACAAGCGGAGCGTTCTCAACACGTGGCATCATGAGGTGTACGGTACCGAGTGGATGGATCGCTCACAACACCCTCTCCGACCATCGATGGGTACCGGACATCCGAATGTTGAAGATGAAGGTCGGGCGTCAAGGACAAGGCGCATTCGAACGATATGGACGAGTCGGTAGCGCGCGCAACCGCGGATAATGTAACTTTGCATGTTGTTCCCATCTTGTATTATTCAATGGACCGTAAGTCGTAATGTACGTTGTAATGTTCGATGTAATTTTCAATGTACTAGTAAGTTGTTGTTCGCATCATGTTATTCTCCGATGTCCCGCTTAGTACCTACGAGGATATTGTTTGTTGAGTATGGTACAATTCGTTATTTCGCATTTCATTTTGTGTGCACATGTAATTACCGATAAACTGTTGTATTTGCTTTGTAATGAGCCACGATGGCGCGACCTTGCCTCGAGTCGCCGGGCGTGACCGTCCGATGCGACCCAATCGGTCTAGGTACTCCGCAGAGGAGAACCGAGTGCTAGAACCACCGACCTCGAGTGCCGTGAGCCGCCGCATCGACCCACGCTGGGTTCCACGGTAAGTGCGAACGCTTGCACTCTTTTACGCACACATACTTACCGTGAATGCAATTCTAACTACATGCGAGTTGCGGCGGTGGCTTACTTCCTCTTTGTAGGATGGTGGGCCGGTGATTGCCTGTTAGAGGGCAAGGAGGTGCCGCGGTTCGATGCGACCGGTCCTCGCCGCCACACTCGTGGACCGGTGGAGACCGGAGACGCACACGCTCCACCTTCCGTGCGGAGAGATGGCTCCGACGCCGCAGACGGTCGTACCTCTTAGGCCTCCCTTGTGCGGGCCCAGCAGCCGTGCCGCACGACGCCTCCGCCACGTGGCACGCCGAGTTGTCCGCGCGTTTCGCCGAGGTGCGCCGCACCCCGGCAGCCCCTACCAAATTTCTTTAGGGAGGCCGAGCGCCACGACCGACGGCGTGGTCGCCGATTCACGGTGAGTACCTCTTTCTTTGAGAATTAAAATAGAAGCGCCAAGTTGCCGATAATGTTTGTTGCGAACGCCGCAGTCGACCTTCTCCACCAAGACGCAGAGGAGGCGGACGTGGCCCGCCACTTGAGGCATACCTCCTGTTGTTGCTCGGTTGGGTGATGTTCCGCCCTCCCACGGAACACGGTGGACCGTCACCGATCGAGTACGCCCGAAGACATCGCCGACACCCGGTGGATGAGGTAACACACTCGGTTCAATCTCGTCTCAACGAGCACGCCTAACTCCCCTTGTAAACAGTGATGCAAAGTGGTCGTGGGCCTCGGTGTGCTTGCGGCGACGTCATGAGGTCCGCAGGCGACGCCAGTTTCTCAAGCGAGCACGACGCGACGATGTCGTTGCGCCCTACTCCTCCGATTGTGGTCTTGGGAGCGCTTCTCCGTCGGCAGTTCGTTGTTGACACGACACCGCACCACGAGGAGCTTTACGGAGACGACCGGTGGATCGCCCACCATGGGCCACCATCGGTCCGACGACGTGCACGCTCCTCGTATCTTTTCCCCACTAACGCACTTGAATAACCTTCGCCATTTCTTATTTCCTCGCAGCGGAGGTTCGCGCACCTACAGGTGAGGAGGTCCTATCAGGAGTTCGTTCGGGAGTTCGACCGCCTCCACGACGAGGACGTGCGGTGGACGCCATACACCGCGTACGACGTCCACGCCCGAGCACCTCACGGGTCTCCGTGCTTTGCACGCGAGATGAGGCCTTTGGCTCACCCGTAAGGTGCTCGCCTTTGACCTTTGTGTCGAGGAGTACTCCCGCGACCGAGTGCGGCGATTCGGCTGTTCGATCCTTTCCTTTGCCGCCTCGTCACGTTGTCGCACGTGGCGCTCATGTGTACTTGCCTCGATCCTACTACTCCGCATCTTTGCGAAATTAATGTGCTTTGCAGACTTCATCGCTTTTGCATTGCGTGATGACCGGATGGGTGCCGCGGTGGCTCTCGGTTCACAGACCGTATGCAGCCATGGGCCTGCAGTGGGGACGCCAGACTCGACGAGAGGGTCACCGAGACCCGCCAGACGACCATGACATGTACGATCGGACATGGAGTGGTTCGCCACAGACTCGCCTCGTGTGGGTACACACCAAGACCGTGACGTCGCCTGGCGAGTATCGGTAGCGACACGCACCCTTCACAGATGTCCCGCAGGGACAACGCCTCGGTAAGTGTCACAATCGAACCTACATGGGCACGCCTTTTTCATGTAACTTACGTAATGCCAACCCGACGTTACATGCGGACTCGGCTCTTGGCGGAGATTGAGGTGGAGGTCAGTCCATGTTGACGCGCCTAGAGGGGGCATACAGTGACCACCGCCGAGTCCGAGACAGCTTGGGGTCGGGTCCTCGCTACGGTGAGGCGGTTGGCTCGCTGGCCACCGCCGAGGGCGCGGAGACGTCGGCGGACGCAAAGACACCACGCCACTCGCCCCAAAGACTCGCCCTACCCACCCGGTGCCCGTCCACGCCCACGCACCGCAGGGGGCGGTGGTCGACGAGGCTCCTTCCGCGTCTCGCCCTACCCCGTCGGTTCCTCGCTACGCTCCCACGCAGCAGCGGTGGGGCGACAGTACTGGGAGGCTCCTTCGCGCCTCGCCCTACCACTGCCGGTTCCTCGCTACGCTCCCACGCAGCAGTGGGGCGCTGGCCGCGGAGGCTCCTCCTCGTCCCGCGCCCAGCCAGACCCTGTGGTGGTTTCGACGAGCCTTCGACGACGAGTTCGACCGGAGGAGTACCTTTCGACCGACTACCTCGACCCTCTCGGCTCTCGGGTGCGCCGCCACAGACTTGGCCTCGCCGCCGCAAGACTACTTCTACGCCGCGCCGCAGGCCGCCTAGGAGGGACGTCCGTCCGTCGCCACTCACCTACCCCACGGGCCGATTAGGAAGCGTGGCCGTGATTGACTTGTTGTACGGATGTATTTTTTAATGGCTTTACGCTCAAGAAGACATTGTATAACTCCCGAGTTAGTAACATGACAAATTATCACTATAAATTGTTCAAATCATTTATGCATTGCTTGCCTATGCCACACGACGTGACAACACACCAACGCTTCGGTGCACCTATCGCCTCTAGTAGGCGATCGCCTAATGTGAGGCGATCGCTTACATGGGGCAATCGCCCAAATATGAGGCGATCGCCCCATACCCGCGATATCGCCTTTATAACATTCGCTCTCACAAGCGGTCTCGCAAAGAACAAATGGAGAAAGAATAGAGGTGAGCATCAATCGAAAATGCCGAGGCGCAAGTGCAAAGGGTAAGGGAAGGCAAAGGAAGAAGCGAGTGCATGCCGCGAATTTAGCGCACCAAGATCTCTTCCTACCTCGTGGAGTCAGAAGCGCCATGTGTATGTGCGGAGATCTTTGCGGGCTTGTCCGCTCTTGGGAAATTTCAACTTGGAAGAGGAGGTATTGAAGTGCCGCAACTACGCCTTCGATCCGCGGAGAAGAGCTCAAGGATCGCCGCATGGTAACAATCGTGCGGGTTACATAATATTTGTGAATGAAACTTTGCTAATTTACGCTTCATGCAGTCACCTCTGCCATCAGTGAATTTGAGCGAAGGTTTGATACGGAGATCAACCCCGAGGACCAACGGCTTGACCAAGCCAACCGGCAGATGAGTTCACGCTGCGGTTTCAAGAATAAATACGATGCCGCACGCGAGGAGGCATGTAGGAAGGAAGCGGAGGAGAAGGAGGCGAGAGAGAGAGAGAAACGAGAGAGGCGCGACGCGCCGCAGAAGCCCACGAGGCATGGGCGAATGGGAAGTGGCCTCAAGCACTCAATAGACGCGTCTGTGTTAACTTTGGTTTTCCTTGTTCGTGGAACTCCTTTTAGTTTTAAGTCGTAATAAACACAAGGCGCCCAACCTTCAAGAGTATGCTCACCGTCCGAGGGCTAGTATGTGTCCTCTCGCTTGTGTGTCCCAAATGATGTTATTTTTCTCCATCGAGATAGGTTATAGCATTTTCATTCGTCATATCTGATTTCATCGAGTTTTACCATCGTTTGCGAAAGATACGGCAATTTTCATGTTTTACCGATTGCATGTTCTGACAACAATAAAATAGTGCAACCTAAAGTGACATCTAAATATTTTTACATAATTGTGACCTATGCAAGCCCAAGAATGCAACAAAACTGGTTCTGTCAAGTTTTGAGGTCGTTCGAGATATTATTCTAACCGCTTGAACAATGATTGTTATAAAGGGTTTAAACTAGCCATCTTTTATTCAAAATGCAATCATATTTAGATATTTTTGCAAAAATGAAGTGCATAAGGTTGTAGTAACTTATTCTATTTATTTCATGAATTATGGATCAACACACATTATAATTCCTTCACAATCCACGCTTAGAGCCTAGCATTCAACTCAAATAAAAAAATTCTGCAAACAACACATGGATTTTTATTTTACACTCTAATTCTTCATTCCAAAATTTAAATTTAGAAACAAGTTTCATTTAATTTGGACACTCCTAACAAAAGTTACGGGTTTATATTAAAAAGCATATAGTAATTACAAAACAAAACTAAAAAAACTGCGCTGGTCCTGCCGCCTCAGAGAGCGATCGCCTCTGAGGGCGATGGGGGGCCCCACAAGCGCGCCGCTAACGGCGTTAATCGGTGGCAGGGCTATCGCCCATGTATGAGCGATCGCCCATACACGGCGACGGGGCATTTTGTTATTTTTTCATTCGGACGCATAGTTTTGAAAAAAAGAATAAAAATAAATATTAAATAAAAAAAAATTCATCCTCTCCCTCTGTACGCACCTACCCCGCTGCCCTGCTACGCTCGACATTCTTTCTGCCCCTTCCTCTCCTCGCTTCCTTTCTTTCTATCTTGCGTCCTGCGTCCAAGGCAGCACCAAACTGGACTGGACTGCAGGCTGCAAAGCTAGCTCGCTGCTCTGCTATTGGGAGGCGGCTCACCTGAAGGTTGATCCGTGATCTCCTCTGCCTTTTTGTCATTTTTGGGCTGTGTCGGGTTGTGCTTGCTGGTTGGTAGCTCTGGTGATTGCCTGTCCTGGTACTTTCCTTTTATGTGCCTGCCTGCGCTTGGTGTGTGCTGGTAGTTGTGGATAATGCAACAGTGGCGGTGCTTGATGTTCTGCTACTACTGTACTGTCAGGTTAGGTAGTGGTGGTTCTTGACTTGTCTCAACTCAGAACAGGGTGTTGGAGTTTGCATCTTTTGTTTTTTATTAAGAAAAAATATCAGCTTCCGAAGTTTGTTTTTAGGCTAGATTTGGTGGTAGGACTTGAAATTTTTGCAAGTTCATGTCTAGTAATAGCAGGCTGAAGGACTTGGGAGGTGGTTGCATGGGTTGTATTTGCTCCCATTTCACATGTGCTTCCCTGGAGTCTCGATGTGTGAGCTTTTGACTGGATTGCTTGGATCAACCGCGCAATCGAAAAAATCAATCAATTAAACGTCTTGTGATTGCTCGCGCAGCCTAAAACTCTGAACCAATGCTCTGCATTCCTTTGTGCTATTTGCCCCCAATTCTTGGGATGGTTTTCTGAATCAATAATCAGTATAGTTGTGCTCTTCCAAGCTAACTGAAATTTTTGTTTCTTCCTCTTCCTGCCAGCAGCAAATGGTTGTTCGACCAAACTTGCACCGTTGATCACGTCAGTATCGTCTGCGGCGTTGCAATAACAGGACACAATCCATGGCGGGCACCTCCAAGGAAATAGTATACGCGGTGCAGAAGTGGATGGCGTTCCCTTCCGGCACGGACACCAGCTTTGCCCCGTCGCCACGGTCTGGCTGGAATGAGATAGTCGAGGAGCCCGGCGGTTTGAGCAGCAGCAAGCAGCCGCCGGCGGCCGAGCGCGACAGGAACAGCACCGGCACTGGCAGCGCCAAGTCGTCGTTGGACGGGCCGAAACCGTCCATGGAGAGTCTGGAGTCCAACGAGTCACTGCCGCGGGTGTCGCAGGAACTCAAGAACGCGCTGTCCAACCTGCAGCAGACGTTCGTCGTCTCCGACGCCACCCGGCCCGACTGCCCCATCATCTACGCCAGCGCCGGCTTCTACACCATGACCGGGTACTCCGCCAAGGAGGTCATCGGGCGCAACTGGTACGTACGGCGCCGGCAATGGCTTCTCCAATCCTCTCGTCTGAAATCGTGGATGAGCTGATCGACTCTGCTTTAATCTCTTTGCTGTTGCGCAGCCGGTTTCTTCAGGGGCAGGAGACGGACCAGAACGAGGTGGCCAAGATCAGGGACGCCGTGAAGGCCGGCCAGAGCTTCTGCGGGCGGCTGCTCAACTACCGCAAGGACGGCACGCCGTTCTGGAACCTCCTCACCGTCACCCCCATCCGCGACGACAACGGCAAGGTCATCAAGTTCATCGGGTACGTATGTCGCTCGGACGCACGCCATTGATGAGCTCGCCGCGCATCTGTTCTTGCTTGCGCTGCGATTCCTGATCTCTGAATTGGCGCACAGGATGCAAGTGGAGGTGAGCAAGTATACGGAAGGACTGAGCGACAAGCGCATGCGGCCGAACGAGCTGCCGATGTCGCTGATCCGCTACGACGGTGAGCAGAGCAGCAATGTTCTTGAGTTCCTTTCCTCCCACCAATGCCGTTGCCGGCGTCGTCTCGATCGGCGCTGACTCTCTTCCCCTTCTATTGAGCGCATGCAGCCCGGCAGAAGGAGAAGGCGATGTCGTCGATGACGGAGGTCGTGCAGACAGTGAAGCAACCGCGCGCGCGCGCGCAGGGGAATCAGCAGGAGCAGGAGACGCTGCTCACGCCGCCCAAGGCCAGCGACGCGGCCGTGGCCGGCTCGCCGCTCGTCGCCCCGGGGACGCCGTCCGGCGGTGACCGGGCCGGCTTCAAGTCGCCCCTGTGGGACCCCAAGAAGGAGTCGCGGCTGAGCATGATGATGAGCGGCCGCAAGTCCGGCCGCGCCTCACTCATAGGGTCAGAGATCGTCGACTCAGAGACTTCACTCTCGACCTCTGTTATGACGATTGCAGAAGCTGAGCTAGGTTATTGCTCTATTATCCTTTGCAGGTTCAAGATCGGGAAGAGGAGCTCGGAGCCGGCGGTGGCGAAGGCGCCGGAGGTGAAGATGACGGTGGAGCGGACGGACAGCTGGGATCGCGCGGAGAGGGAGGACGACGTCAGGCAGGGGATCGACCTGGCCACCACGCTGGAGCGCATCGAGAAGAACTTCGTCATCACGGACCCCAGGCTCCCCGACAACCCGATCGTAAGCAAATTCAGCCAGTCGCATCTCGTCAGTCGTCAGCATCTGCTGCTGAACTCGCGATCGAAATGTCGCTCTCCCTCGAATTGGATCGTGCAGATATTTGCGTCAGATAGCTTCCTGGAGCTGACGGAGTACACGCGAGAGGAGATCCTGGGAAGGAATTGCAGGTGAGCAACACAGAGGTCACGGCAAAACTTGCCGTTCGTGCTGAATTTTACTGTCCTCCACCTCTCCTTCCCACTCCCTGAAAAACATTCGAATGTTGCGTAGCAAATTCCGACATTATAACCTGTAGCAACCAATGTACCATTTTGCGTTAATCTATTGAGAGAGACTGCAGCACGCTGTACCATCGGGTCTGTTTCCGACGGTATAGCATTCCAATGTAAGATCGGCAACTAGTAATCGTGCGATTTTGATCAGCGTGCATCTGTTTCGCTTAGACAAGCTATCACGAACCCACTTGATTATCCTACATCAACATCAGCACAAGACCTCGATTGCAAACCAAATACAAGATACAAAGTACTTGGAGATACAAATTGAGGGAATTGGAAGCAAAGACTGGGAAGAAGCAAGGGATTGGGAATTAGAGAACTAGAGTTTGGGGGAGATCAGCAATGAGGAGACGAGAGCCGAGGCAAATGCCTGTTCTGTTGTGATTGCTGCTCTCTTCCTTTTGTATTGCCTCCCCTCTCAGCTGAGTAGGACAAGTATGAGCCCACTTGCAGCCCAGCTTCCAAGGACCAAAGTCTCTGACATTCCTCTCTTGTTGAAATTCGGCTTTTTCCCAAGCCGATGCCATGCCTGTGAAGCCACTGGGGTCCCGAGGCACTCGAAGAAGCCGCAAAACTAGAACACCTCTTTCAATGTTTCCATTAGAATCCTTTGAGTAGACCATACCACTTAGTTGCCCCCGCTTCCATTCGCTGTGATTAGTGCAGCAATATATTGGAACCCAAACTTCGTTGATCATGTCCACCAGACCACAAAATGATGCAACAATTTTGGTTAGCAAGCATTCATCCCTGCCCTCTTGGCACTCATTATGCTCAAAGTCATGCAATGTCTCAAAAGGAATGAGTACCACACCACCATTCTCGAACTGCCTAACCATCACAATTTCTGAAATCTTCTTGCTGTCAAGACAAATCCACATAGTAGCAATTTCTTCGTGGAGCTCATCAATTTGCCCTTCCCATGTCCAGATTGGTGAAATTAGGAGGCAACCATAGTGAAGATTATCACCATCACGCTTCAGTTGCGCTACCATTCTGTTCATAATCTCATGAGCAAGCTGATCACCTAAATTATCCTTCAAAAATGCCACAAATGGTAGTAATATAGGCCTTGTATCAACAACTGCTTGCTGCTGCTTGCCTGCATAGAAGTTTGATGAAATCCGAGTGGTAGTCTTTACCCTGAAGAGTTTAGCATGCTCATTCAATTGTGCTAGCAGCACGGGCACAACACCTCAGAGAGTAACCACTAACACAGCCCATTGCCCACACAACTTGTTTGCAATTATTCTCACTTGCAAACGTAAGAAGCTTTCCTGGTAACAACCCATCTACTGCAGCCTCTATTGACTTAAACACTACTCTGCCATTTATGATCATCATTTGCTCAACAATACACTCACCAAGTTCCCAAGATATCCCTTCTTTGTGACCAGATGTAACTACCAGCAGAACATATGCCAATAGAATCATCTTTTCTGCAGCTAAAATGTGCTCCATGTGAACTACAAAATATGGTGTTGCACACCATGCAGCATTTGATAAACCCACTGTCATTCTGCTTTGTATTTCCAGAATCATCACATCTAAGTATGTTTCTATAATCATTTCCAGAGCCTTGACAATGGGCCTTGTTCCTTCATAGCCATTTGGATTCTTCCATTTCACATCAAAACAATGCCTACAATCAATTAATCCCTGAGCTTTGTTAGCTTGGCAGTGGTACATCCCTTCCAATCTTGGTGCTATTTCTCATCCAAGTTACTCCAACGTGTAGCATCTCAACTGAGCAATATCCCACGACTCCTCAAGAACACCCAACAACTCAAACCATTTATAAAATGTTATTTGGTAGAAGAAGAATTGATGCGCCTCTCCAAAAGTGTAGAGAATTCGAGAACTGATTGATCTCACCTTGCACTAGTCACACTCAGCAAACTGATTGAACTTGATCATGTGCTTCTGAATCGATGGTGGCCATGGCTTAAGCTCAATACTCTGCACTAGGGCTCTGAAACTTGCACAAGGAGGTGGTGGCCAGGGTTGTATAGTCATCGTGTAGGCCAACATTGGCCTAGCACTTGGCTGCAGCCACACATCATAGTCGACCTCGGTGTGCGAAGGCATCTCCCCAAACATCTTGTTCTCAGCGGAGTCCTTCGGATGATCACGCACCGAATTGGCGACGATCGGTGGCGCGGGGCTGGAGACAATGATGTCACTCAGCCTGATAGTGGTGGGAGGTGTCCGTGAGGAGACCATGGAGTGGCCAGTAGGCTCAACGACATTGGAGGTGGTGTCAAGGTCGGCGTTGCGGCTGCTCTCGTTCAGGTGGTTCAACGTGGTGACTACCTTTTCACACCTCCTGAAATGTCTCATTTGGCTCCTCCAATGTGGCCTTGGGAGTTGGTTCCTTGACCTCATCACGTAGGACTTCCCGAGCTCTGGTGGCAACAGAAGTCATTATTGCAGCCATCCAGGTGGTCGAGGCCGTGAGTGACGCCGCCACTGGGGTAATCAATGGCATGGGCGAAGCCTCTGCTGGGGTGGTCGTAGCCGTCGGCACACCTGCGCCATGCCTAGGGCACGACGTCGAACATCTGGTGTGCATCTTGGAGCCATGGCTGTTGGTGGTAGTGTGTCGCACTGTTGCAACCAGGGAAGCCATAGGCAAGGGAGTCAATGCTGTTGAGGTTGAGGTCGCTGCCGGCACACTGTCGTCGTGCTGTCGGTGGGAGGCAACAACATGTGCTGGATGTCCATCCAATAGCAGTCGTCGTAGATGCATCAGCCATTGAAGGCTTTTCGAGCTCATGCTACGTCGTGGCCCAATTGGAAGAAGACGAACTCCCATACATAATCGGTCCTCTCGAACACGTACACCTTCTCAACGCCATATGCATTGAAGACCTGGTGAAGCACCTCCTCGATCACCGGATAGAGTGGGTGGCTAATCGTGATGTGAAGAACACCTACATTGGGCGCCTCTCGGTGTCTCAGCGTTTCGTCAAACAGGTGCATGCGCCTCCTCGATGGACACCACCACCGAACGAATCTGAACGCCGATCACAACAACTACCACCGTGAGTCGCCCACATCAACTCTTTGCTCGAAATCCCATGAATCAATGGCTCTGATACCATATTGTCATGAACCCACTTGATTAACATACATCAACACCAGCACAAGAACTCGATTGCAAACCAAACACAAGATACAAGGTACTTGGAGATACAAATTGGGGGAATTGGAAGCAAGGACCGGGAAGAAGTAGGAGATTGGGAATTAGAGAACTAGAGTTTGGGGGAGATCAGCAATGGGGAGAGGAGAGCCAAGGAAAATGCCTGTTCTGTTCTTCAATGCCTGGTGTGACTGTTGCTCTCTTCCTTTTGTATCGCCTCCCCTCTCAGCCAAGTAGGGCAAGTCTGAGCCCACTTGCAGCCCAGTCCAGTAGCCCAGCTTCCAAGGGCCCAATTCTATGACACAAGCCTCGCCATCGACTTCTCGTTGCTCCGTATGAAACATTGTCGTCGCATTCCTCACATACTCTGCCGCACGCTGGCTCCCTGCTATCCTCCACCGTCGAGCGCGGGAGCGTGCATGCCAACTCCCCTTGTCTTCCTTCATCGCGTCAATCCCAGGGTTTCACACGCGCGGGCCTCGCCGTTTGGTTGGCTCATGCCATGCCGCACGTCCTTCTCCATCGCATGTGGAGTGTGCCCCGTGCAGGCAAAACCTCGCCATTCGGCCATCCTTCCCCATGTTGTGGGCCTCCCGTGCATAACATGCAACCACACACGGTAGCTCCTACATTCTGTCATTCTTCACACGTGGCAAAAGGGCTCGCAAAATCCTCATCGTCGGCCTCAATCACTAGTAGACCTCACCACTGTCCCCGTGCGAATGCACTGATGGTTCAAATAAGTTTCTTTTTTGGCCTCTATGTAGTCCATGGATGTTGCATATAATGTGTTTGGCAAAATGCCTCTTTGACCTGATGGTTTTGTTTCATGGTTGTTTCCTATGATCCTTATCGATTGAGTGCTTCTTTGATAAGATGATGTCACTTTCATTCTCTCCTATGTGGTTTCGAGTGCAATTGTTATTTGGCCACTAATATGGAATATGATCTCCTCGGGATAGCATTTGCAGCTCAAGCAGTTGTTTGTTGGGGGCTTTGTTTGGCATAGATGATGTTTAGAAAACAGTGCGTATAGCTGTTGATGCGATAATGGCATATGATGAAGACATAGGAGTTGAATCACGGCCTACAAAACCTCATGTTGGGATGGAATTTACACTAAAAAGGATGTGCAAAAAAATTTACAATGACCATAGACGTATATGGATTTGAAGATAAAAAAATTCAAGCAAACATAAATAAGCATTGTTATGGAGGATTACAATTTTGAGTATGACAAATTGAAACTTGCATGTGACAATGAAGAGAAAGCGAGTAAAGAATGGTTATAAATTGGTATGACATTCGAACAAAGCTTAATAAAACTTTATGAATTTTGCATGAAAAATGTAATAAACTTGCATGAAACTTACTAAAACTTACAAAGTTGTAATTGAGACACCTTGAAACTTACATGAAATAATGAAGAAGAGGCAAGAGATGAATGGGTGCAAATTGGCATGAATTTTGTATGAAACTTGCATGAAGCCTAATTAAACTTGCATAAAACTTATTGAAAATTTCAAGAAACTTTACATGGAATCTACATAATTGTGATTGAGATATCTCAAAGCTTACATGAAACAATGAATAAGGAAGTAAGAGGGCAATGATTACAAGTTGGCATGAAATTTTAATAGAACTTGAACGAAACTTTGTATGAAACTTACAGAAAACATCACAAAACTTTACATGAAACCTATAGAATTATGATTGAGACATCTCGAAACTTACATGAAAAAATAAGAGAAAGCAAAAGAGTAATGGTTACAAATTGGCATGAAATTTGCATGAAAATTTATGTAACTAGCATAAAACATTTCAAGGAAAGTTTCACAGAGTTACATTAGGTTTCAACAAGGTTTCTTGACATTTCAAATTATGTTTTCAAAGAGTTTTGTCATGTTTTACAAAGTGTCAAGAAAGTTTCATATAGTTTGGTCATGTCTCATAGAGTCTCAAGCAAGTTTAAGATATTTTGAAACATGTGTTAAGAGAATATGAAACTAACCTTTCAATGTGTTCGCAAAATTTTAGGTACAAGAATGTTTCTGACATATGTCGCTGTTACAAGTTGGGTCTAAATCTAACCACAATTACAAGAATTTACATAAAATCTTTTTTATCATAGGTGCAAGAATGTTTCTTAGCTTTTACAATTTTCCACCAAATGACAATCAATAGAACTTAGATATCCCCACACACTGCCATTCTTAGGAGGTCTCCAAAACAAATTAATCTTCTTAACATAATCCTTGTGGACATCGGACAGAGCCTTGATTATATTGGTGACATACTGACATACAATGTGGATTGCAATTGCAACTTTCTATGAATAGGGAGCCGGTGAAAATTCTAGTGTTGGAGCACAATTGAAACAAACACAAGTAGGACATGGATAAATGGTAGGCATCCACAACATTAGGGCAACAGAGTATGCCACACTAGTTGTCGGTTGTTGCACTCACACCGCATAGCTCATGGAACCCACTCTCCCACATCGGTACACTAATCCTTGCCTATTGGGAACTGCCATTGCTGCATGTCGACCGCCATCACGCTGAGTGTTCAAGCATATATGTAGATTGAGTGAGCAAAATTGATGTAATTACTTAGATCATGACTCCAGTTTCATGCATGGAACTAACTAAAAAACTACATTTGCATTTCATTGAACAGCTAAGGGGCATTAGTACAGTTGGGTAAAAGGGAACATAACTAACTAGCAAAAGATGTAAGATTTTAGAATTCATGCTTTTACCTGTCTTTGTTTTTTCTACCTACATCGCCGCTGCTTTTAATTTAGATCAACCAATTTATATATGTTACGATTCCCTTTAGAGTTCAAACAACCATCTTACAACAAAATGGGAACTAGTTTCAATAAAAACAAGTAGTACATTGTGGCTCCAGGCGCCTATTCTCTTGTAAGATTTGGTAAGACACCACATAGAATGTTAGCTCCTAAACATCAAGTCATTCTCAAAATTGAAAAGCTAGATAACGGAGACATTTTTATCCAAGAATTACTATGTATCTAATATGAAATTTGGTACAAAAAAACATGAAGTTCCCAGACAATGACGGAAACAAGGATGAGAATCGCTGCTGCGTTCACTTGGTGTCCCTCACGCACATGTCATTATCGTCGCGCTCATAGTCACCACACCTACGCACCGCCCTGCAAGCCAGTGGCTGAGAAAGGGTCACTAGGAAAGATGGCTCTTCAGCCATGCCCCACGCGTCGGCCCTTGTCACAGCGCCCGCACGCTGGAAAACCTAATCGGAGATGATGGAGAAAACAAGAGGAGTGGTGTGTGAGGGTGGGGATCAAGTCGAGGCCAAGGGGAGGGAGCTCTTCTGGATGTATGCAGTAGCGACTATATCGAATGGACGTTTGCTATGCCGGTTTTTTGGGAGAGAACGATATATCGTTCTTTAGTTTTCCTTTAATCTATCAGTGAAAGACGAGGTTCTAAAAAGTGATAAGCGGCATTTGTTTGGTCATCCACCTAAGAGTGATAAGCGGCACTTCTTTCTATACGGTTTAGTAGGTTCGTTTTTAGAACACGGGTCAACGAGGTGCTAATATACAAATTACAAAATACCATTTTGTGAGTGTATTGTTCAATATGCAAATCTTTTATGGTGTTGTCGGACAAAAAAAAAAGGCCAAACAAAGAATAAAATCCTAGAAGTCTTTGTAAAAAAAAAGAGAGACAAAAAATAAAGAAAAAAGAATGTTTCAATTGGATTGGGCTCAATTACTGTGCAGGCCTAGACCCATGTCAGGCCTGACATCACATTCAAAGTCTGAGCCCATCCATCGCCTAAGCCCTATCTGAGCGGCGCTCAGGAAAGACCGAAAAGAGGATGTCATCATTTTCAAGCCCCTCTTCTCGTTTTTTTTCATAATTGACCTCTCGCGAACACAATTACAGCATTGGCTCTATTTCTGATCACCTTTCACGCTCCTCCACCGCAGAAGGCACCTCCAATGCTCTTCGATCGCGGCACCAGTCCGACTACTGCGCTGCCTAGGCACGGAGGTGCTGCTCCCATGCTAACCCACGTGTTGCTGCGGCTCGCCGACTACCGCTCTCTGTAGGCATGGTAACGTCGGTTTCCACGCTCCTCAGTCGATAAAGCCTTTTTTTTATGGTGAGAAGTGAGTCAAATCTGTAAATTCCTGAACATGCGCTGGATTTGAAAAAAAAAACTAGAATAGGAATGATTTCCCGAAAGAGCAGTACCTCAATGGCGGAGACCGCCGCATTTCTTGTCTGGCGCGGCGAGGGGTGGAGGTCCATCTGCTCGGCGCAGCGCTGGGCATTGCCGCCGCCACCGCCGCGGCGGCCATCACCACGCTCGGCACTAACCCTGGTCCCGATGGGGATGAATCGCAGTGTTTCTTGCCGCGGCGTCCGCCGAAAGCCATCGCATGAGCCTATCCACGGGCTTGCATCTTTATGTTGCCCCGTGGTATGGTACGTGTGCTAGTGTTGCTTTCGACCCCGACATTGGCCATGAGTGATTGTGTTTTGTGATTATGTATTTCTGTTCCATGGCTTTCTTGGAGATGTTTCTTATTATTTTTTTGTGCTTGCCATTTCTTGTTTCTTTTGATTTAGTTCCATGAGTGGTAGACGGATAAATTGATCTTGCTGATGGTTGCAGATTTCTTCAAGGGCCCGAGACCGACCAGGCCACGGTTGACAAGGTCAGAGAGGCCATAAGAGAGCAGAAGGAGATCACCGTCCAGCTAATTAACTACACAAAGAACGGTAATTTTGCACTCCTTCACGACGAATTTCTCTTCAACAGTCAAACTCCCATACAGCCCCGTTTAGGCAATCTATTGTTTGGATGCAGGATTTATGCTGATTGTATATGCTTTTGCTTGTCATGGATTAGGGAAGAAGTTCTGGAACCTGTTCCACCTGCAACCTATGTGGGATCAGAAGGTAGCTGAAATTTTATTGCTATGTTGAATTTGTTTTTGGAGCTTGCAATTTTTCATGAATGGTGTCAACGTGTTATGGTAGTGATTGTGCATTTGCATGGTACTTCCGGTGTAGGGGGAGCTTCAATACTTCATTGGTGTGCAACTTGATGGAAGTGATCATGTCGAACCCCTCAGGAATCGTCTCTCAGAGAATACTGAAATACAGAGTACCAAATTGGTAAGTCACATTTTAGTAATTTTCATTTCGTTGATGTCAAACTGCAGTTGGTTCATAATATTGTAGTTTTGAAAAGTAAAATGAAATGAAGAGGGTCGAGACTTAGATTCAATCAGTTAGATACTATTAAGGTCGTTAAGGCCCATAGCATCTTTTCTTTTGGGTGAATTGAGTTTCAAAATTCAAATGCAACATTGATAAAATATTCCTGCAAACTATGGATTTGCATGCAGCATGGCCTATTGTGTTATTGCTGCAGAGTCAATATTCTCTGGAGTCTAGAAGAAGTTCCCAAATAGGCACTTAACCTTGAAAGATCATTGTAGAATACAGAACTATTTACAACCTAACAGACATATAATGTTGCTTTGAAATTTGAATTGTGCTAATTATTTATGATATGAGATCCAAACAGGTCAAAGCTACAGCAGAGAATGTGGATGAAGCAGTCAGGGAGCTTCCTGATGCCAACTTGGTAAGGTACATCTAGTTTTTGTTGTTTCAATGTTTTCTAAAGCATCTTAATGCAAGGTTACTTTGGCAGATTTTGTTTTCGATTGATGATTCTTTAGAAGTTAAATAGTTAATAATCGCACAAATGTATCAGTTAAAGTAGGTTGCCACATGGAATCGTTGGTTGGTGTTCCATAGAACGTCCCAGAAGAGATAATCATCCAGGCCACATAGATTAAGCTTAACAACAAAGAAATGATCTGGTTAACTCTTGCTAAAATTTGACAGAAATGCGGAAATGTCCAGCCAAGTTTCATTGTCCAGATCAAAAAAGGATAAAGAAAGATAATTTGTATTTCTTGAGTGCGTTTTAAATGCAAATGTCCTGCACTAAATCATATTGTGATGGAATCATGGACAATCCATTGATTTATATCATCATAAATCTTTATGAAGAATCAAGTTTTTCTCTTTGTTTAGAAATCTTTTTATCATCATAAATCTAAGCTAAATACTTCTTTGTTTGGAAAATATTTCCTAATAATGGCGGTGGAATATTTAAGGATATGATAGCAAGAGCACAATATCCATTGGCTCCTAGTGGTGATCTTAGAAATATTTGAAGTCAATTTAATGGCTAAATAAAATTCTTCGATCTTTGTAAGTGAATAATAGAAAAACGAGAAGGGACAACACGAGACAAGCAAAATATTTCCAAATTATGTGAACATATTCTGGCATGTACACTGAACTGATTAGGTGGGTTGCTCTTCGATGTAAAAAACAAATTTGATTGTTTACATTACAGCACATTATGAACAAACAATGAATTTGCATTCAAAAAGAGAATTACCTGATATGAATGCTATATAGAAGTTATTGTTTAGCCAATTCTTTTTCATCTGGTGGCACATCACTCAATCTGTTGTTGTCTCAGAGACCAGAAGACCTGTGGGCAATTCATTCACTATCTGTTTCTCCAAAACCTCACAAGCAGAACAACTCTTCTTGGAAAGCTATAGAAAAGGTACATTATATCTGTTGTTTGGCCAGGGACATTCTGTGTGATGATTGCAGTAGCAGTAGCAGTGAGTCAAATTGTCCCAACTTACATAATACTCTATAATAGACAGAATTGGAAACAAGAGAACTCCTATGCTTAGGATACGTTAACTTGGGGCTGCATCTGATGCTTTAAGACACATGATTTTTGGTGTGGGACTGGGACCAATAGGGTCTTATGTTATCTTGTTTGACTCGACTTCCCGGCAAGAATACATGGAAATTTGTTAGACAGAAAACAAGGAAAAAGGTGGATGGCAGTGCATTACCCACATGCTTTTTACAATTTGTTGTGTAGAAACATGATAGAGGTGATTGAGTGTACGTCCCTGTACATTTGTTCATATCACCCATTTTCAAGCAATAACTTATAGCATAACTAAGCTTGCTGAAAGTGTACTCCTGCATAATATTTACCCTGATTTTCCTACATTTGCATGAAGTCATGTCTAGCTCATCTAGATGACTAGATGTGGTCATGTGGGTAGCTATCATGTATAGTGTTTGTCTCACTATAGATATTAACACTAATATGCTAGAGCATGAGCTTGTAGCATCTTTTTGCAATGCTTGACATATGTAGATTATCTGAAAAACTTAAATGTGCAAACCTTTGAGATAGGTTTATTCATTCCATTCTATTATCCATTTTTTTATCTCTGACTGTAAAAATATATCATAACATTACAGCAGGAACATAGTATGCTAACTTTTCTTTGCGCATCTTGAAATCCTATTGCAAAAATGTTGAATGAAGCTCCCAATTTGAATCCCATAATGCCATCATAACTTTTCTTATATTTGGCGTTGCAGATTACGAAAACCGGGGAGAAGATTGGCTTGAAGCACTTCAGGCCTGTAAAACCTTTGGGTTGTGGTGACACTGGCAGGTACTAAGAGCTCAACAATCTTCTATACCATATGGGTTTTTAAAATTTTAGCTATTTGCCATTTCTTCTGAAAGTTTGAAAATCTACACTTTGACTGCATTGTAACAAAGTCGTAAAGTGTAGCTTTTAGTAAAAATGGGCCAAGTAAAGTTTTTAGTTTTCAATTCATCCTCTTATGTTGTAAAGCAATGACATTTAATGAACTTGTGTCTTGTGGTAATTACTGTTTTAGCTAAGGAAACTGGCAAGCTCATCTATGCACTTCACTAATTTCATAATTCCACCTATGAAGAGAGTGCCTGGTTAATTCAGTAAGCTTGTCTGCGCCATGTTTAAATCAATTATGTAGTATCTATCATGTATGATTTGCCTCATGTAAATTCAATGTCTTAGGCTACCCAGCATGCAGCTTTTTATTTGTTGATAAACTTAATCACACTGTTTAAGTATAGCTTTGTTAATTATCTTTGTTTTTGTTTGCAGTGTACACTTGGTTGAGTTGCAAGGAAGTGGTGAATTATTTGCAATGAAGGCAATGGACAAATCAGTGATGTTGAATCGCAACAAGGTAATTTTTAGAGATATATAAATATTGACATGCTATAATGTTGTGATTATCTTTCTATACACATCGGATGCCATCAAATTTTCTCCTGCTATTACCTGTATGAGTAGGTGCAATAATTAAATCAATTACCCAGTGGATGGATCGACTTTAAATATGAAATAATGAAGGGAAGGTCATGACACTACATCTTGAATATGATGATAGCAGGAAACCATCTAGTACTGAATACATTTGGTGTTATTTAGGATGCAGTTTAGTATGCATCAAATTTATTACGACTAACAGTTTGTTTGCTATGAGAAGGTTTTAGGTGCGGGAAAACTATTCATCTATTCAAATATACCTCTTAAGCCCGTTCATTCTGCATGTGGATGTGTTCAAGCCAACTTAGTAGAACTCAGTGGATTGATTGTTGCACTGAATCCCATTTCTGCAATACACAGGTTCACCGAGCTTGTATTGAAAGAGAAATATACTCACTATTGGATCATCCGTTTCTCCCAACATTGTATACTTCATTTCAGGTAAGTTCTATGACCTATGTCTTATCCTAGCTGTTTTAAATCGCAATTTAAAGAAAATAAGTACACATGGTTTCAACTAAATATGGTTTCTGTAAGGGGTATTGTTTTATTAATCTACACAAGTAGTTGATTACTTCTAACGTCCATATTTACTTTTATTTTAAAAATTTTTTGGCTAACTTATCTATTGGAATGTTTATCACTAATTTGTATTGTTTATTTTGCAGATGCCAACACATGTTTGTCTCATAACAGACTTTTGTCCCGGGGGAGAATTGTTTGCAGTGCTTAATAGGCAACCCATGAAAATTTTCAGAGAAGAATCTGCAAGGTAGCTGTTCAAATCTTAAATATGGGTTACTCCACAGTACATGCCCATTGTTATTTTAAAATTGTGATGTGCTTCCATAGTTGTCCCTTCTTCCACTCTTGACATATCTGTTTTGTTCTTTAAAATATGGAGCCTAGTTTGTTCGAAGGAAAAATACTAATGAATCATACACCTAATCTCATGAGATTGGCCACGTGGAAATTATATGAGTTGATGTGTCACCAAAAGTTCTGCCACAATATTATATTTTTCAAAATTTACTCGCATATCTTAGTAAAAATGATGGCCGAAATGTTATCCTGTAGACTATGGAAACTGGAAAGCCGAAAACTACTTATTTTGTAATGGAGGCAGTATAGAGGTTTTTTGTTCTTAGGACATTTCTTACGGTTCATGTAAGGACCCGAATCCACGGATTCGAACCCACTGTGTTTACCGCACTAGTCCCAGGATCAACGCTAGTGCACACAGCTCAACATTGGTACATATCACATCATACTCAACGATAATAGAATAATAGTTCATTCATTGATATATCTAAAGGTATGATCTTATGACCAACTAATAGGGCAAGACTGAAAATATAAACTAATAATTATGCAGCGGAAAGTAGAAAACGTAGATAGCTCATCAGTTCACCACAGGCAACCGACAAGGCTCGGACCCTAATGACTCGTGTCTTCCTGGACTTCCTCTTCCAACACAGGTGTAGATTCTTCAACTGTTGATTATTGTTGTTTGGTAAGGGTGAGTACTTAAGCACTCAACAAGTTGTGCACAGAATGCAATTCTATGTATCTATATGCAAGGCTTATTCCAATGGATAGGCTATCATGGTTATTTTGCAATAAGCAGCATTTATGAACAAATATAATAAATAGATTGTAAAGACTGTAAAACAAATAACCATAGTAAATAGATTCAGTATTTCTCAAATAAACCAAGTTTCCAATCCTAAGTCAAATTCCATCTTCCATATGGCCTTCCGCCATCCCAACCAAGTTGTCCAATTAATTAAACCAACCCTTAACTGTAATTCCCGAGCATTGCTCAATACCGCGAGCACGGCTATCCGAATAGTTTCACACTCTGCAGAGGTTATGCACTTTACCCACGCGATACAACCAAACACCACCAAGGCGAGTGATTATAGCAAAGCCTTTACAATGCTCTGGCTTAACCGGATACTACCCGCTAAGGTTTCAACACTGGTGGGTTTGAAAACCATAACCAGGGCCCCCCTCTTGCGCCATGTGAATTACTCCATAACTCGGGAACCCACACCGACCACGATAGTACCAAAATTAAGACATTGCAAATTACTCAGCTAGGCTGGCCCATACCAGACATGTGGTTGCATGATTGACTCAGGTCAAAGGCTTGCAAGGTTAAGTCCTTAGTGCGATCAAGGCAAGACATCCACATACCCTCTGCCCATCGGGCCCACCTTGGCATCCTCGCCCCTTGTCACTTGCCCCAATCCAAGTTATTATCACCCAGTTGATTACCAAGCACCACATGCCATCACCAATTCAACATCGTTGCGTGATATGACTCGTCACAACAACTCAATCTCATCGTGTGATCCCACATGACACACAAGTTTATAATGTTGTTCCATATTCCATTAATCAAGGTTAATTATCAATGATTCTGACACATGTGATGACGTGGCATGACTAAGCAACTAATACGGACTAATCCTCCAATGTTGATTATAATTATTAACCAACTATATTTAACCAATCTAGGGTGACAATGGATCATGGCATACAATGGCAAGGTAGGGTGTAGATCAATCTGGTACATTAGCTAAGCCCAATCTAATTTGAAACCATTGTATATTTGAAATACATGCAATAGGGTAAAACAAACATAGCAATTTTATAAACATGGGTTCAACATGATCAAAGCACAACTTGCCTTGGAATAGGTCCCGATCCGTTCGGAACTTGCTCTTGAGTTCTTGGATCTTCCTCCAAGCGTCGCACAATTCAACGTCTCACGCGCACTCAAGAAGAAAAGCAAATAAATGCCAAAACAGAGAGCAATTGAACTCCAAAATAAAATAAAATTCACCATTAAATAGATCTCAATTTTACAAATTTTTAGAAATTGGAATCACTCAAATCCGAAAGTTACGATGCAAAAGATATAGCCTTTTGAAGTTTGAAATAAATATGAAAATACAGAAATTAGAAATTCGGAATTAATAGATTTATTTTTATATCGAAAAGCGATTTATGACGTCGGCGTGACCTCATGATGACGTCATCAACACGAATTTCCAATCGGATTATTTTCCAATTGAAAAATACATTTATGATGCAAGCATGACGTCGGCGTGACGTCAGCCCTGGCGCCAGCCAATCAGAGCTTGCCACGTGGTCCCGGTGCATAGACTGAGTCCACGGCGCAGCGCGGGACTACGTGGACTCGGTCCATGGCGCCTCATTCTTGAGCCCGACACGCGGCACACCACGATTGGTCGCCCGCGCCGCCGATCCGATCCGCAGAAACCGATCGGTGATCGGCGTTCACGCGCGACGTGGCAACGCATCAGCCAACAGATCTAGATCCGACGGCTCAAAGCTTCTGGGTCCGGCGATGGCTATGCGACGGCGAGATCTTACCGGCGGCGAAGAAGAAGACCGAGGTAGCGGCGTTCGGCGAGGTTCGCGACGTGATGCTTTGGGTTCAACGCGTTCGGTCCGGCGAACTCGAAGATGGCGTCGAGACGACGAAGGTGAAACGGCGGCGA
This sequence comes from Otatea glauca, assembly GCA_036346275.1. Taxonomy (NCBI): domain Eukaryota; kingdom Viridiplantae; phylum Streptophyta; class Magnoliopsida; order Poales; family Poaceae; genus Otatea; species Otatea glauca. The sequence goes on along the minus strand of CM070717.1, from coordinate 18,223,891 downwards.
CGAAATCGAACGAAACCGAGGCGTTCGCGCTTCAACTCCGGCGAGCTCCTCTGCGCGTTTCACGACGATCCTCGCGAAACCCTCCGATCAAAAGACGCGGCGCCGATCGCGAACCTCGGTGCTACCACTCCTTTTATAGCCTCGGCGTCCGAGCTCTACACGCGAAGAAGACCGGGCGCGTTCTGACGGCGGACTCGAGTCCGAACGGGACGATGACGCCCGCCCATACACGCGCCGCGATCCGACGGCCACGAAACGGCTTCTACGCGGCGCGATCTGGTCCGTTGAGACTTGATCGAACGGTTCGCGCGAATTAGGGTTCCTCCCCGCTGCGATTCGTGGGTGAAACCGCACCGACGCAGCCTCAGCGCCTGATCTTTGGGCTCGCCCAACACTGATCACAAGACTTTTTAAAAGATTTCTTATTTAAAATAATTAAAGAAATTCATTTTATTTATTTTAAGTGATAAAACTATTGGGAAAAATCCAAGAAAAATCTCAAAAATACTTTGAGACATTCTGGACTCAAATAAAATATTTTTGGCAAAACTTTATTTTAACTTTACACAGATTTAAATAGATTTGAATAAAAGGGCAATAAACTTTAATTTAAATTAATTCCAATAAATCCAGAAAAATCCAAATAAATTCCAGAAAGTCATAAATGCACATTTAAGCAATAAAACTTAATTAAGCCAAATTTGGGATGTTACAGTTCAGGATTGTTGTGGCCTGATTCCTTGGAGGGGAATGTAGTTTGTAGCCGTGGGTAGTGCGAGTATTAGCTCTAGTGGCTAGACATGATTCTTTTCTTGCCATGGCTGCTACTGCTTCTGGGCCAGAGGTAACAAGAGAGAAGAGATCATGGGAGAGAGGGCAGAAAATTTGGGTACAACCCTTTATATAATAAGCAAACCCTTATCAAACAAAAAAATGTAACAAACTCAAACTGAATTTGTTTCAATCAGGTTAATCCTGCCCCAAATCTAATACTAATTATTTTGGCTGGTTGTGTAAACTGGCCAAGTATAATACTTTCCCCAAATTGAGCCCATAAAATTTTAATAATTGTGTTGTGTTGTGTTCGTAGTTCTTGCATTATTTTAATCTTTTGCTACCTGACAAACTTATTTGCAAACAACGACGCCCGAAATGGATTTTTTTTTATAGTTAGGATTATGCATATTTTGCAAATTCAATCTCTCTGGTGTACTTTTTATTAATGCTTCACTGAACAAAATTGGTTCTAGTAAATAATTTTGTTAAATACTTGTAGTTTATAATACATAAGTTACTTGTGTGGAGGAAAACATGTAGCACTGCACAACCACAAGATTCTTCAAGGAATAAGTCTATTTTACACCCCTGAACATTCCATAAAGTCCATTTAACACCCTCAACTATAAAATTGGGTATGTAACCCCCCCCCCCCAAACTTACAAAACTGGGTCAATTTACACCCTAAGATAATTTTGATGATTTGGATCCCACTCAAGATGGTTTTCGCCATATTGACAGCTATATCATCGAGTTTTGGTAATAAGGATCCAATTCAGGGGTATTTGACATCAATATCATCAACCTCTTTGTCACTCCTCTCTATGTACATTCTATAGTTATTAAATATTACATCGTAAAGTCGAGTCGAGTCGCCATGCTACCGACTTGCCGATTAGTCATGACTAGCCCACTACTACTTGTTGGTTGCTTCTACTAATACCTACCTTCTACCATGACTACTACTTGCTGCTACTATTATTGCCTGCTACTACCTTCCTCCTCCCCCCCTTCCCATGCCGATTCCCCCTTCGACCCCACCCCTTCCCCTTCACCTCTTCTCCATGGCGCCAAGTCAACAGGCTAAGTCACTCGACTAATTGCGATTAGTCGTCGAGTAGGATTTCAAGTCGCTCGACTAGGCAACTAGTCGAGTTGAGGTCCTCTAGTTGTGCTACCAGGCCGACTTGGCGACTAATTATCGATTAGTCGCGACTAATCGCGCGACTTGATAACAATGATACATTCTTTTTCTTTTTCTCGTCATTATTCCTTCTCTCATTTGGATCTACATCAGCAAAAATCGATGACATGGCTGCTGTCGGGATCCGCAAATCCGAACCCTCTGTGTTTATCGCACTAGTCCAGGATTATGCAAGTGCACACAGGCTCAACATAGATGAATATCACAATCATACATAGCGGAAACATAATAAAAGACTTCATATAATAATTATTAACCTGTTGACTGACCTTATGGTCGACCTTACGTGAATATGCCTCGCAAGGCTAAACTATGAATAACAAATTAAACTGCAGTGGAATGAAAACTTAGATATGCACATAATGCAATTCTAACATAACTATATGCAAGGCTTATTCCAATGAAATGGCTGATATGGCTATTTTGTAATAAAGCAGTATTTACAAATGAATACAATAATAGATTAAAAAGACAGTAAAACAAATAATAATAAATAATAACTTTCAAGTATTTCTCAAGTAATCATGGCTCCCAGCCCTAGATCATATTCCAACTTTCTATAACACATTGCCTTCCCATCCAAGTTTCATTTTATAAAATATATTCCTTGACTGTAATTCCCGAGCATTGCTCAATATCGTGAGCACGGCTATCCGACTAGATTTTACACTTTGCAGAGGTTATGCGCTTTACCCACACGACATGATAATGTCTTGTTGCCAAGCTATTAACACACTTTCTTTGATGTGTCGGTAGAGAGATCATGACAAAGTCTTTACAAAGCTGTCTTAACCAAGTACTACCCGCTAAGGTTTCAACACTGAAGGGATTGGTTATCACAATCAGGGCCCCCCGCTTGCGCCATGTGAGTTTCATTGTTCGGTCGGGACTCACGCCACTACTGGTAGTACTAAAGCTAAGACATTGCAAATTAATCAGTTAGGTCTGTCCAATTCCAGACATGTGGTTGCATGTTTGACTCAGGTCAAATACTTGCAAGGTTCAGTCCTTAGGTTGACCGAGGCAATACATCCACAACCCAACCGTCGCTCTGACCTACATTGGCAATTTGCTCCTTGTCACTTTGCCTCAATCTAAATCATTTACTACCCCAGTTGTTTATCATGTACTTGTACTTGCCTCAATCTAAATCATTTACCACCCCAATTGTTTATCATGTACCACATGCTATTAACAAATCAACATCGTTTCATGACACATGTCACTACAATTCAACATCATTGTGTGACAACACCCGACACACCTTCCATAAACATGTTTCGTATTTCATTAGTCAAGATTGATTTTGATATTTCAAAAGACATGTGTCATACGTGGTATGGCTGAGCAAAACTATGTACGATCTAATCATCCCATGTTGATCTCTAATAGCAACCAACTAGTGATGAACCATCCTAAGGTGACAAATAATCATGGCATACAAATAACAAGGTAGGTATATTCCAATTGGGTTGAATAACTAGATCCCAAACTAATTTGAAATCAACTATACACATGAAATAACATGCAATAATTTAAATCAACATAGCAATTTTGTAAAACTGGGTTCAACATGACCAAAGCATAACTTGCCTTGGAATAACTCTTGTTCTTTCTCTGGACCTTGGTCTTGAGTCAACGATTCTCCTTCGGACACTCTGAGCACTACAACGTCTACGCATAACGAGAGAAAACACCAAATAAACACCAAAATAGAGAGCAAACAAACACCAAAAATCAAATAAAATTCACCATTAAATAGATTTCAATTTTACAAATTTTTAGAAATTTGAATCGCCTTAATCGAAGATCGTATGAAGAACGAGCTCTCGAAAGATTTGATAAAAAGAAAAATCAGAAAATAGTAAATCAATATTTTTTCCCAAATTATTGTTTTATTGAAAAACCCTAATTATTGCGTCATCTAATGTCAGCATGCAATTAAATAAAACTGGACCAATCTTGGGCTGACACGTGCTGCATGGTTCATGGACTCGGTCCACAAAAACACGGCCAACTGACGCGTGGGACCGGGCCAAAGCTGACGTGGCACCGTGACATGGCTGACACCTGAACCACAGCACAACAGCTCAAGCCAACGTGGCTTGACACATGGCGTTGACTCATGCAACACGTAGACGCAACCCGATGTGACACATGGCACACATCCATGAGCCTCGTCGGATCCAATGACCGAGACACCGCATACCTTCGGTGAGCTTCACGCGGTGGTGCCATTGACGGAGCTAGGGACGATGACACGAAAACGGCAAAATAGCTACGGATCTTGTCCCAAACCTCATGGATTTGGTGGAGATTGATGCGCTGAACACGTCGATGGGCTTGGCTTCCACGGAGGTGCAACGGCGAGGTAGATCGACACGGTTGAACGACGGTGACCCACAAAGATGCCCTAAGCGGTGATGCCACTGAACAAATGACCCAGTAGAAGATGCAACGGAGGTGGAAGCAGCAGAGGAGACGGTGAGACTGGTGGGAGCAGCGGAAGGAAGACGAAGCCAGTCAAGCTCCCAAAGGCGCTGAGAGTCATGGCGGCGAGGGCTAATACCAACCAGAGACCCCGTCCTGCGATCCTGAACACAGCAAGAGTCAGAGTCAAGGATAACACGACAGCCATGATCAGTGAGCTGGCTAGCGGATATAAGCTGCATGGTGAGTTTAGGAACATGAGAAACAGCAGGAACATGAAAAGAGGAAGATAAAAGAGTGTCTCGCCCTGTAACAGAAAGAGAGGTACCATCTACGGTTTGCACAGTAATAGGAGCAGCAAGAGAACTAATAGAATGGAGACTCGTTGGATCAGATGCCATATGAAAAGAAGCTCTAGAGTCAAGAATCCATGTTGTGTACCTGATGAGGAGGAAGGTGGTCTCTCACTGGAAGACTGAGTAGTAGAACCAGCAAAACCTGATGGTGCAGAGGTAGCCATGCGACGTAGTAGCGTAAGAATCTCTTGAGTGGGGTCAGAACCAGCAGAAGCCTGCTGAGGAGAGGCACCTAGGAGTCCAGTGCCCTTAGGAGGACGCCCACTACGACGAGTAAGATCCATTTTCTTCCGATAGCAAAACTGCTCCACATGCCTATCCTTGTTGCAATAGGTGTAGTGAAGCCCTGCACCCCTAGTAGTCGATACTGAAGTAGACGAATGGATGAGTAGCACGAGGCACTTCCAGAACTGAAGGAGAGACTAGCAGGCCCGCACCACAAGGATGAGTCTTCTCAGTATGAATAGCTGCAAGAGCCTCCAACAAGATCACACGGGGATGACGAGCAAGCAGCTGAGCACGAATCTGCTCAAATTCAGTCCGAAGGCGTGTCAGGAAATCGTAGATACGGAGAAGCTCCAAGTGAGAGTGCTGACGCTGGCAGCACTAATAGGTGCGGCAAACCTCCGGTCCAAGAGAATCAAGCTGACGCCACACCGAGGACAGTTGTGCATAGAACTCATCCACGGTAGAATCACCCTGCTGTAATGACTGCTCCTGTCGTACGACGGCAAGGTATAAAGAATCACCAGTGGGCTCATAGCGGTCGCGAAGATGCGCCCACATCAACTTTGCTGAAGACAAACCAACAATACCACCAGTGAGATGCACCTCCATACTAGCAACCAGAATAGCAGAGGCACGAGTATTTTCATCAACCCATATCTTGTATGCAGTAAATTGAGTCTGAAAAGACTCCACCGCATCAACATAGTCATCGGAGGCCTTCTGTTGAGCAACGACATCAGCCTCTTTAGGAATAACAGGCATGTCAGGGGGAGCAGGACGAGGCGGACATGATAGCTCGCCAATAAGAAACTCCCACAGACGCTGTCCTCGCATGTGAAGGCGTATATGAAGAACCCAATTGCGATAATTGAGACCATCGAAGATAACCGGGCAGCGAGGAACAGAGACGGTGCCCAAAGAACTTGAAGATGACGACATTTTTTTTAAGAATTGGAACTGGCCAAAACAAACTAGCAACCGAAGTTCAACTTGAAGAGCTGGAGCCGAACTGATTATCAAACACGGTTTTGAGATGTCTTTCAAGTTCGGACCGATTGTCCTCTGATGTTGAGCCTCATGGTCACAGCGTGCTTCTTCTTCTTGGCGGCACGCGGCCGGATGAGCCCAGGCGGCACATGGCAAGTGACTGAGGCGAGCGAAGGGATAGTTGGCCGAGCGGAGGCGATAGGACAGCGGCCGATGTTGGGGCGTAGAAGGGGGTGTCGACGGCGTCACCGGGCTCGGCGGCACGCGAGCTCGGGCGACGGGTCTTGGTAGCGTGGAAGTAGAGCAACCGACGTTGGGCTTGGCGGCGCTTGGGCGACGATGAAGCCAAGGCGTGGGAGACAGCCCGCATGACGGTCGGCCTAAAGGGATGAGCAACGCCGGACGGGTAGGCGACAGTCGGCAGCGGCGCAACTGGGAGTGGCTGGCGGGAAGGCGTAGCGATCATCGACAGGTGGCGAGGAGGCTGGGCTCGGCAGCGACGAAGCCGAGGCGCAGGAGATGAGATGCGCGGGCTTGCCGTAGGGAGGAGCGGTCACCGATCTGACGAAGAAGAGGCGACAAGAAGAGCCGCCAAGAAAAAGGGCACAAGTGCAACGCCGGTGAGGAGCCTAACCCTAAAATTTGCGCTCTAATACCATGTTATGAATAGCACTTATATTCAACATAAGGCCAATGGACCAGTATATATACATGTACATGATGGTATAGAAGGAAAGCCTATATAAGGCAATACATATACAAGGCTAGCAATATCTATACAAGGCAACTAGCAATCTCTGATATAAGGTAACAAGGATATTGTCTAACAGCGGCGACTCCTCAAGTGAATCTGCTCAGTGAAAACTTGCGCTACCTCATGACGATCCTCGGCAAACGACCCGGTCCCCTTTTAAAGCCCCGACGAGCGTGCATGAACGGAATTCTCCTCCGACACGGCGGCGAAATCCTATTCCCATACTGTGGCAAACTCATGGGAAAGACAGAATCCTAGCCCTACACGCGTCGCGAATCCGACGAAGTCCTTCACGTGCAACGCGGCCCAATCTTGGCCAAACATGACAGCCGATCCAATGGTCAGAACTCGACTAGGGTTTCCACTAATCCTAATCGATCCGAGCCACATGATACAGATCCAACGGTCACCAACATAGGGCTCGGGAGAGACGGGCCACACGGGCCGGTCCGACACGGGAACAAGCTGGGCCCAATTGTGTCTCGGCCCAACACTGGTCATTGGTTTTTCCCGGGTTTTGTGATTTTAAATAGTTCCAAAAAATAGTTTAAGCCAAAATAAATAGTAAAAATATTAGAATTTTTTGAAAAATTCCTAATTTTTTTTTGAGACATTTGAAACTCAAATAAAATATTTTTAGCAAAAGTTTATTTAAAATTTCCACAGATTAAAATAATATCTATATTAAACATAATTCAAAGTTACAAAATAAATTCCAGAAAGTTTTGGGATGTTACCGCTGCCAACATAGAATTAACAACAACAACAACAACCAAGCCTTTTGTCTCAATCATGTTGGGGTTGGCTCGGAAAGAAACCCAATCGAAGTCAATAAAATTATTTTGGGTTTCATTCCATGAAAGGGAGGCTGTTTTATTTTACGTTAGCTCACCAAACCAAACACAACCCTCCTCCTTTTTCCTGATTTGGGATAGGCTATGTAGACAAACTACACAGGCGGAGTTGCTGCCAACATAGAAAAAACCACAAATTCACCCTAAGTTAGATCCTTGTTAGCAAAACCGCTCTTCAAAATTGCTTTAAGGTGTAAATTGACCTAGCTTTGTAAGTTTATGGTGCTAAAACCTGATTTTATAGTTGAGGGTGTTAAATGGACTTTTTGGAATGTTGAAATGTTGAGGGGTGTAAAATCGACTTATTCCATTGTTCAATTTTTTTTTCACTTTTTGAGAATATAGAAATAGATATAGTTATTGAGATTCTTGAATCATTGGATCTTAGGTTAACAATATCAGTCAACTCTCATACTATTTTTATTTTTTTTAACATTGTTTTGATCTATGTTTTCTGTAGGTTTTATGCTGCAGAGGTTGTAATTGGTCTCGAGTATCTTCATTGCCTTGGTATAGCTGTGGTTTACATGATTTAATATTTCTATTTATTGAACAAGTCCCTTGTGTGAGACGAAGAACAGATAATGTTTCACTGTTAACAATGTTGTCAAAGGTTAGTAATTTGCATACAATATTTCTGATGCAGGTATTATATACCGTGATCTGAAACCAGAAAACATTTTGCTCCAAGTGGATGGGCACATTGTTCTGACAGATTTTGATCTCTCGTTTCTGACTTCTTCGAAACCCCATGTAAGCCGAGGGAACAAACTTTAAGGCCTGGCCAAACTTGTACATAATATTTGCTAATTTCACCGATCCCTTATCAGCCTAGTGAGTCATTTTACTTTATGCACTAATAGAATGTGTAATATTGCAAAGATTAATCCAAAAGCATACTTCATACCAAGCAATGAACCTTGACTTTTCCACATGCATGATATTCGAAGTGAAGATAAAAGAAAGTGTTTGTTGGTGTCAAGAACATGTTTATCTAACGTTTTGGGGGCTTTAAAGATATATATTTGTTTCTCGAAATTGCGTTGCTTATGTAACCTTGCTGATGAGTAACTTTCCTGCAGGTGATAAAGCATTCAACATCATCAAATCCAAGATCTAAAGAATTTCTGCCCCCAACATTTGTCTCAGAACCTGCCACTCCATCAAATTCGTTTGTTGGAACTGAAGAGTACATTGCTCCAGTACGATACCTTGCTTGTAATCATAGCTTTATTAACTTGTTTTTTCCTTTTTCTATTTGCTCATTGTTGGAGTAATTGTTTACAAGATAATTTCAATGTGACCTGCATCATCATAAGATCCTAATGTACTACTACCTCCATTACAAGATAGATGTGTTTTGGCCTAAACTTCTAGTTACAAAAATAAATGATGTGTTGGGTTTTCAAGGTAGTTTACATCTCTTCCAAACATACCAATGTATTAATCATGATATTTATTGTGGTTGAAAATGAAGAGAAGAGCTAGTAATAGAGTCAATAGAGGGTGATTTGGTAATCTTATATAGTTGCTTAATATGTGTGCAAATGGCTGCAAATGGATGATGCTTTAGCAAGTTGCACACGTACTAAGAAACTGTACAAGTTCGTCCTATCTTCAACTAAGTCTCATGATAACTTATTCTCTTTGTCATATACACTATTCTAGTATTCTGCCCTAATAATTTCTCTTGTATTCTATTTCCATCCACAATAAATAGCATGAGTAATACATGTGCGTTTTGGAAGAAATATAAGTATGTTACCTTGAAAACAAAAAAGTTATGTGTTCTGAAACATTAATTTATGCTAAAACATCATCCATTTTATAATGGACAGAATGTTTTGTAACAGAGAAAGTAGACTTTTTTAGCTTCCAATCAATCTAATATGTACCTTTTTTTACTTTCAGTTTATCTAACTATACCACTTGATGTCATTGTTGGTATTTCTCAACAATAAGTCAATAACATGACTGCCTTGTATTTGTTTTTGTTGTTTTAGGAGGTCATCACTGGAGCAGGACATACAAGTGCCATTGATTGGTGGGCTCTTGGTTAGCAATAACAATCTACTAATATTATTTATTTGTTATTATATGAATTCGCTGATGTACCAGTGTAGTAACACATGGGTTAAAAGCGGTTAAGTTTGTTTCTTTGCTCTTCTTAATAGGATTTATAGCAAATTAGCAATTAGCTGAAAGGTGTAGCAGCTAACATGTTTAAGGTTCTACTAAATCTCTGAAGAAAATAGTCATAAATCATAATAATCCATGCACCATTCAAATGACTTGAAACATGAGTTTCCACACAGAGAACCATTTATATTACCATTTTGAGTATAAACCAGTTAGTGGTTCAGTTGATTGTTGTCACGTCCCATATCTGAGGCATAGTCGTGGAACACGGGAGGCTTTGGCCTAGGGCATCTGCAGGAACCGTGATGTGGTATTCGGTAGAGAATGAATGGACAAGGGAAGGATGCACCGGGGTAGAAGAGAAGCACGGGATAGAAGAAGAAGATAGAAGGGAGATAAGCATCAAACTTCTTTCTTGGTTCCTCTAAATGCTGCAGTAGCCCATATATAGATGAGACCACCCCTAACAACTTGAAACTAACTTTATCTCTTAGCCAACTATTGCAATCTTTATCTAATGCAATCTCTAACTAAAGGATATCCTGGAAACGGCTTAAGGCCGTTCATGACATATGTATACCTAAACAGAACTCTCATGTAGTTCCAAATGAACGTTGCAACAAACTCGGATTGCAATAACTGATCCATCATAGATAGCTTTTTTGTTTTAGTTACCAATACAGAGCACCCCCAAAAGGTGGCCATCATCATACCATCTAATCTTAAGTCATTTTAATTTGATGACAGTGATCAAAACAAACATAAAATTGAATTGATTGGGAAGTATAGGGACGTGGTAAAACCTGGGGCTGCATGGATTGATTGGATTCCATCAGAAGTACAGTGTAGGTGTATATTATGTTGTTTAGTTCTAACTTCTAGTGTATAAACATCTATTCTTCCTATGATGTAGCCTGGTGCATATAATCCTACATCTACAACATATTTTGATGTATAGATATATCTACTGCAGTACATCTCTAATCTACACATAATTATAAAATGTGTTGTAAATAGATGTGTTCTTAAGTATCCTCAACAACTAGAGCTTGTTTCATATGCTTTATCCTACTAGTAAGGTGATATTAATATATACGGTGAGCTCAGCTAACATCCCTTCCCATGATACAGGAATTCTGTTGTATGAGATGTTGTATGGGCGTACACCTTTTCGAGGAAAGAACAGGAAAAAGACATTTTATAATATATTACACAAAGATCTTACATTTCCTAGTAGCATTCCGGTAAGAAGTTTCCTCCTTTTTGTAAAATTAGCAAGTAAGTTTTTATTCATATAGGTCCAATTAAATATGCACACTATATTCAGCTTACAACCATAAAAGTTGAATTTTATTTACATTCTATTGAGCAGGGTTTTGTGTTAGATGGATGTATTTACATCGTGGAATGAATAACAATTATATCATTATTTTTTATCTTGAACCGCTCTTTACTTGTGTCCGTTTATTAATAGTGGTATATTCTCCAGGTTAGCCTTGCAGCGAAGCAACTAATCCATGGGCTACTCCAGAGAGATCCTTCTTCTCGTATTGCTTCAAATGCTGGTGCAAATGATATCAAGCAACATCCCTTTTTTCAAGACATCAATTGGCCACTCATACGTTGCATGGTGATCTGAAAGTTTTGAGCCTCGTAAGAAATTTTCAGAGAATGATAGTTTAGTGCATCACTAATAATCTAAATGACTTTGGATGTGCAGAGCCCCCCAGAGCTTGATGTTCCGTTGAAACTAATTGGCAAGGAATCTCACCCAAAAGTGAAGCCTGGGGAAGATGTGCTTTCTCAAAGTCTTGACACATTTTAAGGTGAGGTAAGTTTTGAAGTGTTCTAGATCAAATAAGAGGAGGAACATGTAGGCCGTCTAGTTATGCTGTGTGATGTGTCGTGTCTGGTGCAAGGTAATTCAAGAAGGTCATCACACTGAAAAATATTACTTTCAGCATATGTGCTAGTTTACTTATGTTTTCTTTATTGATAGGATCTATTTAAGTCGTGTTTTAGATGCGTTGATTTGGCCCTTGTAGCCTGACCCTCTTGATTTTTGCAGGATAGATTGTACGGCATATCAACATGGCAGGAATGGTTGTTCTTAACCATGTATAGTAATAAGAGGCTTCCTGTTCTGTACGTGTCGTCTTCTACCATTTTCACTGCGAGTTTGAGATGCATCGGGATCGTGTACATGTGTGATTCTTTTGGTTAGGTTAAGTGCTGAATGTGTCACATAAATAGGATTAAATTCTTGTAAAGTATACACTCTTTCTGAAGGTGATTCAATAAAAAAGCAGTACAAAGTGTTGGTAATATACTTTAGAAAGTTTTGTAGGAATCCTTCTCATTGAAATAAAAGCTAATATGCACAACGTATGAGATAAGCCGATGCTTGGTTGCTATCTTCATCTTCTTACTACACTCTTGTTTCTTCGTCTCCGTTGGTCACTGTCGGTGAGCTTTGTCCAAATTAACTCGTACCCGAGCACCTCCTCTTCCTCGTCATTTTGACGTGCTCAGTTTTGCTTCACGTCCACTAGCTATGGCGCCAAAGCCATGTATGCATGCATGAACCGTCGCCACAGCCACCGCCCTACTCGCCGTCGACGTGTCTCTGGCTTGCCTCTCCCCGAACCTCCACTAGCATCAGCTTTCCCTCGCCATAGTCAGACAATTCTCCTGTCCCCCCAACTTCGCAGCCATCGCAACGCTGACGGCGTACGTCACCAAAAGCCATTCCCCACTCTCAATGGATGGTGCGGTGCCCTAGAGATAATCATAGATAATTATAGAGATGATTATATTTTCTCATGTTCAAATTTTATTATCATGTTCTTTGAATAATGTCATTATTATTTATTAGTAAGTGTGTGACTTATTTGTGAAACTCTATATATAACTTTGTGATGATTGTTCTAAAGTGACCTATAGTCGATAATCATATGAGGACACATATGAATAACCTATCATATGTATTGGTTTATGATCATATCTCACAGGTCATGGATATGGAGATATCAAACCAATAATATGGATACATGTTAGAGAAAATGGAGTTGGATCGACCCACCTTGAGACGATGTGAGAACGTTGTAATCTTATTTATCATTAGTTGGTCTCATATACAACGTGTATGCTATATCTTTAGACTTGAGGTTAACACATATACTTGAGATGTGTAATGACTTATTTAGGGGTTGCCAAACTCTATTCCATAACTGGGTAGTTATAAAGGTGGCTTTCAGGTTTGTTATGAAGCATGCTGTGAGGCATAGTCGATCAAGATGGGATTTGCTCCTCTATACAACAGGAGAGACATCTCTAGGCCTCTCGAGTGGTCGGATTCTGAAAATACATGGTTGTGCTACTCGCGGTTAAAAAGTTAACCGTAGTGGGGATACCGAATCACATAATCGAGAAAGAGTGGTCGAGCTAACTTAAAAAAAGGATGGCACATACTTGTCTTGAGTTTGACCGATATCATGAGACAAAGGGAAATGCATATAATTAAGCATTGTTAAGGTTTGTTCAATGTCATCTTTACATATACTCGGGAGTCAGCACGTCCTGCTAGGGACCGCTACCGATTAATGGTCGAGTAAGAGTACTCGGGCCATATCCAAGTATACGTGAACCTACAGGGTTGCACGCTTAAAGGGTTGTAACTTAATTCATATGGTAATCCAAATTCTGATGGGCTTCAGGTTTCTAATGTGCCTCTAATGTAGAGACTTATTGTGAGGCGTTTATATAAAGGGAGGAGATGGTGACTTTAGGATTAAGAGTCACCATAGGAATTCAGAATTCCTGAAACCCTAGCAGCCACATCTCCTTCTCCCAAAATCATGCAGCCAGCGCTAGCACTCCGGCACGTGGCATTCCTGCCCTATACATGTGAATATCTTAGAGGTGTTGCTATGAAGCTTCAATGCTAGGACGATCCGAAACCTGTGACGGTGATGAGGATGATCCGCAATCTGTGACGGTCACGATGAGCTGTTGGAGGAGGCACGAGGCTAGTACGACTACAACCAAACCAACATGCTACATCAATTCTGCTTCTGCTACGGGTCTGCGTGTCTAGTGGTAATTCAATGATCTATAACTTACAGTGGTTCCTTGGTTACGCGGTAGAAATTTTTTAAATTTACACTAGAGTACCCTAAAGTTTCCCCATTAGTGGTGGCCTTGTTGGAAAAAACCAGATGACATGGCTATCATAGTGGCAAAGCCAGTCTCAAAAATGGTTTAAGGGGTGAAGTGATCCGGTATAAGAAGTTTGGGGGTTAAGTGAACCAAAAGAAGTTTAAAATTAAATGGACAAATGAGATACTTTGTGTCAAGACTCTCCTTTTTGGAGTGGAATACCAAAAAGATCTCATGTGCATAATGTATTAGTCCCATGATCAGTAGCTAGTATGCACATTCACAATATTGTTATCATATCCATACGCAAGTCCATAATACAATAACAGAACATAGTTCTTACAACATAGCCTAAAGGCCGAATCAAAATGCAATAGAAGATACAAAGTCCAACAGTATACCTTTGTCTAAAATACTACAGACAACTGACAAGGAGTAAACCCTATAAAAACTCATCAATATAATCCCCGTGACCTGCGGTGAAGTATATATCCTCAGGAACCTCGCTTTCCTCGTCCACTAAACTAACAAATTAAGCAAGATTGAATACTTTTGTACTTAGCAAGACTTGTAGTGTATCACAAATGCATATATATTAAAATACAGGCTATATCAATAGAAAGGCTTCTAAGGTTATTTTGCAGTAAGCATGATTGAACATGAATATCAAGTAGTAATTTGCAAGCGGAATTTGTAAGAGCAAGTTTAACCAATATGTAAATAACAAGTAAACATAACATAACATAATAACTCACGGTCCTCCATGATTGTGAGTATCGTATCAATCTTTTGCCAACCCCTGGCATAACACCTGAAATACAGACTTTCCAACAATATTTCCATATTCATCCTTGTTTTGTAAAGTGTTAAAATTTCTAACAATGTGATGACTTTTTACCAAGTACCCATGACTGCGGGCGCGACTTTTCAAAAAGTTTTACACTTTGCAGAGGCGCACATCTTTACCTACAAGTCATGACTGACTCTTTGTGCGAGTTATTAACGCACTTCCTTTGGTATGCCGTAGAGAGTTATGACATAACCGTTACATTACCTAGGCCTAACTTTGCAACAGCCCGGTGGTGACAAACCCTTACTATGGTGGTAGAAGATATTTATACAATCATTGTATGACTAATAGTTATGAACCCCATTGTCTCACTTCTCCCTATAGTAAGGTGTACATCGTTGTATCGGCAAGCGTTGTTACCATCACCTTGGTGTGGGCGCCCCTCCGAGCAATCAATCCCAGAAAGCCTGTACTATTACAGCCTTCCAACATGCAAAGTTAGACATAAATAACTTAATTAATAGGTTAAGATCATCCTATATTTGCACTTGTGGTTGCACTAATTTTTTGGCTTAAAAACAACAAAATAGTTCGGTCCTTAACCGGCCCGGGTGAGAATATTCCCCCTACACTACATGCAAGTCCCATACATACCCGGCTACTACCATATGTCACTCGCATCAAACCATAGTTTTTATTTGTACTTTTATACTAAAATAACAGCAACTACTATACTCAACATGACCAATATTTCAAACTTTAAACGAACAGTGTACCCGTCTGTTCATCATCCCAATTCTAAAGCATGGCTAAGCAATTGCACATATAATCGAATATACCCATTATACATTTCTATAATGTCTAACCCTAACTTAGGTTTGTCAAGGTTGACATGATAATACTTATTAAGGAAGTTCCATGAAATGCTAGGTTACATCTACTAGTACCCGCAATATAGCAATTTAGTGAAATTACACGCACGCATAATAGATTTGACAAAATAATATAAATTAATTGAAATATTGGGATCAACATGATCAAAGGGGGTGCTTGCCTTGCTCGTTAGATTTAGTGGCGAAGTCGGAGTCAATGGTAGTAGTGTCAGGGTCGTTAGCGTCTATACGCAGTTCGACGTAGAGCAATAATAAGAGGCAAAAGAAGTCAAATAATATCAACTCCAAATAAAATTTCAGAAATAGAGAACTCATTTTTATACTGATTTTTACATTGTGAGTTCACATTTTTAAAGTTTATTTAAATAAGTTAGGCTTTTACTTGAATTTTAATTTGGAGCAATAATCTTACTTAATTTTGTTTTTACTCATTTTTATAGGGACATTGTCTCATGTTTTTTTGGGAGTTTTAGGCACTGGTTTTACCAATGTTTGAATTTTTTTACAAAATTTATTAAATTTTGAATAATGCATACATTGAATGTTAATCCTATTTAAAATTTAGTTCAAACTAGGTTCAAATTCAAATATTTTTGTATAAATGAAGCCCTTATGGTCTCTGGAGTTTTTAGAAATTTGTTTCATCAAACTTTAACTTAGGTTGCAAAATTTTGTAATAGAACATATCCTTGGTTCCATACAAATTTCAAGTTCAAAATTCATAATAGAGGTGAAAAATTAAATATTTTTGGATATTTAGAAATAAAATGATTTTAGATGAATTTATAAACTAGTTTCACTAAATTTGGAGTTAGGATGCAAAAGATATAAGCATTTGAATGTGTGCTATCCTGAAATCACCAAAAAAATGGAAAATACGCTTTCGAAATAAAGAAAACGTCTTTTCACATTTTCAGATTTTCACAGGATTTTCTTGAATTTGCACTAAGTCAGACGATAGGAGCCCACCCGTCAATGGGCTGGATCGGGGGGAGAGTGGTTGATAGGTGGGATCACGTTGTCAGTCTCTCGACTTGGGCGAGAGGGGCACTAACAGGTAGGGACCACCTGCCAGTGATCCGAAGCAGGGGAGGGCGATGGTGAGACTTGCCGGCGACGTCCCAATGGCAGGTAGGTCAGGACGAAGGCGGGGTGAGTTGGAGGGGGTCCTAGGGAGGTTAGGTGTCGGGACCCGAATATGCAAATTCGGACCCTCTATGTATACTGCACTAGTCCAGGATCACGCTAGTGCACACAGGCTCAACATCGGTGCATATCACAATCATACACAGCGGAAACATTATGAAATACATCATATGATGTATACTACTAGTTGAATGACCTTATGGTCCACTTATATGACTATGCCTCGCAAGGTCAATAACACATTAAATGCAATGAATGAAAACGTAGACAACCCTCGGATACCACAGTAATCGACAAGGCTTGCGCCCTAAACACTCGTCTCTTCTTGGACTCCTCCAGCATTGATGCAGACTCCTCAACTGGTGATGTTGTTTTTGGCAAGGGTGAGTACATAAAGCACTCAACAAGTTGTGCACAGAATACAATTCCAACATAGCTATATGCAAGGCTTATTCCAAAGGACAGGCTATCATAGCTATTTTGCAACAAAGCAGCATTTATGAATAAATACAATAAATAGATTGTAAAGACCGTAAAACAAATAACAATAATAGATAGATTCAGCATTTCTCAAGTAAACCAAGTTTCCAATCCTATGTATCCAACTCCTATGGCATCCTGCCATCCCAACCAAGTTTTCTATTTTAATTAAACTAACCCTTAACTGTAATTCCCGAGCATTGCTCAATACCGCGAGCACGGCTATTCGAATAGTTTACACTCTGCAGAGATTATGCACTTTACCCACACGACATGATATTCTCTTTGTGCCTGGCCATTAGCACACTTCCTTTGGTGTGCCGGCAGAGAAATCACGACAAAGCCTTTACAATGCTCTGGCTTAACCCGGTACCACCCGCTAAGGTTTCAACACTGGTGGGGTTGGTTACCACATCCAGGGCTCCCCTCTTGCGCCATGTGAATTACTCCATAACTCGGAAACTCACACTGACCAAGATAGTACTAAAATTAAGACATTGCAAATTAATCAGCTAGGCTGTCCCATATCAGACATGTGGTTGCATGATTGACTCAGGTCAAAGGCTTGCAAGGTTAAGTCCTTAGAGTGATCAGGGCAAGACATCTACATACTCGCCCCTTGCCACTTGCCCCAATCCAAATGATTATCACCCCAGTTGATTACCAAGCACCACGTACCATCAACAATTCAACATCGTTGCGTGACATTGCTCGCCGCTACAACTCAATCTCATTGTACGACTTCTCATGACGCACAAGTTCACATCATTATTCCATATTCCATTAGTCAAGATTAATCATTGATGATTCATGTACATATGATGTCGTGGCACAGCTAAGCAATCTACGACGGTCTAATCAGCCCATGTTGATTATCAATATTTACCAACTATTAGTTAACCATCCTATGGTGACAATTAGATCATAGCATACAAATGACAAGGTAGGGTATATAGATTAAATTGGTAGATTAACTAGATCCCAATTTAATTTGAAACAATTGTATACTTGAAATACTATGCAATAAAGTAAAACAATGTAGCATTTGTATAAACATGGGTTCAACATGATCAAAGCACAACTTGCCTTGGAATAGGTTCTGATCTTGCTCTGGAACTTGCTCTTGAGTTGTTGGATCTTCCTCCGAAGCATCGCACAATTCAACGTCTACGCGTACCGAAGGAGAAAAACAAATAAATACCAAAACAGAGAGCAAATGAACTCCAAAAATTAAATAAAATTCACCATTAAATAGATCTCAATTTTAAATTTTTTAGAAATTTGAATCACTCAAATCCGAGTTAAAATGCAAAAGTTATAGCCTTTTGAAGTTTGAATAAATACTGAAAATACAGAAATTAGAAAATCTGATTTTCCCAATTTATTTTTATTCTGAAAAACCGAATTATTGCGCCATGATGACGTCAGCCCTGACTCGAAGCGCCCCTGAGCTGACACGTGTCCCTCGGTCCATGGATTGGGTCCATGAACTTCACCGGTCCACGGTACACCCGGTGCACGCGGGTCTTGGACCGCTGATATACGGGACCAGCGCTATGCTGACTCAGCACCACCGCGACGCATACGCAAACCGCCACGCAAGCGCGACGCGGCTGCCACCTCGGACGAAAGGGTGACGGGGCAGCCACGTGTCGACAAAGCATCACGCCACGTTGAACGGCGGCGCGCGATCCTAGGGTCATCGCCGGCGGCTACAGAGGGTACCTGCAGATTCGCCTCGACGAGATGAACACGATGACGCGAGGGGTCTTGAGTTTCGCGCACAGGAACATGGGCGGCGACGTCTTCTTCCTCGATGGCGGTGACCTCCGTGGCTTCCCTCGATTCCAACGATCCCTTGGCGAATCAGACGAGCGTACCAGATGAAGCTCGTTGCGGCGGTTCTGGTGATGCAGTTGATGACTTCCATGGGTCACCACCGATGACGAATCGAAGCTTTGAACTTTTGGCGACGCTCGGCGAGTTCTTCAAATTCCGATGAAATCTCGACGCAATCTCACGATACAACTTGGGGCTTTGGCTGCTAGCTTCCTGGCGAACCTATTGCGCGTCTTAAATACCCAGAAGAGTCCTATATTTGGACGACGAACCTTGGACTCCGCGCTCCAGACGGCGGCGACGCGAGGCAGAGTTCTAATCGGAGACCAAGACTCTGTGCCTGACACGCGTCCCCATCCAACGGCCAAGACACGAAGTCCTACGTGGCATCTTCCGAAATGCCAGATCGCGATCGAACGGCTACAGGATTAGGGTTTCTGGAAAACTGGCTTCGCGGGCCGACTTGGGCCGCACAGCGATGGGCCTTGCGAGAACAATATTGGGTTCCGACCCAATACTGTTACATCTATTTCCCCGCATTTTCCTTTTAAAAACAATTACAGAAATTCATTTAATTAGTTTAAGGCAATAAAAATATCTGGAAAAATCCAATAAAATTCTCATAAATACTTTGAGGTATTTTGAACTCATATAAAATATTTTTGGCAAAACTTTATATTATCTTTGTTATATAACTAATTAATTTTCACAAAAGGCCAATATACATATTCTGAAATTAATTCAAATAAATCCAGCAAAATCCAATAAATTTCAGAAAATCACAAAAGGCACAAATGACATTAAAATAATATTAAAGGTAAATTTTTAGGATGTTACATTAGGGCATGGGTTGGTGGTGGCGGAAATTGGCCGAAGGAGGGCTCATGATGGCGCAGCACGGCGGCGGCGACAGTAGCTAGCTGAGGAGAAAATGAGGTGGTGCTGGAGCTCGACCAAGGTGGGGGTGAGTATTAGGGGGTTTTAGGGCTTTTGTTTTGTTATCTCACCATGGTGGAGGAGCTTCGGGATAGCTAGGCACCGTGTGACCAGAGGCGGAGAAGAAGTGTCCGTGGTGGTTTCTCAGCTCAGCGATGCTACAATTAAGAGCCAGAGGTGGTTAGGGATGTCTAGGAGTGCTGCAAATGGGAGGAATCGCAAAGAGAATTACTGAGGAAGATCAGTTCCACATGGTTGCGTTGCTCTGATCTTGAGGCCAGGGAGCTCGTTGGAGCGTCAATGGCGTGAGCTGCTAGTTATACGGTGGATTTGGCTTAAAAGTTATACGGTGGATTTGGCTTTTTGAAACAACCTAGTTAAGAAGCTACTTATTTAACTTTTAAGCTGAGAAGAAATCTAAAATAGTATCTTAGTCTAAATGAGCAACACTATCTTCTTATCAGATTGAAGGGACGGATATGATCGAATCGCTTGATTCCGGAGAGTTATTGACTTTTCTTGTTAGCATCGCTGTGCTTCGTTTTTTCAGTTTCTTTTTTTTTGTCAGATCTCTCTTCACATGCGAATTTGCAAATTCGATCCTCTCTCCTACTACGAAAGACGCGACAGACGACACATGTTTCTTGTCACGCCAGGAGAGCACGGGAGAAGGCCGCCCCTCATGATATCCCTGGTGGGCACAAGCACGGTAGGAATCTACTACCATGCTGAGGAGCACAGAAACAGCTCTACCATGGTGAACCGCGATATTCTCATGATCGTGGTGTTCCGCCGACTTCTAATATAGTAGGCGGCTAGATTTATGAATCGACAGAGCTGTCAAACCAAACGGGTGCGACCTGCCTGCCTCCACAACCGAGCTAGACACTGGTGCGGCCGGAAGAACACATCGGGTTGGAGGAAACATCGCCTCCCTCTCCGTCCAGCAACCGGTCATCGCTGCTCCGCTCTTTCCACCGCGTGCGTCGGCGGCTAGGTCTTCAACCAGCCGCGTAGGTCTCAGAAGCGGCGCATCAGTTGAGTTGAGGCAAGCTAGAAATTTTTAGACCACACTGAATTTTCTCCTCTGAGCAATTGAGCAATTGAGTCCGGAACCGTGGAATTGGAATTGGATTCCAAGCGTGGGGCCGTTGGCTGCCTCTGGGATCGGAATCGTTGATTCCATCTCCAATTCTTTCCCCTCCCACGTCGATCGTCTGGAATCCATCGTCGTACGAGTCACTTCTGCTCTCGCGATATCGCGCGCCCCATCGAGTTGCCGTCTGGGCACAGCCACGCCGGGATTGTGGACGTGGTGGCCCTGTGGCGGCGCCCTTCTTAGCCTTCCTCGTCTTCTCATCTGCGCTTCTCTTCTTCCTCCATTTTATTTTCTCAAGGAAAGGTTGTGATTTTGTGAAAATGTTTGGGTAGTCAGGTTCTTGTTTGTTTCGTTGTTAGTGGGTACAGCCTAATTAGTTGTTTGTTGTCTCGTTGTTCGATCTATCGTCCTCCATGATTTGGTTTGGTGTAGATGAGTTACTTGCTCTGATTTACCCGATTTGTAAAGGACTACCAAACAGGAAATTTTGGATTTTAATTGGTTTGAATCAAATTCTAACTCTACAAGAATAGGATTTGGAATCTGCTTGAACGAATCAAATTCAATTCTATGGGGCCTAACGGGGCATGCGACACATCTAGATGATGCCGCAGCTCTTTGTATCCATGTCGTGAGAATAAGCATAACAAGGGAAATAATGCCTTTGTTTCCATGCTCCTATAATCTTGAATCTGTCACCGGTACCTGCTTTCCCTGTAGATCAATTCTCTCTGCTACCATTTAGGTCCGTATTGCCGTCATCAATTTGTGCACCAAGCCAACAATCAAGTCTTTGGCATTGTGTTTGGCTAATGCATTATTGGAACAACATCTGTGCCATCTATTGCAGGCAAGCCTTTTGCTAAAAATTATAGGGGAACTAGTTATGATGTGCACAAGGTTATTTCGAGTTATTTTCTTGATTGATTAGCTATTTCTACAGATAGGTATTTCATTAATCTGCTCATATCGTATCAGATAGAAAGCAATATTGGGCATTTTTTACTTATCAGCCATAATAATTGCGTTATGTCAAACATGATTTCTTTCTAACTACTCCATTTTCTAGGTTAAATAAACTGCATTTTTTGTTTGAAGCCTAACGCCTGAACCCCAAATTCAAGTATAAGTCATATCGATTTCCTTTTAGGTGCTACATGCCTACATTGCACGCTGACAGGCAGTTTTATAGAGCTTAGTGCATACTTCAGAAGAAATGGAAGATAGAGAAAGGCGAGTGGTGTTTGTCACAGTGGGGACTACATGTTTCGATGCTCTTGTCAAGGCAGTAGATTCTGAAGAAGTCAAAGAAGCATTACTGCAGAAGGGCTACACTGACGTTCTGATTCAAATGGGCCGTGGGACATATATGCCATCCAAGGTAACTTTTTTTCTCTCCATTTTGCGGTCATATCAATTTGCTCTTCATATGATGTCCTTTTCTGACTGCACTCTTCAGTTGTTGTGGTACTTTCATTATTTAAATCGCAATCCATAACATACTGGATAGAAAAATACTCTGATATGTGGTAGGCTTGTCAAGTTATATGGCACAAAGGAGTATCGGGTTTGCTAATGCCTAATGGTGTCAATCAATCCCAAATGGACACTATATCTTTACAAACAACACAAACTTAGAACAAGACAAAGGGAGGTCGATTCGTTATAGCTTAATTTTGCTCATTATGCTTCTCGATGTCTCATTCATGATAACATTGAATTATGATCTGGTACATAAATGCCTGGTATATTGGTGATAAAAAGAATATAGTTGCATGGTTTTTATAAACTGTTTTTTATTAGAAGGTGAAAAAGTGGGACAATGAAGGATTTGAAGGAAAATTTACTTACTCTTAATGATAGTGATTCTTGTGGATATGAGAGCTTTCTTCAGATGGCGTTGGTTATTTACCTTCAAAGAACCAGCATACGATTTGGTTTTTCAAATAATAACTAGATATATTTTTTAAGAAATCAGTAGAAGGTCTACTTAAATGCTAGTTCTCAACCCAGTATCAGCTGCTGCATTGCATAGAGATTTTCTTGCTTTATTTTATTATCATCTAAACAGCTTCAACTATTTCCTTTGTCATCCCCTGACATTCATGACATAAAAATGTTTAAACTCAACACCTCGGTGCTACATGCAAATGCTGTTGTAAGTTGTAAATATTCGGTACAATTGCAAGCTTTCTCAGATGATGCATGTTGTTTCCCTTTAACTTGACTTGGCCATTATTCTTTTCCTACCAAAATAAGACTTGGATTTTCTTTTTCATACATTTGTTTTTGCGCAATGCATATATTTACTTTTCAATAACTCATACATACAGACTTTGAGTTACTTGATTGTGCTACTATTAAAGTTTTAGCTTCCTCCGGTTGTTTTTTTTCTAGAATCATGTCGTTTATATATATATGCTGTGTAAAAAGAAGAAAAAGGATTCATGTGGTCAACCTGTTCGTGATGAGGGCTGTTGATAAATGGATCTTTTAGTGCTCTAACTGCTTAAAGAAAGCAATGAATTCCGTTTGTTCTGCTGGAATACAGGGCTCAGGAGATTCAACTCTTCAAGTTGATCATTTCTCTTTTTCACCAAGCATTGCTGACTACATAAGAGCAGCATCCTTAGTCATCAGTCATGCAGGTGATGATCAATTATGTATAATGGAAATAACTAAAGCAAATATGATGTTTGATTGTGAATGCTTAAACTGTGTTAGAACTTGAACTCTGGAGGCTAGATAGTTGTGAATTGTTGCAGTGCCCATTGCAGCTGCTCCTTGTCCATTATATTGACATCAAAAGCTAAAGAAGGAAAGTAAAAGAACTAAACAACAAATGGCTGTGATCAGCCCTAACACTTTCGGTTACTACTTTGTGACTTTCTAAATAAGAAGCATCCAAGATTGGAGAGCCCCCTTCCACCACCAATTCAAACATTCAAACATACGAGCTTATCCATCAGTTCTCCCCCTAAGCCTTGTGTGCCGTTTTTGACTCGATGTGAACCAGTCCAATTCGAGCTCGCAGCCCCTGAAACTTCACTCGCCCAAGTGATTTGGTGAGAAGATCGGCAAGCTGGTCCACGGTGTTGATGTAGCCTGCCTTCACGCTCCCTTCTTCCAGACAGCTCCGAATGAAATGGTACTTGATTCGGATATGCTTGCTCCTCTCGTGGAAGACAGGGTTCTTAGCGGCCCGAGCGGACTTCTTCGCCCACCCTAAGCTCGATCGCCTCGGCTTCCTTGCCAAGTAGATTACCCAAAGAACCGAGCCACCAGAGTGCTTGAGTTGCGGCGAGCGGTGGCAGCGATGTACTCCGCTTCACGGCTTGAGAGCGCCACCACCCACCGCTTGAGGATTGCCACTCACAAGACGCTTGCCGAGGAAGAACGACATCTGCCGGTGCTCTTGCTCGTGTCAATGTCGCCGGCGAGGTCGCTGTCGCGATGGCCGCGAAGTCGCGCGCCGCATCAGACACCTCGCATATTGCGGACCATAGTCCGAGTGCGCGACATACCTCAAAATCCGCAATGGCTCTTTGGTGCTCCATGGTCGGCCTCTCCATGAACCGCTCACGCATGCGACGGCGAATGCCGTCCGGTCGGTGTGCACTGTGTATCGTAGGTCGCCGACGATCTTGCCGCAGATCGCATCGCGTCGACCTCCTCTCGCTACGTTGTAATGGCTCGACCGGTAGCTCCTCCATCGGAGTGTGGGCAGGGTTGCAGCCATCCATGTCGCCCAACTCGACGATGCGCTTGGCGTAGTGGGCTTGACGAAGAGTGATGCCGGCGTCATCTTGCCGGACCTCGATGCCGAGGTAGAAACAGAGGAGGCCGAGGTCACTCATTTGAAATCTCGCCTTCATTTGAACCTTGAAGGCCTCCACTTCTGTTTCCTCCGTGCCGGTGATGACGAGGTCGTCGACGTAGACTCCTACCAGCAGGACAGAGCGGTCGCTGCCCCGCCGGTACACCGCCGCTTCGTACGCACTCTGCTGGAAACCCATCTCCTTGAGTGTGCTGTCCAGCTTGGCATTCCAGGCTCGCGGTGCTTGCCGTAGACCGTACAACGCCTTCCGTAGCCGCAGCACCTTGCTCTCCTTGCCGGTGATGACGAAACCGGGAGGCTGCCGTACATACACCTCCCAATTCTGGCACAGCTTCTGCACCGTCGCCTTTCGGGCGCGGTCAATGCCGACGCGCGACGCGGCGATGGAGTCCCAGGCATCCTTGGCGCTCGGCTTGTCCGCAAGGGAGGACACCATCTCCGGCGGAACGGAGGCGAGGAGTGCGTCGAGCGCCAGCCGGTCCTCATGGAACTCGGCATCCCCAAACGCGACGGCGTCCCGTGCCGCGCGCTACCGAACTTAACCTTCATCAGCAAACTCCAGTCATTGTAGTTCGTCTTGGTGAGCATCGGCCATGGCGTGCTCCCGTCGGACTCCTTGATGACGCGCTGGACGACCGGCGAGTCACGACGGTGGCGGCGACCGCGACGAGGCTGGGGCGACGCAGAGACACGGTGATGCCGCATGATCTCCCGGTCGTTGTTGCCGTCGTCGTCGCCGCGGCCCGCTCGGTCTTGCAGAGCAAGCGGCGGCCGCCCTATGACCTCGGCCGCGGCGACCGCCGCTCTGGCCGTCTCGGCTGCCTGTCGTGCCGCCGTCTCTGCTGCAATGATGCGCGCCTCGCGTGCCTCGGCGTCGGCCAACGCTGCTACCTCAGCGGCAGCCCTCCGGCGGGTCGACGAAGTGGACATCACAGGTTAGAACGACGGCTCTGATACCAAATGTTAGAACTTACTCAGGAGGCTAGATAGTTGTGAATTGTTGCAGTGCCCATTGCAGCTGCTCCTTGTCCATTATATTGACATCAAAAACTAAAGAAGGAAAGTAAAAGAACTAAACAACAAATGGCTGTGATCAGCCCTAACACTTTCAGTTACTACTTTGTGACTTTCTAAATAAGAAGCATCCAAGATTGGAGAGCCCCCTTCCACCACCAATTCAAACATTCAAACATACGAGCTTATCCATCAAACTGTGTATACTAGTTGTTCAGAACAATAGCTCAAAATAAAATGTTGCATCCTAATTAATTTCTCTTTTACAGTAACATTGTGGCATAATTGAAACTTGTAGCAATCATTGTATGGATCTTGCTGTCATCTACGTCGATTTATGTTTTCTCTGACTAAATGTGGTTTCAACTTCAAACTGCTTTCGGTGAGAAGCAAAAATGCAAAGGATTATAAGCTCAGGCCTGTTGCAATAAGAAATAAGACCCTTACTAAGTGATCATCCTAATAAACTGTATTTTTATTGTGAAGGTTCTAGCATTTAGAGAAGCATGTATTGAACTGCCATAAGTGATCATGGAATCTGAATTTAGATCATGGAATGGGAAAAATGTGCTGTTGCAGTTTACATCAATGGTAGGGAAAAAAGCATTCCAAAATACAAACTATCTCACTACCCCTCATTGCATGATTGTATTATATGTTCCTTCACTATCAATTTGATGTCACAATACTTTGGATCCAGATGATGGTTTATCCTTTCTTTTAAAATCTAAGGTGGAAACTTTGCATTGATACTGCAAAGGTTAATGACAAAAGCATGGTTTAAGTTTGAGATATCATTCCTTCAAGCATAGCCAGAGCTTAGTCTAACCTGCTCGGAAGACATGTAAATCCTATAAGGACAATAGTGACTTTATTGAATCTGCAGGCTGAACTTTGTATTTTTTCAACCTAGTACAAGTCCAGCATGGCAAACCTGGGTGGTAGCATGCATCAGCAGATCTTCGAAGATCAGATTCTGCTTATAATTCCCAGCTTAAATTTTTGGGCAAGTTCTTAAGTAATTAGTGTTGGTTTTCCCCCTATACTATTTTCTTTTTCTCATGGATATTCTTTTGCTTTAACTTTGTGCTGTGTGCTATTTGAAAACTATACAATCAAATTGAATTTTTTTAAATAATACATTTATAAAAGTAATTGCGACATTAACACGCCGGGAAATTTTTTTACAAAAATAATACTAGTTCGGCCAATCGCTTGGCGAAATTGGAGTAGTAGCCAGATGGTTGGGCGAAGACCATATTTTCGCCAACCGTTGGGCGAAAATGCGTTATTAGCATCGTCCTGATAGAGCAGTCGAATCCCTGCTTGACACGTAGCTATTTTCGCCACATGGTTGGGCGACAACCTATTTTCGCCAAACCGTGTGGCGAAAATAGGGCGCTTTCAAAGTGGCCGCTCGGCCAGGCTTCGGTTTCAAATGACTGGGCGACAGGTTATAGTCGCCACACAGTGTGGCGATAACTCATTGTCGCCCAACCGTTTGGCGATAATAGGTTGTCACCCAACCGTGTGACGAAAATAGGCACGTGTCAAGCAGGCATTCGGCTGCACCGTTAGGGCGGTGCTGATGGCGCAATTAACATAATTTCGCCCAACGGTTCGGCGAAAATATGGTATCCGCCTAACCATCTGGCTACTATTCCGATTTCGCCAAACGGTTGGACGAACTGGTATTATTTTTGTAATTTTTTTCCCGGCGTATTAACGTCGCAATTACTTTCATAAAATGTATTATTTAAAAAAAATTCCCAATCAAATTTAGTGATCCATTGCTAGTCTTGCCAAAAGGTAGTTAGTCTGGTTAATGGTAACAAACTTTGCTCTGACAGGTTCTGGAAGTATATTTGAGACGCTGCGACTCGGCAAACCTCTCATTGTTGTTGTGAATGAAGAGCTGATGGACAATCACCAGATCGAGTTAGCAGAGGAACTTGCCGAGAGGAGGCACCTCTTATGTGCCCGTCCACAAACACTGCGAGAGACTGTCGAGGCAATGGATCTAGATACTCTCCTACCTTACATGCCAGGAGATGCCAAGCCAGTCGTCACACTGATCAACAAATTTCTCGGCTTTCCAGTCGATTGATCATCTTCGATCTTGTTTCCTCTATGGAGGAGAATGTTGTAGCATGAGAGATCAGAGATGCTAGTGATTCGTCTATACGAGGAACAGTGATAGGGGAAAATGGCAAGATGGCCCTGTTGCATATCTGTGTGGAGCTGAGTGCGTGCTAAAATATCAAGAAATCGTTGAATATGGATCCGTGTATTATCGTTGAATATGAATATTGTATACTATGTTACAATTAACAGATGGAGGAAATGGACAAATTATAAAGATAACAATGGTTGCTAATTGGCCTGTGATGATTTAAAGCTAACATGTGATGACAGATGACCGAGCTTTATTCGACAGCCAGATTAATTTAAGAACATGTGGTACACCCTGGGATGTGAGATGATATATATAGCTTTGACAAATGGAAAAATTTGAAGAAGCAGTAGCACTGCGTGAGCTTCAATAGTTTTCCTATCAGCTTTCCCATTTTTATGATAGGAGAGACTCCGAAATTATAGGACTCTCTCCCCTTCCCCGTCAGGTTCCCCATCGGCTCGTAACAACGGCCGTAGCGCTCCCACGCCTACAAGGATCGGCGAGAGGTCAGCTGCCTGGAGGAGATGAGCGTCTAGGGACAGCTCTGGCACTGCCCTCACATCTCCTATCCATTGATTAGAGTTTTCCGCCACCGGTTGCAGCGCTAGGGTTTCGTCGGTTGCGGTTCAGATCTGCTGAGTGGGTGTGGGGTGGAAGGGGAGGAAGAGATGGAGATTGAGGAGGACGGCGCCGGCCGCATGCGGGGGTTGGGGAGGAGTTTTTGGTGCTTATGTGGGGGTACCTCGTCGGTGTCTCACCGCAACGCTCACCGCTACTAGGGCCCGTGTTACTTTTACTTGGATTTTTGCTCGTTTCGTTAGATCAACACGTAGTTCAGTAGCTTTTAGTGGGATTTTTGCTCTGTTTGCGTAACTCGAGCTCTAGATTTAATTTGTAGTAAATACAATGGGGAATCTTTGCTCAATCGTTGAATTCTTAAGCTGATGGATCGAGGGTGGAGTTCACAGTTGAAGTGCGAATTGAATAGCAGGAAGAGCTATTTGGGGTAGAGCTTTGTTGTCACTCGGATGGAATTAGATTTGCGAAGGCCTCTTTTCGAACAATTGCAAAACGAGTTTTGCCTAAAGACAGTGGGTTTTTACTTAATCCTGGAGCTATTGTTTCAGGAATTGGTGAATGTGGTTTGATTTCAGCTTTTATGCAGAACTAGAGAGTTTTCTTGGTCTTGGAATCATATGCTGGAATCAATTATTACTCTTCTAATCCAGTAATAGGGAGAGCTAAGAGCAGAGTCTCATAAGGCTCCATTAAAGATAGCACTCCTTGCAGGTAGGCAGCATAGGATTCTTCCGGTTTCTAGATTCAAGATCGCTGAATTCATGCCTTATCTGAAATCTGAAACCTCCCTATTGCAATGAATACAACTATTTTCAACTAGTGTGGTTAACTCTACTTGAAATGTATACATATATTTCAAAATCCAAAACGATCATATAAAATCTTCATTCTTATCAAAATCTGAATTGATCTTCATTGCCCTTCTTTTAATCTCCAGAAACTATACAACACACATTCTCTTGTTTGTGATTAACCAGTTCTAGATACATATATGCATTGTAGTCTACCTCTTTGTCTGTTGTGGTGTAGTTTCGCAAGCAGTAGGTAACACACTAATAATTCTTCTGGTACCTAGTTAGACATATCGATACACACACATTGCCAGATCGATGGATTTCTCCAAAACTGTTGATACATCATTAGATGTGTTCAAAGGTAAGAAAAATGCAATGTCACTTTGCTGCATTGGGACCTAGCTAGCTAGATCCAATTACACATGAGCTAGCTGGCAAATCTTTATCTTTAAGAAGACTACTCCTGCTACTGCAAAAGTTTGAGTGCCTTGAAATGTTTGATGTGGCCATGTAACTAGAGTAGATTTTAATGCTACTGCAAAGTGTCCTGTGTACCATTTGATAACGCATACTTGATTAATTTTGGGCAGCCAAGCTTAGTAGGAGGATGATACTTTTATTGACTGTTGGCATGTCGTATGCAAATTGGTTATCAGGTTCTCAATGTAACGCATGGTTGAGCTTATTGGCACATTTTGATCACTGCATTCTTTTTCCCCCTTAAAATGTTGCTCTTGCTATAATCAAATTAGAAACATGTGGTTGCAGGAAAATCATGGGCTCAGAAAAAGAAACACCTTTTCTGAGAAATTTAAGCTTCAGGACTTGGAAAGAAAGTGTGTAATTATGCATGTGTTGTGCCTCTTCTATTAGTTAAATCCTTTTAGTCATCACTTAGTTAAATCCTTTTAACTAATTAGCACTTAGGTAAGAAAGTGTATAATCAGTAGCATCAGTCAGCACTTAGTTAAATCCTTTTAACTAATCAACACTTAGGTATGAAACCTATATGACAACTAATAGTTTGTTTATTATGCACTTTTAATGCATGTAGATGAACAAGGATCCGGAGAAACTCAGTCAAAACTTGGCCTGGACAATAGAAGAAATAAAGTGCATCGCATCTGACCTTAAATTTTTTTGCAAAAGACAACTTTAGTCCTAACACATGTTCATGTGGCAATGAACTCAATAGCTTCGTAATTAACATCGAAGCTGTAACTCGCAACCTTGAGCAGGTTGCTATGAAATCAAATGAATTACTGCAAAGAGATGGAGTAGAGCCTGAACAAGATGACCTTGAAGGGGATGTAGACTCTAATTTGTGTCTTCCTTGCGACTACCAGAGCAATGATGAGGGTAAATGTGACCTTTAGCAGCATTGTGAAGATGAGGGTATTGACTTGATAGTGATGATTCAGGATTGTTCTAATCATGTATCGCTAATGTCAAACTTGTTAAAATTTTATATATTAGTGTTGTACCTTCACTGTTCTATTCTAATGTTGATAGATGTTGTTTATTAACTTGAGAAGTTTTGTTGTTGATAGAAGAAAAATTATGGATGGCTTCTATATTAACCTGTTAAGTGAGGGAGGGGATGCATTCAATTGGGATGGTTCTGAACCATCTCCACAGGAAAGCCCAATTGGTTCGTAACCGTCTCCAGTGCATACAGATAGTCCCCAAATGAGGTCAAACGACAGAAGATCAAAAAATTTCTTCGAGAAGGAAGATAATTTATTAATGTCCTCATGGCTAACGTTAGTATCGATGCAGTTCAAAGGAACCAACAATCTCGTGCCACTTATTGGAGAAGAATATATGACTACTTCCATGAGAGCAAGACTTTCACCTCAGATCATTCACAGACTTTGCTTACACATCGTTGGTCTGTTATTCAAAAAGTGGTTAACAAGTTTTGTTGGTGTCATGATCAGATTGAGTGTCAAAATCAAAGCATGATAACTGAGCAGGGCAAGGTTGGTCCATAATCTGTATCCCTTTCTTTTTTGTAATAGATGGTTTACTGATATGGTTGTTTGTGTGGTTATACAGATTATGCAAGCTAAAATTGTGTACCAGGAGGAAGAAGGACAATCGTTTGCATTCTTGCATTGCTAGAATGTTTTGCAACACCATCGTAAGTGGTGTGATTGGTTATCTCAGAAGAAGTAAAAGACATCAAGTAGTGCAAGTCCAGAATCTTCTAGTCCGGTTAGCTCTAATGCAATTCATCTTGATGAGGATTCTCCTAGTGCAGAAAATTATGACTTAAGAAGGTTGATTGGACGTAACGCGGCGAGAGAGAGGGGACATCGAGGTAAAGAAAGTGTTTCAGCACTAAATCTTTATATGGAAGCATTAGAAAATTTAAGAAAGGAAAAGAGGAAACTTGAGATTATGAAAGAGTGGAAAAAAGATGAATGATATGAACGACTATATGCACAAGAACATGAGATGATTGCACAAGAATAGGAGAGGATTGCATAAGAGGAAGAGAGGCTTGAATTAATGAAAAATGAACTTGAACTCAAGAAAATGGTTGAGGAGGAGAGAATTATGGGGATTGATCTAAGTCGCTGCACTGAGCCACAAAAACAGTACTATATGAGCTTACAGAGTGACATAATAGCTAGAAGATGTAATAGGTCTTGTTGAGCATTACCTATATTGTATGAACTATAATTACATCTGAACTTATGTTGTATGAACTAAGTTATTCCAAACTTATGTTGTTTGAACTTATGAACTTATGTTATATGAACTTATTTTCTATAGCTGTCATAAACTTCTTTATTTAAAGATTTCCATTACGATACATATAAAATATAAATTAGTACATAATTGAAATACTATTGAATTACACCCCTCCATAACGCTGCCATAAGTGCTCCACTAGATCGTCTTGAAGCTGGTGTTGAGTTTGCCTGTTCCGAATGGAATGATGAGTTTGAATAAACTCAAAGAGTTCAAGTGTATGTTCATGTGACACCGAAACTCTTTCTCCCATTCCTTCGTAATTGTAGTAAGTGGTCCTCTATCCCGCTTATCTTCAACTATCATGTTATGCATGATGATACGTGCTGTCATGATATCTCTTAATGTATGTTGATCCCAAAAATATGCTGGTCGTTGAACAATTGCAAAACGAGATTGCAGAACTCTAAAGGCTCGTTCCACATCCTTCGCAGCTGCCTCTTGAGCTTGGGCAAAATATTTCTTCTATTTCCTTGGTGAGCTGGTATTGTCTTCACAAATATTGCCCATGTAGGATATATCCCATCTACAAGATAGTACTCCATTGTGTAACTGTGACTGTTGATAGTATAATTCACTTCCGGCGCTTATCCTTTGGCTAGCTTTGCAAAGAGAGGGGAACGATGAAGAACATTAATATCATTGTGAGATCCTGGTAAACCAAAAAAGGCATGCCAAATCCATATATTTTGTGAAGCAATGGCTTCTAGAATTATTGTTAGCTTGTGTACATGCCCAGTATACAAGCTTTGCCATGCTATAGGACAATTTTTTCACTTCCACTGTATGGAATCTATGCTTCCTAGCATTCTAGGAAAACATCTTTTCTCACCGATTGCAAGTAATCTAGTAGTATCATTCTTATTTGGAGATCTCAAATACTGATCTCCAAAGAGGACAGTAATAACTCGCACAAACCTTTTAAGACTCTCTATGGCAGTACTTTCTACAATCCGCAGACAATCATCAATAGCATTTGCTAGTACACCATAAGCTATCATTTGGAATACCGCAGCCAACAATTCCAGCACAATTCCTTTTTTGAACAAAGTAATCATCATGGGCTTCTATAGCATGCAATATGCGAAGAAATAAAGAATGACTCATTTTAAACCTGCGCCGAAAAGAAGAATGAGCCATAGACAAGATTATCAACCAAAAATACAAAGAAATAAAGTATTTCTCATTATAAACCTACGCCGAAAAAGGGTTGGACCGTAGACCGGAGGATCAGCAAAATAGTCTCGGTATAGCTTAGCATACCCTTCCTCTCTATTGCGATCTACGTTGATGGTCAAAAACAGAACCCCTATGGCGTCGAGCATTCACACACTCATCTTGCTCCTGTGCTAGGTGTGATACTATAAGAAGAGATTCATCGTCGTAATTCGACGATGAGTCTTCTGAGAGAAAATGCTTGACTAAGTTGCGACGACTCATTGAAATATGCTAAATAGTGAACATTCAGAAATGGGAAAGACTTGGAAGTGCAAATGGCTATGTATATATAGCTTAAAAAAATATAGCTGTTACAATATGACCATTACAAAAAATGTAGATGACCGTTACAATATAGCTATTACAATAAAGCCGTTACGATGGCCGTTAGAATAAATTTTAAATTTTAAATTACCACATTTAAAAATAGCTGTTCGAATTTTTCTCGGTAAAAAATAAACGTTGTTCATATGACGTTTATGAAATATCATTATAATATAGGAAGGAGAAAATAGAGAGTGAGATTTTAAAAATACTATTGGAGAAGGAAGAGATATAGGTAAGAAATCTTTTTGGAGAATTCTATATATGAGGATATAGGAATCCAAATTTAGAAAACGCTGTTAGAGATGATCTTAAATAGGTAAAAGTACAAGTGGGGCGGGCTGCAGTTGACCCACACACGCCCACACCATCTGCTTGACTAAATGCAGCTGAAGAACAACCTGTGTTGCTGTCCACTAATCAAGTTGTGGGCTTTGCGGCAACCCACTAACCAGCATTCACAAAACAATACTAGTACCCAAGAGTTGACCACCGCTTCGTAAAATTTTTCAAAAAATATCAAAAATTCTGAAAAAAATCAATAGAACCTAAAAAATTATTCATATTTAGAAATTTAATTACCAATTAAATATCTGCTTGCATCAATGGATACTCAAACATTATATAATATATTACATCATGTCCAATAATTGACTGGGTTTCCCAATTCTTTGCTAGTAATGCAGCTTGCATGAAAATTCATCAACGACATTACATCCTCCTGGATACATTAAAGTTGACAGCAACAAAAGACGCAATCAAAAAATTGCAATGCTTGGTTATTGTGCTGTCGACAAACTGAACAGCTTATTGCCGCTGCATGCACATCTTTACCCCTATGAATAACATAGTTAAATCATTGGTACCAAAACTCAAGTAAAATCAGAACCAAAGAACGATAGATCGATAAAAACCAATAATAGATAATATGTGTGGATACTGTTGTACACACGATACAACGCCATGATTTTGATAATTCACATGGGAAGAACCAAAACCGACGACTAGATAGGAGTGAATGGGAACCAAATAAAATTTCCTCCCTAAAAAATATCTTCTAGAATACTAGTACTATAGAGCAAAGACTAGGTTTAAGAACAAAAAAAAAACAGAATGAATGGAGCAAGAATTTCAGCTACTCGGATGAGCAGAAATATCAAACTTGGTCGTCAAGAAATGTAAATAACTTTAGATCTACTCATCCAAAATTGGTGAAACTTGAATTATAGTAAGATAAGGACCTCAGGGTCGTGATTCCAAAATGAATTTCAAAATAAATCCCAAATGAGAGACCTATCTATCTCAACATCCACACTGCACAAAAACAGAGATTTCAAAAACTTTGACCGTGAAGAAACCTCAATAATTTTTTGTCTACTGATAAAAATTGATGAATTTTGAACTAGCAAGATAAGATCCTCAAGGTTATGATTCCAAAAGGAATTTCAAAACAATTCACAAATGAGTGACATAACTAGCTCAACATTTATGCTGTACAGAAATAGAGATTTCATAA
Source organism: Otatea glauca (assembly GCA_036346275.1). Classification (NCBI taxonomy): domain Eukaryota; kingdom Viridiplantae; phylum Streptophyta; class Magnoliopsida; order Poales; family Poaceae; genus Otatea; species Otatea glauca. The sequence continues at coordinate 18,188,602 of CM070717.1, read as the reverse complement.
ACTTTGACCACAAAGAAACCTCAATAACTTTTGATCTTTCCAACCAAACTTGATGAAACTTGAACCATGACTAGGAAATGACCTTAGTATTATAATTCCAAAAGAAATTTCAAGGATTAGCCCAAAGTCTCAACCTTTCATGCAAATAATTCAAGCTGCACCAAAAACAACGATTTCAACTCAAGAACACGATGTTGCAAGCATAACTTGAGCAAGAATGAGTTCTAATGGATCTTGCCGGGTTGGGACATGATCTAGATGAGTTCCTCAACATTTTATACATCCTATATCCAATAGAACTACAACATGTTGCGGTTCTTGTCGCTGTAGTCGTTCTTTCCCGAATCGCCGTTGTCGTTCTTGCCCTTCTTTAGCTTGGGGCAGTTCGCTCGAATGTGGTTGGGGTCACCACACTCGAAGCAGGTGATCGTGCCACCTATCTTCCTATCTCTCACCCTCTTGTATGCATGAGAGAATTTGCGAGCCAAAAGAGTAAGCTCAATTTCTAGAAATTTTTTCAGCTGGTCATCGCTTAGCTCGCTAAGGGAGGAGAGGGAGAAACCAGTAGAAGAATCAGAAGTGGATCTAGTGGGATCGGTGACCAAGGCCATCGACTGAGATTTCATCTTGCGAAAGACGACGTCAATCTTATGAGTCTTGAGTCGGGAATAAAGCCCGTCAAGAGTCAGAATCGGCAAGTCAGTAGTGTCATTGATGATGGTCACCTTCATATCTCAAACTCAAAAATCGAGTGCGGTCAAAAATATCGAGCATTATCCGAGTCAGGGTATATGCAACCGACTGTTCGGAGATCGCTCAAAATATTCGTAAAATGACCAAAGCACTCGTCGAGACTCTCACCAGTGTATTGTTCAAACTTGTTGTACTCACGCTTGAATTGGTCCTGTCTCACCGTTTTGATTTGAGTGATGCCCTCATAGTAAGCATCGAGGGTCACCCAAATCTGATGAGCAGAACGAAGGTGAGAAACTCTATCGTACTCATTGCTACTAAGACCCTATGTGAGAATGTTCCTTGCCTTAGCATTCGCCTCAACATCAGCCATATTGCCGGCCATGACATTTTCATCGACAGGAATCTTATACGGGAGCTTCACCTTCTGCCATATCAGGAAGCCCTAGGCAGTGATGTACGACTCCATTCGAGACTTCGAAAATGGAAAATCAACTTTAGAGAAAATGGGAGGCTTGGTGAAATACTTGTGTATCGCCATGGCTTTTGAGACCGGTCAAGATCTATAGAAGAGCAAAATCGGCTCTGATACCAATTGAAAGACCGAAATGACGATTAGAGAGGGGTGAATGATCCCAAATAAAAGTTTCACCCATTCAAAATACTCTAAACAAGCTCTCGAAGAGAAACACTCAAAGGAAGCAAGTGAAATGAGCTAGCTATTCTGTATGGGCGGTGCTACTGCCGGGAGGCTGGTAGCACCGGAGGTCGGTAGCACTGCACCAGGGGCGGTAAACCAGCACGACCTTCAAAAACAAATTTTGATGAATCTTTTGATCGGCTAGACAAAACCTCACGAAACTTGGTAAATGTGATCCTAAGGATGTCAGGAACTTATTCCAACCTTCAATCTCAAGGATTGACGTCAAAGTTTTGACCTTTTTACCTTCGAAGGAAGAACACACCAAGTTTGAGCAAAATTCGAGAGATTGATCTTGGACTTCCTTGTGGGGTTTTGATGATCAAGATGATATTGGATAACATCCCACACGTCACAGTAAGCAATAACACAAGTCAAAAACCCCTTAATTATGATCTAAAAGAATGATTCACTCAAGAACATAAGATCGATTTCTTACAAGAAAAGATGCATGGATTGCCAAGATGATTGGGAAATGATCTGAAGAAGATTCATCTATCAATCAACATCCTCGGCACAAGAAGCAAAAGCATTTTAGAAGGAGAGGAGGCAAATCCAAATTGCATAAATGTAAATTGCAAGAATGTAAGTTGAAGGACTGAGATGGCGAACAGAGGGGGGGGTGAATGGTCGCAAATAGAATTTCCCCCAAAATACTTCAACAAAAACCTCGACAAGATCGCTCAAAGGAAATCGTGAAAAACCTAAAAAACTAGACAACTATGTATACCCCAAGCTTGCATGGATAAGTACCATAAAATATGTGGGGATTTTTGAGTCATAATACTGGTTGTCTAGTGTCCAAGATAAAGAGGAATCAATTCAAACTCTTGCTTTTAGAAAGGACATCAATTCAAATCACAAAAGTCACTTTTAGAAAAGCAAAATCAGAATTTTCAGAACTTGTCCTCAATTTGCACAGGAGGTTGGTGGGTTTCTGCAACTCACAAAATTTTGAGACTTTTTCTCCCTATGAGCATCAGAGTCATGAAGAACTCCACCAAATTTCTCCTAAAAAAGCCTTACAGAAAAAACAGGAAATATCTAAGAACACAGTCTGGTCAAGAACTTCGACCAGAAAGTTTGGGGCTCGGTTTTCACCTCATGACGCCCAAACGGTGCAACAAGTGAACTCCAAAATTTTTCTGCAAGTGGATGTCAGAGTCCCGCACCTCCTCCAACAAGAATCACTTGAAAAAGATTTTTCTAGATTTTTATAGAAATCAAACACTGACTGCTGCGCGAAGAACAAGTTCTGAACAAAGTTGGAACTAGAAAGAAAAGATGTTCTCTACTCAACCCAAGAGTGCAAAAGAGATGTAAAACCATATGAACACACTCAGCAGCATTTAGAAGGAGGGGAGGCAAATCCAAATTACATGAAAGTAAATTGCGAGAATGTAATTGCGGGAAAGTAAATGCTGAATTTAAATTGCGTAAAGTAAAGACATAATGTAAATGCGCAAAATAAATTCAGAGGTGGATGGATAAAACTTTCATTTCTGGAAGGAGAGGTTACAAAGCCTCACTTTCATGTGGGCAAAGCTCAAAGGAGCATTCACAAACCTCAAAACCTTCAAGGGAAGGAGGCTACCCCTCCACCCCTATTTATACTACTCTTGGGCCACCTACCACCCTTGGATGAGTCCCTCAACCCTATAGCACTCATCTAAGGGCTAGGATTAACCCACACACACAGCCATGCAAGGGCTAACCCAAAACCCACACACATACCGAGTTTTCTTGCACTGTTTTCAAAGCATACTACCTAGACCCGCTAACCTATCAACTAGACCTCAATCCGACGGTCCTCATTGATCCACGCGGCATCTATTTAGCATCAACTCCTTTCCTTGTCTTCTTGACTTGCCCGGACTCCGTCTCCGATCATCTTCCGGCGATCTCCCAACTGTCTAGACCTCCGACGCTCCTCGCCTAGTCCCGGTCATCCTTCGCCTCACCATGACCTAGCACCGTCGTCCTGCAACCATCAAAAACAAGGAAACTCCTCACATAGCAATGCCCACAATGATGTGCAATAAACCATCCAACTCATCACTACCGCGTCCATACGACCGGTACTTCCACTCCTGGCAGAGACAACTCAAATTGCTTCATTTTGAAAATCAATCCAAATCAAACTCAAACTTGAGCACACCTTGCTCAAATAAAGTCAAATACTCATCACAAACATGGATGGACCTCCACATGGTCCTTCATAAGTGCAGAATTTAAATGCTGAATTTAAATGTGTAAAGTAAATTCAAGTGTAAGAGAAAAGATTTGCATTTCTGGAAGGAATGTTTACAAAGTCTCACAAAAAGTAGGCAAAACTCAAAGGAGCACAAAACCTCTAAAACTTTCAAGAGTAGGAATGCCACTCCCCCCTCTATTTATACTACTATTGGGCCACCTACCACTCTTGGATGAGTCCCTTACCACACAAACCTAGTTTTCTTGCACGATTTTCAAAGCACACTAACTAGACCCGCTATCCTATCAACTAGACCGCAACCGACGGCCCTCTTTGATCCACGCAACGTCTAGCTAGCATCTCATCGGTTCCTTGTCTTCTTGGCTTGCATCAACTCCGTCTCCGATCATCTTCTGGTGATCCTCGACCGTCTGGACCTTCGACGCTCCTCGCCTAGTCCCGGTCATCCTCCGTCTCACCATGATCAAAACCCGACGTCCTACAACCATCAAAGACAAAGAAAACCCATCACATAGCAATGTCCAAAAAGATATGCAATTAAACTCCCAAAATCATAATTTTTTGATCATTCATGCTCATTAGGGCCGGTGTTACCACCTCCTGGCTGGTAGCACCGCCCTTCATCCTAAAACCAGAAGAGATCCTCTCTGAAATTTTCATACCGGCTATTTGGGCCGGTGCTACTGCTCGACCGGTAGCACCGGGTTACCATGACCGGTAGCACCGCTCTTCATCCTAAACCAGAAAAGACCCTCTCTCAAATTTTCACACCGCCCATTTGGGCCGGTGCTACCGCTCGGTCGGTAGCACCGGATTTCTTGATCCCCTAAAAACATCCTCTCGGATTTTTCCACACCGCTCTGGGGTCCGGTGCTACGCTCGGCCGGTAGCACCGCGCTACCATCGCCAGTAGCACTGGGAAAAACAAACAAAGATCAAATTGCTTCAAATTGAAAACTCAATTCAAATCAAACTCAAACCAGAGCATACCAAGCTCAAATTTGATCAAATAATCATCACAAATATGGGTAGATCTCCACATGGTCTTTCACAACATGGCAAGCTTGGTGTGGCGATCACAATGACACGGACATCACGGTGAATAGTGATCGGTGACGAATGGTGGCACGTCAAAAGCGGTAGCGGCCATGGCCTTCAAGGTGACAAGCTCACTCCGACGATGGTTCGGCGAAGAGAGGGCATGCATCAGGTAGAACACGTGACAACAAACCTAAGGTGTAGACCAAGAGGACAGAGACTCATCGATGACAGCGGAATCCAGTGGAAAGCTCGGCGGCGGCGCTTCAGAAAAACCTCAAAATCCCACTCAGCAGTGAATCTCAGTGGGTAGGGTTGGGGCTTTGGATGGGGGGACTCCTGACAATGCTGGTGCGCCTTTTATAGGGATCTCGGCGTCCATGTATTGTGGGATTGAGCGACATTGAGCGGCATGTGAGGTGAGATGGGTGAATTTTTTTTTCTTTAATATTTTTTTTAATCTTTTTTTCAAAACTAGGCGTCGGGGCAAAAAAATTACAAAATTGGGTGCCGGTCGCCCGTATATGGGGCGATCGCCCCATATACGGGCGATCGCCCCACATACGGGCGATTAATACTGCTTTAAACGCGCGATTTTTACTCTATCTGCTGTTAATTTCTAAAAAAAATCATAACTTTTTCATATGATGTCGGATGGAGATAAACTTTATATGAAAATTGTAGCTTTCGACGGGATCTATAACTTTTGTACACAAACTTTTTCAATTTGAGTCCATTTAGATAGCCAAAAACGGGATAGAATATTCAGATCTAAAAATAGATCGTTTTTAGATCTGAACATTCTATCCCTTTTTTGGCTATCTAAATGGACTCAAATTGAAAAAGTCTGTATACAAAAGTTGTAGATCCCGTCGAGAGCTACAATTTTTATATAAAGTTTATCTCCATCCGACATCATATGAAAAAGTTATGATTTTTTAGAAATTAACCGCAAATGATGAAAAATCGCGTTTAAAGTAGTACTAATCGCTCAGATGTGGGCGATCGCCCCATATACGGGCGACCGACGCCTAATTTTGTAATTTTTTTATACCGATGCTTAGTTTTGAAAAAAAGATTAAAAAAAATATTAAAGGGAAAAAAATTCTAAGATGGGTTGTGGTGCTGAGTTGGGCCAAGGCGCGGGGTTGATTGGGCCAGGGCAAAGCGGCCAAATGTGAGGAAGAAGCGGACAGCGCTAAGGGAAAAAGATTGGGCTAGCAGCTTGAGTTTCAGCTTATGAGCCATTTCCAGTATTGTAATTAGTTTGTCTTTTTAGAAAATATATAAAATACAAAATAGCTCAAATAAAATATCAAGTGCACTCGAAAAAATCCCAAAAAATGTGGAAAATAGTTCCAAACATAAGGAACCCAAATAAAATATTTTTAACACTTGTTCACTTGAATGTTAATCATATTAAATCATTTTTTAGTTTAGAAGGTCCCATGTTAAGCTTTAATTAACAAATAAAATGGTGAAAATTTTTAGAGATAACTATGCAAAAGGATTTTGAAAAAGGCAAAACTTGGGATGTAACACTATGCCAACATTTTGAAGTATTGGTTGGCTTGAAACAACTCTTTGCTTGGAATATTTTCACCGTTGCAGGGAATAAATGCTGAAAGTCCCAATTTTAATGATAAAATATGCAATAAAAACTATGGTCTATGGATGAGTACTCTTGGAATATATAAATCTTCAAACCAATGTTACCAAAATATGCACTATTCAGTGACCGTTTGAAAATTGATATTGATTTATAAAACCTCACAACTTCACATCTACTAAAGTGCTCAACGATTTGCCAATTAGTTACCCCTTCCGTTCAAGTTTATAGGGCATATATTTCCTTTTAGCACATAGATCAAAGCAATATTAAAAATGACTAGATTATCCCTAATTATTATCTATAAGCACTATATCGAATGCATGCATTTAGAGAATATAAAGTAAAAATAAATATTTATTAAGGGTAGAGAGGAAATATCACACTAATTTTGCATTGGAATATAAAATATACCCTATATTTGTGAACATGATCATTTAAAAAATACATCATATAACCTTAGATGGACGGAGGGAGTATAATTTTAATGAACAACATTGAACAATATTGCAATGTTTTTACCTTCCCTATCTTATTATTGTAGGCTTGTTGGTTAGTCAAAGTATACGAGGACATTCATTCAATCTAATAGCCTTAAATCTCCACAAGACATGAGTTTGCTCAGTTATACCCTGAACAATATACTTCATCCAGAGTAGTATGAATACTATAACAGTAGCTTGGTAGGATAGCACACATGGCATTCTTCGGAGGAAATCACAAGATGGTTCCATCCTCTGACTAAAATTCCGCTACACAGATTGTCAAAATCATCATTTCAATCTCACATGGGCAAAAAGCTCGTTCGGTACTTTTACAAGATTCGTCTGCCCACCGTCGTTTGAAGAAAGGAAAACCTACATAAATGAGAATGATCTTGATAAAAAGTTTACCCTCGGAAACATCCTCTTTGAAGATTTCATTGCTATGATTATTTTCAATGGAAGATGTATGGTACGATATTCAATGAAACAAATACTAAAATTCTTCAACCAAGATTATGACACTCTTGCACCCTGCAAAGATTTGCATAAAATGGAACTGCTGTGCAGTTATCCAATGTCCTGAGGTGAGGCCGAACAGTTTCCCCAATCTTTTTCTTTTGGACCTGAAAAAATACAACGATACATTAGGTGCAATGCTGCAAAATAACTGCCTTAGTAACTAGTAACCCATAGTTAATTATACTATTGTTTAGTTCTGCATGGGGGATTTTGCTTCAGTTTTACATCGTTTTGATTCACAGGACCTAATAAAAAGTGCCACTTATTGTTCGTGTGAGTTTTATACAGATTTAAAAACTCGGTGTAGTACAAATTGCTAGAAACTTCGGAAGAAATTATCTCTTCAATTTGTGTTATTTGTACTTACCACGTTTGGATGAACATCATGTATTTTGAAAATGAATTATAATTTCAAGTCCGAGTCACACTATCATATATTACTTATGAGAGGTGCTTCAATGCTTTTCTTTTTTACAATTGTACAAATATTAAAGCATGAATGAAAGGTAGATGAAAATTACTTACCCTTCGCTTGCTTCAAGATTTGTGCAACTTGTATTGAGAGGGAAAGCATTGAAGCACGGCTCATTACTTATAGGACCAATATATCAAGTGGAACATGGACTGTAACTACGTTTTGCCCGTTGACCTCCCGAAATGGTACACGCATATATATTCTATAATTTATATAACATGCTTCTTGCTAACGAAGTTAATGGCATTGGTCTGGGAACTTGCTCGGAAGTACATGCATAACGTACTAACATCAGAGTCATAAACATGTTAACCACCAAACAAGTGCATTGTATATATGAAATAATTTTGCTCAGTCATCAAAACTGTGATATATCTACTTTATTGAATGGAACTGTAGCAATACCCTATGCAAATGTCAAAGCTACTTATATTTATAAATTAGTATAACACCAATGAAGGTAATACAAAGCTAGGGGTAGAGGGGCGTATTGGACTTGGACCGTCCATTTGATAATGGGACCGATTGTACTTTGGACTTCATTGGATGGGTTTGATTGGATCTGGATGTTTACTGGGCCAATCCCAATAAAAATAATCGACATTTGGACAGCAACCAGGCTGAATATTGGACGGTCCAAAGTCCAATTTAGCCTATAAATTAGCACAAATCACACGTTCGTCTCCTGAACGCCGCCGCCATATCCTTGCTTCTCAGCAGTGGCTACATTTCAATGACCATATCCTTGCTCTCCTCCTTGGTGCTGGCACACTCCACAGAAGTGGTGCATTTTAGTGGTTGATGGTGGCGACTACACGCATTCGCGAAGACGGCGCGGCAGCAACAGTGCCAAGCATTCGCAGCAACATGCAGTAATAGCGGCAGCGCACATTTGAGCAATAGCATCGGCGTGCATTCGAGGTGAGAGCAGGCAGTACACTTTCATTGATGGGCAGGTGGGTGTTCATGGGGAGGGGGTGAATGCAGCAACAACAGAAGCACGATGAGTTCATGGCACTGAAGATGCCATGCGTTCGCAGCAGAAGCAGCAGTGCGTATTTGCGGAAGCAGCGGCAGTGTGTGTTCGCGACGATGGTGCAAGGCTGCAGCGGCCATGGCAGTGCTGGTGCATTTTGTGAAATGTTTGTTGATATCCATTTGAATATTGGATAATGGATATACATGGACTCATGTGTTTGGATTTGGATGTCAGCAGTTTTGAGTTTGGATTGAATGTGAAACAGATCTAACTTGGATATGAATTGGATATTTGAAATTTGGACTTCGATATCCATTCATTAGCACCTCTAGCTAGGGACTCTAGCTAGGGGGTTTAGAATCAAGGTTATTAAGTCGTAAAGCCGAGTTGAGTCGCCATGGTACCGACTTGCCGACTAATCGTGACTAGTCAGCGACTAGTAGCACAATAGAACAGAGCAATGACACGTCATAGATTCATAAACATCACAGATGGCACAGCGAAGAAACGAGCAAGAGCATTACCCGACCTGGAGTCTGGAAGGGCAGGGGAAGAGGGGAGGAGGCGGAGGCGGGCTACGGCCGACACAGACGGGCGGTTGCGGCCGAGGCAGAGGTACGCGGAGCCGGAGGCGACTGCGGCCGAACGGGAGGAGGCAGAGATGGGCTGCGGCCGAGGCAAAGATGGGCAGGGGCGAAAGGGAGGAGGCAGAGGAGGAGGGGAGGAGGCGGAGGTAGCTCTGGCAGACGGGCGAAAGCGGCTCCGACAGGCGGAGGAGAGGAGGTGAAGTCGGACGGAAGGAAGCAGCTCCGGCAGGTGGGCTTCGGCCGAGCGGATGGGCGGCTGCTGTCGAGGCGTTGGCGGTTGCAGCCTATGATGCACCGATACGTGACTTTGCCTTCGTATCGATGTCAGACACCATGTCCGACACCGATACGTGTTGATAAAGTATCAGTCAATTAAACTGTGAAAAAATATTTTTTATTTTCCGATACGGATTCGACACTTCTCCGATACGTATGCGATACATATCTGACACGGTACCAGCCCAAACCACATAAAACCGAGCCGTAACCGTGCGGGAGGAGAGCGCTCACCTGTGTAGGGTTCGTGTTGGAGGTGGAGTCCCCTACGCCGCTACCGCCGCCGTCGCCACTGCCGCCAGTCGAATCACCCCCCCAAACTCCGTCGAATACCCACCACCAAATCTGTAGTCCCCGTCGCCAGATCGTCGATCCCCGCCACCGAACCGTCGATCCCCACAGCTAGATCTACGGTTAGGCCTCTGCGTGTGTTGGTCGCCTGTCCCTGCCATCGATTGGGGCACTACCGGCGGTGCCCTGCCTGTATCCTCCTTGCTCTGCACCCTGGTCTGCATCTTCCATTGCTCCCAGGGCAGAAATCAATCCGAACTAGAGGATTTATGGTTCAGCCTCTCCGCTCCATGTTTATATGTGCCTTGTGGTCAATCTCTCTAAAGCGTGGGCCTTGAGTTGTCCAGCTAGGAAAGCCCGATTAATCGCGGCTAGTCGCAGATTAGTCGTCCAATCGCTTGACTAGTCGTTCAAGTCAAGTCGATCATCCTAGTCGTGCTCCGTGTACCGACTAGACGACTAATCCACGTTTAGTCAACGACTTAATAACACTGTTCAGAATGTATGGGTAAATATTACATTTCAGTTTGGATGCTAAGGAAATGTACTTAACCATGAGTATTTGGCTATTCTATGACAAGATACATTCTAATGGGGTGGGGTTTAAACTTTCAAACAACTAGTGAGCATGCATTAGCATTATATAAGCAGCATGAGAGATCATCTACCAGCCAATTAAGTGGAGAAATAAAGCCTATGTCTATTTTTTATGAGAGAGAGAGAGAGATACGGCCTGTTTGATGTACAAAAGCTACATATTTTTAATTTTTTAGAAATGACAGCCAGTAGCCCAGTAAATCAGTAACCTCTGCCATGGCATGTACTTATCCCACTCACTAGCTATGGCTACATTGAATTTTGCGGTTAGGGGCACCATGAATAACATCTTAGATAAAGAATATAGCTTAATGGCAACATGTAGAGAAAAACCATTTCAAGGTTTAAAAATATACAAGCAACATCAACTGTAATAATCTGCTTAACTTGCACAAGCATTAACTCAATTGTCAACAAATAATGCAAAAGTTGGACAAATGTGTTTATCTACGTATAAACAGTGATACCTGATTTGGTGTTGCAAGTTCTGGTTGACGATCCTTTTCATCTTCAGAGCCAAACCATACCCTTTCACCAGGAACAGAAACTTCTGGAGGGGTGAGCAGCTCGACAGCATTGTTATCAAGTCGTGTGATTAGTCGCAAAGTTGGCCTGGTAGCATGACTAGATGACCTTGACTCGACTAGTTGACTAGTCGAGCGACTTGGAATCCAAGTAGATGACTAATCGCAATTAGTCAGGCTACTTAGCCTGTCGACTTGGTGCCATGGAGAAGAGGTGAAGGGGAAGGGGAGGGGGAGGAGGAAGGTAGTAGCAGGTAGTAGGTAGTAGCAGCCTAGCAGGTAATAGGTAGTAGCAGCCTAGCAGGCAGTAGTAACAGCAGGCAGTAGTAGCAGCAGCTAGTAGTAGTGGTAGAAGGCGGCTAGTAGAAGCAACCAGCAAGTAGTAGTGGATCGTAGCACGGCGACTCGACTTTACAACTTAACAACTATGCTCGACAGTCTCGTGAGAAGCATCAGAGGCAGCCATGAGCATGCCATTTGACTTGATGCCATGAATGTTCCTTGGTTTGAGGTTAGCAAGAACTATCACATTGCTATCCTGCATGGATGACGTCATAATAGATGTCATCAGTAATATGAAAAGAAATAATTAAAAATTATGTCAAAACATGGACATACCCATAAAAGACGATAAGCTCTACATATTGTTGGACTGGTGTCAATTTGGTCCCCGAACTCTCCAAACATTGGCCATACTAGATGCGTACACGCGGCGTCACGCCGCGTACTTGCACCGCAACGTCGCAGGAGGGTGAGTTTTCCGGTAACCAGTGAAATTTAAATGTATCAGTATTATTATCAAAAATCTTAAAAATCACACAAGTTTGATCATATTTTGAAATTTTTATGATAGCTTAGGCATGTTCTCTGGGCTCAACTTGAAATGTTTCAAAAAAATTCAACATGCCAATGAATTAGATTAGCTGGTATTTATTTATACTTCCTCTAGTAGTAGAGTATTAAAAACACTCTTAACAAATCCATAGTTAGATTTTTTTTACATCAATTATATACTTATACTATACTATACTTATAGCACAGATTTTGCCACGACCGGGCACAACACGTCAATGTTCATGAAAAGTTCTCTAAAAATTCAAAATTGCGTTTACATCATAAAATTTCTCTTTTTAAGAACGGTCAAAGTTCTGACCTTAAATCGTTCACCACTGGATGAAATTATGCCCTCTTTTTTCTAGAGAACATAGTTTGTATGTAGACATGCATGTAGATGTGCCTTTTCCTATATCTCTGCATGTGAGCGCGCAAGAGCGGGAAAAAAACAGCTGGCGGCTCGCGCGACGTCCGACCAGCGCGCCAAAAAAACGAGGGCGTGCAAGCGCGGGAAAAAGAGCTCGCGCACGCCCACGCGTCGGCTCGGGAAAAATGGCTACAGCGTCTGCGCGAGGAGTCGAACCAAGACCGGCGGTGCAAGCGAACGCTCTAACCAACCGAGCAACGGCGTTTGTGTGTTGTGGCGCTATTTAATATATAAGCGATTAACCAATTAGTCAAGTGGCGGCGTGGCTTAAGGGCGCACGAGCGTGCGCGCGGGCGAGTTTTCTTGTTGAGCGAGCGGCGCGCGAGGCGAGACGCGGCCACGAGGTCGAGCGACGGCGTGGAGCGCGTGGCGTCGGCGAAATCTTCCAGGTTTAGTATTGGTATTATATGTCCAGAACCGGTGTGAAATGAACATAATTGAGGCAACTCTAGAGTAAAGCATTAGGATTTGAGCAATGCTTCAATGCTTTTCCTTCCAATACAGGTTGCACAAATCTTGAAGCAAGCGAAGGGGTAAGTAATCACCATCTACCATACATTTATGCTTTAATATTTGTGCAACTGTCAAAAGGAAAAGCATGAAAGCACCTCTCTTAGGATTTTCAATCAAGTCAGTCCAATCCACGCACTACCTAGTAAATCTATACCCCTTTATAATGCACCTAAGCATTCTTTTCTACGTCCACCCCAAATAATGCACCCCACTAGAGATAGCCTAACCTTCATGCACCCAGCGAAACGTTCCCAGAAACTTGCCTCCATCAAAATTAACCTCTCAGATCTTTCCTCAGCTTTACTCACCCACATCCGATGGCCATTGTTTAATGTGTCTAACTCATCCCTGTGGCCCACAACAGATCTCCCCCACCTCCAGCATCATCTCAAGGAAAAGGAAACAAATATCCTGGAATTAAGGAAAAAGAAACAATCGTTCTAGAAAAGGAAAAGATCATATATTACGTATTAGGAAAATAAAACCGAAAGATAGGGTACTATACTAGTTCAGAAAGGTTACCAACCAGTTTGCTTGCTCTCACTCTCTGATGTGTACTTGCCAGCATAATAATCATTAACTAGGTTGTACATCTTACACTACAGACGTGTACCTCTTGAAGTCTTGATTGATCCTAAAAATCCCCTGATTATATTAAGATACATATTACTCTACTGAAATGCACAAATGTACGATCTATGCCATGCTAAAGCATAAGCGTACTGCCGTATTTATACATGGAAATTTGCATGCCGAATCAAATGAGAAATCTTGGGTGGGTTCTTGGGAATGGCAGCATTATAGTACCTGGATTTGGTCGAGGGGTGCGTAGTTGACGAGGCCACTGCAGATGGTGAGCGGCTGCTCCTCGCCGACGTCGACCTCCTCCACGTACAGCTTGTCCACCACCGGGTGCCGCCACGCCTTCACCACCTGCCCCACTCAGATGTCCAGCAGCCCAGTCAGCTCGCCCACCGAAACCTCGCCCTTCTTCTCATCGCCACCCGCCGCCGGCGCCAGCGAAGGCTTCTTCTCCTCCAACGCCTGCAGTGGCGACGCGACGGAGGCGTTGGAGGAGAATAAGGAGCACGAGCAGAAGAGCGTGGAGTACTTGGCGGATCTTGGGCCGATGACGGTGCCCAGAACGAGATGGGTTAAGCTTTCCGCCGCAGCTGACTCGGGTCTGGGCGAGAATGGGGGTGATGATGAGGAGGGGAGGAGGAGGTGAAGGCGGCCGCAGGAGGTGGAGGCCATTCTCGCCACGGCCATCACTAGAGGTGGGCGTCGAGCCGTGCCGGGCCGGCCCGGCACGGGCCCATCGTGCTTCGTGTCTGAACCGTGTCGGGCCGCGATGGCCCGTCGTGCTCGTCGTGCCGTGCCGACCCAGCTCTCCTTCGGCGAGCTCAGGCAGGTCCATTTGCGCTTCGTGCCTGTTTCGTGCCGTGCTGGCTCAGGCCTGACCCATTTGCACTATTTCAACGAGAGGAAAAGAGCCGGAGACACATAGAATTAAGGCAGTGAATGCAAATATTATGAGAAAAAGAACTAAAATTTATTTATTATCGAACAGTTACGTATAGCGAGAAGGATGTGCTCAATACGGACAAAAGAGGGGAGAATGGACGAGAAGAGAGTGGCGAGGCAGGCGAGAGAGATTGAGAGAGGCGGTGAGAGAGAGAGCGAGAGAGATTGAGAGGGACGAGCGGCGAGCGCGCTTCTTGCACCGCCTCTCAATCTCTCTTAGCTCTCTCTCTCCTGTTTTGTCCGTCTCTCTCAGGTGTTGGCGATAGGGGTGACGTTCATGCTACTAGGTGCATCCATGATGGTCATGCTCTGTGAGTCAGTGACCTTCATGTTAGGTTTCTTCCTCATGCCCTAGATCATCAGGCCCACTATAGCCCATTCTACAGTGTCGTGCCGTGCCGGGTCGCCCATCGTGCCTGATTCTCGAGCAAGACGCGTGCCAGTGCTCTGATGTCGTGCCGGTAAGCACGCCCACTTCATCTGCGGGCTGGGCTTCGTGCCGGACCGTGATGTCGTGCCTCGAGCCAGTCCAAAAGAGCCCGGCCCGAGTGCCCACCTCTAGCCATCACCGTGGTGCTCTCAGGCTTCAGCCGCTGTCGGGCACTCGGGTGTCTGTGAAGAGTAAAAGACGTCCAGTAAAAAAAGAACAGAGGTAGTAGCTTGTACAACAAATCTGTAAGCCCGTGAAATTTACTCTTTTTTTATAGGTTCCTTTTTCAATCAGATTTTTTGTTATCTATACCCTTTTATAATGCATCTAAGTAATTTTTCCTACGTCCACCCTAAATAATGCACTTCATTAGAGATGGCCCAATGTTCGTGCACCCAGCAAAACGTCCCCAGAAATTTGCATTCATCAAAATGAACGTCTTAGATCTTTCCTCAGTTTTACTCACCCACATCCGATGGCCATTATTTAGTGTGTCTAATCATCCTGTGTGGCCTATGAGACCTCCCCACCTACATATTTGGAAGGAGAGCGAATCAAACAAGAAAATAAATAAGGAGAATCCGCATGCAAGGAAACATACTTGAATTTTTTACTGACCAAAATTGTGCATTCTACATATTTGGAAGGAGGGTGGATCAAACAAGGAAATAAACAGAGAGGATCCACATGCAAGGAAATAAGACTTGAATTTTTTATTGTCCTCGCATTGTGATCGTATTTTTTTCCGAATATGACCCTTTTCGAGACTTTTACAGATCTAGCCCCATAGAGCCTAATTTGGTATACGGAGGCGTTGAATTTTTATTTTTATCTAAGGAACCAGCGGTGCGTGAGTCTTTGCTTAATTTTTTTAATTTTTTCTCGGAACCGGTAGAGAAGCACTTTTTAATTTTTATCTTTTTTCCTTGCGGATCCAACGATTGTGAGCGATTTATTTTTCATATTTTTCCAAATCATCCTGTTGCCCACAACAGACCTTCCCTCACCTCCAGCATCAACAAGGAAAAGGAAACCAACGTCTTGGAATCAAGGAAAAGAAAACAAACGTCCTGAAAAGGAAAAGACCATACATTACGTGCTGGAAAAAGGAAACCGGGAGATGAGGCAGCGCGGCCGCGAGAACGCAGGTCTGCAATGGCTCCATGGTCGCCATCGGTGGCTTTGCCGACACAGCGTGGTTGCTGGTCAGCGACCTCGCGGCCGTCGTGCCTCGGTAAATTTATAATTTAATTTTTTTAAAAAATAATTTTATTAAGTACAAAATAATCGAAAGTTTTTTTGAGAATTTTTCTAGAATTTTTTAACCTAATGTGCTATCTTTTAAAAAATCCTTCTATATTAAAAAAAAATGAAGGCAACTCACCTGTAGCTTCTTCTAGCTGCAACCCAGACCAGAGAAGCTTCTTCTCTTTCCTCCCTCCAATAAAACAAGAAAGAAGCTCCAAAGCTCCATCAATCCCGCATCAAATCTCCTCTTTCCATCTATGGTGTTAATTCCCCAAATTTCGTGCTCTATTGCTAAAATTTCATCCCAATCTGATTTGATCCCAAATTATGGTTTCCATAAATATGCTTGTTTCGGGGCTATAAAGGCCGGCAAGCTCTCCTCCACCCTATCGCATTGCGTAAATCCCCAAGTGCTCCCTCTTGTAAAGATCGCCGGATTTTACCTCCCCCGCAGGCGCCGGTGCCGGCGATCTCGCCGCACCAGTGCTGACCCACTGCGACCGGCCGGCCACCCCTGGCCTTCCCTCCCCTTGCGCTGGCCAAGCCCAGAGAGCACGCTGTGCTCTCTGTGGAAGCTGCAAAAGAAATAATCTAAAATTAGAAAATTCTTTTTCCTTTCTCTTTCTTGATTTAAAATCTTTTGGGAGTCCGTTTTCGCCCATTCGATCTCCATTTAGTTTCATTTTTCTTTCTAAATTTATTTAAAATTCTAAATTTCTCTTTTATTATTAAGTGTTGTATTCATACTTATCTTCTCATTTAATTAATAAGCGGGTGTACTGCCGTCGTAGCGTTAGCACAGGCACTATACGAGTAGTAAATAATAAATCTAACATTACTTAAGCGGGAAAGGGAAGCTGGAAATTGCAGTTTTTGGAATGACGTGGAGGGAAAATTCGGCTTGATTACATGCTCTACCTTTCATAAAAGGCAGAACGAAAAGAGCGAGTGGAATGTCGAAATTTTTACTGTATTAGCTTCCTGTTCGTTCGTATTTTCAAAAATAGCCATCGAACCGACGAATTGACAAAAATAGCCCTCTGTCCCACGCTTTCTGCGACCTGGACTAGCGCCAAAAATTTTTTGCTTATTTTTTTCCCGCCGGGCCCACCCTGCCACTGCCTGGAGGCGCTGCTCGCGCGCAGGGCGTGGGGCCCACCTTGCCGCTTGCTGGAGGAGCGGCTGCCTCTGCAGCCTGCGGTGCGGTGAGGGCCACCTTGCCGCACGTTGGAGGTGCAGCTTCCTTCTCGCCTGGGCACCCGCGCTTGCCTTTCCACGCGCATGGCGATGCTGCTTCTAAACACGGTCCCCTCAGCCACGAGTCAGCCTCTAAACACGGCCCCGGAGAATATAGCATCGGAATCTTCTTTACATCACTTCCATCCATCCTATCCATGCACCGAAAGCATCGACCGGCGTCCGCATTTGTTGCGTATGGTCTCAATTCTCCTGCTATTTAAGAGGACCGCTGTGATGGTTCGGCAAGAGTAAGAAACCAGTGCTAGAGCGAGGTAGTCTAGGAGTTTTTGAGGGAGCTGAGATAACCGCGAGCGCAAGGAGGAGAGACGGGGGAAAGAAGGGTCAGGAAAAAACAAACAGAAACAAGAATCTGAAATTTACTGGTATTTAGTCGGTGTTTATAATTTACTGGCATTTATGTTTAGATTAATATTGTTACGTAGTATTTGATTCTGGTTTTTTATTTTGCAGGTATTGTTTATGAAGATTATTTTGTACGTTGTTTGGGCTTTAGTGATCTTGAGCACACCTTTAGGAAGGTTAGTATGAAATCTTTGAGGATAATAGTATAATAATATTGGAATATTAGCATAATTAGTACGAAATTAGTGTTAGTAATAGTACTTGAGACCTCGGTAATACTACAATGAGCAGTACATGAAATGAGAAATTTTGTACTGTATTAGGTCCCTGTGCATTCCTGTTTTTAAAAAGTTGAAATAGCGTCTGTGTTGACAAAAATTGCGTAAATAATATGACATGATATGACAGTAGTAGATTATTGTGTAGTACGTTAAATAGGACAAGTTGGTGTAATGTTAGTGCAAGTAGCAGTGTGTGAAATGACTATATTGATGTAATGTAATGAGTAGTTAATGGAGATTATACAAATTTGTTACTGTTCTAGCCTGACAGGATAATTATTCTGCGTGATTAGCCGCTGAACCGACAAAATTTAAAAAATAGCCGTTGTACAGTAGAATCCAGCGGACGGGGAGCGCGGGATATTTTTTGATTCAATTTGGCGATGCGGATCCATTTGGACATATTTTATTTTTATTGCGGTTTCAGCGACCCGGTCGCTATTTTTCATCTAGGGAAAAGCGTGCGATAATTTCAGTGATTCCGACGCCGGATTCGTGTGGGGATTCCAAATTTTTTTGTGGCCATTTTGGAAATCCCTCACGGAATCCAACGATTCGAACCACCGAAATTATCGTGCACGTTTTCCCTGATGAAAAAACAATGGTCGGGTCCAAAAATCGCAATAAAAATAAAAAATTATGTCCAGCGGATCCAGATCGCATCGAAATTGAATCAAAAAATATCCCGCGCTCCCCGTCCACTGGATTCTACTGCACAACGGCCATTTTTTAAATGTTGTCGGTTCAGCGGCTAATCGCGCAGAATAATTATCTTGCCGGGCTAGAACAGTAAAATAAATCTTATGATACCAGGCGTAAATAATGGTGTGTATTTATTGTGATTTTATTGGAATTAATAATACATGGCATAACGGCATTTGTACATGTGAGGTCAATAATATTGTGTTTAGGAGCATGTAAAACAATTATACATGACGTAAATAATGACGTAATTTAGCAAAAAAACTAATATTACGAATATGATAATATTAGTGTAGTGCCAGCAGGATATGAAAGTTTCAGTACTGCGTACAATAGTAGTAATAGTGCACAATGTATGCATAACTGTAACAATTACGCTAACAGTATGACATGAAAATCAATGATGGCCGCATTTTCTATCGTACTAGTTTTTATAGAGTTGACAAACTATACGTTTGGATATAATGGGCGTGAGCCATTTGTTATGGTAGGTACTAAATAGCAGATATGCATGATTTGTTCGTATTTTATGGCGATGGCGTTGTTCGAGATGGTCTATGTGGGGTTGACCTTTCGAACTGCGAACGAAAGGTGATCCGGGCTCCGGGTCTAATGGAGATGGACCTGGGCGAGCTCCGTAGGTGCGTGCGGAGCGCATTTGACGAGGAGACCTGCCGAAAGAAGCTTGTAATCGAAGCCCTACATGCCAGAACTGTGGCTGGTTCGACGGACTATTTGTGGGCGCTCTGCAAGATCGCGGGCAGCTCACAGTGGGGGCAATATATGCAAATTATGATGAACCCTCAGGCACAGATACACCGTCGCCCGATGGTTTATGTGCACTTTGTGGATAGAGGAGAAACCTCTAGTCCTCGTGGTAGCGTCCGAGAGGACATTACTCCCGATGAATTTCACCCAAACGAAGACATTGGGCAGTGGTGGTCCGCCCGCATTGACTGCCATGAGCACCTAGAAGACTTGGAGGACGTAGCAACATCCGACGATGATGAGGACGTCCACACAGATAGCAGTGGAGATGACGATGCACCTCCCATCTGTGGCGTTGTGTCCACTGATGTGGATTACGTTTCTTCACGCC
Organism: Otatea glauca; assembly: GCA_036346275.1. Lineage (NCBI taxonomy): Eukaryota > Viridiplantae > Streptophyta > Magnoliopsida > Poales > Poaceae > Otatea > Otatea glauca. Next base: position 18,168,954 of record CM070717.1, on the reverse strand, counting down.
TCGATGATTTGGTGATGTCTTCCCTCGTGTTGCCGGACGAAGGCAGGCATGGTTGGGCCTTCAACCAGCAAACTCTACTCGTAGGGCAAAAATTCCCTACGAAGAGTGCCGCCCAGCAAGCAATTGCAAGATATGCGGTGAACATCAGCCGCACGTACCGGGTGTATAGGTCAAACCCGGATACGTATATTGTAAAGTGCACGGATCTGAGTGTCCTGCAAGATCCGTCGCGCAGATTGAAGGGCGTAAGTTCGGGCTTGAATAACCGTCCTGACGGATCACAGTTGTGTGCTTGCTGAGCCATTACACAAGCACAGAAATGTGACGTCCTCGTATGTGGCCAGCTTGATTTCTCACTTGGTCACGACGGACGTCACCGTTTCTCGGCTACGATGGTCGCGTGGTTAACATGGTGGGATATCACATTAGCTACGGCAAGGTGTGGCGGCGAAGAAGAAAGTAATAGAGATGATGTACGGCTCGTACGAAGAGGCGTACAACCTTGTCCCACGGATGCTTCACCAGATTGCTGAAGCCAATCAGGGGACCTACATCAACAAGATGGAGAGACCACACCCCACGAAGGGTCCGAACTGTTTCATCCTGGACCGTTTGTTCTGAGCATTCGGACCAGCCATTCGGGGGTTTAAGTATTGTTGACATGTTCTGACCATGGACGGTACTTTCCTATCTTGCAAGTACAAGGGCACCATACTGATAGCGGTCGCCGCCGACGCCAACGACCAGCTACTCCCGGTGGCCTATGCGATTGTGGAAAACGAGAACACGACTAGCTGGTTGTGGTTTCTTGCCAATGTCAAGCAGTCGGTTGTCCAGGACCGCCCGAACGTGTGCCTCATCATAGATAGACATGCTGGGCTAATGTCGGCCATCAGCACCACGCAAGGAGGTACACAGCCACCCTACCAATAGAATGATGTCATCAATCGATGGTGCATGAGGCATCTCGCGGCGGACTTGCACAGGTCATTCCGCAGCAAGGAAGTCATGAAGACATTCAAGAGGCTTTGCATGCAAAACCAAAGGCGGAAGTTCGAGGCAATTTAGAGAGTGTTGGATGAGGAGACCTCGAAGCACACGACGGAGCAAGCAGAGGCCCAGATCAACAACTTCTCCCAGTGGGTGCAATTCCATGCTCCAGAGCTGGAGAAGTGGTCCCTGCTCCATGACACCGACGGTGCAAGGTACGGAATAATGACAACAAACATGTCGGAGGTTTACAACGGTGTTCTGAAGGGTGTCCGGTCCCTCCTAATCAGTGCCATCATGGAGGAGACCTGGAACAGAACCGTTGGATACTTCGTGAATAAATGAATCAATGCTAAGAGGCACCTGGATGAGGGGAAGCAATTCTCCGAATGTCTGCACGCCTACATGGAGAAGAAAATTGAGAAGGGCCGGTCGCACATTGTGCACACCATGGATGGAGTTAGGCGAAAATTTGAAGTTCGTCTACGGGAGAAGTTCGTGGATGGCCATTGCAGGGGCTATCGTAAACAAGTGTGCACAATACGCGATGTAGCGACTTGCACGTGTAACAAGCCGAAACTGCTACACAAACCGTGCTCCCATGTATATGCAGCATGCACGGTTCTCCGTCAGTCATCCGCACCCTACATATCGGAGTACTTTAGCACCGACCATTTGTTCGGGACATGGAGTTTGGAGTTCAACTCCTACGGACTGGACATGCATTATAGGGAGCTGTGGCCAGGCCAAGTGACTTGGTGCCAGAATGATAGTTTGAAGAGGAGTGGTCGTGGCCGCTGGCAGTCACGGCGAATCCGTAACGACATGGACGCTAGTCAGCGCGGAGACGCACCTGCTGCACGGAGGTGCCGGTTGTGCAGGGTAGTAGGTCATCTGATGAGGAACGCCTAATAAAGCGGGTTAAATCGAGTTGTCCGTAGTAACATGTGACAATGTATTACGACTTGTGATTGTAGTACTAGCATGTCATTTTGTTCATGGTTCACCAATGTAAATGCACATTATGTAATACGATGTGCAAGCTAATGCCATGTACCTTAAGGTTATGTACTGTGCTGTTATGTGGTTTGTTGTTTTTCATGTTATGACATTTACTGCTTTATGTTGCTACTCGTATATCTAACTCATGTCATTTATTGTCTCACTGCAGGTTATGGCTGGACACGCACAGACTCTCCTTGACCCATCGTACGATGGGAAACATCATAGCGATGCACGCTCACGGGGCGGTCCACCACCGTTCGCTCGAAGTCGGCGTCCATCGGCCCTTGGATCCGCGCTACATCCCTCTTCTACGGCAGGCAGGTCTGTTGCCGTTCGCACGGATGATGGACATTGGTCGTTGCTTCTCTTTGGATGGGGCTCTGCTTCTGCCCTCGTCGATTGTTGGAGGCCGGAGACCCACACGTTCCACTTCCGCTGGGGGGAGATGACGGTGATCCTGCAGGATGTTGCCCTTATTACCGGTTTACCTATCAGTGGCAGGCCGATAGTCCCGCCACCGAAGTGGCCTGATTGGAGGGTAAGGTTGCAGCACCGGTTCGGTCATCCGATCCCGGAGAATAGTCGGGGTTCCACGATCCCGCTTCGCGTCGTGGAATGTCCGTGATGCGCCGGGGTTTGTAGTCTGAGTCACCTTGTGGAGTACCGTTGTTTTTGTTCACCGGATGTTGTTTCCTTCCGCAGCGGAACTCCGTGTACCCGGCTTGATCCACATCGCGAGGCATTGGTGACGCCTAGCCGGACGATGTGCCACGCTTAACCGGATCGTGGTCTTTGTCGCGACATCTGAGGATTGTGCGAAGCATACACGAAGACTACGGAGATGTGCCCGTGCTTGCGATGTGTTACTATCCGCTCGATATGGCCCCGAAGCACTTCCACGTAGGCGGCCGTGCTAAGGAGCCCATGCACTCGTATCCATTGGAGGCTCCATTCTACGGTGAGGGTGGGGACCCGATCGGCTGGCCTACCATGGAGTGCGTGGTGGGCGACCACCAGTTGGGATGGGCTAGGGAGAGGCCTCGTCGAGTCTATCCTGAGTATCATAACTACTTGAGACCCTACACGAGGACGACATCATATGGCAACCATGGACTTCGCATTTCTTGTTCACTACGGCGCCGCATGGATTGTCACAGCAGTGCGGCCAGGATATTTACTACTGGTTGACAACATGCCACATGGTGTTTTGTCACATGGTCGAACCGCATTGCCCTGCCCGAGTGATGCGGCAGTTCGGTCTCCATCAGGAAATCCCCCTCTAGTTGGCCAACCTCTGCCACAAAAAGTGCACAGGTAAGTGCAATTCGTAATATTCAATTGTACGATATTCTACTTGCCTGTCGGATGCAATCCGAGTTCATAACTTACAAATTTTATTCTTTCTAGGCAATCTCGGAAGGGCCAACAGAGCAATGACTGGCGCCTCACACAGTTACCGTGGACCACTACGTGGGAGGAGTCCGCCACAGCGCAGGTAGTGGCCGAGAATCAACCCTCGACCCGTAGTCGCACGTGGCGTACTGGTGATGCGTGCCACGTATGCGTGGTAGACTTACTGGACCCGCTCCTCTGAGGCCCGAGGAGGTCACGCACGAGGACCAGTTGGGCCTCGGCCACCCTCTGCACCGCACATCACAGCAGGACGACATGATACGAGCGGAAGGTACGTTACATTAATATTTGTATTCACGCCTAACCAACATTTTCCTCGTTCGTGCAGTTCGAGCGTGCCAGCCGTATAGTTGACGAGGCTTCTAGTGCACTATGAGAAGGGAAACGCAACACTGTTCCCGGCCTGCTAGGGGTACTCCGTTCGGTGTTGGATGATGCGAAGGGCATCGTGAGGACTTTTACGTGCGGCCGTCATAGCGACGTCGCCGTACGGGGTGCTCGCGCAGGAGCGCAACCTCCTTCTCCTAGATCGTCGCGACCGAGCGTTGCCGGAAGATGATCGAGCTTTGCTCACTCGTCTTCAGCTCAGACTGGCCATCAGGACACGCAGGTATGACATCTAACTTTCGTTCAAAAACTTCGTAATACTTACGCAATGTAATTTTATTCGCCATGGCATGTATTTTTTGCAGCGCCTAGGGGAGGATCACTCTCTTCTGCCATCGTCATCTCGGTGGCAACATGAATTACCTACTCCGTCGCAGCATGTCCAACTGCCGAGGTAAGCACATACTCGGACCCGGACTCGCTCGATCGGGACTTGCCTCCGGCAAGTTCAGGGCGGGGGTGCATCGACGCTGTTACGTCTACCTCAGGATGTTGCATCCGGGTAGACCTACACCCCCCACGGTAGGCATGGTTCGTCTACGCAGTCGGCACGTGAGGTACATTATATTTTGTTGAAGTCATTACTTCCTATTGAACCTATCTTTTTTTTAGTAACCTAACATTTCCATTCATATTATGCTATTTTGCAGACTGTGTGTCGAGATCGAACTCTCCTTGCACCGTCAACAAGTACAGTTCCTGATGTCTACACACACTCCGAGGTGGACACGCCAGTTCAAGATCTGCCTCCAGCAAGCTTGGCTTGGGGTAGCTTCGCGCCGCCACGCTTACCGCAGCACCCTCCTCAGCAAACTTGGTTGGGCCAGGACTACGCCCCGTACTACACCGACGAATATGGTGCAGGGTCATCATCTGTGCGGCTGACATGGGAGGTATGTTTCTCCAGTTGTAGCGAACTCCAACGCGGAGCCGTGCTAACAATACGTGGGTGCAGGTTTCTAGGGACGAGTTCTCCGAGTGGGCACAACACTCCACGACCGAGCGACCAGCATCGGTAAGTATTACGTGTACTATGAGGTACTTGTTGCACTCACTCACTGTTGAGCACGGCACTAACATAACTTTGCAATGCAGCCTCCTGGGTGGGTGGAAGACATGTTGGCCACGCCACACATGCGACCTAGCCAGCTTGTCGACGCTCCTCGATCGTCACAAGAAACACAGTACGACTTACGGAGCACGACACACGAGCCTGACCGGTTCACGTTCCCAGAAGACTAACTCCGTCGTCCGCGAAAGCGGGGAACAGATCCGAGTTGAGCTACGAGTCAACGACCGGTTCTATTGCTGTACTAAAGTGCGTATATGTAATTGATGTCGGCCAATTCGTACTGCTTTAAGAATGATAATCCTTCTTATTATGTCGATATGGTATGTTGCTTCCATAATATATGATCTTTTGCTTTCCCACATTGGCATGATAGAGGCGATGGTCCACCACGCTTATACAATTCACGATTGCCAGGCCGATTAGACAAGTCACATGTATCAGCTTTGTCAGGCCAAGTAGTCAAAAAGGAAAGCATCCGTCACCTTTTGCAGTGACAAGTTGCAACACTCTGCCCAATGCTTTTAACTTTTTCGTGCCGATTTTTCCCGCATTCATATTTTCAAAAATAACGTCTGTAACGAAAAAATTGCATAAATAATATGACATGACATGACAGTAGTAGAGTATTGTGTAGTACGTGAAATAGGACAGTTTGGTGTGATGTTAGTGCAGGCAGCAGTGTGTGAAATGACTATATTGATGTAATGTAATGAGTAGTTAATGGAGATTATACGAATTTGTTATTGTTCTAGCCCAGCAGGATAATTATTTTGTGTGATTAGCCGCTGAACCGACAAAATGTACAAAATGGCCGCTGTACAGTAGAATCCAGCGAACGTGGAGCGCGGGATAATTTTTGATTCAATTTCGAGCGGTCTAGATCCGCTGGACATAATTTTTTATTTGTATTTTGGATTTTAGCGGACCCAGCCCGCTGTTTTTTTCATCTGGGGAAAAACGTGCACAGTAATTTCTAGCGGTTTCGAACGCTGGATTTCGTGTGGGATTCCATCGAATCAGCGCACTTCCACCATAAATAGGCCTCCATAACAGCTCCGCTTCCTCATATCCTCATCCCATTCCTTCCTTGCAGAGGCCATGTCTCAAACGGTGAGCTCAGAAAATCGAAGGGCTCGTGCTCTTGCCACTGCAAGGCAGCTCGATTGTCCTAACTGCCATGTGCAAGCTAATGTGTTCTACGCCAACACGGAGGAAAATAAAGGCTGGGTGTTCTATAAATGCCCTTTTTTCTCAATAAGTGACCAGTTAGTTCGATTTATTCTTATGCTGATGATTTCTTTAATGTTAGAGTTTTCTATTTGCTCGGAGATATCTTATTTCTTTTCATGGCCTCAACACATGTGTACCTCGTCACATAGTCCAGAGGATGCCAATATTTCCAATGGGCGGACACCATAGACACATCGATGGAGCGTCCTCCAAGCACAGGACCACACAGACTGCAGGCTACTATTGAGCAGAGGCTCGACCCTATGCTCGAGCAGAGGCTGAACGTGCTGGTGTTCAAGATGGAGCGTATTTTAGATCATGTGAAGTGGTTGAAGAAGATTGTGTGTGTAGCTATCCTTGTTGTATTGTACGCAGCACTCGCGAAGTAGTTTGTTTCCTATAGAGGACACAAACTTGGTCATGGATACCATTCGAAGTGGTGTAAGAATGATGTACCTCACGTACTATTTCAGTATCGTAGTTCTATTGCTGTAACATCCAAAATCTAAGCAAAACAAAAAGTGGCATATGTTGATTTTGGATTTCTCGTTCGGCAGCCCGTAAAATATCTTGCAAAACTGGATTGTAAAACAACTCGTCCAAACACAAATTTTGAGGGAATTGATCCACAAATTTACTTCAGTATACGACGTCCGAAATATACAAAAATATGCAAATTACAACTTGCTTATCATATAAAATCCATTAGCGCGAACAACCTAAATGGTAATGTTAACGGGGCCAAATGTTATGAAAACGACTTTCCAACTCTTTAACTAACGTATCCGTAATGCAAGAATCATCACATAACTACGTAGTAAGAGCAAATAACCGTCAAAATTTTTGGATCCAATGTATCCAAATTACTGCCATGCATGAACGATGCTTGTTGCTTTCTTACACTGTATTGACAAATCCCGTGCACATGCTTTTTCCTTAGCGATTAGACAACTCACGGGCGTGTAGCTTTGTCAGACAGAGTAGACAAGTCATAAGTAGCAGTTTTTTCAGGCCTAGTAGACAAGTCATAGGTACGATGCCTTCGTATCCCATTCTCTGAGCAGGCTCCTCTTCTTAGGACCATAGATGCTGGAGACCCAATCCAAGTAATCAGCAAAGCTTGTATTGCTTGGAATACAAGAGAACTTGACAAGCTCAGTCTCCGTTGGTTATATTCCCTAGTAAATCAAAGAACTAAGCGCAACCCGTTTATACAGGAAACCATTATTCAACATCAAGCCATCAAGCACTTCAAAAACATGTTTATTACAGATAGATGTAGATAGATACGCATTTTTATGAGTGTAGATTTTTTTACAGATAGAAGTACATAGGTACATATTTTTAGAAGTGTATGGCCCAACGGTACACTCAGTACGCACTAACCGCACACCGCACAGTCCGAAGTGACCACTCACTACCTACTTTTTGCTCTGAAGTGACCCCTTAATGCACAACATATTTGTTAGTACTGACACCTTGCATGCATGACTGCTTTTTCAGCCCAACTTGACTACACACTCCAGGGTTTTGTTGTCCGTCTATACGTTTCAACCTTACCTTCCAACACTTAGTCCATACAGCACCCCGTCGAGTCTACAAAAGGCCAAACCCCAGGAACACATACACAGCTCCCACTCAAAATTCTCCATGGCTGGATCCTCTAGCAGAGCTTTCTCGTGGACACCTCAATTGAGCAGCGTAGCCCTACATTACACGCTGAAGGTTACGCATAATGGGAAGGATGATCCGTTCAAGGAGGAGAACCTAAGTACGGTGCTGTCCAAATTGCAAGAGTGCCATCCGACATTATCGAGGCATAACGTGACAACCTCCGCCCTTAACCTTGTGACCTCCGACGACCTCAAGGCGCACTTGCAAGGGTGGCGTCAAACGTATTTCAGGGTGTGCGAACTAGCCGACCACCCTTTCGTTATTGGTTTCTCTACGAGACTTTACAGGGTAATGATGCTGCCCGATCAGTATACCGAGCATATTAAGGTTAGTTATTTTATATTTGTTCACCCTACTAATCTTTTTACCATTATCTCTAAGTTAACTAATTTCTATGCTCGTCTTGTGTGTTAGTCATTCCCGGAGGATAAAGATTTGCTGAACAAAGATATCCCAGAATTCTTTGTGATGTATATGCTCTTCGGCGGGGGTGTGATCTGGTTCGCGCAAAAGAAGCAGAAGAGGATCTAACTTGAGGTCAAGAGGACGTTCAACCACCACCGCAGGGGGGCTTTCTCCTGACTATGCAAATGATGATAACGATTTCGTATCACCTAGACCTCGACGTTCAAGAACTACCACAACAGGCCGTTCAAGTGCTACTACAACAGGCTATTCAAGAAACAATGCAAGAGGACGTACGACCAACACTGCAAGAGGTCTAGCTCATAACCATATAAATGATGATGATGATGACGATTTCATGCCACCTAGCCCACGAACTTTACGTCCTCGGAGTCCTCCAAATCCTGACGACGATATTCCATCAAGCCCTCTCGGGTATCCATACGTAGTACCTCGTCTACCACCAATATACGATTATCCTTGTTTTGACCGTCTATCCCGACAACCATGGCCATAAAATGAATGGATTTGTTACTTAGTCCTTCACCAGAGGCATATAACTATGGAATACGTTGTATCCCAGTTTTATGAATTTTCTAAGGCATGTATACCTACGTTGTATCCCACTTTTATGAATTTTCTAAGGCATGTGCCTATGTTGTATCCCTGCACTTCGTAATATCAATATCGGGTTTTATTCAATAATTTACTATAATTTTTCGTCAAACTTGTCGCACACCGAAAGAGAATGACAAACAACAAAATTTGATTTTTTAATCAAAATTATTATCTGACAAATAGATTTGTACAACACTACAAGAATTAAGATTATCACAGATAAATATGAATTTTTGAATTTACTTAACTCTAGTTTGAACTATAAAATTCTAGCAACCGTCAAAATAACTCTAAGTTGTAATAATTCATACTTTTCATAAATTTAACACTGACTTTTAACAATGGATTTTCAGATGAAGTCAATGCAGAATAGCGAGCACCTGGCGATCGCGACAATCCTTTGCAGTGCTTGTCGTCCGCGGAATCGCCGTCCTAGGGGGCTAGAAATGGAATTCAGTTGTGGCAGTAGCCAAGTCCGTTAAATGGAATTCATTTACTCTTTCAAAACGGCTTAAAAAAAATTCAGCAGAAAAAAAAATTCGACAGCGCCGCCAGGAGGGAGCCGCACGTTGGAGGGGCGGCAAGGTAGGGCCAGCGCAAAGGGCAGTCGCACCTCCATGGCGCGGCATGGTGGGCCCTGCGCTCTGGCCGGGAGCAGCTCCTCTAGCCAGCGGCAGGGTGGGCCTGGCGGGGAAAAAAATAAGGGAAGAAATTATGGCGCGACTCCAGGCAGCGGAAAGCGTGGGCTAGGGAGCTATTTCTGCAAATTCGTCGCTTCGGTGGCTATTTTTGAAAATACGAACGAGCAGGGAGCTAATACAGTAAAATTTTCTAGAATGTCATGGCATTGCTTAATTACGAAGCTTTCTTATAGCTAGAAAATTCAGTCCGATAAATCCTTTTGTTAAAACCAAATCAATACCTGTTTTTCCTTTTAACAAGGAGGGCAGTTTGCCGAAAACCATGGGACGAGCACCCGGAGACTCGTTGACTTAACTCTTTTGGAACTAGTCATACCGATCCATTTGCCAAAAGTCCAAAATGCTGGGAAACCATGTGGCCCAATGAAAGCTCACGATGGTCTCTTAGCCGAAACCCTAGGCGACCACTATATAAAGAGGAGGGGGTCCCCCCAATGTACAAGCAATCAGAAATCAATAAAGAATTCAGTCGCAGTTCTCCCTAAACCTGTGTCTCTGTTCTCCAATTCAGATCTGTTCGGGAACCCCGGACTATTCGATAGAGAGGTTCCTTAACACGTTATCATCACAAAGCTCTACCGGCGATCAGAATTGAAAGGTGAGAAAGGTGGGTTTTCGGCGATTGAATCTAAACGCTTGTCGTTTCTATGCATGCATCTATCCTACGCATCTCGTACTGTATTCGTCACGTGGCACGAAGCTACACGGCGATCGCTCGAAGCTACAGTTTTTTTTTCATCAGGAGAAAAAAAAGAATGCCGCCGTCGCCTCGGCTTGCGCGCCCGCGGTGCGCCGCAGTTGCCTCGGATTGCGCACCCGAAACGCGTCGCCGTTGCCTCAGCTTGCGCGACCCACGCCACCGCCGAGCCTCGGCCCGCTACCAACCGCCGCCGTTGCCTCGGCTTGCGTGACCCGCACTCGCCGCCGTAGCCTCGCCCGCTCGCCCAACCGCCGTCGTTGCTCGTTCAAGCCCGCCGCTTCGCGAAGTCGCGCCAGCAGCGCATCGCAACGACCGACGCTGACCGCCCACGCCGTAGCGCCGCCGTCTCGGCTTCTTTGGTCGACACCGCACACGACGCGTCGCGGCACCCGAGCTCGCACCGCCGTGGCCCGGTGCCCCGGCGGCCGCCGCCGGAAGAAGCGCGCCGCGCCTCGTTAGCCCGGCCGGCGCCCGAACCACCATGCACGCCGAAGCCGCCGCGATGTCGTGCCTCGGCCTCGCCGTCGCGCTTCGGCCAAAGACCGCGCCCGCAGCGCATCGCCGTCGCGTGTCGTGCCTCGGCTAGCACCACGCTCAAACCGCGCCGCCATCACCATTGCCAGCACGCGCGAGAAGGGGAAAGCGGCGGCGCGCACAAAAGAAGAAGCGGCGGCGCGTAGGATTGCGGCGACTAGGGAGAAACCCTAAGCCGCGCGCACTTATGGGTCAGAGCGAAGCCCAGCTGGGTGCTCGGCCGAAGAAAAGGAAAGAAAAAGATAAGAAAGGAAAAGAAAAAGAAAAAAAAGAAAAAAGAGGAAAAATAGCAGAAAATTTGGAAAATTGCTAGAAAATTCCAGAAAATTATTTGGCTTTGGTTTTATTTTCTAGCTTTATTCTTTGCATTTATGAATATTCTTTATGAATTTTGAACTCATTGCTTTATTTAGTATATACTGGCAATTTATTTTCCGCACTTTATGCTTTTTGCAACCATTTTCTATTATATTACACGCAATAATCTAATGATGGAATTTTGATATCATGCAAATGTCCGGCATCGTGAATCGTGAGTTTGAAGAACTGGCCCCGCACGGTCAGAACTACCTCACTTGGGCATCGGACGTGAAGATCGTTCTTGGGGCAAGAAGTTCCGTGCAGCGATTGGTCTAGGGTCCTCGCAGGACGCGAAACCTACCGCCGAGCAGAACGATCAAGCCCTGCACTTCCTCAGGCACCACCTCTCAGCCACTCTGAAAAATGAATATATGGATGAGGAGAGTGCACTTGAGCTTTGGACTGCACTTCAGAAGCGGTTCGAGAAGCTCAAGTACACCATCTTGCCCCAAGCACAGCAAGATTGGGTCCGCCTGAGGTTTGCAGACTACAAAACAGTGGCCGAGTACAATTCTGCCTTGCACAGAATTTGTACCAATCTCTCTCTATATGGCAAGAAGATCATTGATGAGGAGAAGATTGAGAAAACTCTCTCTACCTTCCACCCAAATGTTATCCAGAGTGCACGAAGCTATCGTCAGGATGCATACAAGGAGTATAGCGAACTGATTGATGTAATGCAAGTTGCGGAACCACAAGACGATGTTCTACGCAAGAACTATGTCTCGCAGCCACCTGGAAGGGGCACTGGCACAAAAGTCAATGCCAATAGCTATAAGGTGAGAAAGCCTATTCATAGAAAGAATGGCAAGCAGGGTGGAAAAGAGAGGTCTTAGGCCAAAGGAAAGTCCAAAGCCCCAGTGACGAAGGATGACAAGGAAAAGGCGCACGCCAAGCCGTATGGGCAGCAGAACCAAACGTGCTTCAGGTGTGGCACTTGGGGACACTGGTCGAAGATATGTCGGGAATCCAAGGAAGTGATCAACGCATATCAAGCTAAGAGGAAGACAAAAGAAAACGCCCCAGCAGAGGCGCACTTCGCCAAGATTGGTGATGATGATGCTATGGATGTAGATACCCCACTTGACTCATCCTCACAGAATAGCCTAGACATCGATGCTGCAGCCAAACTTATGGCAAATGAAGAGAAAACTTCTGTCGATGACATAGAAACAGAAATTAATGCATATTTTACAGATTCTGTTTAATACATGTTTTATTTAGATTATGGTTGTTAGCATTTTTCTTTTGAATAATGAAATGTAAGCTCTAGAATAGCATACTTCTCTCATGAATAAATATGCAATTTATTCTTTATTCCAGTATTCTTTAAATTTGCAAGCAATGTTTGGATTATTTTGCCTCTATCTGATTAGAATCATATTTCTTTTACCTAGAAATCGTGTAGCGCCCAAATGGAAGAGATATGCATTGTTGATAGTGGCATAACGAATACCATCTTAAGAGAGTCCAAATACTTCCAGTCGATCATGAAGAATGCTGGAAAGATTACTATGATCGCAGGAAGCGATTCCTATATAATAGGCTCCGGAAGAGCCACAATTATATTACCTATGGGTACAACTTTGGTAATTGAAGAAGCCCTTTTGTACCCCGAATCAATGCGCACTCTCTTAAGCTTCAAAGACATCCATGCCAATGGCTTTCACGTAGAAACCAATGAAGAAAATGGCAAAGAATACTTGTGCATTGTGAAGCACGCGGTATGTGGAAAAATGGTATTAGAAAAATGTCCCTCATATGAATCTGGGTTGTACTACACGAATATTCATGCACCCGAAGTGTATACTTCCTTGAAGACTGTCTTTAGAAGCTCTGAGTTATTTTCTTTATGGCATGGTAGATTAGGTCATCCTGATCTTAGAATGATGAGAAATATAGTGAACAACTCACAAGGTCATGGCATTAATGTTAAAAATTTCCTGAATCATGAAGATTTCGTGTGCCCTGCATGTGCCACAAGGAAATTAATAACCAGACCCTCTGTCATGAAAGTGCAAAGTGAAATTCCTGCATTCCTGTAACGCATCCAGGGGGATATATGTGGTCGATTCGCCCTTGTCGTATTGCTTTGATTTTATGGTGCTCATCGATGCTTCCTCGAAATGGTCGCATGTATGCTTATTGTCAACAAGAAATCATGCTTTTGCAAAGCTGATCTCGCAGATCATAAGAATTAAGAATGCTTTCCCTGATCATCGCGTGAAGTCCATTAGAATGGACAATAACGAAGAATTTACTTCAAAGGCATTTGATGATTATTGCACGGCAACAGGGATAGCAGTTGAGCACTCTGTACCACACGTCCATACGCAGAATGGACTAGCTGAAGCACTAATAAAGAGGATTAAGTTCATTGCCAGACCGGTTTTGCAGAGTTGTAACTTGCCCAATACTTGTTGGGGACATGCAGTCCTGCACACAGCAGCTCTCATCAATTTCAGACCTTCGGCGTACAACATCCATTCTCCTATGCAGCTTGTGCACGGGATCATCCCGAAAATCTCTCATCTCAGGGAATTTGGGTGTATGGTATATGTTCCTATACCACCTCCTCAGCGGACTGCAATGGCCCTCTCCGAAAGTCTGGGATATACGTTGGTTATGAGAGTGCATCCATAATCAGGTATTTGGAACCCATGACTGGAGACTTGCATACAACCCGATTCGCTGATTGCATTTTTAACGAGGATCGTTTCCCGTCATTAGGGGGAGGAAATCAACCTTTGGATGAAAAATACCGGAAAATCATATGGCATTCCACTGGGATCCCCGCGCATGACCCCCGCACTAATGAAGCAAATCAAGAAGTCTAGAAGATAATTGATTTGCAGAATTTAACAAATGAACTGCTTGATCATTTTTGTGATTTGAAGGGCGTGGTTAAGTCGCAAGTACCCGCAAGAAATGCACCAGAGAGGGTGGAAATACCAAAGAAAATGTAAGGTATCCTCATCCTGCTCGAGGCCTCAAAGAAAAAGAACAGAAAACTGCTCCTCAAACCCAAAGTACCCGAGACGCCTGGAGAAAATTGGGCGAGAGGACTTACCACAACCAATCACGAAAATACCCTAAGGAAAGAAGGGGAGCCGCTTGAGACTGCACCGGAAAAGAAGCCAACGGAAAGGCAATTCCAGACATGAATCTTCCACCGCAGAAGTCACGAAATAATGTGTGCGCACACATATGCGATGAAAGCTAAAAACTTGCTCTGCGATAGGGAATAGCAAATAAGAGCAAGTAGAAGTGCATGAAGCACCCCATGAAGAAATGGCCATAAACTTTGTAATAACAGAGAATCCTCGAATAGAGCAATGACCAATGTTGATGCATACTTTGCAAAGAAGATTGCCTCGATCATTGATCATGATCCCGAGCCCGCATCTCTAGCAGAGTGCAAGAAAAGGCTAGATTGGGAAGAATGGAAGAAGGCAATCATCGCAGAGTTATTCTCTCCGAACAAGAGAGAGGTGTTTGCCCATATGCCGCACACCTCCCCATATAAACCCTCAGTAGGTCACAAATGGGTCTTTGTTCTAAGAGGAATGAAAACAACGGTTGTAAGGTACAAGGCAAGGCTTGTAGCTCAAGGTTTCACTCAACGTCCTGGAGTTGATTATGAAGAAACCTATTCTCCGGTCATAGGAGGAATTACCTTTAGATATTTGATCTCAATGGCAGTCAACTTGAAGTTGAGAATGAAGCTAATGGATGTTGTTACAACATATTTGTATGGAAACTTGGACTCGGAGATATACATGAAGGTACTATAAGGTATTCCTATCCCAAACCAAGACAGAGCAAATAGAAACCTGTACAATGTGAAATTGGAGAAATCACTGTATGGGCTAAAACAGTCAGGAAGAATGCGGTACAATCGCTTGAGTGACTTTCTCTGCAAGAAAGGCTACACGAACAACGAAGATTGTCCATGCGTGTTTATACAGCGATCCCCGAATGGATTCTGTATAATCTCCGTCTATGTAGATGACTTGAACATCATTGGAACGGATGAAGAGATTGAAGAGGAATGCTCATACTTGAAGTCTGAGTTTGAAATGAAGGATTTGGGTAAAACCAAGTTTTGTTTAGGCTTGTAGCTTGAGCATGTCCAAGGAGGAATCTTGGTACACCAATCATCCTACACGCAGAAAGTGTTAGAAAGATTTGACTTCGAAAAGGCATATCCTGCAAAGACTCCAATGGTCGGAAGGTCACTCCAAGCAGATCTAGACCCATACAGACCTAGAGAAGAGGGCGAGGAAGTCCTGGGAGCAGAATTCCCATATCTGAGTGCAGTTGGAGCGCTCATGTACCTTGTGAATAGCAATAGACCGGACATTGCGTTCGCTGTAAATTTGCTAGCTCGGTACAGTGCAGAACCCACCAAAAGGCATTGGAAAGGGATCAAGGACATCTTCTGTTACCTCCAAGGAAGCAAAGATCTCGGTTTGTTCTTCAGAAACAATAAACTGAATTTGGTTGGCTACGCCGATGCTGGGTATTTGTCAGACCCGCATACTGGTAAGTCCCAAACTGGCTATGTTTTCCTATGTGGAGGAACAACAGCTTCGGAAGTCGCTTAAGGCACTTGTCTCGACGTCGACAAACCACTCGGAAATCATTGCTTTGTATGAAGCATTTCGTGAATGTGCATGGCTCCGAAGAATGGTTCACCACATCCAGAAGTCATGTGGCTTGAACATTGAGCAAACTCCCACGATCATCTATGAAGATAATGCAGCTTGTGTTGCTCAAGCACAAATGGGTTATGTGAAGAGCAATCTCACGAAGCAAGTCAACCCTAAGTTCTTCTATGCTCACGAATTGCATAAGATGAACGAGATCAAGATATTGCATACTAAGTCATGTGAAAATCTTGCAGATTAGTTCACTAAATCACTTCCAGCATCTACCTTTGAAAGGTGCGTAAAATGGATTGGGATGATGAGACTTAGAGAAGTGCAGATTTCAAGGGAAGATATTTCACATACTCTCACATGAATCTCGAACATAAATTTTGAGTACCCAACATGAATCTCGAAGATTAGCAATTGAAGTTTGGGTGAATTGTACTCTTTTTCCTTAGCAAGTTTTTTATGAAGTTTTTTTGCATAAGGTTTTAATGAGGCAATTCGTGCAACGCAGTAAGCGTATGCTATGTCCTTTTTCTCCAAGTATTTTTCCCACTGGGTTTTTCTGGAGTTTTAATGAGGCATATGCATCTCGCGCAAAGGTCCAAGGGGGAGTGTTGGGAAACCACGTGGCCCAATGAAAACCCACGATGGTACCTTAGCTGAAACCCTAGGCGACCACTATATAAGGAGGAGGGGGGTCCCCCAATGTACAAGCAATCAGAAATTAATAAAGAATTCGGTCGTAGTTCTCCCTAAACCCGTGTCTCTCTTTCTCTCTCTGTTCTCCAATTTAGATCTGTTCGGAAATCCCGACTATTCGATAGCGAGATCCCTTAACACAAAACACCGCGCGGTATGGTTGCGAACTGTGGACACGGAGAGAGGAAGACGAAGCCTAGTCGACTAGAACTCCAGGCACCCCATGCCGGCGAGGCCATCACTCTCCGGTGATCACATCTGCTTCATCGATCCATTCAGTATCATAAGGCGACATCTTCTTCTCTGCAAGCTCGTCGATCCCGTGATAGCCCCAATTTCTCGCCGGCTTCTCATAAGTCTAAGGACTGATTCTTCTTACTGCAGTCTGCGTTTCCGCATAGGCACGCACCATGCGCCCTGCCAATCTCTTTCTCGTCGTACTTGCAACCGCAGCACCGCTGCTCTATGCGCAGCGCTACGACTATCCCACGGCCAACCTCTCGACACGGTGGGTCAACAACAACGCCTCCCTCCCACACAGCGTCAGCTACTCCGACGGTTCGGCCGTGCGCGCAGTTGTCCTCCGTTCACCACAGGCCTTGTATGGCCCCTCCTTTGCTGCAGGGTTCTTCTGTGCATCCCCCTGCGACACATTCCTCTTTGCGGTGTTCATTGTCTACACCAACAGTGGCGCCAAGATCAGAGAGCTCGGCAATCTCGTGCTGTTTGATCAGAGGAATGCAACAGTGTGGCAGTCATTTGATCATCCGACTGACACATTGGTCCGTGAACAATCACTAGTGGAAGGTCAGAGGCTTGTAGCTAATACCTCTGCAACAAATTGGACTGAAAATCAGTTGTATATCACTGTCCTCCCGGATGGACTACATGGTTATGTTGAATCCGCACCACCACAACTCTACTTTTCAAATTCTGTGAACATAAACAAGAGCCGAAAATATCCAACGAAGGTTACCTTCACGAATGGCAGTCTCGGCATCTTTGTGCAGTCCACGCAGCCAAGCAGTCCAGATACGAGTATCGCATTGCCAGCAGCTAAGTCCACCCAGTACATGAGATTAGAGTCTGATGGGCATCTGAAGCTGTATGAATGGTCTGATGGAGATGCAAAGTGGACTGTAGTGTCTGATGTAATCAAGATATTCCCGGATGATTGTGCTTTCCCAACAGTGTGCGGGGAGTATGGGATATGCACAGGTGGACAATGCATCTGTCCCCTTCAGAGTAATCCTAGTTCAAGCTACTTCAAGCCAATGGACGAACGGAAGGCAAATCTTGGTTGCACACCACTGACTCCAATCTCTTGTCAAGAAATGCAACACCATCAGCTATTGACCCTTACCAATGTTACTTACTTTGACACCAGCCATACCGTTTTGAATGCAAAAAAAAGAGATGACTGTCAGCAAGCCTGGTTGAAGAATTGCTCCTGCAGGGCCGTCATGTTCAGGTATGGCCAGAATGACTCCCATGGCGATTGTATATGGGTGTCAAAGGTCTTCTCCTTGCAATCAATACAACCTGAAACTGTTCATTACAACTCCTCTGCTTACCTGAAGGTGCAGCTTAGCCCCTCCAATTCCACTTCTGCCTCTAGTGCAAACGAAAATGAGCTTATTTTAGGTGCTACACTTGCAGCTATTAGTACTCTCGTATTGGTTGTTATTGCTGTCGCTCTTTATGTAAGGAGGAGAAAGAAGTACCAAGAAAAAGATGAGGAATTAGATATTGATCAATTGCCTGGAATGCCATTGAGATTTTCATTTCAAAAGTTGAGAGGATGCACTGAAGACTTCAGTAAAAAGCTCGGAGAAGGTGGATTTGGATCGGTTTTTGAAGGGAAATTAGGTGAAGAGAGAGTTGCAGTGAAACGTTTGGAAAGTGCTAGACAAGGAAAGAAAGAATTCTTGGCAGAGGTAGAGACTATTGGCAGCATTGAACACATCAATCTTGTCAGGCTAATCGGCTTTTGTGCAGAGAAATCACATAGGCTTCTAGTATATGAATATATGTCGAGAGGGTCACTTGATAGGTGGATCTATTACTGCCATAACAATGCCCCTCTTGATTGGTGCACACGGTGTAGGATCATTCTGGATGTTGCCAAGGGCCTATGCTATCTTCATGAGGAGTGCAGGCGAAAAATTGCTCATTTGGACATCAAACCACAAAATATTCTCTTAGATGAGAACTTCAATGCCAAACTGGCTGATTTTGGACTATCTAAGCTAATAGACAGGGACCAAAGCAAGGTAATGACTGTGATGAGAGGTACACCTGGGTATCTGGCACCTGAATGGTTAACGTCGCAGATCACTGAAAAAGTTGATATATACAGCTTTGGAGTTGTTCTCATGGAAGTAATAAGTGGACGGAAAAATGTTGATAATTCTCAGCCTGAGGAAAGCGTTTGGCTCATCAAATTGTTACAAGAAAAGGCTAAAAACAATGAGTTGATTGATATAATTGACAAGCACAGCGATGACATGCTCTCACACCAGGAGGAAGTGATTCAAATGATGAAGCTTGCAATATGGTGCTTGCAAAATGATAGCAGTCGAAGGCCTTCCATGTCAATGGTGGTCAAGGTATTGGAAGGTGCGATGAGTGTCGAAACTGGCATAGATTATAGTTTTTCAATGCAAATCCAGTAATGCCTGCACAACATAATCCGTCCACACATTCAGGTCCACCTCCAGCATCAATCTTATCCGGCCCAAGGTGAATTGGGTGGCCAATGAGCAGAAGTAAAATCCATATTATGCACTTCGGCTCTTGTAACTACTAATGTATCTTATCCTATCTCTACTCTGGAAGCATGTTTCAAATGAAATCGGAAATATAATTTCCCACCAATTTATATGCATGGTTTTTTAGAGACACTATAAGTCTGTAACTCTACCTTTACAGGTGAAAATCCGGTAGTGCAAATAGCATACATATTGTTGTTCTTCTGCGGAAGTGGTAAAAAGTGAACATCACAGCTGAACTAAAGATAGAAAGGGTGTGTTCTTATTCTTCTGTAAGTTGTATTTTTTTTTTGCTATGCAGTTATGATATATATAGTTGTATAATTGTTATTTTGCGAAAGTAATAAAAACTGACCTTTCATGAGGTGAAACTCGATTGAGATGAAAGCTTAGTCCTATTGAACCCATGTGAAATAGTAAATAAAAGATAGAAGGCTTTCTTGATATTCTTCTATTAGTCACAGTGTATTGATATGCAGTTATGGTATATCTAGTAGTTTAAATGTTTGACCAACAAGAAGGCTTCCATTTTTTCCCAAAAAGTGAAAGTACAACATAAAGATTTGTGCAATTTAGTTTATGGGAGAGCATAGAAGCACTATGCAGAAACTAAACAACATGTATTGTTCTTTCACGTTACTCAGTAACAGGACATATCATTTAGTAACCCAAAATTCTATTTATGATCTGTGTGGTGCACATCAAGAAATGCGATCTAACTAAAACCGTATCAAAGATATTCTATGAGCGTACAAATTAAATTTTACAATTTAGCAGATTAAGCTTTAAAAATCAAAAAATAAAATTGAACTAACTTGTGATTTTGTAAAGTTAACCATATTCAACATTAAGGATAACAAAATGCTAGTGGAGCTCAGACCTTAGACCGTAAAGGGTAGATTTCTAGTGGGTCCGATAAAATCAAAACGTCAGCCCATATGTTAAACAAAACAGCAGAAGTCTCTGTAAAAAAAATAGCAGCAGCACTATTTTTCTGAAGAAAAAAAAGTAAAAAAACGAAACAGGCTCAGCCTCCTTTAACTGGGTCGACCCAATTAACTTTAAAGTCTCATACCAATTACTGCCATCATGATCTGGTTTCACCTCAATCTACATAGTTTGGAACCAGTAACTGGATGAAATCTGCACCTATAATTTGTATCTTAGATAAATTCATTTGGCTATTCTTGTTTTGTACACTGCACCTTAGACATGCAAAAGATTCATGTAAAACTGAAAGTGCTCTCTGGTCCCAGAATCTCAGAAGATGCACATGTATGAACTCATAAATTGATGGGGAAATGTGAACTTACAATGCCAAGCGCTCGGTAGAAATATTCTTTCATACATCTGCATTGCAGCTCTCATGTTACATGTGTAGAATGGTACTTCCACCAGCATCATGTATCATTATCGAAGAAATCCTCTGTGAGTAAGTTGCCACTCCTCCAACTAGAGGCACAAATTCATAGGCTTACAGATTCAATGTACACGGTCTTCCACATGACCATCGAGCAGATTCAGCCAGTGGCAATGCCACTCTAGCATGTCAATCATAATTAGCACACTTGATTCCCATAGTTCCCAAGAGCAGGTAAGCACAAGAGCACCCTATCCACCTTCTCAGGTGGCTATTGACATCATGTCATCATCGTGAAGGACCGAGATGGCGAACAGAGGAGGGTGAATGGTCGCAAATAAATTTTCCCTCAAAATACTCCAACAAAAACCTCGACAAGATCGCTCAAAGGAAATCGTAAAAAACCCGAAAAATTAGACAACTATGTGTACTCCAAGCTTGCATGGATAAGTACCATAAAATATGTGAGGATTTTTGAGTCACAATCCTGGTTGTCTAGTGTCCAAGATAAAAAGGAATCAATCCAACTCTTGCTTTTAGAAAGAACATCAATTCAAATAACAAAAGTCAATTTCAGAAAAGCAAAAGCAGAATTTCCAGAACTTGTCCTCAATTTGAACAGGAGGTTGGTGGGTTTCTGCAGCTCATAAAATTCTGAGAATTTTTGTCCCTATGAGCATCAGAGTCATGAAGAACTCCACCAAATTTCTCCTAAAAAAAGCCTTACAGAAAAAACAGGAAAAATCTAAGAACACAGTATGCTCAAGAACTTCGAGCAGAAAGTTTGGGGCTCGGTTTTCACCTCATGGCGCCCAAACGGTGCAACAAGTGAACTCCAAGATTTTTATGCAAGTGGATATAGGAGTCCCTCACCTCCTCCATCAAGAATCACTTAAAAAGGATTTTTCTATATTGTTTTAAAAATCAAATACTAAATGCTGCGCAAAAAACAAATTCTGAACAAAGTTGGAACTTCAAAGAAAAGATGTTCTCTACTCAATCCAAGAGTGCAAAAGAGATGTAAAACCATATGAACACACTCAAAACATCCAAGATCAACAGCATTTAGAAAGAGGAGAGGCAAATCCAAATTGCGTGAAAGTAAATTGCGAGAATGTAATTGCGGGAAAGTAAATGCTGAATTTAAATTGCGTAAAGTAAAGACATAATATAAATGCGTAAAATAAATTCAGAGATGGATGGATAAAACTTTCATTTTTTGAAGGAGAGGTTACAAAGCCTCACTTTCATGTGGATAAAGCTCAAAGGAGCATTCACAAACCTCAAAACCTTCAAAGGAAGGAGGCTACCCCTCCAACCCTATTTATACTACTCTTGGGCCACCTACCACCCTTGGATGAATCCCTCAACCCTAGAGCACTCATCTAAGGGCTAGGATTAACCCACACACACATCCTTGCAAGGGCTAACCCAAAACCCACACACATACCGGGTTTTCTTGCACGGTTTTCAAAGCATACTACCTAGACCCCGCTACCTATCAACTAGACCTCAATCCGATGGTCCTCATTGATCCACACGGCATCTAGCTAGCATCATCTCCTTTCCTTGTTTTCTTGACTTGCCCGGACTCCGTCTCCGATCATCTTCCGACGATCTCCCAACCGTCTGGACCTCCGACGCTCCTCGCCTAGTCCCGGTCATCCTCCGCCTCACCATGACCTAGCACCGTCGCCTTGCAACCATCAAAGACAAGGAAACACATCACATAGCAATACCCACAATGATATGCAATAAACCATCTAACTCATCACTACCGCGCCCATACGCCGGTACTGCCACTCCTGGCAGAGACAACTCAAATTGCTTCATTTTGATAATCAATCCAAATCAAACTCAAACTTGAGCACACCTTGCTCAAATAAAGTCAAATACTCATTACAAACATGGATAGACCTCCACATGGTCCTTCACATCGATTCAAATCTCTTCCTCAAGTGAGTCATGTGCGCCTCAGTGCTTCATAACTAGGGATGGCAACGGGGAAAATCCCCGCGGGGAGAGCCTTCCCATCCCTGATCCCCGATAAGCAAAATTTCCCCGCCCCCGTCCCCGTCCCCGTCCCCGTACACGGGGCTTAATTCTCCCCCATCCCCGATCCCCGACGGGTTTACGGGGCCCCGACGGGGAATAATCCCCGAAAATACTATATAAAAGAACACATGCTACATGAATGAATCACTAAAATAATGGTGTATGTGTGGTTGAAGTGTGAGTAAATTACTAGAGTAATTCATATTTAGTATATTTATTAATAATGACCTCACATATATATTTTCCTTTTGAAAATGATCATTTACTTCCACCTATTAGTGATAACACGGGGACGGGGACGGGGATCGGAGGCGGGGAACGGTGGAACGCCCCGTCCCCGCGATCCCCGACGGGGGCAATATTTTCCCCGATAAGCCCCCCGCGGGGAGAGATTTTCCCCCGTCCCCGTCCCCTAATAGAGGAATTCCCCGCGGGGAAACGGGTATCGGGGCTCATTGCCATCCCTATTCATAACACCTCAAGGCTGTGGCTTCAGTTCATTGGTGCCGTCCGATTGTGCAAGGCAATGCTGTGCAGGAACGTCAAATTCTTAACAGCTAATACAGGCCATAGGCCCGCAGATTGATGATTCAAGAAGCCACAAAGCACCCTAACTTCGGGATCACCAGAAACCTGCACTGAGCATCTGTCGGCCCAGCGGCACCACAGCGAAGCCCCCGGTGATTATGCTAGCCTGCGAATTCAACTCAGTTTAAGTCACGATGTTCGTTGCTCGCTTAGGAACCCGCAACTGAAGCAAAAATGCCATCTCAAAAAGCAAACAGCTCTGATGATGACTCTTGAGCATTTTGTCGAACACCTCTCGGGCGCCCATGAGTGGCTCGCCCGGCGCAGCACCGAGAGGTGGAAGGGGAACAAACGCTGCCAGCCACGCCGCACGCGGTGACGGACGGGGCGTTGCGGGGGCCAACGCCATAGTAGCCACGAGGTGGTGAGGTCGGCGAGGTGGCCAAACGGACCACCCGGCACGGCACGGCCTGTTTAAAAATGGGTACGGCACGTTTAGGCTCGGCTCAGAACAGCCGCCGCGCCGCGCTTGCCCACGGCCGGGTGGCGCCTGTGCACGCCCGCTGGTCTCTCGGCCAGCTGTGTCGGCCGGTCCTTCGCAGCCAAACGGCTGGTCGGCCCAGAGTCTGCTTAGCGTCAGAAAATTTGTAAAAAAATATGAAAAAATTTAAAAAATAGATAAAATATGGTAAAAAAATGCAAAAAAATATGAAAAAATTCTGAAAAATGGGGAAATTTAGAATAATTTGAAAAACTCGAAGGATGAACAATTTTTTTAAATATATATATATATAAATTAAGAAAAAGCTAAAATACGAGATAAATTCTAAAATAAGACAAATAATTTGAATTAAATAATGAGCTTTATTGATGTTTGGCTGCCTTGTTAAAAACTTAGCCAAGTAAAAACTCAACACGAGAAAACCTTGGCAAAGAAAAAAGAGTACGGCCTATAGCTCAGTGATACAATAAAAAAGTGAAGATTACAATTATTCTTCCTCATTATCTAGATAAAGATTTTCGAACGCTCCGCCAAATTTCAAGATTTTCTTCAAGATGTTGAGCTCGTTGATCGCCTTGTTCCCAATCTTTCACAAAGGAGAAGTATTTTCACCATCTCACTAGTCAGATTTGTTCTTCTCTCCTCGATGATTCTTCCGGATAGACTGAAAGCAGACTCTGAAGAAACCGTGGAGATAGGAACTGTTAACACATCCCGTGCTAGTATGGAAAGCACCGGATATGTTATCTTGTGCTCGTGCCACCACTGCAAAATGCTGAAGTCCTCCTCTTGCTTCTCTTGGTAGTTGACAGTGTCGCTGTTGAGATAGGCAGCTAGCTTCCCACTACTTGATGTGTCCGCACTTGTCGTTGATGTAGTAGAACTCCTTGAGGAAGAGCTACCTGTACCCCATATCTTTCCTCACGCGGTTTTCTTCTTACCTGTTGTGGGTGCTGGTGGAAGTCGCTGCATGCGAACTCCAGCAAACTTCCGATCGTACTTATCGTAAACTTCAGATAAGTTAGCACGGACATTTGAAAATAATCGAATAATCGCACTTCACCGCATTACTTAAAAGTGAGAGAACATTAGAGAATCCTCGAACTTTAGCTCTAGGATCTAAAATAAATGCAAATGCATATAACATAGGAATTTCTCGTCAATATTTCAAAAATTTAGTTTTCATAGCATAAACAGCTTTCGACAATATATTATCATTTTCGTGGCTCTTTAAGTGGGTAGCAATTTCTAAAATATGATGCACAATTAAAGGAGAGGTTGAATAATAAAGTCCAGATAAAGCAACAGTGGAATAAAAAAAAGTTCTAAAAATGAAAGTAAGTATTTAGCAACATACTAATGTTGCTCTGTGAGTACCGGTTGACCATCCCGTGTATGATAGTGCGTGTTAATAAAAACAGAAAATATGCTCTCATATGGTATGACATTCTTAAGCATCAAGTAAGTAGAGTTCCATCTAACAGGCATATCCAACCAAACTTATGCGGACGTACATTCATTGCAATACAATAAGTTTTATATGTCGCTACTCGCTGATTAGAATGAGTTAAGAAAGATATTGCAAGCAAAAAGGTTCAATATAATCGATTTAACCTCTTTAAACCAGATTTAATTATAAGATTAATAATATAGTAAGCACAACGATGCAATAAGAAAGATCCAAAGATATGAATTGAAAAGCGGAGTAAGTATGTTCATGGCGTAAGTATTTATGAAGCATTATCTAATGTTATTGCAAAAATCTTATCACTAAGGCCAAAATCTTCCACAAATTTTACAATACAATCAAGAATATTTTCACCAAGATGTGCTACATCAATTAATTTGAATCTTATAATTCTCTTTTCTAGTTGCCAATCATCGCTACATAATGAGCAACTACACTAAGGTAATCCTCTTTAGCTCTACCACTCCATATATCGATGTCAAAGACACGTAAAAGTACAGTACTAAATTTTTCTTTTAGGTTATTGCGACAATTATTATAATATTTAATCAAATCTCTAGTTGTTGTCTGTCTAGAAACTGCAGAAAACCTAGGATTATGAACGGTCCTAATAAAGCTTTCAAACGCAGCTGACTCACCAAAGTTTAAAGGATGATCTTGAGAAGCGATTAAACGACAAAGAGATTCACGAGCTACCTCAGGATTGTAGTCCCGCTACGATCGCATCAGCCGGGTTGTACTATAGATGCGCCGCCTCAAGCCATTCTCGCTTTTTCTATAGTCACAAGATGCCTCTTCAAGTGCCCTGCTCCACCAAGATTTCACAGCTAATTTATGCTTGCAATATTTACAAACAAAGATACCCGATTTGGACGCCGCTTGATGTCTCAAAAATCTGTCAAAATCTTCCTGACTCGACATCGCGCCTTGTTCTTTTCGCCTGCTTGCCGACGCAGTAGCACTTGTAGAGCCTGAAGATGGCACAGCTTTTGCAGCTTCTTCGGCATATGATGCAAGAAGCTCCTCGGGTGAAATACCAAAATTAGAAGCTGGGAACGACGGAAAATCCCCGAGCTCCATAAAACAAACTACAAGAAATAATGACGCTATTAATACTAAAATATAATTTAAAATACTAAAAAATGAAAAAATAAATCACAATTATCACCTTGATTTCTTGACAGAAGCCGAAAGCCGAATTTCGGATTTTTTATTTTGCCAAATTACCACTAAGAGCAAAAGAATTTCCACAAGAGAATGATTAGAAGAGAATGCAAGATTGCTGGTGTAGAAATGGGGAGGGGGTAGCCACCTATTTATAGGAAAAAATTCGGGATTTTTTTTGAATTTTTTAAGTTTGCAACGGCTATGAACGGCTACTTTTTTTTAAACGGACTAAACGGGTCGTGCTCGTGCGTGCCGTGCCGTACGCGTCGTCGGGTCGCAGCGTCGCGGGCCGCGGCCCGGCCAGAACGGCCGCGCCGCGTCGCCCGGCCACCGTCGCACCTCCGCCCAAGCACGCAAGACGCTCGGTTACGCGTCGCAAGACACCCCGCTTAGCTTTGGGTCGCCGCCGTGCTCGGCCGGGCCCACAGCGCGCTCGCAGACGCCCATTTGGCCCAGCCCGTTTGGCCACCTCTAGTCAGCACAGCAACTCGGTGCGCACTTCGGTGGACAAGTGAGTTGAGGGCATCAGATACTTTTTTTTTAATAAATCCATTTTAAGCCACCGAACTTTATAAACTATAAAACCGATATTTAATACCTCAAATTAAAAAAAATCATATTAACTTACATTTTTTTAAGGATGGTTTTGCTGATAAGGATCTAACTCAGGATGATTTTTGTCATGTTGGGAGTCATGTCATTCCTTTTTACCGATGACAATCCAAAAATGATAAGGGAGGATGATGAGTAGAAGAAAAAAGATAATAAAGAGGGGAAATGAGTAAGAAAAATGTCATCGATACTAACATCCTTTGAGCTGGATCTTTGTAAACATAATCCAATGATATGACTGTCAATATTGCAAAAACCACCTTGAGCGAGATTTACATTATCAAAACCACCATCCATGTGTGAGATTTACATTATCAAAACCACCATCCATAAATGCTTTAGAGTGTAATTTGACTCGATTTTGTAAGTTTGGGTGTTAAATACCCAATTTTGTAGTTGAATGTGTTAAACAGACTTTTTTGCAAAGTTTAAAGGTGTAAAATATATTTATTTCTTTTTTATGTCATTATGTGTCTATGTCAGTTCCTTCAACTAGTTTTGCCTGGTTTGGCTTTTGAAAGGTCTGTACTGAAAAGAAGAAGAAATATATATTTCTTTTCTTAACAAGAGCGACAACTTTCATTGATCAGTCAGGACTCAGGAGTACGATAAAAAAATTACACACGTCAACAAGAATTCGGGAGCTGATTAAGTCATGTTCACATAGGCAAAGTAGGGAAGCTTTGGTTGGCACAAGAACGGGCAGCATGTTTGTCGGGTCCCGGATTTGCAAATCCGAAACCCTCTGTGTATACTGCACTAGTTCAGGATCACGTTAGTGCACACAGTGAAAATATAGATAAAATATCATTCCATACAACGAATTAACTAAGAAGAAGCAAATTATTATTGAATAAAACAAACGACCTTATGGTCAAAGTTTACACCATTATGCCTTAAGGGCTTAAGAAACAAATAATTATTGCAGCGGAAAAGATAACTTAAGCCATTCGACATGCCACAGGCAATCGTCTGGGGAACGCATTCCTAATCCACGTTGTATTCATAGAATTCCTCCTCATGATACTCAGCATTTCCTGATCCTTCCTCAAAGAATCGACAACAAAGGCGTATAGCCGTGAGTACAAAAAGTACTCAGCAAGCCGTAGGGAATTGATGCAATATATTCATGCACGGCTTGACAAGGATGGCTATATAGTTCATTTGCAGAAAGCAATAACTTGAATTGAAATACAATAAATAGATTGAAAGCATCTTTATGAAAAGATAAATAAATAACTGGTAGATCAATGGTAGACAACATGAACAGAATGGCGAGGCATCACCCTATACCATCTAAGACAAGTATCAACCAATAAATTTAACAATATTAACTTTAGACAACAAAATAACAGTGAACTCCCCGTTCACATCCCAACAATACCACATTCCACATTTCATAAAAACACTTTATACCCCGTGTGAAATTCCCAGGCTTGTCCATGATCGCGGACGCGGCTATTCGAATAGTTTTATACTCTGCAGAGGTTGTACTTCTTTACCCACAAGACATGATTTCTTATATTGTCACGCGATAAACACACTTCCTTTGGTGTGTCGACGGAGAATCATGATAAAGCCTTTACAATGCACTGTCTAAACTCGGTACTGCCCGCTAAGGTTTCACCCATTAGGGCCCCCTCTTGCGCCTTGCGAATCTACCTGTCCATCCCGGAACCCACACCACCAATTGGCAGTACTCAAGGCTAGATATTGCAAATTAATCAGCTAGGTCTATCCCATACCATACTTGTGGTAGTATAGTTAGGCCCAGTTCAATGGCACACAAGATTAAGTTCTTAAGTTGTCTCAGGTAAGACATCCACATCCCAATGTGCTAGAAAGCATCCCTTTACTGCACGATCACTTGCCTGAGGGAAAACAATTCGTTCAACCAAGACCAATGGCAACCCCGCCATGGTACAAAAAATTTTACAACAGTGGCTAACGGCCACGATTCAATATCTCATTAAGTCAAGATTATCATTATTCAATATGTGACATGAATCCCTTTGTACAACTAAGCATGTCTAAGCATAGCTACGATAACCCAATGTTGGTATAATGATTATGTCCAACTAGTAATGTCCCAACCTAGGTTTAACAATGGATACATGGCTTCCCAATAATCAAGGTGGCATAATGTCAACTAGGTATACATCTACTCCCATTAAATAAGCATTGATACACAAAATAGCATGCAATTGTATAAAAGTAAATTACTTTTGCAAACATAGGATCAATATGATCAAAGGTTACGACTTGCCTTGCTGCTCTAGTGCTGAGTCTTGGTCTTCAAAGTCTTCATTCGCTCCCTCGGAATTAGCGTCTACCGGAAAAGAAAGCAACAAAACCAAATAAATTCAAAACAGAGACTCAAACAAGCTCAAAACTGAAAATAAATGGCTCTGAAAGATAGATCTTGATTTAAGAAAAAATTTAGAAACTTGAATCGCCTCAATCGGAGTTCGTATGAGGGAGAACGAGCTTCTGGAAAATTAAATCAGAGAAAAAGATCAAAATCGTAAATTCGAATTTCGGATTTATTTTTGTACCGAAAATCGATTTATTGCGCAACGCTGACGTCATCCGGCTTTTGGTGGACTCGATCTACGCAGCGGCGCCGCTTTCACCGCACTCGCGCGACGACGACGCCACCGACGCAGGGGCTACGCGCCGCTCATCCGGCGAGAGGCGGACGGACGGCCGAGAAGCAGGGCTGCGGTGGCGAAGGACGTGGCGCGATCTGGGAGCATTGCCGAGCGATCGGATGGCCACGGTTCCTCGGCGGAGGACGACGGCGAGGCAGCAGCGCGAGGCTCATCGGCAGCGGGGAAGACGACAAGGCAAGCAGCGGAGGAGGGCCGGTTCGGGCGGAAGACAAAGCGGATCGGGAAGAGGGCGATGCGGCGAACTTAGGCGAGCAAACGACAACGGCGGAGGAGGACCGACGGCAAAGAAAAAGGCGGCGGAAGGTCTCGGGCACGGCGGCGAACTTCGGCGAGCGAAAACTCGACGATGGCGGCGGCTCGGGCAGCAAGAGAGGGGGAAAAAGAAGCGGCGGCGCGAGGGGAACCTCGGGAGGCGGGTTGGCGGTGCTTAAATAGCCTAGGGAGGCGTGTAGAGCGCGGAATCCGAGACTGACGGCGTGCGGCGGCGGGACTCCGAGACAGCGGCGGCTAGGGTTAGGGTTTCGCGGAGCGCGGCGACGTGGCGCAATCTCGGCCGCACACGTGTCGCAGACGGACGGCCGACGCGACGCGGGCTGCACAGCAGAGCTGGGCCGAGGAAACGGGCCGAGCGGAGCGGGCCGTGGCCAAGGTGGCGCGGAACAAGAAATGGGCTGGAGAGATTCGGCCCGGGAGGGTTTTCAGAAAATAAAATCATTTTTCGAATAAGAAAAATTCCAGAAATTCAAATAAATGCAAATAAATTCAAATAAATAGCAAATAAATTCAGAAAAATCTCCAATAAATACAAAAAAATTCCTTGGAGCACAATGAACCCAACTAAAACTGAAAATCTTAAGTTTGATGAATAGTTTAGTCAAATTAAATCCTTTCTTAAATGGACAATTCAAATTAAGCTGGAATTAATTCAAGAGAAATGCAAATGGTTTATTTTTGAATTCAACATTCCAAAACTCAAATTTTGGGATGTTACAATGTTCGCATTCCACCTAACAAAAATTAACTCAAAAGAAGAAGAAACATCTTCAAAACATTCTAAATCGTGTTTTTTTAATAAAAAGATTGGTTTTAAGAAGATCCCCTGGTTGCTAAGGAAACCAGAAAAAAGTGCTCAGAATTTTATCCCTGGCTCCCCATTCTTCATTTTACTTGTCGGTCACATGTAAACCTTTACTTCGGGTTGGAAATATAAACTACTAGTAACATGCCCGTGCGTTGCAACGGAATTAACAAAAAAGGTGATATACATCATCGAGGGATCCTAAAACATATACTCCTTCGGTCACAAAAATATATCATTCTGGTCTAATTTCTACAGTAATATATTTATAAAACCTAATAAAATTGTAATATTAGTAATCGAGCTAGCCAATTGGGCGGCGACCAAGAGCAGGAGTGACGACATTGCGGGATGATGGTACTTGCCCTTGAGACGCATGAAGCGGGTCTTTCACTGGGGGCAGTTCTCGTGCACTCGCGCCTCTCATACTCATCGCAGTTGCGGCAGACGGGAAGGTGCACTTGTTGCACTCCAAGAAGGGCTCGTCGTTGGTATGCACATTTTGCTGGCGAAGCTTCGGCTCCAACCAAAAAGTTGAAAAACAAGAAACTAACCAAAATTAGCACCGCACACTACAAGAAACCCACACCCACGCCGTGGATGTAAAGATCTCAGAAATGGAGCTTGTAACTGCTTATAGCTTGGTTGCACAAATTTAGACAATTCTCACATGAAAGCACTATATAATCTCAGGTCGGAATTCAGGCAATAAGTAAACATCATGGCTCCTAAAGGGCATTTAGGAATTTTTGTGCCAAACCTAGAAAAAGTTTACAACAAACCTAGGCTTGTACTACACAGTAAACATGGTCCCTGCGTTCACAGCATGCCATGCAGTAGCAGAAACACCCAGATGCGTAATGTGGCTTGATAATGCTGAAGATGGAACATTGGTTTGTTGCCTCACTGCACGCCCGACTCCCAAGCTTAATTCCCCATTCTCACTTATGTGCACATCATATGGGGGGAGTGTTCATTAAGTGATACAAGGGGGAAGGAGTTAAAAGCAAACATCACAAATTGTTCATTCTGTCAAAACATCAGAACAGAGAAATATGAAGGCATCCCCAACAATGAGTTGTTTGGCACTGACAAATACATTCCAGTCGCCCTACAGAAGGTGCCTTCGTGACAGACCTGAAGAGTCAAGCAAACAGGTACTTGAGATGAATTCAAAGAGGAGTTAGCAACCTAATTCTAGCCTAGGTACAAATAAAATTGGGCAAAATAACTTAATTGATTCGCACAACTCTGAAATCAAAGACACTAAAGCATGAGAATTACTTGTCCTATAAACTAAAGCATGAAAGCTGAAGCATTAATAGACAAAGCTATAGTTATGTATGCACACATCGTCAAATGCAGGCTCATGCCAATAAACAAAAATTTACAAGTTGATGAAAACACAAGTTGGTCCCTCTAATTAAGCTAATGAGGTAAAATGAGGTATACTTATGGTACTGAGAAGTGCATTTAAAACCAATTTAAGATCAAGTAAAGGGGTTATTCACACATGTAAGAACTATTTTTCATTGTATAATCAAGCAAAGGCCAGTATAAGCTCCCTAGACATGGATACTTATGTTAGTTACCGAAGAGCACTAAGCACCACGATTTATTATGGAAATAGTCAAATCACAAAGAAGTTGCTTAGTGCTCACCTCTGGAGATGTGATGAAAGAGCCATTCCACACCATGCAGATCTTTGTCCACCAGCTTTTGTGTTGGAGGTTGCCGGTTCATATCCTAACTGTCGGGGATCGGTACCTCACCGCGTGTAAGCTGCCCCCCCGGGTCTCGTGGAAGCTTCCCACGGGCCCGGGGGCTTGTCTTCGACCTAGGAGGTGCTCTCCCCAAGCTCGGGCTCGGGTCCAGCGAGCTCGGGCTCGCGCGCAAAAACAAGGACCCCACTCGACCTCTACGCCTCACAGAGTAAAATGCATATGTAACAATTTTATTTATCTCGTGCAAAAATTCTCCCCTGTGTGGGAATCAGTGCCGTACCTACCCTTACGCAGGAACTAGGGCCCAACAACTTCTGTCAACTCCCAACAGCTACCATCAGCCCTCGACGACTATCGACGCCTCAAGAACCCCGCCGACTCGCCACGGGCACTGACGCCAACCATGGACTAAGCAAATAAGCCTCGAGGGCTACAAAAGGCGGTAGATTGCCCTGACCAGAAAAAAGAACCCCGGCTAACTCCTTAAGCACAGACTAGAGAACAAGCAAAAGGTCCCCGAACTCTTCCTGGCAACTTCGCCTCCGAGCGATCCCTAGCTCAGGTCTCGTCTGTACTCCCCCGCAGAACTTCATTTACATCTTTTGCCTCAGGGAAAGACTGGAGTAGAGCTGTTACCCGAACTCGGGGGCTCGAACCAGTATAAACCTCGTGTTCTTTGCTTCTTCCCCGAAATACATCCCGCGATGCTCGCCGTTCCCGAATGAGCATGACTTCGGGCCTCGCCCCCGAACGATCTACTCGCATCCCCCCTTTTTTCTTTGCAGTCGGCGGTTCCGATCGTCGACAGCTGGCGCCCACCGTGGGGCCCGAGTTTCGCTCGTTCGGAGTTCACTGCTCCGACGTCGTCGGCCCCTTCGGCATCGACGACGACATGTCACGATCAGCAAGTCTGGACTCGGACGCGGTCCCCGAGTGTGAAGGCTCCACCTCTATGTTCTCGCCTTCGCCGTCGCCACGTGAATGCCTAGCCTTCAAGGCTGGCAGTTGCGAGGCGAGCGCGGGGACGAGTGACGGCGACCCAAAAACCCCGGAGGAGGTGCGTCGGTTGGCCCGGGTTGCCATCAACCAGGCCATTACCACCCTCTGATGGGAGGGGCGTGAAGAGCTCCATGTCTCGTCAGGGCGCCGCAACCCTGCTCGCCTGGACGACCCCAACTGGGAACGCTTGCGGGCCATCGCCTGGGTCATGGCCGACCCTACCCGGGTGAGGTCGGCCCTCTTTCGTCGGTCCCTTGTTGAGGAGCTTGGCAGGCGGCTGATGAGGTCACACCCTCGCAGCGAGAGCGGCACTGGCCCCTCGAGCCTTGCTCCCTGGAAAGCGACGGCAACTCATCGCGCGGGCACCGCCGCTCTCGCCGGCCGACTCCGTAACCGCCTCACCGGGACCCATCCCCGCCTCACCGGGACCCAGGCCTGACGCGCGGGCGTCCTCACGATCAGCAGAGCGGCGACAGTGCTCGCTCGAGTAGCGACGCTTCTGGAGGCCTTTCGTCGGACATTCCGCCCAGGCGTCGGAAGGTTCGCGATCATCGCCGCCCTGACGATGCCCTTCCTAACTGCCAAGACCGACGCGGAGTGCACCCTCGGCTCGAGTTCGATCGTCTCGTCGACGACGACTCTGACCGCAGCAGTAGCGACTGCGCTGCCCCGGCCTACGGCTGCCCAGCATACTCCATCGGCCATCGTCGGGTGCACTGGCCGGCTCGGTTCAAGCCCGCCGCGATGGAGCGGTTCGACGGGACCAAGAACCCCAACGAATTTCTCTCAATCTACTCCACCGTGATCCCGCGGCCGGCGGGGTGAGGTCATTAACTACCTCCCTACCGCCCCGACGGCATCGCCGCGACCGCTCTTCAACCAGGCACTCGGCATTTTTCGATCATGGCGCCAGGTGCGGAGCGCCCTCTGTTCAAACTTTCAGATCTGCTACGAGCGCCCTGGACGAGAAAGGGACCTGGATCGCATCATCCCGGGCAAGGGTGAACCCCTCAGCGACTTCATCCGTCGGTTCACCCGCACGAGGAATTCGATCCCAAATGTCTTCGACGAGGCCGTCATCAAGGCCTTTAAGTTCGGCGTCTGGGACAGACGCCTTACCAAGGACCTGGAGATCACCATCAACCTCAGTGTCAACAGACTGTTTCGGATGGCGAAATGTTACGCGGACGCAGACGACGTCGTTCGTTGGAAACACGACTACGACCAGGGCAAGCTCGGACGCATTCCTGGCGAGGTCGGGCTGTTTGGCATCGAGGATGTTGGCCCAGACCCGCGCAACAAGAAGCGAGGGCAAGGTCGGTGATGGAGGTGCGGC
This sequence comes from Otatea glauca, assembly GCA_036346275.1. Classification (NCBI taxonomy): domain Eukaryota; kingdom Viridiplantae; phylum Streptophyta; class Magnoliopsida; order Poales; family Poaceae; genus Otatea; species Otatea glauca. The sequence goes on along the minus strand of CM070717.1, from coordinate 18,134,236 downwards.
AACCCGACCACAATGATTCTCGACCTCAGCGCGGTCGGCCACGGCATCAGCAAGCGCAACGCCCTCAAGGGCAGCATCGCGCCACACCGTAGCAGGGACAGCATCGGGCCAGCCCCCAACGGGGCGGTGCCTGGCCTCGCGCCAACGAGGCCCAGCCCAGGTATGACCCGGACAAGTTCTGCCCTTTCCACAGAAGCCACGACCACGACCTGCGGAGCTGTAGAACATGGCGGTACAAGTTGGACGCCTTCTACGATGGGCATGGAGAGATGCCCACGCTCTCGAAGGGGGACGAGTTGCCCGACGGGGGCAGTGCTTGCGAGGGCCCAAAGGGCCTCGACCTGGAGTTCCATCAGGGCGACCACCACGTCGATATGATCTTCGGTGGTTCATCCGCTGCACCAACTCGGGCGTGAGCTAAAAATGCTGCCTGCACTGCATCAAGCTTCACCGGAAGCTCACGACCGCCTTTGGTCGTGGCCCGACCATGAGCAACACCGTGGTCGGAGGTTCATGGTTGACGAGGAAATTCCTCAACTCGCTCTTGGCTAGCAACCGACCGATGCATCCCCGATCAAGATCGTGAGCATAGCGTCCCCTTCTTTGGCATCGTCTTTGGGAGCTCGATCACCCGCCGGCAGTGGTTCGCCCATCACCTTTGGCGATTCGGCGAACTTTCGCACCGAACTGATCACCTTTGAGGTGATGGACGGAGATATTCCCTACAACGCCATCCTCGGGCGGCCGGCTTTGATCAAGTTCATGGCGGCGAACCATTACGGCCACCGTTGCATGAAGCTCCCTGGGCCCCATGGCGTCATAACTGTCCGTGGCGACCTCAAGGTAGCACACTACTGCGAGGAGAAAGCCCTGGCGATTGCTGGCGTGATCCCCCAGTGGGGTCCCGAGGTGACTTTGAAGAGCGCCCGCCGAAAGGCGGTGATCCAGCCCAGCGGTCCGACCAAAGCCTTGCAGCTCGAGGAGGGCAACCCGAACAAGTGTGTCCACCTCGCTGCCCAGTTCAATCCAAAATAGGAGCTCGAGCTCGTCATCTTCCTCCATAGCAATAATAGCATATTCGCGTGGGAGCTGGCAGACATGCCGGGGATCCTGAGGGAGGTGATCGAGCACAAATTGCAAACAAGGCCTGGCTGCAGGCCCGTGCGCCAGAAGCTACGACGTTTTCCCCTCGAAAAGGTGGCGATAATCAGGGAGCATCTCGACAAACTCCTGAAGACCGGCTTTATTCGCGAGGTTAACTACTCCGAATGGCTGGCCAACCCGGTGATCGTATAGAAAAAAGGCGGGAAGTGGAGGATGTGCGTCGACCACACGGGTTTGAATTCGGCGTGCCCGAAGGACAACTTTCCTCTTCCGCGCATAGACCAGATCGTGGACTCCACTGCCAATGCCAACATGTTAAGCTTCGTCGACGCCTACTCTGGCTACCATCAGATCAAGCTCGCGGCAGGCGACGAGGACAAGACAACCTTCATCACACCATTTGGGACGTTCTGCTTCACCACTATGTCGTTCGGTCTTCACAACACGGGGGCAACGTTCCAGCAGCTGATGTCCAGGACCTTCGACCCCTAGATCGGGCAGAACCTGGAGGTCTAAGTCGACGACATCATCGTCAAGAGCTCTTCTGAAGCCGACCACATCAACGATCTCGCGGAGACCTTCGCCAACCTAAACAGGCATGGAATCAAGCTCAACCCTGAGAAGTGCATCTTTGGCGCGATCACGCAAGGTGCTCGGCTACATGATCGGGGGCTCGGGGGTAGGCCCGAACCCGAAGAAGATCGAGGCGATCGAGAGGATGACCGCCCCAACACCGATAAAAGAGGTCCAATGCCTCGTCGGCCGCGTGGCCGCCCTTAGCCGATTCATCTCAAGGCTCGGGTAGCGCGGGCTGCCATTCTTCAAGGCCCTGCGCAGGCATGGGGGCTTCGAGTGGACTCCCGAAGCTCAGCAGTTCTTTGATGAGCTGAAGTCGTATCTCTCAAGCCATCCGCTGCTCACGACCCCACGGCCGGGCGAGGCGCTGCTGCTCTACCTCACGGTCGCAACCCAGGCCGTCAGTGCCGTCCTGGTGGCAGAGCGAGATGGCCGGTAGCAACCAATCTACTACGTCAGCGAAGTGCTTCACGGACCAAAGGAGCGCTACCCCCAGGTCCAGAAGCTACTCTACGCTCTTTTCATGGCCTCGCGCAAGCTCCAGCATTACTTTCAGGCGCACGCTGTGGTCGTTCCAAGCGGGTTCCCGCTCGGCGAGATCCTGAAGAACCCGGAAACAGGAGGCCGCATCGCCAAATGTGCTATGGAACTAGCAGAATTCGACATTTGGTTTGTAGCACGCTCCTCCATCAAGTCGCAGGCGCTCGCCGACTTCGTGGTCGAACAGACGGCAGAGCCCGCCTTCGAACCCGAGGCTGAGGAAGAAGGCCCCTGGACCATGTTCTTCGACGGATCAAGATCGTTTAAGCGCTCGGGGGTTGGCGTCCTCATCATCACCCCCGGGGGATCATCTGAAGTATGTGATTCGCTTCAGCTTTCCCTCAACCAACAACCTCGTGGAATACGAGGCCCTCTTGGCTGGCCTCCGAGCGTGCAAATTTGCTAGGCGTGCGCCGGCTGGTCGCAAAAGGGGATTCCCAGCTCATCGTCAACCAGTACAACAAAGACTACCAATGCTCGGAGCCTTCGATGGCAAAGTACCTCGCCGAGGTGCGCAAGATCGAGAAGTGGTTTAAGAACCTTGAGGTCGGGTACGTTCCCAGGAAGGGCAACTTTGGTGCCGACCTTCTATCCAAACTCGGGTCATCCGACGACGAAATCCCGTCGGACGTCATCCTCGAGATCCTGCCGACCCCGACCGTCGTCCACCCAGAATACTCGATGGCCCTCCTTGAGAATGTTCCCTCGTGGATGGATCCGATCATCAAGTTCCTCGAACTCGGTGAGCTCCCGCCTGATCCAGCTGAGGGCAGCAGAATCAAGCGCCGAGCAAGCTCGTATGGGCTTGTCAACGGGCAATTGTATCGGCGAGGCACCCTGGGTGTCCTGGCCAAGTGCGTCACCCCGGAGGAAGGTAAATACTTGCTCAATGACATCCATTCGGGCATTTGTGGCGCTCACTCTTCTTTCAGGACGATGGTCGGGAAGGCATTAAGGTTGGGCTTCTATTGGCCGACGGCGCCCAGACACTCGATATCGTCCGCTACCGTCGGCATGCCGCCCACGCCAGAAGACGACCGACCGCTTACGCCTCCGCACCGCCCCTCGCTCGGTCGTTTCGACCGAGCCTCGACATCCTCGGCCCTTTCCCTGGGCGGTCTTGGGAAAGAAGTTCTTGTTCGTCGTCATCTACACTTTCACAAAATGGGTCGAGGCCGAGTCAGTCTCGGCTATCACGGCCCAGGCAGCGCATTGTCTTCGCTCACGCGCCACAAGGATCAGGATCACAATAAGTATTAGCACGCAATAAGAGACTCTTCTTCTACGCTAACACCTCTCTTACATCTCAGGGGACGCGGCGTCAGGTCGTGTTCTCAAGGTCCGTCTTCGGGGAATCAAGCCCGCAGTAAGCCGGCTCTTGTCGCGGTAAGCCGACTATACCCCTACGTTAGGGCCCGAGCCGAGGGCTTCTCCTGGTAAGCGACCCACGCCCGAGGCCCGCCCTGATATCTTTCCCGCAATTAAAGTTCTCCTTTATTATTACCTGCATTTACATCTCTTCGCACCTCGAGTGACGCGGGCACGAGGCGTGACCATAAGGACCACCTCGAGGAGGACAAAGTCAGCTGTAAGCCGATTCTTATCGGGTCTCGACTCCCCCTATAGCAGGGCTTGGACCAGAGGTCACGTCGAGAGCCATCTGACCTCGAGGTGCCCGAAGGTTTTCCTTTATTATCTATATCTGCAAATATTTTCCCTGCACTTCGCGTGCCTTGGCCTCGGGTCGCGATCTCTAGGTTTGCCTCGGGGATGCTCCGGTCACTGTAAATCGATCTTTATCGGGGTAATCCGACCATTCCCCCGTAGACAGCCAACCAGAGGCCATCCTCAGAGGGCGCCCTGAGCCTAAAGCGTTCCCAGGCTTGGAGGTCATGGACTCTAGATTCACCTCCGGGGATGCTTCGGTTGCAGTAGGTCGATCTCTATCGTAGTAAGCCGACCATTCCCCCGCAGACAGCCAACCAGAGGCCATCCTCAGAGGACGCCCTAAGCCTAAAGCGTTCCCAGGCTCGGAGGTCATGGACTCTAGATTCACCTCCGGGGATGCTTCGGTCGCAGTAGGCCAATCTCTATCGTAGTAAGCCGACTATTCCCCCGCAGCAGGTTTCGAATTAGAGGCTACCCTCAGGGGGAGCCCCGGACTCAATGCATTCCCGAGTTCAGCTGCCTCGACCTGACGCCCAAAACTTGACCTAACACCGAGCCTGAAGCATTCCCAGGCTCGGAGGTCGTGGATTTCTAAATTCTCCTCTGGGGATGCTCTGACCGTAGTAAGCCGACTATTCCCCCGTCGAGTGATTCGAATTGGAGGCCACCCGCTGAGGGGCCCCAAGCCCGAGAATTTCCAGGTTCGGCCATCTTGACCTAACACCGAGCCTGAAGCATTCCCAAGCTCGGAGGTCATGGATTTCTAAATTTTCCTCCGGGGATGCTCTAACCGCAGTAAGCCGATCCTTATCGCGGTAAGCCGACTATTCCCCTGTCGAGTTATTTGAATGGGAGGCCGCCCGCTTAAGGGGCCCCCAAGCCCGAGTGTTTCTGGGCTTGGCCGCCTCGGCCTAACGCCACGGTTAAGGTTTGTCCTCGATCAAAGGCATGTCCAGTGACCTGACTCTGCTGTGGGCCCTTTTTTCAGGTCGAGGATGTTGGCTAGCCCTCGGGCTCCAGCAACCAATTCTTCGCCCCAGGCCGGCAACAAGGACGGAGCGATAAGGCAAAGGCCAGAGCCTCTCGCTAAGATTTCTGGCTAAGTCTTGGGAAGACGCATCCAATTTCGAACATGAAGGGAATTTTATTTCTTCTAATCGAAATTTACATAGCTAACATTTACAAGGGGGTCGAGTTACCCTCGCCCCTTTTCCCTACCTACTGACCTATCTACAGGTCGGCCATCTCCCGAGCAAGCTTCTCCTGCTCGAGTGCGGCGACTCTCGCCCTCAGGGCCAGCATCTTGGCCTCGGTGTTGGAGACGCGATTTCGCTCCTCTTGAAGCTTGGCTAGAGCACTCCTCCCCGCCCGGGTTGCTCGCCCTAGCTTCTCCTCGAGCTCGACCAGCTTCTCCTCGGACTCAGCGGGGGCCTTCGCGGGGGCGGCAGAGAGCTTCACGACTTGAAGGCGGAGCGCCTCCACCTTCGCGCGGGTGGTCTCGATGATCTCCGCGGTCACCGAGCGATCAGCCTCAAGGGTATTCTCGGCCTTCTCGCGGGCATTAGCGAGGGCCTCGGCCGATCGCTTCTGCTCAGCCTCGACGGCCTTCAAGAGCTCAAAGGCGTGCTCAACCTTTAGCTACCAGACCTCCTCCTGCACCCGCGCCACGCTCTCGTCGAGGTCAAGGACATACACCTCCCGTTCCTCGACCAGGGGGCACAACGCCCGAACTGGTTAGCATGGACGCGCATGGTCCCGAGCCCTCTGGCAACCAGGTCCAGGCCCTGTAGAGGCGCGGGAAGTGTCACAACAACTCCACGGGTGTAAAGCAAAACAAAGAAGGAGAAAGTTGGGCTCGAGCTCAACTAACCTACTAGAGACGGTTTTCGAGTTTCACGCGGTCGTCACTCAGGGATGACACACGTTCCTCGGTAGCCCCCTCCGGTGCCGGGTCGACGATGCCAGGAGGGGCACCAGCTCGGGCTGCCTTGTGCAGGACGCAGGGCGGCGCAGGCGGAACCGAGCCTTCCAAGGGAGACAGAAGTTATGAAGGAGACAAAAACCCAAAATTAAGGCAACAACGGACAAGGATTTGGCGACTGATGCTCGTGGAGCTGGGCCGTGTTCACGCAAGACCGCCTCAAGTTCGATTGCGCTGCCCCGCGGTGAAGTCTCTTCCTTCGGCGCCACCGCGCCCCCTCCAGTTGGCAGGTCTCGCCCGGGACCTCGGTCGGACCCGGCGCGATGCCCTCCGTGGGCATCGCGATAGACCGGGCTTGCTGCGGCCGTGTTCGGGGGACCAAGAGGTAGTCCCCCGCACCCTCCTCCTCGTCCTCAGACTCGCCCTGGACAACAGTCAGTCTATAACGAAAAAGGTCGCTAAGACTTGCAAAAAAAGGGAGAAGAAGGAAGACCTACACTCCGGACCTAGAAATGTACGCGTACCTGGGTGACGAGCCTCCGTCTTCTGGGCGGAGGGGGCGTAGCCCAATGCCCCGCTCCCACTATGGCGGGGGGAGCATCTTCTCCTTGAGCGCCTCGCGACCGCGACGTCGGGCTCGGGCTTGAAGGCTCGGTGGCAGCCGCCGCCCGTTCTTGCTGCGGGAAGAAGGAGAGAAGGTCAGAGAAAAGGAGACGATCGGAGGAGACAATAAGCTGAGACCGAGCCCGAGTGTTCCCGGGCTCGGCGAAGATGACTTACCATCGCACGATCACCCCACTCCACGTGGGGCTTCTTCGCGGCTTGCCTCGGGGCGTCCAGGGCAGGCCACTTGGCCGTCTTCTTGCCCTTGCCAGGTTCGGGCAACGGCAATAGGCGTCTCGCAGTCTCTAGAAGCTCCCGGCTCTCTTGCATGGCTCGACACGGTCAGGATGGGCCCGAGCCCAGATCGAACCCGACGAAGGGGTAAGAGAGATTACCTCGCTGCTCCGCTTCAAGATGTTCTTGGGGATGGGGTCGTCGAGGACATAGTTGTGGGCTGCCTTCCCAAACACTTCCTGCATGCGCGCCGCCACCCACGACTCCGTCGGGGCTGCAGGAAAACAAAAATGGGGACAGAAGGCAGTCAGAAGAAAGGTTCACCCGGGCTCGAGAAAGGATGAGATCGAGGAAATTTACCTTTGGTGCCTTCCCGAGTAGGGTCGTCCCTCCCTCAGATCTCAAAGAACGGGTGCACCCTCCTCCGTAGAGGGGACACCCGGCCCCGCAGATAGTCAACGACCACGACCTGGCCAGTGAGGCCGCGCGTCGCGCAGATGTGAATGACAGCGATAGCCTCTTGATCGGTCGTCGAGTCCTCGGGCTCCGGGGTCTCGCGCTTGCTGTCCACGGCGGCGCCGTTGTACGCAAGTCCGCCCCCCTCGCACTTCTTCAAATAGAACCACTTTTCTATCCACGGCCCGAGGGAATCCCGGGTTGGGACTTGAAGAAAAGAGCAAGGGAGTCCGGTCCGCAGCCGGAAGTAGAGGCACCCGATGACGGGGTCCTTCGAGGTGTGGAACAAGGAATAAAAGCGAAAGAAAAGAGAGGGAGTGGGAAGGATCCCCAGGAATCCCTCGCAGAGATGTGAGAAGATAGAAAGAAGAAGAATGGAGTTCAGTACCAGGTTGACGAGATCGATCTCGCATTGCGCGAGAACGGCTGCCAAGAAGTCGCTCTTCGGGGTCTGCAGCCCGAAGAGTGTGTACTGCTCTGTGCTCACGATCTCGTCCTCCCGGGGGGCGCGGCTCGGCCTCTCCGGCTGTCGAGAGCCGCCAGGTCGCCGGGTCCAGGAGTCCTAGCGCCTCGAGCTCCTTCATCCTCTACATGGTCAGTGTGCTTTTTCCAAACTTGGCCATGGCGCTCAGAGCGATGGGGGCGGGTCAGAAGAAGAAAGAAATGGCGAGCAAGAAGGCTAGGGCACGACGCAAGAGTGGGGGATTTCTGAAAGTATGCGCCGGCCTCGGATTTTAAAAGAGACCCGATCTCTCACGACGGACGGCAGTTATTCCTCAAAAGGCTTGCCAAGATTTTCGGCCAGGGGACGTGAAGCGCCACGGTCGTGCCCTCTCGGCTTTCCCCCTCCAAGAAACCGAGGCATTGCATCCCGTGTTCGTCGCCCTCCCTGTCAGAATGCAAGGCGCTATAGACCGCCTCCTCAAATCCCCCGTGCGGGGTCAAAGCAGCAAAGTCCGAGCGTCCCAGGGCACGACCTCCAATTTGAAAGAAGAGCGGTGAAAGCTCGAACATTCCCTGGCACGACCACGACAAAAGCCCTTGAAGGGTTCCAGCGTGCGAGGTCGGGCTCGAGGGCTTCCGAGATCGACTAAAGAGCCGATCCCCCCTCCAAGAGCATTAGACTCAAGAACGTCCCAAACCTTAAGGTCGTCCCTTGAGCCTCGGGGGCGGCTGTCGGGGATCGGTACCTCGCCGCTTGTAAGCTGTCCCCGGGTCTCGTGGCAGCTTCCCATGGGCCCGGGGGCTTGTCTCCGACCTAGGAGGTGCTCTCCCCAAGCTCAGGCTCGGGTCCAGCGAGCTCGGGCTCAGGCGCATAAATGAGGACCCCACTCGACCTCTACGCCTCACAGAGTAAAAGGCATATGTAACAATTTTATTTATCTCGTGTAAAAATTCTCCCCTACGTGGGAATCAGTGCCGTACCTGCCCTTGCGCGGGAATTAGGGCTCAACAACTCCCGTCAACTTCCAACAGCTACCATCAGCCCTCGACGACTATCGACGCCCCTCAGTAACCCCCGTCGACTCGCCACGAGCACCTGACGTCAACCTCAGGACCAAGCAGCGAAGCCCTCAGAGGGCTACAAAAGGCGGTAGATTGCCCCGACCAGAAAAAGGAACCCTGTCTAACTCCTCAAGCACAGACCAGAGAACAATCAAAAGGTCCCAGAACTCTCCCTGGCAACTTCGCCTCCGAGCGATCCCTAGCTCGGGTACCATCTGTACTCCCCCGCAGAACTTCATTTACATCTTTCGCCTCAAGGCAAGACTGGAGTAGAGCTGTTACCCGAACTCGGGGCTCTAACCAGTATAAACCTTGTGTTCGTTGCTTTTTCTCCGGCATACATCTCGCGACGCTCGCTGTTCCCGAATGAGGATGACTTCGGGCCTCGCCCCCGAACGATCTACTCGCATCCTCCCTTTTTTCTTTGCGGTCGGCGGTTTCGATCGTCGACACTAACCAAGAAGCTAAAGCAAAAGGTCATCATTACAACATAAGCAACATCTAGTAGACCTAGAAATACATCAACGAAAACAACATCAAGTCAAAGATCAAGCGGGCCTAACCAATGGAGGTAGGCGCTCATCCGCGTGGCGACAAAGCACTAAGAAGCTTCCATGCGTGCTCATGTCTGAGATGGTTAATGTCTTGTAAAAGGATTGCACACATGGTCTCACAGGCGTAGCTGGTGGAGCGGTTGGGACCTCCTCCTCAGTAGAGCCATTCTCTTCTTGCTGCTACACACCAAAAAACAAATACAGCTCGTTTCAATGCTCAAGACCTAGATCCCCATATGAAACACAGTGTGGAAACTGGAGAATTCCTCACCTTTGATTCAGGAAGCAGGTGAGCTGAGCATAGACCTTGTTGGTGCCTGGTTCGGCCTACAAACGAAGAAACACATCAAACAAACATGCAACTGAAAAAGGAAAGCTCAAATCTTGCAAGCAAGACGATGCAAGCACTTTAATTCAGCGTTCATGACCTCACACAGGATCTTCCATGGGAGATTGTATAGCTGCATCCACTTCTTAGCCTCCTGGTTGGTCGATGCCTCCACTTGAAATGGGCGAGAGCAAGAAATTCAAAATTAGCTCCCAAAGCACATGGCTCTTTTCCAACTAAGAAAATACATGTCAAGAACACAGAGCTGAGTTACTGATCACTACTGAGCATGAAAATGCCTCAAATTTTCACCAAGTGAAACAGAAAACCTGAAAAGGCATTCAATTATTAGCAACTAAGAAAGAAATTTCCCAAGCCAAGTGAAACAGCTCGGTCTAAAATTACTACATAACTTGTATAAATAATAAGATAAGCTCAAAAACCTCAAATTTTCACAGCCAGAGAATGGGGAAAGAAGTAAAAGGTGAAACTCAAAGAGGAAACACCACTGCTTGTGATCCAACACCAAGATTGCTCAGATTGCACTAAACCAATAGAAAACTAAAAAATTTGGGAGAAACCGAGCATCTCCACCCGTTCAGCCAAATTTCAGTACCAAGGCTCAAATTTTTCGGAGGTAGCTCGCCATTGAGGGTTAGCCTGGCAACATAACCACAAATCTGTCACAACTCACCGTTCTGCTGCCAAAGCGGCTTCAACTGCAACCAAAAACATAAAAATAAGAAACCAACAAAAAATTAGCATCGCACAGTACAAGAAACCCACGTTCACAACGAGATAAAGCTCGCCAGCTAGCTCGCACGTACCCTGGGATCGTCATCGTGGTGGATGATGATGAGCTCATTGTGGTTGTGGGAGCTAGCGACCAGCCTAGCATTTGCCTTCATCTCTACTCCTCGTCCTCCGCCTCTTCCGCCCGCTACGGTGGCCTACCATTTTCATGCTCTACCAGAGCTCTGTCCCCTCCCATCTAAATAAATCTCAGGGATTTCTTATCTGGCTAATGTGCCATGCTGAAGAAGTGGAGGGGACGTGTGTGCATAGAGGCAGCATCGGTGGATTTTTAAGCCTTAGGCAGTGTTTATGCCGCCACCATAGGCCTCAACCGTGATGATCCCAGGTCGCCAATAGCTAGCAGGTGGGCAGGGTAGTATAGGATAGAGGCGATAACAGTGGACGAGCCGTCGATGCCGCGTGTAGAGGCAGCAAAGACACACAGGGAGTTGCCTTGTGTGGATCCGATAGTGGTGGCATGGGAGATGTGATGCAGCGTCACTGGCAAGGGAATTCCTCCATGAATCAACTTCATTGTAGGTCGACCCCACCTCCCTCAGCACCAAATTGGTCACTCACTGTAGCTGACGTTCCACGCCCTTCCCCTCCCCCTGAACAATCCATGCCTGCCACTATCTCCATCCCGACCTCTGATTCCTACTCCCTCTCCCTCCTCCCTTATCCATCCTAGTTTCGATTGGTCCTACCCTTCCCCGCTATATGCTTCTGCCGTGGCCGCTCTAGGGGTAGAAGGGAGGGAAAGTGGTTGAGGAGGGTAGAAGAAGGGATGGCGGGGGAAGGAGAGGGAAAGGGAAGGTGTTTCTCAGTTTTTCCTAAAGTTATTAGGGGTGAGAGGAAGGCAAGGAGGAAGATAGTGCCTGCTGACGGGGAAGAGACAGCGAGTTCGTCGGGTGGAGCCGACGCTGAGACACAGCGGGTGATCCATCCGCGGGAGCATCTTGTCGTCCCCATGGTCGGATCCGGTGATGATAGTGCTCTTCCCCGGCGTCCCCACTGATGCACCGTTGCCCCCTTCGCAGGTGTGCTCCGCCTATGCCCATCATGCTTCTTCATCAGTGATGACGAAGGTGTCACTCCACCCTCTTCCTCTGCACGATCGATCACTGCCTCACCCTTATCCCCTCACTGGTGCTACCACCATCTAGATCTGCCTCCCCATTACCATCGTTGCCTCTCGTGCCGTCATTACCATGGCTGATCATCATTTCCCCTCATCGCTATCATCCTCCAGATTCACCTACCTGTCGCCATCGTCGCCTCCTGTGCCGTCACCCGTTGGTGTCATCGCCGTTCTCCCCTCGCTGCTACCGTCGCCCTCTAGATCCGCCTTCTCGTCACTACCGCCGCCAATTTCCAGATCCGCCTCCCCCACCACCCTGTTGCCATCGCCACCCTCCAGATCTGATGCCCCTATCGTGGAGAGATGAAGAGAGAGGGAGACGGTTTTGGGGCTGAGGCGCGGGGGAGGAGTGGTGGAGAGATGAGAGATAGTTTTGGGGGAGGGGCTTAGGGAGAGCCGAAGAGAACGAAGGGACGAGGAGACAGGTTTAGGGGTGGGGTGCGGGGGAGTGAGGCCATGATAGAGGAGAGAATGGACGCACTGTGGTCCGTCACCAACTTCTAATTAGAAGTAGTAGAGATACTCCATCCGGTCATAACAGAGCGACACTCTAAAATACGTGCAGTCAAAACTTATAAATGTTTTATCAATAGTATTGTTTAAAATGTGTGGTTTAGATATATAAAATTGATACGAGTGAATTTCTCATGCAAGATAGTTTCATAGTATCATGCTTTTACAACTCTTTTAAAATATATGATGAGAAGGAGCATCTCGTTGACTTTGAGAAGTCAAAAATGTTACCCTTTTGTGTTTGGAGGGGTAATACTCCCTCCGTTCAGATGCACAAGGATTAAAGTTGTGGTGAAATTGAGAAAGGTATGAGTGAAAATGACTTAGATACTTCCACTTAATTGTCTTGGAAGATGAGAGATAATAGTTTGTGTGTGGTGGTAATGAATATATGCATGTAGTTGAGAGAGAATAAATAGGGGTATGGTTGAAAAAACCTCATTAAATCACATGCATGCCTTATATTTCTGAACAAAATCATTCAAACTATAGGCCTTATATTTCTGAACAGATGGAATATTTTGTAAGCTTGATAGCTATTGTAGTGAGTAATTGGCATCTGTATCGGAAGAAACCCAAGCTGAATTGAGTTTGAATTGAAGCTTGACGGCTGTTGTGGTGACTGGTGAGTAATTGGTATTCTGGATAGTAAGAAAACCAAACTGAATAGAGTTCGAATTGAAATTGCAAAACAAGTATCTTGTTGGTGTTTGGGCATAGGACTAGTGGTGGGTGTCATGCTAGGCCAAGCCGGTTTGACACGGGTCTATCGTACCATGTGCCTAAATCATGTCGTGCCATCATAGCACGGCCTTCCTACTGTGCTCTATCGTGTCGGCCCAGCTCTCTTTCTGCGAGCCTATGCATAGCTCATTTACGCTTTGTGCCGTGCTAACCCAGATCCAGCCCATGTGTACTATTGCAATGAGAGGAAAAGAGGCGGAGACGCACGGAACTGAGGCAGTGGACACAAATATTGGGAGAAACCAAAGTAAATTTTATTCATTCTTGAATGGGTAAAGAGTTATTGCCTCGATAAAAACCTTACAACCCAATGTAGAGTACTCTCAATAAGGAAAAGAGTACAATAAATACGTAGTACATACATATACATAGACTACTCGAGGCTGAGGTAGTCAAAGTCGGCTAACGCGTCCATGATCCCGGGATCCTCGGTCTGATGTTGTGTCCTTTCATCTGCACACTCCTAGTCTTTGAGGCATGTAATTGCCTCAACCATCTCAGGCGTGATAGACGACTTCCTCAGCTTAAGTATTCACCCTACCGAACTGAAAGTGGCTTCCGACGAAACAGTAGGCACTGGAATCACAAGTACATCCCGTGCAAAATGCGATAGCATGGAGTAAATACGTTAGTGATTCTTCCACCATAAGAGCAAGCTGAGTTCATTGTCCCCCCCGATATCAAGCTCAATCTCCGTGAAAAGTGTGTTGAGGTAATGGTTGATCTCTACTCGTGGATTCCATTGCAACCGACTCGGTGCTTTAAAAGATGAACTAGACGCCTTGCCTTTTAGCTTCTTCCATATGTTTGAAGCGGTCGAACTGCCTCATGCTTGTTGCGTTGTTGAGGTAGATCTTCTTGCTTCACTTCTGCTGCCCAACTTTTTATAATATTTGCCGAAAACTTTGAAAACTCATTATAAACATGAGCATAGGCCTTAGAAAAATCAAGATTGAATGCTTCACATATTCCCTCGAAGACACCCTATAAATCAGATAATTTTCTCCGAGAATCCAAGATAGTAGCAAAGCAGTAGAGATGTGGAATAGCGTGAAAATATTTTAAAAAATCTCCATTGGTTCTAGAATGGGTTGTAAAATATAATTATCTATATTTTCTTTGATAGTATTAGCAATAGTTTAAAGCCACTTGATGACTAAGCAAGAAGTTCGGTAGTACATACCGGAAAAAATATTGGTTGCATTGTAAAATTTTCTAAAAACTTACTAAAATGATGGGCAATTTCCCAATCCACATCTTTAACCAACGCCTTACCATTATTGCAATTGACAAAGATAGTGATAATGTTTTCATAGTCCTTACACCGCACCAGTATAGTATACATGGAGTTTCATCTAACCTTCATATCAAGGTTAAATCTTCTTGGTGGCTTATTGTTAGCCTTACAGTACTCTGAGAACTGGGCATAATTTATAGTCGAACCTGTAACAAATTGGATAGCATCGTGTATGTTGCTAGCACTATGCTCGTCGACTGTTCTATCCATATGTTGCCAGCACCATAGCTATCGATTAATGGATATCGACGCCCATCCAGGATGCACCGATGTAGTGGCATCGGAGGTTGGTGTGGAGCTCATCCCATCGGGTATGTAAGAGGCATTCTCGATGCCGTGTGTACCGTCCAAATGATGGTCACCCATGCCATAGTCTCCCATGCTATGGGAGAGTTGGCGTGGAGCGATGTCTTGATCCCAACAAGAGGGATTAGGAGAGCAATGGCATGCTCTCCTGCTCTTGCTCTTTTCAAACATTTTCTTTCGTGGCGGGAGAGTAAAAAGAGAGCAAACAGAGATAACAAACTCACGAGAGAACAAAGAGAGATCAAGGAGGAGCGAACTCAGAGAAAATATTTTGAGTGCTGAAGAAACGAAAACCCGAGAGGGGTTTTATAGTGAGCAAACTCAGGCTAACGTTGGATCAGACGACTGTTGGAATTGGGCAACTAGGCGAACATTGGAATCAACTTTATTTCTTTCACCCATCACATCGTTGTCTTTCTCTGTCGTTCGCACATTGAATTGTCGAACATTATTATCTTTCTCTCTGCTGTCCTCCCTCACTTTTTCTCTCTCCCTCAGATTCCCACCCGACCGACCTCCCCCTGAAGTCCCCCACTGACAGCCTCCCACCCAAGCACTGCTGAGCCACCCACCATGCCCGGTTGGCAGGGTCGGCAAGGTTTGGGAATCTGTGCCGTGCCGGTCGGCCCATTTGCATGCAGGCTGTGCCGTGCCGTGGGCTGAAACAAGCCGTCCGTGCCACATGCCACCAAAAATGCCCAACCTAGTGCTTAGGTCTACACAGGACCGTTCCGCACCTAAGGCATTTGGAAAAATGGGTTAAGGAGCTTTCACTGTTTTTGAATTGAGCACCAAACTACCCAGGATCCAGAGTCAGGACTACCTAGGACATATTTGATTTTCTAGGGGCATTCAATCAAAGATGATGTATTTTGGAGAATCATACTGTTCCTCAATTCGGCTCCTTATAAACTACTCCCTCCGTACAAGTTTAAAATGCATATGTTTTAAATAGTCTTATGCACAAATATAGAGCATATTTCATATTCCAATGCAAAATTAGTGTGATGATCCTTCTATACCCCTAATAAATATCCAGTTTTATTTTATATTTTCTACATGTATACATTAAATATAGTGGTTAGAGATAATAATTAGAGGTAGGCTATTCATTATCAATATTTCATTGATCTATGTGACAAAAGAAAATATGCACGATGAACTTAGATGGAGGAAGTAAACTTTATTTAGGTAAGGTGTCCACACCTATGAAGCCATTGAAAAAGATTCTGAACACTTATCCTACTCCCACAGATTATATGTGATAGTGATGAGGACGATCCGCAACCTATGACGGTCATGAGGACGATCCGCAATATGTGATAGTGATGAGGATGATCCGCAACCCCTAAGTCATTACACATCTCGAGTACATGCGTCAACCTCAAGTCTAAGGATATAGCATACACATTGTATATGAGACCAACTAATGACAAGTAAGATTATAACGCTCCCGCAGTGTCTCAAGGTGGGTCGATCTAACTCCATGTTCTCTAACATGTGTCCATATTATTGGTTTGATATCTCCATATCCACATGACCTGTGAAACATGGTAATCAACCAATACATATGCTAGTCTATTTATATGTATCCTCATATGTTTATCGATAAGGGATCATATATAAAGTTTCACAAACATGTCACATACTTGTTAATAAATAACAATGACATTATTCAAAGAATAAGATAATAAATTATAAACATAAGGAAATATAATCATCTCTATGATTGTCTCCGAGGTATATCTCCAACAGCACTCTCAATGCTCATCTGAAATATTATTCAGCTGTTCACGTCATATTTTAGCTTACGAGGAGAGGGAGAGGGAGAGGGAGAGGGAGAGAAAAAGTCACTTATCTTTGGAGAAATCCAAACCAGTGCTCTTGTTCACCGGACTCATTGTCAGACCATTGCTCCGTCATGCCAGCGCTCCTTGCCGTTGCACTCGCGCTCCTTGCCGCCCTACGTTCACCCCCCACGCCCATGCTCCACACTCACTACTGTAACATCCCAAAATTAGAGTTTTGGAATGTTTGAATTTGAAAATGAACCATTTGCATTTTTCCCAGATTAATCAAAGCTTAATTTGAATTTTATATTTATTAAAGGATTTAATTTGACTAATCTATTCATCAAACAAAAGATTTGGAGGTTTTTCTTTATTTTTGGAGATTTTTTTGAATTTATTTGCTATTTATTGAAATTTGTTTGCTTTTATTTGAATTTCTGGAATTTCCTAAATTCGGAAAAGTTTTTATTTCTAAAACCCTCCATGGGCGAATCTTGTTGCTTTGCTTCTATTTCCCCGGCCGGTCCTTTCTCTCCCTCAGCCAAATTTATCTCCTCTCTCGTCCCAACTCCGCTCGCCCGGCCCAGCCAGCCCGCGCACCATGGCCGTCCGATGGGTGACACGTGTGCGGCTCGGATCACGCCGCCGCCGTCGCCCGAAACCCTAACTACATCGCCGCCACGTGCACGCCAATTTCGTGTCCGTGCCACGCCCACCTCCTGAGGCTATTTAAAGCCCCGAGGACCCCAGCCCGAGGTTCGCCTTGTTGCGCCGCTTCTTTTGCCCTAGCCCTTGCTGCCCGAGGCGCCGCCGTCTTCTCTTGCGAGCTCGCCGAATTTGCGTCGCCGTTCCGAGTGCTTCTCCGCCGTCTTTCTTCTTCTCCGGTGAGCCTCCGCCCTTATTTTGGTCGCCTTGAACTCCCCGCGACTCCCTCTCCCTTTTGCCCATAATCCCGTGCCATCTCGTCATGTTTTGCTCCGTCGACGTTGCCTTCTTCTCCGCCTCCGGCGTTGCTGCTTCGCCACGCCGCCGCCGTGCCTGCCGACGCCTCCTGCCTCATCTCAGCCGTTCGATCCGCCTCGACCGCCGGATGCGCGCCGCGTGGACGGGCCCGATCGAGCCGCGTCGCCTCATCTCCGCCGCGTCAGCGTCGCCTCGGTTCCAGAGCCCATGCCCCGTCAGCCGCCGCGTGGTAGCTGCGTGGCTACCACATCAGCCCTAGCCACCACGTGGCCGCCACGTCAGTGTGGTCCGCCACGTCGGCATCTCCCCTTCTCGGTGAACAAAGTTTGAAGTGATTCCCATAATGGCATATTACTGAAGTGATCGATTGACAAAAAGGGATGATTTGTAAGTACGATCATGAGCATGTGCTTAAATTATATAAATTTGCTATATGATCTTGATGTTTAAAGAATACATCTTCTCCGTGTGAAATCATATTCGTGTGTCATGTTTAAGCATCACTTATATACTGTGAATCATGACTACCTTAAATTGGTATAATTAGAAACATCTATTACCTAAATCTTGGATATAATTGGTATCATATCTTGCCTAGATTTAGGGGGAGCTTAATATTATTGTCCTATTACTAGCTCCTTTTTGGGATTAATGACAAAAGTGGGAGAATTTATGGATATAAAAAGGGATGATTTGTAAGTATGATCTCTTATTGTTTCTTCATGCTTGTTTTAATGCTAAATATCTTAATATTGTCATTTGATGCAATTGATAATAGGTTTGTCATAAATCACCAAAAAGGGGGAGATTGAAAGTGCATCTAGGCACTTATGTTATTTTGGTGATTAATGACAAACGCATATAATGATAATATATGAAATTGAGTAAATGCTTAACTTAGTGCTTAACAAATGACAAACCTCTAATATGATTATATTGGTATGAGACTAACTTGTTATTGCCTAGTTGAGTATCAGTCTCATCTATTTAGAGGAAAATCAAGTGGGATGGTTAAGCAAAGATAAGGTATGCAATTTTGGTATCTATTCTATATTTGTTATTGCATTCCTTTCGTGCAAATGCATAGTGAACTCCAAGTAGCATGTTGATTATATATATGCACATTGGTTCATGTCATATTTATTTGTGCATATATATTCATTTGAGTTCATTAGGTGCTTTGTTTTTAGTATGCATGTATTAACTAGAGTTAAACTTCATATTGCTATAGATTGACTTGGTGCATGCATGTTTTAGTTGTATATCTTCTCATGTAATTCTCTTAGTGAAGTTTAATCTAGTGTTGGATCACATATTTACTCTTATTCCAAATATTATTTGCACATGTACAATTTGTGTATATTCTATCATGTGCTTCATTTAAGTAAAGACTGTGATCCTTGCCATGATTTAATTGATTCATCATATTGGCAATTATCTCTCTAGTGCATATAGATCAATTACATATTCATCATGATGTACTTAGTAGGGAACATTTCTTATGTCAAGTGTTTCCATTTATGTTGTGCTTCTTTATATGAAACACTTGTTGTAATCAATTATTCACAAATATCAACTTGTTTATATCTACTGAGCTTTTGGGACTAGTGTCTATCGTAAGTGGATTGGAAAGACTTGGGTCCCGTATGTGTATGATGACCAAGGTATCTTGGAGGATGATCGTTAAGCCGAGGTCAACAAGACGGCGGTGTCACCAAGAGTTGAGGACTAAGTCTAGATCGACTTGGCATGGAGATCGTCAAAGAGGATGATCAAGTCAAGGTTGATAGGACGAGAGTCTCATGAGGTGAATCGAGTCGAGTTGGACAAGGCGAAGATGTTATCAGTTATATGGTGAAAGTCTTCATGCATCGACATCAAGAAAGAAGACGGCAAGTGACTATTTCTAGATTTATATTATCTTTGATTTAATTTGAGTCTAAAGATTGCCGTACTATTAAGAGGGATGCGATGTCGAATGACCTCTAGATGTGTCAAGTGCTCAAGTGATCCATCCTTGTGAAACTTAGAAAGAGAGTGGTGTTGGTGGTGCCGGAAAGTGAGAGTTGTAGGTCTCCCTTGGATTCTTTGTGAAATCTGTATTTATCCTTTGAGATTTGGGTAGTGATACCTTGTTATTTGTGTAGCCCTCGTTCTTAGCTTTCGGTAGAGTCCAAAATCACTGAAATCGGAGTCCGGAGTCAAAAGTTATGCTCGTTTTCGTCGGGTTGCTCAGTGCTGTTCGGACAATCCGGAGTATCCGGTGTTAATTCCGGACACTCCGGGTTGGATTAGTCCGGAGTGTCCGGAGTTTTTGTCCGGAGTCTCCGGGTTAGCTCTCTCGGTATGATCTAATCCTTTCCAATCCGGAGTCTACGGGGTATTTGTCCGGAGTCTCCGGGTTGTGCGCAGCTGTCTCCAACGGCTAGTTTTTGGGACCTCTATTTAAAGCCCCCTTCTTCCTCACTTCAAAGAGGCTGTTATCCCACTAATTTGAAGAGCTATTCTCTTGTTCTTGAGCCCCCCAAAACACCTCTTTACCGTTAGATCTAAGTGATCCCCTTGGTGAGAAGGGTTGGGAAGAGTTTGAGAAGTGAGGTGCTAGGTTGAGTGAGACTTGAGTTGATTGAGCACTTGATTTGATCTCCAAGCTTGTTCTTCATGAGCATTTGTTACTCTTGGAGTTTGAGGTCTCCTAGACGGCTAGGAGGTCGCCTACGAGCCACCGGAGCTTTGTGTGGTTGGCCGTGGGAAGTTTGTGAAGGCCGGTTCCGCCTCCGTATGGGAAGGAATCAAAGGAGTGAAGACCGGCGAGTGCATTTGTGCAACACCGGGAGGAAGAGGGTTGAAAGTGACCCTGGCTCAAGTGTGACCGAGCTGCCTCAACGGAGACGTAGGATCCCCTCAAGGATCCGAACTTCGGGTGGAAAATCATCGTCTCCAAGTTTGCTTCTAACTCTTGCTTTAGTATTTGATTTTGAATCTTTGGAAGCCCCGATCTACTCCATTACTGTGTTTGGCTCTAGATCTCCATCATTCCAAGGTACTTGACAATATTTAGAACCCTTGTGTTCAATTAGATGGTTGGAAAATTGTAGGGATTTAAAATCTCATTTCGAGGTCTCCAATCTGGAGTATCCGGACTCCTGACCCCGGACAGTCTGGACATATCGGAGTATCCGGATAAAAATCCCGGACACTCCGGTCTTAGTCCCTCGGGAGATTTTACTTTGCTACAAAGTTTTTAATTCGCCTATTCACCCCCCCTCTAGGCGACATCCCCTGTCCTTTCAATTGGTATCAAAGCCTTGCCTCTCATTTTATTAGACTTAACCGTCTAGAGAGTAAAGGATGTCGACTAGAGGATTAGAGCACTGACACGATCCACTTATGCTAGATGGCACAAATTATGCTTCATGGAAATTAATTATGACTTCTCATTTTAAATCTATGAACCCCCAAATGTGGTGGATCGTAGATGTTGGATTTTCCTCTCCATTGAATGAAGTTAATCCAACTGAAGGAGAGAGGAAATGCCTACATCTCGACGCTCAAGCTACTAATGTTCTATTTTGTGTTGTGAGAGATGAATTTTTTAATAGAATATGCAATCTCAAGAGCACTCATGAAATGTGGATAAAGCTTCACGAACTATTTGAATCATCCACTTCCATTGAGGATTGCATTAAGGAAGAAATGTCGGGAGATGAAACCTCAAGCTCCATCTCAAATGGAGAAGAACCGATATCTCCATGAACCTCAACCTTCGCCTCAAGTGACGATGAAGATGCTCTTCCATTACAAATCGGTTGCTTCATGGCGAAAGGTAAGAATGAGGTAAGTGAGGATGATGATGATGAGCTCACTTATAATGAACTTATGAATTTGCTTGAGGAGCTCAATAAATGTCTTGGAAAGGAGAAAAATAAATATAAAATTTTGAAGCTTGAACATGAATCACATCAAAATGATTATAATATGCTTCAAGAAAATCATGAATCCCTCCTTCTCAAAGAAATTCATAAGCCTAAGGTGGACATAGGAATCTCATGTGATTTAATTGATGAAATGTCTTGCTTAAATGTTAATCCTAATATTTCATCAAAATTTGACATATCCACCTCTTGTAATGATTTACCTTGTTGCTCAAATTCAAATGTTTCCACTTCCTCTATGCATGTTGAGACTAATCTTGTAGAGGAAAACAATGAGCTCAAGGCCAAAGTCATTAGATTAGAAAATGACTTGAGGAAGTGCGTAAAGGGAAAAGCCATCCTCGACGAGATCTTGAGCAGGCCAAGGGCGCCTCAAGATAAGCGAGGACTCGGCTACATCTCCAAGAGGGAGACTAGCAAGACAAGGTACAACGAAAGACATTCGAAGATCATCAAGTGCTTTGCTTGCAACAAGAAGGGACACCTCGCTTCCGTGTACCCTAATAAAGTGGAGATCAAGCCACAACCATCAAAAATGGGGCAAACCGAAAAAGAGCAAGTCAAGAAGAAGAAGAGACGCTCAAAGCATACTTGCTACAATTGTAGGGAAAAGGGGCACATCGGTAAGGATTGTCCCAAAGGTATAACCCCTAAGCCTACTCATCATTTTAATGATTATTTGCTTAGGAAGGACAAGAATGGCAATGTATTTGCCAAGCTTGTTAAGTCCCATATGCCTGCTCAAAATGATAATACTCATTTGCATAGGAAGAGTGAATCTAGAAATGGATTTGCTAAATTTGTTAGGACTCCTAAGCCTACACAAAGCAATTCAAATAAATTGCTTAGGAGAAATAACGATAGCAAAGCATTTGCTAGATATACTAGATCCTCTAAGCCAATGCATAATTTCAATTATCATATGCTTAGAAGTGATCAAACTAGAAATGGTTTTGCAAAATATCATTGCCCTCCTAAACCTTTTCATAAAAATACCAATCATTTGCCTAGGAGGAATAATTATTGCAAACCTATTTCTAATTATGTTAGTCAATTCAATAATATCCAAATTAGGACCATTTGGGTTCCAAAATCTATTGTGACTAACATTGTTGGACCCAACAAGGATTGGGTACCAAAAAACCGCCTAAAAGATTTTTAGGCAATATGAGATGGATTGGACGTTTGGCTTCTTCAAAAGGGAAGATGACTTAATCATTTGCAAAATGGAGCCAAGCATGAGGATGATCACTTCAATCTTGAGCCAATGTTATCTCGAGTAATAAGTATTTAATTTGATTACTATTTAGCTTATAGCCTTGTGTAGGTTATATTGCATTATTCATGAAAATCAATTTAGATTGCTTGTTATATGCTTGCTCATGCTTATTAGTTGTTTTGATTACAATCTTGAGTAAGTTTGGGATAGTGGCACATTAAGGAGGAGTGTTAATTCATATCCATGTATATTACATCCCTACATGTGCCCATATTTATATAAGTGCTAATATATATTTTCAAAATCAAGCCATTTAGCCAAAAGTCAAAATTTTGTATACTATTAGTATTCTTGTGAAAAACTAATTGCAAAATGTATACAAATGTATTTGAAACATTTTTCAAAGGTTTTGGCTTCACAAAATCTATTTTGAAAAGAAAATGAGTTTTATGATCAAAATCTAGTTACTAGTATCCTGTTTTGGATTTAAACTTATAATTTTCATAGAATTATATGTAAAATGATTTTGAAAGTAATTCCAAAATGAAAAACCTAGAGTTGATCATTCTTAACAATTCTTGTGTTCAAAAGATTTTCAAAAGACCAACCTAGCAAAAGTTATTTGATTTTGAAACTCATCGAAAAACTATAATTGACCCATAATGGTCATATTTTTGCACTTAGTGAGTTTCTCCCCTTGGACCGGATTCTTAGCAATATCTTGGTTCAAAATGGTATTTTAAACTCATACATACCATTTCCAATCGAATATCGTCTCATTTTTTTCATTTGATACTTTTTGGATTAATGTTGAAAGCATATGCATGCATATCCCTCATATGAGCTTTTTTGGTCAAAAGTCAAAAATATTGTTTAAAAGGTCAATATTTGTGAAAATCTTTATAAAAGTTCTCAAATATGTATTTCAAATGTTTTACAATGCTTCCAGAGTAAAAATTCCTATTTTAGAAACAAAATAGCAAATTTGGCCTCAAATGGATCTTATATGATCTTGTTTTTGAAATAAATGAAATATTTTTATAAGTTAAAATCTATTGAGTTTTTGAAAAAGTGGTCAATACAAAACTCATAGGGTTGGTCATTTTAAGCATTTCTTTAGTTAAAAGTTTTTCCAAACGACCAACCGTTCAAAAGTTATAGCCATTTGAATTTGGCCAAAATCATCCATTTAACCCAAAATGACCCGTTGTTGCATTTTGTGGATTTCGCTATTTGAATTGGATTTATTTGTATATCTTGGATTGAAATAGTATTTCTAACTCATACAAAGCTATGAAAGTTCAAATCTCCATAAATTTCAATCCGGAATGCATTTTGAGCATTTGGTGAAAATTCAATTTCTTTTCAAACCTACAAAGCGCTTTTTGCCATATCTTTTGAACGAAAATTCCTTTTAATGAAATTCTTTTTGGGAAACCTTATGTTTATTTATGGAAAGTTTCAAACCATTTGGACTCAATTTTAAAAAGTTTTGACTTTTCTTCTCTTTGAGTAAAAAATCATGCCTACAAAGCAAAATTTGGCATATCTTTTGATTGGAGACTCTTTTTTGGAAAATTATTTTTGGAAAAGTTTCTTGGGAGTCTAAAGAATGTTTCTGCACAATTTCAATTAATTTCAACTTACTTTGAAATAGTTATGGCTTTTTCTCTCTTTTGATCTTATTTGGCATACTCTCGCATTAAGTTGGATTTTACGATTTGAATGGATTTGATTATGCAAATAGACTTATAAACTCTCTCTAACTCATATGAAGCCACATTAGTGCACATTTCCATTCAAAACTCATTTGGTTGCCCTTTTGAGGAATTGATAAAGATTTTTATCCTTTATGTGTTTCAAATGCAAATTTCACCACATTCCTCAAAGTAAAATAGATTTATTGAAAATTTTTGTTGGAAAACCATCTCTTGAATATGGAGTTCATATCTGAAAATTTTCAAATTTATTTGAACTCATTTGCAAGAATGTTGACTTCTTTTGACTTAGTGTCAAAATCAAACCTCCAATGCCCATTTTGATCTAATTTTTGATTGGAGGGTGAGATTTGAGAAATTATTTTTGGAGAAGCCTCTTGGATGTCCATGGACCATTTCCGCAAAATCTTATGGCTATTGGACTTCATTTGATCAAGAATTGACCCAATTTCAAAATGCTCTATTAGAGCTCGGACAGTCTGAAAATGCATTCGGACAATCCGAAGTTTTTCAGATATTCCAAAAATTTATTCGGATGTTCCGAATGGAAATTTTTCTAGTTCCAACAGAGAGGGTCTACTCGGACATTCTGAGGTGAAGCTCGGACATTCCGAGGTTTAGACTGATTGTGGGGCTGATTTGTGATTTTTGTATCTCCAAATGGGTTCATAATCAGGGGAGAGTCTTATGACATGTTTTCATCCTCTGTAGTTGGACTTCATCTTCTAATTTTTTAGAATTTATGAACCTTGTTTGAACCTTCTTTCAGCCCTGTCAAAAAGCTTAAATGGAATGTTAAAAGTGATTTTTTTTTCAGCACTTGGCACTTTTGAAATCCTGCATATCTTTATGATGATTTGAATATTCCTTTGGATGAAATCTGAGTTGAGCTTGGGTATAGCTCCATGATCCATTTAATATTATTTGGGAGCTCATTTACTCAAGTTTTCATCCTAGTAGTTAATTAAAGATAAGATTTCGTTTCCCGAAACCTTCGATTCAACATTCACTATTTTCAAGTTTTCGGGGTTTTTTCTTTGCTCAAATGAATGTTCGGTCTTCATAGCCCTCGAAGAGAATTTCGAGACGGATCTGTTCCGCATTGATGATTTTTGCATTTGAGCAATGGTTTAAAAGATATAATCGATTTTGTGCTGCTATTTGCATATTTTTGAGATTTTAAGAGTTTTAAATTGGAATCTTGGCAAGCCTTTCAAGATGAAAACTAAGTGAACTTATTAATTGCTCCAGGCTTCAAAATGGAGTATATCTATTTAAGTTTTCATTCCAATGAAAGTGCATCTTTAGGCTAAGTTATTCTGGAAATTGGATTTAATTGTAACTTAGCCTCGAAATGTTTCCTCTCTTGCATAACTCGGAGTTTATTATGGAAAAGAGAAAATTTCCCTTGTAAGCTCAAGAGTGAGGTTGAATGTGTTTTACTCATTGTCTCTCTTACAAGTGGATGTCAAGATTAAATTTGAATGAGTTTCAAATATTTTCATTGTAAAGTGGTGTAATAAAATCTTTAATTGATACTTTGAATTTTTTTTAAAAAATTGCATCAAAGAGTATTGTCTTGTATATCATCTATATCGTGCATGTTGTACTTAGACATTATCAAACTAACTTGGGTCAAATTAAAAGATATTTGTTCCCGGAAATCGTGTGCTTGTCTATTGATGTTTAAGGTATTGGAAAAGGGGTCATCTTCGACGGTGGGATGAAGGAAATGGAGAGAAGCTCCATAGTCTGAGGGATCTAAGGCCGGGCGCGGTGATCATGACCGATTCGAACATGCGGTGGACAAGAATCGACAAAGGGTCGTGTTTATTTTTTGACCATATTCAATAATGTCTTTGCACACCATTATGCTAAATTGTGTCATTCTAAATGGTGTTGTATCTTTCAAATTGGTATCTTTTAAGAGGTATCCTCTAATCCTAAATTGTTTTGAAGTGTCATCTAACTTGCATTCGACATTATCAAGAACTAAAAGGTACATATGGGTGACACATTGCAAATAGGTATGCCCTTGATAAGTTTATGAAATTCTTGACATGAAAGTGCATCTTACTTATACAACCTTGATTCATGATCTTGTATACATCTTGTGATCATATAAGCAATTCCTTCTTGTGTAATCTTCTTTATATGATCTTGATTGTTAGAATTTAATTTGATCATGAGCATGTGCTTAAATTATATAAATTTGCTATATGATCTTGATGTTTAAAGAATACATCTTCTCCGTGTGAAATCATATTCGTGTGTCATGTTTAAGTATCACTTATATACTGTGAATCATGACTACCTTAAATTGGTATAATTAGAAACATCTATTACCTAAATCTTGGATATAATTGGTATCATATCTTGCCTAGATTTAGGGGGAGCTTAATATTATTGTCCTATTACTAGCTCCTTTTTGGGATTAATGACAAAAGGGGGAGAATTTATGGATTTATCAATTGTCCCCTAATCGATTGATAAAAAGGGATGATTTGTAAGTATGATGTCTTATTGTTTCTTCATGCTTGTTTTAATGCTAAATATCTTAATATTGTCATTTGATGCAATTGATAATAGGTTTGTCATAAATCACCAAAAAGGGGGAGATTGAAAGTGCATCTAGGCACTTATGTTATTTTGGTGATTAATGACAAACGCATATAATGATAATATATGAAATTGAGTAAATGCTTAACTTAGTGCTTAACAAATGACAAACCTCTAATATGATTATATTGGTATGAGACTAACTTGTTATTGCCTAGTTGAGTATCAGTCTCATCTATTTAGAGGAAAATCAAGTGGGATGGTTAAGCAAAGATAAGGTATGCAATTTTGGTATCTATTCTATATTTGTTATTGCATTCCTTTCGTGCAAATGCATAGTGAACTCCAAGTAGCATGTTGATTATATATATGCACATTGGTTCATGTCATATTTATTTGTGCATATATATTCATTTGAGTTCATTAGGTGCTTTGTTTTTAGTATTCATGTATTAACTAGAGTTAAACTTCATATTGCTATAGATTGACTTGGTGCATGCATGTTTTAGTTGTATATCTTCTCATGCAATTCTCTTAGTGAAGTTTAATCTAGTGTTGGATCACATATTTACTCTTATTCCAAATATTATTTGCACATGTACAATTCGTGTATATTCTATCATGTGCTTCATTTGAGTAAAGATTGTGATCCTTGCCATGATTTAATTGATTCATCATATTGGCAATTATCTCTCTAGTGCATATAGATCAATTACATATTCATCATGATGTACTTAGTAGAGAACATTTCTTATGTCAAGTGTTTCCTTTTATGTTGTGCTTCTTTATATGAAACACTTGTTGTAATCAATTGCTCACAAATATCAACTTGTTTATATCTACTGAGCTTTTGGGACTAATGTCTATCGTAAGTGGATTGGAAAGACTTGGGTCCCATATGTGTATGATGACCAAGGTATCTTGGAGGATGATCGTTAAGCCGAGGTCAACAAGACGGCGGTGTCACCAAGAGTTGAGGGCTAAGTCTAGATCGACTTGGCGTGGAGATCGTCAGAGAGGATGATCAAGTCAAGGTTGATAGGACAAGAGTTATATGAGGTGAATCGAGTCGAGTTGGACAAAGCGAAGATGTCATCAATTATATGGTGAAAGTCTTCATGCATCGACATCAAGAAAGAAGACGGCAAGTGACTATTTCTAGACTTATATTATCTTTGATTTAATTTGAGTCTAAGGATTGCCGTACTATTAAGAGGGATGCAATGTCGAATGACTTTTAGATGTGTCAAGTGCTCAAGTGATCCATCCTTGTGAAACATAGAAAAAGAGTGGTGTTGGTGGTGCCGGAAAGTGAGAGTTGTAGGTCTCCCTTGGATTCTTTGTGAAATCTGTATTTATCCTTTGATATTTGGGTAGTGAGACCTTTTTAGTTGTGTAGCCCTCGTTCTGAGCTTTCGGTAGAGTCTAAAATCACTGAAATCGGAGTCCGGAGTCAAAAGTTATGCTCGTTTTCGTCGTGTTGCTTTGTGCTGTTCGGACAATCCGGAGTATCCGGTGTTAATTCCGGACACTCCGGGTTGAATTAGTCCGGAGTGAGCGGGGTTTTGTCCGGAGTCTCCAGGTTAGCTCTCTCGGTATGATCTAATCCTTTCCAATCCGGAGTCTCCGGGGTATTTGTCCGGAGTCTCCGGGTTGTGCGCAGCTGTCTCCAACGGCTAGTTTTTGGGACCTCTATTTAAAGCCCCCTTCTTCCTCACTTCAAAGAGGCTGTTATCCCACTGATTTGAAGAGCTATTCTCTTGTTCTTGAGCCCCCCAAAACACCTCTTTACCCTTAGATCTAAGTGATCCCCTTGGTGAGAAGGGTTGGGAAGAGTTTGAGAAGTGTGGTGCTAGGTTGAGTGAGACTTGAGTTGATTGAGCACTTGATTTCATCTCCAAGCTTGTTCTTCGTGAGCATTTGTTACTCTTGGAGGTTGAGGACTCCTAGACGGCTAGGAGGTCGCCTACGAGCCACCGGAGCTTTGTGTGGTTGGCCGTGGCAAGTTTGTGAAGGCCGGTTCCACCTCCGTAAGGGAAGGAATCAAAGGAGTGAAGACCAGCGAGTGCATTTGTGCAACACCAGGAGGAAGAGGGTTGAAAGATACCCCGGCTCAAGTGTGACCGAGCTGCCTCAACGGAGATGTAGGATCCCCTCAAGGATCCGATCTTTAGGTGAAAAATCATCGTCTCCAAGTTTGCTTCTGACTCTTGCTTTAGTATTTGATTTTGAATCTTTGGAAGCCCCGATCTACTCCATTACTGTGTTTGGCTCTAGATCTACATCATTCCCAAGTACCTGACAATATTTAGTACCCTTGTGTTCAATTAGATGGTTGGAAAATTGTAGGGATTTAAAATCTCATTTCGAGGTCTCCAATCCGGAGTATCCGGACTCCTGACCCCGGACAGTCCGGACATATCGGAGTATCCGGATAAAAATCCCGGACACTCCGGTCTTAGTCCCTCGGTAGATTTTACTTTGCTACAAAGTTTTTAATTCGCCTATTCACCCCCCTCTAGGCTACATCCTCTGTCCTTTCACTTTAGTTGTCATATCAAATTCAATTACTATGCTATTTACATTTTGGTCACATGATGCTTTGTGAAATTACTATTGGTATTTACAGTTAACCATTGCTTTATGCTAAAAGAGCCATATTATGCCTTCAATTGTTTTGCCTTGCATATAGTTATCATTCATTATGTTTCCAAGACTTGTAGAGTCATTTTGTGCTCACCCTTGCAACATCCCCAACTTTTCCGCAGAAAAGTGTGCAGAAGCTGAAGGTGACTACGATTTCTACGCTTGTGGTTACGACGAAGGTGATCCAGATTGCTAGAACGTGAACCCCAGTCGATTGCCTGTTGGGCAAATGGATGGGCTTATCATGCTATTGTTATTTTGTTTCCGCTGTTTCTTATTGAACTCAAGCCATGATGCTGCTTATTTGTAATAATTGGCCATAAGGCTAATACTTTTTTGCTTAATTAATATTGTTTGATTCGTTTAACACCCTAAAATTCGCTCTAATTTAAATTTTGAAGTATTTTTGATTTCTGAGAATTTCTGAGAATTTATTAGAATGTAATTGGATTTATTCATTCTTGACCTTCCTTGAATTCAGTTTATGCAAAGTTTTATTGGAAATATTTTATTTGAGTTCTAAATGTCTCAAAATATTTTCTAGAATTTTTATGGAATTTTTCTGGTATTTTTGACTATTTTCTTGGATTATTTGGATTTATGGAATTATTTTAAATGAAAAAGGATTTAAAAAAACGAAAATGAACAGTACTGGGCTGGCCCGGCACTGTGCTCAGCCCGGCCCAGCACACCGTAACCCTAGCGCCGACAAACCCGAGCCGTCCGATTGAGATCCTGCGGTCTGAGAGATGCCACGTCGCGTGCGCGTTGTGAGCCGTTGATCCGAGGACACGCGAACGCTCAGGATTGCGCCACGTCGCTTCGTCCTCACGAGTTCGTCAGAACAAACTCCTCCAGCATTTCCGCTTATTCCGCTGGTGATTGCGCGCACGTCGAGGCGTCTTTATAGTCGCCGTTGAGTGCGTCGTGCAGAGCTCCTCACGCCGCTTCTTTTGACTCCTCGCATGCACGCCGAGATGCCCCAGAGACTCCGCAGTAGCTCACCATAGTTGCCCTTTCGCTCCGCCGTTGTTTTTGCTTCCTCTCGCCGCCGTCAGTCGTCTTCCGCCGTCGCCGAGACGGTTCGAACTCCTCCGAGTTTGCCGCGTCAAACGAGCCACTTCTTCACGCCGGAGAACCACCGTAGTGCCGTCGACCGCGTTGTCTTCCCCAGCTCCGGCAACCTTCGCTTCGTCGCCGCCGTCGACCTCGTCAAGCATCGCCGACCGTCCGATCTGCATCAGGCGATTCTGGTACGTCCACGTCGCTGATCTCCTCGTTTTCCTAGCGTTAATCTTGACCGTAGATGTGTAGATTGAACGGCGGTGATTAGATCTAGTTTCTGTGCTTTGTTTTAGTCTCAACCGTTGGATCGGTAGGGTACGCGTGAGATTGCGCCGCGTAGATATGATGATCAGTAAATAGCTCGGGTACTGTGGGTCGTTAGATTAGATGTAAACGGTAGTTGTGGGTTGAGTCGTGGCGCGTGGATCCGCGCCGTTCAGATTTGAACGTGCGGTAGAGATGACGCTGCACCTCCACCGAATTGTGTGCAGACGCGTGTGCGCGTTGACCGGGAAGGAGACCAGATCCGACCGTTGCATTCGGGCATGCCGTTGCTATCTTGCCGCGTGGCTGCGCGTGAACCGAGACGCCGCCGAACGTGCGCGAGATCCAGCCGTCCGATCCGGAAGTCCCGCCGAATGCGCGACGCGTGGAGGCGCAGAACGCGATGCGTCGCCGAGTTGGCGTGGGGAGATGACCATTGTATCCGAGTGACCGTTGGATGCATGATGCGTGTCACGTAGATTTCGAGGCAGAGCGGCGTGGCGCGTGGATCTGGCCGTTGATTCAAAGAACGGCTCGGATCTTGCCGCGTGGATGCACTGTTCTGGTGGACCGAGTCCACGGTAGACCAGAGCCGAGCCATGGACCGGGCCCATAGGCCGAGGTGACGTGGCGGCACCAGAAGGCACCACGTGTTCGCCGACGTCATGCTGACGCTGTAAACCGAGTTTTTGGTAGAAAAATAAATGGTTTAATTCGGGAAATTCTACTTTCTGATTTATAATTCAATTAAAACTTTGAAAGGCTATAACTTTTGCATTTGAACTCCGATTGAGGTGATTCCAGTTTCTAAAAATTGTAAAATTGTGCTCTTTTTATTTATGAATTTTATTTGAATTTTTGAGGTCTTATTGTCTACTGTTTTAGTTATTTATTGCATACGTGATTTTTACGCGTAGACGCAAATTTGCTGGAAAGTTTCGAAGAAGAGTTCGTCGCTCAAGATCAAGCTTCGGATCAAGACCAGTAACTCTTTGAAGGCAAGTGATGCTTTGACCATTTTGATCCCAGTTTCTTTTAAATATATATTTTGCTTTAAAATTATGCATGCTAAATTAATTAAAATGTATTTAAAGGAATTTGGGTAATTTAGCTAATCAACCCATGCTGTTAATGTCACCTTGAAATTATTATCTATATGCCCTTAAATCTTTGTCACCCTAGGTTGCTTGTACTAGTTGGATGATAATATTGTGCCAACACGGGAGGCTAGACCGTGAATAGATGCTTAGCCTTGCAACGAATCATGAATGATCTTTCGGGAAATACTACAATATTGACTAATGAAATATTGAATTTATTTTGAAAGTGGTGTGACGATGCCACATGATGAGATTGAGTCTGAGAGACCGTGTGGTTACATGCGATGTTGAGTTATTGCTGGCATGTGTTGCACAATAATCAACGGGGTGGGAAATGATTTGGACTGGGGCAAGTGGCAGAAGGTTGTGTGCCAGGTGGGCCTATGTGGCAATGGGCTGATGAGTGATGTGAGTCTGTGTGCCACATTGGGCTGTGTGCCACTGTTAAGTGTTGGAAGTCTTGCCTTGGTCAGCTAAGGACTTCACCTTGCAAGTCTTTGAACTGAGTCACTCGTACAACCACATGTCTGATATGGGACAGACCTAGTTGATTAGGGTTCTGATATCTTTCCTCTGATACCTCGGGGATGACAGTACAAGGGGGTGTATCTGTGTGGGGGAGTGTACCTGTGCTACGGCTTGGTGCCCATCCAATGGTGTTGGCCTGTCCTATACTTCGGCTCTGTGTGAGGGGAGTGTTAGTGAAGGCAATACCAGAGAGGTTCATTGGTTAAGGTAGAAGTTCCTGAAAGGCTTTGTTATGGGCAATCACCTGTGTGGTGAGCGGCTGTATCTTGTGGGTAAAGTGTACAACCTCTGCAGAGTGTCAAATTTATTCGAATAGCCGTGTCCACGGTATTGGACATTGCTCGAGGATTACAGTCAAGGGTTAGATCTTCAAAAATAAAAATGTGGAATGGGTGGCTGTGTGCCAGTTTGAAAATGAATTATTAAGGCTATGTGCCGAGAATCTTTGAAGAAAAACTATTTGAAGAACTTAGCATTATATATAACTGTTTCACTGCTTTTAATCTAAATAAGATGCTAGTTTAAAAATGTTGTTTGATGCAAAAGAACCAAGTAAGCCAATTATTTGGAATAAACCTTGCATGTAGTAATAGCACCGCATTCTGTGCATTACTTGCTGAGTGCCTTGAGTACTCACCCCTCCTTGCCTATCAACCCAACATCAGTGGAGGAGTCTACGCCAGCCTGGAAGGAGGAGTACATTGAAGACCTGGACAATTAGGGAGCAAGTCCAGTCGGTTGCCTATGGCAAGATGAAGGCTTCCACGAAGTTTATTTGCTTTCCACTGTTATCTTTTAATTACTCTGATAATGTAAGCCCTGCGTGGCTGATCTTATGTAAGGAGACCATAAGGTCGTACAATTCAGTTTATATAAATGTTTGCACTATTTATTATTATATCGCTGTGAATGTCTGTGATGTTCAACCATGTAAAGATGTGTATGCTAGCGTGATCCTGGACTAGCACAGAATACACAGAGGGTCCAGATTCTCAGAATCGGGTCCCGACAATTCGTGATATGGATGTGTTGTCATCATTGTTTCCACTGTGTGTGCTAGCTTTTTCTGGACTAGCACAGGATATATATAGAGGGTTCGGATTCGGAAATCCGGTCCCGACAACTACCAAGCCGCCTACCGTGCGGTTAACACCACGTTCCTTGCCGTCGTGACGCCGTGCACTCAACACGGAGGCGCTCGCTGTTTTGCCGAACTTGTGCTCCTCGCATTCGCGACGCCGTGCTGCCCACGCGCTCCCCGCTGAGCCGCCTGCAACGCCGTGTCGCCCATGCTCCTCGCCGCGGAGGCACCCAGACTCCACCCACGCTCCTCAGTCCTCACTGCTATGTCGTCCGCATGCAAGGGAAAGAGATACAAGGATATAAATATTCAAGTGGTCTGAAATAATTGAATGATACTATGTGGTAGGCTAATTTAGGAAGGATCGGGGAAGTTGTATACAGTGTTGTTACTAGTGACATAAAAAGCAGTAGAAATAGAGAAATTTTACAGCGGATAACATAGGTATTAAGTAGTGGTAGTAGAAATCAAATCTAACCATCCATTCCTCAAGGGTATTTTAGACTTTTCTATCCATTCATCAGGGGTATTTTAGACTTTTCCTAATTCGTTCACACTTTTGGATTCACCGAATACCTGGTGATTTTCAGAGGCTTCTTTTCTATTCATTCGTCATTCATCAGGATCACAGGATGTGTTTTACCGTAGAGGACAAAAAGTTGACAAAATTTTTCTTTTTTACCCCTATCTGAATTTTACTACCAATACTACAGATGGTAGTACAACTAGATCTAAATTGATTTCAACCATTAGATTCAAAGGAATGGATGACTTATATTGATTTTAATCCACTGTAAAAGAGCTCTAGAAATAACTCTTAGAGTTTGTCTATCGGCAGTGTTTTGTTTCTTAAGATTGTATCTAAGGATTTCAACCCACCTAAAGACAATACTGAGATAACATCTCCAGTAGTTCATCTCTAAAATAATTCATTTAACTACTTTATATTATTTTCAGCATATCAAGCTAGAAGAGGAACATATGCGGAGGCGGTGAGGCCAAAAGCAATCCAACTAAGTAACATTTATGAGGAGATACAAAATTTTCGGTTTCCTTGGCACGCCGATGCTCGTCGCCACGGTTACTTCCTCATCTCCTTGGTTTCCTCATCTTCCCTGAAAGATAATTCCCATCCCTTCCCTTAATTCCTGATGAAGAATCATCACGTCCTTCCTAATAGGAGCCATGCAATGTCTGAAGCACATGAAAATGCTTAGTGGACTAGCAATAGCCGAGGCCATGGAAAATTTCAAAAGCATGAAGAGGATAAATGGAAGAATGACAAAGCTCATAAGGGAAGAGGCAAACCCAGTAGAAAATGAAAGGAAAGGGATCAGGTAGCTTCCAGAAGCATGGCCCAACCAATGAGGCTGTAGAACCTCCACAGCCACCATGCTTTAGCTGTGGATGCACTGGCCATTGGTCACGTATCTGCCGCACCCCAAAGCATTTGGTGGAACTTTACATGCAATCCACTGGGAAATTCCAGAAGAATCAAGGAAATAAGGCTGAGGCACACTTCATCGCTCAACCAGTTGTTGAGAAGGAAACTGAGAAGAATGGTGATAGAGTCTCTGATCCTATGGCAGAATTCAAAGAGGACCTTCTTGGATATGGGGACTCTCCCATGGATGAAGATAACCTTCTTAGGACTGAGCCCAAAGAATTCTAGAAGAATACCAAAGATTCTCAGGAGGACATGAATCATTTATATGGAGAGTTACAATAGTCTCCCTATCATTCCTTTTAATTTAGGTAGTCGATGTCACATTATCCTTTTGAGTCTCTTTAAGAGCCTCATTTATCAGTTTAGTATTTGTGTTCTTGAATGAACATTGGTCTATGCTCTTGTTGAGTGATTATCAGTTAAAATTTAGTAAAGTGTTATTTACTAGGGTATTCGTTTAATTATGCCATGCTTGTTCTATATTTTTCAATATGTTCCTATGAAACAATTGTTTGATTGAATTTATATCTTTAATATAGAACAATTGTATAATCCAATGACAGAGGAGGAAATCTGTCTTGTAGATAGTTGCACCACAAATTCAATTATTAGGCAAACTAAATATTTCTAGACTTTGACTAAGAAAACTTGGAATATTATAAACATCGTCGGAAGTGATGCTCCCAAAGTTGGCACTAGAAAAGCCATCATAGTTCTCCCTATGGAAACTCATATAATAATAGAGAATGCCCTATTATACTCTGAGTTCAGTCGCACTTTCTTAAGTTTTAAAGACATCCATCTGAACGGTTTTTATATGGAGATAGAAATTAAGGATGGTACAGAATATCTACTCATGACTAAGTTTCACAGGTGTAATAAACGTGTGGTTGAAAAACTTCCTTCCTTCTGCTTCAGGTTATACTATCCATATATAAAACCTGAAGTTTATGTTGTGATGAAAAGTGTACTTAAAAGCCCAGAAATATTTAAGATCTGGCATGAACGACTGAGTCATCTTGGGTTGAATATGATGAGAAAAATAATAAATAATTCTGCTAGCCATAGCATAAAACTAAAGACTTTTCTAGACCTAAAGACTTCTTATGCCTTACCTGTTCTAAAGGAAAGCTGATAGTTAGACCCTCTCATCTAAAAGTTAGGAAAGATTCACTGAATTTCCTGAAGAGAATTCAAGGTGATATCTGTGGACCTATCCAGTCCCTGTCGGACCCCTTCAGATACTTTATGGTACTGATAGATACTTCTACTAGATGGTCCCATGTATGTCTCTTATCTATTAGGAACCATGCTTTTGATAAATTAATTAGCCGAATTATTAAATCGAGAGCCTACTTTCCAGAAGAAAGGATAAAGTATATTCGAATGGTCAATGCTGGTGAGTTTACCTCAAAAAAATTTAATAATTATTGTATGGCTCTAGGAATTAATGTCGAGCATTCCGTACATCATGTCCATACTCAAAATGGCATTGCAGAGTCATTGATTAAAAGAATGAAAATTATTACTCGACCACTCTTGTAGAATTGTAGGTTATCCACCAGTTATTGGAGTCACGCAGTGCTGTATGCTACGGTATTAATTCAAATTAGACCAATTGCATACCATAAAATTTCCCCTTTGCAGATAGTGCGTGGGAAAGAACTAAGTATTTCCTATTTGCGAAAATTTAGCTATGCTATATATGTGCCAATCTCTCCACCACAGCGTATAACCATGGGACCTTATCGGAAGTTTGGGATCTATGTGGGTTATCAATCTTCGTCAATTATTAAATACCTAGAGCCTATGATAGGGGATTCGTACACAGCTCGGTACGCTGATTGTATTTTTGATGAGGACAATTTTCCGACATTAGGGGGAGATAAGTACTACATTAAAGAATGCCAGAAAATAGATTAGAATGTCACTATCATTCATTCCTTAGACCCACGCTCTAAAGAAACCGAATTTGAAATTCGAAGGATAATAAGTCTACAACAAATAGCTAATAACCTGCCAGATGCCTTCACTGATCATAAGGGTGTGATAAAATTTCATATACCTGCAGGAAATGCACTTAAAAGAGTGGTAATACCCTAGAAGGATATTGAATCCACTCTTTCCCCTCATGATAAAAAGAGGGGAGGCCTCCAGGTGCACAGGACACATTTCCGTGGAGACATCCACAGAAAATAGAGAACTGAACAAGTGAGAACACTACCCGAGACTGCTGAAGAAGCTCAACCTGATGTTGAGAAAATCCCTAAAATGAGCCATCCTGGAGATGGTAACATTCATGAAGTCAGCCATCTTGAAGATGGTAACCCTAGCGAGTATTTGCGCGCACAATCTAATGCTAGGAAGTCGAAACACCAAGACTCCATCGTTGTGGGAAATCACGAGCTGAAAGAAATTAATGAAGAGATATCCACTAATTATGTGGATTTAGGATAGTTATACAAAAGAAAGACTACAATTGTTAACATATATTTCTCCTTTGAAATTGCTAATGTCAGGGATCGGTACCCTCGCCACATGTAAGCATCCCCCCAGGGCCTCGTGGCAGCTTTTTGCGGGTCCGGGGGCTCATCTCCGACCTGGGAGGTACTCTCCCAATGCTCGGGCTCGGGACCAACGAGCTCGGGCACAGGCACAAGGGCAGGCACCATCCCCCTCGACCTCGACCTCGACACCTCTACGCCCTTCAGAGAAAAAGACATCTGTAGCAATTTATTTATCTCGTGTAAAAACTCTCCCCTGCATGGGAATCAGCTCTCTACCTACCCCTGCGTGGGAACTAGGGTCCAACAGCTCCCGTCAAGCTCTCAACAACTATTGACGCCTCTCGTCAGCCCCCGTCAACTCACCATAGGCTCCTGACGTCAGCCTCGGGACCAAGCAGCAAGGCTCCCGGAGGGCTACAAAAGCAACAGATCGCCCCGATCAAAGGGAGAAAAAAGAGAGAAGAAAAAGAAGACACACACAGAGGACGAACACAACGAAAAGAACACGCAACACATGCCAAGAAAAACAACACAGTAGGGCAGCGACGAGAAAAGGGACACTCGAGCTCCCCCTTGCGGCTAGGCTTCTGAGCGGCCCTGGCTCGGGCCCTGTTTGTATTCTCTCACAGAACCTCATATACACCTTTCGCCTTAGGGCAAGATTGGAGTAGAGCTGTTACCCGACCTCGGGGGCTCGAACCAGTATAAACCTCGTGTTCGGTGTTTCTTCCCCGACGTACTTTTCGCGACGCTAGGCGCCTCCGAACGAGCACGACTTCGGGCCTCGCCCCCGAACGATCTCCTTGCATCCCCCTTTCTGCGATCGACAGTCTTGATCGTCGACAGCTGGCGCCCACCGTGGGGCCCGAGTTTCGCTCGTTCAGAGTTCTCTGCTCCAGCATCGCCAGCACCTTCGGCTTCGACGACGACATGTCATGATCAGCAAGGCTGGACTCGATCGACGGTCCTGAGTGTGAAGGCTCCACCTCCATGTTCTCACCTTCGCCGCGCGCCTTGCGCCTCGCCTTCATGGCGGCGGTGCGAGCGAGTCACGGGCAGTGATGGTGACCTAGAAGCCCCGGAGGAGGCGTGTCGATTGGTCCAAGTTGCCATCAACCATGCCATCACCGCCCTCCGACGGGAGGGGCGTGAAGGGCTCCACACCTCATCTGGGCACCGCAGCCCTACTTGCCTGGACGATCCCAACCGGGAACGTTTGCGGGCCATCACCCGGGTCATGGCTAATCCTACCCGGGCGGGGTCGGCCCTCTTTTGCCGGTCCCTTGTTGAGGAGCTTGGTAGGGCGACCGATGAGGTCATGCCCTCGTAGCAAGAATGGCATCGGCCCCCCGAGCCTCGCTCCGTAAAAAGCAATGGCAGTTCATCGCGCGGCCACCGCCGCTCTCGCCGGCCGACTCCGTACCCTTGGACCCGGAGCCCGCCGCAGCCATCCCCACCTCACCGAGGCTCAGGCCCGGCGCGCCGGCGTCCCCGCGGTCAGTAGAGCGACGACAGTGCTCGCTTAAATAGCAACGCTTTCGAAGGCCTGTCTCCGGATATTCCGCCCAGGCATCAGAAGGTTCGCGATCATCGTCGTCCTGACGAGGACCTCCTTAACCGCCAGGACCGTCGAGGGGTGCGCCGTTGGCTCGAGTTTGATCGCCTCACCGATGGCAACTCCGACCATTGCAGCGCAACAGCACTGCCCCGACCTACGGTTGCCCAACGTACATCATCGGCCTTCGTCGGGTACGTTGGCCTTCGTCGGGTACCATCAGATAAGGCTCATGGCAGGCGACAAGGAAAAGACGGCCTTCATCACGCCGTTCGGAATGTTCTGCTTCACCACTATGTCGTTCGGCCTCCGCAACGCGGGGGCGACGTTCCAGCGGTTGATGTCTAGGACCTTCAACCCCCAGATCGGGCGGAATATTGAGGTCTATGTTAATGACATCATTGTCAAAAGCTCTTCTAAAGCCGACCACGTCGACGATCTCGCGGAGACCTTCGCCAACCTAAATAGGCATGGAATCAAGCTCAACCCTGAGAAGTACGTCTTCGGCGCGACCTCGAGCAAGGTGCTCGGCTACATGATCGGGGGCTCGGGGGTGGGCCCAAACCCGAAGAAGATCGAGGCAATCGAGAGAATGACCGCCCCGACGTCAATAAAATAGGTTCAATGCCTCACCGGCCGTGTAACCGCCCTTAGCCGGTTCATCTCAATGCTCAGGGAGTGTGGGCTGCCGTTCTTCAAGGCCATGCACCAACATCAGGGTTTCGAATGGACCCCCGAAGCCCAGCGGTCCTTCGACGAACTGAAATCGTATCTCTCGAGCTGTCCGCTGCTCACGACCCCGCAGCCAAACGAGGCGCTGCTGCTCTACCTCGCGGCCGCAGTGCAGGCCGTCAGCGCCGTCCTGGTGGCCATACGGGATGGTCGGCAGCAGCCGATCTACTACGTCAGCTGGACCGAAGGAGCGCTACCCCCAGGTCCAGAAGCTACTCTACGCTCTCTTCATGGCCTCGTGCAAACTCCGGCATTACTTTCAGGTGCACGCTGTGGTCATTCCGAGCGGGTTCCCGCTCGGCGAGATCCTGAAGAACCCGGAAGCAGGAGGCCGTATCGCCAAATGGGCCATGGAATTAGCCGAATTCGACATTCGGTTTGTGGCGGGCTCCACCATCAAGTCGTAGGCGTTCACCATCTTCGTGGTCGAGCAGACGACGGAGCCCGCCCCTGAACCCGAGGCCGAGGAAGAATGTCCCTGGACCATGTTCTTCGACGGTTCAAGATCGTTTAAGCGCTCGAGGGCTGGGGTCCTCATTATCACCCCCTAGGGAGATCATCTGAAGTATGTGATTCGCTTCGGCTTTCCCGCAACCAACAATGTCACTGAGTACGAGGCCCTCTTGGCCGACCTCCAAGCATGCAAGTCGCTGGGCATGCACCGACTAGTCGTGAGGGGAGATTCTCAGCTCGTCATCAACCAGTACAACAAAGACTACCAATGCTCAGAGCCTTCAATGGCGAAGCACCTCGCCGAGGTACGCAAGATGGAGAAGTGGTTTAAGAACCTTGAGGTCGGGTACATTCCCAGGAAGATCAACTCTGGTTTCGACCTTCTGTCCAAGCTCGGGGTCGTTCGACGATGAAATCCCGTTGGACGTCATCCTCGGGACCCTGCCGACCCCGACCGTCGTCGATCCGAAAGATTCGGTGGCCCTCCTCGAGAGTGTTCCCTCGTGGATGGACCCGACCGTCAAGTTCCTCAACCTCGGTGAGCTCCCGCTTGATCCGGCCGAGGGCAGCAGGCTCAAGCGTCGTGCGGGCTCGTATGGGCTCATCAACGGACAGTTGTATCGGCGGGGCACCTTGGGCGTCCTCGCCAAGTGCATCACCCCAGAGGAAGGTAAATACTTGCTCAATGACATCCATTCGGGCCTCTGCAGCGCTCACTCTTCTTTCAAGACAATGGTCGGGAAGGCGTTCCGAATGGGCTTCTATTGGCCGACGGCGCTCCAGGATGCTCGGGACATCGTCCGCGCATGTCGAGCTTGCCAGTTCCACGCTTGGAAGGCACACCAGCCCCTCGCTTGGCCGTTCTCGACCTGGGGCCTCAACATCCTCGGCCCTTTCCCTCGGGCTATCGGGGGAAAGAAGTTCCTGTTCGTCGCCATCGACACCTTCACGAAATGCGTCGAGGCCAAGCCAGTCTCGGCCATCACGGCCCAAGCAGTGGTGAGATTCTTCTGCTCATTTGTAGTATCAAGGTATGGGGTCCCTTGCAGGATCATTACCGACAACGGGACGTAGTTCACCAGCGAACTGTTCCAAGAGTATTGCGAAGACAGAGGAACCAAAATTTGCTACGCCTCGGTAAGTCATCCCCAGAGCAATGGGGCGGTTGAGCGCGCCAATGGACAAATCGTCCAAGGTGTCAAGAAGCGAGTCTTCGACGAGCTCGAGCGGAGGAGCCGAGGCTGGGTGGACGAGCTTCACACCGTCATCTGGTCCATCCATACCACACCAAGCCGAGCGACAGGGGCGACCCCCTTTCGGCTTGTTTTCGGTACTGAGGCCGTCCTGCCCCCCGAGGTCACGTTGGGCTCCGCCAGGGTTAGCTCGGCCGACCAGGTCGGCCCCGAGCAAGAACGGTCCCTCGACCTCGCCCTGGCGGAGGAAGTAAGATGCCGTGCGCTGCTGCGGTCGGCGCATTACCTGCAAGCACTTCACAGGCATGCTTCTCAATCGGTACGACCCAGGGGGCTCCTAGTTGGGGACCTGGTCCTAAAGCGGATTCAAGACCGGCCCAGCACCAATAAGTTATCCCCGCTGTGGGAGGGCCCCTATAGCGTCGTTTCAGCAGGTCACACGGGTGCTTACCGACTGGCCATGCCCGACGGCCGAGAGCTCGCGAACTCGTGGAACATTGACCAGCTCCGAAAATTCTATGTCTAATGCTCTGCCTTTTGCTTTCATGATAAAATGCTTCTGCTTTATCAACTATGATTGTGCTATCTTTTTATGCCTCTTTGTGTCTCGAACGAATGCGTTTCCGGGTTGTGATCCTAGGGTTCACCTCCGGAGGGTCGAGCCAGCAGTAAGCCGATTCTCATCGCGTCACGACTCCCCTCCGTGGCAAGGCTCGCTCTAGCGGTCACACCCGCGAGACCCTCGGCCTCGAGATACTCAGGCCTCGGTCTGGTTACCCCTTTGCTCGAACAAAGTCGCAGTTTCGAGGTACGCCTCCAGGGGCCACGTCCACAGTAAGCCGGCCCTCATCGCGGTAAGCCAACTATCCCCCTGTAGCAGGGTCCGTACTCGGAACCGCCCTTGGTAAGTGTTTCGAGTTGGGGGCCAACCTAGCATTAGTTTACTGAAAGCATATTTGCTCCATCATTCATACTTATAATGCTTTGTCTGCTCCCTTGCACCCGGGATTGCCCTTGGACCGCCACCTCGAGTGTGGTCTACGCTCGTGCACCACAGGGATCAAGCCCGACATAAGTATCTGCCTGGAATAAGAGATTCTTCCCCTACCTGTACTAACATCTCTTTTACATCTCAGGGGCCGCAACGTCAGGTCACGTTCTCAAGATCAGCCTTCGGGGAGTCAAGTCCACGGTAAGACGGTTCTCATCGCGGTAAGCCGGCTACTCCCCTGCGTCGGGCCTGGGCCAAGGGCTTCGTCTGGTAAACGACCCGTGCCCGGGGCCCGGCCTGGTGTCTTTCCTGCAAATTAAAGTTATTCTTTATTGTTGCCTGCGTTTATGTCCCCTCGCACCTCGAGCGACATGGGCGCGAGGCGTGATCATAAGGACCACCTCTAGGGGTCACAGTCAGCTATAAGCCGATTCTTATCGCATCAAAACTCCCCCCTGTAGTAAGGCTTGGACCAGAGGTCACGCTGAGAGCCTCCTAACCTCGAGGTACCCGGAGGTTTTTCTTTATTATCTATATCTGTGAATATTTCCCTTGCACTCCGCGTGCCTTGGCCTCGG
Source organism: Otatea glauca (assembly GCA_036346275.1). Taxonomy (NCBI): domain Eukaryota; kingdom Viridiplantae; phylum Streptophyta; class Magnoliopsida; order Poales; family Poaceae; genus Otatea; species Otatea glauca. Next base: position 18,091,626 of record CM070717.1, on the reverse strand, counting down.
GTCGCGGTCTCTAGGTTTGCCTCGGGGATGCTCCGGTCATCGTAAATCGATCTTTATCGGGGTAAGCCAACCATTCCCCCGCAGTCAGCCAACCAGAGGCCGTCCTCGGAGGGAACCCCGAGCTTGAAGCATTCCCGGGCTCAGAGGACATGAACTTTAGATTCACCTCCGGGGATGCTTCGGTCACAGTAGGTCGATCCTTATCTCAGTAAGCCGACTATTCCCCTGCAGCAGGTTTCGAATCAAAGACCGCCCTCGGGGGGAGCCCCGGACTCGATGCATTCCTGAGTTCAGCTGTCTCGACCTGACGCCCCAAAACTTGGTCCAAGCCCGAGTGTTTCCGGTTTCGGCCATCTTGACCTAACACCGAGCCTGAAGCTTTCCCAGGCTCGGAGGTCGTGGATTTCTAAAAAATTCCTCCGGGGATGCTCTGACCGCAGTAAGCCGATCTTTATCACTGTAAATTGACTATTCCCCCATCGAGTGATTTCAATGGGAGGCCGCCCGCTGAGGGGGCCCTCAGGCTCGAATGTTCCCAGGCTTGGCCATCCTGACCTGGAGCCACGGTTCAGGTTTGTCCTCGATCGAAGGCATGTCCAGTGACCTGACTCCTTCGCGGGTCCCTCTTTTTTTCAGGTCAAAAATGTTGGCTAGCCATCAGGCCCCAACAACTGACTCCTGCGCCTCGGGATCGGCGGCGAGGATGCGGTGATGAGGCAGGACCGAGTGTTTCCAGACTTGGCCGCCTCGACCTAATGCCACAGTCAAGGTTTGCCCCCGATCAAAGGTATATCCAGTGACCTGACTCTGTCGTGGGCCACTTTTTCCAGGTCAAGAATGTTGGTTAGACCTCGGGTCCCAACAGCCAACTCCACGCCCCAAGCCTCCGACTAAGGCGAGGCGACGAGGCAAAGGCCAAAATCTCGAGCAGGATCAGGATTTCTGGCTAAGTCTTGAGAAGACGCCATTCAATCTCGAGCAGGATTTCTGGCTAAGTCTTGAGAAGACGCCATTCAATCTCATGCAGGATTTCTGGCTCGAGATTCAATTTCGAAGATAAAGGGAGTTTATTTCTTCTAATCGAAATTTACGTAACTAACATTTACAATGGGGTGAGTACCCTCGCCCCTTTTCCCTTCCAACTAACCTATCTAAAGGTCGGCCATCTCCCGGACAAGCTTCTCCTACTCAAGCACGGCGACCTTGGCCCTCAAAGCTAGCGTCTCAGCCTCAACGTTGGCGACGCGACTCCGCTCCTCTTGGAGCTGGGCCAGGGCGCTCTTCCCCGCCCGAGTCACTCACCCTAGCTTCTCCTCGAGCTCGGCCATCTTCGCCTCGAGCTCGGCGGGGACCTTCGCAGGGGCGGCGGAGAGCTCTGTGACTTGTTTACGGAGCGTCTCCGCCTCCGCGCGGGTAGTCTCGATGACCTGTGCGGCCGTCGTGCGGATCTCCTAGTGAATCTTCTCGGACTACGCGCGAGCACTCGCAAGGGTCTCGACCGACCGCTTCTACTCGACCTGGACGTCCTTCGAGAGCTCGAGGGCATGCTTCGTCTTCAACTACTGGATCTCCTCCTCCACCCGCGCTGCGCTCTCCTCGAGGCCAAGGACATACAGCTCCAGTTCCTCGACCAGGGAGCACAACGCCCAGAATTGGTTGGCGTGGACACGCATGGTCCCGAGCCCTCTGGCAACTAGGTCCAAGCCCTGAAGAGGCGCGGGAAGTGTCACGGTGACCCCACGGGTGTAAAGCAAAACAAAGAAGGAAAAAGTTGGGCTCGAGCTCGACTAACCTCCTAGAGACGGTTTTTGAGTCTCGCGTGGTCGCCGCTCAGGGATGACGCGCGTTCCTCGGTGGCTCCCTCCGGTGCCAGGTTCGCGACACCGAGGGAGACACCAGCCTGAGCTGCCTCGTGCGGAGTGCAGGGCGGCGCAGACGGAACCGAGCCTACCAAGGGAGATAGAAGTTACGGAATGGACAAAAACCCAAATTCCAAGCAACAATGGACAAGGGGATTTGGCGTACCTGATGCCCCGACGGGCTCAACGGCACCCTCTGGCACCGCCTCGAGCTCAGTTGCGTCGACCCCGGTGGCACCGGCCCCAGCGACTGAAGTCTCTTCCCTCCGGCCGCGTTGCCCTCTATGGGCGTCGCGATGGGCTGGGCTTGCTGCGGCCGAGCTCGTGGGACCAAGAGATAGCCCCCGCGTCGTCCTCCTCATCCTCGGACTCGCCCTGGACAACAGTCAAAGTCTGTAACGAAGAAGGTCGCTAAGACTCGCAAAAAGAAAGGGAGAAAGGGGAGGACCAGCACTCCAGACCCCGGGCAAAAGATGTGCTCATACCTGGGTGACGAGTCTATATCTCCTGGGTGGAGGGGGTATGGCCCGACGCCCCGCCCCCGCGGTGGCAGGGGAGTCACCTTCTCCCCGGGTGCCCTGCGACCACCACGCCAGGCACGGGCTCGACAACAGCCGCTGCCCGTTCTTCCGCGGGAAGAGAAAAAGAAGGTCAGAGAAGAGAGAGTGCTTGGAAATGACAAAGAAGCTGAGGTCGAGCCCGAATGTCCCCGGGCTCGACAAAAATGACTTACCATCGCGCGGTCGCCCCACTCGACATGGGGCTTCTTGACGGCCTAGCCTGGGGCGTCCGGGGCAGGCCTCTTGGAGATCTTCTTGCCCTTGCCCAGCCGGGGCAACGGCAGCAGGCCCCTCACCGTCTCCAGTAGCTCCTGGCTCTCCTACGTGGCTCGACACGGTCAGAGCAGGCCTGAGCCTGAGTCAAACTAGACGAAAGGGTGAGAAAAAGGTTACCTCGCTGCTCTGCCTCAAGATGTTACTAGGGACTGGGTCGTCAAGGACGTAGGTGTGGGCTGCCTTCTCAAACACCTCCTGCATGTGCACTGCCACCCATGACTCCGCCGGGGCTACAGAAAAACGAAAATGAGGACGTAAGGCAATTAGAAGAAAGGTTCGCTCGAGCTCGGGAAAGGATGATGTCGAAGAAATTTACCTTTAGCGCTTTCCCGGATAGGGTCGTCCCTCCCTCGGATCTCGAAGAATGGTTGCACCCTCTTCCGCAAAGTGGACACCCGAGCCCGCAGGTAATCCACGACCACAGCCTGACCAGTGAGGCTGCGTGTCGCGCAAATGTGGATGGTGGCGATGGCCTCTTTGTCGGCCGCCGAGTCCTCAGGCTCCGGGGTCTCGCGCTTGCTATCCACGGCGATGCCGTTGTACGCAAGCCTGCTCCCCTCGCCCTTCTTCAAATAGAACCACTTTTTCGTCCACGTCCCGAGGGAATCTCAGTCGAGACTTGAAGAAAGGTGCAAGGGAGCCCGGTCTCTAGCCGAAAGTAAAGGCACCCAACGACGGGGTCCTTCGAGGTGCGGAACAAGGAATAAAAGCGAAAGAAAAGAGAGGGAGTGGGAAGGATCCCTAAGAATCCCTCGCAGAGATGAGAGAAGATGGAAAGAAGAAGAATGAAATTCGGAACCAGATTGACAAGCTCGATCTCGCATTGCGCGAGAACGGCTACCAAGAAGTCGCTCTTCGGGGTCCGCAGCCCGAAGAGTGTGTACTGCTCCGTGCTCACAACCTCGTCCTCCCAGGGATGCGGCTCAACCTCTCCGGCCGCTGGGTCTAAGGGTCCCAGCGCCTCGAGCTCCTTCATCCTCTCCGTAGTCAAGGTGCTTTTTCCAAACTTGGCCATGGCGCTCAGGGAGATCAAGGCAGGTCGAGGAAAGGAAGAGGCAACAAGCAGGAAGGCTAAGGCACAGCGCAAGAGTGGGGAATTTCTGAAGTATGCGGCTTCGAGCTTTTAAAGAGGCTCGATCTCTAACAACTAGCATCAGTTATTCCTCAAAAGGCGCGCTAGGACTTTCGGGCAGGGGACGTGAAGCGCCACAGTCGCATCTCCTCGAATCTCCCCCGGGAGACCCGAGGCATCGCATCCCGTGTCTGCCGCCCTCCCTGTCAGAGCACAAAGTGTTACAGATCGCCTCCTTGAATCCCCCATAGGGGACCGAGGCAGTGAAGCCTAGACGCCCCTAGGCACGATTTCCAATTCAACACTGTGAAAGCGAAAGCCCGAGCATGTCTGAGCCGCCACGACAAGGGCCCTTGGGGGGTTCTGACGCGCGAGGTCAGGCTCGAGGGCTTCCGAGCTCGACCAAGGAGCTGATCCCTTCTTAAAAGAACAATCAGACTCAAGAACGTCCGAACTTCGTGGCCGCCCTTGAGCCTCGGGGCTTCTTGCCGGGATCGGTACCCTCGCCACGTGTAAGCATCCCCGTGGCCTCATGGCGGCTTCATGGTCCAGGCTCATCTCCGACCTGGGAGGTACTCTCCCGATGCTCGGGCTCGGGACCAACGAGCTCGGGCACAGGCACAAGGGCAGGCACCATCCCCCTCGACCTCGACACCTCTATGCCCTTCAGACAAAAAGACATCTGTAACAATTTATTTATCTCGTGTAAAAACTCTCCCCTACGTGGGAATCAGCGCTCTACCTGCCCTTGCGTGGGAACTAGGGTCCAATAGCTCCTGTCAAGCTCTCAACGACTATTGACGCCTCTCGTCAACCCCCGTCAACTCGCCACGGGCTCCTGACGTCAGCCTCGGGACCAAGCAGCAAGGCTCCCGAAGGGCTACAAAAGCAACGGATCACCCCGACCAAAGGGAGAAAAAAGAGAGAAGAAAAAGAAGACACACACAGAGGACGAACACAACGAAAAGAACATGCAACACATGCCAAGAAAAATAACACAGTAGGGCGGCGACAATAAAAGGGACGCTCGAGCTCCCCCTCGCGGCCAGGCTTCTGAGCGGCCCCTGGCTCGGGCCCTGTTTGTATTCTCTCACAGGACCGCATATACACCTTTCGCCTCAGGGCAAGACTGGAGTATAGCTGTTACCCGACCTCGGGGGCTCGAACCAGTATAACCCTCGTGTTCAGTGTTTCTTCCCCGACGTACTTTCCACGACGCTAGGCGCCTCCGAACGAGCATGACTTCGGGCCTCACCCCCGAACGATCTCCTTGCATCCCCCCTTTTTGCGGTCGACGGTCCCGATCATCGACAGCTAAAACTCTTGAGCTAGATCCATAACCATAGTACATGGCAGAGTGCCAGAAGCACTCAAATTGGGTCAAATGGAAGAAGCAATTGAGGCAGAATTGCGCTTGCTTAAAAAGAGGAAAGTATTTGGTCATGTTGACCGAACACCTCCTAAAGTGTTCCCTGTAGGATCAAAATGTGTTTTCATCCAAAAGAGAAATGAAAATAACCAGTTGGTGAGATATAAAGTGAGGATTAAAGCACAAGGGTTCACGTAGAGACCCAACATCGATTACGATGTGAAGGACTAAAAAGGCGATAAGAGAGGGCTAAATAGGACCTAAATAAAAAAATTTACTCCAAAAATATTCAAAGCCTCTTTTTGTAAAAGAGCTAACTAAAAGGCTCAACCAGGCCAACACTAAACAAAAGATCATTCAAGCCACTTTTCTAAAAAAAATCCAACTAAAGGGCTTAACCAGGCCCGCACTGGGCAAACGTCCAGTGCTCTCAGGTGAGCAGTAAAATCCGGATGAATAGAAAAAATCAACACAATTTCAAAAACAAGAATCGAGATAACTTTTGATCGGTTGATTTAAATCCGTAAAACTTTGCATACACCTTCCTATGGATGTGAGGAATCTATTCCAAATTTCAATCGCAAGGATTGATGTCAAAGTTCTAACCTCTTTCAGTTTGAAGGAAGGATGCACCAAGATGAGGATAAACCCACATGTCACAGCAAGAAATAACCCAAAGGAAACACCCCTCAAACGAGTCAAGAAAAGATCTACCGATTTCTTGAGAAGAATCTGAGATCTTGTTCAAAGCTTGACTAGATGATTGGAATATGATCTATAGAATATTCATCCAACAATCATTCATCCTTAGCAGCACAAAATCAAGAGAGAAAGAAAGCAAAAAGAGATCAAAGACTTAAAAAGAAGAGATACCAAAAACTTGAGCAAGAGTAAGTTCTAGTAGATCTTGCTAAGTTGGAACATACTCTAGATGAGTTACTCAACCTCTTATACATTCTAGATCCAATAGAAATAGAGCAAGCAGAAGAAGGTGAAGCATAGCTCAAGTTGAAAGAAAGAACCAAGCAAAAATGTAAGAACAGAAATAGATTTCAGAACATAGATGAACTTGGATCTTGCATTGCTTAGAGAGAGATGGTTACAAAGCCACACTTCCAAGTGGGCAAAACACAATAGAGCATAAAGAAACCAAAGAACCCTTCTCTAAGGCTTGGTTTTGACCTTACTTCCAACCATGGTATATAGACATGCATCCCTTCACCCCTCCATTTGTAGCACACTAGGAGCAATCTTCACCCTTAGATGACCTTATTACGCTCAAGAAACCTCATCAAGGGTTGAGATTCACTGCCTCACTCATATATGGGCTAACCCGAAACCCAACAATACAACGGTTTTGACCATACCAACTTAACCACTACTCCACCCGCGAACACTTGATCCAATGATCCTCCTTCACTTGAGTAGGGCTCAAGTTAGCATCTCATCCATCCACTTGAAGCATCGTTCATGCCTCGTCACCTTTCATGTGGCCCTACTGACTTGCCGCCAAGCCTCTCAAGTGTCCGGACTCCTCCGAACCGTCCTCGCTTGCAAACAGACACAAATCGCTTAGCACGTCACATGTACTTGTCTGCTTCACCATGATGGCTTCGGCTTCCTTGACCATTCTGGACCTCAAGTCCTCCCTGAGCCTAGTTTCGGTTCACCTTGCCATTTCCCGCCATGTTCATCACCAATGCTTTACGCTCTGGCTCCTTATCTTTTCGGCTCGCAACCACTTCCCTTGCTTAGTTATCTTCCAGCGTCCCTTGACCGTTCTGGACCTTAGCTCTCTAGCCTAGTCTCGGTCTTCTCCGCACTCACCGTGACTTAGCACCGAAGTCCTACAACCAACACAGACAAGCAAATCATCACATAGCATTGTTCCAGAATAACATGCATTAGAAACCAGACAAGGATCAATGATTAGTCAAACATCAAAAGATCCCACTTGGGATCAAAAAGTCCATGACCACCTTGGTACACGATCACTCTTCAAGTCATGACCTTCTTAGACCGTGACCTCTCAAAGCCAAACACCACTCTTTTGTGACCACTTTAGTCCATGACCGCTCTTGGCTATGATCTCCCAAATCCAAAGACCACTCTTGGTAGTGACCACTCAAAGTTACTCTTGGCATTGACCACTCAATGCCACTCTTGGTTGTGACCACTCTTACAAAGGTCATGACCACTCCTCAGAGGTCACGACCACTTCCTTAGTGGTCCTTAGAGGTCATGACTACTCTCCAAGAGATCACAATCACTTCTACAGAGGTCTAGACCACTCAAGACCACTCACAGATATCCAGACCACTCCCATAGAGGTCGGGACCACTACTACAGAGGTCTAGACCACTCAAGACAACTCCCATGAGGGTCAAGACCACTCCTATAGAGGTTACAACCACTTCCATGGAGGTCAGGACCACTCTTATAGAGGTCACAACTACTCCCTATGTGGTCACAACCACTCTCTTAGAGGTCCCAAGTGGTCACGATCACTCCTCAAGTTGTCATGACCACTCCCTAAGAGGTCCCAAGAGATCACGACCACTCTCTTAGAGGTCCCAAGTGGTCATGACCACACCCTAAGAGGTTCCAAGAGGTCACGACCACTCCCTTAGAGATCACGACCACTTTAGGGAATGACCTCTATAGGGAATGACAACTCTAGAGGTCACAAAGGCCACGACCACTCGAGGAAACGACCACCATAGAGGTCACAAAGCCCATGACTGCTCTAAGAAACGATCACCCTAGAGGTCATAAAGCCCACGACCACTCTAGAGGTCACAAATGACATGACCACTCTAAGAAATGACCACCCTAGAGGTCACCAGGCCACGACCATCCTAGGAAGGATCACCTTAGGGAACAACCTCTCTAGGGAACGATCACCTTAGAGGTCACAAAGGTTATGACTATTGTCGACTTTTGTAGTCGGCAATAAATTTATGGGGCAGGTGCTAGATCTCAAACTCGAAGGTCACACAAGACAAGGGATTAGATAGGTTCAGGCCCTCAGCGATGGAGGTAATACCCTAATCCTGTGTGCTGGGATTATACGGATCTCTTGGATCTAAGATTGCTCAAAGCGTAATGTGCTCCGGGCAATATGAGGTGTGCTACACTCTATGGCTTGATGCCTTGTTGTTGCCCGCCCTCTCCCTTATATACCGGGGGTGGCATGACTTACAAAGTCCTGATCGGTTAGGAGAATCCGATCGGTTATTAGATTCTAGTCGATTATAGGATAGAGTTTACATCTTTGTCTACCCTATCAACGACTCAGATCACAACTGTATCTTTATATCTAAATATACGTAATTGTCTATAGGATGTGCCCCCCTTCCATACGGCAGCAAAGCTTGGCGCGGGGCACAGCCTTTGGGCCTGTCTTTTCCTCAGGTGACGTTGGGCCAGTCATGGAGATACCTGGTTTCACATATTCCACAACTATTCAAGGCATAGCCAAGACCACTCTAGACAAGGCCAAGACCAGTCAAAGGGTCTACGATCACTCAAACCAAATTACCCATAACAAAGCAAGCTCATATCAAACTCAAACATGATCACCACAGGCTCAAACACAGTTAATTACTCATCACAAACATGGATAGACCATCACATGGTCTTTCAATCTCCTATTTGATGAGTATATTGACAAACACTACAAAAGTCACAAATTTGAGTCTGAAAGCAAAAGAAGAAAGCAATTTAATTGCAAAACCTTACTTGGTCCAGAGTAAGAGGAAATAAGATCATGACCAAGTTGGCAAGAAGAATTTTAGAGCAAGCCAAGAGAAGGAACAAATGCTTCACAAAAGCGCTAAAAATTCAAGAAATCTCCCAAAAGCTCAATTTTGCTTATGATCCTAAGAAGGAGCAATTTTTCACCATGATCATAAGAACCAAGATGCATTCACATTTCTCCCCCTTAGACGATGCCTTTTTCACATTTTCTCCCCTTTTGTCAATATAGGCATCAAGAGAGCAATTTCTCCCCCTTTTCAACATGTATGCATGAAATGCATCCTAAAAGAACATTGAAAATTATCAAGTGATCACAAAGACAAAGTATAACACCAAGCTACTCAAGTTCAGAGTATCATAATCTAAGACATGTCCAAGTGCAAATTGTAATAATCTAGCTAGCAAGCACAAATAAGACTATGTTATTTTTGCATGATTTCAACGAGGGCAACACTTAGCATAATCACCAAACTAGAAACATAGCCATACAATGGATCAAATGGATAACCTAGAGTTCAACCTAGTCAATACTTTGGGGAAGCTAGATGTGTATAAAAGATCCTTCGTGCTCATCATCTTTAATGCAAACTTTTGATTTCAACGCACACAACGGGGCGTGAAGAGGTTATCCTAGCAAAGCGCATCCCCGACTAGGTTCCATCGACAAAGACCTCCTAGGTTTCACGCTCTTTCACACATCCAATAAGGTTTGGAGAGCTTATCCTAGCAAAGCACATCCCCGACTGGGAGAGCCATCGACAAAGGCCACCTAGGCTTCACTCTCTTCCTTATTTTGTTTTTATTTGTATTTTTCATTTTTATTGACTCATGCCATAGTCGACCATCTCAAGAAGAACTCTTAAAAGAATGGTCTTGGTCACACACAATACGTTCCAAGTTCATCCCAAGTGCAATGGAAAGCAGTCTCGCGAATGTAGAGTGTTAAGTTCAATTTTAGCACAGATAAGTCAATATTTGGTCATTTTGGCACTTTGATTCATGAGCAAATGAAGGATTTCAGTATGAAACAAGCTAGCTTCGCCCAAGTTTCTCTAGGGACTCTAGTAGAAATTTAAGATTTCTCAAAGCATGTCATATGCACCTAGCGAGAAAATACAATAAGTAAAAGCTACAAGTTTCATCAAGTTTTCATTAAGATCAAATTTTAATTTTTAGCAAGCTTAGTATTATGAAGCAAAATGAACTTATACATGGCTAAGCTAGCAATGATCTTTAGAAAAGTAGCAAGGTGCATATCATGAATAACACTTCATTTCCATAATAGACAAAGTGACGAGGATTAAAAGCCTGTTATTTCTTTGAGTCCTCAAATTATTCGTGACTATACTCTGTTAATATGCCTGCAAAACATAAAGCCCATAATATATTGAACGAAGCCCACCCTTATCCGAATGATTAAGTTTTCGACCAAATCAGTCAAGGTGGTTAAAACTTTGCTTCACACTGGTCGTCACCGACCAGTGAAATAGTCACCCCGACCAATGAACTGATCAGAGACAAGCTGTTATCCTCGCACATATCTCCGTGCGGACAATTGTCTAATAGGTATACATAACTACTTGGAAATTATCTGTGGAAAAAGCACCATTTGGCGAGAAGACACCATTTGGCGGAAAGACACCTCTCAGTTACACGACGCCCTTTTGGAGAACAACTGCTGCCTCTTCAACCAGGATAAATAGGGGGCGATCCACGCTATTGAGGGCATCTGGCATATGACATTAGCAACCTACGATCATTCTGATTCACAATCACTTTGTAATCTGTATACTCTGTTGAAGCTGCTTGGCTAATAAAGAAGCAATCCCTATTCTCCTCATTTTGTTCACCAGGAACCTACAATTATATTTTTGTAAGTTTGATTAAGGGACCCCAGGTCTTGAACATCGACACAAAACTCATTAAAATAGAAGATAAAGTCTATATGCAATGCATGAAACAGCTTCTCAAACTCCCCCTCAACAGGTGAATCAAATTGAAGCTGAAAATTCTTGTTCAAGTTGAGTTATTAGCAGACTTAAGTTCAGAAAACTTTCAAATGAACTCAGCAGAAACCAGAAACACAGAATCAGAAGAAGAAGTCAAGAAACCGCAAGCTGGGTGGCTATAGAGCATAGAAAAGATGATAGAGAACACTATGGTTCAAGCTGACTCTACAAACCTAAGTTAGGGAGTGCACACAGACCATGTCTATCTAGGGGGCCAACACCTACTAGACCAACAAGACTATGAGGGAACTCAACGTAGAGAGAAGAGAGAACAACTAATTAAGCATGATAACAACCTAGCATAAGATGAGAGGACCATGCAAAGCATGCCAGAAGTCTAAGTGAAGTGAACTCAGAACACTAAAAATAAGCTCAATAATACCCAAAATATGCAAAAGAAAGGAAATACAAGAAGTAAACATATAATACATAGTATACAAAGACCAGCTCCCCCTCAAGAAATTCCACAAGGGCACACAACTTCAAAATCTCCTCTCAAGGCCACAAACCTAGAGCTATCCAAAGGATTGGTGAAAATGTCTGCTATCTGGTGGTCACTCTACACAAACTGCAGCACTATGTCACCCTTCTCCACATGGTCTCTAAGGAAGTGATATCTAATGTCAATACGCTTGGTCCTAGAGTACTGCACTGGGTTCTTATCTATGTGAGTGGCAGAAGTGTTGTCACCGAAAAAAGTGGAACACTATCTATATCTAACCCAAAGTCCCACAAGGTCGATCTTATCCAAAGTACCAGACTACAGCAACTAGCGGCTGCAACGTACTCGGCCTCAGCGGTGGATTTTGCAACTCCAGACTGCTTCCTAGATGACCAAGAGACAAGAGAAGTGTCAATAAATTGGCAAGTGCCAGAAGTGCTCTTCCTATCTATCCTACAGCTAGCAAAGCTGCGTTTGAAAAGGCTATAAGGGATAGACAAGAAGAGGAAGAGTACCAAATACCATAGCCAATGGTAGCTCGAAGATACCTGAAAATGCGCTTCACCGCCTGACGGTGAGAGGCGCAAGGAGAAGCCTAAAATCGAGCGCACATATATACAACAAAGTGTATGTCCAGCCTCGAAGCAATGAAGAACAAGAGAGAGACGATCATGCTCCTGAACTAGTGAAAGCGAGAGGTCGATGACTCAGTATTGGGGCACATAAGTGTAGATCTAGAAACCCAATATTGAGCCACACGACGAGCAGAAGTACCAGTCAAAGAAACAAAAAACTGAAATGTACCGTCTCTCGAACGCTTAACTCTCACAAAATCAGGAACAACATCTGCAAACAATCTAGGAGCTGGGTTGGCTCGTCGATGTGCATATGCCGGACCATCCTAGTAACGCTACCTAAACCTCCTACTGGTGGGAGCAAACTCACGCCGCTGATATCCACCTCAATAGGAAAAATGAGGAATATCAAGATGACGTCAGAAATACTGGCCACGAAAAGCTCCAGGATGAAAACTAGAATGAACAGTCTGAAAACAAAGTCTTGAACATTGTCCAATAGCAAAAGACTCTCTAGTCTGTCTAGAAGCCGTGGGTGCCTCAGGAGCACTCAAAGTCTGGGGATAACCCTGAATACCCCTAAGAGCATAAACACGCTTACGACGTGCTATCTTGGCACGCCTGAAGCAAAAATCTGCTGGATGTATATCCTTCTTACAAAAGACGCATGTATACTTCACCTTGCTGGAGGCAGAAGCAGTAGGAGGAGCAACCTTCTCGTTAGAGATCCCATGGACAACCCTAGTAGACCTAAACACAGTGGTGCTCGCCCTGGGAGCTACCACGATCTCTCCACTCTTAGAGTCTGTAAGTTCAAGCTCCATTAATTTTGGTGATTGGTTTAATATTAATGTTTAATCATTGTTTAATGACAAACCTAATCATTATGAGACTAACATATTTTATTAAGTTATATTCTTATTAGTCTCATATTTGGATGGAAAATGGAAAACCTAAGGTATGCACTTGTATTCACTTTATTATCTTAATGCATACTTAGGATTCAAATTAAAATATGAACTCTTCCATTGCTTTAGTCCAAATATGTGCATTATGTTCCTAATTCATATATTACATGAATGCACACATCTAGGGGGAGTTTATAATTTAACTTGTTGTTTCAATAGTATTGATCCATGTCTTATTGCTAAATAACATATAAAGGATCAAGACTTTGAAACAATCATTTGAGTATATATAACTTGTGTAGTTGTAGTATACTCATGCAAATATAGAATAAACTCATATGCAATCTAAGATTGATTATGTGCATATTGATTCTATAATCAATTTGCTATATGCACATACTTAATGAAGTTTATTCTATAGTTGATGGTTTAAATATATTGATCCCATTTCCATCACTCAAACATATATGGATCATTACTAACCATCACATTGAGTATATGAAACTTGGGTAGTTATATATACTCATGTCAATTTAAATGAGTTTAAATTGAGTTCGACTGTCTTTCAATCAATCAAAGAACATTTCATCATGTGTTGATGGTGTCTCCTTGTTGATTAAAGACAAGCGAAAAGTTCTTGAGTATAATGAAGCATTAGTTGCATCAAAGTACTCAAGACAACAATTAATCATTCAAATTGATTTGGGTTGTGCTCGATCAATCTTGGAGGCATCCATTATGTGTTAATGGAGTGCGGTGATGATTGAGACAACCGTATTTGTTGGACTAACAATCTTCTATGAGTTGTGAAGTAGGTTGAGTCCAAGATAATGAAGAATCGGGAAGAAGAAGAAGTCATCATGTGTTGATGAGCTTCAAGAGGTGATCCCGAAGTAAAGAGAAGAGCTAGAAGGTTCATCATGTATTGATGACCAAGAAGAAGAAGAGGTGATCCTGAAGAGAAGATGATTGAAAATCATAGAAGCTCCAAGTGGATCGTATGCGGCAAAGGTATAACTAGATAGGCTAGAGTGTCTAGTTGGCGATCTCGTTGCTCGGCGTGATACCAATCCTAGTTGGGCGATGCTGCTTAGGGACCATCAACCAATGGCTAGTTTTGGCTGGCATTCGACCGTTGAGGTCGAGGCTGGCACTACCGGCCCCAGTTGGGCGGTAGTGCCGGCCATGCTGAGTTTTGCCCATTTTGCCCCCCAACGGCTAGATTTCGTGTGGGGGCTATAAATTGATGCCAAGGGCTGGCATATGAGGATGCTGATTTTTGGGAGAGTTTGTGGGAGTTGGTTGCATGTGTTGCACTCTCCAATTTGGTATTTGAGCTAAGAGTGAGCCCTAATTGCATGTGTTGCAATTAGGAAGTGGATTGAAGTCCTCTTGTGCATGTGTTGCACTTGAGGAGGATCCTAGTGCATGTCTTGCACTTAGGAGATCACCATTGTGCATGTGTTGTACTTGGTGAGGTTCAAGCAGAAGGCTTGACTTGTTACTCTTGGAGGTTGCCGCCTCCTAGACGGCGTAGAGCGTCGTGCGCGGTGAGCTTCTCAACGGAGGTTGTGAGAAGTCCCGGCAAAGTTTGTGAAGGTTGGAGCTCGCCTACCCAGGAGGGAAAAGGAGCTACCACTAGTGGATTCGAGGTGGGTGCTCAATTCATGGAGCCGGTCCAATGTGTTTGGGCTAACCTCAACGTGGACTAGGGGAGACCGGCAAGTCTCCGAACACCACGATAAAAAGTATTGTGTCTCTTGTGCTTGCATTGTTTTCATTATTTATATTCAAGCAATTTATATTTATAGAATTAAATTGATTGATTGCTTGTCTTTAGAATTGCAATTATTGTTAGATACATAATTAGTTAGTGCACATAGTGAGCCTAGTTGATTTAGGGTTTAATTGTCAAAACCTTAGTTTATCGCTTCCGCATTAATATTTGTTAAGGTTTTGGTATTAAGATAATTAGGGGTGAATTGCTTTGTAGAAATTGGCGAGAGAATTTTAAAAGCCGCCTGTTCATCCCCCTCTAGTCGGCATCCTTGTCCTTACATGTGGTATCAGAGCTTGGTCTCTCATTTTATTAGAATTAACCGTCTAGAGAGTTAAGGATGACGAATATGGGTTTAGTGCACTACACTGATTCACATATATTGGATGGCTCAAATTATGCTTCATGGAAATTAGTTATGATTTCGCATTTTAAATCTATGAGCCCCAAATATGGTGGATCGTAGATATTGGCTTTTCTCTTCAATTAAATGAAGTTGCTCTAACTAAAGGAGAAGAGAAATGTCTACATCTCGATGCTCAAGCTACTAATGTTTTATTTAGCGTTGTGAGCATAGATGTATTTAATAAAATATGCAATCTCAAGAGCGTTCATGAGATGTAGACAAAGCTTCAAGAATTATATGACGTGTCCACATCCCCAAGTGAGAATTGCATAGAAGAATTGGTGTCGAGTGATGATACTTTAAGTTTCACATCAATTGATGAAGAACCGACACCATCTACCTCAACTACTACCTCAAGCGATGATGAGCATTCAATTCCATCTCCACCATCTGTGGAATATATGGAACCAGATATGTCTATGACTGGCCTAACGTCACCAGAAGAAAGGAAAAGCCGGGAGAGGAGGCCCAAAAGCTGTGCCCCGTGCCAAGCCAAGTTGCCGTGTGGAAGGGTGCATACCTTTGGACAGTTGAATATATATTCGGATATAAACGATACAGTTGTAATCCGAGTGGTTTATAGGATAGATAAAGATGTAAAACCTATCCTGTAACCAATTAGAATCTATTAACCGATCCGAATCTCCAGACCGATCAGGACTCTGTAAGTTGCACCACCCCCGGTATATAAGGGAGAGGGCGGGCAATAACAAGGGATCAAGCCATAGAGCATAGAACTCCTCATATCGCCCAGAGCATATTACGCTTTGAGCATCTGCGGACCCAAGAGATCCAGATAATTCTAGCACACAGGATTAGGGTATTATCTCCTCCGCGAGAGCCTAAACCTGTATAATCCCTTGTCTTGTGTGACCATCGAGTTTGAGATCTAGCGCCTGCCCCATAATTTCATTGCCGACTACAAAAGTCGACAGTTGGCGCGCCAGGTAGGGGAAGCGCTATAATCTTTTCCTACAGACTCGATGGCAGCAATTGGCGGATTCATCGCCACCTTCATCATCGCCTTTCGCTTCGAAAGTTTGGATTTCGTCGCGGAAACGCGCGGAGAGCTTGTATGCCTGGTCCAAAGCCAGATCCAATCTGGTGAAGATCATACCAACCCATCTCAGGTATGCCGCTCTGACTCACTCAGAAAACCAGTCGGCATTGTGAAGAATTGCAGCGATTTTCACGGCGTCTTCGCGATCGAGGAGCAGGGGACCGATCTCCATCAAGAAGACCAGTTTCTGCCTCCACTCTGCCTTCGTTGCCTCCTTTGAGCCGAAGGATGTTTCTCATGCATTATCCGATGAGTCGTGGATTAATGCTATGCATGAGGAACTTGAGAACTTTGATAGGAACAAGGTATGGTAGCTTGTCGAGCCCCCATCTAGTCATAATGTCATTGGGACCAAATGGGTGTTTAAAAACAAGCAGAGTGAGGATGGGGTTGTAGTTAGAAACAAGGCTAGACTAGTTGCACATGGCTTTTCTCAGGTTGAGGGTCTTGACTTTGAGGAGACCTTTGCCCCTGTAGCTAGGCTAGAGGCTATCAGAATTCTGCTTGCATTTTCTGCATCCAAAAGCTTCAAGCTTTATCAAATGGATGTCAAGAGTGCATTCCTCAATGGCTATATTGAGGAAGAGGTTTATGTCAAGCAACCTCCAGGATTCGAGAACCCCAAGTTTCCGAGTCATGTATACAAGCTTTCCAAAGCTCTGTATGGACTCAAGCAGGCCCCCAGAGCATGGTATGAGAGGCTCAAATCTTATCTTCTCAGCCATGACTTCAAGATGGGCGTAGTAGACAAGACTCTGTTCATTAGATACCATGAGTTGTATTTTCTTCTCGTCTAGATTTATGTGGACGATATCATTTTTGGTGGCTCATCTCATTCGCTTGTGTCTCAGTTTTCTGAGGTAATGAGCATAGAGTTTTAAATGAGTATGATGGGCGAGTTGAGCTACTTTCTTTGCTTCCAAATCAAGCAGACTCGGGAGGGTACTTTCTTGCATCAAGGAAAATACACCCGGGACCTCCTGAGGCATTTCGATATGTCTGATGGGAAGCCATTGATGACTCCTATGACCACCACTGTTGTCCTCGAGCTGGATGAGGATGGTGAGCCTGCTGATCAAAAGGAGTTTCGGAGCAGATCGTCTCCTTCTTGTACCTCACTGCTTCGAGGCTGGACATACATTTCACCGTGTGTCTGTGCGCTCAATTTCAGGCACCATGAGTCTCATTTTCTTCTTGTCCAGATTTATGTGGACGATATCATTTTTGGTGGCTCCTCTCATTCTCTTGTCTCTCAGTTTTCTGATGTGATGAGTATAGAGTTTGAGATGAGTATGATGGGCGAGTTGAGCTACTTCCTTGGCTTCCAGATCAAGCAGACTCGAGAGGGCACTTTCTTGCATCAAGGCAAGTACACCCGGGACCTCCTAAGACGCTTCGACATGTCTGACGGGAAGCCGGTGTTAACTCCTATGGCCACCACAGCAGTCCTCGAGCCTGATGAGGATGGTGAGCCTGCTGATCAAAAGGAGTTTCGTAGCATGATTGGCTCCCTCTTGTATCTCACTACGTCGAGGCCAGACATACACTTTGCCGTGTGTATGTGCGCCCGATTTCAGGCTTCTCCTTGTGCCTCTCACTATCAGGCGGTGAAGCGCATTTTCTGGTACCTTCGCGCTACCATTGATTATGGTATTTGGTACTCTTCCTCCTCTTGTCTATCTCTTAGAGCCTTTTCCGATGCTGACTTTGCTGGATGTAGGATAGATAGGAAGAGCACTTCTGGCACTTGCCAATTTGTTGGCACTTCTCTTGTTTCTTGGTCATCTAGGAAGCAGTCTGGGGTTGCACAGTCCACCGCTGAGGCCGAGTATGTTGCTGTAGCTAGGTTCTCTGGATGAGATCGACCTTGCGGGACTTTGGGTTAGATATACAGAGTGTGCCACTTTTCTGTGACAACACTTCTGCTATTTGCATTGCTAAAAACCCAGTGCAGCATTCCCGGACCAAACACATTGATATTAGATATCACTTCCTTAGAGACCATGTAGAGAAGGGGGATATCGTGCTTCAGTTTGTAGAGAGTGACCTTCAGTTAGCCGATATCTTCACCAAGCCTTTGGATAGCTCTAGGTTTGTTGCCCTGAGGAGTGAGCTTGGGGTCGTGTGCCCTAACGGCCTTTTGTGAGGGGGAGCTGGCTTGTATATTATGTATTATATTATTTTTCTTCTAGTTCTTCTTTCTTTTGTTTTGTTACAGGTGCTATGGGTTTTCTCTTTAGAGTTAGAGTTCACTTCACCTAGACTTGGCATGCTTCGGCATGGACCTCTCATCTTATGCTTGAGGATGCTATTCTTTTCTTCTTCTTGGTTGAGCTCACTCACGGACTTATAGGTCTAGCGGTGTTGGGCCTCCTGGTAGACAGTGCATGTTTGCTCTGTGTTGGAGTTCAAGAGTTAGCTGTCCTTTGTCGGTCATTGGGGAAGATGAGAGCGAGTTTGAGCCTAGTGTTCTCTGCTATCTTTTCTAAACTCTATAGCCATTCAGTTTACAGTTTTTCAATCTTTCTCTCCTCTTTTTTGAGTTTTTGGCTTCAATTGAGTTCATTTGGTTTTTTCTATGCCTAACTCTGCTAATAACTCAATTTGTGCTTAAAATTGACTCACATGTTGAGGGGGAATTTGAAAATATGTTCATGCATTGCATATGGGCTGCATTTTCTTTTGTTTCATGAGCTTTGTCTATTATGCAATTGATTCAATCTTCATGTAATGCACATTGCTACATCTTTGAAGAAAATCACTAGCTTAGGTCTATCCAAGTTCATCTATCACAATAAGCTTGTTAAAATCTGAAAATTGAAAATCTTAAATGAAAAACATGTTGCTTTTTCTTGTTAAGTTTCTTCTCTAGAGGTTTTTACCATGAATTGTGAATTTATGGAGTTATCTATAGTCCCTATAGCAACTTGGGTGAAACTTGCTTGATCCATATTTTAGTCCTTCAAAATTGCTCATATGTGCTAAATTAAGAAAAAATTGACTCTCTTTTGTGCAAAATTGAACTCAACACTATATATTCTCGAGACTGCCTCCCATTGCACTTGGGATGAACTTGGGCTATATCGTGTATGATCAAGATCATTCTCTTAAGAGTTACTCTTGGGGTGATCGAACATGGCTTGAGTCAATCATTAAGAAATGCAAATAACAAAAACATAAGTGGGTAAAGAATGCAAATAATGTCAAACATTTGCACCCCGCTATGTCTTTCAAAATATCAAAGAAGAAGAATTTGCATGAATTGAAAAATGAGCTCGAAGGACTCTATATGCACTTCAAGATTCCCCAAAGTGTTGAGTAGGTTGAACTCTAGGTTTTCCATTTGATCCTATGAGTGGTGTTCGCTTCTAGCTTTGAAACTTTTGCTAAGTTTTGCACTTGTTCAAATCTTGCTAAAATAAAATCTTGTAAACAAAGCTTGTGAGCAAAATGAATTTGTTCTTGGAGACATCCTAGTTCAGTCATTTTCTAAATTGACTAGCTTGGTGTCATATATTGCATTTATGATCACTTGCATAATTCTCAAAGCTCACTTAGGATGCATTTCATGCATACATATATAAAGGGGGAGAAAATAAAAAAAATTCTTGATGCCTATATTGCCAAAAGGGGGAGAACATGTAGAAAAGGCATCTTCAAAGGAAAAATGTTAATCCACTTTGGTTCTTATGATCTTTGTGACAATTGCAATTTTTTATGATCATAAACATATTCGAGTGTTCCTTGTGAGTTTTATTGGATCTTTTAGAGCTTTTGTTGAAAACTTGCTCTCTCTAAAGTTTAGCTCTAAAATCCCTTTTCTGCCAACTTGGTTATGATCTTATTTCCTTATTCTGGACCAAGTTTGGCTTTGCATCAAATTTCTTTCTTCTCTCTTATTCAAACTCAAAACTTATGCCTTTTCATGTGTTTGTCAATATACTCATCAAGGGGGAGATTGAAAGACCATGTGGAGGTCTATCCTTGTGTGTGATGAGTAATTGACGAGTTTTGAGCTTGGTTTGATTTGAATTGAATTGGATTTGAAGCAATTTGAGTGTTGGTTGCTCTTCTTAGTGCTACCGGCCTAGGGGTAGTAGCACCGGACCATTGAGAGCAATTATGATCGATTAATGATTTTGGGATAATCATTGAATATCTTTGTGGGCATTTCTATGTGAAAGGTTTTTTCCTTGTCTTTGATGGTTGTAGGGCGACGGTGCTAGGTCATGGTGAGGCAGAGGATGACAGGGACTAGGCGAGGAGCGTCGGAGGTCCAGACGGTTGGGAGATCGTCGGAAGATGATCGGAGACGGAGTCCGGGCAAGTCAAGAATGTTAGTGTTATGCCCTTGAGGCAATCATTTAGATGATTGTAACATGACTATGTTTATGAATAATAATATGATTATTTGTCCAATGAATGTATATCATTGTATTGATCAACAAGTATGTGACTTGCTTATGAAGCTCTTTACTTAATGATGTAATTCGATAAATATCTCTGATCGGATATCATCGTATAGGACAACGATGAATAGATCAGCACATGTAGTGATCGATGATCATGCTTCATAGATCATGGGATATGGAGATATCATCTATACATTGTGGACGCATGTTGAAGAACATGGGTTAGATAGACCATAATGGGACAACTGCGAGAATGTTTCATTCTTATGTGTCATCGGTGTATCTCATACCTAGTAGATGTATGATCCTTAGACTGAGATTGTCATATTCCCTACATGTGTAATAGTTTTCCTTGGGGCTATCAAACACTACTTCCTAACCGGATAGTTATAAAGGTAGCTTTCATGTTTACTATGAAACGTGCGAGAGGAAATGCTGATCAAGATGGAATTTGCCACTCCAATGAAACGGAGATATATGACAAGGCCACTCGTGTGATATGATTAAGGAAGTGCATGGCCATGCCGTGATTGAGAGTCAATCACAACTTATTAATATATCACGGATCGAGAGATGGATTGAATCATCAAAGGATGACATGCTTCTCGCCTTGAGATCAATCTTCATATACTAGGCAAAGGGATTATTACATGAGTACTTTTGATAGGTTCTGTCCGATTTGATC
The DNA here is from genome assembly GCA_036346275.1 of Otatea glauca. NCBI lineage: Eukaryota > Viridiplantae > Streptophyta > Magnoliopsida > Poales > Poaceae > Otatea > Otatea glauca. Next base: position 18,070,457 of record CM070717.1, on the reverse strand, counting down.
ATAGTATGTTTGGGAGTTGGCATACTTTGCAAGAAGCCACTACCAACTATTGGATTGAAAAGGAGTTTTTCGAATCCATGTCCAAAACGTACGTGAACCTGCAGGGTCACACACTTAATGGGCTGGGAAGCATTAATTTGGATTGGATCCGTAATTAATGAACCTCGTGGGCTTAGCACGTTGATGGGCCCTAGTTTAGGGTTTCATCTCGTGGCTATATAAGGAGGGGAGGAGGGAGGCTGCAGGGTGTGCTTTCCCACGGTTTAGGAGTGATTCACTCGAAACCCTAGCCTACTCCTCTCGCCGCCTGCCGAGCGACCGGTGCTTGCACACCGATGCACGCAGCGTTCCATCTCTGGGCGTGTGGACTACTGCGGTGGCGCTGCTGCGGCTGCGGCGTGGGAGGGCGATCCACGGCAAGGCGAGGGCGATCCACTACATCGACGCAACGACTGCGGCGAGGACGATCCACTACATCGACGCGCGAAGGATTCCGCAACTACGCGTCTAGTGGTAATCTTATCTATGATCTCCTTCTTGCGAGTAGCTTTCTGGTTTCGCGGTAGGTTTTTTTTTGTGCTAGCGTAGCATACCGCGTTCCTCTTCAAAGAAGACAAGGAAAGGAGATGATGCTAGCTAGATGCCGCGTGGATCAATGAGGGCCGTCGGATTGAGGTCTAGTTGATAGGTTAGCGGGTCTAGGTACTATGCTTTGAAAACCGTGCAAGAAAACCCGGTATGTGTGTGGGTTTTGGGTTAGCCCTTGCATGGCTATGTGTGTGGGTTAATCCTAGCCCTTAGATGAGTGCTCTAGGGTTGAGGGACTCATCCAAGGGTGGTAGGTGGCCCAAGAGTAGTATAAATAGGGGTGGAGGAGTAGCCTCCTCCCCTTGAAGGTTTTTGAATGCTCCTTTGAGCTTTGCCCACATGAAAGTGAGGCTTTGTAACCTCTCCTTCCAGAAATGAAAGTTTTATCCATCCAACTCTGAATTTATTTTGCGCATTTACATTATGTCTTTACTTTACGTAATTTAAATTCAGCATTTACTTTCCCGCAATTACATTCTCACAATTTACTTTCACGCAATTTGGATTTGCCTCCCCTCCTTCTAAATGTTGTTGATCTTGGATGTTTTGAGTGTTTTCATATGGTTTTACATCTCTTTTGCACTCTTGGATTGAGTAGAGAACATCTTTTCTTTCAAGTTCCAACTTTGTTCAGAACTTGTTCTTTGCGCAGCATTTAGTATTTAATTTTTATAAAAATCTAGAAAAATCATTTTTAAGTGATTATTGTTGGAGGAGGTGTGGGACTGTGATATCCACCTGCAGAAAAAGTTTGGAGTTCACTTGTTGCACCGTTTGGGCGCCATGAGGTGAAAACTGAGCCCCAAACTTTCTGCTCGAAGTTCTTGACTGACTGTGTTCTTTGATTTTTCCTGTTTTTTCTGTAAGGCTTTTTGAGGAGAAATTTGGTGGAGTTCTCCACAACTCTTCTTATCATAGGGATAAAAATTCTAAAAATTTTGTGAGCTGCAGAAACCGACCAACCTCCTGTTCAAATTGAGGACAATTTCTGGAAATTCTGCTTTTGCTTTTCTGAAAGTGACTTTTGTGATTTGAATTGGTGTCCTTTCTAAAAGCAAGAGTTGGATTGATTCCTCTTTATCTTGGACTCTAGAAAACCAGGATTGTGACTCAAAAATCCCCACATATTTTATAGTACTTATCCATGCAAGCTAGGGGTACACATAGTTGTCTAATTTTTCGAGTTTTTCACGATTTCCTTTGAGCGATCTTGTCGAGGTTTTTTTGGGGGAAAATTTATTTGCGACCATTCACCCCCCTCTGTTCACCATCTCGATTCTTCAATTGATTGCTTTTCTTTAGAATTACAATTGTTGTTAGAGACATAATTAGTTAGTGCACATAGTGAACCTAGTTGATTTAGGCTTTAATTGTTAAAACCTTAGTTTATCGCTTCCACATTAATATTTGTTAAGGTTTTGGTATTAGGATAATTAGGGGTGAATTGCTTTGTAGAAATTGGCAAGAGAATTTTAAAAGCCGCCTATTCACCCCCCTCTAGTCGGCATTCTTGTCCTTACAGAGTCACGCACAATGGTGGGAGGATGTGCCTGATCACGCTTCAAGTAGTCAAATCCTAGACGCTCATTGAATATGCTAATCTTGGACTGGTCTAGAATGAGATTGAGCTTCTTCTTACCTCCAACAAACTTCTCAAGAGTGCTCATAAGGTACTGGCATTCTTGAAAGAGAGAGGCACAGGAAGTGCAGGAGGAAGGTGATGATGAAGATTCAGAAGAAGACCGAACAACACGTGCAAATCTCTCCCTATGCATGGCTGCCTCAATCTTGAGGGCCTCACAGGATACACACTTGGTATTTCTAATCCTAGCGGTCCGAGCCTCGAGCTTCTTTCGAAGCTCATTATGGATTCTACCCATACCTCCCTCAATCTCAGCACATCTAGCACAGGCAACTTTTGACTTAGCTAGTAGGTCCTTTGCAATTTCAACACACTTGATATTTAAGGTATCATTGTCAAGTTTTAGTTGTCTATAGCCCTCACATGAGCTGATTGGGTTCTTAGAAGCAAATTGTACAAGTTAGTCATTTCTAGCAGAAAACTTCCTAAGGTGAACAATCATGGCATCAATTTCAGCTATCAATTTAAAGGCAATTGTCACAAGAAGGACTAGTATGTGCATGAAGAAAGCTAGCATCAATAGGAATAGCATCAGGAGTATTACAGCTAGCATTCTTCGCTCTAAGGACTTCTATTTCAGAAAGCACACTACCATGCAAGGTCCTTGGGTTCTTAAGCCACAAGCACAGCATCACAGAGCACATAATCATCGTCATGGGATGAAAAGATCTAAGTGAAGCCATCTCCCATGACATGTGATCTACCTTCTTCTCTAGCTCCGAACACTTAACCCTAGATCTAGCATGGAATCTTCCTAGCTTACAGAATGCATCATTAAGCTCGTCATAAGAAGGTACCTCATCTAATTCACTGTAGAGCTCGGTGTCGCTGAGGTCGTTCTCGTCGGCCATGAAGCACATGCTGGTGAAGGCGTCGCTGCCCTTGGTCTTCTCTTACGGATCATCCTCTCCATCAAGAGCAGCGAGCACGTGGTGGAAGAGCTTCTTGTTCTTGGCGAAGTTATGGTACTTTTTCTCACGCGCAGGATCACGAGATAGAGCCTTCTTGTTGCTATTATCATCAGTGTAGTCATTCTTGTTCACACCGCCGTAGTCGTTCTTACCCTTCTCCAGCTTGGGGCAGTTTGCCCAAATGTGGTTGGGGCCACCACACTCGAAGCAGGTGATAGATCCACCTCTCCTCTTCTCTCTCACTCTCTTGTATGCATGGGAGAACTTTATGGCTAAGAAGGCAAGCTCATTTTCTGGAAACTTCTCCAGATGCTCATCGCTAATCTCACAAAGAGCGGAGAGGGAAAAACTAGTGGAACTCTCAGAAATGAGATTGGTGACCAAAGCCATCGACTGCGACTTTGTCTTCCAAGAGACAACATCGATCTCATGAGTCTTGAGGCGTGAGTAAAGTCCATCAAGAGTCAAGATTGATAAGTCAGTGGTGTCCTCATAGAGGTCACCTTCATCTCCTAGATGGAAAGATCGAGTGTAGTTAGAAAATGATAAGCATTCTTTGAGTCAGGGTATATGGTACCAACAGCTTGGAGGTCACTCAAGATCTTGGTAAAACGACCAAGGCACTCATCCAAGGACTCTCCATCATGTAGCTCAAACTTTTTGTTAGCACGCTTGTACTGATCTTGCCTCATCGTCTTGATTTGGGTAGTGCCCCCATGATAAGCACCGAGAGTCACCCAAATCTAGTGAGCAGATCGCAAGTGGGAGATCCTGTTATACCCACTGCGGCTTAGCCCCTATATGAGGAGGTTCCTTGCCTTTGCATTCACCTCAATGTTAGCCATATTTGGGGTATTGACATTCTCATCGGCAAGAACATCATAAGGGAGTTTCACCTTTTACCATATCGAAAATCCTTGGGTAGTGATGCATGACTCCATTTGAGACTTCCAAAAAGGATAGTCCATCCCAGAAAATATTGGAGGCTTGGTGGAATATATATCTGTCGTTATAGCTCTTAAGATCGATCAATATATAGAAAGAACAAAACCGACTCTGATACCAATTGAAGGACCAAAAAGGCAACTATAGGGAGGGTGAATAGGAGCCAAATGAAAATTTCCCCTCCAAAAATATTCAAAGCCTCTTTTGTAAAAGAGCTAACTGAAAGGATTAATCAGGCCAACACTAGACAAAAGAGCATTCAAACCACTTTTCTAAAAGAGCCAACTAAAGGGCTCACCTCGGCTAGCACTAGGCAAATGTCTAGTGCTCTCAGGTGAGCAGTAAAATCAGGATGAACAGAAAAATCAGCACGATTTCAAAAACAAGAATCGAGATAAATTTTGATCAGTTGATTCAAATACCATGAAACTTTGCATGCACCTTCCTATGGATGTCAGGAATCTATTTCAACTTTCAATCGCAAGGATTGATGTCAAAGTTCCAACCTTTTTCAGTTTGAAGGAAGGATGCACCAAGATGAGGATAAAACCCACCAGCTTCACCCAGAGCTTGCTCGGAGGGATTTTGATGATCAAGATGATCTCCCACATGTCACAGCAAGCATGAACCTCAAGGAAACACCCCTCAAATGAGTCAAGAAATATCTACCGGTCTCTTGAGAAGAATATGAGATCTTGTTCAAAGCTCGCCTAGATAATTGGAATATGATCTGCATAAGATTTATCCATCAATCATTCATCCTTGGCAGCACAAGATCAAGAGAGAAAGAAACAAAAACTAGATGAAAGACTCAAAAAGAAGGGAGACCAAAAACTTGAGCAAGAGTGAGTTCTAGTGGATCTTCTTGGATTGGAACATACTCTAGATGAGTTCATCAACCTCTTATGCGTCCTAGATCCAGTAGAAACAGAGCAAGTAGAAGGAGGTGAAGCACAACTCAAGTTGCAAGAAAGAACCAAGCAAAAATACAATAACAGAAATAGATTTCAGAACATAGATGAACTTAAATCTTGTATTGCTTAGAGAGAGATAGTTATAAAGCCACACTTCTAGGTTGGCAAAGCTCAACAGAGTATAAAGAAACTAAAGAACCTTTCTCTAAGGCTTGGTTCCGACCTTGGTTTCAACCAGGGTATGGAGAGATCCCTCTACCCCTCTATATATATAGCACACTAGGAGTAACCTCCACCCTTAGATGACCATCTTGACCCCCAAGAAACCTCATCAAAAGTTGAGATTCAATCCCTCAAGCATGCATGGGCTAACTCGAAACCAAATAACATAGCGGGTTTTGACCATACCAACTTAACCACTACTTCATCTGCGCACACTTGATCCAATGATCCTCCTTCGCTTGAGTAGGGCTCAAATTAGCATCTCATACATCCACTTAAAGCATCATCCATGCTTTTTCACCTTCCATGTGGCCCTAATGACTTGCCGCCAAGCCTCTCACGCGTTCGGACTCCCCAAATCGTCCTCAGTTGCAAATAGACCCAAATCACTTGGCACGCCACATGTCCTTATCCGCTTCACCATGATGGCTTCGGCTTCCTTTACCTTCTGGACCTCAACTCCTCCTTGAGCCTAGTCCTGGTCCACCTTGTCATTGCCCGCCATGTCCATCACCAATGCTTCATGCTCTAGCTCCTTGTCTTCCCGGCTCACTACCACTTCCCAGCCTCAGTCATCTTCCGGTGTCCCTTAACTGTTCTGGACCTCAACTCTTCTAGCCTAGTCTCGGTCTTCTCCGTCTCATCATGACCTAGCACCGAAGTCCTGCAACCAATACAGACAAGCAAACCATCACATATCATTATTCTAGAATAACATGCATCAGATACCAGACAAGGATCAGTGATTAGGCAAACATCAAAAGATCCCGACTAGGATCAAAAAGTCCATGACCACCTTGGTCCACGACGACTCTTCAAGTAATGACCTCCCTAGACCGTGACCCATCAAAGCCAAAGACCACTCTTGGTTGTGACCAGTTTATTCTATGACCACTCTAGTCTATGACCACTCTTGGCAGTGACCACTCAACGCCACTCTTGGTTGTGACCACTCTTACAAAGGTCATCACCACTTCCTTAGAAGTCACGACCACTTTCTTAGTGGTCCTTAGAGGGCATGACTACTTCCCAAGAGGTCACGACTACTCCTACAAAGATTTAGACCAATCAAGACCACTCATACAGAGGTCTAGACCACTCCCATAGACAACAAGACCACTCCTACAGACGTCTAGCCCAGTCAAGACCACTCCCATGGAGGTTAGGACCACTTCTATGGAGGTCAGGACCACTCTCACAGAGGTCACAAGCACTCCTCAAGTGGTCACGACCACCCCCTAAGAGGTCCCAAGTGGTCACGACCACCCCCTAAGAGGTCCCAAGAGGTCCCGACCACTCTCCAAGTGGTCACAACCACTCCCTTAGAGGTTCCAAGTGGTCACGACCATTCCCCAAGTAATCACGATCACTCCCTAAGAGGTCCTAAGAGGTCACGACCACTCCTCAAGTGGTCGGACCACTCCTTTAGAGGTCTCAAGTGGTTACGACCACTCCCTTAGAGGTGACGATCACACTAGCTAGGGAATGACCTCTCTAGGGAACGACCACTCTAGAGGTCACAAAGGCCACGAACATTCTAGAAAACGATCACCCTAGAGGTCACAAAGGCCACAAACACTCTAGAGGTCACAAAGGCCACGACCACTCTAGGAAACGACCATCCTAGAGGTCACAAAGCCTACGACTACTCTAGAGGTCACAAAGGCCACAACGACTCTAGGAAACGACCACCCAAGAGGTCACAAAGTCCACAACCACTCTAGAGGTCATAAAAGGCGATGATCACTCTAGGAAATGACCACCGTCACATAGGCCACAACCACTCTAGGAAGGACCACTCTAAGGAATGACCTCTCTAGGGAATGACCACCCTAGTGGTCACAAATGTCACGACCACTCAAAGTATAGTCAAAACCACTCTAGACAAGGCTAAGACCACTTAAGGGGTCTATGACCACTTAAACCAAATTGCCCATGACAAAGCAAGCTCATATCAAACTCGAACCTGAGCACCACAGGTTCAAACACAGTCAATTACTCATCACAAACATGGATAGACCACTTCATGGTCTTTCACGATGAAACTTACTCTCCTATAATGAGTAGAATAACGTTCCAATACTTAATATCAATGGCAACTAGTTTAAATTTATCAATACAGTTGATGGATGTCATGATCGCATATTTATATGGGTAGTGGATACGAATATTTATATGAGAATCCCTGAAGGAGTTAAAATTTTGGATCCTAATAAAGGAGATCGCAACATGTATAGCGTCAAACTGCAGAGATTGCTATACGGATTAAAACAATCGTGGAGAATGTGGTACATCCGACTTAGTGAGTTTCTCCTAAAGAACGGGTACTCTAACAATGATGATTGTCCCTGTGTATTCATAAAGAAATCTCATAATGGATTTTATATCATCTCAGTTTATGTCGATGATCTGAATATCATTGGAACCACAGAGGAGATAAAGGAAGCAAGTTCTTACCTTACGACAGAGTTTGAGATGAAGATTTGGGTAAAACCAAATATTGCTTAGGCTTGCAACTAGAACATTTCCCAGAAGGAATTTCTGTATACCAGTCTACCTATACCAAGAAGGTATTTGAAATATTTAATATGAATAAATCTTAACCTTTAAAGAACCCAATGGTAGTAAGATCCCTAGAAGTAGATAGAGACCCTTTTAGGCCAAAGATGGAAAATGAGGAAGTCTTAGGACCTGAAGTTCCATACTTAAGCATCATTGGTGCACTTATGTATCTTACGAATTGTACAAGGCCTGATTTTGCATTCGCAGTAAATTTGCTAGCAAGACACAGTGCTGCCCCAAGTAGAAGACATTGGACTTGTGTCAAGACTTTACTCAGATACATCCAAGGTACACAAGATCTTAGATTATTTTATCGGAAGAACCAAGACTTGATCATGGTGGATATACAAATGTTGTCTATCTGTCTGATCCCTATGGTGTCAAATCTCAGACTAGTTTATGTTTCTCTATGGTGGTACAGTCGTTTTTAGTAGTCTTTTAAGCAGACTTTGGTAGTTACTTCTACCTACCACCAAGAGATTATAGCTTTATGTAAAGCCTCACGTGAGTGTGTTTGGTTGAGACGTGTGATTAACCATATCTAGAAATTATGTGGTCTTAATACCGTCGATATCCCACGATTACCTATGAAGATAATGCTGCTTGTGTTGCACAAATGCAAATGGGTTAGGTGGAAAGCAATATCACAAATCATATTGCTCATAAATTTTTCTATCCTCACGAACTCCAGTAGAATGGTGAGGTAAAAATTCTGCAAACTAAATCATGTGAAAATCTAGTAGATTTATTCACTAAATCTTTGTCAAAATTTATTTTTCAAAGATATGTTAGTGGTATTGGAATAAGACAACTTAGAGATATGCAGAGTTTAGGGGGAGTAAATCCCTAAACGATGACCCTTAAGGCATGTACAATAAGACCACCTCAGCTTACTCTTAGCATGTGCACATTAGCTTTATCCTATGTGAAAGAGTGAGAAAAGAGGAGAGAGAAGAGAGCCGGCTCTTATGCAAGAGCAAGCATGGTACGAGAAATAAAGATAGATTAGTTATGTATAAAAGAGAAGAGATAGTTATTGCACATCATCTAGAAACAGCCTTTAGAGATGGTTATTGTACAAGTTGGCTCTATTGTTTACTCTAGATAACATGGATGATAGATGGAGTAAGTAGTGGACTTTGTTATTGTTCTTGCTCTTAGGATGAACCTAAAGATCTTACTTCAAATCCAGAAGATTATAAGTTGTACTCTTTTTTTCTTAGTGAGTTTTCAAGTTTTCTCATATAAAGATTTTTAATGAGACAAGTAGTGTAACATAGTGTGCGAGTGCAATATACTCTTTTCTCAATCTCTTTTTTCTCTTTAGGTTTTTTAGGAGAGTTTTTGATAAGACATGTACATTATGTGGTATTCGCCCAATAGGGAGTGTTGAGATATGGATGAACTCTGAGTCCAAGTTATCCAAATATGGTTGAAGGACTCTATCTCTTTGTAGGCGAATCCGAATCTATCTCTTTGTAGGCGAATCCGAATATATCTCTTGTTGTCTTCTACTATAAATTTGGCACCTTCTTATACAAGAGAATCAATCTAAAAAAAAGATACAAAACTGTTTTCTCCATACTTTATATGTGCTCTTTGTTCTTGTTTGTTATTCTATTAATGTATGCATATTGATTAAAGACGGGTGTCATCGTTTTACCGCAGGCTTCACCATAAGAGCAATTACAATAACAAAGTCAGCTGCTTACTCCATTTTTCATCCATGTCATCTAGAGTAAGCACTAAAGTCAACTTGTACAATAGCTATCTCTAAAGATTGGCTCTAGATGCCATGCATTAACTATCTTTTCTCTTTTGTACATAACTAATCTACATATACTCCTGTGATATGCTTACTACTAAAAAAGAGACAGCTCTCTTCTCTCTCCTCTTTTCTCACTCAGAACAAAACTAACGTGAACATGTGTTGACGTCAAAAACTTGAAGTAGGGTTTCTGACAGCAGCACACCAGACGAACACCTGGTTCAGAGCATGCCAGTCGATTTGACCTGGAATCGACAAGGTAAAAATATGAAATTTACTCAAAGCCGATCGTGAAGATCAATCGTCTTAAATTCAATCAGCTTAAAGCCGATTAAATCAAGATAACAGGATAAGTCTAACTAGCCGATTAAGGCTAATCAGAGGATAAAGGTAGATCCATTCTGAAGAAGGCGATGCGCAACAAAATCAGAATAAATCGAACCTGGGGCGTAATTTGAAGAAGATCAACAATCGGCGATGCGCAACTTTATTGATCGAAATCGAATTACAGAGGCTAAATTATAAGAGTTACTCCTAGTCGACAGGAAAACGTAATGTAGATTGGTGTGTTTGATTGTGTTGTATTCTTTCGCGGCTTGCTCTAGCCCTTCTTTTATACCCGTCGGCCGATCGTGTCCTATTACAACACGTTACAAAATTTGATTCGTATCGACCTTATTTCGGATAGCTTTCCCTCAAAGATCTTGTCATTGCCAAATATCTTCAAGTCTTTCCAAATTGCCAGTTAGTTACCGCAGGTTTGACTTTCTTGCCGATTTTGACTAGACTTGCCAAATTCTGGTGCAAACATATGCCCCCCATTTTTGAGAGATGACTTGTCATCTTTCAAAAATGACAACTATCGGCTTATTCTCCATCGGCTAACCATTTAAACTTCATGTAGTAACTGCTGCTTTAATTGCGCCATAATTTTCTGCCATGCGTGTAGTGCGTTTTAACTGCTGGCGTCTTTTGAGATTCATTTCCCTCCGCTTCAAATTTTTACCATGCTATATAAAGCGGCCCCCACTCAGTCATTCTTCACGCGCTCGAGCTCTCGCACTATCCGCAATCGGCTTAAGCTTTCTGTTTGACGGATCTCCGAAGCAGTCCTTAACTCAATCAGCCTCCCTGATCGGCTGCAATGGACCCAAGCCAGGTACTCATTCCGATCCCACATAGCAACGACCAATATTTTTTGGGTCCTTTGGGAAATCTAGATGTCCATACTGTCACAAACCAAGAAATTCCTCGTCTCCCTTTATCGGCTTCTAGTCATAACATAGAAGATTGGAATAAAAATTTTAGAGCTTGGCCGACAGCTCTCAAGGGGTAGAGAAATTGGTTCATCAAAGTGGTAGCCTAAAAGAGGGGTGAATGGGAAAAAATGGGCATAGCCGAGTGTATTCCCCTTTCTTTAGCCGATCTAGAAGGTAATGAGACCTTGATGGCCATGGCCTGTTATTTTTGGTCGGATTGCTTTAATGCTTTTCTGTTTCGTACTGGTCCCATCGGCCCAACTCTTTTGGACATCGCTCAGTTGTGCTTCCTTCGGCCAGATGGTGAACAAGTGTCAGCTTTTAGCGGTAAACCAAAGTATAAACTCATCCGATCTAAAGGTGAAGGTTGGGCCAAATATATTGGAAATAATAATAAGGTTAATGGCCTGGTATCGGACGAAGAACACATTGCTTTTCTGAACCTTTGGCTAGATCGCTTTTTGTTCTGCGGGGCATCCCTTGGGCCGACTCAAGTCTATCAAGTAATAGCAGAACAGCTTGTCGAAGGATGTCAGCTAGCATTAGGAAAAACCTTCCTCGGCGTTGTATATCAAATGCTCTATGTGATAAGGAGTCGGCTTTTCATTGGCTTTGAGAATTTTACCGTTGGTAACGTGGGCGGTCCGATGTGGTTTGTACAAATATGGTTGTACTGCTTATTCAGTCGTTCTTTCAATCTTGATTTAGCCGACGGGACTCCTTTTCCGAGAGAAGACACCCCAGAGGGAGCACCCTTCCAGTTCAGAGAATGCCGATCCTTTGGCGAGAGGTTCATAATGTGCTCCAGTAATGAGACAAGAGTTTCACCCATCGGCTGTAGAAAATTTTTGTCCTTCTTTTTGCAATTAGACACTGAAGACTTCAAACAACAAGACTTCTTTAGTTATGGCGCTACAGCCGATTTTCCTTGGCCTTCATTTCTGCATTTGGAAGCCGACAGTTCTTTGATGCCTCAGGAGACCTTGGACTTGTATAGAATCTTCATCTCTCCATGTGTCTTTCATGTCGGCCTTCATACGAGGAATCGGACATTCCAGCCTTCGTATGAGTTTTACCATCCCTCAATCTACGCAAGGCAGCTCGGCTTTGGTCAGGTGATTCCAAGCTAGTTCATCGGATTACACTAACACAAGTCTTGTAGATATTGATGAGGTATCGGCCTAAATAATTTTTGTTTTATTTGTCAGTTCTTTTGCCAGATACATCTTTCTAATCGATTTTATTTTCGCACTGCAGACCAAGGCTGCTGGCAAGAAGCCTGCTTCCGATCAATCGGGTAGTGGTCAAGTCAAAAGGCCACTTCAGTCGACTGGCCTCACTGGGTACACACCAGGTACCCTAGGGATTCAAAGTCCGTCATTGTCGGACATTGAGAAAAAACAACCAAGTAAGTGTAATTCAATCGGCCGTTATTTCTTTTACTCCTTGTCTAACTAGCCGATTAAGGCTAATCAGAGGATAAAGGTAGATCGATTCTGAAGAAGGCGATGCGCAACAAAATCAGAATAAATTGAACCTGGGGCGTAATTTGAAGAAGATCAACAATCGGCGATGCGCAACTTTATTGATCGAAATCGAATTACAAAGACTAAATTACAAGAGCTACTTCTAGTCGATAGGAAAACGTAATGTAGATTGGTGTGTTTAATTGTGTTGTATTCTTTCGCAGCTCGCTCTAGCCCTTCTTTTATACTCGTCGGCCGATCTTATTCTATTACAACACGTTACAAAATTGATCCATATCGGCCTTATTTCGGATAGCTTTCCCTCAAAGATCTTGCCGTTGCCAAATATCTTCAAGTCTTTCCAAATTGCCTGTTAGTTATCATAGATTTGACTTTCTTACTGATTTTGACTAAATTTGCTAAATTCTGATACAAATAACATGTTAAAACATAAACTAAGACGATCTTATTGTATATGTCCTAATCCATTAATCCCCCTCAGAAAAACAGCCAGAATCGTCCCCCAAATCACGCACTTTTTTCCACGCCACCCCGCCGCAGAGCCTGGACCCAGCGCCGCCCCGTCCAATAAACCCCCGCGGCCCCACCACAACTAAATGCCAAATCGCCAACCGGTAACTCCCCACTACCACCATCCAGACCCTTCCTTCCTCGACGCCACCTCACCCCGTGAGCCGTCTACCTCTCGAACTCCATCTCGAAACCGTCCACGACACGCCGGCGACGACCCACCCTTTTCGGTTTTCAACCACTCGCACGCCGCCGCTCCCCCACAAGCACGGGCACGGCAGCGCGCTCTGCGCTTCCAGCTCCATCCGCCGCATTCTGTGAAACCTCCTGTGAAGAAGTGGATTCGGCGCGATGCGGCCGTGCCGCCTACCCCCGCGCCTGGCCGCCGCCGCGCTGGCCTCGGCGGCGGCGCTGCTGCTCCTGCTCTGCGGCGCCTCCCGCACGGGCTCACCTGGCCCGGCGCCTTCCGCGCTCGCCGCCCGCCGCCGGGGCCGCCTCGGGTGGCGAGGGGCCCCGGCAGCCCGCCCTCCTTCGCGTACTGGATATCGGGCACGGGAGGGGAGGGCCGCAGGGTGCTCAGGCTGCTTAGGGCGGTCTACCACCCGAGGAACCGGTACCTGCTGCACCTGGACGCGGGGGCGTCGGGGGAGGAGCGGACCGAGCTGGCCGCCGCGGTGCGTGCCGAGGCCGCGTGGAGGGAGTTCGCCAACGTGGACGTGCTGGGGGAGAGCTACGCGGTGAACCGGGCGGGCTCCTCGGTGCTCGCCGCCGCGCTGCACGGCGCCGCGGTGCTGCTCAGGATCGGGGGCGACTGGGACTGGTTCGTCACGCTCAGCTCCTGGGACTACCCGCTCGTCACGCAGGATGGTACGTACGAGTATGTTTCTGGCGTGTTGTTTACTCCGCCTAGTTAGATTCCAGTTCTTGGTGTGCAGTGTTCGTTAATCGGTGAAAGGATGGTCTCTGGTCTGTTGCTGATATAGTGATATGCAAATACGGAATTGCATAAAGGTTTAGTTGATTGTCACGGATGGTATAAGCTGGAGGAAAGGCGATGTGCTAATCGTCGTGATTGCGATGTGATTCATTGCTTAGCATTCAAGATTCATGCGATGGATGTCTCGCTTGCAGTTTACGACTTGATGGAATAGAACAGAATAGAGTGATCGTGTCATATAGATTGTAGTTAGGCAAGTAAACATTGCCTGATTGATTCGTTGACGTGAGTTGGGACATCTGATATAGCTTTCGTTGGTAGCTGTGCCGTCGTCTGGCTTTACAAGCTATGAATTTTGATACAACAGTTATTGATCGTCCTGTTAGTCCTTAAAACTGTCAGGTACTAACTGTACCTTTGTCATGCTCTGTTTTCGGTTGTGCCAATTCTAGTACTGTCCTAATGTCCTCAGGACTGTTGCTGATCTGTGCTTTTGGTGAATTTCACTCTTGTACCGGGTAGCTGTCCATTGTAGTCGCGTATCAATTTTGCAACAACCTTCCATCAATACAACTGGGCAGTAAGAGAGATAATTGGGATCTTCAAAACATAACACAGGCCCTCTCAATGGATATGACAGATAAGCAGTCATGCTCATGCTTAGAAGGGTCGCGGTTGGTCAGAGTAGAGACTTTTTGTTTCGAGACTACATTAAGTATCTTGAATCATCAGACTAGGATACTATGTTCACTCTTGCTTACATGGTGATTTATCTGCAAGTTAATTCAAATATAACATGGTCCCAGCAACTTCTTTTTAGCTTTAGATTGTCGACTTTTTCCAGTTGCAACAATTGAAATAAGGTGAAAAATTGATTGCTTTCTATCCTCCAGTGAATGGGGAGTTGCAATTTGCCTTGGAATAGAAAAAAAAACAAAAAAGAAGACCAGTAGCATTTTCATGTCTGTATTTTCAGTCAGTTCTTTTGGTGAGGGTCAACTCAAGATGAACCATTAGTTCTTGTAACCAATGATAAGACATAAAGAGATCTTTGTGGCATATATTGTTTTATTTGTTTGTTTGTTTATTGGACATACTATTTTTATTAATTTCTTGATCATCCATTTCACTCTTTTTTTTCTTCATTTGAAGCGTCTAGTTTTTCATGCAGATCTCCTTTATGCCTTTTCTTCTGTACCAAAGGAACTCAACTTTATTGATCACACAAGTGATCTTGGATGGAAAGAGTGAGTTCTGTCAGGATAATTTATAGAATATTCCTTGATCATTCAAAAAGAATGTTTCTTACATGTCTTCTTCTGTAAAAAAAATGACTTCTATTGTCCTATGCAGGCATGGAAGATTTGAAAAACTTATTGTGGATCCAAGTTTATATATGGACAGAAACACCGAGCATTTTCCTGCGACAGAAGTAAGACAAATGCCTGATGCATTCAAGATATTCACAGGTGTGTGCGGAAATTATCTCCAGTTCAGGTTTGAATAATCCAGAACTTTCTAATTAAAAAATATTAGGATTTTAGTGCCCCTCTAGCTTTGTTTGAGTCCCAGTGCTAATGAACCCATCATTTAGATAGCCCTATGAATATCATGTGTTTGGATTAAGCTAAGGAAATTATTTACCGTCAGTTTTATTTGTTTACTTATGCACTGTTAGGCAATCCAAGATCATTTGCTCTCATTGAAAGAAGAATAGCAGAGTTTATAATTAGAAGTAATTTTTTATATTGGAAATTGCAGACAGTGATCTACTGATCTACTCATGATTTAGATCACAATCCAAGGGCTGTAAGGGGCCCCAAACTGAGGCCCACCCCTGCAAATTTGTTTCTCGCCATACACATGCGTGTTTGTTATTGGAAATTGCAGACACTGATCTACTCATGATTTACATTGCATTACGACAAGAGCTGTGAGGGGCTTGAGGGGCCCCAAGCTGAGGCCCATCCCTGTAAAATCTATCTCACCATACACATGCGTGCACACACCCAAAGTTTCCCATGAAAGAATAAATGAGGTGTTTGGTTCGAAGCTCAAAACTGAATTATAGTAACAACCTGAATTGATCTGAGTCCAGGTTCCTCTGAAGATCAAAGATTGTGAAACCTGAAAATAAGATATATTTAGAACCTCATGCTGTTCAACCAATTTCGCCCGAGAACAAAAAATTTGACACGACTCTAGAGAGAAATTTGAGAGCGCTTAGGAGTTGCTGGTAGAGATGAAATCATGGGAGTTGCTATATTTCATGAGCTAACTAGGCAACAACAAGGAATTCCTAAAATGAAACTGTGTAAACATATAAGTCAGTGAGGTTGGAGATGATTCCTGAGATGTGGAGGTGGGGAAGAACCGTTAGGTAATGGAGAGATGATGAAGGATCAACCAGAGACCATGATAGCAACCACACGGAGATGGTATGCTGTTCATAAGCTGAAGGCTGGTAGTATCACGAAAGGAGAATTTTCGCTGGAGGGGATTTTTTTTTTCTTTTTTCCCTTTGGGTTAAGGTAGATTAATTTACAATCCTTTTATTCTCATAGTCAGTCCAATTAATTATTTTCTAGACCATGATTTATGAAAGCTAGTAAGGAAAAAGAGTCTTGATCTAGGTGACTGATTGGATCCATGGTAATTCCAATTAATTATTTTCTAGACCATGATTTATGAAAGCTAGTAAGGAAAAAGAGTCTTGGTCTAGGTGACTGACTGGATCCATGGTAATTCCAATTAATTATTTTCTAGACCATGATTTATGAAAGCTAGTAAGGAAAAAGAGTCTTGGTCTAGGTGACTGACTGGATCCATGGTAATTCCAATTAATTATTTTCTAGACCATGATTTATCAAAGCTAGTAAGCAAAAAAAGTCTTGGTCTAGGTGACTTGACTGGATCCATGGTAATGCTTAGGAGTTAGGGTTCTTATGTTTAATTATGAGAAATTCTGTATGCTCCGTGCAGTCATTTAAGTTCCTAATTAATACAACAACAATAACAATCAAGCCTTTTGTCCCAAACAAGTTGGGGTAGGCTAGGAATGAAACCCAATCAAAGTCAAACAAGTTCCTAATTAATATCTTAATTTAAACTTGGTACACTCAATGAATTCCTACATGGCTTTAAGTCTTACATATCACTTTTCTGGATTGTTTTTTCTGTGTTGCAGGTTCTCCTTGGGTAATTCTGAGTAGGAACTTCACTGAACACTGCGTGCATGGTTCGGACAACCTCCCACGCAAACTACTAATGTACTTTGCCAACACAGCTTACTCCATGGAATCCTACTTCCAGACTGTTATCTGCAATTCGTCTTACTTCAGAAACACAACTGTTAATGGCGACCTACGTTACTTTGTCTGGGATGATCCTCCAGGCCTTGACCCACTTATCCTTGACGAATCTTATTTTGATGACATGGTAAACAGCAGTGCTGCCTTTGCAAGGCGGTTTGTGGAGGATGCCCCAGTGCTGAAGAAGGTCGATAATGAACTACTGAACCGTTCGGTCCAGTTAATTCCAGGGGTGTGGTGCCCGAACTTGGTTGAAAAACAAGGAGGGATGGATGTGGATTCGTGCTCAAAATGGGGCGACATTAATGTTGTCAGACCAGGGCGCATGGGAGAGCGGCTCAGGCGTTTCATATCTGAGATCAGTCAGACAAGAGGATGCATCTAGCTGAGAGCTGAATCAACACAGGAATTCTTTGTTAAGAGGCTAGTTGACCGAGTATTCGAGGAACACAATTTGGCTTGAGGCCACATGTTGGAACATGCATGGAAATGGCTAGAAGACAAATTCTACAAGGCTTGCATAATACCAGTAAAGCCTCTTCTATACATACTAGGTATATACGGTAACGGAGTAGCTGCTTTGCCTGTTCTGACCATGTAGATAGAACATAGAATAGGTTACACTACTGGAGTTGTCAGCACCACGAATCTCGTTCTTCCATCAAATTTTGTATAGCTGATAGCTGGGAGAGAAGTATACACATGCTGTTGATACTGGCAGCCTTAGCTGGATGTATAATACCACGTTATCAGGTAAGATCTTCTCTGAATACTGGTCTTTTAGGCAAAAAGTTCATTAAATATTATATTGCTTAGAAGCCGTGTCAGAGAAAATACAGCTGCTGATTGCATAGTAACCACTCGGTACAGCATCACGCTGAGTCGCACTCCAGTTGATCTGATAGAAATGATCGCTGATGTTTGCATTGGTCATATCACTGGTACTTGAAGCACGCATGCTCTTAATTATACCATCAGCATAATGTACGGAATGGTCATATCACTTGCACATTATTGATTTTTGAGCATGGTTGTGTCTTGATTATGTGCATGTGATATGACTTAACTGTTTGAAAAGGTGAATAAGAACCCTTGGACGTACGTAGATTTGCATGTTCCAAAGTGGCAGTAAAATTATAATTTAACAGGCGTATAAATGTAAGAACACGCAGAACGGCCAAACAGGCCATCTTGAATCGTCTTTGAACAGTTTTTCCAACTTACAGGAATCAGAAAATCAGAGCTCCTATTCCGCAGGAGTGGATTAGTGGATCGCCGCCGGTGGGGACGGGGATGGGTATGGTGGCGGGTGGGATGTGGGAGTTGGCGAGAGGAGAGGGGCTGTAGTACTTAGGGTTCTTTTATCATGGATTTAAGTAACTGAGCTTGAACAAAAACCAAGATGGGGATAAATCAATGGGCTATGCATAGAGTCAATTTACCACTACAAAAATGTATATGTATTAAAAGTTTTGTGTAGAGAGCTAATTTACTACTTCAAGTATTAAAAACAGGAAGAAGTCCATATGACACGTTGAACTTTGCTTAAAAGTTCATCTCGTACTTTAAGCTATGAAACCAGATATTTGACCTTCCAAATTTTACAACTCAGTTCAAATAACACTCTTAACCTAGTTTCACAAAGTGGTACTGCTCATGCGGCACAATGAGTGGATGATTTTGCCACATAGGATGACATGCTGACTAAGTTAGGTCAATGACAAGTGGGCCATAGAGGGAAATCCCCTACCAATCTTCTCAGCTGGCTTGGGTTGGGGTGTTGCTTGAACTAGATTCATAGTTCGGGATGCTGGACATACTTTTAAACAAAGTTAGTTGGATTAAGGAAGTACAAGGCCAAGCTAAATGTGATTGAGGAGTCAATTGCATCTAAGTAATTTATTACAGAACGAGTGAAGGATCGAGCTATCATAGGATGGCACGTTTCTCGTCTTGAGTTCGATCTGGTATCATGAGGCAAAGGGATTGGTACATAAGCACTATATATATTTGTTCGATATGATCTTTGTGTATATTTGAAAGTCACTTATGTCTTGCTAGAGGCCGCTATCGAACTTATGGGCTAAAAGGAGTTTTCGAGCCATGGCAAAATATGCATGAGCCTACAGGGTCACACACTTAATGGGTTGGAATATATTGGTTCAGATTAGATCCGTCACTAATGGCCTAAGTGGGTTTTGCATCTTGGTTAGGCCCCCCTAATGTAAGGTTTCACCGAGGGGCTATATAAAAGGGAGTTCGTGATGGCTAGGGTAAGGCAACTATTGTTCCATCGCAGCCACTCAAGCTCTACCCTGCATGTTGGTGATAGCACATCGACTCACGTCATTCCTTCCCCGTATGTGGAGACTTCTGTAGAGGTGTTGCTGCTATTGCGGCGTTGATCGGGACGATCGTTGGGGCACATTCGACTACCTCTCAAGAACAATCGACAACTGCTCGAGGACGCGCTACATTGAACTGGGTTACTTCAACTCTTCTTCCGCTGCACTTGAGCGTCTAGTGATAACGATCTATGATCTCTTACTTGGCATCCTGGTTTACGCCATAGAATTTTTAATTTGTGCTAGTGTAGCCTACCCATATTTCATCAAATTCAATGTACCAGGACACGCTCTACGACGCAGTACGATCACTCGTCACAAGTCACGTGAAAATACATCAATACATGCATGCGTGTTTAGGCATATGTGTCGTATTAATATTCAAGGAGTGCAAGGACTCTACCTTATAAATTGATTCCCTCTATTTAGCTAGGCAATATAGTACTAAACCATGTATGCTTTGGAATTTTAAAGGAATGGGGGGCAATTTCTAACATTTCAAACACGTGGATAGCAGCACAAGTTAAACATTTGTTTTCTCCATAACTTATCAACGTGCTTGTAAGTTGAAATTGAAGGGATACGAGTAGGCTACACTAACGCACAATAAAAATTTCTACCTCATAAACCAGAAAGCCACGCAAGAAAATAATCATGGATCGTTACCACTACACGCGTAGTACAGCGGAAGGAAGTTGATGCAGCTCGAATCAACGAAGTGCGCGTCTAGTTGCAATGGTCGATCTTCCTCGTTGTGTGGTCGATCGTCCTCACGCGGTGGTCGATCATCCCGAACAGTGTTGCAGTAGCAGCAACACCTCTACCGGTATCCACACGTTCGGGGAAAAGAACGTCGTATATCGGTGTGCCAGCACCAGAGCACAAGGAAAGTCTCAAGTGGTGACGGCTAGGGTTTCGGTGGCGCGCCCTCTTTTTTGATCAATGGCAACCACGAACCCCTTTATATAGCCACCCCTCCCTCGAGATGGAACCCTATATTAGGGCCCAACTGAAGGACAAAGCCCACTTGACCCATTAGTGACGGATCCAATCCATACCACTATATTCCAACCCCTTAAGTGTGTGACCCTGTAGGTTCATGCATATTTGGACACGACATGGAAACACCTTTCCGACCGATAATCGATAGCGGTACCTAGCAGTACATATTGTCGGGACCGGATTTCCAAATCCGAACCCTCTGTGTATAACCTGTGCTAGTTCAAGAAAAGCTAGCACACACAATACAAACAGTGATGACAACACATCTATATCACGAAGCAAATAATATTAATTAAGCATAAGAGTATTAGCCTTATGGTCAATTATTACAAATAAACAGCATCATGGCTTGAGTTCAATAAGAAACAGCGGAAAAGAAATAACAGTAATAAAGTAAGCCCATCCATTTGCCCAACAGGCAATCGACTGGGGTTCATGTCCTAGCAATCCGGATCGCCTTCATCATAACCACAAGCATAGAACTCGTAGTCACCTTCAACTTCTGCGGACTCCTCTGTGGAAAGTTGGGGATGTTACACGGGTGAGCACAAAATGTACTCCACAAGTCTTGGAAACATAATGCATGGTAACTATACGCAAAGCTAAACAATTGAAGGCATAATATGGCTCTTTTAGCATAAAGCAAAGTTTAACTGTAAATACCAATAGTAATTTCATAAAGCATCATTTGACCAAAATGTAAATAGCATAGTAATTGAATTTGATATGACAACTAAAGCAGGTTCTAGCTACCTGACTGGCTCCATCTGCCAAACCATAACCCGAGAGTTCCATCAGCTCACGGATTCCCAAACCATCATTTCCTTTTAAAACAAAACCATGAAATCTACAATGTGCAAGCGTACCTCGCCTGCCCTTGACCGTGGGCACAACTACTTAAGTAGTTTTAACTTTGCAGAGTGTGTACAAGCTTTACCCACAAGACATGATCGACTCTTGTTGCCATGCAATTAACACACTTCCTTTGGTGTGTCAACAGAGAGATCATGACAAGGCCTTTACAATGTACAACCCCACTATTAACCTCGCCCGCTAAGGTTTCACCGCCGATGGGTTCTAGCTGCCCAGTCGGAAGCCCCCTCTTGCGCCTGCCATCATCTAGCACTCACCAACTGGCGAAGCTAATAACGAGACGCACAAATTATTTAGCCAGGTCGTACCCATATAGACTTGTGGTTGTACGGTAGTGCTTGGTCCATGATAACACATGCTTCGGTCCTTAATTGACTAGGGCGGAACATTCACATTCTAAGGTCTCGTGCTTTCTGCACCCGCCAAACATCCATCTGCTATGATCTAAACCGTATTTTTCACTTTATTTCATTTAAATAACAGCAGCAACACCAATTGCCGTGACTTTACAAATAAGTTTCAACAATGTTTGAAATGATTCCCATAATGGCATATTACCGAAACGTTTAATCTGGACTACGCAGTTCTACCGTCCCATGCTAATCTACTGGTTATCACCAAATAAAATAGCTAGTATCATCTAGGGTAACAAAGGTTCATTATGATTAATGTCAATGAGGGTATAACAAACCTGGCATTTAGCTAAACCCTAAAATTATATTTAAAGTACATTGCATAAAGTAAGCATGCATAATTTAAAATAACGTAACCTTTTCATAAAATTTTAGGACCAATATGTTCAAGGAAGACTTGCCTTTGCTGCC
Organism: Otatea glauca; assembly: GCA_036346275.1. Classification (NCBI taxonomy): domain Eukaryota; kingdom Viridiplantae; phylum Streptophyta; class Magnoliopsida; order Poales; family Poaceae; genus Otatea; species Otatea glauca. The sequence goes on along the minus strand of CM070717.1, from coordinate 18,048,357 downwards.
TCTTGCTGGTTCTACCTCCGACTGTTGATTCGACTGAGCTTCGATTGCGTCGTCCACACACGAAACGAGAGAAAATAAATAAAAAAAATTCAAACAAAATTCAAAAATTAAAACTACTGGTACTGGAAGATAGATCATGAATTTAGATGAATTTAGAAATTTGAATAACTGGAATCGGAGCTCGAACGAAGGAGAACGGGCTCCTGGAAGATTCCCAGATAAAAAAAATCTGAAAAAATCAGAAAGGTTGACATGTGGCGCTCTGCGATTGGCTAGAATTTTTGAAATTTCTGGACAATCGAAAAAAGAAAAAGAAATGCCACTGACATGTGGGCTCCATATGTCAGAGACGGCTCATGGTGACTGCGTCTATCGAGGAGGGTTTGGGTGACACGGCAGAACGGCCGACGTGGGGTGCCACACGGTGGCCTAGGGCTAACGTGGCAGTCACGTGGCTGCCACGTGGTGACTGACGCGGCGCGGGCTCTGGAACCGAGGCATCGCTGACGCGACGCCAAGGTGGCGCGGGCACGAGTGACGCGTGGCGACGCGTGGTGATGACGCGGCGCCAGCGAGGCACGGCGGTGTGGGATGGAGCGGCTCGGCGGTGGCACGGGCATGCCGGAGGCGAAGAAGAAGACGCGGCCGAGGCACAAAACGCGATGAATCGGCTCGGGTTTTTGGGGCAAAAGAGAGCGGAGAACGCGGGGAGTGCAAAGGAGCCAACGACGACGACGGAGACCAACCAGGGGCGAAGATCGACGCGGCAGAAGGCTTCGGCGGTGGAGGAGGACTTCGGTGAGCTCGCGCGCGATGACGACGGCGCCTCGGGCTAGCGAGATAGGGCGGCGGGTGCGACAGACAACGGGGATTCTCGGAGGGGGTGCAGCGGCATTTATAGCCCTCGGGAGGCGTGCCACGCGAGGACTCCGAGATGGTGGCTAGGGTTACGGCTTCGGGCAACGACGGCACACACGCGCGGGCGAGGTGGGCTGGCTAGGCCGAGGCGCTGCGGAGCTGGGCCACAGAGCGGAGAGGAGATGGACCGGCGCGAGGGGAAACAGGCCGGGCCGACGAGAGGGAGATGGGCCACGGGGAAGGAAACGACCCGCGCAGGGAGAGAGAGAAAGAAAAAGGTTTTTCTTTTAATAAAATTTCAAAAAATTAGGAAAAGCCAAAATAAATAGCAAATAAATTAGGAAAATCCCATAAAATTCTTAAAAATACTTTTAAGCATTTTGAACCCAAATAAATTATTTTGAACTTGTTTAAACTTAAAGCTTTGATTCAGATTATTTACTTGCACTTGAGAGCTCAAATTTAAATTCTCAAAATTTTTAAAAACTTAGGGAGAATTTTGAAATGCTGAAATTTGGAATGTTACAAACCTCCCCCCTAAAAGAAATCTCGACCCCGAGATTTGGAAGGCTAAGGAAAAAGGTTGGGGTACTCTGCTCTAAGATCTTCTTCACGCTCCTAGTTTGCTTCCTTTTATGAATGGTTGCTCCACTGAACTTTGCAAAACTTGATCGTCTTGTTTCTTGTTCTGCGTTCTGCCTCATCCAAAATTCTGATCGGATACTCTGGGTAAGTGAGATCCTCCTGTAGCTCAACATTCTCAATCTGCATCTGTTCTTATGATACTCGAAGGCACTTCTTCAGCTGTGACAAGTGGAACACATTGTGCATATTTGACAACTGCGGTGGCAGCTCCAACTGATAAGCCACTTGTCCACTTCTAACTAGGATTGGGAACGGTCTAATAAACCTTGGCGCTAACTTTCCACGAACTTGGAATCGACGCATTCCTCTAAGCGGTGAGACTTTCAGATACACATAATCACCAGGAGCAAAGGTTAACTCTCTCCGACGATTATCAGCGTAGCTCTTCTGCCTAGACTGTGCTATTCTCAATCTTTCTTTAATCATTTTTACTTGTTCTTCATCCTTTTGCAAAATATTAGGACCAAAGACTTGACGATCTCCTATTTCATTCCAACAAAGAGGTGTTCTGCACTTTCTTCCGTACTAGGCTTCAAATGGTGATATCTGTAAACTTGCTTGATAACTATTGTTATATGAGAACTCTTCATATGGCAAACTTTGATCCCAACTTGTCGTATTGGACAACGCACAAGATCTTAACATGTCTTCAAGGATCTAATTCACTCGCTCAGTTTGTCCATCAGTCTGAGGGTGATAAGTTGTGCTGAAATTCAGATTGGTACCCAATGCTTCTTGCAACTTTTGCCAGAATCTTGAAGTGATTTGAGTGCCTCGATCTGAAATAATCCTCTTTGGTAGACCATGCAAACACACGATTCTTGACATATACAACTCTGCCAGTTTATCTCCCTTATAGGTTGTTCTCACAGGAATGAAATGTGCAACTTTTGTCAATCGATCCACTACAACCCATATTGAGTCATGACCTAATCTGGTTCTCAAAAGTCCTGCAATAAAATCCATTCCAATTTCTTCCCACTTCCATTCAGGTACCTTTAACGGTTGTAGCAATCCCGCGGGTCTTTGATGTTCAGCTTTAACTCGCTGGCATACATCACACATAGCTATGTACTCTGCAATTTTCTTTCTCATCCTTGGCCACCAATATATACCACGAAGATTATGATACATCTTAGTATTACCTGGATGAATTGAGTATGCTGACTCATGTGCCTCCTTTAATATCAACTGTTTGATTTCTTTTTGATTTGGCACATAAATACTTTTTCCAAGCCAAATTGTTCCTTCTTCATCTTCCAAAAATCCTGAGGCTTTACCTTCCTTTATTCTATCCTTGATCTTAGCAACTTCTTTATCTGACTTCTGCATCTTTTTAATCTGATCCGTCAAGGTTGGTTGAATCTCCAAAGCAGCAACAGAACCTTCCTCCACTAGTTCCAAATTCAAACGCTGAAACTCCTCGTGAAGAGCAGGTTGACCTTCTTGAATCATCAAATTATTGCAGTAGCTCTTCCGTCTTAAGGCATCGACAACTACATTAGCCTTGCCAGGATGGTAATGTATTCCCACATCATAATCCTTGATTAACTCTAACCATCTTCTTTGTCTTAGGTTGAGGTCTGCTTGAGTGAAGATATACTTCAAACTCTTATAGTCTGTGAAAATTTCACATCGATTCCCGATGAGATAATACCTCCATAACTTTAGTGCATGCACAACTGCAGCTATTTCCAAGTCATGGGTTGGATAGTTTTCCTCATATGGTCGCAATTGCCGTGAGGTGTATGCAACTACTTTACCTTCTTGCATCAAGACACATCCAAGTCCCTGTCTTGAGGCATCACAAAAAATCTCAAAGTTCTTCCGAATATCTGGTAAAATGAGCACTGGGGCTGTAGTCAGTTTTTTCTTTAATTCCTGAAAACTTTGCTCACAAGCTTCAGACCATTCAACCTTCTTTTCCTTTTTTAGCAACTAGGTAAGCTGTCTTGCAATCTTCGAGAATCCTTAAACCAAGAAAACTTCTGATATCAGGCACTGACTTGGGTTGCCTCCAATCAAGTACACCTTTCACTTTTTTAGGGTCTACTGAGACACCTCCAACAGAAATTACATGTTCCAAGAAAGCAACTTCCTTCAACCAAAACTCACACTTGCTGAACTTAGCATACAACTGATGATTTCTAAGCTTTTCTAACACCATCCTCAAATGACCTTTGTGTTTCGCTTCATCTTTAGAATAGACAAGAATGTCATCTATGAATACCACCACAAACTTGTCTAGGTATTCTATAAACACTTTATTCATCAAGTTCATAAAATAAGCTGGCGCATTGGTCAAACCAAAAGACATAACTGTAAACTCATATAATCCATATCGGGTAGCAAAAGCTGTCTTCGGGATATCTTGTGACCTTATTTTCAACTGATGGTATCCAGATCGAAGATCAATCTTGGAGAAAATACATGCTCCTTTCAACTGATCAAACAAGTCATCAATCCTGGGCAACGGATACTTGTTCTTGATTGTGACAACGGATACTTGTTCTTGATTGTGACTTGTCCTTTCAACTGATCAAACAAGTCATCAATTCAGGGCTCTATAGTCCACGCACAAGCGCAAACTATTATCCATCTTCTTTACAAAAAGAACTAGCGCTCCCCAAGGTGACGAACTTGGACGAACGTATCCTTTTTCTTGTAACTCCTCAATTTGTTTCTTCATCTCGGCGAGTTCATTGGCTGGCATACGGTAGGGTCTCTTAGAAATAGGAGCCGTACCAGGGACTAGTTCTATGACGAACTCTATATCCCGATCAGGCGGCATACCTGGCAACTCTTCAGGAAATACATCTGGGTATTCCCACACTATGGGCATACTTTCCAAAGTTGTTTCCTTCAAACTGTTCAAAGTGCATTTTCCACTTGAGGACCCATCAGGCATATACTCCACTCGAATGCCTTCTGAATTGGTAAGGGTGATGGCTCTACTGGCACAATCTATTTGACCTTTATACTTGGTTAACCAATCCATCGTTAGGATGACATCTATTCCTTTTGAATCCAAAATGATAAGATTCGCTAGGAATTCTACCACATTGATTTTTATAGTTGCACTTGAGCATACTGAACTAGTTCTCAATTCTTTTCCCGGTGATTGAACTATCAAAGGGCTCTTAAGGTTAAAGGTTTTCCAACCAAATTATTCAACAAAATTCTTCGATATAAAAGAATGCGATGCTCCAGAATCAAATAATGCTAAGGCAGGTATTGAGTTAACAAGAAACTTACCCAAAACCACATCTGGTGCCTCCTGAGCTTCTTCGGCAGTCACGTGGTTGACACGTCCTCTTCCAAAAGATTGCGGAGCTCTTGGCGTCTGAGGTGCTCCACGACCTTGTCCTTGCATAGGAGTTATGGCGGAATTGGATCCCAAGTTGAATGGCACTGGGGTCACTGGCTGACGCTTCTGAGCATAGTTACTGGCATAATGTCCCATCTGGTGACATTGGGAACACTGAATTCCTACAACATTTGAATTCCGTTTCTGCGGCTGAACACTGGCATTGTGCTGGGGTCCTTGAGCAACTAGGCGAGGTCCAGAATTAGGAGTACCGGGTGCTCCTTGAACAGGTGTCCTGTTGGCCTGCTAAGATTGGAAGCATTGTCTAGAACCACTTGCTCCATGCTGAACCTGGAATGCTATCCTTCTCTTGCAGGACTTCCGCTGTTGGCGTTGAGCATCCTCTTGTACTAGTGCTTTGTTCACCATCTGTTGAAAGTTTAAAAAATCCAAAGCAACTAGCTGCACCTTGATGTCAGGGTCAAGTCCCTCCATGAACCTCCAGATCTCTTAGCACTTTCAGTTGCCACATCTTCTGGTGCATACCTTGACAGTTGGGTAAACCAGTTAAGGTACTCAGAAACACTCTGGTTTCTCTGATGCAAGTTACGGAACTCTCTTTTCTTCATTTCTATAATGCTGGCAGGCACATGAGTAGTACGGAAGGCTTCAGAGAATTCCTTCCAGGTGATAGCTTGAGCATTCTGATGGGCAGCACAGAAATTATCCCACCAAGTAGCAGCTACTCCTTTTAACTCATGGCTCGCGTAGAGAACCTTTTCACGGTCATCACACTGCGCCAACTGGAGCTTTTTCTCCACATCCCTCAATCAGTCATCTGCCTCCAAGGGTTCACTTGCCCCGTGAAGGAAGGCGATCTGGTTCTCATAAACTCCCCAAGCTTAGATTGGGGCGGCATCACTGGTACTGCGGCTAATGCTGGCTGTGGATTGTTTACCATATTCTAAGCAAGGGCCCGCAACAACTGAAGCTGCATTGCCATCATCTGCTGGATATCTCAACTGGGGTTGGACTGGTGGCGGTGGTGGTGGCACTTGCTGCTCTTGCTGATCTTGAACATCCTGCTGCTCTTGTGGCTCTGCCTGGCCACGTCCACGACCACGATCTCCAACACGACCTCCTCTGCGATCAGCTCCACGACCTCTTCCTTAACTTTCCATTTGAAGCAACGGCCAGGGACAGGTTAGCAATAGATGAGAGGGAAAGAGCAAAAGATGAGAAGACTAGGAAGGTAGCCATTCCAAGACCAAACAAGCAATAAAACTCCAAATAAAAGGTGGCTGCAACACAGTGCTAGGGCAAGTGTACAACACACCCAACAAATAAGCAACAAAAATTCTAATACACTCGGACTATACGTTGCTAAACTAAAAAGGGATGATATGCTCCAACACTACTGAGCACTATAACCTATCTTATATGGGAGTCCTTCCGAGCACTTTTTTGAAAACTTGATCTTTCCAGAGGCCCTCGATTGGTCTTGAAAAGAAAATGGATCATCATCTTCCTTGATTTGGATTCTTACAGAAGACTCGAGGCTTTGAGAAGTTTCAAGAGATAAGATCAAATTAAAATTTTTAAAATAATATTTTAGCAAAGGAAAGGAGTAAGAACCTAAGAATAAGATGAGATGAGATAATCTATTTCATACCAATTCGTTGGTTTGATTTAGAAAATAATTTTGAAGTTCCTGCTAAGAAGACCATACTAACTAGGGTAGCGACCTACAGTCGATATGGCTCTAATACCACCTTTGTCGGGACCGGATTTCCAAATCTGAACCATCTGTGTATAACCTATGCTAGTCTAAGAAAAGCTAGCACACACAGTGTAAACAGTGATGACAACACATCCATATCATAAAGCAAATAATATTAATTAAGCAAAAGAGTGTTAGCCTTATGGCCAATTATTACAAATAAACATCATGGCTTGAGTTCAATAAGAAACAGCGGAAATAAAATAACAGCAATAAAGTAAGCCCATCCATTTGCCCAACAGGCAAACGGCTGGGGTTCACGTCCTAGCAATCCGGATCGCCTTCATCATAACCACAATCATAAAACTCGTAGTCACCTTCAACTTCTGCGGACTCCTCTGTGGAAAGTTGAGGATGTTGCAAGGGTGAGCACAAAATGTACTCCGTAAATCTTGAAAACATAATGCATGATAACTATATGCAAGGCTAAACAATTGAAGGCATAATATGGCTCTTTTAGCATAAATCAAAGTTTAACTGTAAATACCAATAGTAATTTCACAAAGCATCATTTGACCAAAATGTAAATAGCATAGTAATTGAATTTGATATGACAACTAAAGCAGGTTCTAGCTACCTGACTGGCTCCATCTGTCAAATCATAACCCGAGAGTTCCATCAGCTCACGGATTCCCAAACCATCGTTTCCTTTTAAAATAAAACCATGAAATCTACAATGTGCAAGCGTATCTTGCCTGCCCTTGACCGTGGGCACGGCTACTTAAGTAGTTTTAACTCTGCAGAGTGTGTACAGCTTTACCCACAAGACATGATCGACTCTTGTTGCCATGTAATTAACACACTTCCTTTGGTGTGTCAGCAGAGAGATCATGACAGGACCTTTACAATGTACAACCCCACTATTAACCTCGCCCGCTAAGGTTTCACCGCCGATGGGTTCTAGCTGCCCAGTCGGAAGCCCCCTCTTGCGCCTGCCATCATCTGGCACTCACCAACTGGCGAAGCTAATAACGATACGCACAAATTATTTAGCCAGGTCGTACCCATATAGACTTCTGGTTGTACGGTAGTGCTTGGTCCATGATAACACATGCTTCGGTCCTTAATTGACTAGGGTGGAACATTCACACTCTCGTGCTTTCTGCACCCGCCAAACATCCATCCGCCCTGGTCTAAACCATATTTTTCACTTTATTTCATTTAAATAACAGCAGCAACACCAATTGCCACGACTTCATAAATAAGTTTCAACAATGTTTGAAATGATTCCCATAATGGCATATTACCGAAACGTTTAAGCTAGACTCTGCAGTTCTACCATCCTATGCGAATCTACTTGTTATCACCAAATAAAATAACTAGTATCATCTAGGGTAACAAAGGTTCATCAGGATTAATATCAATGAGGGTATAACAAAGCTGTCATTTAACTAAACCCTAAAATTATATTTAAAGTACATTGCATAAAGTAAGCATACATAATTTAAAACAACATAAGCTTTTCATAAAATTTTGGGACTAATATGTTCAAGGAAGACTCACCTTCGCTGCCTCTTGCTGGTTTTACCTCCGACTGTTGATTCGACTGAGCTTCGACTGCGTCGTCTACACGTGAAACGAGAGCAAATAAATAAACAAATTAAAAAAATTCAAAAATTGAAAATACTGGTACTGGAAGATAGATCATGAATTTAGATGAATTTAGAAATTTGAATCACTGGAATCGGAGCTCGAACGAAGGAGAACGGGCTCTTGGAAGATTCCCAGATCAAAACAAATTCTGAAAAAATAGAAAGGCTGACACATGGCGCTCTGCGATTGGCTGGAATTTTTGGAATTTCTAGAAAATCAGAAAAAGAAATGCCACCGACATGTGGGGTCCACATGTCAGAGACATGGTCATGGTGAACTACGTCCACCGAGGAGGGTTCGGGTGACGCGGCAGACCGGCCGACATGGGGTGCCATCACGCACTAGGGGTCGACATGGCACCACGCGAGGCCGACGCGCGCGAGCTCGAGCCGAGGCGTCGCTAACGCGGCGGGAGGCGGGGCGACGTGGCGCCGAGGTGGCGCGGGCAAGGGCGACGTGTGGCGCTGACGCGACACCAGTGAAGCACGATGGTGTGGGATAGAGTGGCTTGGCGGCAGCGGCGCGGGCACGCCGGAGGCGAAGAAGAAGACGCGGCCGAGGCGCAAAACGCGACGAATCAACTCGGGTTTTTGGGGCAAAAGAGAGCGGAGAACGCGGGGAGTGCAAAGGAGCCAACGATGACGGCGGAGACCTACCAGGGGCGGAGATCGACACGACGGAAGGCTTCGGCGGTGGCGGAGGACCTCGGTGAGCTCACGCGCGATGACGACGACCCCTCGGGCTACTCGAGATAGGGCGGTGGGTGCGACAGACAACAGGGATTCTCGGAGGGGGTGCAGCGGCATTTATAGCCCTCGAGAGGCGTGCCAGGCGAGGACTCCGAGATGGCGGCTAGGGTTACGACTTCGGGCAGCGGCGGCGCGCATGCGCGGGCGAGGTGGGCTGGCTGGGCCAAGGCACTATGGAGCTGGGCCGCGGAGTGGAGAGGCGACGGGCCGGCGCGAAGGGAAACGAGCCGGGCCGACGCGAGGGACATGGGCCGCGGGGAAGGAAACGGCCCGCGCGGGGAGAGAGAGAAAGAAAAAGGTTTTTCTTTTAATAAAATTTCAGAAAATTAGGAAAAGCCAAAATAAATAGCAAATAAATTAGGAAAAATCCCAGAAAATTCTCAAAAATACTTTTAAGCATTTTTAACCCAAATAAATTATTTTGAAATTGTTTAAACTTAAAGCTTTGATTCAAATTATTTACTTGCACTTGAGAGCTCAAATTTAAATTCTCAAAAATTTTAAAAACTTAGGGAGAATTTTGAAATGTTGAAATTTGGAATGTTACACATATCGATTCTCAAATATCCATAAAGCATTGGACGAACCTACTATAGTGTGATAATGTAATGTTTCCTTTGCTTCACGATATCAGATCGAGCTCAAGGCGAGAGTCGTGTCATCTTGTGACAGCTTGATCTCTTCGCTCATACCATAGTGGAATAATTTATCTGAATTGACTCTCAATCACATTCGGCATGGCCATGCACTTTTCTAATCCATCTACCTTGAGGGGCCCAGAGATATCTCTCCGTTATATAAGAGGAGCAAATTCCATCTTGATTATTCATGTACCTGAGCATGTTTTATGGTAAACCCGAAAGCTTCTTTTATAACTACCTAGTTAAAGAGTAACGTTTGGGAGCTCCTAAGTGAACCATTACACATCTAGGAAACTAATGACAATATCAAGTCTAAGGATCATACATACACTATGTATGAGATCAACTGATGACACATAAGAATAATTCTTGCAGTGTCTCATATGGGTCTATCCAACACATGTTCTCTAACATGTGTCCACATTATTGATTAGATATCTCCATATCTCTATGACTCATGAAACTTGGTCAGCAATCAATACATGTGCTGATCTATGAAGCATAATTGTCCTATATTATGATAACCGATCAGGGATAACTTGAATAATATCGATATATGGAAAAAGTTTCACGAACAAGTCACTTACTTGTTGATTAATCCAATAAATATTTATTCAAAGGACAAACAATTATACTGTTCCATAAACATAAGGCGTGATATAATCATCTTTATGATTGCCTCAAGGGCATATCACCAACAGAAATGATTTACCAAAACATGAGAGTAACTCTAGGACAATATATATATATATATAGCAATATATTCAATATGATGCCATAATCAGCAGCAATATAACTATTGATTCCGTACAATCCGTGTTCACAAAGATATATAAAATAGTGCAGCAACTCCAAACCGAGAAGCAACCGCGCGTCTCACATGGTACACGAGATCTTTATTTACTACTACTTTTTGGTGTATATTATTTTGGTCATATATACCAAAAGTATACGGTACCAGTTGGATTAATTACCTCACTAGCTAGTTCTAGATGGTAATGGGCTTGACAAAGAGACTCTCAATAGTCTTCTGAAGGTGTGTACCGGATGTGTATGCATCATTCCTATCAGAGTAAAAGAACGGATTGGTAACTGTTAGGTTGATAACTCGTTGCACAGCTGGAAGTAGCGCATGATGCTCAAAGCGAGCTTGGTTCGTAGTTTTCCATTCAACTTCTATCAAAGATTCAATCTTGGCAAAGGCGACCGCACGTGTGACCTTGTGCTCGTTCATGTAACACTCCACGGAGCTTGCCACATCCCCCTTGTTCTTACCGTGCTGCATGTTTGTACCACAATATTAATCAGATACGTTAATCATGCATGCTCAATGATAAAAAGTTGCATTTTGACCTATGTCTATTATATTTGTACTTTTAGAGCAGCGATGTCATTCATGAAACGCCCCATCTTTGCAGTTGCTATGACGACATCAGGGTTACCAAATGCCCACTCAGTTGCTCTCTTCGGTATTGCATCACCCATGCCAACCATCATACCCACACATAGCATTGGCACGCCTATGGTCATGGTAGACAAATTCACTTGATCTTTAAAGCTTGGCATGTGATTCTGGTGTAACCATTCAGCTTCTTGGAGATGACAAGTGGAAAGGTTTTGGAACTGCACATAAGGGAAGTTAACCACAAAACTGCCAATATGGAAAAGAGTATCATTTTCAACTAATATAGAGGTATGACAAAGTGTTGTACCGCTTTCCTGGCATAGGCAACCCGATATTTCTCATTGGTTGCCACTTCAACCTCAAACTCCTTGAAGTTGCCCAACAGTTTCTTGTACAACATTTTCAAGTACTCTGGTAGGAGAGAAATGGCGCTCTCATCCCATCTGCATGGGCAATTCATGAAAATTAGTGAATCTAGCATTAGTTTGACTATTGCCTGCGCGCATATCACAATCTTTATAAACAAAATGTCAAGTAAAACTAATTCAACCTTTGTATGGCTGCGTTTAGCTTCCGACATTCCTCTATGGTGGCATGGGAATCATATGTGTCATCGAACAGCGAAATTAGAAAAATTAACTTGGCAAAGATCATTCGTGCAAGTGCAAATTCTTTCTCATAGAATACTGCATAGGACCAAGTGTAGGCTTCCACCACTCGATCTCGAACATAGCTTAGCCCCATATATCCGTAAAGATCTTTCCACCACCTAAAATAATTATTTGAAGTACTTAGTTAGTCTAATTAAAAGAGGTTATTCTTAGTGGGCGATGAGTATTGGCAATGTGAAAAGTACTATGAGAAGGTAGGAAGCTTTACTATTGTCATATTAATTGCTTAGTGGGTATCGAAGACATACTCAGAAATAGCTTTGAGCTCCTTGAAGTGGACACGCTGTAGAAGATTAAAATCTAGCTTCGCGAGCTCCAATATATTTGGGTTATGCCCTTCTTCTTGTTCGTACTCTGACATATAATGCAATGTCTCTACCCTCTTGTTGGTCCTTGGCAATGGTAAGTGAAGGGCGCGCTCGACTTGCTTAGCTAAAGGGAACCTAAGACTGCCCCTCATTGATTCAAGATGATACCTTGAAAAAGAGATGGCTTCTTCTAGTGCTGGCTCACCATGAATGAATAGGTGAGCTGCATTGTATAAACTCAACAACCCACGTGGTTCATTAGCAACGTCCCTTCTAAAATTCCCATCTTCGCCTTTGAATTTGTTGAATATATCTGCAAAAATAAATGTTTGTGACCTCTTGTTAAACTATCTGGAGCATATTAATTACTACTACTACGTCCAAATTTAGAACAAGAAGGTAATGAAAATAACTATATTACCTATAAGAGAGGTGCTTCAATACTTTTCTTTTTTACAGTTGCACAAATATTAAAGCATGAATGAAAGGTTGATGGAGATTACTTACCCCTTCACTTGTTTTAAGATTTGTGCAACTTTTATTAAAAGGGAAATCATTGAAGCACCACTCTACCTATAATTATTATCACTAAGCATTATGTTTAATACATGCATATAGAGAATATAAAGCAAAAATAAATATTTTTATGGGTATAGAGAGAACATCACACTAATTTTACATTATAATATGAAATACATCTTATATTTTTGGATAAGTCCATTAAAAAACGAAAATCGGTTCTATGACACTGAAAAATCACAAGTTTTATTTTATACCACCTAAACATTCCGGTACTCTTTAATACCACTGAAAGAACGCATTGTTTCGTTTTTTTACCACTCCATCCACTTCCGTTGACGTTTCCGTCATTTTTCATTTTTTTCCAGTCGAACCCATCAGGGGAAACGACAAATTTGCCCCTGCGTCCATAACATGTTGAGTCGAACCAAATCAACAGCAGAAACGACCGATCCAGTCGTGTCTTTAGTCGTTCGCCTTCTCCCCCGAAGCAACGACCGTCTTCCCCCATCCAGCCAGGGTTTCAAATTTCGGCGAAATTTCGCCGAAATTCGGTTTATCCAGTGGGTCCCGAAAAAAAGCCAGCTCGGTCAAAAAATTCGACCCGGTTTAAGCCTAGCACCAAAAAAAGCCTATGCATGGCTCCGTTTCCTAGTCTCCTGTATTGCTCTTGCTCAGTCCCAATCCAACTCCCAAATCAGTCATTCCTCATTGTTCTCCATCTCTTCGGTTGTTCCCCAGGAGTCCAGGACCCAAATCTTCTCCCCTCCCAAATCACTCCCAATCTCTCAAGTTCTCCTCCGATTTCTGCATCCCCATTCCTCAATCTATCCCTTGTCCTTTCCCCTGCTGATGGACGACACGCGCGGCAGGGGAGGGGGCTGGTTGGCGGCGCACGAGTCGGCTGCGGCACGGACGCCGACGGTGGCGGCGGAGAGGGTAGCACGGATGTCAGAGGCGCCGGGAGGGGTACCTGTCAGCCTTGGTGATGTCTCTGGCGTTCGTTCCATCTGTGCATTATTAGTTCTTTTGATGATCTGCTTTTGTTCAGTGATTTTCTCATAGCAATGTATGCTAATATGATCTACTTTAGTTCTTTCTATTTGTTTGTTAAGTTGATTTGGCTGTTAAAATGTGAGTGCTTGAATGTGTATTTAGTTACCTGAGGGCTAACTACTTGCAAGGATGCATCCCTTCAGAGATTGACAAGCTCATTCACCTCACAATCCCGAGGAATATGAAGATCGTTCTGGGCTCTGCTCGAGGGCTGGTTTGGAGTTTGGTCTTGGTGATGATGGACAAAAGAGGTCAGTGCTTAGTAGTGTTGTGTTCATGCATGCAGCCTGTTTTCCCTCCTATTTTCTCTATTTTTTGGCTCTGTTTTCTCTCTTTTTTCCATCAAATTTCGGAAAAATTTCAGTCAAATTTTAATTTTTCGCCCATTCATTTTGCCCTGAAATTCGGACGAATTTTCCGAAATTACCGAATTTCGGTTCTTTCGGTAGGTGTCGAAAAAATATTCGAACCAAAATTCAAAACCCTGCATCCAGCGCCGCCATCCTGCCACTGGCCTTCCATCTCCGACGAGACCACAGGTAAGGGATTCGGTTCACCAGCTACATCACAAAGAACACAAAGAACAGGGCAGAACACAAGGCTCAACTTCTCCCAATTAGCAACTAACTTGTTCATTGAACGATTCATCTCAGCAACAGCTTCAACCAAGATGCTGCACATGTTCACACTGTTAATCTACTCCGGTTGGTGGCTAGAGCCTTCCAAAGTCCCCATATTGTAGAGGCGTAATATCTACTCCTCTCACTTGAAAAACTTACAAACACCATTCACCTGTACCAAGAACGAAATTTCCATCTCAACCAAACCAATTCCCAGCTTAAAACAACACCATTTTTTCCCAACTGAAGCATTACAACAGATCAGTTCACTTACCCCATCATAATTTGGGCATTTGTAGTAGGCCCTTCCACAATTCCTTTCATTGCTGCAGTTTGCCCAACCATCTCCACACGTCATACGGGGCAGCGCACGAGAGGAGCAGGTCTCGAGTGGCAGTGAAGGCCAACTCTGCTGACCTCGCCGCCATAAGGAGCTCTATGCACGAGGGGCAGCGCCGGGCTGCAGGGTAGGCGTAAGGGGAGGGCCGGGGGAGGACTAGAGGTGGACGTTTGTGTCATGCCGAGCCGGCACAGCATGGGCCTGTTGGGCCATGTGCCTAGACAGTGGCATGGCGCCATGGCTCGTCCAGCTCACCGTGACTTTGCCGTGTCGGTCCTGCTCGCTTTCTGTGAGTTCAAATATGGTCTATTTGTGATTCGCATCATACCAGCACATGCCTGCGATCTATTTGCACTATTGCGACATGAGAAAAAGAGCCAAAGATGCACGAAGCTGATGTAGCAGACACAAATATTAGGAGAAAAAGAACTAAATTTTACACCCCGTATAGGGTACCCTAGTGAAGAGCGGTTCGGTGCGCGTGTTCGTTGTCAGTGAGCATGTACTCTTCAGTCTCCATTCTTCAACTTTTAGCATCTCTGTTATCTCTTCTTTCTCCTCATGCGAGGACCACAACGATGCCAGTCGTAGGGCGAGCCACAACATGTCGTAATGTCGTGACAGAGCGCCCTACCGTGTGCCATGCCTGTTTTGGGCCTATCGGACCTGTTTCGTGCCGTGCCAGTCCAAACATGGTCCATGTAGGTGTGCTGTGTGCCGTGCCGCCCATCGTGCCCGACCACGAGACCCGACACAACTTATATACACATGCGTGCCGTGACGTACCTGTCTTGTTACGGGCTAGCTAAAAAAAACTCGGTCCAATACTCAAGTCTAAGGACTAGAAGGCCGCAACCACCTAGAGCTGTACTGCCGCCGTCGCACCTAGGATTTGCATTGTGACTGGACTGGGGTGCAGATCCTGTCCATGAGGTGTATGGATTATGACCGAGGGCAAAGCGGGGCAAAATTTTTTCGCTTGATGGCCGATAAGTTGGAATGGTAAAGAATTGAATAACGTTTTGTTTGGGTGGTATTAAAGTGCACCGAAATATTTAGGTGATATAAAACAAAACTTGTTATCTTTCAGTACGACAGAACCAATTTTTTCATTAAAAAAACGCTTTATAAACTTGGACATAGGGAGTGCGCACTCCGTCCAACCTTATCTTCTATGTAGACTAAGGAGAAATTGAAAATGACTAATTACTCCTAATTGTTCTCTAAACATTATATTCAATATATGCATGCAAGGAATACAAGCAAAACTAGATATTTATTAGTGATATAGATAAAATAACACACTTAATTTATATTAGAATATAAAATTCTCCGAGATCCCTTACCTGGAGATACCCAAAAGGCATGCTCCCTGAGCAAGCGAAAATGCAGAGCAGCTTCGTGGAGGCTAGAGCTATTAAATTCACTTTCATGAATGTCACTTAATGTGGTGCCTATCTGTTCTTGAAAGAGGTGATCTATTCCGAGACGTTGGATTGCAGCCACCAGGTTCAGTCTCGCCCCCACGTCATTGCAAGTCTCAAACAACACGCAAACCTCCCCTTTTAGTTTATCGGCTCTCTCCCTCATCCATTCCTCTGACCTCTGCTTGTATGGATGGATTAGTTAGGATTTGCGAGTTATTTCCTACAAAGTTGGTAGAGAATCTACGCTCCAAATAAACCCTAAAATTTTTGAGATCGTGAATTGTACAGTAGTATAGAGAAAATGTATATACCAGCAATGGTTGCGGTTCGTGGTTGATAAAAAATTCATCCCACACCGAGGGCTCAAAGCCGGATGCCTTCTCTGTAGTGACAGCGCTGCCAGACATCGTCAATAGATATATTTGTACGTATATGCGGGTATGTGTGTATGAGCGTGAATACGAATGCCACCCAACCTTTAAATAGACGGCCCAGCGGACTTGAATGTGAAACTAGGAGACGAAGCTAGCAGCCGCCTGTGTTTGGCTGGATCCGAGAAAAAAAGCAGCACGGAGACGAGCTAGCAGTAGAGGTGCAATCGTTTCGGATTCGATCGTATATCGTTTTTTCTATATTCTAAATCGTATTTTTTATCGGATTCGGAGTCGGATATGGATAATGCCGGATACGAATACAGTGCGGATAATATCGGTGACGGATTCGAAGCCAATACGGAGTGGAATCGACAAGGTACCGGATATTTTTGGTCGGATATCGCATACAAGGTAAAGCATAAGCGCACACAAAGCACTGAGTCAATATAAGTACTTCAAGCATTGGTAACATCAAAATTTAGCACTAAAAAGTTAGACAATAAATAAGATGGTCTCTTGCAGCAGAGAAAAGTGTATGAAAATAGCACATAATTTAAGCAATATGTACCATTTATTCTGTCAAAAAAATCTAGACAATAGGTACCAAACAAATCATTCAATCATTACACTAAGGTTAGACATGGCAATTTTCTCCAGTGCTACTAAACATTAGCAAGGGACACCATTAATCATGGAAAATAGTCAAGTATACAAATTAACCTTTTTCACTGCCTAACGAGTGACAGCCATACTCACTTGCATTTGAATGATATGAAAATAATAAATTTACTATTTATCATTGATTAGCGCTTGTTAATTTCATATCTTTCAAATGAGATTTATTTTGGTTTTCAAATTTTACGGGGATATAAAATCTCACCTCCCATACTTATGTTAATTTTTTTGAGAATTTTTAAAAACTTGTATATTTGGATTTCACAACAAGAATTTAGTTTTGTTTGTCGGCTCTTTAGTAAAATGATTGAAAAATTCTCAAAAAATTATCATACATATACAAATCAGAGATGAGATTCTACGTCCTGCAAAATTAGGAAGCGAAGCTAGCAGCCGCCTCGCTTGACTGGTTCGAGAAAAAGCAAGACCGGAGACTATCGGATGAAGAAAAGAGCTGTGGACTTCCTGTGGTCGGAACTGACAGTTCGGAACCATACTTAACTCATGCCTCGTTATGCCTAACTTAGTAATCTTTGCACTTACCAGATCGATCGAAACGCATGCAGTGTGTTGTGCATTATATTTTTGCGAGCTATTTTCCCGTGTTCTCTTCTTCACAATTTAATTTTAAATTTCATATTTTAATATATTTGGATATGATATGTGCCTTAAATTAAAGCTTTTAAATTTGAATATATTTGAATACATTTCAAAACCTGTATAAACCTGATTAAATTAGGATAATGCATTACCAACCACCAACCCGGTCAAACTTTATTTATTTATTTATTTAGCATTCTAATACTTATTTTAAATAATAATTGGTTGATATAGTCGATTATTACCCCTTGCATTCTCATTGTTTGCTGTATCTAACTCGAACCAATATCCAATATAAATTTCTCACCATTTTTTCCCTAAGTATATTGCCAAAAATATTAAAATTGTAATAACACAGAAGGAATTTTAATGATAAATCTACTAATATTATTTTTATAGAAGAAATCAAAACATTTTTATATGTTAATGCTCAAAGTTTATGTATTTTAGAATGACATCTAATTTTGACTCTTAGTGCTAATACTTTTATTAAAAAAACTCCTGAATAGGGGAAGAGCGTTGTATTAATATATTATGTTTTCTAGGACGATACACTATTCTTTTATACCCAGCTGCTTTTACTCCCAGGACACATTCAAATTGCATGCACGATGGCATGGTTTTTCCATAGTTTCATGTTAGACTTAATTAGGAAGTTACGGCCGGAACTTGAATAGAACTTTTTTTTTCTTTTCATGTCACGTAGTAGATTTAAATCTAAGACATATGTGAAACAAAGAAATAGGATGGTTAAGATTTGTTTTCTTTTTTTTCATGATTAATTAATATGAGAATTATTAGCATGTTTTCTCTGATTAATATAGTACTCCCTCCTAATACATCTCATTCTAACTTTTAAATTTTGTTCCGAAATACTCTCTCCATCTAAGTTTATAAGGTTTATTTTTTGAATAGTCTTATCTGTAAATGTAGGGTATATTTCATATTCTAATGCAAAATTGGTGTGATGCTTCCTCTATACCCCTAATATGGATATTTACTTTATATTAGCTACATGCATCATATATATATATATATATATATATATATATATATATATATATATATATATATATACATATATATGTATGTATATACATACATTTATCATGTACATGTGTATACATGTATATATATACATATATAATACAGCTACGTATAGAATAGCCTATTATACTCCTCAATCATTTAACCTAGTCCGATCGAGCTATGCAATGTACTAAATAGTGCATCAAACTAATCTAGTTTGACCGAGCTATGCATTACTATCTTATGTGCTACATTTACTATAGAAGAACAAAAGAAGTTACTATTGATTCTAACGTGGAAAAAACCAACTAATAAATGCACTCCAGTTTTGCAATTCGGTAGTAAATCATGGATACATTTTATTATAGAGTAACAGATACAATTAATACCTGCTAGTTAATGCGTTGGCCAACCCAACTAGTTAATGCGTATTGTAATTTGTACATGAATCTGTTTCTTCTTTATTTTAGCCATATCTTTTTATTGGTAGCTCGGATTTGCACATAGTTTTCACCAATAGTTTACTAACAATGAGAGGAATAAAATAATATAAATCTCGCTATTAAACAGTAATTTTACTGACTGGTAAAATAAATTACTATTTTTATAACATGAAAATACTACATCTATAACTACACATTACTATCATACAGTATGATCGAAAAATCCTACGCAGATCAGTCATTTGGCAGTAAAAATCCGTGAAAACTATACGTACAAGTTATGAAAAATTCTCAAAAAATTACTATATATATGTGATGTGAGTTTCTACAGCGCTATAAAATGACGTGAGTTTCTACAGCACTATAAAATTTAAAGACCAAACTCACTTGCATTTGAATGATATGAAAATAATAAATTTACTATTTATCATTGATTAGCGCTTGTTAATTTCATATCTTTCAAATGAGATTGATTTTGGTTTTCAAATTTTACAGGGATATAAAATCTTACCTCCCATACTTATGTTAATTTTTTTGAGAATTTTTGAAAACTTGTATATATGGTTTTCACAACAAAAATTTAGTTCTGTTTGTCGGCTCTTTAGTAAAATGATTGAAAAATTCTCAAAACATTATCATACATAGGAGAGATGAAATTCTACATCCTGCAAAATTAGGAAATGAAGCTAGCAATTACTGCCGCGTTCTCGGTTCGAGAAAAAGCAGACCGAGACGATCGGATGAAGAAAAGAGTCATGGACTTCTGTGGCCCGAATCGACGATTCGAACCATACTTAACTCGTGACTCGTCATGCCTAACTTAGTAAATCTTTGCACTTACCAGATCGATCGAAACGCATGCAGTGTGTTGTGCATTATATTGTTGCGAGCTATTTTCCCGTGTTCTCTTCTTCACAATTTAATTTTAAATTTCATATTTTAATATAGTTGGATATGATATGTGCCTTAAATTAAAGCTTTTAAATTTGAATGTATTTGAATACATTTCAAAACCTGTATAAACCTGATTAAATTAGGATAATGCATTACCAACCATCAACCCGGTCAAACTTTATTTATTTAATTAGCATTCTAATACTTATTTTAAATAATAATTGGTTGATATCTATATCCCTTTATAATGCGCTTAAACACTCTTTTCGACGTCCATCCCAAATAGTGCATCCCACTAGAGAAGGCACAACATTCATACACCCAACGAAACGTCCCCAGAAACTTGCCTCCATCAAAATTAACCTCTCAGATCTTTCCTCGGCTTTACTCACCCACATCCGATTGTCATTATTTAGTGTGTTTAATTATCCCTGTAGCTCACAACAGACCTCCCCCACCTTCAGCAAGCATCATCAAGGAAAAGGAAACAAACGTCCCGGAAAAGGAAAGGACCATACATTACGTGCTGGGAAAAGGAAACCAGGAGATGGGGCAGCGCGACCGGGAGATTGCACACGGCGACCGGGGCAGCGCGGCCGGGAGAACGCAGGTCTGCAACGGCTCCACGGTCGCCATCGGTGGTTTTACCGACGCATGAGAGGTATTGATTTATTGACCAGTTCCCAAAGACTCATTGCCTTTGTACATTCTTGTTTAAAAGATTCAAATGATTTTGTTTCTATTTTTAGATTTAAATAAATGATTTAATGCAGCAAATTTATAATTCAAATTTTTTTGAAAATAATTTTATTAAGTACAAAATAATCGAATTTTTTTTTGATAATTTTTCTAGAATATTTTAACCTAATGTGCTATCTTTTCAAAAATTCTTCTATATTTTTTTTAAAAAATGAAAGCAACCCACCTATAACTTCTAGCTGCAGCCCAGACCAGTGAAGCTTCTTCTCTTCCCTCCCCCCATTAAAGCAAGAAAGAAGCTCCAAAACTCCATCAATCCCGCACCAAATCTCCTCTTTCCATATATGGTGTAATTCCCCAAATTTCGTACTCTATTGCCAAAATTTCCTCCCAATCTGATTTGACCCCAAATTATGGTTTTCATGTATATGCTTGTTTCGGGGCTATAAAAGCCGACGAGCTCTTCACCACATCGCATTGCGTAAATCCCCAAGTGCTCCCCCTCGTAAAGATCGCCGAATTTTGGAGGTAACCCAAGCCATCATCGTCATCTTTCCCAGTGAAATTCACCGCAACCGTGCCTCCTACCCCGCAGGCGCCGGTGCTGGCGATCTCGCCGCACCAGTGTCGACCCGCTGCGACCGGTCGGCCACCCCTGGCCTTCCCTCCCCCTTGCGCTGGCCAAGCCCAGAGAGCACGCTGTGCTCTCTGTGGAAGCTGCAAAACAAAAAAAAAATCCAAAATTAGAAAATTCTTTTTTCTTTCTCTTTCTTGATTTAAAATCTTTTGGGGGCCCGTTTTCGCCTATTCGAAAATTTTTGAGATCGTGAATTGTACAGTAGTATAGAGAAAATGTATATACCAGCAATGGTTGCGGTTCGTGGTTGATAAAAAATTCATCCCACACCGAGGGCTCAAAGCCGGATGCCTTCTCTGTAGTGACAGCGCTGCCAGACATCGTCAATAGATATATTTGTACGTATATGCGGGTATGTGTGTATGAGCGTGAATACGAATGCCACCCAACCTTTAAATAGACGGCCCAGCGGACTTGAATGTGAAACTAGGAGACGGCTAGCAGCCGCCTGTGTTTGGTGGATCCGAGAAAAAGCAGCACGAGACGAGCTAGCAGTAGAGGTGCAATCGTTTGGATTCGATCGTATATCGTTTTTCTATATTCTAAATCGTATTTTTATCGGATTCGAGTCGGATATGGATAATGCGGATACGAATACAGTCGGATAATATCGGTGACGGATTCAAGCCAATACGGAGTGGAATCGACAAGGTACCGGATATTTTTGGTCGGATATCGCATACAAGGTAAAGCATAAGCGCACACAAAGCACTGAGTCAATATAAGTACTTCAAGCATTGGTAACATCAAAATTTAGCACTAAAAAGTTAGACAATAAATAAGATGGTCTCTTGCAGCAGAGAAAAGTGTATGAAAATAGCACATAATTTAAGCAATATGTACCATTTATTCTGTCAAAAAAATCTAGACAATAGGTACCAAACAAATCATTCAATCATTACACTAAGGTTAGACATGGCAATTTTCTCCAGTGCTACTAAACATTAGCAAGGGACACCATTAATCATGGAAAATAGTCAAGTATACAAATTAACCTTTTTCACTGCCTAACGAGTGACAGCCATACTCACTTGCATTTGAATGATACGAAAATAATAAATTTACTATTTATCATTGATTAGCGCTTGTTAATTTCATATCTTTCAAATGAGATTTATTTTGGTTTTCAAATTTTACGGGGATATAAAATCTCACCTCCCATACTTATGTTAATTTTTTGAGAATTTTAAAAACTTGTATATTTGGATTTCACAACAAGAATTTAGTTTTGTTTGTCGGCTCTTTAGTAAAATGATTGAAAAATTCTCAAAAATTATCATACATATACAAATCGAGATGAGATTCTACGTCCTGCAAAATTAGGAAACGAAGCTAGCAGCCGCCTCGCGTTTGATTGGTTCGAGAAAAAGCAGACCGAGACTATCGGATGAAGAAAAGAGCTGTGGACTTCCGTGGTCGGAACTGACAGTTCGAACCATACTTAACTCATGCCTCGTTATGCCTAACTTAGTAATCTTTGCACTTACCAGATCGATCGAAACGCATGCAGTGTGTTGTGCATTATATTTTTGCGAGCTATTTTCCCGTGTTCTCTTCTTCACAATTTAATTTTAAATTTCATATTTTAATATATTTGGATATGATATGTGCCTTAAATTAAAGCTTTTAAATTTGAATATATTTGAATACATTTCAAAACCTGTATAAACCTGATTAAATTAGGATAATGCATTACCAACCACCAACCCGGTCAAACTTTATTTATTTATTTATTTAGCATTCTAATACTTATTTTAAATAATAATTGGTTGATATAGTCGATTATTACCCCTTGCATTCTCATTGTTTGCTGTATCTAACTCGAACCAATATCCAATATAAATTTCTCACCATTTTTTCCCTAAGTATATTGCCAAAAATATTAAAATTGTAATAACACAGAAGGAATTTTAATGATAAATCTACTAATATTATTTTTATAGAAGAAATCAAAACATTTTTATATGTTAATGCTCAAAGTTTATGTATTTTAGAATGACATCTAATTTTGACTCTTAGTGCTAATACTTTTATTAAAAAAACTCCTGAATAGGGGAAGAGCGTTGTATTAATATATTATGTTTTCTAGGACGATACACTATTCTTTTATACCCAGCTGCTTTTACTCCCAGGACACATTCAAATTGCATGCACGATGGCATGGTTTTTCCATAGTTTCATGTTAGACTTAATTAGGAAGTTACGGCCGGAACTTGAATAGAACTTTTTTTTTCTTTTCATGTCACGTAGTAGATTTAAATCTAAGACATATGTGAAACAAAGAAATAGGATGGTTAAGATTTGTTTTCTTTTTTTTCATGATTAATTAATATGAGAATTATTAGCATGTTTTCTCTGATTAATATAGTACTCCTCCTAATACATCTCATTCTAACTTTTAAATTTTGTTCCGAAATACTCTCTCCATCTAAGTTTATAAGGTTTATTTTTTGAATAGTCTTATCTGTAAATGTAGGGTATATTTCATATTCTAATGCAAAATTGGTGTGATGCTTCCTCTATACCCCTAATATGGATATTTACTTTATATTAGCTACATGCATCATATATATATATATATATATATATATATATATATATATATATATATATATATATATATATATATATATGTATATACATACATTTATCATGTACATGTGTATACATGTATATATATACATATATAATACAAATACGTATAGAATAGCCTATTATACTCCTCAATCATTTAACCTAGTCCGATCGAGCTATGCAATGTACTAAATAGTGCATCAAACTAATCTAGTTTGACCGAGCTATGCATTACTATCTTATGTGCTACATTTACTATAGAAGAACAAAAGAAGTTACTATTGATTCTAACGTGGAAAAAACCAACTAATAAATGCACTCCAGTTTTGCAATTCGGTAGTAAATCATGGATACATTTTATTATAGAATAACAGATACAATTAATACCTGCTAGTTAATGCGTTGGCCAACCCAACTAGTTAATGCGTATTGTAATTTGTACATGAATCTGTTTCTTCTTTATTTTAGCCATATCTTTTTATTGGTAGCTCGGATTTGCACATAGTTTTCACCAATAGTTTACTAACGATGAGAGGAATAAAATAATATAAATCTCGCTATTAAACAGTAATTTTACTGACTGGTAAAATAAATTACTATTTTTATAACATGAAAATACTACATCTATAACTACACATTACTATCATACAGTATGATCGAAAAATCCTACGGAGATCAGTCATTTGGCAGTAAAAATCCGTGAAAACTATACGTACAAGTTATGAAAAATTCTCAAAAAATTACTATATATATGTGATGTGAGTTTCTACAGCGCTATAAAATGACGTGAGTTTCTACAGCACTATAAAATTTAAAGACCAAACTCACTTGCATTTGAATGATATGAAAATAATAAATTTACTATTTATCATTGATTAGCGCTTGTTAATTTCATATCTTTCAAATGAGATTGATTTTAGTTTTCAAATTTTACAGGGATATAAAATCTTACCTCCCATACTTATGTTAATTTTTTGAGAATTTTTGAAAACTTGTATATATGGTTTTCACAACAAAAATTTAGTTCTGTTTGTCGGCTCTTTAGTAAAATGATTGAAAATTCTCAAAACATTATCATACATAGGAGAGATGAAATTCTACATCCTGCAAAATTAGGAAATGAAGCTAGCAATACCCGCGCTTGGTCGTTCGAGAAAAAGCAAAGACCGAGACGATCGGATGAAGAAAAGAGCTGTGGACTTCCTGTGGCCCGAACTGACAGTTCGGAACCATACTTAACTCGTGACTCGTCATGCCTAACTTAGTAAATCTTTGCACTTACCAGATCGATCGAAACGCATGCAGTGTGTTGTGCATTATATTGTTGCGAGCTATTTTCCCGTGTTCTCTTCTTCACAATTTAATTTTAAATTTCATATTTTAATATAGTTGGATATGATATGTGCCTTAAATTAAAGCTTTTAAATTTGAATGTATTTGAATACATTTCAAAACATGTATAAACCTGATTAAATTAGGATAATGCATTACCAACCATCAACCCGGTCAAACTTTATTTATTTAATTAGCATTCTAATACTTATTTTAAATAATAATCGGTTGATATCTATATCCCTTTATAATGCGCTTAAACACTCTTTTCGACGTCCATCCCAAATAGTGCATCCACTAGAGAAGGCATAACATTCATACACCCAGCGAAACGTCCCCAGAAACTTGCCTCCATCAAAATTAACCTCTCAGATCTTTCCTCAGCTTTACTCACCCACATCCGATTGTCATTATTTAGTGTGTCTAATTATCCCTGTAGCTCACAACAGACCTCCCTCACCTTCAGCAAGCATCATCAAGGAAAAGGAAACAAACGTCCTGGAAAAGGAAAGGACCATACATTACGTCTTTGGAAAAAGGAAACCAGAGATGATGGGCGCGACGGAGATTGCGACCGCGATTGCAGGAGATATTTGAGCAATAGTTTAAAAGTTATAATCGACTTTGTCTTTGCTGCTGGAATCTTTTTGAGACTTTAAGAGTTTTAAATTGGAATCTTGGCAAGCCTTTCAAGATGAAAACTAAGTGAACTTATTCATTGTTCCAAGCTTCTAAGTGGAGCATATCTATTTAAGTTTTCATTCAATGAAAGTGCATCTTGGCTATTATTCGGTGGTTTAGTTGTAACTTAGCCTCAAAATGTTTCTCTCTTGCATAACTTGCATTATGGAAAGAGAAAATTTCCTTGAGAGGTATTGATTTATTGACTTCAAATTGTTCCCAAAGACTCATTGCCTTTGTACATTCTTGTTTAAAAGATTCAAATGATTTTGTTTCTATTTTTAGATTTAAATAAATGATTTAATGCAGCAAATTTATAATTCAAATTTTTTGAAATTAATTTTATTAAGTAATAAATAATCGAATTTTTTTGATAATTTTTCTAGAATATTTTAACCTAATGTCCTCATGATTTATTCTAATTGTGCTATCTTTTCAAAAAATCCTTCTAAGTGTCATTTTTTTGCATTCAAAAAAGGTACATGAAAGCAACCCACCTATAACTTCTTATACAACCTTGATTCATGATCTTGTATACATCTTGTGATCATATAAGCAATTCTTCTTGTGAAGCTTCTTCTTGTTAGAATTTGATTTGATCCCATCCCCATTAAAGCAAGAAAGAAGCTCCAAAACTCCATCAATCCCGACTTTTTAATTTGGTAAATCTCCTCTTTCCATATATGGTGTAATTCCCAAATTTTATTTTCTCCTAATCCTTTTATTGTACTCTATTGCCAAAATTTCCTCCCAATCTGATTTGACCCCAAATTATGGTTTTGAAAGTGCATCTAGGCACTTATGTTATTTTGGTGATTAATGAATGTTATTTTGGTGATTAATGACAAACACTCATAATGACAATCTATGTAAATTAAGTAAATGCTTAACTTAGTGCTTAGCAAATGACAAACCTCTAATATGATTATATTGCTATGAGACTAACTTGTTATTGCCTAGTTGAGTATCAGTCTCATCTATTTAGAGGAAAATCAAATAGGAAGGTTAAGCAAAGATAAGGTATGCAATTTTGGTATCTATTCTATATTTGTTATTGCATTCCT
This sequence comes from Otatea glauca, assembly GCA_036346275.1. NCBI lineage: Eukaryota > Viridiplantae > Streptophyta > Magnoliopsida > Poales > Poaceae > Otatea > Otatea glauca. Next base: position 18,021,436 of record CM070717.1, on the reverse strand, counting down.
TTCGTGCAAATGCATAGTGAACTCCAAGTAGCATGTTGATTTTATATATGCACATTGGTTCATGTCATATTTATTTGTGCATATATATTCATTTGAGTTCATTATAGTATGCATGTATTAACTAGAGTTAAACTTCATATTGCTATAGATTGACTTGGTGCATGCATGTTTTATTTGTATATCTTCTCATGCAATTCTCTTAGTGAAGTTTATCTAGTGTTGGATCACATATTTACTCTTACTCCAAATGTTATTTGCACATGTACAATTCGTGTATATTCTATCATGTGCTTCATTTAAGTAAAGTCTGTGATCCTTGCCATGATTTAATTGATTCATCATATTGGCAATTATATATCTCTCTAGTGCATATAGATCAATTACATATTCATCGTGATGCACTTAGTAGAGAACATTTCTTATGTCAAGTGTTTCTATTTTGTGTTGTGCTTCTTTATATGAAACACTTGTTGTAATCAACTGCTCACAAATATCAACTTATTCATATCTATTGAGCTTTTGGGACTAATGTCTTTCATGAGTAGTTTGGAAAGAATTAGGTCCCGTATGTGTATGATGACCAAGGTATCTTGGAGGATGATCATTAAGCTGAGGTCAACAAGACAATGGTGTCACCAAGAGTGAGGACTAAGTCAAGAGCAACTTGGCGTGGAGATCGTCGAGAGGATGATCAAGTCAAGGTTGATAGGACGAGAGTCTCATGAGGTGAATCGAGTCGAGTTGGACAAGGCGAAGATGTCATCGATTATATGGTGAAGGTCTTCATGCATCGACATCAAGAAAGAAGACGGCAAGTGACTAGTTCTAGACTTATATTATCTTTGATTTAATTTGAGTCTAAGGATTGCCGTACTATTAAGAGGGATGCGATGTCGAATGACTTTTAGATGTGTCAAGTGCTCAAGTGATCCATCCTTGTGAATCTTAGAAAGAGAGTGGTGTTGGTAGTGCCGGAAAGTGAGGGTTGTAGGTCTCTCTTGATTTCTTTGTGAAATCTGTGGTTATCCTTTGAGCTTTGGATAGTGAGATCTTGTTGGTTGTGTAGCCCTCGTTCTTAGCTTTCGGGAGAGTCCAAAATCTCTGAAATTGGAGTCCGGAGTCAAAAGTTATGCTCGTTTTCGTCGAGCTGCTCAGTGCTGATTCGGACTATCCGGAGTTAGTCCGGACTATCCGGAGTTAGTCCGGACTATCCGGATCATCCGGAGTATCCGGATATTCATCCGGACTCTCCGGATTGAGTCTCTCTGTTAGCCTTTCTCAGTCAATCCGGAGTATCCGGATTGAAATCCGGAGACTCCGGATTGTGCGCAGCCAGCCCCCAACGGCTAGTTTTTGGGGAGTTCTATATATAGCCCTTCCTCCCTCTTTTTGAGAGGGCTTTTTGGTGAAGTTTTTGGAGTGGATTTTTGAGGGGCTGTGTGGGAGGCTTTGAGAGAGCTTTTACCCTTAGATCTAAGTGATCCCCTTGTGAGAAGGGTTGGGAAGAGTTTGTTGAGTGAGATTTGAGTTGGTTGAGCACTTGATTTCATCTCCAAGTTTGTTCTTCGTGAGCATTTGTTACTCTTGGAGGTTGAGGACTCCTAGACGGCTAGGAGGTCGCATACGAGCCACCGGAGCTTTGTGTGGTTGGCCGTGGGAAGTTTGTGAAGGCCGGTTCCGCCTCCGTAAGGGAAGGAATCAAAGGAGTGAAGACCGGCGAGTGCATTTGTGCAACACCGGGAGGAAGAGGGTTGAAAGAGACCCCGGCTCAAGTGTGACCGAGCCGCCTCAACGGAGACGTAGGATCCCCTCAAGGATCCGAACTTCGGGTGAAAAATCATCGTCCCCAAGTTTGCTTCTTTCTCTTGCTTTATCATTTGATTTTGAATCTTGAAATTGCCCGATCTACTCTTTTGGTGTGTTTGGCTCCAGATCTTCTATGCCCTCAGGTACCTGACATCATTAAGATCTTTTGTATTCAAGTAGATTGTTGAAAAATTGCAGGGATTTAAAATCTCTCTTCGAGATCCTCAATCCGGAGTATCCGAATCCCTGAACCCGGACAGTCCGGATAATCCGGAGTATCCGGATTGAATGCCCCGGACAGTCCGGATAATCCGGAGTATCCGGATTGAATAACCCGGACACTCCGGGTTAGGACCCTCGGGATCGGACTATCCGGAGTATCCGGATTGAATATCCGGACACTCCGGATTGTTCAGGAAACTCGGGAGATTTTATTTAGCTGCAAATTTTTATTCCGCTGCATTTAAGTTATAAAGTTTTTAATCCGCCTATTCACCCCCCCTCTAGGCGACATCCCCTGTCCTTTCAATTGGTATCAGAGCAAGGTCTCTCTTTTTATTAGACTTAACCGTCTAGAGAGTAAAGGATGTCGACTAGAGGATTAGTGCACTCTCATGAACCACTTGTGTTAGATGGCACAAATTATGCTTCATGGAAATTAATTATGACTTCTCATTTTAAATCCATGAGCCCCCAAATATGGTGGATCGTAGATGTCGGCTTTTCCTCTCCATTGAATGAAGTTGCTCCAACTGAAGGAGAGAGGAAATGCCTACATCTCGACGCTCAAGCTACTAATGTTTTATTTTGTGTAGTGAGCGATGAAATCTTTGATAGAATATGCAATCTCAAGAGCGCTCATGAAATGTGGATAAAGCTTCAAGAACTATTTGAATCATCCACTTCTATTGAGGATTGCACTAAGGAAGAGATGTCGGGAGATGAAACATCAAGCTCCACCTCAAGCTCAAGTGATGAAGAACCGACATCTCCATCAACCTCAACCTCCGCCTCAAGTGACGATGAAGATGCTCTTCCATCACAAATCCGTTGCTTCATGGCGAAAGAGGAAAACAATGAGCTCAAGGCCAAAGTCATTAGATTAGAAAATGACTTGAAGAAGTGCGTAAAGGGAAAAGCCGTTCTCGATGAGATCTTGAGCAAGCCAAGGGCGCCTCAAGATAAGCGAGGACTCGGCTACATCTCCAAGAGGGAGACTAGCAAGACAAGGCACAACGAAAGACTCTCGAAGATCATCAAGTGCTTTGCTTGCAACAAGAAGGGACACGTCGCCTCCGTGTGCCCTAATAAAGTGGAGATCAAGCCACAACCATCAACAATGAGGCAAACCGGCAAAGAGCAAGTCAAGAAAAAGAGATGCTCAAAGCCTACTTGCTACAATTGTCGGAAAAAGGGACACATCGGTAAGGATTGTCCCAAAGGTATAACCCCTAAGCCTACTCATCATTTTAATGATTATTTGCTTGGGAAGGACAAAAATGGCAATGTGTTTGCCAAGTTTGTCAATCCTCCTAAGTCTATGCAAAATAATGAAAATCATTTGCTTAGGAGATATAAATCTAGAAATGTGTTTGCTCAAAATACTAGACTTCCTAAGACCAAGAAAATCATGTTGATCATGTGCTTAGGAAAGATAACAATAGCAAACCATTTGCTAGATTTGCTAGATCCTCTAAGCCAATGCATAATTTCAATTATCATATGCTTAGAAGAGATCAAACTAGAAATGGTTTTGCAAAATATCATTGCCCTCCTAAGCCTTTTCATAAAAATGTCAATCATTTGCCTAGGAGGAATAATTATTGCAAACCCATTTCTAATTATGTTAGTCAATTCAATAATATCCAAATTAGGACCATTTGGGTTCCAAAATCTATTGTGACTAACATTGTTGGACCCAACAAGGATTGGGTACCAAAAACCGCCTAAAAGATTTTTAGGCAATATGAGATGGATTGGACGTTTGGCTTCTTCAAAAGGAGAAGATGACTTAATCATTTGCAAAATGGAGCCAAGCATGAGGATGATCACTCCAATCATGAACCAATGCCATCTCGGGTAACAAGTATTTAAATTGATTCTTATAGCTTATAGCCTTGTGTAGGTTATATTGCATTATTCATGAAAATCAATTTAGATTGCTTGTTATATGCTTGCTCATGCTTATTAGTTGTTTTGATTGCAATCTTGAGTAAGTTTGGGATAGTGGCACATTAAGGGGGAGTGCTAAATCATAACCATGTATATTACATCCCTACATGTGCCCATATTTATATAAGTGCAAATATATATTTTCAAAATCAAGCCATTTAGCCAAAAGTCAAAATTTTGTATACCATTAGTATTCTTGTGAAAAACTAATTGCAAAATGTATACAAATGTATTTGAAACGTTTTTCAAAGGGTTTTGGCTTCAAAAATCTATTTTACAAAGAAAATGAGTTTCATGCCCAAAATCAAGTTTCTAGTATCTTGTTTTGGATTTAAACTTATAATTTTCATAAAATTAAATGTAGAATGAATTTGAAAGTAATTCCAAAACAAAAATCCTAGAGTTGGTCATTCTTAACAATTCTTGTGTTCAAAAGACTTTCAAAAGACCAACCTAGTGAAAGTTATTTGATTTTGAAACTCGCCGAAAAACTATATTTGACCCATAATTGTCATACTATTGCACTTAGTGAGTTTCTCCGTTTGGACCGGATCTTGTGTAGTATCTTGGTTCAAAATGGTATCTTAGACTCATACACAAAATTCAAATCTCAATATCTCATCTTATTCTTCATTTGAATCTTGTGTTGAAATATTTGACTTTGTTTTACAAATAGCTATTTCAAAAGGACCATTTTGGTCAAAAGTCAAATCTTATGTTTAAAAGGCCCAAAATTGTGAAAAGCTTTGTAAAAGTATTCTAATATGTATTTCAAATGTTTTACAAGCTTTCAAAATAAAAATTCTATATTGAAATCAATTTTAGCCGAAAAGTTTTTGGTTTGAACTAAAATAGCTTATTTAAGCATATTGCTCAAATCTTAGCATTCAAGTTGGATTTCATTATAAATGTTGGCTAGAAACCATCATGATAATCAATTCTAAGCCATGGAAATTGAAATTGCATGAAATCCAAATTGAGTTGTATTTTAAGGCTTTTTATGAAAAACTATTTCCTATTTAACTTGCTTCAAAAGGGTTAAAAGCAAAATATTTGTTTGAAATGCAAAATCTTATGAAAATAGTCTTCTAAAATGTTTTCAAATGCATTTCAAATGTTTTCAAGTATCTAACCCTTGGCTAGAAGCTAAAAGTCAAACTTTGGCTTAAAAAGGATCTTTGTGATCTTGCTTTTGCATTTAACTTCAAATTTTTCTAAAGCAAAATCTATTTGGAGTTTGAAAAAGTGGTCAATACAAAACTCATAGGGTTGGTCATTTTAAGCATTTCTTTAGTTCAAAGTTTTTCCAAACGACCAACCGTTCAAAAGTTATAGCCACTTGAATTTGGCCAAAATCATCCAATTGACCCAAAATGACCCGTTGTTGCATTTTGTGGATTTCGCCATTTGAATTGGATTTATTTGCATATCTTGGATTGAAATAGTATTTCTTACTCACACAAAGCTATGAAAGCTCAAATCTCCATAAATTTCAATCCGGAATGCATTTTGAGCATTTGGTGAAAATTCAATTTCTTTTCAAACCTACAAAGCGCATTTTGTCATATCTTTTGAACGAAAATTTATTTTAATGAAATTCTTCTTGGGAAACCTTCTAAATATTCCAATGTTTATTTCTGGAAAGTTTCAAATCATTTGGACTCAATTTGAAAAAGTTTTGACTTTTCTTCTCTTTGAGTAAAAATCATGCCTACAAAGCAAAATTTGGCATATCCTTTGATTGGAGACTCCTTTTTGGAAAATTCTTTTTGAAAAGGTTTCTTGGGAGTCTAAAGAATATTTATGCCTAATTTCAAATAATTTCAACTTAATTTGAAATAGTTATGCCTTTTTCTCTCTTTCGATCTTTTTTGGCATACTCTTGCATTAAGTTGGATTTTACGATTTGAATGGATTTGATTATGCAAATAGGCTTATAAACATCTCTCTAAATCATATGAAGCCATATAATTGCATATTACCATTCAAAACTCATTTGGTTCTATTTTGAGGATTTGGTGAAAATCTTAATCTTTTATGTGTTTCATATGCAAATTTCACCACATTTCTCAAAGTAAAATTTATTTATTGAAAATCTTTGTTAGAAAACCTTCTCTCACATATGGAGTTCATATCTGAAAAATTCTCAAATTTATTTGAACTCATTTGCGAGATTGTTGACTTTATTTGACTTAGTGTCAAAACTAAACCTCCAATGCCCATTTTGATCTAATTTTTGATTGGAGGGTGATATTTGAGAAATTCTTTTTGGAGAAGTCTCTTGGATGTTCATGGATCATTTCTGCAAAATCTTATGGCTTTTGGACTTTATTTGATCAAGATTTGATCCAAATTCAAAATGTTCATTTTAGGATGAAGTGAACAACCCGAGTATCCGGGTAATATATCCGAGTATCCGGATTATCCGACACTCGGATCAAAATACCGGAGTATCCGGGTTGTACTGCTCGGCCCAAATTCTGAAATTGCTATCTACACTTTCTTGCAATATCTTGTTCATCCTATTTTTGGGGTTTCTCCTTTGCTCAAATCAATATTCAGTTATAGCCCTCGAAGAGGATTTCGAGTCGGATCTGTTCCGCGTTGATGATTTTTGTATTTGAGCAATAGTTTAAAAGTTATAATCGACTTTGTGCTGCTGTTTGAATCTTTTTGAGACTTTAAGAGTTTTAAATTGGAATCTTGGCAAGCCTTTCAAGATGAAAACTAAGTGAACTTATTCATTGTTCCAAGCTTCTAAGTGGAGCATATCTATTTAAGTTTTCATTCCAATGAAAGTGCATCTTTTGGCTAAGTTATTCTGGAAATTGGATTTAGTTGTAACTTAGCCTCAAAATGTTTTCTCTCTTGCATAACTTCGAGTTTATTATGGAAAAGAGAAAATTTCCCTTGTAAGCTCAAGAGTGAGTTTGAATGTGTTTTACTCATTGTCTCTCTTACAAGTGGGTGTCAAGATCAAATTTGAATGAGTTTCAAATATTTTCATTATAAAGTGATGTAATAAAATCTTCAATTGATATCTTCAAATTGTTTTAAATTGCATGCAAAGAGTATTGTCTTGTATATCATATATATCATGCATGTTGTACTTAGACATTATCAAACTAACTTGGGTCAAATTAAAAGATATTTGTTCCCGAAATCGTGTGCTTGTCTATTGATGTTCAAGGTATTGGAAAAGGGGTCATCTTCGACGGTGGGATGAAGGAAATGGAGAGGAGCTCCATAGTACGAGGGATCTAAGACCGGCGCGGTGATCATGACCAATTCGAACATGCGGTGGACAAGAATCGACAAAGGGACGTGTTTCTTTTCGACCATATTCAATAATGTCTGCACACCATTATGCTAAATTGTGTTATTCTAAATGGTGTTGTATTTTTCAATTGATATGATTAATTGGTATCTTTCAAGAGGTATCCTCTAATCCTAAATTGTTTTGAAGTGTCATCTAACTTGCATTCAGCATTATCAAGAACTAAAAGGTACATATGGGTGACACATTGCAAAGAGGTATGCCCTTGATAAGTTTATGAAATTCTTGATCATGAAAGTGCATCTTACTTATACAACCTTGATTCATGATCTTGTATACATCTTGTGATCATATAAGCAATTCTTCTTGTGTAATCTTCTTTATATGATCTTGATTGTTAGAATTTGATTTGATCATAAGCATGTGCTTAAATTATAAATTTGCTATATGATCTTGATGTTTAAAGAATATGTGAAATCATATTCGTGTGTCATGTTTAAGCATCACTTATATCCTAAGAATCATGACTTTTTAATTTGGTATAACTAGAAAATCTATTACCTAAATCTTGGAAATAATTGGTATCATATCTTGCCTAGATTTAGGGGGAGCTTAATATTATTGTCCTATTACTAGCTCCTTATCTTTATTTTATTTTCTCCCTAATCCTTTTATTGAGTGTGCAATCATGGGGGAGAACAGATTTTATTGAATAAACAATAAGAATCTTTTAAGCACCTTTTTGGGATTAATGACAAAAGGGGGAGAATTTATGGATTTATCAATTGTCCCTAATCGATTGACAAAAGGGATGATTTGTAAGTATGATCTCTTATTGTATCTTTATGCTTGTTTTAATGCTAAAATATCTTAATATTGTCATTTGGTGCAATTGATAATAGGTTTGTCATAAATCACCAAAAGGGGAGATTGAAAGTGCATCTAGGCACTTATGTTATTTTGGTGATTAATGAATGTTATTTTGGTGATTAATGACAAACACTCATAATGACAATCTATGTAAATTAAGTAAATGCTTAACTTAGTGCTTAGCAAATGACAAACCTCTAATATGATTATATTGCTATGAGACTAACTTGTTATTGCCTAGTTGAGTATCAGTCTCATCTATTTAGAGGAAAATCAAATAGGAAGGTTAAGCAAAGATAAGGTATGCAATTTTGGTATCTATTCTATATTTGTTATTGCATTCCTTTCGTGCAAATGCATAGTGAACTCCAAGTAGCATGTTGATTTTATATATGCACATTGGTTCATGTCATATTTATTTGTGCATATATATTCATTTGAGTTCATTATAGTATGCATGTATTAACTAGAGTTAAACTTCATATTGCTATAGATTGACTTGGTGCATGCATGTTTTATTTGTATATCTTCTCATGCAATTCTCTTAGTGAAGTTTATCTAGTGTTGGATCACATATTTACTCTTACTCCAAATGTTATTTGCACATGTACAATTCGTGTATATTCTATCATGTGCTTCATTTAAGTAAAGTCTGTGATCCTTGCCATGATTTAATTGATTCATCATATTGGCAATTATATATCTCTCTAGTGCATATAGATCAATTACATATTCATCGTGATGCACTTAGTAGAGAACATTTCTTATATCAAGTGTTTCTATTTTGTGTTGTGCTTCTTTATATGAAACACTTGTTGTAATCAACTGCTCACAAATATCAACTTATTCATATCTATTGAGCTTTTGGGACTAATGTCTTTCATGAGTAGTTTGGAAAGAATTAGGTCCCGTATGTGTATGATGACCAAGGTATCTTGGAGGATGATCATTAAGCTGAGGTCAACAAGACGGCGGTGTCACCAAGAGCTGAGGACTAAGTCAAGAGCAACTTGATGTGGAGATCGTCAGAGAGGATGATCAAGTCAAGGTTGATAGGACGAGAGTCTCATGAGGTGAATCGAGTCGAGTTGGACAAGGCGAAGATGTCATCGATTATATGGTGAAGGTCTTCATGCATCGACATCAAGAAAGAAGACGGCAAGTGACTAGTTCTAGACTTATATTATCTTTGATTTAATTTGAGTCTAAGGATTGCCGTACTATTAAGAGAGATGCGATGTCGAATGACTTTTAGATGTGTCAAGTGCTCAAGTGATCCATCCTTGTGAATCTTAGAAAGAGAGTGGTGTTGGTAGTGCTGGGAAGTGAGGTTGTAGGTCTCTCTTGATTTCTTTGTGAAATCTGTGGTTATCCTTTGAGTTTTGGATAGTGAGATCTTGTTGGTTGTGTAGCCCTCGTTCTTAGCTTTCGGGAGAGTCCAAAATCTCTGAAATCGGAGTCCGGAGTCAAAAGTTATGCTCGTTTTCGTCGAGCTGCTCAGTGCTGATTCGGACTATCCGGAGTTAGTCCGGACTATCCGGATCATCCGGAGTATCCGGATATTCATCCGGACTCTCCGGATTGAGTCTCTCTGTTAGCCTTTCTCAGTCAATCCGGAGTATCCGGATTGAAATCCGGAGACTCCGGATTGTGCGCAGCCAGCCCCCAACGGCTAGTTTTTGGGGAGTTCTATATATAGCCCTTCCTCCCTCTTTTTGAGAGGGCTTTTTGGTGAAGTTTTTGGAGTGGATTTTTGAGGGGCTGTGTGGGAGGCTTTGAGAGAGCTTTTACCCTTAGATCTAAGTGATCCCCTTGTGAGAAGGGTTGGGAAGAGTTTGTTGAGTGAGATTTGAGTTGGTTGAGCACTTGATTTCATCTCCAAGTTTGTTCTTCGTGAGCATTTGTTACTCTTGGAGGTTGAGGACTCCTAGACGGCTAGAAGGTCGCATACGAGCCACCGGAGCTTTGTGTGGTTGGCCGTGGGAAGTTTGTGAAGGCCGGTTCCGCCTCCGTAAGGGAAGGAATCAAAGGAGTGAAGACCGGCGAGTGCATTTGTGCAACACCGGGAGGAAGAGGGTTGAAAGAGACCCCGACTCAAGTGTGACCGAGCCGCCTCAACGGAGACGTAGGATCCCCTCAAGGATTCGAACTTAGGGTGAAAAATCATCGTCTCCAAGTTTGCTTCTTTCTCTTGCTTTATCATTTGATTTTGAATCTTGAAATTGCCCGATCTACTCTTTTGGTGTGTTTGGCTCCAGATCTTCTATGCCCTCAGGTACCTGACATCATTAAGATCTTTTGTATTCAAGTAGATTGTTGAAAAATTGCAGGGATTTAAAATCTCTCTTCGAGATCCTCAATCCGAGTATCCGAATCCTCGAACCCGGACAGTCGGATAATCCGAGTATCCGGATTGAATAACCCGGACACTCCGGGTTAGGACCCTCGGGATTGGACTATCCGGAGTATCCGGATTGAATGCCCCGGACAGTCCGGATAATCCGGAGTATCCGGATTGAATAACCCGGACACTCCGGGTTAGGACCCTCGGGATCGGACTATCCGGAGTATCCGGATTGAATATCCGGACACTCCGGATTGTTCAGGAAACTCGGGAGATTTTATTTAGCTGCAAATTTTTATTCCGCTGCATTTAAGCTATAAAGTTTTTAATCCGCCTATTCACCCCCCTCTAGGCGACATCCCCTGTCCTTTCAGGTTTCCATGTATATGCTTGTTTCGGGGCTATAAAAGCCGACGAGCTCTTCACCACATCGCATTGCGTAAATCTCCAAGTGCTCCCCCTCGTAAAGATCGCCGAATTTTGGAGGTAACCCAAGCCATCATCGTCATCTTTCCCAGTGAAATTCACCGCAACCGTGCCTCCTACCCCGCAGGCGCCGGTGCTGGCGATCTCGCCGCACCAGTGTCGACCCGCTGCGACCGGTCGGCCACCCCTGGCCTTCCCTCCCCCTTGCGCTGGCCAAGCCCAGAGAGCACGCTGTGCTCTCTGTGGAAGCTGCAAAACAAAAAAAAAATCCAAAATTAGAAAATTCTTTTTTCTTTCTCTTTCTTGATTTAAAATCTTTTGGGGGCCCGTTTTCGCCCATTCGAAAATTTTTGAGATCGTGAATTGTACAGTAGTATAGAGAAATGTATATACCAGCAATGGTTGCGGTTCGTGGTTGATAAAAATTCATCCCACACCGAGGGCTCAAAGCGGATGCCTTCTCTGTAGTGACAGCGCTGCCGGACATCGTCAATAGATATATTTATGCGTATATATGGGTATGTGTGTATGAGCGTGAATCTGAATGCCACCCAACCTTTAAATAGACGGCCCAGCGGACTTGAATGTGAAACTAGGAGACGGCTAGCAGCCGCCGTGTTTGGTGGATCCGAGAAAAAAAGCAGCACGGAGACGAGCTAGCAGTAGAGGTGCAATCGTTTCGGATTCGATCGTATATCGTTTTTTCTATATTCTAAATCGTATTTTTTATCGGATTCGGAGTCGGATATGGATAATGCCGGATACGAATACAGTGCGGATAATATCGGTGACGGATTCGAAGCCAATACGGAGTGGAATCGACAAGGTACCGGATATTTTTGGTCGGATATCGTATACAAGGTAAAGCATAAGCGCACACAAAGCACTGAGTCAATATAAGTACTTCAAGCATTGGTAACATTAAAATTTAGCACTAAAAAGTTAGACAATAAATAAGATGGTCTCTTGCAGCAGAGAAAAGTGTATGAAAATAGCACATAATTTAAGCAATATGTACCATTTATTCTGTCAAAAAAATCTAGACAATAGGTACCAAACAAATCATTCAATCATTACACTAAGGTTAGACATGGCAATTTTCTCCAGTGCTACTAAACATTAGCAAGGGACACCATTAATCATGGAAAATAGTCAAGTATACAAATTAACCTTTTTCACTGCCTAACGAGTGACAGCCATACTCACTTGCATTTGAATGATACGAAAATAATAAATTTACTATTTATCATTGATTAGCGCTTGTTAATTTCATATCTTTCAAATGAGATTTATTTTGGTTTTCAAATTTTACGGGGATATAAAATCTCACCTCCCATACTTATGTTAATTTTTTTGAGAATTTTTAAAAACTTGTATATTTGGATTTCACAACAAGAATTTAGTTTTGTTTGTCGGCTCTTTAGTAAAATGATTGAAAAATTCTCAAAAAATTATCATACATATACAAATCAGAGATGAGATTCTACGTCCTGCAAAATTAGGAAACGAAGCTAGCAGCCGCCCCCGCGTTTGACTGGTTCAGAGAAAAAAGCAGCACCGGAGACTATCGGATGAAGAAAAGAGCTGTGGACTTCCTGTGGTCGGAACTGACAGTTCGGAACCATACTTAACTCATGCCTCGTTATGCCTAACTTAGTAATCTTTGCACTTACCAGATCGATCGAAACGCATGCAGTGTGTTGTGCATTATATTTTTGCGAGCTATTTTCCCGTGTTCTCTTCTTCACAATTTAATTTTAAATTTCATATTTTAATATATTTGGATATGATATGTGCCTTAAATTAAAGCTTTTAAATTTGAATGTATTTGAATACATTTCAAAACCTGTATAAACCTGATTAAATTAGGATAATGCATTACCAACCACCAACCCGGTCAAACTTTATTTATTTATTTATTTAGCATTCTAATACTTATTTTAAATAATAATTGGTTGATATAGTCGATTATTACCCCTTGCATTGTCATTGTTTGCTGTATCTAACTCGAACCAATATCCAATATAAATTTCTCACCATTTTTTCCCTAAGTATATTGCCAAAAATATTAAAATTGTAATAACACAGAAGGAATTTTAATGATAAATCTACTAATATTATTTTTATAGAAGAAATCAAAACATTTTTATATGTTAATGCTCAAAGTTTATGTATTTTAGAATGACATCTAATTTTGACTCTTAGTGCTAATACTTTTATTAAAAAAACTCCTGAATAGGGGAAGAGCGTTGTATTAATATATTATGTTTTCTAGGACGATACACTATTCTTTTATACCCAGCTGCTTTTACTCCCAGGACACATTCAAATTGCATGCACGATGGCATGGTTTTTCCACAGTTTCATGTTAGACTTAATTAGGGAGTTACGGCCGGAACTTGAATAGAACTTTTTTTTTTCTTTTCATGTCACGTAGTAGATTTAAATCTAAGACATATGTGAAACAAAGAAAATAGGATGGTTAAGATTTGTTTTCTTTTTTTTCATGATTAATTAATATGAGAATCATTAGCATGTTTTCTCTGATTAATATAGTACTCCCTCCGAATACATGTCATTCTAACTTTTAAATTTTGTTCTGAAATACTCTCTCCATCTAAGTTTATAAGGTTTATTTTTTGAATAGTCTTATCTGTAAATGTAGGGTATATTTCATATTCTAATGCAAAATTGGTGTGATGCTTCCTCTATACCCCTAATATGGATATTTACTTTATATTAGCTACATGCATCATATATATATATATATGTATATATATATATATATGTATACATATATATGTATGTATATACATACATTTATCATGTACATGTGTATACATGTACATACATATACTTGTATATATATACATATATACTACAGCTACGTGTAGAATAGCCTATTATACTCCTCAGTCATTTAACCTAGTCCGATCGAGCTATGCAATGTACTAAATAGTGCATCAAACTAATCTAGTTTGACCTAGCTATGCATTACTATCTTATGTGCTACATTTACTATAGAAAAACAAAAGAAGTTACAATTGATTTTAACGTGGAAAAAACAAACTAATAAATGCACTCCAGTTTTGCAATTCGGTAGTAAATCATGGATACATTTTATTATAGAATAACAGATACAATTAATACCTGCTAGTTAATGCGTTGGCCAACCCAACTAGTTAATGCGTATTGTAGTTTGTACATGAATCTGTTTCTTCTTTATTTTAGCTATATCTTTTTATTGGTAGCTCGGATTTGCACATGGTTTTCACCAATAGTTTACTAATGATGAGAGGAATAAAATAATATAAATCTCGCTATTAAACAGTAATTTTACTGACTGGTAAAATAAATTACTATTTTATAACATGAAAATACTACATCTATAACTACACATTACTATCATACAGTATGATCGAAAAATCCTACGCAGATCAGTCATTTGGCAGTAAAAATCCGTGAAAACTATACGTACAAGTTATGAAAAATTCTCAAAAAATTACTATATATAGGTGATGTGAGTTTCTACAGCGCTATAAAATGACGTGAGTTTCTACAGCACTATAAAATTTAAAGACCAAACTCACTTGCATTTGAATGATATGAAAATAATAAATTTACTATTTATCATTGATTAGCGCTTGTTAATTTCATATCTTTCAAATGAGATTGATTTTGGTTTTCAAATTTTACAGGGATATAAAATCTTACCTCCCATACTTATGTTAATTTTTTTGAGAATTTTTGAAAACTTGTATATATGGTTTTCACAACAAAAATTTAGTTCTGTTTGTCGGCTCTTTAGTAAAATGATTGAAAAATTCTCAAAACATTATCATACATAGGAGAGATGAAATTCTACATCCTGCAAAATTAGGAAATGAAGCTAGCAGCCGCCCCGCGTTTGACTGGTTCAGAGAAAAAAAGCAGCACCGGAGACGATCGGATGAAGAAAAGAGCTCTGGACTTCCTGTGGCCCGAACTGACAGTTCGGAACCATACTTAACTCGTGACTCGTCATGCCTAACTTAGTAAATCTTTGCACTTACCAGATCGATCGAAACGCATACAGTGTGTTGTGCATTATATTGTTGCGAGCTATTTTCCCGTGTTCTCTTCTTCACAATTTAATTTTAAATTTCATATTTTAATATAGTTGGATATGATATGTGCCTTAAATTAAAGCTTTTAAATTTGAATGTATTTGAATACATTTCAAAACTCAGTATAAACTCGATTAAATTAGGATAATGCATTACCAACCATCAACCCGGTCAAACTTTATTTATTTAATTAGCATTCTAATACTTATTTTAAATAATAATTGGTTGATATCTATATCCCTTTATAATGCGCTTAAACACTCTTTTCAACGTCCATCCCAAATAGTGCATCCCACTAGAGAAGGCATAACATTCATACACCCAATAAACGTCCCGAAACTTGCCTCCATCAAAATTAACCTCTCGAGATCTTTCCTCGACTTTACTCACCCACATCCGATTGTCATTATTTAGTGTGTCTAATTATCCCTGTAGCTCACAATGACCTCCCCACCTTCAAAGAAGCATCATCAAGGAAAAGGAAATAAACGTCCCGGAAAAGGAAAGGACCATACATTACGTGCTGGGAAAAGGAAACCAGAGATGGGGCAAGCGACCGGGAGATTGCACACGGCGACGGGCAACATGTAGCCGGAGAACGCAGTCCCTGAACGGCTCCACGGTCGCCATCGGTGGTTTTACCGACGCATGAGAGGTATTGATTTATTGACCTGTTCCCAAAGACTCATTGCCTTTGTACATTCTTGTTTAAAAGATTCAAATGATTTTGTTTCTATTTTTAGATTTAAATAAATGATTTAATGCAGCAAATTTATAATTCAAATTTTTTTTAAAATAATTTTATTAAGTACAAAATAATCGAATTTTTTTTTGATAATTTTTCTAGAATATTTTAACCTAATGTGCTATCTTTTCAAAAATCCTTCTATATTTTTTTTAAAAAATGAAAGCAACCCACCTATAACTTCTAGCTGCAGCCCAGACCAGTGAAGCTTCTTCTCTTCCCTCCCCCCATTAAAGCAAGAAAGAAGCTCCAAAACTCCATCAATCCCGCACTAAATCTCCTCTTTTCATATATGGTGTAATTCCCAAATTTCAGTACTCTATTGCGAAAATTTCCTCCCAATCTGATTTGACCCCAAATTATGGTTTTCATGTATATGCTTGTTTCAGGGCTATAAAAGCCGACGAGCTCTCCACCACATCGCATTGCGTAAATCCCCAAGTGCTCCCCCTTGTAAAGATCGCCGAATTTTGGAGGTAACCCAAGCCATCACCGTCATCTTTCCCAGTGAAATTCACCGCAACCGTGCCTCCTCCCCCGCAGGCGCCGGTGCTAGCGATCTCGCCGCACCAGTGTCGACCCGCTGCGACCGGTCGGCCACCCTCGCCTTCCCTCCCCTTGCTGTTAAGCCCGAGAGCACGCTGTGCTCTCTGTGGAAGCCTAAAAACAAAAAAAATCCAAAATTAGAAAATTCTTTTTTCTTTCTCTTTCTTGATTTAAAATCTTTTGGGGCCGTTTTCGCCCATTCGACCTCCATTTAGTTCCGTTTTTCTTTCAAAATTCATTTAAAATTCTAAATTTCTCTTTTATTATTAAGTGTTATATTCATTCTTATCTTCTCATTTAATTGATAAGCGGGTGTACTGCCATCGTAGCGTTAGTACAGGCACTATACTTGTAGTCGATTATTACTCCTTGCATTCTCATTGTTTGTCGTATCTAACTCGAACCAATATCCAATATAAATTTCTCACCATTTTTTCCCTAAGTATATTGCCAAAAATATTAAAATTGTAATAACACAGAAGGAATTTTAATGATAAATCTACTAATATTATTTTTATAGAAGAAATCAAAACATTTTTATATGTTAATGCTCAAAGTTTATGTATTTTAGAATGACATCTAATTTTGACTCTTAGTGCTAATACTTTTATTAAAAAAACTCCTGAATAGGGGAAGAGCGTTGTATTAATATATTATGTTTTCTAGGACAATACACTATTCTTTTATACCCAGCTGCTTTTACTCCCAGGACACATTCAAATTGCATGCACGATGGCATGGTTTTTCCACAGTTTCATGTTAGACTTAATTAGGAAGTTACGGCCGGAACTTGGATAGAACTTTTTTTTTCTTTTCATGTCACCTAGTAGATTTAAATCTAAGACATATGTGAAACAAAGAAATAGGATGGTTAAGATTTGTTTTCTTTTTTTCATGATTAATTAATATGAGAATTATTAGCATGTTTTCTCTGATTAATATAGTACTCCCTCCGAATACATGTTATTCTAACTTTCAAATTTTGTTCCTAAATACTCTCTCCATCCAAATTTATAAGGTTTATTTTTTTTAATAGTCTTATCTATAAATATAGGGTAAATTTCATATTTTAATGCAAAATTGGTGTGATGCTTCCTCTATACCCCTAATAAATATCCATATTTACTTTATATTCGCTACATGCATCATATATATATATATATGTATATATGTATATATATATATATATATATGTATATATGTATACATATATATGTATGTATATACATACATTTATCATGTGCATGTGTATACATGTATATATGTATACATGTGCATGCATATACTTGTATATATATACATATATACTACAACTACGTGTAGAATAGCCTATTCTACTCATCAGCCATTTAACCTAGTCTGTTTCTTCTTTATTTTAGCCATATCTTTTAATCGGTAGCTCAGATTTGTAAATTGTTTTCACCAGTAGCTTACTAACGGTGAGCGGAATAAAATAATATAAATCGAGCTATTAAACAATAATTTTGCTAACTGGTAAAATAAATTACTATTTTTATAACATGAAATTACTATATCAGTCATTTCTGTTATCAGTCAGCAAAATTATTGTTTAATAGCAAGACTTATATCATTCTATTTCTCTTGTCGTCAGTAAGCTACTGGTAAAAAACATATGCAAATCGGAGCAACCAATAAAAATATATGGTTATAACAAAGAGAAAATAGATTTGTGTACAAACTACAAAACACATTAACTAGTCGGTTTGACCATGTAATTGATTCGCCAATAAATTCATCAGTTGTTATATTGTAAAATGTATTCGTGATTTAATACCGGGTTGCATTTCTCAATATGGTGTTGTTTGCATGCACTTCTTCGCCCGGAGCGCAGAATAGCTATTCTACGTTCAGGAGTAGAATAGCGATGCCGTATATACATACACATATACATGTGTATATACATATACATATATATGTGTATGTATGTATGTATGTATATATGTATATATATATTAACTATATTAAAGGTGAAGAAATCATCGCCTCACCAGACGTGCCACGTCATCCACGTGTGTGCGGCGCCCCCTAGGTTCTCCCTATTTGCCCTCCGGTCCCTCGTGCGTGTTATCCTTTACGGCGTCGCCGGTCTCGTGTCCATCCGCCTTCGCCCCCCTTCACGCCGTTGCCGCGCCCGTACGTCTTGTCCTGTCGCTTCACGCTGTCAACAGCGCTACGTTCACGCGTCGACACTAGCTGGGTCCCCGACAATGGCCCTTAAAGGTTCACGATTTTGCCGTTTCCTCGGCCGTTGACGGCGTCTCCATTTGGTTCAGTAGTTCCACCCGACATCGTTTGGTGGCCTCGTCGCTTCCTTCGGGTTTGTCGCTGGGGCTTCGTACGGCTCGCCTGTGAGTGGTTCATTGCCGTCGATTGGTTTGCCTCTGCCCGCGCGTTGAGAAAGGTTTGTGCTTCGTTTCGTCATTGTGTTATATGCCCTTTGTTCCCCGTCGCTCGCTTCGTCCTCGGCGTCACTTCCGTCTTCCTCCGTTGATTTGTGATTCTAGCCTTCTAGGTGCCTTCGGTTTTTTCGCGTCTTTTGCTTCGTTTGGGTTTCGCGCGTCCTCTGATCTTGGGGCTTCCACACCGGTTAGCCCTCTCGTGTTGCCCTCTCATGCTTAGTTCAGGTTTCGCACGGCTCTTGATCTTAGTGTTTGAATGTGGGTTCCGGTCCTCCTTCTGTTTGTTCATTGTTGGAACAGATTGTCAAAATACTTTAGGGCAATTTTCTCTTTATTACCTCTCGTTCTGTTCGTTTACAAAACTCAGATCTACCCCTGTATTTATATCCAAAACTATAGCTCTCACAAACGGAATAGGATTCCACTTCCTTTCCTAATTCAACTCCTCATCCTAAACTTTCTTAATACAAACTTTCATATTACAAAATTACTTCTAACATTTTTCCCCATAATCTTGTAATACCTTTGATCACGCCGATCTTCTCTCTCATCTCCAAGAACTTGTTCAGCTCATTCCGTGTGCTCAAACTCCTTCGCGTTGTCTCGCCTACGTACATGAAACAACATCGTCCTCTCCCGAGTCGCCTACACTCGCACCCATCTTTGCACCCTCCTGACGCCTGTTCTGCACCCACCTGGTATCTCTGCGCCCTCCTGACGCCTGTGTTGCACCAACCTGGTGCCTCTGCGCCTTCCTGACGTCTGTGCTGCACCCACTTGGTGCTTCTGCACCCTCCTGACGCCTTTGCTGCACCTACCTGGTGCCTCTGCGTCCTCCTGACGCCTGTGCTGCGATACTGCGAAAAACACACGACGCGAAACAAAATACGTCGAGCGTTGAACTGTTATTGTTTTCGGGAGCTTTTGCTTTACTCCTTGCATCACCCTCACGATGATTTGCTGGCTTGGCTTGCTAGAACTTGCCTTTCCTTCGGCCGACATCTCAATTTTCGACCGAGCCACCATCTCCGCCGGCACGACCTTGAACTTGAACGCCTCCGCCGTCAACTCGTCCGCCGCGTTCTCTTCATTAGAATGCGTACAGTTGGACTGGAAGCCCAGCACCTCCTCTCTGGTGTACGCCTCTTGCTCCTTTCGGCCCGTGACCTTTGGCAGCACGTGCCGTTGCCCTCCGGCTGCCGGCGTCGTCATCCATCTTCATCCGGCTGCCACCGCCCGCCGGCTTCTCGCAGATCTTGATCAGCACAATCTGCTTCGCGAGCCGACGACGTGCTGTCGTTAGGTGGCACGGCTGAGGTCCAAGGTCGCGTGCGTCCGGTCGACCTCCGTTGGAGCCGTGGATCTGCACCGCCTAACACCTAGGATCTCTTTTCTAGTCGTGGAGCTTGCTGATTTGGTTCCCTTGCCGTCTGGTTGCTGGAGCGTGGCCCTTTTTTCAATGCCGCACGCAACGTAGCTCCCAGCCGCACATACTGTAGTTACCAGCCTCCCGAGAACACAATTCACACAAGAGAACAAGTAATTTTTTTGTGTGGCCAACTTCACCATATTATCAAGGTTTATCCTTCTTTTATTAGCAACTTCAAAATGTAACTTCTACAAAGTAAATATGACTAGTTAATAGCCACATCATGACATGCAAAAACTGAAAAAATTGACATGCAAAAAATTGAAATGCATGCACATTAACACATACGTTTCATGCACAATAACACATGCGTGATTAACTTAACAAATCACCCCCTTAATCACGGCACCCATACTTCAACTCCACCACGCCAAGCTTCTGTCGCAGCTCGATGAACTTCACATGCCCGAGGGACTTCGTCAGGATATCGCCGAGCTGGTCTTCTGTATTTACGTGCTCCACATCCACCTTGCTGTCATTGACACACTCCCAGATGTAGTGAAACCGAGTGTCAATGTGTTTGCTATGATCGTGATGCACAGGATTCTTGCACAACTCGATCGCAGACTTGTTGTCAATATGTAGCTTCACCTTCATCGGCGCTGCTCCCATCAGATCTCCAATTAGTCTGCTGAGCCACACCCCCTGGCATGCCGCCGTAGCCGCCGCGATGTACTCAGCTTCACAAGACGAGAGTGCAACGATCTTTTGCTTCTGTGATGCCCATGTCACCAGGCTGTCTCCAAGAAAGAAAGCCACCCCAGACGTGCTCTTCCGATCATCAACATCGTCAGCAAGATCACTATCACAATATCCCAGCAGTTTGGGCACACCAAACTTGTCATAGCGACACCCAAATGAGACTGTCCCACTTACATACCTAAGAATATGCTTCACAGCTGTCATGTGCTGCTTGGTAGGGGCCTCCATGTATCGACTGACGATCCCCACGGCATATGCAATGTCCGGTCGAGTGTTTACAAGATAACACAGGCCCCCAACTATACTGCGATACTCCGTGGGATCAATAGCTTTGCTTTCATCCTTCTTGGTCAATTTCAACCGATTCTCCATCAGTGTTGCGCACAGGTTGCAGCCTACCAACCCTGTGGATTCAACAATCTTTAGTGCATACCTGTTCTGGCACAAAGTGATTGCCTCGGGCCCTTGGTGCACATCGATGCCAAGATAGTAAGTTAGGAGACTGAGGTCACTCATGCTAAACATGATCTTCATCTGCTCCTTGAACTCAGTTATGGCGTCGACGGTGGAGCCGGTGATGATCAAGTCATCGACGTACACCCCCACGAGCAGGAAGGCATCGTTCTTCCTTCTTCGGTACACAGCGTGCTCCAGTGGGCTGCGCTCGAAGCCGAGCTGTTGCAGTGTGTTGTCGAGCTTAGCATACCAAGCGCGCGGTGCTTGGCGAAGACCGTACAACACCTTGTGCAAGTGCAGCACCATATGCTGGCGATCACTGTCGATGAAACCTAGTGGCTGCTGCACGTAGACCTCCTCAGCTAGCTCCCCATTGAGGAAAGCCGACTTGACGTCCATATGGTGGACCTCCCAGCCACCATGCGCCACAAGAGCCAACAGTACACGCACCGTGTCCATGCGTGCCACTGGCGCAAAAACTTCATCAAAATCAACACCAGGCCGCTGCGCATATCCCTTCGCCACTAGACGTGCTTTATGCTTCACGATGTTGCCGAGAGGATCTCTCTTCACCTTGAACACCCACTTCAACCCGATGGCACGATGCCCAGCAGGGAGCTCGACGTATTCCCAGGTGTGGTTCCCGGCAATGGAGTGCATTTCATCCTCCATGGCACTCCTCCAGCACGCCTCCTTGAGTGCTTGATTAACGCTTGCCGGCTCGTCGGCGGCTAGCATGCACAAGCCGCTGAACTCAAGCTCACACGGCTGCGTTGTGTCGTAGATGTTGTTGATGTTGCAGTAGCGGAGTGGCACGCCCTTTGAGTCATGCGACCCACCAATCGGTGGTGTGACCCACCCCACACCCGGTGCATCAGTTGTGCCCGACGCACTTGGAGTTGAATCCTGTGGCGAGTCACCAACAGTGCCCACACCGCTGTTCTCCACAGTCGGGCCTGCTTGGTTCACCGGATCTCCATCGGGATTTGGTGTTGGGTCCTGACGTAGTTCAGTGAAGTACTCGACGGTGAAAGTGCTTGGCAAGGGGTCGGTACCACGCGTATCGTTGCCTGCATGCCAATCCCAGGCCTTCTCCTCTTGGAACACCACATCCCGAGTGATGTGCAGCTTGCGTGCGCGTGGATCATAGACACGATACGCCTTTGACCCATCCTCATAGCCGATGAATACCATTGGGGTCGAGCGATCCGTGAGCTTGTTGATGCCGGGGCCGACGTTCTTCACGTGTGCGACGCACCCAAAGGTCCGAAAGTATAACACGTTTGGGCGTTGCTTGTGCCAGGCTTCATATGGAGTGCAGTCTTTGAGGCTTGTTGTCTGGGAGCGGTTCAGGATGTGCACCGCGGTCTTCACCGCCTCAGCCCAGAACATCACTGGAACATGCATGCTCTTGAGCAGGCTCCTCGCCATCTCGACAACTATCCGGTTTCTGCGCTCAACAACGTCGTTCTGCTGCGACGAGTAGGGTGCGGTGATGTATCGCTTGATGCCCTGCTCATCACACCAGTCGCCGAATGCGATAGAGTTGAATTCTCCACCGCGATCTGAACGGAACGCCTTCAGTCGGACGTCACATTCGTTCTCCGCGAGAGCCTTGATCTTGCGGAAGTACTTGAATGCCTCATCCTTGGACCATAGCATTTCAACCCACATGAACCTGCTATAATCATCGACAATTAACAGGAAATATTTAGCCCCGCCTGGGGACACCAGGTTGATCGGACCGCATAGGTCACCGTGCATGAGCTCCAGTTCGCGCTTAGCCAGGTATGTCGAGGCCTGAGGGAACGGAGTTCGTTGTTGCTTGGCAAGCGCGCAAGAGTCGCAAAACTGGTCCACCCGGTCCATACTCGGCACACCATCCACCATGTGCTTGGCCGCCAGATCGTGAAGCGCGCGAAAGTGCATATGCCCGTAGCGCACGTGCCAACGCTATGCCAGGTTGCTGCATGCCGCCAAGAGGCATATTGGCTTAGTGATGTTTAGCCCCACCGTGTACATGCGGTTCCGCGAGCGCATCACCTTCGCTAGCAGCAGGCGCGCGCGGTCCAAGATGCATAGCTTGCCATCCTCGATGACGATCTTGCACCCGTTCTCGTCGAGCTGGCCCAAATTGACAATGTTACTGCGAAGACGAGGAACATAATATACCTCCGTGAGCACACGATGCTCCGAGTTATTGCACTGGAACAGCACGGAGCCTTTGCCACAGATCTCCACTTGAGACTCGTCTCCGAACTTCACAATGCCCCGCACTGTCTCATCGAGCGATGCTAGCATGGAGCGGTTCCCGGTCATGTGGTTGCTAGCCCCCGTATCAAGGTACCACAGGTCAAGGCCAACATCCACCAGAATCACCCTCTCTTCATTGAGGAAGACCTACTGCGGCTGCTCGTCCGCAACCTGCGCGAACTCGTAGTGCTCGGCTAAGGGAATGCCGGTTGCTCCTCATGTGCCTCAACATAGCGAACCTCCTCCTTCTATTCGCGACGCGGCTGGCGGCAGTCGCGTGCCCAGTGCCCGTACTTGCCACAGTTACGGCACTTGTCGCGCGACAAGTCACGTGCGCCTCCATTCCTAACACGGCCGATATCGTCGTTCTTCCGGAGTGGTCGTGGCCTCCCACATCTCCAAGCGTTTCGGCCCGACCTTGCACCCCCAGATGATTCCTCAATCGCCTGGCACTGCTTGCGCCGCACCTCCCACTCCTCCTCGGTAAGCAACAACTTCTCATTCGTTGTCACAGAGGTGGGCAGAGTGGTGCGATCTTCAGTAGCCTTGAGCCGCCCTGTTACTTCCTCGATGGACAGTGTCAACAAATCAAGAAGTGTTTCAATGGACAAAGCTATTTGCGAGAACCTCTGGGGTACGACTCGCAGATACTTCTCTACCACCTTGTCTTCGTCGATTACGTCACCAAGGATCGCGAGCTGACTCACCAGCCCACTTAGGCGCATGGCGAAGTCCTCCACCGCCTCGCCGTCTCGGAATTCAATGGCCTCATACTCCTTGCAGAGTAGATGGGCCCTCGCCTTTCGAACGCGGTCGGTTCCAACTCGCATGTCCATCATGGAGTCCCACGCCTCCTTGGCGTTGCGTTTCACCGCGAGTGAAGAAATCATCTCCGGTGGAACGGCCTTCAGTATCGCCTCCAGCGCCATACGGTCCTCCTGGAGCTCGGCATCGCCGTGATAAACAGCTTCCCAGAGACCTCGCGCCTGGAGCATCACCTTCATCATCAATGCCCAGTCGTTGTAGTTGGTACGCGTTAGAGTCGGATAGGCTGAACTACTGACTTCCCGCACTATCCGCTGCACCACGATCTCGCGGGCACACGATCGTCGCGATGCCGTGGTCGGTGCGGATGGGGAGAAGGCGTGCGCGGTCGCCCACGCCATGGTGGCGACCTCGAGTGTCCTCCTATTGGAGCCGACATTGCCTGGGATCGAGCTACTCTCGCTCTGATACCACTTGTAGTTACTGGCCTCCCGAGAACACAATTCACACAGGAGACCAAGTAATTTTTGTTGTGTGGCCAACTTCACCACATTATCAGGGTTTATCCTTCTTTTATTAGCAACTTCAAAATGTAACTTCTACAAAGTAAATATGACTAGTTAATAGCCACATCATGACATGCAGAAACTGAAAAAAAAGTAACATGCGAAAAACTGAAATGCATGCACATTAACACATACGTTCATGCACATTAACACATGCGTGATTAACCTAACACATACTAGCTTTCCTTGCTGCTCCTTGATCGCCTCCGCATGCACCCTGCTTGCTTTTCTAGTTTTCTTTCTTATGCAGGCCCGCTGGAGAGGCTTCTCTGCTTGTACAGCCTCGGTGGGAACCTGGGTTGCCCCGCAGCACTGCCGCGAACACCTCGGCACTCCACACATTGGCCTTCTCCCCGTACTCGCATGTACAAAGGCGTGTATAGACAAGAAACCGGATCTCTACGGGAACACTTGACGTGGCCTAATATGGATTCTTCAGGTTGGCTGCACTTTTTCTACTTTTTTTTTTTTTGACGTGGTTGCTCTTGGAATCTGCTCCTAGACACGAGAAGCTCTGTCGAGCGTCACGCTGCTCGTGCTCCCGAACGCTGCCTCCCGTGCACCTCGCGGTTGGCTGCGGCCCGACCTTCTCGAGCGCCCGGCTCTTCTCGTGCCGCCCCGAGATGGCCGCCAAGATCCGCAGCTTGCTCCCGGCGTTGATCTTGTTGCGCTTCCTCCGCCAGCGTTGATCTCTTGCTTCAGATTCCTTGCATGCACACGTCTCAGGAGCTTGGCTGCTCTTTTTTTTTCTTGTGAATCCGTTTAATTACACACCTAATTTCCCAGAAGTAGAGCAAACTCCACGGATTCCACATCAAATCACCGTGCGTCGGCCCCAATTTCCTGCACCGGAATTTGTTTCCAGTCGCGCTTGAACTCTACAGTCTGAGCCGACGAACCAACTGCAGAGCTCTCATCTCCTTGTCGGCACCGACACGGCCCTGTTCCCTTGTAATAGGAAAGTTTGTATTAAGAAAGTTTAGGATGAGGAGTTGAATTAGTACAAGGAAGTGAAATCCTATTCCGTTTGTGAGAGCTGTAGTTTTGGATATAAATATAGGGGTAGATCTGAGTTTTGTAAACGAACAGAGCGAGAGGTAATAAAGAGAAAATTGCACCAAAGTATTTTGACGTTCTGTTCCAACAAATGGTATCAGAGCTCCAGGTTTGAAACCCTAGCCGCTGCCCCGGGTGGAGGAGCCTCCCGAGGCGGCCAATCGCGTGGCGGCACCCGAGGAAGCAGGCTATTATCGATAAGTGATCGATGTAGGCGCATCGGGCGCACGGCGCGGCAGCGGCCGATGGGGCCGAGCACGGTAGAGTATCGGGCGCAGATCCGAGGACGCAAAGCGCGGAGCCATCCTCGCGGGTGCGTGGGTGCGAGGACGGCAAGCCCTGGAGACGGACGACATCGGCGCGGCGACGGGCTCAGATCATGGCGTTGGGCCTGTGATTCGCGCGGATGTACGTGTAGCACGACGGCCGGTCGGACCCTGCATGGCAAGGCCTGAAGGCGACACGGCAGGCGCGGGTGGAGACCGAACTTCTGGCGGTGTAGCGTGCGATGGGGAGTCGCACTACGCCAAAACCTGCAATAGGTGACGGTCTATTTGTGGCGGTTTTTTTCGAACCGCCACAAAGATAATTATCAGTGGCGGTTCTATTTAAAAAATGGCGGGAAAAATATCAGTGGCGGTTCTATCCTAGAACCGCCACTGATAATTAATTATCGCTGGCGGTTCAAGGATAGAACCGCCATCGATAATAATACATTATCGATGGCGGTTGGAGGCTAGAACCGCCACCGATAACTAGGTTATTAGTGGCGTGCTATCCTCCAACCGCCATCGATTCTATTGATTATCCGTGGCGGTTATATCCTCGAACCGCCATCGATAATTCATTATCGATGTGGTTCGAGGATAGAACCGTCACAGATATCGTTATCGATGGCGGTTCTAGTTAAAAACCGCCACTAATAATATTGCCTATAAATAGGTGGTCGATAGCGACCTTTGGTCTTCTTCTTCCCGAGAGCAAACCAAAACTTCTAAATTTTAGATTTCGCTTTCTCAATTCTTGTGCTTGTACTTCCTCTAGTTGTTCCTTGGTGAGTTATTTTTTCTCCTCTCTTGATTTGTGTTAATCTTGTTGCAATTTAATTTTTAAACCAAGTTTAATTAGGATTTATATGTAGATGAGATGAAAAGTTTAGATTTTGTTTATTTTTATTTAGCTACCATTTTGTAGTTGATGAATTTATTTCCTAGCTAGGTTCATTAGATGATGTTGTGTTCCTTTTATAGATGATGAATTATGATTAAGTGTAGGATCGATATACACTAAACTAGCAATCAGAGGGGGGGTGAATGATTGCGCGGAAGCTAAAACTAAAATTTTGATCTACTAAAAATTCACCCCAATTCGGACTCAAATAATTGCTTCGTATTCAACAAAACAGAGTAGATGCATTCGGTAAATCGCTAATACCCGGAGATCCAACCGTCGGATTGACCTGAAATTTGAACTGTAGAAACTAGATTCCAATACGAATCTAACAAAAAGAATCAGCTCGATCGGACATACAGATCAAAAGTTATTAAACTCGCAAGCATGCTGTGATAGATTATGACGAGAATTGACCAAACCCTAATTTCGTGATTAATCACAATCTACAAAAGATTAACCAACGAAACTTTCAGGAACTCTAAGTTGATACTCTAGAAAGTTTTGGATGGATCAAATCAAGATTAAACACGTTAAATCAAGAGAGACAATGAATCAATCTACTAAATCAAACCGAGCGGCCAAACTAAAAATTCAAGATACTATAGCAAACCACGCACGAACAAACGAAAACCGAAGTCGTATGAACAATAACCAAGCGCATGAACAGTAGCAAAAGCGAATCATCAGTAGCGTGGATGTTTATCTGTAGCCTCGCGATTTTCCTTCGCTTCTCGCCTGCGCTCACGCAAGGAACTCTGGTATGAAGAAATTGATTTTATTTCTTTTGTCTAATTTGGTTAGAGTACTCCAAACAAAAGAGTACAAACCCTAAAACCTAGCTCTCTCATCTAAGCAGAGATGCCCTCTCCTATTTATAATGAGCAACGATTCGCATGCATATCCATCCGCCCAACATAGCCCAATACATGCAAACCGCCCCAATCAATTATAAGCTCGCACGCGGACGGCCCACTGCCGCACTCGCGTGACTAACCAACCTCTATGTGCACCGTTCTCAGCCCGAACGTCCCGCATGACATCCTTGACCACTAAGACCTCGGTTCCTCCTCGAACCTAGTCCCAACCTCGGTTCCTCCATGAACCTAGTTCCGGTCCCGTCATCGACCACGTTCGCCCTCAAGCAACACCTGCACATGAGTAAACAAGAAACAACTCCGAGCACAAGTCCACGACTTGACTCAACATCAATCCATGCAACCACTCACACGAGCGCATTGCATAAAGCAAAACCATTACCATGCTATCACAAGCATATCAAGTAAACATCTGAAACAGCATATGCAAAAGCACCACACATGCCATGAGCACAACCACTTTGCAATGCCAATTTCATCACTAAGCCAATTTTTCAACACATGATCTTACAATCTCCCCCTTGATGAAAACATTGGCAACACCAATTAGAATTGAACATTGGCATTCACCTCGCAAGAAAAGTTTTGAAATCAAAAGGTTTCAAAATCAAAAGCCAAAGTGAAAACACAAAATCTCCCCTTTGACAAATACATAAAGTGAAAAACTCCCTAGGTGAAAATAAGAAAATCTCCCCTAAGAAGAATAATGTGAGTGAATGATTGAATATCACTTATACAAGAACATGTGCATGTGTAAAGTGCATGTAAAAGTTCTCCAAAGTTGCAAAGTTCTCCCTTTGACAATGGATTCATCAAGAACACAAAAGAGAGAAAACAAAATCTTTTTGTTTTTTTAAATTTGACAATTTTTTTATGTAATGAGCATTCTAAGTCATCCACAAATGTTGCAAATTCATCACCAAGTCATGCTATCAAAAATACTTGCACCCTCAAATCTACACATAGACAATGTAGAATAAGCATAACTAGAAATTAAGTATTATTAACAATTTATTGCATGGCATGATCTCCTTTCTCAACAATCTCAAAACCTGAAAACATTGAATTTTGTGCACTTTATTGATACTTGAAAACTGATTCATTGATTGATTGCAACAATAACAATTACAAGGAATTATATGCACCATCACCTTACTTTTCAACTATGCCAAGCCTCATTTCATAAGCTTAAGGTTTCATAGTTTCGGTCATACACAACCTCTTCCAAGTTCATATCAAAGTGCAATGATAAGCGGTCTCAGTAAAGAAGAAGTGCGATAGTACATAACCTTGATCTTGCATTTATCAACAATCACTCTTTGAGCTTTAGCACTTAATTTTGATAAATTTCATATTTTGAGTAGGATCAAGATAGCCAAGAAAGTTCAACCATGACAAGATTTAATTCAAATTGTCATTCCAATTAAATAGTCATGACATAAACTACACCATATATGCATAAACATGAAGTTGCAAAGACCTTGTAGCATAAACATGGCTTCAAATGACATGTGTATCAAATATAATGCTCATTACTTTTTCATTATTTTTCATTTTTTTGTTTTCATTTAAGAAACACACAAAATAAAAAATATGTTACAAAATATTACAAAGTTTTCAAAACTCCCCTCAAAACAAACCATCTTAAAACTTTCTTCAAAATTGTCACCAAATAGGATTAATTTTTTAAACAAAAATCTGAAAGAACAATCCTCCCAATAGGGCAAACGAAAGAAATTTTCACCAAAAGTCCATTAACTCCCCCTCAAACGAATAACCAATGAAATCAAAAGAGAGGTGATGATATACATGTGTTTGAGTTATCATGGTATGTTCAGTTAAGCATAAGCATGAATCATGATAAATACATATTAAGCATGAAAAGGTACGATATAAAATATAACATGATTGAACATGCCAGGGGATACATATGAGCACATAAGCAAACATCTCATCTCATACCACAATTAGATATCTGTGAATGTAAAAGATATGAGTGTATAAAATAGCTCACAAAGTAGGTGAAGAATTATCGCACATGCCTCTTGAAGGCCATCTCAAAGGTGAGAACCATCCAAGTCTTGATCACATCTTACAAAGACCAAGATCCACTAAGCTTCGCTCTCCAACCCGCATCCAAAAACCTACATAGCACTAGAAGATGTCGAGGCCTCGGTACTAGGGTTAGAAATAAAGCATTTAGGGATCCATCTTCGAGACACACGACACATAGTAGTAGGCACAACACGAGTATTCTTATGCACAAAATCAAATTTGCCCTTTCTCGTGTTTCTAGCAACAAAAGGTGTTTGCATCACCCTAGGCACATAATGAGGAGTAAAGCGTGCACTCTCAAATTAGACCTAGCCTTTGCATTTTCTTTCTTTTGTTGTTTGGCTAGTCTAAAGCAAAAATCTACTAAGTGTCCATCTCTACCACAATGAGTGCAAGTGTACTTAACACGATGTTTAGCTTTAGAAGTGGAAGCAACATTTGCATTCATTATAGTAGAAGATAAAATTCAATGAGACTTAAAAACAGTTTTCTTAGGCTCATTGACAATTTCAAAATTTTCACTTTCAAGAGCCTTAACAACAGTGGGAGCATGTGATTTATGATGAGTATAAGAATCAAAACCTAAACCTTTGTTATGAATGCTAACCCTTGATTGATCCAAAATCATGTTTAGGTTTTTCTTTCCTTTAGTGAAACGTTCTAAAGATTTTTCCAAGTAATCAACCTTTCGAAAAGAGTTAAACAATTATTACAAGAAACGTCCACTTTTCCTTTTTGGTTGCAACAAGTTGAGCATGAAAGAACCTCATTCGTGAGCAAATCATTTGTCATTTGAGAAACTCTAGCATTAGCATCATGCAACTTCAATTCAAGAATTGAACATTTAGAACAAGAAGTTGATTCATCCAAATTAGAAGTAGAGGAACTAGCATCTTTAATTTGTTTGCAATTCAAAGCAACAAGTTTCTCATTCTTCTCAATTTCATCTCTAAGCTTATCAAGAGTTGAAGCATGAACATTTCTTAGTGAAGTAAGCTCGAATAAATTAAGTCACATGATTTGCAAGCATCATCATCAGAATCAAGGATTTAAGTCTAGCAATTTCAGCATTCAAAGATTCAATCAAAACATCATGTTTCTTAATTTTCTTGTTTCTTTTCTCTAAAAGCGTACCAAGGCGAACAACAACATCTCAAAGCTCATCGTAAGAAGGATTTACCTCGCTTCCCTCACTGTCAAGTTCATCTTCTGTTGAGTGTCCATACTTGCCATGAGACACAAGCTCGTCAAGTCTTGTCTCGTCTTACCTTTGGATATTGTATCTTCATCACCGCTTTGAGTCTACATCACTCAAGTTGACTTGTTCAAGTCTTTGAAAGAACTCGATGCACAACTTTGCTATTTAGGAAGCTCCTTTTCTTCTTGTCATTGAATGGACGCTTGTACTTTGTCTCTTTCTCCTCCTTCGATGATTTACCCGCAAGTTTAGGACAATTTGGACGAATGTGGTTGAGATCACCACATGATAGCATCTTGGAGGCCACCATCAACTCTCTTCCTCATTCTCACATTCGCAAAGCTTTATTAAAGCGAGAAGAGAGTGATGCCAAGTCTTCTTCCGAAATTCCTCAACTGTTCATCGGTTAGTGAAGATAAGAAAGACAAAGCAAAACTTGAAGAAGCATTATTATGAGACATGCTAGATTGGGAGGTCAAAGCAATTGATTTGTGATCATTCTTCCTAGCAAGAACATCCAATTCATGAGTTTTTAATTTAGAAAAAGAACATCTAAAGTAAGTGTACTCATGATGATTGATTCTCTAATGGATGTAACTTTCATCTCCCAAATAGACATGTCTAATGCACCAAGCAATTGTCTAGCATTAGCAGATCGTCATAGCTAACCCCAACAAAGACGTAAATTGCTAAGAATTTTATTAAAGCGTGCAAAGAAGTCATCTACAGACTCACCGTGTTTCATCTCGAAACGCATATATTCTTTTTGTAAATATCTTGGCGAACCTCTTTGATGTTGTTTGATCCTCATGATAGTCACAAAGAGATTTCCATACCTCATATGCGGATCGAAGATGAACTACTCGATCAAGTCGCTCGCCCCAAGCCCTGGATGATCAAGTTGCGCCGCTCTTCGCTTTGCTTCAACATGCGCGATTGGCGTCGTTGACGTTGTCGTTCTCGTGAACTTCGCTTGTAAACCTTCTCCCAAATTGCGAAGCCCCGCGCTTGGATGTACGCCCATCTTGGCCTTCCAAAACTGAAAATCAACACCATCGAACACACACGGTTTTGTCGAATAACGATCCATGAATCTAATCACGGTTAAGATAAATTAGAAAAACGTGCTCGATACCACTTGTAGGATCGATATACACTAAACTAGCAATCGAGAGGGGTGAATGATTGCGCGGAAGCTAAAACTAAAATTTTGATCTACTAAAAATTCACCCCAATTCGGACTCAAATAATTGCTTCGTATTCAACAAAACAGAGTAGATGCATTCGGTAAATCGCTAATACCGGAGATCCAACCGTCGGATTGACCTGAAATTTGAACTGTAGAAACTAGATTCCAATACGAATCTAACAAAAAAGAATCAGCTCGATCGGACATACAGATCAAAAGTTATTAAACTCGCAAGCATGCTGTGATAGATTATGACGAGAATTGACCAAACCCTAATTTCGTGATTAATCACAATCTACAAAAGATTAACCAACGAAACTTTCAGGAACTCTAAGTTGATACTCTAGAAAGTTTTTGGATGGATCAAATCAAGATTAAACACGTTAAATCAAGAGAGACAATGAATCAATCTACTAAATCAAACCGGATAAAAATTGAATCTCGTAGCAAACCACGCATTTAACAAACCGAAACCGAAGCGGTTAATTTGATACATGATGAATTTATTATCTAGCTCCTTTAGATGATAAGTAATTAGATTGGTTTTTAATTACTATAGCCCAATACATGCAAACCGCCTAATCAATTACAATCGCACGCGGACGGCCCACTGCCGCACTCGCGTGACTAACTGACCTCTATGTAATTGGACTCAACATCAATCCATGCAACCACTCACACGAGCGCATTGCATAAAGCAAAACCATTACCATGCTTCAAAAGCACCACACATATGAGCACAACCACTTTGCAATGCCAATTTCATCACTAAGCCAATTTTTCAAAGTGATCTTACATTAAGCATATATTTAATATTAATTGCATTTTAAGTTACATGATACATCCTTTAGATGATATATTATTGAATTTATTATCTAGCTCTTTCTTGCAGATGATAAAGTAATTAGATTAGTTTTTAATTACTATTAATTTAGTTCCATTAGTGTACTGACATATACATCTTGCATATAATAAATTTATTTAATTAAGATTATTGGGTATTAATATAAATGAAATTTTAGTTAATTTGGTAGGTGGGTGCTCATCATTTTTAGATGATGAATTTATTATCTAGCTTCTTTACAGGAAAAGTATTCAGATTAGTTTTTAATTACTATTAATTTGGTTCCATTAGTGCGATATATATTAAATTTATTTAATTAAGATTATTGGATATTAATATACATGAAATTTTAGCTAATTTGGTAGGTGGATGCTCATCATTTTTAGATGATGAATTTATTATCTAGCTCATTTAGATGATAAGTAATTAGATTAGTTTTTAATCAATTTTTATATGTTAATTAATTTTAGATGGACCGGAGATGGATGTACAATGCGAACTGTTACACCGTGTAGATTACATCGATGGGGTATCTGCTTTTCTAAGAGCATTGAGGAGAACAAGTTGCACAAGAAGACGGAGTACATACATTGTCCATGCATTGATTGCAAGAATGAGAAAATGTTTTCAGACAAAGAGCACATCCACTTGCACTTGATTCGAAGAGGTTTTGTACTTGGCTATACACGTTGGACAAGTCACGGTGAAGAGGAAAACATACATGAAGGTGATAACGTATTGATGATGGAGAAGGCATTATGGCAAATGACATCGCTTATGGATCGATGAGGATAGGTTGGACATTGATGACGATAATAATCTTGCTCGGATGTTGCGCGATGCGTATGGAACTACACTAGTCGAGAGAGTTTAATCAATTCAAGGGTTTGTTGGATGACTCGGACACACCTTTGTTCCCGGGTTGCAAGGAGGAATACACAAAGTTGCACACCGTGCTTTCACTTCTAAAATTGAAGGCAAGCAATGGTTGGTCCGATAAAAGTTTCACGGCGCTATTACAACTCTTAGCGGACATGCTTCCGGATGGAAACGTATTGCCGATAACCACTTATTTAGCTAAGAAGGTTGTATGTCCATTGGGATTGGAAGTAGAAAGAATACATGCATGTCCAAACGATTGTATACTCTATCGCAAAAGTATACAGACATGCATGTATGTCCGTGTGCAAATCATCACGATACAAGCGTAAAGGCCATGACAAATGAGGGCACCGTGGTGAAGAAAGGCTCCCGCTAAAGTGGTGTGGTATTTACTGCAATACCTAGGTTGAAGCGTTTATTTGGAAACAAAAAGCATGCCCAACTGATGCGATGGCACTCAGAAGAGCGTAAAAAGGATGGAAAGCTGAGACACCCTACTGATTCTGCGCAGTGGAGAACCATCGATAGGCTCTTTAGGATGGACTTCGGAATGAACCGAGGAATGTAAGGTTTGGGTTGAGTACGGATGGAATGAATCCTTTCGGTAACATGAGTAGTATTCATAGCACTTGGCCCAGAACTCTCAGATCTACAACCTTCCTCCTTGGTTGTGTATGAAACGAAAGTACATTATGATGTCGCCGCTTATCCAAGGGCCGAGACAACTCGCAATGATATTGATGTATACCTACAACCATTGGTGGAAGATCTTGTGATATTGTGGAACGAAGGTGTATGGTATGGGATGAGTACAAGCGAGAGTACTTCATCCTACGGGCATTGTTGTTTTGCACCATCAATGATTTCTCCGCCTTGGTAACCTATCCGTCGTACTATAAAGGGGCCAAAGCATGCCCCGAAAGCATGGATAAAACCGCTAGTGTGTGGCTCAATAACTCGAGAAAAACCGTATACATGCATCACCGTAGGTTCCTTCGCAGAATCACCCCTACCGCAATATGAAAAACAATTGACGGGACAAAAGAGGATGGTATAGCCCCAAGGCCTCGCCGTGGGAAGAGGTATATGATATGGTTAAGGATATTAATGTCGTACTTGGAAAGGGAGATAGTAATAATACATCGAGGTCTCGTCTCGAGAAGACCACATGGAAGAAGAGATCGATATTTTGGAACTTGCCCTATTGTGAAAGAAAATAATTAGCTATATACGAGTAATGGCAAAATATCGTGAGGCGGAGCTAGCTCTGGGCAAATTATGACCAGGCCGCATAAGTCTTCCTCTATGTAATCAACCCTAATGATAACCACTTGTTGAAGATAATCTTGTGCATGGTAGTTTAAAGTCTGCTTCGGTTTTGTTTCCTAGCTATGTGCTAGTTTTTTGGTCTTTGAGTCGGGCTTGGACTTTGCTAGTTTTGGTGATTGTTTCATTGTTCAAGAGTACTTGTTTGTTTTGCTTGGGATGACAAAATAGTGTTCTATCCGATTGAAAGTTTGGAGAGTTTGTTGAGTCCGTCAGTGAAAGGAGTCCGATTCTTTCCTCAGAACTGCTTATGTATTTGCTTTACAAGTAATACACAAAATCGTAAAACGCCGCAATTCAGCAAAGACCAAAAACTAGGTCTTCGAACTCGCACCGCTATTCGACAATAGTCAGATAAGATTCGAAACAAATTTCAAGGTATAGAGGCACATCGCTGGCGGTTCTTAAAACCATCGATATCGATATATCCGTGGCGGTTCGTATACGAACCGCCACGTATAATAAGATGATCGATGCGGTTCAGATACGAACCGCCACAGATAATGTTATCGCGGGCGATTCTCAGATAATGAACCGCCATAGATAATGTTATCGATGGCGGTTCAGATACGAATCGCCACAGATAATATTATCGATGGCGGTTCTTTCTAAGAACCGCCATCGATAATACTCCGCCTATAAATAATAGATCCAACCGCTTGTACCCTTTACCCTTAAAACTCCGCCTTTCTCTCTGCTACCCTAAAACCCTTGAGCTTCCGTGCTCGACACCGCCCCCGCCGCCCCGCCCCGCGCCCGACGCTGCCCCCGACCCGACGCCCTCGGCTGCCCCCAACAACACCGACCCAGCCGACGCCGCCACGCGCCGCCGCCCACGCAAGGCGCTCGACGCCGCCCACGACAAGACGCCCGACGCTGCCCCTAACGACGCCGACCCGCCGACACCGCCCCAGGTGCCACATTTTCATCTTGTGGTCTACTCGTCATGTTCTTGTGATTAGCATGCATGGTTGCCGTGCATTTTGGATGATTCTGCTGCTACATGCATCTCTTGATCAAAGACACGTGATCGCTTTGCTTTCTTGCGTTGCTCACGCCCAAAACACTTCCATCAGACACTATCATGTGTCACAGTACTAGAACACTTAGTCATCAACTAATTAGGAATAAACATGTATATATGTGCTGTACTTGTTAGGAATAAACATGTATATATGTGCAAGTGCTAATCGGAACACTTAGTCATCAACTAATTAGGAATAAACACTTCCACTTTGTACACTATCATGTGCTTTTGTGCACTATGAAGTACTTGTTACCAGCATATATATGTCTTTGTTGTGCGGGGCATGGAATTATTTTTTGAGCAGCTTTAGCACAAGATGAATACACCCATAGCACAAAACATCATTTTAGGAGTTATTGTCTATTGCATACACTTTTCTCGTGTCATGATTAAGACCATGGGATCCTAAAGAGACAAGTTTATATATATATATATGGTTATCGCTTAATTGTTTCTTTAAGCAAGCAATATGTGCCAATTGTTTCTTTAAGCAAGCAACAGAACAAGAATTAATTAACTTGCCTAATTTTCTTAGAATATTGATCTAGACAATCGGAGCCCGCTCAACTTGAAAAATCTTGAAGCCTAACCCGTCACACCAAAATCTTGAAGCTCATTTATACTTATTAGACTTAACTCATTACTTCTTTC
Source organism: Otatea glauca (assembly GCA_036346275.1). Taxonomy (NCBI): domain Eukaryota; kingdom Viridiplantae; phylum Streptophyta; class Magnoliopsida; order Poales; family Poaceae; genus Otatea; species Otatea glauca. The sequence goes on along the minus strand of CM070717.1, from coordinate 17,984,277 downwards.
TTCGCTTCTACCATATTTTAGAACTAGCTAAGAATGCTACGGATCATCTTCCACTTGTTGCATCTGCATGCTTTGTTCTGTAGTCATCCACTTGCCCTACATGTTTTCATCTTCCACTTGTCCTACATGTTTTATTTAGATTGAGTTTCATTAATGCAAACCATGGGCGTTGTAAGGTGTATGTGTGTAGCATTTTAGTGCTCACTGTATGCACCATAGCTACATATTGGGTCCACAAAATTTACAACCAATCGTAACTAGTTCAAGAGTTAATGCTTGCTTAATTAGTTTTGTTCGAGCTAATTAAGTATCTTGCTCTTGCAAAATCATTTTCATCTTAGCAACACACAATATGACACACGTGACAAGACATCCATGACTTTGAAATTCCATGAGATGATTCTGTAATAATTGATTTAAAATTATGTTTCGGGTTGAATCAGTAGTTCTAATGGAGCCCAAACCGAGCCTATAGTGGAGGAGAGCCCGAGCAGTACCTTACCTCCACCCAACCACCGAATGTGCCGAGGCCTCCACCACTGCTGCAGATGATGCTCTGTTGCAAGACGCCGAGGACGAGGGAAAACTAAGAAGCTCAAGGCCGTACACCATCTCGGAGGTCTTAGATATCGGGGCCCTGCTGCACCGAGAAAATCAAAGAAGAAAATACAGTCAACATGCGGGTACATCGTAGGGATAAAATGCCAATCACCTATTCGGATTGGCATAAAGTGCCCCGAGCCACCAAAGAGGATCTGTGGACGAGAGCTCAAAGAAACCTTCAATTCCCAAGGAGCCAAGATCTTGTGCGTCGCGACGCATTGATGACCATGGATGCGCGTGGAGAAACTTCAAGGCAGGTGAACACAAATTATGTGAAGCAAAACCGGTCACCATCGGAGAGTACCCAAGATTGGAGCCATATTGGGATGAGTTTGTGGCGATGAAGCAATCGGAGCGAAGGAAGTCCAAAGTGAGGACCACATTAGCATCGCAAGAAGGAATACTCACCCCTACGCACTTGGCACGAGTGGGTACGCTGGTAAAATTGCTCAATGGGAGAGGCAAGAATTAGAAGCGGTCCAATTGGTCGGCATAAGTCCCTTGATCGGACTACGGACGAGTGAAGCACTACGTGCTAGCGAGGGCGTATATGTTGTCTCATCGGGGTTTATCATTCAAGAGCAATGAAGACGAAGCAATGACGCAACGAGTTCACGAGTTTCACGCCCATCCACCCAAGGATCTTTTCACCCGCACAGGGAGAAAGACGAGCTAACAGCCGCCCTAGGAAACAAAGAGCACCACGGTCTGACACGAGGCGTCGGGGTCAAGGTTCCATGGAGGGTGGATTCTCGAGCACGGAGACTCTTATAGGAGCTCAAGAGAGCTAAAGATGAGCGGGCCGAGAAGGATTTGGAAATGATGAAGGAAAGGGTTCTGCGAGAAATACAAGGCACCATTGAAGAACAAGTTGAACGACAAGTACAACAAGCCTTGAGTCGATCGCAGCCCACAACGCTTTCTCCATCCCCACAGTCGTCGCAGTTAGCTATGCTGCGTCCACGCCATTGGCGTAAGCGGACAACAACCATTATCCCGTGGACGACATACAGACCCCACACCTCGTCACCAACGTGCCTGTGATGAACATATTTGTACAGCCGCTCACAGGGGTAGTCTATCCGTGCCAAGAAGGGGTGTCTGCACAATACCCCGATAGCGCCAGTTATGCAAAGGTCCAAGTGGACACGGTATTTGCCGATTTGTTGAGATCGGACCGAAAAACCCACCAATAATGAGATAACTACTCTAGGAAGTGCCGTCCACTCATTCATCCAATGGCGCAAGCGTGACATCGCCTTGGACCATGCAAGGCCATCCTCTCTCGCAAGACAATCCTCACATCCGTCACCAAAGACTGAGAGTGAAACGGGAAGAAGCAAAATGAGGTAGAAAAGAAATGCATTGAGGACCCCATCAAGATGGCCACCGTTAGTACTCCAAAGCGTAAACCTATAACACCCGTACTTCAAATGACAAACCTACAACCTCCGATCCCAAAATTGGCACATTAGACAAGTCAGATCGGCCAGATCAAAGCGAGGCCAGATCGAGTATGATGTCGTGCGACAAAAAGTAAGGGCAAGGCGAAGTCCGATGACCAAGATGATCAACAAAGATTGAAATTCGAGGTAGGGAAGCCCTTGGTCACCGCTCGAAGTTAAAAAGTCTAACACCCATGATGCAAATGATTACATGCATGGTACTTAGATCGATCCAACCAAGACGTACTCCCAAAGATGATCACCGCAATTTTCCGTGAGGAACATTTTCACCATGAGGGCCATGGCTACTTCTTAATAGAATTCGATAACTTGCACAACTTGTTCTATCACGACGCCTCGACATATCTTTTTGAGATGTCCGGTCATCGTAAGTGTCTAATATATTAATCTTGGCCTACATTCACGTAATACCGATAAATTTCATGTCTAACTAATTCGTTATATAGATACGAGATGATTGAAGTACGAAGAACCAAGGGGCGATGTGGATTCCTCGACCGGAACGGTTTGCCAACATGAAATCAAAAGAGTACCAAAGGAGGTCGAGAGTACGATATAAAGTTTTGATTAAACTACAAGACAAGGAGTTTATACTTTTGCCATACAATTTTAAGTAAGTTGCTCACTAGCTAGTTAAATTACTCGCTTATTTCGTTATTTACTCGATGTAAGGACTAATGACCTGCATCATGCATGTGTATGTAGCTTCCATTGGATTCTCGTAATAATTCATCCGAAAAGAGCAAGATGTCGATCATGGATCCACTAGATAAACCTAAAAAGACTTTGAAGAGATGACACATTTAGTGAATGAGGCGTTCAAAAGATATTGTCGGAAGAGCTCGAGATACCGCCCATACCACAAATCCCTTACAATCCGTGCACGAAGTTTCCAGTGCGCACGAAGGAATACTCTTATATCATATTTCATAGTAAATAGCTCCTTCGACGACATCTTAGTTCATTCGATTTTTGCAAAGGTCACAAGCGGTACCGAAAGGAACAAATTTATGTGGGTACTTCGTGTGCCAAGACATGCGCGAAATCTTATCATGCACAATAAAAGACAATGACGTAGAGGTCACCATGCCGACATGACACATTGATTCACACCACTCAATTTCTATATTCTCTTAATTTTGTTTTTATACTTACAGCGCCTCAAGTTGTCTACGGTGGATCGCTTCCTTCGAAATCCAAGGCATTCAGGGCCAGCTCGCCTACTTCATCATGAAGGAAATAATCAACAAAATGGCGAGTTTTATGACGAAGACAACAACGATCCAGTCATCCATACTATTGTCCCAAATCACATGTCTTCAACCTCCAAGACCCGTAGGCTTCTAGTTTACCTCCACTAGTTTAGGCTTTTTAGTTCAATTGTTTCATTACAAAGTGTAAATAACTCTTTGTTCCTTTCAAATGGGAACCCCTTCTTTGCCAATGTCACTTATTTTGTCAGTGGTTGTGCAAGCCTTTTGCATGCAAGTAGTCTTCATAGATATTTTGTATATTGTCTTATATATGACTGTTTGAGCATCGTGTTATCATCACATCCTGATATTATGACTTCCCTGTAATCAGATAGGAATATTTATATACGTGAGCTATATGAACCTTTTGTCGTTATGGACTAACCACCTTGTATATCTATTATATAGATATATAGCCATACTATTTCAATATATTATTTTCTGGTTAGAATTGCGAATGATCTCACCAAAATACTGAAATAGCGGTCAATTAGAGGGGAACTACTACTGTAGCAAGCGGCCATCATGAACATGTATACAAAGAAGGTAAAATGGTGTTTTTTGTTTGTCTTGTCTTACAATATTATAGGTGTTTTTTGTTTGTCTTGTCTTACAATATTATATGTTTCCTGGTTTGCTATTACAGTTTTGCCTTGACTGAAATGAAACGATCCGATGTGCATATTCCTGGTTTGCTACCGCCAATAACTTATACAAGGTGTGACATACTCATTTCTTCAATATTCTTTATATTACTTCATTTTGCATGCTTTTATTGAACAAATGCTGCCCAAACTAATCTGTTCTTCTCGCAGTGGTTGACACTTTGCCCGGCAATTTTCTGTACATAGCTCAGTTGAAGTATACAAAGCTAAATTCATGTTATTCTAGCAAGTTACCACACTGAATAGGTACAGTTATCCTTCAATATTTTTTCTAGTTCCTTGATAATACATGAGTATGTTGGTCAAATGATGGATCTGATTTGTTTGGTAACATCTTCAATGTTGGTCAAATGATGAAGATATCTTCGATGTCGTTATTTGGGAGGGTTATAGAGAAAGGAATGATTAGTTTGATTATTCTATTGTCAAGACTAATGTTTTGTTTGTGTTTAATGAAATAGCTACTCAGTTTGTTACTTCTTTTTCCTATTGCATATAAACGCTGCAGCTTTATGCCTGGTTGACTGCTAAGGTAGAGCTTTGTTGTTTCTCTGTCCAAATAAATCGAATATGGAGTTGTATTTGCCATTCTCTTTTAGTTCTATATTATATATTTGCTTTGTGGAGTAGAGAAAAATTTCTACATTTCCAAGATCACATCAAGGAGCTAATGGAATAGCATGGTACAAGTAATCAAAATGCATCTTCTTATAGGTTATCTTCTTAATTATATAACAACCATAGGTATGGGCATACCATGTAGGGCATAGGTTAGTGTGTGGGTATGTTGTGCATATAAGATGAACATCTCTTATTTCATATTTTTAGTAAGCTACTTGGATGCTTTGATCTTCCAGATGTTCGCAATCCTCACATTTCAAAGTTTGCTATGTTTGTATTGTGGTTCCAAACTGCGTTTGGTTACATATGTAAAATTGTTTTGGAGGCAAATAAGACAACTCAATCTTATACATGAGTGTAGATTTATAATTGTTAGTTGGTTTATGTATATCATGTCTGCGATATTATGTGCAAATAAGCCATACTTATATTACAAATCGTGGGCTACAACCAAATATTATGTGTTTTTATAGGTCTGTTTTTAATAAACAAAAAGAGGACTAGATCGGTTCACTTACTTAAATACAATATCTTTGACATGGCAATCCATATACGCATGTGCATAGGTCCTCACTGCTACATGAAATTTGTGTGCAAGAATTGCAAGCTTGGCAGGCATAGGAGGATTCTGAAAAGGACTTGTTGTGACAGTAATCATGCTTGGTTGTCTATTTTTCAGAACATCGTAACCAAAATTTAATGGCTATATATGTAGTTCCATAGGTTGAACTGTAAATTGTTATGTATGTAAACCATCAATTCAGTTTATGATGTATGAAACAATGGCAAACCATGTCACCAAAGTGGTCTCAGAAGGAACTCTCAAAAAAGAACCTTGTCGCTACGGAGGTATGGAATTTTCGATTTATCTCATGCCTCTGCTTTTCTTCGTGCATGATATTGGATTCTTCAGTCACTTTAACTGCTACCATGTACTATCTCCTAGATGCTTCATTTTTTGTATTTCTAGAAATTTGTGTCTCTTCCTGCAAACTTCACTGCTCTGTGTTATCCATATCATTTATGAGCTTTGCACTATGCAGCTAGAGGTAAGCAGCTCTCTTTTTCCTTCTTTCTTTCCTGGATGGTTTGTATCGAGAATTAGCAATACATGTTATTTCGGATTATATTGGTTAGTCTATAACAAGAATAGGTACTAATATGTATACTCAAATTTCAATAATTCAATGTATTCTTACCGCTCAGTACATAATGAAGAGGCATGGCTAGCGCTGCTGAGGCTAGCCAAAATGCCGCTTTTTATTTTCGTGTGTGGATTATCGCGGTTTTAGCCCAAAACCGCTATCAAGTAATATCTGTGACGGTTCTATCAAAAACCGCCATCGATACTATGTCTATCGCTGACGGTTTTATATACAACCGCCATCGATAGTTGTATCGATGGCGCTTCTAGCCAAAACCGCCACTAATAGTCGTATTATCGCGGGCGGTTTTGGTCTAGAACCGCCATCGATATTTGAGTATCGATGAGCGGTTCTATCCAACAACCGCCATCGATAATTGTATTATTAGTGGCGGTTTTGGCTCGAACCGCCACTAATACCCGAATATCGCTGGATCGTTTAGCAAAAACCGCCACGATAGTGTTATCTGTGGCGGTTCTAGAACCGCCACCGATAATCCTCGATTATCAGTGGCACTAAATCTGTGACGGTTCAAAAACCGTCACTGATGGCAGTTATGAACCGCCACTGATGACCTTTTTTAAGGTAGTGTCGGGTGGCCATCTCACAGCGGCAGCGTGCGACGGGGAGCCGGGTGGCCATCTCACGGCGCGTGGGGGAGGTGCATCATGGTGTACGTGCCTGCGTAAAGGGGTGGCAGAAGCGATGTTCCAGGCGTGCGTGGAGGTGTGCGGCTGCAGGAGGTGATCTGTGATGTGAGCAGCACACCAGAGAATAGAAAGCAACGTGAGTCTTGCTGCTGTGTTATGTTGATGCGGATGTCCAGTGCATGCATGCATGTAATCTCGAGGAGATTGCGGCCCTGGTGCTCATCCCGTTCGACAGCGCGGCTAGGCCTGTCGGAGATGGTGTTCTCCCGCATACAGGTATGGGTCTGCATGCACGGCCTACTGACTCGTGCGTGAGCAGCGCAAGCATCGTGTGCAAGAAGTAGGACAGAAGAACAAGGAGCGTGACATGTTGCCGGGAGCGCATGGAAAGTGAAGTGCAGCAGTAGGACATTTGTCTCCTGGCGATAGCACCAGAAGCCATGCCGAGGATGCAACAATACAAGATGTCCTGCAATGCGTGGCGATGACAGGAGCAAAGCTGAAGCGGTGTTCGTGCGGCGTTTGCGAGGTGGCGCATAGGGTGTTCGTGTGAAGTAACTGGTTCGTGGTCACGTCCTGTATGGCATTGATGTCATCCATGTGTCGGAAATGATGTCAAGGGAAGGAAGGAGTTTGTCTTCATCGAGCGAGCGATCCTATCATCTTCGTGAGGATCAAATGGATTGAGAAGATGGCGGTGTACGAGAAATCTATCAACAAAGGGCAGGTATCTGCTGACCATCGGTACCGAGGGGTTCTACGGCCCGACGAGTCCACCCAACAAGCTGAGTCTAGTTCATCGTGAGTCGAGTTCGAGACTTTAGGAGATGTGTTCTTCGTCATATGTTGAGCTCGTGGGAGATGTATCCGAGATGTGTTCGTCGTTCATAATCATCCGCTAGAGTTAAGTTCGTCGAAGATGAGTATGAGATATTAAGGGGATATGTTCTCTATCAGAGATATGTTCTCCATCCTGTGTCGAGTAAAAGTTGGGCAAATCGTAGTTGAGACCGATTGCCTTGATGAATAAGAGTCGGTGTGTCAAGATTAGGGGGAAAATGTTGGAGATAATCTTGACATGCATTAGTTAAAGAGATAAGATTGAGTTTCAGTTTTGGAAGGTTAAAACTCTACAAGTTTGTTTGAGTTTGTTAAGATTAGGAGTTCAGATTGTTATCCAAGTTTCCATGTAATCTCTAGTATAAATATAGAGGTAGACTTGAGTTTTGTAAGCGAACAGAGCGAGAAGTAATAAAGAGAAAATTGTCCCAAAGTTTTTGGCGTTCTGTTCCAACATTCATTTCCTCCTGTCCTCTCGTGCAGGTCTGCGTTCATTCCTTCGTTGGCGCCGATCGCAAGCTGCGAGGGCTGCGTCTTCGACTTATTGGTCCTAGGTGAGTTGCCTTATTCTTGCTTCCAGATTGTTTTCCTCTTGCGCTTGTTTCTACTGGTCTTATGTGCTATCCTGTGGTTGTGCCGTTCGCGTGCTTAGTGTCTGTGCTTGTTTATGCCTCCGTCTGTATGATGATGTATATCGATTGGTATGCACTACTACAGAACAACACATCATCACGGCCGGTCCCATCACTGCGCCATTGGCGCGGCGATGATTGGTCAGCGATACTGGGGATTATCACTGCCGGCTCAGGAACCGGCAGTGATAAGGATTATCACTGCCGGTTCTATCTACAACCGGCAGTAATATTGTACTATCACTGCCGGATCAAACCTAAATCCGGCAGTGATGATAATTATCACTGCCGGTTATACGTAAAACCGGCAGTGATATCGAACTAGCACTGCCGGGTTGTACCATAATCCGACAGTGATATGTACATATCACTGCCGGTTTTCTCCAAGAACCGGCAGTGACAAGCTTGCATATTTTTTGTGCAATATATATATTTTTATACAATTGTTTACAATGTCCATATGTAGTATACAAAGCATCGTTCAAATCATAATTCAAATATATCCATGTATATATGAAGCATCGTTAAAATCATAATTCAAATATATTAAATTAAGCATCAAATAATTTGTTTTTACAATGATTTATTTACAAATGTAGCTCGACTACATGTCATCCCATTCGCTTTGATTTTACAAAGAGTCGAAGTAGACACGTCACGCGTCTAGGCCGTAGGAATGAGGGCGATGAGGCTACCCGTGGAACCCGCCGCTTGGATTGATGATCTCATCATGAATGAATCCGCGATCCGTTCTTGAATTGCTATAATTTCACAAGAATAACTTATTGGTTCTCGCTTGGAGTGCTGTTTTGAACAAAAAAGAAGTTAATTCATCGATGATATTTATTAAATAAAAAGGGCATCAAAGTGTAATTACGCACCATGGCTTCGTTATAGCCGACACTCTCCGTGACAATTGAATGCATATTTGTACATACATAGAATGCACATAAATTGTTTCCGGTTCCCGCCTCATGCATGGAAAGTCATTTATTATTTCAAAATTTTTCCCGTATGGACGATATCAACACTTTTCTTGCGATGCAGCAAGTAAAGCCCCGTGAATGATTTTGAATAGTAATTAAACTTAAATGCAATAGAATGGAATTTTGCTAGAGTAATAACGCAACGATCGAGTTTACCTGCTCAAAGATGTCCCAAAGGTCTTGGTACAGATTTGTTTGTTTTCTCCCGAGTCCAAGACAAAAATCTCGCTAGCATCTAACTGGATGACGAGGAGGACCCAAATGAAACCTGCACATATATGTCAACGTAGTCAATTACTCCCACATCGTGCGTGTTACGCAAAAATAGTTAAACGATATTAGAAGTCGAGATACGTGCTTTGAAGTTATAGGGTAAAAGTACGGAGGCTTTGTATTGCGCTTCAAAAAGTATTAAATAAATAGTCTTCAACGAATCGTGGATTGTCGTTCACAAGTTTCTCGTTGATTTGCCCCCTGATCTAGGAATGCTAGATTGTCATTGTTATTTCTTCTACATGTCGTATCTCCATTCTACATAAGAAAGAAGTTAGAGATGCAATTAAACAATGATGTAAATGTTGAACGATTTATGATGGACTTACAAAGTCCATAGTCTAAGTATGTTCACGCCCGGGGCATCTTGTTTGGTACAACATATACAACTCCGTGAAAAGAACCCAGCAGATGTTATCCCCATTGTGAAAATCTTGCTCGGTATCCGATCGCGAACGCCTCCATACCATCGTTGGATCACTGCATGTACCACCGATGGACGCTACCGCAGCTTGTGTTGTAAGGTTGTCGAAATGAGCTGGTTCAACCAGCGGTTTTCCCATAACGAACTTCCACCGAGACCTTGCGCAGAGCATCTAGTTGAGCATCATCCGCTTGAGCATCCCGCTTAACGTGTCGGCACTAGCCACCGCAAGTATTGCTTTACGGATATGCGCTCGTAGTCCGATATTTTGCAAGGTTGAAGCTCGCCCGTCTTTTGCATTTTTGCCATACTCAAGAAAAACTTTTGCGCCACAAGATCAACTTTAGTCTTCTTACTTGATGGCACCTTTTAAAGTGAGATGTTACTGTTGGCGCTTACATGCTTTTTCCGTTCTTCTTGACCATGTCACCGATAATTTCTTCTGTGAATGTCCTGGGTTCAAAGATGGTTGAGATTTCTTTGAGGACGGTGCCGACTGCCGAGATGTTCCTGTTGTTCGATTCTTTACAGTTTTTCGCGGAGGAGTCGGGCATTTTCTGGTTGGTGCCGGCGGAGGAGTTGGACTTTTCCTGGTTGGCGGCGAGAAGGGCGGGAGGTCTCTGTGTGGAGAGTGCGGCTGATCATCATCGTCGTCGCCCTCATCGTCCGAGCCAAACTTAATCAAGCTCTTGAGCCACGCGAGGAAGCCATTCACGTTTTCTCCTAGCTTTTTGTTCCCATCCTCGCCAAGGATCTCTACCTCCATTTTTCGGTATTGGCGGATGACACTGTCCACTTCGACCCTGGCGAATCCCTGCGGTATCGGGCGACAGTGCAAAATCTTTGACTCCTGGCATGGCCAAGCCTTGCCCTCAGCCACCTTTATGGTAATGCCATGTGCGGCCAAATGTAGCTTGCACGGTGTTGGTTCTTTGATGTCATCCACAGGAAAATGCAATCCATACTCTTCGGGAATCCTCAGTGGGCCTTGCGGTGCTCTTACGAGCACCGGGACTGATGAGCTCAGGGCTTTCACCGGGTGGCGGTCGTGAGCTGAGAGCTTTCTGTACGGCTTGCTCCACAACCTTATCTAGTTCCGCTCTTTGTTCCTCTAGCGATCTCGCGACAGCATCTTTTATCTGACGTTCCAGTTGATCTTCTCTTAATCTCTTTGAACGTTTGTACATCCATGCGTCTGCGGGGAAGGCTTCTTTCCACGTGACCAAACCAACTCCTCTGGTGCGACCTGGATGCTCCTTGTTACCCAGGGCTATGGTTAGCTCGTCATTCTCCCTTTGTGGCGCGAAAGATCCTTGGGAAGACTGCATGTGAGCATCTGTGATTTTGCGCAAAGACTTCACGCTCTCTATCGCCACGAAGCTTAGGCGCCATCATCGGAGATAGAAGCACCCTCCCAAGCAACCAAGCTGCTTGATCGTTAAGCTTAAGGCGGCCGTTGCAGAATTATACCCTTGCGGGTTATTTCTTCTTGGACCGATCCTATGCGGTATTTTCTTCACGTACCCTCCTGTTCCTAGTTTGTGAGGTGAATATTCTTATCGCGTTTGCTTTGTTCCTTTGACTTACTATGTGAGCTTCTTCGGACCTCTTGTACGCCACAAATTCATCCCGAAATCCCTTAACTTAGGGTGCGTGTCAAAATTCGGCGTTTCATTCTTTTCACATAATTCTTGTTTAGTCTTTGTCTTCCAATTCTTCCACGCAGTGCACATGATGCAGAGTGCTCGTTTCTTTGCAACCAGCTCGGTCCCTTGGGGGAACTGGAAAACTTGTTTCAGCATGTCCCATAATGAGTTCTTCAGGTCACTGGGTACCACCCATGGGTCACCTCCGCGGCCAATCCATGATCTATAGCTGATGGGCACATCATCCCTAGCAATAACCCCGCAGGCTGTCCTGTACGACCCCAATGATGACTCTGGTATAGCAGGTTCCCTGACTGCCGAGAGCTCCACTATGTTAAAAATTCCCTTAGGCATCTTGTTCGGACCACGACTTGCGTGCTGCCTTCGTTGATCAGACGTTTGAGCCTACAATTTGATCTTCCAAATTATTAGTCGTGTGGGCCTACAATGTTTTGGGAACCACAGTGTAATAAAACTTTACCTCGCCTACGCTAGTAACGTCAGGTTGGTCCAAGGCAGGATCCTGTAAGTTCAGATAGGACGTTGGGCTATTGTTCGGGCTACCCCTTCCTCCTTCATCCATATTTGAGGGCCCAACTCCCTCCGGCACTTGTCCTTCGTCGGAGGCCATTCCTGGCAAGTTTACCAGAAATTTCATTCTTTTACACCTTTTAGAAATCCATTTAGAAGAGCTTTCTTTTCAGCACAATAAGGGATATGTTCGTGCTAGTTCTTGTCACAAAAGTACCAAACAAAAAAGAACCAGCAAAAAAAATCATGTTCTTTTTATCATTTTGTCTATGAAGTTGCAAATTGCAATTACCATCTCTTATGGGGAGGCAACACATGACTAGTTTGCTTTCATTAACTTGATGTCTAATGTGCCGATACTAATTTGTAGATGGAAGTTGGCGCCATGACTGAACCTGTAGCATTTCAATGCTACAATTGCTTCCTTATAACCCGCAGCATGTCGGTGCTGCAATCATTGCATGTAAAATGAGCATTTAACTTCCTGGTACAGCACAAGCAACTGACACAGACACATGTTTGACAGAAATTACTAGTGTTTCCGACATCCATTTTAGTTTCCTCTGCATCATGCCAACCTTGATAATAGCTAGTGTGCAATAGACATAAGAATTTGAGTTGAACTATAAAACACATGTATAACACCTGTATGAACTCATCAGGGCCAAATTGGCCAAATCGGAACTGGCAGGACCAATCTAAATTGGACTTAGCGAACAAAATCACCATTTTTTTTGGTACAACAAAGGATGCTCACTGCAATTGTATAGCAATGTGCCTAGTTTTTTCTTTTTGCATTATGATATCAATTGTCATATATAAATCTATGTGATTTAACATGTTTGCAATCAGCCAATCATTTTCATGTTTGCAATGCATTATACTTTTGTAGTATCACTTAACTTACAGTCGCCAGATTGTTCTTCGTAAGAAATTAAAGTAAATTCTAACAATGCAAATCAGTAAGCATTTATCATCCTCTTATTATTTTGAAAGTTGAGGTACGGTACCTCACGTTTGTAGTCTTCTTCCTCGGCAGGGAGGTTGAGGCGACGGCCGGGGCGGTGCGGGACGACGGCGATGGCTGGGGCGGTCTTGGCGGCGACGCGGGGGCAGTGAGGCGGTCTGGCGGCGGCGACGGCGGCGGCCGGCGATCTTGACGAGGGCGGGAGGCGGTCTTGGCGGCGGCGGCGACGGCGAAGCGGCGCAGAGCGAGGCGACGGCCAGGAGGTCGAGGCGAAGTGGCGGCGTGAGGTTGAAGTGGAAATAAGAAATTTGAGTGGCGCGGCGTTCAATTTATAGGGTGGGAGTATCACTGCCGGGTCACCACAAAAACCGGTAGTGATACACTATCACTGCCGGATCATAAAAAGAACCGGCAGTGATAGTTGAATTATCTCTGCCGGTTCACGATCAACCCGGCAGTAATATCTATTTTCACTGCCGGTCCAATCTAAAACCGGCAGTAATAATACATTATCACTGCCGGTTGTATCTACACCCGGCAGTGAAAGTATTTATCACTGCCGGTTCAAAACAAAAACCGGTAGTAATACTTGATTTTCACTGCCGGGTTAATACTACAAACCGACAATAATAAACCACTTCACTGCCGGCTTAATGATACAACCGGCAGTGATAAGCTCCGGTCACTTATGTCAAAGTTTTCAAAGGATGATTTTTGAAATCCTATCAATTTTTATCCAAATTTTCTGAAATTTTTTGGAGGAATACTTCAGGACATGTAATATTTGATTTAAATATTTCACCTAAGTTTTGACAAAGTTGTAAAATTATAAAAATCCAGATTGCTCACTGTTTTCATAGTTTTGATATTTTAAAATAAAAAAAATCCAAATTGCTCACTGTTTTGATAGTTTTAATATTTCAAAAATTCACACAAATACAAAAAAAACACACAGATGAAGTTGAATTCACACAAATTGATACATATGACAAAAGAATACATTAATTGTGACATATGAGAAAATAAACATGTATGTAATTACGACAACTAAGCTACGATTCGACCTTTGTCATGATCGCGACGTATGTATGTAACTTCGTCCTCACTCTCTTCCATGAGACCTAGGTCAACGTCCTCTCCGAAAGGAGGAAGCTCATCGAATTGGTTGTACTCTTCCTCGTCGACAACATTCTCAACCCCGACAATCCTTCTTTTTCCTTGAATAACTACGTGGCGCTCCTTGTTAGCTGGATCGGTTACAAAAAGATTTGTGTAACAGAATTAGCAAGTACGAATGGTTCTTCTCTGTATCCGACCAGTTTGAGGTCCACGGTAGTGATACCGTACTTGTCGATGTTCATGCCCCTTGGAAGTCTTACCCATTGGCACCGAAAGAGAGGGACCTTCAAAGGTCCGTAATCAAGCTCCCAAATCTCTTCTATGAATCCGTAGTAGGTTTTCCTATTTCCGTTGCTGTCGTAGGCATCTGTACGGATACCGCTGTTTTGGTTGGTGCTCTTTTTATCTTGTGCTCTTGTATAAAAAGTAAAACCATTTATATCGTATCCTTGGAATGTCCGGATTGTAGTGGACGGTCCCTGAGCCAACACTTTCAACTGAGCGCACTCTGTCTCCGTATGCATCATGTGCCTACGCAACCAATCGCCGAAGTTATGTCTATGCTCTCTCGCGATCCAACCCTCTGACTTCGCTGGGTTTGTTCTGGATAGCATGCTCTTGTGCATGTTGACATACGGGGCCACCACAACTGATTGTCCCAAAACTGCGAAATGTGCTTGTGTGAATGAAGCTAGATTGTTTGTACGGAGTGATTTCTCGCCCAGTGTCCCTTTTCCCTGTAGCCTGCCCTCATGCCGTGATGTAGGCACACCAATCGGTTTGAGATCCATGTAATCGATGCAGAACTCAATGACCTCCTCGGTTCCCCAACCATCTGCAATGCAACCTTCCGCCCGATGTCGGTTACGAACATATTTCTTTATAACCCCCATGAACCTCTCAAAAGGATACATCTGATGTAGAAACACGGGACCGAGAATCCGTATCTCTTTCATGATGTGAACAATGAGATGGACCATAATATCAAAAAAAGATGGAGGGAAACACATCTCGAGCCTGCAGAGAGTGTGGACCACGTCTTCCTGTAGCTTATCTAGTTTCAATGGATCGGTGACCTTCTGTGAAATCGCGTTGAAGAATGAACACAACTTTATAATTGGGTCTCAGACTTTCTCTGGCAGAACACCCTTAATTGCAATTGGAAGCATCTGCGTCATCATCACGTGGCAATCGTGAGACTTCATGCCAATTAATTTTAAGTCTTTCATTGAGACTAGTCTCTTTATGTTGGCAGAGTATTCGGACGGAACTTTCACTCTGTGCAAGCATTCGCATAGGCTAATTTTTTCTTTCTTACTCAGAGTGTAGCAGGCTGCGGGAAGGTACTTTTTCCCTGTATCCATGTCTCTGTGATGCAGCTCCTTCCTGAGTTTCATATCTTCAAGGTCCATCTGTGCTTGGAGAGTATCTTTTGTTTTGCCAGGTATATCCAGTAAGATACCAAGCAAGCTGTCACACACGTTCTTCTCTATGTGCATGACGTCGATTGCGTGTCGAACTTCCAAGTGCTGCCAGTAAGGTAGGACTCAAAATCACGACCTCTTTTTCACAAAGGCCTTATCAGCTCTTTCCGTGGATAATTTTAAGATCCTTTATGTTGCAAATATCTCTCTCGGTGTGATTCTTGAGCTAAAGCGGTCTCCTTTGTCTGTCAAAAGCTTTCTTATTATTGCGGTATGGGTGATCCTTGCGGAGGAACCTACGATGCCGCATGTAAGACATTTTTCGACAGTTCTTGACCACCGACTAGTTGTACTATCTAAGCCTTTGGACGCATCCATTGAAGCCTTTTGTCGTCTGCGCCCGACAGTTTACCAAGGGCGGGGTAATCATTGATGGTTACGAACAACAATGCGCGTGAGGATAAAGTTCTCTCTTTTATACTCATCCCATACCCGTACTCCATCGCTCCACAAGATTAGAAGATCTTCAACCAATGGTTTGAGGTACACATCGATATCGTTGCCGGGTTGCAGGGCCCTTGGATCGATGGTGGCATCATAATGTACTTCGCTTCATACAAAGCCAAGGAGGAAGGTTGTAGATACATAGAGTTACCGCCAAGTGATATGACGATCGCTCATGTTACAGAAAGGATTCATCCCATCCGTACTCAACCCGAACCTTATGTTCCTCACATCATATGCAAAGTGCTTCTTATATTTTCTATCGATGTTCCTTCATTGCACGTAGTCGCAGGTGTCCGAGCATTCCATCGTTTTACGCTCTTGGCGTGCCATCGTAGCAATTGGGCATGCCTTTTGTTCGCAAACAATCGATTCAGACGGGAATTATAGGAAAATACCACACCACCTTACGGGGATCTCATCTTCTTACGCTTCACCACGACATCTTCATTATCGATGTCATCATCGTTGCCTTTATACCGCTTTGCTTTGCAAACGACCAAGCCATCAAGTCCGCAAACTCATTGCGATACAACATGCAATCGTTTGGACATGCGTGTATCCTTTGTACTTCCAATCCCAGCAGGCGGACAACTGCTTGGCACGAGTGCGTACTTGTAGGCAACACGTTACCCTCTGGAAGCAAATCCCCCAAGATACATAACAGCTCAATGAAGCTCTTGTTGGACCAACCATTGCTTGCCTTCAACTGCAGTAGTGTAAGCACGGTCTGCAATTTTTTGTGCTCCTCCTTGCAGCCTGGGTACAATGGTGTCGTGGAGTCCTGTACCATATGTTGAAACTTTTGAAACTCTCTTTCACTCGTGAAGTCTCCCTCCCCATCATGCAACATTTGATCCAGATCGTTGTCGTGGCTGTCGACAAACGTATCTTCAACTGCCGTCATATCATTGTCTCCGTCATCTTTAATAATGTGTTGCCCTTCATGTACAATCTCATCTTCGCCGTGCTTGGTCCAACAGGTATAGCCAGCCTTGAAACCTCTTCGAAGCAAGTGTGCTCGTATCGACTCTATGGTAGAAAACAGCTTCTGATTTTTGCAATCAACGCATGGACAGCACATGTAGTCCGCCAAATTCTTCGACACATGCTTGCGCCACGCGTTAGAAAATAACTCACACCATTAAAAAGCTCGCCCAAGCGGTCCGTGTCATACATCCACCTTCGGTCCATCTACAATTAATTAAATCAAACATTACATACGCATATAATTGCAAATAACAAATAATTGTAAATGATTAGATTTAAAAACCTAGGTAGCAATTTTGACTATATTAAAATACATCAACCTTTTTCCGTTATGTAAATATCCATGTAGCAATTTTTTAGTATTGTAAAAAATGAAATTAATTGTAAATAGTTAGGATATATTTAGACTATATCAAAATATATCAATCTTTTTCATTAAGGTCAATATCCATCTTGCAATTCCTTATTATTCAAAAATTTGGAAATAATTGTAAGTACTTAGGATATACTTTGAGTACATTAAAATACATCAACATTTTTTGATTAGGTAAATATCCATCTAACAAGTTTTTATTATTTCAACATTTGAAAATACATGAACCTTTTTTCATTATGTAAATATCCACGTGGCAATTTTTTATTATTTACAAAAATTGAGATCAAATTACTAACCTCAAACAGAAGTACAATACAAATTTTAACAATTTTTTCGGCAGCAGATCGTCGCAATCTACAAATCGAGCAAAGACAGAGCGCCTCTCTATATTTGCTCGATCGGTCAGGAGGCAGGGGTCTCAGTTATATAAACGACTTATCACTGCCGGTTCTGCGCACAACCGGCAGTGATAAGCTCGGAATGTGCGGGAAAGTCATATTGCGCGGGAAAATAATATCACTGCCGGTTCTAGTCTCAAACCGGCAGTGAAAAGGCAAGTACCACTGCCGGTTTAAGAATGACCCGGCAGTGATATATCTCTGCCGGTTTTTTTCTCAAACCGACAGTGATATGTTGCGTTTTACTGCCGGTTGGTTGCATGAACCGGCAGTGATAAGTTCTCCCCCCAACTTAACTTTCGAACCGGCAGAGATATATTATCACTGCCGGCTCGGTCCTAACCGGCAGTGATATGCCGACAAGGATTGCCTGTTCTGTAGTAGTGATGGCTTTCGCAGTGTTTCCCACTGTGTCCGCATAGTGCCGTGTCTCTTGTTTGATGATCTAGGCTGATGTATTGAGAGTTATTTATTCCTGCGGTTGTGCCATCTGTGTGCTTCTCGTTTGTGCCTATTTAGGCCTGCTTCCAGATTAGTTCATTTGTCGTCTCATTTTGTTATTCTTATGTGTTTTTCCTGTTTGCTGCGCTTATTCTTTGAGGCTTAGTATTGCCTTTCATAATGCTTTAGTTGGTTCCAAATTGATTTTGCCTGCTGCCTAGTTGTGTTGATCTGCGCTTGGTCTTCGAGGCTTAGTATTGCCTTCTGTAATGTTTTACTTGGTTCAGAACTGATTTTCTCTAATGCCTAGGTGTGTTGATCCTAGGCATCCCTTCCGCTTGGTGCCTGTGCTATGGCTGCTTCCAAATTAGCTCCTCCATCGTCTAGATGTATTACTCCTGTGTGTTTTTCCCGTTTGGTGTGCTTGGTCTCTGAGGCTTAGTGCCGCGCTTCATGCTGTGCGATGTTGGCGGCTCTGTTAGGACACTGTGTTTTGTATTTCCTTGTTATATACAGCGTTTACTGGTACACACAAATTATTCTCGCCATTCCGATTGTTTTCCTATGGCATTGATTGAACTGTATTGGTCTTATTTAGCCTTCACGGTGGATTTTTTTGTTATTAGGTGTGTATATATGATTCAGGAGGTTTGCTTACTTATGGTGTATGGAAGGCGGAGCCCCTCAACAACGCCCTGTCTTTGCCCGCGATGACGGTATGCCCCGATCTGCACTGTTGCTGAGGGCTTTAAGGTAGTTGGTATGATTGTTTTAGAACACCCAAATGCGGTGTGTTCTGATCGATAGTGTCGTTGAAGCCTTGTGGAACTGTGTTTTAGGTAGTTTGATCATCCATTTAGATAGTGTGATTATGATTGTTTTGTTGTTTCATCCATATTAGATGTTGTACGTCTAGGATTGTTTCGCTTGCTATCTGTTTATCGTCTTGCGTGAACAGTTTCCAAAGTGGAATTGGTGCACAGCTACTAGGACGTTCATGCCTCTAGCTTCTCCTATATTGTTGTTTGACTCATATTGCTATTGCGTGTTGTATGCACACTTCTTGGTCCAGGCTTTCGCAATTATATCTATTTTCTTTCCTTGGCTCTTAACGATTTTCAACACCCATCCTATGCCTTATACGTTGCTGCATTGCTATTGCGTGCGCCGCGCTTCCTGCTTTGGCCATTGGCAGGTGCTACGGTTCCTCTGGACACGTTGCCTGCTTGCTCTACACTGTCAGTGAGTCCGGTCGTACCTGTATCACATCATCGGCGTATTCGAAGTTGGTGCCTATGTTGCCCTTTATTATCTTTTCTCGCCTCTTTGTGTTTCCCTTTCTTATTCTATTATCACCTCCTTTTGATCTCTATTTAGAGAAGCAGGTCTATCTGAATGTGCCAAATAACATGGCCCGTAGTAATAGGGCTAGGAGGTGCGCCGCTAACAAATGTAGAGCTCTGCTAAGGCAAGGTTGTCTACTTATTTGGCCTATTTTGCCCTCCGTCCTTTTCCCTTTGTGCTTCCTCATTGCTCTACTTCTCCTCTCTCGCTTTTCGTCACCGTGTTCCTTTTTGCTATCTTCGATGTCTGTCGTAGGCGTTGTCCCACATGTACCTTCTGGTCCTGTTATATGTTCTTTGCCTAAGGAATATGTTGAGATGCTAAAATATATGGGTCGCATCATTGGTTAGTGTTCCATGTGTATTGGTCGTTTCATTGCCTCTGATTACTTCAGTTCTTTCCCAGTGTTTATTCTGTAGCTACCTACGAAGGGCAATCATACTATGGTGGGCCTAATTATACATGCTCTAAATGTTCGGCCATATTTTGGTATCAAGAGAGAGTGCCTAGCCAGAGTTCATATGCACAAG
Source organism: Otatea glauca (assembly GCA_036346275.1). Taxonomy (NCBI): domain Eukaryota; kingdom Viridiplantae; phylum Streptophyta; class Magnoliopsida; order Poales; family Poaceae; genus Otatea; species Otatea glauca. The sequence continues at coordinate 17,964,449 of CM070717.1, read as the reverse complement.
TTCGTATTGTGTATAACACTTGCTGCCGTGGAGGAAAGATCTCGCTTCCTTTGTATAAACCATTCCCTCTTCTATTGCAAGAGCTTATTCGTTTTGATGGAGGTCCTCGATCAAATGATTTCATGCATTTGATAAGACATTATAATTCTCTGTTTGCGTTCACTTCTCTTGGAGTCAATTTTGATCATAGTATTAATACTGGCACTGGCCCTTACATTTTCCGTATTAATGGCGTTGTTCATCACCATATTGGGTCCCTCTTTCCTAACATCGGTAGGCGGCCTGAGTATGCTCAGCTTTATATCTATGATACACCGAACGAGGTGCAGAATCGTCTTAGCATATTCCAGTCTGATGGTCCCAATAGCGAGCAGCCTGATCCAGACATAGTTGCTGCAATCATCTCTATGTTAGACCGTTGCAATCCTATTGTCCATCAATTTCGGCTTGCTCGTGATAGATTGCTATCGCCCTGCTGTCTTAAAATTGCTGTCGGGCTTATTAGCACACAGAGAGAGGATGGGCATCGCTATAGCCTACCCGTTGCCTTAGAGCTAGCTGCATTGATAGTCGGTGATGTTTCTATAAATGCTTCTAGATTTGATGTTGTTGTCCAGATACGCTCCGAAAAATTCAAGCATATTTCACCGATCCATCCGGCTTTGATGTCTATACAGTACCCCTTACTTTTCCCTTATAGTGATAAAGGTTATCATATTGGCATTAAGCCGCAAAAGTGACCCAAACCCATATACCTACTGCGGGCGACTCTCTGATCAGCTCAGTGTGAATGCTTATTCGTGTGTTGAGGCAACTCGGCTATCGTTTCATTTCTTCAACCAAGACAAGCTTAGGTCAGAAACCTACCAAGGCATATCGGATGTTGTTTATAAAAGGAATAGCTTAGGAAAGGATCTTGATAAAAGTGATGTTACCAGCGAGCTTCACTGGTGGGAAGAGATATATGGTTTAGAACTATCATAATTCGATGGTGCTTTGCCGAGCTTATGGTCCACCACAGCTCTTTGTTACTTTTATATGCAATCCTAAGTGGCCAGAAATATCTGAGGCTATCCGCTTTGAGCCAGGCCAAAGGCCACACGATAGATCCGATATGGTAACCCTTGTATACCATATGAAGCTGCAAGAATTCATGTCTGATATCAAAGATGCGACAGCTTTTGTCCCCACTCATGCAGGTCTATTAGTTATATTGCTGATTCCCCTTCTTACCTATTCCTTTCTTTTAGCTTCTTCTTAATGTACCCTCTTGTCTATGTGCTTTGCAGTTGTATACACTGTTGAATTCCAAAAGAGAGGTCTTCCTCAAGCTCATATCCTTACTTGGTTGTCTATCCAAGATAAGAACCCTGCGCCTTCTTTTATTGACAGTATAATCTCTGCAGAATTGACTGATGTGGCTGTTGATCCATTAGGGTATCTCTTGTTAAGGAATTTATGGTTCATGGTCCATATGGTGATCTTAATCCTAAATGCCCTTGTATGAAAGATGGTCGTTGTTCAAAGAAGTACCCAAAGTCTTTTAATTCTGAGACCATAGTTGATCAAGATGGTTTTCCTATTTATCATCGACGTGACGATGGCTGTTTCGTCATTAAACAAGGTGTGAGGCTTGACAATAGATGGGTGGTTCCTCACAACCTGCCTTTAGTGAAAAAGTACCATGCTCAAATAAACGTCGAATGGTGTAACAAATCATATCTTGTGAAATATCTTTTCAAGTACATCACGAAAGGCCATGACTGTGCCACCATGTCTTTAGAAATGGTTAGCGGTGCTATTCCACACCCTAAACGAAGAGCCTCTTGCATCTTATCTGAAGGGGAGCCTTCCACAGCAAATGATAGATCAATTGAAAACAAAGAAGAGGGTGTCGATGAGATTGCTGAATACATAAAATCAAGGTACTTATCCTTGTGTGAATCATACTGGAGAATTTTGTTTCGAGATTCATAGTAGAACACCATATAACGAGAGGTTATATTTCATATGCCAGGCATGCATATTGTTACGTATCATGAGGATACTGATCTCAGCTATATCATTGAAGATCTTGATTCAAGCAAGAGCATGCTAACTGAATGGTTTGTTGCTAACTAGAGGTTCGCAAGTGCCAGAGGCCTCACATACTGCAAGTTCCCAACAAAGTGGACATGGGAGCCTAATAAGAAAGTATGGTCGAAAAGGAAAAGAGGGTACAAGATTGGTAGGCTACGCCATATACATCCTGGTACTGGTGAGGCTTTCTACCTAAGGATGCTTCTGATGGTTGTTCGAGGGGCTAAGAGCTATGAAGATGTTCGTACCTACAATGGTTTGCTGTACGCAACATATCACGAAGCATGCAAGGCACGCGGTTTGGTTGGTGATGATATTGAATGGATGAGCCTTTCTGATGAGGGTATTGTCTGGGCAACATCATATCAGCTGAGGAATCTATTTATGGTAATATTAGTTGACTGTGATATCAGTGATGTACGCTCTTTGTTTAACAAGTATTGTAAATGCATGGCTGACGATATCCTTTATAGGGCACGCAATTGTGTTGGAAATAAATCTTATGTTATGCCTGATGATGTGCTACCAAGCAAGTTATTAAGAGAGTTAGATACTATGTTCTTAAGTAATGGATCATCTCTATCGTCGTATGACCTTCCTAAGCCATGTAATCCATCTGATAATGAGATTGGTAATAGATTAATACTTGAAGAGCTGTTTTATGATAGAGATAAGCTCTCTGTTGAAGCAGAGTCTATGTATTCTACACTCAATGCTGACCAGCGGTTTGTGTATGATAGAGTTGTGATGAAGATTGCATGCAATGAGCAATGTTTTTGCTTTGTTTCTGGACATGGTGGGACAGGGAAAACGTTTTTCTGGAACGCTATTATTACAAGATTAAGATCTGAAGGACAACATGTTTTGGCTGTGGCATCGTCTGGTGTGGCTGCCCTTCTCTTGCTTAATGGGCACACAACCCATTCTAGGTTTCGTATACCATTGGATATTCATGACAGAGCCATGTGTAACATATAGAGAGGCACTGATTCAGAGCTAACAAAGAAAACCACGTTGGTGTTATGGGATGAGGCTCCAATGATCAATAGGTTCTGTTTTGTGGCTCTTGATCGTACCCTCCGTGATATACTGTCTCTTGCCAACACAATCAATGCAGATAACCATTTGGTGGAAAACCAATCTTACTAGGTGGTGATTTCAGACAGTTTCTGCCTGTTGTCAAAGGTGGTGATCGAGCTGACATAGCGGCTGCCTCTCTTACTAGATCCCCGTCATGGAAATTTGTCGAGGCGATGCATTTAACGATTAATATGCGCCTTCTTAATCCTACCCTATCTGCGTATCAAAAGGCTGACCTAGAGGCGTTTGCTCAATGGGTACTTGATGTTGGTGAGGGCCATGTTCCAACAAGAAACCAACCAGGAAGTGTAGATCAATCATGGATTGAATTACCTGACAAGTTGCTACTGAAGCCAGAAGGAGACAAAATCGCAGCGATAACTAATGTTGTGTATGGTGGCTTTGAGGCTGCTTATACTGATACTCTTTATTTGGCCTAGCGAGCGATCGTTTGTCCTGTGAATTCTGTAGTTGATGAGATCAACACCGTTATGCTTGCTAAGGTTCCTGCGGAAAACAGAGAGTACTTAAGTTATGATATGGTAACCAATGCAAATGAGCAGCCTACAGATATCGATCTATTGTACCCACCGGAATTTCTTAATTCGATTGTCATAAACAATTTTACTCAGCATAGGCTTTCTCTAAAGATAGAAACTCCCGTTGTCCTTCTTAGGAATATCAATCAGCGTCTTGATTTATGCAATGGTACACGGTTGCTATTGACTAGGCTTGGTGATTGAATTCTCGAGGGCAGAATCATGACTGGAACACATATTGGTGAACTTGTTTGTATACCATGTGTTGTTCTTAATGGATCTAGCCCAAAATGGCCATTTACTTTGCAACGTCGCCAATTTCTGGCCAGGCTTTGTTACTCCATGACAATAAACAAATGCCAGGGACAAACCCTATCTAAAGTGGGGTTCTACCTAAAAAGCCCTGTCTTTACGCATGGACAGCTCTATGTTGTAGTTTCTAGAGTTACGTAAAGGCATGGATTATCGGTATTGATAGAGAATGAAGATGGCATGCCTGGTTCGATAACAAGAAACATAGTTTATCATGAAATAATTTCTTCTCTTTAGATAGTCTTATGCTTTTGTTAATGATGTAAAATACCTAACTTAGTGCTCTGTATTCATTTTGATCCACTTTTAATGATGCCCATGGACCCCATGCGTTTCTATCTGTACAAAATTCCTTTTCCCGTTTGGTCTCTGTGATTAGTTTCATTGTGTGTGAGGTATTCTACCATCCCCTTTATCTGCTTTGTTGTTCTTGTGTTCTCTATCCTATGTATGCCGGTTGTGCGGTCGTGGTTATTTCTGCATGCGTACCTCTTTTGCATTGTCCTTCCTTACGCTGCCTCGCTCTATCTCTTTCGTATGATCTGCATCCCTTATTCAATCACCCCAATACAGGCTTTCTATTGTGGATAGTGCGTTTACGATTTGCCTTTTGGTTTTTTGCGTTGTTCTATGCTCCCTTTTCCTTCTCCATAGATAGAGTTTCCTTTCTAGCGGGGTGTAAAACAGGAGCCATTTCAGCCCTAGATTCATTTCAGAGCTGGTTTATTATAGAATTCATGTCTCTGCCTACATATTCTTATCTTCGTCTGCCACCGTGTTGTACCTAGCTTGGCACAATGTGTTTGCCTCACTTTATTTTTAGATATGTTCATGGATGCCGCACGTTTCTATCTATATAGCCTTTCTGTTTTCATTTTTTTGTTTGATTAATGCCATAGTGTGTTGGCCATATTGTGTTCTTGTTGTTTCCTTTTAGCTTTACAATGTATTGTGTTTCTCACAAGTTGCTTTCTGTGATGGTGGCTGTTGTTGCGTACCCTTCTCTCCTGCATTGTCCTTTGTTAGGCTGATTGGCTGTGTTAGTTTCTTATGCTTTCCATACCCTGTGAGATCATCGAAATACATGCATGCTGTTATTGTCTACCCATGTACGATTTATCTGTTTGTTATTTCCATATTTCTGACCTCATGTTTCCTTCCCGATAGATGGAGTATACTTTGCTAAAGGATGTGACGCATGCTTCACATTGGTGGCAAATCCGTGTTAGGGTCACAAGGTTCTCAAAATATATTGATCCAGACCGCCTTAACAAGATCTTGCGTCTGGACCTTGTCTTGCTTGATGAGCAAGTACAACAAAACGCTCTATTTTCTTGGTCACTCTGATTATCTTTGTTCTAGCAAACAGGCTTATGCTTCTTGCTTGATAATACCAGGGTGCTATGATGGAACCACAGATCCCGGAGCAACATGTCCCAGTGTCCTAGCCAATACTAAGGGAAGATGCAATGTACTACATAGAATATTTTGAGGTTGCCAATGCTCGAGTTAGTTATCGGCTTGTCAATAATGACATCATGGCTAAATTCACTTCCCATACCAAGGTCAAAGAAATAGATCCTGCCCCAAACAGCTTCCCTTTATATGCCTGCAGCCTTGTTTCTTTCCAAGTTCTAAGAGATAGATTGGGTGAAAAAAACTTTACTATCTGGTACCTATTCTTTCATATCCAATTTCCTCTCCTATCTAGGTGACTGTTTGTGTATAGGGATTGTGCATGTCCTTGGTAATTGATTTTATAATTCGTATTGATCATTTTCAGACACTTTGGGACTTATTACATCTATCTCTCATCTAAAAATAGGTGCTCCAAAACCCATTCGAAATATTGAAATAACAGATGGAAGGTATACTGGCACAAGTGCAGATCTAGTGTTGGTTCTGTATTACGTTTTCAGCTATACTATGGATTTAGTTTTTGCATGCTCTTTTTTCACTGGATTCCCTCTTCCAGTCTCACAAATTATATCTGTTGTCTAGAGAATATGTTGATGTTGCATTGTGGGGGCCGCATGCTATCCAGTTTGATGCTGAAGCTATCCAAGCTAAATCCCGACAGCGGCCGATGATTATAATGCTTCTTGGGATCACAGTTAGCCTTCGGGGTGGTAAGTATCACCGTTTATTCTTTCCTTTCGAGCTTTTATACAACCCTATCATGTACGCTACTTTGCCCATACCATACTTATCCGTTTCCCCATTCTGTTATCTTTGTTTCTCAACATACACTACGCATTTACCGTTCCTAGGTCGGCTGTCTCTTCAAGGAAGCACCATCTGCAAATGGTACACAAATGTTGCATTGCCAGAAGTTGTCAACCTACAAAACAGGTTGTGTGCTTACCTACTTTTGATCTTTATCCTTATCGTCATTGTGTATCTCTGCCTTTCTACATAATTGCTATTGTTTACTGATACATGCTTTCCTAGCATTTCTCTACCTCATTGTTGCTTTCAAAATTACAAATCGTGCTTCACTCAATAATGCTTCGTTCTGTGCCCTGTACACACTAATCAGCTGTTTTTGTTATGCTATGAAATGATTTCCTTGTTTTGTATCTCCTCTATAATACTCCAAAGACAGTTTACCTCCTATGTTACATGAGATTAAATGGACCGGACAGCCGCTGGTTCAGCAACATGCCACAGTTGTTACCGTCCCACAGATCTATAATCTGAATCCGCATGATGTCTTGGTAGGCCAGCCTTCCTTGTATTGCTAATCTATACTCATTTATTCTCGTTGCTATTTTATCGATCCTCATCTGTATGCTTTTTATATTCAGGGCAATTCCTACATCGTTGATGTCGTTGTTAAAGGTCTTGCTCCCAATCAACCATGGTGGTATTTAGCATGTGGGATATGTAAAAGAACAGTCAATTCTGATGGAGACACACACAAATGTATGAAGTGTGGAGTCACGACGGCCGAGACACAGTTCGTTCTTCTTATTCGTGGATAATATTCTTCTTACGTCATACTTTGATGGCTTCATATAGATGATTAAATGGTATTTCGGCAATTGCAGGTATCGGGTTACCATCAATGGAGTACATCCGGCTGACATCGACAAAGAAAACGCCGAGGTTGCTGAGTTCATTTTCTTTGCTGAGCTAGACCAAGAGCTCATTGGTTGGTCGGTGCTCCCTCTTGTTGCAGCCACTGAAGGAGATAGTGGGTTCATCCCCCCAGAGATAACAAGGCTCTATGGAAAACAATATAATCTCAAGGTATCTGTCTCACGTCGAGCACTTCAAAGGATTAAAATATCATTCCAAGTTGAATCTATGTTGATTTTCCTACTTGTCTCCGCATCTGCTTCGGCTTCTATCAGTCAGCAAATCCAACAAAAGAATGGTAGTATCCGTGCTGAACCTTCCATAGTTTATATGCCTCAAGAGGTTTGTTTTTTATCTATATGATGCTGCCTCATGTCCATATAGTATTTGATTTTTTGCTTGCTTGATACTGTTCCGAATGCTTGGTGCCTAACCGTTCCTCACAAAATTGGTTCACATGCAGGCCCATGCCTCTACCTCTGTTCTTATCAGTGATCAGCCATTTGTCATGGCTGAGGTTTGTCTTTCGCTATTAAATATTGTGGTCTTATGTTAGACTATTGCATAATCATCCTTTTCCATTACCACACCATATCTTCTCACGAAACTAAATGTGATTTCCATACCAGAAAACGGTTATGGAACCTGTTGCAACAACTCCGTCCACAGTGCGAGCTCTTGAGGTCAGCCATATAGATTGCTAAATAATATACTTTTCCCTTGTCACCTATTACAGTCCATGTTATCTCAACCATTCTATTCTATCCGTGGAGTACGTCTCTACCGCTGCTATTGCAATCTGGCCTGAGACGGATAATCTTGTCTTTCTATATGATGCAGACTCATGTCCATATGGTTTCTAATTTTATGGTTGTTTCAAACTGCTTCAAATAGTAAGTGCCTTATTGTTCCTCACAGATTCGATTCGCATGTAGGATCATACCTCTGCCTCTGTTCTTATTACCGATCACTCATTTGCCACACCCGAGGTTCGTCTATTCCTATTATCTCTACTACTTCTAATTAGGAATTGGTGGCGGTCGTCCGTTCTCCTCTAGAGTACCTGATCCGTTGGATCTGGCAAGAATGGTTGAGATGGAAGGGAAATTTCGTTCCGTTTCAGTGTTCCACGACTCGCCCCGTTGTCCCACTATTTCAGTCTGACGGTCCTCATAGCGAGCAGCCTGATCCGAACATAGTTACCGCGATTATCTCTATGTTAGACCGTTATAATCCTATTGTTCAACAATTTCGGCTTGCTTGTGATAGATTGTTATCACCCTGTTGTCCTGAAATTGCTATCAGGCTTATTGGCACACAGAAAGCAGATCGACACCGCTATAGCCTACCCGTTGCCTCAGAGCTGGCTGCCTTGATAGTCGGTGATGTTTATGTGGATACTTCTAGATTTGATATTGTTGTCCAAGCACACTCCGGACAATTCAAACATATTTCACCAATTCACCCGGCTTTGATGTCTTTACAATACCCCTTACTTTTCCCTTATGGTGATAAAGGTTACCATATTGGCATTAAATTACGAGAGATTGATGGTTCGCCTTCTGGATCTCGTGCTACAGTCTCCATGCTTGAATATCATTGCTATCACTCGCATTACTGCAAAGGTGAGCCGAACCCATATACCTGTTGCGGGCGGCTCTCTGATCAGCTTAGTGTGAATGCTTATTCGTGTGTTGTGGCAGCTTGGTTATCGTTTCATTTCTTCAACCAAGACAAACTCAGATCAGAAACCTACCAAGGCATATCAGATGTTGTCTATAAAGGGAGTAGCTCAGGCAAAGATCTTGGTATGAAAGTGATGCTACCAGCGAGTTTCACTGGCGGAAAAAGATATATGATTCAGAACTACCACGATTCGATGGCACTTTGTCATGCTTATGGTCCGCCACAGCTGTTTGTTACCTTTACATGCAATCCAAAGTGGCCAGAAATATCTGAGGCTATCTGTTTTGAGCTAGAACAGAAGCCTCATGATAGAGCTGATATGGTTACCCGTGTGTACCATATGAAGCTACAGGAATTCATGTCTGATATCAAAGATGGAACGGCTTTTGGTCCTGCTCATGCAGGTCTGTTAGTTATTTTACTTATTTCCCCTTTTTACCTATTCCTTTCTTTTGCCTTCTTCTCATGATTACCTCTTGTCTATGTGCTTTATAGTGGTATACACTCTTGAGTTCCAAAAGAGAGGCCTACCTCATGCCCATATCCTTACATGGCTGTCTATCCAAGATAGGAATCCTTCATCATCTTTTGTTGACAATGTGATCTCTGCAGAATTACCTAATATAGTTGTTGATCCATTAGGATATGCTCTTGTCGAAGAATTTATGATTCATGTTCCATGTGGTGATCTTAATCCTAGATGCCCTTATATGAAAGACGGACGTTGTTCAAAAAAGTATCCAAAGCCTTTCAATTCTGAAACTATAGTTGATCAAGATGGTTTTCCTGTTTATCGACAACGTGACGATGCTCGGTTTATCATCAAGCATGATGTAAGACTTGACAATAGATGGATGGTACCTCACAATCTACCTTTAATTAAAAAGTACCAGGCTCATATAAACGTCGAGTGGTGTAACAAATCATATCTTGTGAAATACCTTTTCAAGTACATCACAAAAGGACATGATTGTGCCACCATGGCTTTACAGGTGGTTAATGATGGTACCGATGCTCTTCCGCAGCCTAAACAAAGAGCTTCTCACAGTTTATCTGAAGGGGTATCTTCCACGACAAATGATGGATCAATGAAAAACAAAGTAGGTGTTGATGAGATTGCTGAATACAGAAAATCGAGATACTTATCTTCGTGTGAGTCAAACTGGAGGATATTTCATTTTGAGATTCACGGTAGAACACCGTCTGTCGAACGGTTATTCGTTCATATGGTAGGCATGCATATTGTTAAGTATCATGAGGATACAGATCTCAGCTATATCATTGAGGATCCTGATTCAAGCAAGAGCATGCTGACTGAATGGTTTGTTGCTAATCAGAGATTCGTAGGTGCTAGAGACCTTAAATATTGCGAATTCCCAACAAAATGGACATGGGAGCCTAATAAGAAATTATGGTCAAAAAGGAAAAGAGGGTACAAGATTGGTACATTGCGTCATATACATCCTGGTGCTGGTGAGTCTTTCTATTTGAGGATGCTTCTTATGGTTGTTCGAGGCACTAAGAGCTATGAAGATATTCGTACCTACAATGATGTGCTCTACGATACATATCATGGAGCATGCAAGGCACGTGGTTTGGTTGGTGATGATACTGAATGGATGAGCCTTTTTGATGAAGGTATTTCTGGGCAACATCATATCAATTGAGGAATCTATTTATGACAGTGTTGGTTCACTGTGATATTAGTGATGTGCGCTCTTTGTTTAACAAGTATTGGAGATACATGGCAGATGATATCCTTTATAGAACACGCTGTTGTATTGGAAACAAATCTTATGTTATGTCTGATAATATGCTACAAAATAAGCTACTAAGAGAATTAGATACTATGTTTCTAAGTAATGTATTATCTCTATCATCATATGACCTTCCTAGGCCATCTGATTCGTCTGATAATGAGATTGGTAATAGATTAATTCTTAAAGAGCTATCTTATGATAGAGAGAGACCCTCTGTTCAAGCAGAATCGATGTACTCTGCGCTCAATGCTGATCAACGTTTTGTATATGACAGAATTATGATGAAGATTACATCCAATGAGCAGTGTTTTTGCTTTGTTTCTGGGCATGGTGGGACAGGAAAAACATTCTTGCGAAATGCTATTATTGCAAGATTAAGATCTGAAAGCCAAATTGTTTTGGCTGTAGCATCCTCTGGTGTGGCTACCCTTCTCTTACCTGGTGGACGCACGACTCATTCTAGGTTTTGTATACCGTTGGATATTCATGAAAGAGCCATGTGTAACATACAGAGAGGCACTGTTGTCGCAGAGCTTATAAAGAAAGCCACGTTGTTGCTATGGGATGAGGCTCCAATGATTAATAGGTTTTGATTTGAGGCTCTTGATCGTACCCTCCGTGATATATTGTCTCTTGACAACCCAATCAATGTAGACAAACCATTTGGTGGAAAACCAGTCCTGCTAGGTGGTGATTTCAGGCAAGTTCTACCTATTGTCGAAGGTGGTGACTGAGCTGACATAACAGCTGTCTCTCTTATTAGATCCCCTTTGTGGAAATCTATGCAGGTAATACATTTAACAATTAACATGCGCCTTCTTAATCCTGCCCTATCTACGTATCAGAAGGCCAAACTAGAGACATTTTCTCAATGGGTGCTTGATGTTGGTGAGGGTCGTCTCCCAGCAAAAAACCAACCAGGAAGTGTAGATCAATCATGGATTGAATTACCAGAGGAGTTACTATTGAGGCTAGAAGGAGATAAAGTCACAGCGATAAGTAATGTTGTGTATGATGGCTTTGAGACTGCTTATAATGATACTCTTTATTTGGCCCAACGTGCGATCATTTGTCCTGTAAATTCTATAGTTGATGAGATCAATACCGTTATGCTTGCCATGGTGCCTACAGAAAACAAAGAATACTTAAGCTATGATACAATAGCAAACTCAAAAGAACAACCTGCAGATATCGATATGTTGTATCCACCGGAATTTCTTAATTCAATTGTCATAAACAATTTTACTCAGCATAGGCTTTCTCTAAAGATAGGGGCTGCGGTTGTCTTGCTTAGGAATATCAATCAACCTCTTGGTTTATGTAATGGCACACGTTTGTTATTGACTAGGCTTGGTGATCGGATTCTCGAAGGTAGAATCATGACTGGAACACATATTGATGAACTTGTCTGCATACCACGTATTGTACTTAATGGAAAAAGCCCAAAATGGCTATTTACTTTACAACGTCGCCAATTTCCAGTCAGGCTTTGTTATGCCATGACAATCAAGAAATGCCATGGACAAACTCTGGCTAAAGTGGGGGTCTATTTAAGAAGCCATGTCTTTACATATGGACAGCTCTATGTTGCAGTTTCTAGAGTCACGTCGAAACATGGATTATCGGTGTTGATAGAAAATGAAGATGGCACGCCTGGTTCAATAACAAAAAACATAGTTTATCGTGAAATACTTGCTTCTCTTTAGATACTGTTATGTTTTCCTTACTGATGTAACATGCCTACCTTAGTGCTATATATTCATTTTGGCTTAAATTTAGCTGTGTCCATCAATTCCATATGTATCTACCTGTATAGAACTCCTATTCCCGCTTGCTGTCTGTGATTAATTTCATTGTGTGTAAGCTATGTTGCCATCTCCTTTATCTATTTTATTGCTCCTATCTTCTTTATTTTATGTATATCAATCGTATGGTTATGATTACTGTTGTATACATATCTCTTCCGTATTGTCCTTCCATAATAAAGAGTATATGATCGTCCTATCCATTATTTTGGTTTTTCGACGCTTCCTTTTCCTTCTCTGTGAATAGAGTTTTCTTTACAGCAAGGTGTAAAATGGGAACCATGTTGGTCCCAGATTTGCCTTAGCGATTGTTTATTATAGAATTCCCGCCTTTATATGCATGTTCTTATCTTTTTTTTCCCGAAGCATCATACCTAGCTTAGTGCTGTACGTTTCCCTGTCTGTATTTTTAGCTATGTCCATGGATAACGTATATCTCTATCTATATAGCCCTTTTGTTTCCATCTGTTTTCTATAATTAATTCTATTATGTGTACGTAGGCTGTACTAGCGCCTTATTGGTTTGTTTTAGCTTTTCTATGTTATCTGTTTCATACATATTCTTTGTGTAATTGTGATTATTGTTGCATGTCTCTATCTTTTGGGTTGTCCTTTGTAAGCCTCATTGGCTGTATTATTTTGTCATGGCTGTATTTTTAGCTATGTCTATGAATATCGTATATCTCTATCTATATAGGCTTTTTGTTTCCATCTGTTTCCTGTAATTAGTCCCATTATGTCTAGGCTGTGCTATCGCCTTGTTGGTTTCTTTTAGCTTTTATATGTTTTTTGTTTCATATATATTGTTTGTGTGATTGTGATTATTGTTACATGCCTCTATCTTTTGGGTTATCCTTTGTTAACCTGATTTCAGTATGTTATTTTGTTATACTTTCTACGCCTTGTAAGATCAGGAAAACACATATTTAGTATTATTGGATATTCATCTACGATCTACCTGTTAGTTGTTTCCATATTCCTAACCTTGCATTTCCTTCTTAAATAGATGGAGTATACTTTACTAAAGGATGTCACACAGGCGTCACATCGCTGGCGGGTTCGTGTTAGGGTCACAAGGTTCTCAGAATATATTGATGCAAACCGCCTTAACAAGATCTTACGGCTGGATCTTGTCTTCCTTGATGAACAGGTACAACAAATCGCTTTGTTTTCTCGGTCCCTTTGGTTATCTTTATTCTGCCAAACAAGCTTATAGTGCTTGCTTCATAATATCAGGGTACTGCAATTGAAGCACAGATTCCAGAACAGCACTTTCCGGTGTTTCAGCCAATGCTAAAGGAAGATGGAGTATACTACATAGAATATTTTGAGGTCGCCAATGCTCGTGTTAATTATCGCCCCGTCGATAATGATATCATGGCTAAATTCATTGCCCACACCAAGTTCAGAGAGATAACTCCTATCCCAGACAGCTTTCCTTTATATGCCTGCAGCCTTGTTTCTTTCCAAGTTCTGAGAGATAGGCTGGGTGAAAAAACATGCTATCTGGTACTTATACTTTAGTGTCAAATTTTTTCTTCTAATTATGTACCTATTTACGAGTAGATACTGTGCATGGCCTTGGTTTCTAATTTTGCAATTTGTGTTGGTTTCAGACACTTTGGGACTTGTCACATCTATCTCACATCTAAGCAGTTACTGTCAAGGGTGCTCCAAAACACATCCGGAATATTGAGATAACAGATGGAAGGTATGCTAGCACAGACATTCCCCAATTTTCTTCCTCATAGCTATTCATTTCTACAATTTTAGTATTGGTTCTGTATTACATTTTGAATTATACTATGGATTTAGTTGTTGTGTATTCTTTTTTCATTAGATTCCCCTTTGTGATGTCACAAACTGTATCTGTTGTGTAGGGAATATATTGATGTTGCGTTGTGGGGACCACATGTTGTCCAGTTTGATGCTGAAGGTATTCAGGCTGAATCCCGACAGCGACCGATAGTTATAATGCTTCTTGGAATCACGGTTAGCCTCCGACGTGGTAAGTGTTATCCACTTACTCTTTTCTTTCATGTGTTTACACAGCCATATCCTGTACATTACTCCACCTGTATCATATTTATCTGTTTCTCCGTTCTACCATCTTTGTTTCTCAACCTACGCTACGTGTTTACCATTTCTAGACCGCCTATCTCTTCAAGGAAGTACTATTTGCAAATGGTATACAAATGCTGCGTTACCAGAAGTTGTCAATCTACAAAACAGGTTGTATGCTTACCTTCTTCTGTTCTTTATTGTTATCGATGTTGTGTATCTCTGCCTTTCCACATGATTATTATTGTTGCTAATACATAATTTCCGAACATTTCTCTACCTCATTTCTCTTCTTGCAACTTACAAAACATGCTTCGCTCAACAATAAATCATTTTGTGCCATACACGCCACTCTAATCAGATGTTTTTGCTATGCTATGAAATAATTTCCCTGTTTTATATCTCCTCTGGAATATTCTGAGAATAGCTTAGCTCCTATGTCACATGAGGTTAAGTGGACCGGACAACCACCGGTTCAACAACATGCCGCCGTTGTCACTGTGCCACAAATCTGCAATTTGAACCCACATGATGTTTTGGTAGGCCAGGTTTCCTTGCATTATTAGTCTGTACTCACTTATTCTCATTGTTATTTTAACGGTGTTCGCCTGTATACTTTTATATTTAGGGCAATAGCTACATTATTTGACGTCGCTATTAAAGGTCTTGCTCCCAATCAGCCATGGTGGTATTTAGGATGTGGAATCTGCAAAAGAACACTCAATTGTGATGGAGACACATACAAATGCCTGAAATGTGGAATCACAATAGCCGAAACACGGTTCATTCTTATTCATAGATATTATTTTCCCTACGTCATGCTTTAATGGCTTCGTATAGATGGTTAACTGGTATTTTGACAATCACAGCTATTGAATTACCATCCATGGAGTGCACCCGGCTGACATCAACAAAGAAAACGCCGAGGTTGCTGAATTCATTTTCTTCGCAGAATTAGGTCAAGAGCTTGTTGGTTGTCCAGTACTCCCTCTTGTTGCAGCTACAAAAGAGGACGATCAGTTCATCCCCCAGGAGATAACAAGGCTCTATGTAAAACAATATAATCTGAAAGTATCTGTCTCACGATGAGCACTGCAAAGGATTAAAATATCATTCCAAGTTGATTCTATATCGGTTCTACTACCTATCTCCCCATTTGCTTCTACCAGTCGGCAACTCCAGCATGCAACCAGTACTGTCAATGCTGAGACTTCCATGATTTCTATGCCTCAAGTGGTTTGTTTTTCATCTTTGTTTTTGCTGACGTGTCCATTGATAATCTTGTCTTTCTATAACAAACAGACTCGTGCTCATATCATATCTGATTTTCTGATTGTTCGATACTGCTTCAAATAGTTAATGCGTAAGTGTTCCTCACAAATTCGATTCACATACAGGCTCATGCCTCTCCCTCTGCTCTCATCAGTGAACAAACGTTTGCCACACCAGAGGTTTGTCAATATTACGCTCTTATATTAGATTTTCACATAATCAGCTTTTTCTATTGCGACACTATACATTACCGTAAAGCTAAATCTGATTTGTGTTACAGAAAATTGATATGAAATCTACTAGAGCAACTCCACCCACAACACAAACTCTTGAGGTTAGACATCTGCATTGCTAAACATATGTTCTTCTGATTGCCGCCTATTACAATCCATATTATCTCATCATGGTATCCTATCCATCAAATACAGCTACTAGTGCTGTTGGAATCTACCTTGAAGCGAACATTGCCATTGGATAGCCAGTCGCTATGTGATCTTTTAGATGTTGGCAAGTGTTCTTTGTCTAAATACTTACAAATTTCTTGTGAACATGATCTGCCACATTATAACTTACACATGTTGTGCTGGCCGTTGTATATAGTTCCCTCATTCCTCAACAGAAGCCTTCAACTAGGAGGAAGCTATTCGAGGATATCACACAGGAACAAGCATGAAAATTGTGCCCTAGATGAACATCTTCTTTCAACAAAATCGCCTTGTGTTAATGCACCGCGCAGTTCCTCATCTGTCTATTTTTCCTTGCAGTTTACTGGGATGAAACGCCAGAATATTCAGAGCTATATTCTGATGTACGCAAAGCTACCCAAACTGTATTTTACGCTGGACCTACATATTATACACTGAACAACAGACAATGCACTATTGACTCAACGTCATCTTTTGTTGCAGCTAGCAGTTCTGTAGAAACACTAAAGCTTTTGGCGATGTCTGTGTTGTAATATAGAAGAATTGCTCATGACTCCTCTTCTGTCGAAGGCTTATCATTCTAGATAAATAGCGTCTGTTATTTAGGTGTTCCTTTCTGTATCAATCCCATATTGTGCTTAGAACCTAACGTCACTGTCCGTTTTATATAAGTTTGTAATGTACTTATAATTATACTGCCATCTATTTCCTATATTGTGTATTTCCTGGTTTCACTATTATGCTCATTGTTCATAACACATACTAATTAAATCAACAATTAGGAACAAGCATATATGCTTGCGCTTATCTGTTGCCTCTGTCCATTTTTATAGCCATGAGACAAGCACCCGAAGCAACACAAATGGTTCTCTAAATGCACATGGAAGCAAAATTAAAATTCTCCACAACCTGCCATTGTGGTGATTGAGGTAGTGTATTTGATGATCCACTCTCCTGTATATTATCACTGCATTTTCTTTTTTGTGAGCTTCTATAATGAAGGTGTGCTGCGGCTCTTTCTTAAGCCAATTAGTAAAATGAACACCGCTGTTAAGATAGTTTCGCTGGATGTAAATAATTAAGTGGTTTCTTCTGTAATCTCAGACCCTAATCCGAATAGAATCAATTTAGAATGCATGCTTACTTCTATCTCAAGTATAATATGTTTCTTGTTGTTTCTTATGCAGGTTTCTTGTTGTTCCTTGTACAGGTGGATACTGATATTGGCTAATCTAAATATAATCAATCTGGATACAACTAATAATTAAAGGCAGACTTTCTTTCGTTGCAAATATTAAGGACTATGAAATATATTATCGCTGTATTATACATAAACGACGCAGCGAAGCGTGCATATCTTCATAGTTTTATTTATTTAGGAACGGAGCGAGCAGCATTTTGATTCTTAGAATTAACACTTCCTAGAGCAGCCTCCGGTCAGAAGTCTCAGATAAGCTAGGTGCACCGTTCACGGTACGTCACCGACAGCACGTTTGTTTTTGCAGTGCCGTAGTCCAATTAGACACGTCAATAGATGAGCTAGCACAGTGCGTATTCATAGCATTTTATTTTTATCAACACTTCACACGTGAATTTTGAAAATATCTAATTATTCTAGTCCCTCCATCGAGGTTTATTGTATGCAGTATTTTTCTAATGATATTATCTATAAATATATGACGTATTTCATAGATTTACTTATATTCTTTACATTCATGGATTAAATATAGTGTTTAGATATAATAATTAGGGGTACTTTAGTCATTTTCAATATCTTTTTAGCCTATGTGCTAAAAGAAAATACATCTTATAAACTTAAAAAAAATACTTATCTGACTCTTTCTACACAAGATGGGAAGCAAGAAAAGGAATTTTTTTTAAATAATATATTTTATAATTCAAATTGCAGAAATATACCATGATTTTTTTTGCAGAAATGTGCTACTGTTGCCCGTTGGTTGGGCGACTGCCACGTGTCGCCCAACCATTCGGCGACAAGTATTGCGTCGCCCAACCATTCGGCGACAAGTATTGCTTCGCCCAATGGGAGGGCGACAACCAAAAAATCGCCGACCGGTAGGGCGACAGGTGCGTGCGCGTCCCCTTGTCGCCCAACCAGGGGGCGACTTGGCGCCAAATAAAACCGGCAGCAGAGCTCGGCCGAGAGAAGAAGAAAGGGAGGGAGAAGAAAAGAGAAGAGGGAGGAAGAAGAAGAAAGAGAGGGAGAAGAAAAGAGAAGGGAGGAAAAGAAGAGTAGCGCTGCACGCAGGTAATTTTTTTACCGTTAATTTTATTTAGTGTTTAGGTTTAGGTTTAGGGTTAGGGCTAAGGTTAGATCTAATCATTTTCGTGGTTGATTTTGTTTAGTGTTTAGGGTTAGGGTTTGATCTAGTTATTTTCGCGATTTATTTTGTTTAGTGTTTAGGGTTAGCGTTAGATATAGTTATTTTTGCGGTTTATTTTGTTTAGTGTTTAGGGTTAGAGTTAGGGTTAGATTTAGTTATTTTCATGGTTTATCTTTTTTAGTGTTTAGGGTTAGAGTCAGGGTTAGATTTAGTTATTTTCACGGTTTATTTGTTTAGTGTTTACGGTCAGATCTAGTTAAATGTAGTGTTTATTCTGTTTAGTATTTAAGGTTGTAATCCTGTAGCCGCTGTAGCAGGTCCGATTTGTTTAGTGTATAGCAAGAAATCATGGCAGTGTTTAGCAATAAAATGTAGTTAAATCTAGTTATATTTTTAGTCGGTTTGCGGAAATGCATGTAGATCGATATGTTTTTGTACATATAGAAGTGCTCATATATATATTGTTAGGGCTGTTGATGTTTTTTAGAAAAAAAATTAGTAATGTACATATTTTTGGCATAGTTTTTCAGAATCTAGTTTTGCTCCATAACAATATACATGCTAATTGAACAACTTGAAAATTTAAGGCCGTAATAGTTTTTTGCATCAGAAATGGGCACACTTGGTTTTCAAGTAATGATATTTGTGGGAATGTAGATGTTTTTAGAAATAGAAGTAGAGAGATGTATATTTTTAGGAATGTAGATAGATATATATTTCTCCTATTACTTTTTACGAAGAGTAATTAATTCGTGTGTTAATGAATAGGTTCGCAGATATGTCAGAACGAGTTCCATTTAGAATCTTTTATGGAGAGGGGGTTGTCATGTATGGTTCGGAGGGTGCGGATCTGAGTAACTTTCAGTATGTGGATAGAAGTTTAAGTAGGGTCGAAGAGCGTACATTTGCTTCTGTGTTGAATTAGTTGTATTATACGTTTCGGATGGAACAAGAGAAGTGCCAGCTGAAGTTATCTTGCCTTTGCACCATGCAAGATGATCCTGTTTATTGGGAGTTAGTTGAGCTGAAGGGAACTACATCTTGGAGGTCATATGTGAGGGGGACGGGGCAACGTGGATGGTATCGGGTGCTTTTGGTGCACGCGTATGAAAGGGTTATTGCCCCGCGGTAGCAGCTGGACGTCGGTGAGTGTATGAGCCTCAAAATGAGTTCACTTATGGTGACACTGAAATTGGAGAGTCTAGCCGGGAGCAGCATGTTCAGGGTTGCAATGAGGATATCGTCTACCAGAGTGGTGAGCAAGTTGAGATTGGGGAGGATGATGGAAACATTGGGCAAGATGCGCGGGGGCAAGTAGACGAAGGTGAGGAAATTGAGGAAGTAATAGCACAGATGGAAGAGGAAGACCTTGAATATCAACAAGTAGAAGTGGAAGACGACGATAACTCGGATGAGGAAGATGAAGATGTTGAGCCACTTGTGCCAGCAGATTGGCGCACGCATCAATTTAATAACCTGTTTGTAAATGAAGGCAATGATACACCTTGGCAGTATAGCGACAATGAGGTGAGACCTAACAGCATGTACCCCACAAAAGAGGCAGTGCAGGATGCTATCAAAAATTGGGCCTTATCACTAAGAAGAACTTTCAGGGTTAATAAGTCCACCCTAACCTGCTACAACGTGGTGTGCGAGATGCAAGGGTGCCCCTGGAGAGTGCACGTGTACAAGCACAAATGGGGCACCCACTGGCTATGTTCGAAGGTTGAACAACATAGTTGCATGACTGAGGAAACCCTGGTGGCTCACAGGAACCTGTCATCCGGGTATATCGCGAGTGTCATGTACCCGGAGATAGTTGAGAACCTGAATTTTGAGCCCCGTGCTATTATCCGAGAAATTGAGAATAAATATCAGTACACAATTAGCTACGGGAAGGCATGGAGGGCAAAGCAGAAGGCCTTGGAAATGAGATTTGGGAAATTTGAAGACTCGTACCATATCTGCCCGCACTGCTCAGTTGCATTCAGGGAAGAAATCCTGGTACTTTTTATGATTATCAGGACTGTCCGTCAAGCAAGTGGCCGAACAAGAGGCATTTGAAGAGAGTTTTCTTCGCATTCGGAGCTTGCATTAGGGCGTTCTATCACTGCCGTCCATTGTTGTGTGTGGACGGCACATTCTGACGGAAATACAATAGACAAATAATGATAATTTGTGGCGTCGACGCGAACAACCAGATTCTCGCTGTTGCGTTTGCCTTTGTGGAGGCGAGAACTATGAGAGTTGGTTGTGGTTCTGCGGAACTTGAAGATCGGGTGGTGAAAACTTCGCCAACATGTGTGCATCTTGCATGATGCATCTTTGGTGCGCTTAGTGCCATCGACGATTGCAAGCAGGGAAGAGGAGCTATTTCCCTGGACTGACTTGCAGAGCCGATGGTGCATGAGGCATTTGGGTGCGAACTTCTATAAGCAATTCAAGAACAAGGAACTGATGAACATGTTCAAGAGGCTATGTAAGTAGAACCAAGATAGCAAGTTCCGTACTCTTTGGAAGAATCTTGATGAGCTAACAAAAAAACACAAAGAGACTACTAGCAGTGTAACACAGGAGCAGGCAGAGCCTTTATTCCCTCTGGCAACAGAAGATGAGGCGACGAGTCGTCGTCGAAGGCAAAGGCCGATCAAATGTTTCTCGGACTGGATAAAGCACGAGCCCAAAGAGAAGTGGTCATTGTTACATGACACACATGGTGCTAGATACAGTGTCATGACGACCAACTTGGCGGAGGTGTACAACTGGGTAATGAGAGGAATGAGGTGTCTCCCGTTGGTAGGAATTATTGAGGAGTCTTTGCGGGTACAACCAAGTATTTTGTGGATAGGCATAAAGCTGCTGAAGTAGTAATGAGAGATGAGAATGCCTTGTACTCAAGCATGATAAGTAAATACATGGATGAGAAGAGTAAGAAGGCGGGCAAGCATAGAGCTATCAAAGTAGGTTCACGAACATGCGCTTCGAGGTGATATGCAGGGATAAAGGACGGCGGGGAACAAAGCAGAAGGTTATCACCCAAGAGTGCATCTTACAGGCTGAATGTCAATGCTCGTGTAACAAACCCCTCCTGTTGCATAGGCCATGTTCTCATGTGATAACTGCATGTGCACTATTTGGAATGCGACCCGGTACATATCTATCTGAATATTTTACAAAGGAAAAGGTGATGGCAACCTGGGGCGAGGAGCTATATGGTTATGGTGTTGTCGGTTCTTTCACCACAACCCCTAGTGTCGATGAAAGGTTCTGGGTCCCTGACTTTGATGCAAGATCATATAAAGGAGGCCGTCGCAAAACAAGGCGTATCAGAAATGACATGGATGAGTCCAAAACTGGTAAGCGCGTGAAGAAATGTTCGTTGTGCAAGCGAACAGGACACACGTTCAAGAACTGCCAGCCACATAACGAAGAGGATGAAGGAGGAGATGGAAACCCGACGGCGGGGGAAGGATCGTCGTCTACAAGGCGTGGTGGACGACGTCATCAGACTACCGGAGAAGGTATTTAAACTATTAGATGCTATATGTCAAATTAATATTTTGTTGATGTAATGTGCGTTGTAATCTGTTTTAATATAATTTGATGATGTAATGCGCGTTGTAATCTCTTTTAATATAATTTGATGATGTAATGTGCGTTGTAATCTGTTTGAATATATTTTGCTGATGTAGTGTGCGTTGTAATCTGTTTGATTATATTTTGTGGATGCTTGTGTACTTATTTGTACGCATTTGGTTCTACGTATTGTTCTGATGCTTGTGTATTTATTTGTACGCATTTGGTTCGATGTATTGTTCTGATGCTTGTGTATTTATTTGTACACATTTGATTCTATGTATTGTTCTGATGTTTGTATGGTCCTCTATATATAACTTTCCTTTTTGTAATTTGCAGGTATGGCTCACCAGGCTGTAGATGACGACTCGCCCTTTGAGTTGGTAGACCCAGTCGTTGACCGTCATCACCGTGCACACTTCGCCACCGCTTCACCAGAGGAGGGACAGGATCATCAGGAGCTATGCGTACTACGGCCGAGGCCACCGCGGGAGCTCTGGACCCTCGATCCACGTTGGCTCCCCAGGTAACGTATTTATCTTTTAATTTCAAAATATTCCCGATGTAGTATCATAATCTGTTTTAATTAACTAGTGCGGTGCTCATATTAATTTAATATTTCTGTTTTGTAGACTGTGAGCAGCAGGATTGCTGCCACTGGCACGGATAGTGGAGGCGCACGCAGGTGCACAGGGGAGGGACACGAGCCACCGGTTCCCGTTTGACAGGTCCCTTCTCACCGCTCTGGTGGATCGGTGGAGACCGAAGACACACAAGTTCCACTTACCTGTCGGGGAGATGGCGATCACTTTGGAGGATGTCTCCTACCTCCTCGGTCTCCCGATCGCTGGTGACCCTGTGGTGCCCCAGGATGTCGACCCGTTGTGGCGCGAGCAGGTACTTGCGCGGTTCCATAGTGTACTGCCACCTGCAGCGTACCGACCCTTCACCAGCACCCATGGTCCGACACACAAGTGGCTTCGACAGTTAGTGGTAAGCAACTAATCTTTCAAACTTAACTTCGCATATATTGGCTAGACTAACAAGAAAACTTAAATTTATAGGCGGAGCACATCGTCGAGCCTGCGGACGAGCAGAGGGTGAGTCGCCACCTTGAGGCGTACCTGCTCTGGCTGTTTGGCTGGTGCAAGTTCACGAGCTCCCACGGGGATAGCGTGAACAGGACTTCGTCCAGTTTGCGAGGGCGATCGCGAACGCACCCCTTGACGCCGTGCCGCAGTACTCCTGGTGATGCGAGGTTGTGTCCCGATCTTTCGATGAGAGCGATAACTATCGATTTGGCGGAATCGACTTTGACGATCTGACTACAACGTACGACGACGATGCGCCTTAGCAATCGCTAAACCAACTCCGAAGTGTTATTGATCTTGCCGTGGGCACGATCAACCTGAACACGAGGTTCAATTCCTGCAAGCAACCGAAGAACAAGCAAGAACAATGGTAAAAGCAATCTAAAATTGCAAATAAGAATTGAAGGCCAAAATAAGGTGAGGTTCTATTGAAGGTCTTGACAAGGTGGCTGTCCAGCACAACTCGAAGACGCAAAGTTTGCACTTGGCTAAACTAATCAAACAAAACCCAAGTGTCTAAAGTGATGGCTACTGAGTTTATAAGAGGGATGGACGTGAGAGAGACGTCCTAGGGTTGTGTGCAGCCAAGGGGGGCACACAAAACTTGGGCTTGGGCCCCCACACGTTTACAAGGCCCGAAACAGCCCAAAAAGTATTGTAGTATATTGTTTTAATGATTCCGGTTGATCTACGATGAACCTGGGCCTAAGATTAGATCCATTCGAAAGATCTCGTTGTAAGCTTTCAATCAAGTCCAAGTTCACCCAAATCGGAGTCCGTATGCAAAAGTTATTCATATTTGAAGTCGGTGCTGTCTCAGGAGGCCGAATTGGATTCCAGAACGTGATGGATTTGATCTCTCTCTCTTCTTGGCCCGTGGATGATGTGTTGGAGTTGGCACAACCAAATGTGGTCATATCCGTAGTAGTTATGTCCTCATCATCCTCCCTTTCTTGAATTTGAGTCGTCCTCGACTCATGCTCAGCTTTTAGCTCGTCCTCAACAAAAAGTATTCTCATGTGAAGATCATCCACAAAGCTCAATATTTCTTTCCAGCATATAAAGGCATGTTGAAAGCTTGCACTCTTGGATGCTTCCTCCCCTCTGTGAAGGAAAGCCATCCTAGTAGATGTAGATGATACATAGGATGCCGTGAAGTGTCGCCAAATTGATATAGCGTTGATCATATCCAGGACGAGCATGGTCTCATCATTCTCCCTTTCTTGAATTGGAGTCGTCCTCGACTCTATCACATTCTCCTGCAAAATGTTAGTAGCGAGAAAGAGCAAAGCAACATGCATATCTTTTGTGATCAAATCAATGTCTCGTGAATCAAAATCACCCAAACACTCCCTTTCTTGAAAACTATCATATATATTATAATCGACAGTAGGGGTACTTGATATGATATTAGAATTATCAAATTGATCACATTGTTGCATAGGATGTGGAGGTCTCAGATCTGAACAAATGTATAATCTATGCACTTTGTATTCTCCTTTATCATTATGTTTGCCAACAACATGGAAAATATTTCGTGATAACCATGGCAAATCAGAATGTACAAAAATCTTCTCCTTCAAACTATCCAGATCACATAGAACATCAAATTCAATGTAACCTAAAGTATCTAAAGAAGACATCAATTTAAGCTCATCTTCTTCACTAGCAATTTGGATAACATGTCTATGTTCAGCGCAAGTGTTTAGTTCAAATATAAATGTTTCATGTTCATTCACTAATTGTCGCGTGGATATAAGTGAAGCATTATGACACAACTCTTCTTTATCACTAGGAATAACAACCAAATCAGCAATAGGTTCCATTAATAGTTGCTCTACGATAGCATGATTCATGGACAGTTTTATCTCTTCAAAATGATTTTCACCATGTATACAGTCCATACCTTTTACATTACCTTCTAAATCATTCTCAGTGGTTGAAGGTGCAACTTCAATTTTCAACTCTTCACATACGTATGGAGAAGCAAATATCTTCTCTTTCTGCACATTTTCTTCATCATCTTTCTCATGATGTTGTCACTTTTCTGCAAAATGTTAGCTACAATAGAAGGTGCAACAATGGGCACCTCAAATGAAGCTAAAGGCTCTTTCAAAGATTCAGCAAGCATGTTTTCAGCTCTACAAGCACATTTAATCAATTCTGAAAGACAACTATATGTTTCATCAACAAGAACATCCTGAATTTCATGATTAAGTCCACGTATGAACCTAAGCTCAGTAACTTCTTCACATTCTTGTAAACCACAACACAACAAATAATTTTGCAAATCATGAAAGTATTCTATAACAGTTTTAGAACCTTGTTTTAAGCATTGAAGTTTAGTAAGCAAATATTCATCAACATATTCAGGAACATAATCATTCCTCATAAGTCTTTTCATGGCATTCCAAGTTTTAGGTTCTTTATCATGTCTAGATATATGCTTCCACCAATATATTGCATCTGATGTTAACACTTTAACTGCGGCACTAATCTTTTGGTTTTCAGATAAGTCATAGTTTGCAAATTCTTTGTCTACCGCTATCTCCCAATTAATATATGCATTAGGATCGAACTTTCCACCAAAAGTAGGCAATTCAAACTTGATTTTACCTTGTTCATCATCAGTTGATGAACCCGTGGCGATGTGTGGTGGGCGACCGAGGCGTGGGTCCATCTTTGGGAAGCCGGGCAGCAATGGGAACCCGTTGTGCCGTAGTAAATCATTGTTGTTGCTTAGGAGACGAGGCGGAGGACCGAAAGTTCGAGGCAGCAATGCAAGCATATCATAAAGTCTAGACAAAATAGTAGTAAGGGTAGTGTTAGCAACTCCCTAAGCAATCTCGATGGACCGGAGACGGTCTTCTTGCAGCGACATTCGCTCATTAGTGAGTCGTACATTGCCCTTCATGCGTGGAGAATGATGCAGTGAACTCTTGTCACCTGACATGGTTTGTAGCAAAAAGGGAAACGCAAAGGTTTATGTAATTCCCTATCAACTACTAGAAAGTGGAGAAAAGTCGCTCAACTCTCAAGCCTTAACCAAAATTCTTACAAGTTCTTACCATATAGCAGGAGTTGTCGGCCGTTAGCGGTGTCAAAAGTTCTCCGAAGCTTGGATAAAGCGATTGCCAAGGGACCGAACAAACGTACAAGGTAAAATATGTGGAGCTAGGTAGGTTATACTTATTTCCTATGCAATCTGATAATTCTAGTTATTGTAATGATAAGTAAGGTCCCAAACTAGAATTCACAAGTCCTAGATGCCGATCTCAAAGATATAAGCGAATTTCATGGCAACTCACACGCAAAGATGATGTAACTTAATGCAACTAATGGAATGAGCTAAATAAGAAAATTTTCAACACCAAAGCTCGTGTTGCATAAGTTATGAAGAGACACTAGCTAATTGCTTCAAAAAAAGTAAAAAGGCACGAGATTGCTCACTAATTAATACAATTGCACAATCTGAAAAATAATGAACACAAATTAGGGTTTCGCTCAATGTAGTGTTGTCGGCCACTATTATGTTTTCTTTCCTTTTCTTTTCATTTTTTTTGGCTTTTTGGCTCTTTCTTTTGTTGACTTTCAGCCAACACTAGTATGAGCAAAGTTTTGGAATCCCTAACTTGATGTCACAAGATAGTATGATATGATAAATCAAGATTATGAATGTATCAATATGAACAGCCCTAAGCAATATCAAATAGCTAGTCTCAATTGGGATCAAAGTATTCGCAATGGATGAATTGGTTCCCAAAGGTATGTGTACTGATATGTTTTTGGGTTTTATGGATTGTGGATGCTACTGGACTCAACAAATCAAAGGAACAAAGCTAGAACACGAATTGAAGAAAGATACCCAAATTCAATGTTTCTAGGGTAGCAGATTTGTCGCCTCGATTAAAGCTTCCAAACGACCGAATTTAGAAGGTTCACTATGGAAAGAATTCAAGCTTATGTCCTCAGCTTTCAAAAGAGTACAAGAACATGCAATTTGGAGATCAGGTGTGAAAGTTAAGGCTCAAAAACCGAACACCACAGAATACCCCCAATTTCAGCCCGCGGGACCGATTCTGAATCCGTATCAAATTCGGTTTGAAGGAGTCCGAATCAGAAAGGACACCCAAAAACGTTTTTGTAGAGGACTCTTCTAGGATTCAGGAAAGTATAAAAACATCCCAAACGGAGTTCGGACGTGAGAAGTATTATCAAAATACCGAACCAATCTAGATTGAAAGTGCAACTTGCTTCCACAACTTTGACATCTAGATTAAACAGATTTAGCTCAAGAATTAGAGTTCATGCCCAACTAGGTTTTTGTAGAGATCGTTCCTAGGTTTTAGAAAAGTGCAAAAACACTAGAATCCGAGCTCGTATGTGAAAGGTATGAAAAAAAACAAAGTACTGGACAGATTCAAAAAAAAGCTACGCGAAGGAAAAACGATCAGCAACTAAAACAAGGACTCTAATGGATCAAAACCTAACAAAACTCACTAAAATACCAGATTGAATCTAAAGGTTGAATTTTTGTGGAGTAATTTTCAATTTAGGACAGAAAACAAAAACTAATCTACGGTACAGAATCTCTCACCGAGCAACTTGAAGATCTGATACCACCTGATGCGAGGTTGTGTCCCGATCTTTCGATGAGAGCGATAACTATCGATTTGGTGGAATCGACTTTGACGATCCGACTACAACGTACGACAACGATGCGCCTTAGCAATCGCTAAACCAACTCCGGAGTGTTATTGATCTTGCCGTGGGCACGATCAACCTGAACACGAGGTTCAATTCCTGCAAGCAACCGAAGAACATGCAAGAACAATGGTAAAAGCAATCTGAAATTGCAAATAAGAATCGAAGGCCAAAATAAGGTGGGGTTCTATTGAAGGTCTTGACAAGGTGGCTGTCCAGCACAACTCGAAAACGCAAAGTTTGCACTTGGCTAAACTAATCAAACAAAACCCAAGTGTCTAAAGCGACGGCTACTGAGTTTATAAAAGGGATGGATGTGAGAGGGATGTCCTAGGGTTGTGTGCAGCCAAGGGGGGCGCACACAACTTGGGCTTGGGCCCCCACACGTTTACAAGGCCCGAAACAGCCCAAAACAGTATTGTAGTACATTGTTTTAATGATTTCGGTTGATCTACGATAAATCTGGGCCTGATATTAGATCCATTCGAAAGATCTCATTGTAAGCTTTCAATCAAGTCCAAGTTCACCCAAATCGAAGTCCGTATGAAAAAGTTATTCATATTTGAAGTCGGTGCTGTCTCAGGAGTCCGAATTGGATTCCAGAACGTGATGGATTTGATCTCTCTCTCTTCTTGGCCCGTGGATGATGTGTTGGAGTTGGCACAACCAAATGTGGTCATATCCGTAGTAGTTATGTCCTCATCATCCTCCCTTTCTTGAATTTGAGTCGTCCTCGACTCATGCTCAGCTTTTAGCTCGTCCTCAACAAAAAGTATTCTCATGTGAAGATCATCCACAAAGCTCAATATTTCTTTTCAGCATATAAAGGCATGTTGAAAGCTTGCACTCTTGGATGCTTCCTCCCCTCTGTGAAGGAAAGCCATCCTAGTAGATGTAGATGATACAGAGGATGCCATGAAGTGTCGCCAAATTGATATAGCGTTGATCATATGCAGGACGAGCATGGTCTCATCACCTGGGGGTTAGCGATCCTCTGCGCGACATACCGTGGGCTCTACGACGGTTGTGGGCGGATCACCGACGGGTCGATCCTCACCGGGTGTCCACTGCTTCTGCAGCTTTGGGCATACGAGAGGTTCCAGATCGGGCGCCCCAACATCGACACGAGTCCTCTTGTACATGCTGGTGACGATGATGTCGATGCGCCGACTATGGGCACCATCTGGTGCCACCGACGGGTAAGATATTGCAAACCACGGTTGTGAAACTTACGTTTTAACATTTGTCAGTATTAATGGTAATGTTGTTTTTCCTATCGTCACTGCAGCCTAGGTGGGCACACAGCACGGTGCGGCTTAGCTACCCGCAGTTCATCGCTGCATTCGATCACCTCACCGAGGACTGCGTACGCTGGACGCCGTACACAGCGGGAGACGTCGAGCCACATGTGCCGGGTGGGTTGTCCACCCTATGCACACCGACGCGGCATACTGGCGTACACGTCGGTTCCTCGTGTTCGACGTCCTGATCGAGGGCTACGCTGTCCATCGAGTGATGAGGCGATTCGGTCTCGACAGAGTTCCCGATCCAGTCGGGCGGCAGTCCCACAAGGCGTCCACACGTAAGTTCCCTACATCGATGTTCTCTAATCTGTACGGTGTAATGACATGTAATAATGCTATATTTTTGCTTATCCGCAGGCAGACTAGGAGGGGCGGGCATGGGGGCACCCCATGGCACGTACGTACGGCGCCATGGGTCGAGGAGTGGGGAGGAGCCTTGGACGACGTCCATACCGAGGATGCGGCGCACGACCCGCAGACGTACCAGGGGTACCGACAGTGGTACACTTCTGTAAGACCCCCATTTTTGATAATAATTATCAACAATGGGTCCCCTGTACATACAGTACTAGTCCCATGATCAGTAGCTAGCACGCACAGATTACAAATTGAAATCACATCCATACACAATAATATTACATATGCTAAGCGTCTTGAAATTTAAATATTATTATTACAAGCCAAAAGCTCGAAAAACAGCAGCGGAAACTTTATTTCTCTTGTAGTATGCCCATTCACCCTCAGGCAACAGACAAGGTAAAGCCTTAGAAAAGATCGTCATCATAACCCCCGGATCCTGAATCGTCGTAAATATCATTGGGGTAATCGATATATTCACCTAAACAACATAGATAGAAAGATTGAGTACATTGTGTACTCAGCAAGTCTTATAGTGTATCACAGATGCAATTATAAGTAAATGTAGGACATAGCAAAGGAATGGCTTCTACAGTTGTTTTTGCATTGGCTAAATAAAGCATAAGCACATATTAGATTGCAATCGAAGTTTGTAATGAGCATATTATTGTAATAAGCAAGTATTAATTTAGTGTAAATCAATCATTGTATCACAGTCTATCCGACTAACGTAATTCATTCCCATGTCACCCCTGACATGAATCAAGCATATTCCAAAACACCATTTTTCCATCAAATCATTTTGGAAATATTAAAACTCTAACCATGTGATGACTTTACCAAGTGCCTTTAACCGTAGGCGCGGCTAATTAATTAGATTTACACTCTGCAGAGGCGTATAGCTTTACCCACAAGAAATGATCTGCCACTTTTGCCAGGCCAGTTGACACTCTTCCTTTGGTGTGTCGGCATGGTGATCATGACATAACCGTTACATTGTTTAAGCCTAACTTTGCACCAGCCCGATGACGTTAGATCCTTATTATGGAGAAGGAACATGACAGTGAATCCCTGTTATTTAAAGTGGTAACACAAGCAGTAATTCCCTGCATTAAAGGCAGTAAATCCCTGCGATAAGGGTTCCTTCCCATATCAAGGCGTTCATCGTTATACCGATATGCATTTACCCACAATGAAGTGTGGAAGCCCCTCATAAGCAAACCTAGAAAGGATTGTTCATACTATCTCCCGCCTACCAATGTGCAAAGCTAGACCTAAGCAACTTAATAGGTTAAGGCTGCCCCATATCAGCACTCGTGGATGTACGATTTTCTTGGCTTGAAAACAACCCATAGCTCGGTCCTTAATCCGACACGGGCAATGCTCCACCCTACACTACGTACAAGTCTAGCCCTTGCACAATCGACTATTGCCAATAATTGCCCGTATCTAAACCATAGTTTTATTTTGAGTTTTTAGTCAAAATACCAATAATTGACATCATGTCATAACCAAACATTTTCAATTCTCAAGAATAATTTTTGATCTGATCATATTCAACGTTGGTTCTAAAGCATGGCTAAGCATAGTTAATATTCGCATATACCCCAAGTTGACATTAAGTATTGTCTAACCCATTTCTATGGTTATCAAGGTTCACATATTCATACTTATCAAGGAAGTTCCATGAAACATCTGGTATATCTACCAATATTCCCACATAGCATTTTTATGACAAATACACGCATGCATAATAGTTTTGCAATCATTAAAGGTAAATATTTGAAATATTAGGATCAAAATGATCAAGGGGGTGTTTGCCTTGCTGATCGTAGTCGGGTATAAAGTCCGGATCGTCGGCGAGGTCGTCGCCTGCTAATTCAGGTTCGCCGGACTCTACTTGTCAACCATCAAGAACAACATACAACAAATAGCAAACAAGTATAAGGGCAAAAAGAAGACAGACAGACAATCAAATAAAACCTGCTATAAGAAACAAGCACATATTCTTTTATAGATTATTTATTCTTGTTTCACGAATTTAAGAGGCTAAAATTATGTATTCTTGTATTTATAACTTCGAATTATAGATGCTAAAATTATTTGAAGTAGAAAGATTTGTCTTATGGTGATATCGTAAAATAGTTTGTTGTTAATAGGATTCAGATGCAAAGCAATGTATTTAAAGACTTTTTAATTGAACATTCATTACTAAATTTCTAATTGCTACATTATTGGGCTTAGTATGTTAAGGGATCTACCTCATTTTTATGAACTAATTGTTAGATACAAGCATGGTCTCAATGTATACATACATATATATATATATATATATATATATATATATATATATATATATATATATATATATATATATATATATATATATATATATATATACATATATATACATATATACCTATTATACTCTTCATACTAAATTTCATCCTATTGCATAGTTCATTATTAGTTCAATATCTTTACTTAGCCTAACATTATTATGCCACTATGCCGAAATGAAATATGTTTAACAAATTACCGAAAATTCTTTTCTTATTCATTTAGTTGTTATAGCATAGTTACTAGTAATATTAAACTTTAATAGAAAAGACATCAAACAACTAGTTACCCAAATATTTTTATAGAAATGGGTTCATAGCAGAATAAGGGTCTTAATAAAATTGGTTCCAAATAATATTAACCTTATTTGCAAAATTTCCATACTTAGTCTACTTTCATATGTGCTATTCACCTTTATATTAAAATATTTTTCCGAAATAGATTTTCAAAATATTTTTGCATATTCTGGAAGCTCTTGATTTTATATGAATTTAGAAATTGGTTTCATCTCATTTGGATTTAAAATGAGGAAGATATTCAAGTTTAATTTTTTAACCGATTCAAAAATCAATTGAAAATAGCAAAATACGCTTTCGCTACGCTGAAAGCGTCTTTTGCTTCGTGCCATCAGGTCTCATTCAAACCGACCCCAGACGCTGACATCTCGGGCCCGCCTGGCAGTGACTCAAGGCTTGTGCGAAGGACCCGGACGCAGTCACTGACATCTCGGTCCCGCGACTCAGAGAAACCGAGCAGAGCCCGGCGAACTCGGGCTCACCGGCGGTGAACTAACTCCGGCCAGGGGGAATGGATAGCACCTACGGCTTTAGCGTGCTAATGCGCATCTAGGGGACAGCTAAATGACTCTTGGCGATAAACGGAGATGGGTCGCCGTCGTGGCCGAGCAGCGGAGGTCACGGCGACTAGCCGCGCCGGCGACAGAAGGCATCTCCGGTGTAATGGGTTCCGGTCTTGGCATCCATGGGTTCCAGAGGTTTCATTTTTGCCAAAAGGAAGCTCAGGGAAGGGTCGGATTAGCTCACCACCGATCACCAGTTTCGGAGAAGAAGGGGGCGTAGTGATGGCGGAACTCCGGTCGAATTTCCTGGAAATAACAGAGGGGTTTTGATTCATGTGAGCTGGTGATGCTATAACAGAAAGCAATTGAGAAATGGGTGCTTGTACCACCCTCAATAGATCACGATCTGAAAGCTAGGGTTCTTCGACTGATTCAACGAAACGCGAAATTGGTAGTGATCAGTGGAGTATATTGGATGAAACAAGAGGGGTTTTGATGAGCACTCTCTGGCGATCAAACTGCGGTATTTATAGGCCGAGGGGAACGCTGTAGACGAGCCAACACCTGGTGTGAACTCGACGGGATTTTGCGGCGCTAGAACAGGAGAAGGGATGGGCGGTTTGCGGAAAATCCGGGCAAGGACGATGCGTGGCAGAGTCTGGCAGAGGCGGTTACCTCGGCCGAAGCGCAGGCGCTGCGGTGGCGCGAGTTATAGCTGGCGAAATCAGCTCCGGTCACGCGCGAGCTCGGCTGCGAGGAAGGAAGACGAATGCGGTGGCTTTGGCTGATAGGTGGGACCACACAGTGATTCGGGCCCGCGCGTCAGAGAGAGAAGAAGAGAATTCCAGCTTGAACTGAAAATGGAGCTGAATTGATTCACTGAATCCATTGTCTATCCAATCATAAAACTAATTAAGAATTTATTGAGTGTACCTGAGATAGTTAAGGATCTACCCTAAAATTTTTAGACCAATTTGACGCTTGAGGAATTTACAATAATTCTGACAGTGCACTGTGCACATATTCATGCATTATGTTTTATATTTATTAGGATACTTATATCTTACTCAAAAATTTAGAAAATTTTTGAACAGGTTCCTTCTATGCACATTATATTCCTGTAAATTTTTTAGTTTCAGATTATTTACATTTTATTTAATAAAATTCTGACATTGAAGTTTCTAGATTTCTAACTATTCATTTTTTTTAATTTTTATAAATATCAAACCTAAAGATCATCTCCTGATATTTTTAATGCAGATGACTCTATCCGGGGAGAAGATAATATAAATATTTTCCCATCAAAATTATGATCATTTAATTTTTGACATTTTCACTATTACTAGTCTTGTTTCATTAATTTCCTTTATTTTCATCATTTAATATTTTGTCATAATTTTAAAAATTATATTTTGAGTTATAGATAGCACCACTAATTTTGCAGTAATTTTTCTTATTTATTGTTTCACAAATCTTTTCTTATTACTTAAGTAATGGTTGATTGATTAGAAAAAGAATTTTCCTCATAAGCAATAATCAAAAGAAGTCAAGAAACTCATAGAAAATCCAGAAAAATTCAGGGAAAAACAAATTAAAACTTATTTAAAATATATCATTTAATTTCTTATTTTATTCATTTTTTTAGGATGTTACAACTTCCTGTACCCGTGTGCGTTTGGTACGTGTCGACCCGGATCCTCCTAGACACATCCCCAGGGTGAGGGACACGTATCCCCGCCATACGGACTCGGTTCTGCATGGTGCGGTAAGTTTTGTCTAATGTACGATGTATTTTCGTATTGTATTTTCCAGATTAATGTGTTAGGTTAATTCGTAATGTATTTTTCAGACTGATGTGCTAGCCCGGTACTACGAGGAGTCCGGGAGCTTCCTTTCTCGTCTGTCTCGTGGGGTAGACGTGACCAGAGAGGACGTGACCTCCTTCTTCGCGAGGTTCAGGGAGAGCGCCAGACGCACCCTCGAGTTGGCAGGATGCCGCACGCCTCGCGATGTGGCTGACGGCACTCACGGTGTGCCGCTTACTACAGGGAGGAGTGCTCCAGGTACATCTTCACACGCCACGGCCTCCCGTCCCACCATCACGCCGACTTACGCGACAGGGCGAGCTGCTGGACACGCTGGTCTAGCCCCTCACGTCGGAGGTGAGTACTTCGTCATACTTCGTATGTTGTCTAATTATTTTTTGAATGTTACCAACAATTCTTCACTTCTAACAGGCTCACAGGCACAGTGGTTCTCCTCTGCAGCTTCACCTGCCCCTGACGACTACGAGGGGCAGTTTGATGATGCAACCCATGCGGATTTCGACCTCAACAATGGTGGCGTGTCGAGATACTTCGCTGATCCGGATGAGCCTGGATCATCGCAGTTGCAGGAAGCACCACCACCGACGCAGGCTTCTCAGCCGGTGTATGCTACACCTCCAGCTAGACCACAGAGGGCCCACCACGCACCGGTGCAGTTCACCTACTCGCAGGGGCAGGTTCGCAGGAGGCCTGCCCAGCCGCGAGGAGGTGCCCAGAAACGGGGGCGCCAGTAGTTTGTTATGTTATTTTAGCTTATGTATTTAGTTATTACATTGTGACATACTTTTCATCTTATGTATTTAGTTATATACGATATATTTTTGTTACGGTAGTAACCTCTTACTTTTGGTTATGAAATATTGTTATTCTTTGTTACAATAGCCCTGCTTTCAAGCATAACGGCAATCGACGTCAGCGACTTTTGAGCGAATAGCCTACTCACGGGCGTGCAGCCTTGTCAGGCCGAGTAGACAAGTCACATGCATCAGCTTTGTCAGCCTTGTCAGGCCGAGTAGACAAGTCACATGCATCAGCTTTGTCACCCTTGTCAGGCCGATTAGACAAGTCACATGCATCAGCTTTGTTAGCCTTGTCGTGCAGTTTTGATGATGGGTGACACGTCGTGTAGCTTTTCACAGAGGATGCCGGCCCATCAGAGCTATAGTTGTGTGGAGCAACCCCTCACTACCACTATAAAACTGGTCGAGGGGTAGATATCCAACACCGCCAAACAAGAAATACACGTCAGCTGAATCTACACAAATTATGGCACAATGTCGTTCTACCGTCGCCTGTTCAGCAAGCAGAAGTCATCTCGCCCCGAGTACCCGGATACTAGTAGCGTTGACGCCCCAGTTCTGCCGAGTTGCCCTGACCCAAATGCGACTGCAACCTTCCGGTGAAGATTATGCAATCTACCCACGGAGAGACGGTCGCCCGCGCTCACTACTGTTGTGCCCGCTCTTACCGGGTAAACCTACTGGTGTCCATACAATACAGGGTAACATTACCATTTCATGCATCGTTCTTTCTTTTCTCAGCACAAGGACCGGTGTTGCTTCTTCCAATGGATCGACGGGCCAGAACGACGTGATATCGAATTTATCTACAACTACCATGACGCCTACCCCGCTTCGCCCGAGAACTTCACCCGGTGGGAGAGGCCGCCAGGACATGTCCCCGCTCTAGATCGACCAGAGTTCAGGGCCGGTGGGCAAGGGGCCAACCAATCGGTGAGTTTCATGCGACGTACTCATGTTTCACTCACAAAGTAGTAATTCTAAACCAGTTCATCGCATACAGGAGTTCAACAAGAAATGTGCAAAATTGCTCGAGTCAAAGGAGAAACCTCCTCAAGGGCCACCCGAAAGCCCCGACTTTTGCGAACACGGCCTGCAGGCAGTGGTTGATACCTGCCACGATGATCTAGCGGACCGGAGATTCTACCGGTGCCCCTTGGCAGAGGATGAATGGTGCGGCTACTTCAACTGGGTGGACCCGAGACGTACCACCCACATCTCAAACTTCTGTATGGGATAACCGGGAGCAACCTCTCCGTGGTGCTACTACCGCCCGAAAAGCGGACCCTTTAGTGCGCCTACAGTGTTATTCAACGACCAAAGCGGGCATACTGCATTGACTACAGTGCACGCTTCCGGTTGTACAAGGATAAGCCCAACACACACCTCCTGCACCATATAGTGGAGTGCGAGCCAAAACAGAGCAGGCGTCTCGGCAAGTCTCCGCCAACGGCCAACGCAATAGAGGTGCAAGAGGGTACCTCCTCTCAAAGAGGAAGGGACAAGGGGAAGCGCCGGCGAGGTCCGCACCACTCAACAAATCCTTGACGCGTTACGCAGACCATCCGGGAACCCGGGTGGTATTAACATAGGGGACGCCGGGAATCGGGATGACCAAAAAATTCTGTCTTACACACCCGAGACGTACGGCATAGGCCACCCATTCGGCGACAGCTGGGAGCACTGCGGATCCCCATGGAGTTCTTTAATAGTAGGGATTGAGCGGTGTCCGAGTACAAATCTCAAAATTTACACGGGTCAGGTTTGCAGAAAATGTGGGACATCATTCTGGCTGTACCCAGATAGGCGGAACGATCATCTGTTCCACCATGAAAAACAGTGCTTTCGTTAGTTAGTTCGTCAAGCAATTTCGTCACTTTTGTAATGCCCTTGTAATATAATCTAATCTATTGCTTATTTTATCATCTGAACTTTCGGTGCATGTTCCCTTATGTATGTTCAACAAACAGTTTAAGTGCTTCGTACGAACTATTCATAACATGAGTTGTCATCGACTATAATAATTATGGGTTATTGCACTAGTGGAAATTACATGCAAAGCAAGGTGTAAATTTATTCGCATGCAATAACGTGATTTGTTCACATGCAAAAACGCGATTTTGTCCATATGCAATAACGCACAAGGCTACGAATTGTTCACATGCAAAAACGCAATTTTGTCCACATGTAATAACGCAGAAGGCTACGAATTGTTCACATGCAATAACGTGATTTTGTCCACATGCAATAACGCAGAAGGCTACGAATTGTTCACATGCAATAACGCGATTTTGTCCACATGCAATAACGCAGAAGGCTACAAATTGTTCATATGCAATAACGTGATTTTGTCCACATGCAATAACGCAGAAGGCTACGAATTGTTCACATGCAATAACGCGATTTTGTCCACATGCAATAACGCAGAAGGCTACGAATTGTTCACATGCAATAACGCGATTTCGCTACTTAATTAGTACCGTTATACTAATTATAATTTTACTACACCCTCATAATATGGTAGTGCATATATCAAAGATCAAATGTGGTCCACTGTTCATAAAAATACCGTTTAGACATGATATTTTACGGGCCGCCGAAAAGGCTAAAAAACAAACACTCTACTTGTTACCTTCCAATTTTGAAAATTATTTCAAATTTCTCTAGAGCCTAAAAATATTTTACTTGAATCCTAAATCTGTTTATCCAAATATTTTAATCTTTTTTGAAGTCTCTCACATTTTAAAAAAAAATCTGTAAATTTTCTGGCCATGTCGCCCTGTCATTAGGCGATTACTCTATGTCGCCCTACCATTGGGCGACTAGTCCACATGTCGCCCTACGGTTGGGCGACTTGCACATTTGTCGCCCTACTGTTGGGCGACTTATTCTGTCGTCCAATCGCAGCCACGAGTACTCAAATCCACCTCATCGCTTATCAGCATGTCGCCTATGGTAGGCTTATTGAGTATATTTTTGCAAAAAAAAATTCGTGGAATATTTTTGCAATTTGAATTATAAAATATATTATATAAAAAAATTCCAAGAAAAGAGAAGGATTGTTCAGACATGCCATATCACACTTCTGGCCTGTGGGCATTGGCATCTAATGCTGTTTTGCAATTAAGGTAAATGCTCCCCTCTTTGTTCTGAAGCAATTATGGTATATGATTTTGATGTTTTCGTCCCTTGCCATCTTCTGTTATTAAACATTAGTATAGTACCCCCTCTGTCTAAAAATACGGCATATTTTGACTTTACACAAGGATTATGTTAAAATTAAGAAAGGTATAAGAGTGCCTCTACTTAATTGTCTTCGAAGATGAGAGATAATATTTTGTGTGGTGGTAATAAGTAAATGCATATGGTTGAGAGAGATAAATAGGGATATAAAAGGAAATGCCTCATTAAATCTACATGCAGGTATTATATATATGGATAAAATTATTAAAACAAATAAGCTTTATAAAATTCAACAGAGGGAGTAGCTAGCTTACTACTATATGGCTTGAGATATGGTTTGTTCAGTTCATCTAGCAATTTATGGGTGCAATTATACCCTTGATTAGAAAATTTCTCATCTTAGATTAACATTTCTGAAGAATGCATCTAAATATCTTTAATGATCTATTAATGTTTTAAAGTTATTTGAAGCTTAATTAGGTATGTAGAAGCTGCATCATTAACTTGGAGGTTGGCGTCGATGCTATCGACAGGTCAAAGCAGTGAAGCTGGCCGCAATCCCACTATGGCAATACAAGCTATATACAAATATCCCACTAGGGAACTTTTGGTGCCATTAACTATTTAAATTTTAGCTACGAAGAGCTCTCGATACTATAGAAAATCGTAGTTATTCCTAGGAAAATGCAGCGTTCTAGATCTCTAGCTATAGTACTGCTATAGTTGTGCTATAAATATGTTGGACTCTAAACGCGAAGCTACATGCCAATGTTTCGCTATAGCTAGTGATATCTCTGTTATATACCTAGCTTGTAGCTAGCGATAGCTTCACTATCCTGCATAGGTACCACAGGCCAAAGCATTGTGCCCATTTCGAAATCCAACATTACTAGAAGGGCTAAATGCATCTCTTATAAGACTGAACTATGAGAAAATCTAGTAAAATATCTCGTCTCGCCCTTTTTCAATAATAGAAAAAATAAATTCCTTAGTAATTAAGTCCTTGTTGTTAAGAACATTATGATATAGTTATCAGTTATGATCTTTGACATATATTAGCATATTTGTTGACTCTGAACTTCATTCATATTCTTATTATAAAAATATTAATACATTCTAAAGTACCATGGTTTTACTATATGTTTGAAGATGACTTATATTATATACACATTTAATTTTTTAAAACATTTTAATTCTGAAAAGACAATGGATGATAGCTTTTGCGATAGCTAGTGATAACTGTTGTAGCTTTTTTAGATCTTGCCACGAAGCCTTGAAAATCGTGATTTCAAACCTAGAAATGTAGTTATTTATATTGCTAGAGATACCCCTCAATTCTAAGTCACGCACTAGTTTATTAATGAAAATTCGTAAAACTTATTAATCCGGTGGGAATTTATGAATGAATTTAGGCTTTACTGTTTTTGTTATATATATGTATAAATGGTGTGAAGCCTTTGAATGATGAAGCTAATTATTGAGCAAATGTGTGTATATAGACTCTTGTTTTAGCTTTTTCAAATATAGCCTCATAGTCTTTTGCTCACTTGTAGTAGACATGTAGAAATGCCAATCGGTAACTTTTTAAGTTTGGATGTAAGTTATATCTAGATTTGTCGACGCGTTTATTTACCATTTGTCAACTAATTTTCAAGAAATTGTGTCCTAACTAGTGTATGCAGGGGCGGATTCAACTAAGGGACATGGGTGGACAATTGTACACCCAAAATTTTTGCAAAAAAATTGATTATATAATATGTATATTAGCTATACATAATAATATTAGGATCAAATCAACATATATATTCACTTATCAATTAATTTTAGTCTATTTTCATTCTCCCAAAACCCTCCCTCCTCAACCAGCCAGCCTAGCCTATTAGCGAAAAGTCCACTCATTCCATTTCTCAGCTGAGCAGAGTACATTGCATAGCACAACCAACTCTAGCCAAATTTTTTCATTTTTTTGTCTCTCATGCTCTCTGTCCGTCTCTCTCTCACTTGGCCTTGGAGCGTCGACCAGCGATGCAGTTTGACAAGCAAAGGCAATGAAAGGATGGGGCTAAAGCGATACCCGTCTTTGTCGACCAATCAAGCAGAAGAACATCAGTAGGGTCGCATCATCATGTGATCGGTCAGGGCCACCGACCAGATCCTATAGGTTTTCACATATTGTTTTGTTGAATGTTGAGAATTTGAAATGTTGATAAAAGGTGAATCGGTAGGATTAATTAGTTGATTGTGTGGATGCAGAGTTTAAGAAAATGAAAATGTATTCTATAGATTGGAAAGCTTTGTGGGATCGATCCGAAAAGACACAGAAGACAACTACAACTACTACCTCCACATCAAAACCAATGCCTATAGAAAGCAAATTTGTTTTTGATAATTAATTTTGTGAAAGAACCAACTAAATATAATAGATGATCAATATTTTTCTCTACAAGTTAGTGATGAAGCCATAATATCTCACTTCCAAGTTATGGAGTCTCGTGAGTTAATTTTTAACTTTTTCTTAAATATTTTGAATTTTTCTAATTTATTGTGACATATTTGCTCTAATATGAAAAATTTGTATTAATTTTTGTTATTGTGAACTTTAAACTTCTATATTAAATACTATTTTGTTAACTCCGTACACCCATCTTAAAATTCCTGGATCCGCCACTGAGTGTATGAACTGATATAGATCAACTAGCGAAAATCACTAATTGATGTATGAGATTCCCGATCTTTCATGATACCACACAAATCTTGCAACAGATGTGTGTAGTAGATAGAATTGCAAAACAAAGTCTTTGGCCCAATCTGAAAACAAGGAGCTTTCAACTTGCACAAATAAACAATATCTCTTAATCTC
The DNA here is from genome assembly GCA_036346275.1 of Otatea glauca. Lineage (NCBI taxonomy): Eukaryota > Viridiplantae > Streptophyta > Magnoliopsida > Poales > Poaceae > Otatea > Otatea glauca. The sequence goes on along the minus strand of CM070717.1, from coordinate 17,923,164 downwards.
TCACGTCCGCAATATTTCCCCCTCTCACGGTCACAACTTCTCAACTCAAGCACACGAACCAATCATAGCGCCACAATTGCTTTTCTCATTATTCATCCATCTAAATTATAAATTCAACTCATATATATTGTAATCTCCTAATCTCACTACTACAGAAAAACTTATCACAGACGGTTCAAAACCGTCATCATAGACGGTTTCCCGAACCGTCTGTAACCATGTGTCAGTGATGTTACGGCATATTACAGACGGTTTAGAAACCATCTGTGATAGAATATATCACAGACGGTTTAAAACTAAAACCGTCTGTGATATCATAATATCGCAGACGGTTTTTAATTAAAAACCGTCTGTGATGTTATGATATCACAGACGGTTTTAGTTTGAAACCGTCTGTTATATCATTACATCACAGACCGTTTTTAATTAAAAACCGTCTGTGATAAGACTTCCAACAAACAACTATTTTTCTATTTATTGGCTAGCTTCAGGAAATGCTAGCCACGCCCTCTGTAAATGTAACATCCCAATAAAATTCAAAAATATGAAAAATAAAAGGTTTGAAATATAAAAATAGAATTAAATAAAAATTTCAATTGGAATCAAGATTTTGATTTTAAATAATATATTTCCTCTCTTCTTTCATTCTAATCTTAAAGAAAAGGAATGTTTCAGTATTAAAATTATTTCTTCCAAAACAAATAAACTATAAAAATAATTTTGAGGTGTGATCTTTAAATTGGATTTTAATTCTCTGAATTTTCTGAAATTATTAAAAATTCTTATATCTTTTCTTTAATAAAACAAAATGAATTAAAGGATATGGTAAAATGGTAAAAGTAAAAAGATAAAAACATAATAGCAATAAAAATCTGAAACAAATAGTATTAAAATATTATGAACCGTCATAGACCTTGTCATGCTGTCAAAAGTAATCTGAACACATTAAATAAAGAAAAGATATTGTAATCATGAAAAGATAATCAAAAATCTGAACTTGCAAGATTTATTCAGGAGTTATCTTAACTTAACCAGAGTTAAAATTTTAACCATGCCGACATGATTGTCTTATCTATGTCTGGTAAAAATATAACGAATTTATATCTTTATTTTTGTATTTTTAGAAATTCAAAAACAGACAAACAGAAAAGCTGAAAATTGCAATTACAGAATTATTAAAAATTTAAATATCAAATATAAAAATCTGAAAATTTTATATCGTGTCAATAATGACATTTAAGATCTTAATAAAAAGTTTTATAAAATAATAATCTGATATTGAACCCCAATCAAATAAAAACCAAAATGAGCAAAAAGTAATAGTTATGCATTGTCAGATTTTGATAAATTATTTTATCAATAATTTTCACCTGTAAATTTTACTGGACTCTCATAGTTACCTTGCCGACCTATGGAAAATGTTTTACAAAATTTTCAATCATATAACAGCCTGATCCATCGTATTCATCCCGTGTCATCCAGAAATTTCTTTTGAGTTGTTCCCTTCACTCTCTTGCGTGTGGGCCCTAACTCAGCTGGACCCAGCCGGCAGTCTCACTCCTGTGCCGACTACCCTCTATGGCTGCCACTTGACCCCACTCGTCAGTCCTCTTCCCAACCTTCTTCTTCCTTCTTCTCTTTCTCGCTTTCTCTGTCTTTTCCCCGAGCCAGTCGAACCAGCTCGCAGCCGCCTTCCTCCTTTGTCTCATCTGCGCCGCAACTCGTACCCCAAGGCCAACCGCACGTCATCCCTTCTGTCAAGGCATCAAGATCACCGGATTTGCCCTGTCTCCGCAAGACTTCACGAAAAGCCATGCTGCCAATTGCTCAGGCGCCGCAAATCTCTTCTGCGTTCAAATCCTGTAGTCCACCGACTCTATTGGCTATAAAAACCGATCAACATATCACTTAAAATCATCCATCGCTGTAACTCACCCAATAGCGCCGAACTCTTCTCTCGCGCCGTTAGCCTCCCGAGCCTAGCCAAAACCGAACAACCCGAACCAAGCCAGCGATGAGTCATTCTAAAATCCATCGAGGCTAGAGCTTCTACTCGACGCCCAAGATTGTTCCGGCCTCAACCGAAGCTAACCTTCCTCGTTGAGCCGCTGCGCCGTGTTCTTCCACCGTGATCGCCCATGTACTGTAACAGCCTCAAAAATCATAAAATAAAGAAAAATTAAATAAAAATCTTTTGTGTATTATTTTCGAAATTTCTGAATTTCCTGGATTTTCTGTATATTCTTTTGGCTTTTCTTTAATGCAAGAAAGTGAAACAAAGAATATGTTAAATAGAAAATGGTAAAAAGTAAAAATGTTAATTCAACAAAAATTTACCAAAGCCACCATAAATATCTGAGGGTTATCCTCAGCTTGCTTAAGGCGGTGGGCAACCTGGATTTATAAAAATATTAATTAATCAAAGATAATCATGAGTAAATATCTCAGGGTAAAATGGTAAAACAATTTGGTAAAAATATCTATAAGTCATCCTGACCCAATATTTTTATCTTGCCGACATCAAAACAGTATCAACCTTCAGTAAAAATATCAAGAATTTATTAATTAATTGTTAATTTTAAAAATTCAAAAACAGTGAATAAATAATCTGGAAAACAGTAATGTCAGAATTTTTAAAAATTAAATAATAATAATTAAAATCTGTAATTTTTACAGAAGGTGTATAATATCATTTCAAACCTTAATAAAAAGTTTTGTAAAATAATAACTTTGTCTATATCGCAAATTAAAAGAAAAATCGAATGGGCAATGCAGCAACTGTTGCAATGTCAGAATTTTATAAAAATCTGCATGCATCATAAAATAGCGAAATATTTTCAGGAGGCTGGTAATATCCTTGCCGACCTATGGTAAAAATTTTATAAAATTTCACGTCGTTTTGACCGTCGAAATCCCCGTTCTAATCCCGTTCGGTCGTGAGCCTTCGCCAGAGTTCTTTTCTGCTTCAGCGACATGTGGGCCCGGTCTGTCAGTGAGACAGCTCAGCCGACAGCCGCTGCCATCTGGCCCCCGTGTGGCAGCCTCTCGCCCACACCTTCTTCTCCCCCTCTCTCTGCCTCTCTCCCGCGCCGACGCAGACCTCTCGGTCTTTCTCGCGCCTGCGCCCGAACCGCCTCTTCGAGCCTCTATAAAACCCCCTCGTCTCGTCGCAGCCGACCTAGCTACCACCCCGTGCCACCCATTCCGCCGCTACTTTGGTCGTCTTCCCCAATTTCGGCGAAAACCGCAAAGAGGGCAAAACACCGTATCTTCCTCTCCTCGCCATTTCGCCCCGAACCACTTCACCCGAAGCTTCCTTGAGCCTCCAGGAACCCGTCCCAAGCCTCGGCCGAAACCCTTTCTTCCCCGGCGAGCTTCTCCATCGTGTTCTTCTTCCGCCGCCACCGTGCACGGTGAGAACCCTCCTCTGTCGTTCATTCTTCGAACCAAAGCCAGAAATGGAATCCTTGAAGCTCACTGATGCTCGTAAGGGGTGATCTTCAAGCTCGGGATAGCTTAGTTTGCAGGTTCGCCGGCCGGCCGTGAGTTCCGCCGCCCCTCGCCGATGCCGACCGCCTTCCCGACCACCTCCGATCACCGCGCCACCACCCAAAGGTGCGCCTTGGTCCGCTAGTGCCTCCGGTGTAATCGATTCCGCCGCCACGGTGATGGTTCGCCGCCGGCGAGCTCGCCTTGCCGCAGCTCTGCTCTGGGTCACCGCCAAGCGGGCCCGGGCTGTCGACCAGACGCGCTAAGCGCCAGTCTTCTTGCCGCTGCCATCTGAGCCCTGCGGTCGATCGCGTCTTGCCGTCTTGCGTCGGCCGACATCGCGACCGCGCCGTCGACCTCCACGCTCACAAGCGGCTCACATGGGCTCACAGCGAATAGCGCTAGCGCTGACGGTGGACCCGTTTGTCGGCGCCTCAGAGCGGTCTCGCCGAAATGGAAAGCGATTTTCCCAGCGAAAGCGCACTTTCCATTTTCGGCAGTTTTCTGATTCAGTGTTTATTCAAAACCTAGATATTCATTTAGCCATAACTTTTGAATCACTTAACCAAATTTGATGAAATAAATTTCTAAATTCATATAAAATTCAGTAGATTCAGAATATGCAAAAATATTTCAGAATTGAATTTTATTTGAAATCCGAATTCAAATTCAAAAGAAAGGTTAGAAATATACCATTCATGAAAATTTTGCAAATAACCTCCAAATTTAGTAAAATAAATTTTATTAGAATCCATGTAATCTCAGAAACCAGAATCTGTAAAAATACTTATGGTGTATTGTAAGAAAAATTTGAGTTACAAAATGGGTAGCAAATAATGCCATAATGGTTTAAATAAACTAAATTTTTAAATTGTAAATGGGAACAAATAACTCATGTAATCATTCCTGAATTTGTGAAATCATTTTATTTGAATATTTCCATCTGATTTATTTTTGGCCTTATCGAAATTTGGTATTTGTTATATGTCGCCATACGACGTGTAGAATCCGACGAAATCGGTATATTCGACGAACAGGAGTTCGAAGTCAAGGACACTCAACAAGACAAGCAAACCCCTTTGATCATATTGATCCTAGTTTTATAAATGTTTTCATTAAATGTTTTACTGCATACTTTATTTTGTTAAAGTCTGCTATATTTCGGGTAATGGTAATTGTACGAGTAGACTTGTAGAACTTCCTTGATAAGTAGAAAATTGTGAACCTTGAAAACCCTAAAATAGCTTAGACAATATTTAATGTCAATCTGGGTTACTCACATTTAGTGAAATGCTTAGCCAAAGCTAAATGAAGATAAAACTATGACATGATTAAAGACTTTGGACATGACATTTAAATGGGTATGACCATTTTTGTGGGTCGTATTTGGTTGGAAAATGAAAATAAAACTATGGTTTAGATGCGGGCAATTATTGGCAATAGCCGGTTGTGCATGTCTTTGCACGTAGTGTAGGGTGGAGATTATTGCCCGTGTCGGATTAAGGACCGAACTATGAGTTGTTTTCAGGCCAAGAATATTCATACAACCACAAGTCTTTGGTATGGGACAGCTCTAACTTATTAAGTTGTTTAAAACTAGCTTTGCACTTGGAAGGCCGGAGTAGTACGAGCTGTTTCTTAATGAATTGCTCGACGGGGCGCCCACACCGAGGTGATCATGGATTAAACGTCTACCAATATAACGGTGTATGCCATACGTGGGTAGTTCCATCATTTCTATGCTCGAGTTCTTACACCACGAATGGGTTTATCGTCACCGTCTTTGGTGCAAAGTTAGGTTTAAACAATGTAACAGCTTATAACATGACTCTCTACGGCACACCAAAGGCAAGTGTGCAAATATCGATTGCTCAAAGAGTCACCATGTCTTGTGGGAAAGTCATACCTCTGCAGTGTAAAACTAATCGATTAGCGCGTCGCGATCATGGACACTTGGTAAAGTCATCACATAGTTAGCGCTTTGCTTATTTTCATAAAAAGTGGTTTCTACCACGTGTTGGTCATTTCCTCTGTGTGCGGAAGGAAATGGTGTTGAGTATGATCAGTTTACCCAACATTCGTGATTTATTGATGCTTACAATCTATCACTTTCAATATTAAATTGCTTCTATTTAAATTCCATTTTGCAATCTATTATTCTCAGATTTACATTTCAAACCACTTTATGCAAATTAACCTTAATAGCCTTTCATTGGAATGGCTGCATGTATTTTAGGATTTGCATAAGTCTTGCGAGTACGTAATTACTCAACTTGCCAATGTTGATGTTTTTAGGTGAAGAAACAGATTTCCCGACGATTCTTACGTTGATGCGAGGATACGGGAATTTAACGATGAATTTATCTAAGGATTTTCCTTGTCGGTTGCTCGTGGAACAATGGGTTAAAAGGCATACTACAAGAAGTTGTCTCCATCGCAGCTTTACTTTTGGTATTGTAAAATAATATGTAATCTTACTTCATTTGTGTAATAAAGTTTGTGTATGATGTGATATCAATTTGTATTTGTGCGTACTAGCTCTGATCATGGGACTAGTATCAGATGCACATGGTATCCATTTTTGGTATTTATTTATCAAAAATGGGGGCCTTACAAGTTGGTATCAGAGCCATGCTGACTGTAGGAAACCTTAGGTAGTATGGGAGTAATAAAAACTTAAAACTTGATATTAGGATCCAAGTGAACTAAAATTTTGAATTAGGACATCTTACATCTATTCTTTATATGCATGAAACTCCTCTTTGGTTATGCGTATACTTGTTAATAACTCTTTCCTATTTTTAAATTTCTGCTAGAATCTTTTCTTCCAAAAAATTACTTTACTGTCTTACATTTAATCAGGAATACTAATTCCTTGTTAAATGTGTAGATGGGCGGATACACCGCATGTTATACTTCCACTAATAGGGAGAATTCTGGCATGGCGGGAATTCTTACTCGTTTGCTAGAATTCGCCCATTTTCCCGAAAATCCACGATATATAGTATTCCACGCGGCAGTTAGTTCTGTCTCTGTGGAATACATAGCTAGGGTGGATATCCCTACCCGAGATGAAGATAGTGAAGAATTTTTATCTTTTGAGGGTCCTGGATCTTCCCTCATGATGACCATGAATGAAGCCGCCTATATGGCTATTGTCAGTTTGCGCCACGCCTTACCTGAACTGGCAGTAGTATATAGGAGGATTCCATCCCGGCCACCAGGTGGGGAGAATAGTTATATGGATGCCACTGGGTTACAAAATCCCACTTTACGTAACCTAGTGGAATTCATAAATGCCTCTGACCAGTATTGCCGTCAGGCAATAACTGAATACAGGGAGGCGCGTCGCCGTGTAGCATTCCTAGAGAATGCCATCGCCCCCTGCGTTGCCAGAGGTATTGTTCCTCGCTCGCCTGGGCAATTCCTCGGTACTTGTGCTGACGACACCCCAGTACCACCCAGGTGTCGCCAGGCAAGGATGTCAGTGATAGGGAGTCGCCCTAGGTTGCCGAGCATCTAGGTAGATCCCCATAGTTTTCCTCCGCGGCGTCCTCAGATACCGCAGGAGCATCGCTGTCAGGAGACCCCTTATCCTCCTGATGCCGAGAGTTCTAGCCGTAGAGATAGTAACAGTCTGTGAGTTTGTCAGATGATGAGTAGTGTTAGAAGAGGTTTTTGGTTTTGCCCTTTTATGTAGTAACGTCAAAAATAAATGGTATGTTTTGCTGTGAATATTATAAAGTTGAAATAAAGTTTTTGCTTAATATTGTTTTGTGTGCTTTTGGTTCCTACTCGTAAATATTTAACTTTCAGTTAATATTTTTACGACGTTGTGATCCGTAATAATAGTAATCAAGTTGTGCTTTTAAAACATTTGGTAACAACTGAGATTAAAATTAAAGTAGATCTTAATTCATTAATAATCCTGTTCCAGATGCCTGCAACCCGGTCCTTGGATGAGATTCTGGGGAGTGAGGAAACCCCGGAAACTCACCCTCGGCAAGTGACTTCGGCCACTCCAGCCCAGCCTAATCCAGTCCATCCGTCGGCAGTCAGAGGATCTTCGTCGCGTCGTCCAAGCCGTCGAGATTCGCCGCCTCCTCAAGTCCAAGAAGAAGAAGTTCCGAAGGGGCAATTGCTAGGGCCGCCAACCATGGCCCAAGTGCTTGCGATGATAGAACAGGGTCGCCAGACGAATACCCTGTTGCTCCAACAGTTGGTCCAAAATACGACTAACCTTGGTGCTGCAAGTTCTAGGCCCGGTGTTGGTGAAGCCTCCCATCACTCCAAGTTGGGAGAATTTTTGAAGACCCGCCTCAACCTTTTCTTCTTCATCGATCCACGACGCCGATGATTGGCTATGAGCTATTGGAAGCAAGTTGACCATTGCCCAATGCAATGATCATGAGAAGGTCCTATATGCGTCGTACCAACTTCGTGGAGCCGCAGCCTAGTGGGAAAATTTCCAGCGACAAGGCCCCAAGGTCAAGAAGTTACTTGGGATGTTTTAAATGAAGCTTTGGAAGACGCATATTCCTTCGAGCCTGGTGAATTTAAAAAGACGGGAATTTCTTGACCTGCGTCAAGGAAATATGTCCGTAATGGAGTATCTTCACCATTTCAATTACCTTGCTCGCTATGCGTCATCAAGTCGATTCGTAAGCCCAAGAATTGAGCACTTCCGGACAATCAATAATGAAGTTAAGCATCTTCTCGCCATTCACGACTTCCACGACTTCCAAACACTCGTGGACAAGGCTATAATCGCCGAGCATAGTTCGCGTGATGTTATGGAAAGTCGAAAGAGGAAGTGGATGGCGCGGAAAGCTGCCAGTCCGAATTTGCCGAGGCCGCGCGTTGGTCAGCCGACCAATGTTCGACCTCCTCTGCCTCGTCAGCAGCAGCAGCAAAGGCGTCAAGGTCGAGCACCCGGCCCAAGCGACCTTACCTCGTCCTCGGCGACAATGAAGGAAGGACTTCGAGTTCGAATCAAGCGGCTCGTGTGACTGCTATCATTGTAAAGAGCGGGCATTATGCAAATGCTCGCCTAAAAGAGGTCAGCGTCGGGCGCAGCTTGTCACAGGAGTTCGAGACCCCAGTCGACCTTCGTGAGCTAGGAATTCTCGGGTTGTCAAGCTGCTGCGCACTCTTAATCGCATCACGAGTAGCGGTCGCCTTCATCATGTGATTCTTGAAGAAGCAAGCGGCGCCGGATGTAGTCTTGGTATGTTTCTGTGCACTCGGTACCTACTTTGGTATTATTTGATTCGAGCATCGCACTCGTTTATTTCTAAGAAATTTGCTGATCAGAATAACTTAGAAATTGATCTCCTCTCTGCCAAAATGATAATCTATTCCCCTGGTTCAGTCATGAATTCAATTAAGTTTTGTCCTGAGGTTAGCATTGAAATTAATGGAGTCATGTTTCATGCTGATCTTATCCTTATAGAAACCTCAGGGTTAGAAGTAATCCTTGGTATGGATTGGTTGTCTAAGTTTAAAGGATGCATAGACTGTGCCAATCGATCCATTTCCTTGGTTAGCCCTGAAGGAATTCCAGTTCATTTCTCTTCCATCCAAAGTTCTTCGAATTCTCAAGCTTCCCTTTGTTCAGCCATAGTAAAAGATCTTAGCCAGATTCCAATTGTCTCCGAGTTCTCTGATGTTTTTCCAGATGAGTTGTCAGGCCTGCCTCCAGATAGGGATATAGAGTTTGTTATAAACCTTGTTCCTGGAACAGCGCCTATATCCAAGCGCCCTTATCGAATGCCCCGGATGAGTTAGTCGAACTAAAGAATCAAATTCAAAAGCGCTTAAGAAAAGGCTTTATTCGACCTAGCTCTTCTCCTTGGGGTAGTCCATTCTTTTGTGCCTAAAAGGGCGGTGGAATACGCATGTGCGTGGACTATCGTGCATTGAATGATGTCACAATTAAGAACAAATATCCTTTGCCTCGTATCGATGATCTGCTCGATCAATTGACCGTGCTCAAATCTTTTCAAAAATTGATTTAAGACATGGGTACTATCAATTGAAGATCAGGCCAGAAGATATTCCTAAAACCGCTTTTACCACTTGTTACGGTCTATATGAATATACCGTGATGTCTTTCGGACTTACAAATGCTCCTGCTAATTTTATGTGCCTCATGAATAAAGTTTTCATGGAGTATTTAAATAAGTTCGTAGTGGTATTCATTGATGATATTCTCGTCTATTCCAAATCCGAAGAAGATCATGCGCAGCATTTGCGCATGGTTCTTGAAAAGCTTCGAGAGCATAAACTTTATGCCAAATTCGAGAAGTGCGAATTTTGGCTAAAAGAAGTTGCTTTCCTTGGTCATATTCTTTCGAAAGGAGGTATTTCCGTTGATCCCTGTAAAGTCAAAGCTGTTCTAGACTGGGAAGCCCCTCAGTCTGTTCCGAAAATTCAAAGTTTTCTCGGTCTAGCGGGATATTATCGCCGCTTTATCGAGAACTTCTCTAAAATCGCTCGCCCTCTGACCCAGCTTCTCAAGAAAGAAAAGAAGTTTGAATGGACACCTGAGTGCGAAGAAAGCTTTCAGGAATTAAAGAAAAGGCTAACATCAGCTCCTGTGCTAGTGTTACCCGATGTCCATAAAAGCTTTGATGTTTATTGTGATGCTTCCAAGAGTGGGCTTGGGTGTGTGCTTATGCAAGAAGGAAAAGTCGTAGCTTACGCCTCCCGTCAGTTGCGACCTCATGAGCTCAATTATCCGACTCATGATCTGGAATTAGCTACGGTAGTGCACGCTTTAAAAAATTTGGCGTCATTACCTGATTGGAAACTAATGCAGTGTATTCACCGATCATAAGAGTCTGAAATATTTCTTCACCCAGCCTGATCTAAATTTAAGACAACGAAGATGGCTAGAGTTGATAAAAGATTACGACCTTAGCATTCAATACCATCCTGGTAAAGCCAATGTCGTAGCAGATGCTCTAAGTCGAAAGCTTCATTGTCTTTCTGTTTCATCTTTGACCGATCAATTCGATCTGGTAAAAGATTTCCAAAAGCTTAATTTGGGAGTTGTCGAAAAGGTTATTTGGCGCCTAGAGGTGCAACCAACCCTTAAGTCCCAGATTAAATCTGCTCAGCTCAAAGATGAAGCAATTATCAAAATCCGTGAAGAGTTGAAGCAAGGAAAGGAATCCAAATTCCGTGAAAGTTCAGATGAAGTGCTTATGTTCGAAAATCGAATATATGTTCCTGATGATCCGGAATTAAAAGAGTTAATTCTCAAAGAAGCCCATGAGTCTCCCCTCTCAATTCACCCTGGAAGTACAAAGATGTATCAAGATCTCCGACAGGAATATTGGTGGCCCGGTTTGAAAAAGGATGTCGCTGCATATGTCGCAATCTGTGATGTATGCCAGCGTGTCAAAGCCGAGCATCAACGTCCCGTAGGACTTTTGCAGCCTTTGAAGATACCAGAGTGGAAATGGGAAGACGTCAGCATGGGTTTTATTACTGGTTTGCCAAGAACCAGGAAAGGGCATGATTCCATTTGGGTAATCGTTGACCATCTGACTAAAGTGGCTCACTTTATTCGGCCAAGACTACTCATTCGAGATAAGCTTGCCGAGTTGTATCCGAGAATATTGTCCGCCTTCATGGCGCATCAAGACAATTGTTTCTGACCGAGGTTCCCAGTTTACTTCTCGTTTCTGGGAAAGTTTGCACCGTCTTCTGGGTACTAAGTTGAATTTCAGTACAGCTTATCATCCTCAGACTGATGGACAAACGGAAAGGACCAATCAAATTTTGGAAGACATGTTAAGAGCCTGTGTGCTGTCATACGGCTCTAATTGGGAGAAAAGTTTGGCCTTCGCCGAATTCTCTTATAATAACAGCTTCAATCTAGTCTGCAAGTGTCGCCTTTTGAAGCGCTGTATGGAAGGAAATGTCGAACCCCTCTTTTCTGGTCTGAAGTTGGAGAAAGAAAATTCTTCGGCCCAGATCTTATTCAAGAAGCTCAAGAGCAAGTGGACATGATCAAAAGCCGACTAAAAGAGGCTCAGTCTCGTCAGAAGAGTTACGCCGACAATCGTCGTCGTGAACTCAGTTTCGAAGTTGGTGACTATGTCTATCTCAAAGTCTCGCCTCTTCGTGGAGTTCGTCGATTTCAAATCCGTGGGAAGTTGGCTCCTCGATTCATTGAACCATTTCAGATCATTGGAAAGATGGGTGAGATGGCATATCAATTAGAATTGCCACCTCAACTATCTGACGTTCATAACGTCTTCCATGTATCTCAGCTTAAGAAATGCCTTCGTGTTCCCTCTGACCTCGCTGATTTGGAAGGGATAGATCTTCAGCCAGATTTATCTTATCGGGAGCATCCAGTTCGTATTTTGGAAGAAGCCGAACGCCAAACAAGAAACAAGACCATCAAGATGTTGAAGGTGCAATGGAGCAATCATACTGAAGACGAAGCTACATGGGAAACAGAAGATCATCTTCGACAAGAGTTCCCCGATTTCTTCTAGTCATCTCCAAATCTCGGGGACGAGATTTCTATAAGGAGGGTAGATCTGTAACAGCCTCAAAAATCATAAAATAAAGAAAAATGAAATAAAAATCTTTTGTGTATTATTTTCGAAATTTCTGAATTTCCTGGATTTTCTGTATATTCTTTTGGCTTTTCTTTAATGCAAGAAAGTGAAACAAAGAATATGGTAAGTAGAAAATGGTAAAAAGTAAAAATGTTAATTCAACAAAAATTTACCAAAGCCACCATAAATATCTGAGGGTTCTCCTCAGCTTGCTTAAGGCGGTGGGCAACCTGGATTTATAAAAATATTAATTAATCAAAGATAATCATGAGTAAATATCTCAGGGTAAAATGGTAAAACAATTTGGTAAAAATATCTATAAGTCATCCTGACCCAATATTTTTATCTTGCCGACATCAAAACAGTATCAACCTTCAGTAAAAATATCAAGAATTTATTAATTAATTTTATAATTTTAAAAATTCAAAAACAGTGAATAAATAATCTGGAAAACAGTAATGTCAGAATTTTTAAAAATTAAATAATAATAATTAAAGTCTGTAATTTTTACTGAATGTGTATAATATCATTTCAAACCTTAATAAAAAGTTTTGTAAAATAATAACTTCGGTTAAATCGCAAATTAAAAGAAAAATCGAATGGGCAATGCAGCAACTGTTGCAATGTCAGAATTTTATAAAAATCTGCATGCATCATAAAATAGCTAAATATTTTCAGGAGGCTGGTAATATCCTTGCCGACCTATGGTAAAAATTTTATAAAATTTCACGTCGTTTTGACCATCGAAATCCCCGTTCTAATCCCGTTCGGTCGTGAGCCTTCGCCAGAGTTCTTTTTCTGTTTCACTGACATGTGGGCCCGGTCTGTCAGTGAGACAGCTCAGCCGACAGCCGCTGCCATCTGGCCCCCGCGTGGCAGCCTCTCGCCCGCGCCTTCTTCTCCCCCTCTCTCTGCCTCTCTCCCGCGCCGACGCAGACCTCTCGGTCTTTCTCGCGCCTGCGCCCGAACCGCCTCTTCGAGCCTCTATAAAACCCCCTCGTCTCGTCGCAGCCGACCTAGCTACCACCCTGTGCCACCCATTCCGCCGCTACTTTGGTCGTCTTCCCCAATTTCGGCGAAAACCGCAAAGAGGGCAAAACACCGTATCTTCCTCTCCTCGCCATTTCGCCCCGAACCACTTCACTCGAAGCTTCCTTGAGCCTCCAGGAACCCGTCCCAAGCCTCGGCCGAAACCCTTTCTTCCACGGCGAGCTTCTCCACCGTGTTCTTCTTCCGCCGCCACCGCGCACGGTGAGAACCCTCCTCTGTCGTTCATTCTTCGAACCAAAGCCAGAAATGGAATCCTTGAAGCTCACTAATGCTCGTAGGGGTGATCTTCAAGCTCGGGATAGCTTAGTTTGCAGGTTCGCCGGCCAGCCGTCAGTTCCGCCGCCCCTCGCCGCTGCCGACCGCCTTCCCGGCCACCTCCGGTCACCGCGCCACCACCCAAAGGTGCGCCTTGGTCCGCTGGTGCCTCCGGTGGAATCGATTCCGCGCCACGCGGTGATGGTTCGCCGCGGCGAAGCTCGCGCCTTAGACGCAGCTCGCTCTGGTCACCGCTAAGCGGGCCGGCATCAGTCACCAGACGCTAAGCGCATCCATCTCTTGCCATTGCCATCTGGGCCGGCCGGTCGATCAGCGTCTTAGCCGTCTGCGTCGTCGACATGCGGACCACGCCGTCGACCTCATGCGTCACAAGACTTCGCGCCAGTAGCGTCATACCATACCAATGCACAAGCTAGTCCCGACGGTGGACCCGCTTGTCGGCCACAGTGCGGTCGCCCGAAATGGAAAGCGCATTTTCCCCCGTGAAAGCGCACTTTCCATTTTCGGTAGTTTTCTGATTTTAAGTGTTTATTCAAAACCTAGATATTCATTTAGCTATAACTTTTGAATCACTTAACCAAATTTGATGAAATAAATTTATAAATTCATATAAAATTCAGTAGATTCAGAATATGCAAAAATATTTCAGAATTGAATTTTATTTGAAATCCGAATTCAAATTCAAAGGAAAGGTTAGAAATATACCATTCATGAAAATTTTGCAAATAACCTCCAAATTTAGTAAAATAAATTTTATTAGAATCCATGTAATCTCAGAAACCAGAATCTGTAAAAATACTTAGGGTGTATTATAAGAAAAATTTGAGTTACAAAATGGGTAGCAAATAATGCTATAATGGTTTAAATAAACTAAATCTTTAAATTGTAAATGGGAACAAATAACTCATGTAATCATTCCTGAATTTATTTGAATATTTCCATCTGATTTATTTTTGGCCTTATCGAAATTTGGTATTTGTTATATGTCGCCATACGACGTGTATAATCCGACGAAATCGGTATATTCGACGAACAGGAGTTCGAAGTCGAGGACACTCAACAAGGCAAGCAAACCCCTTTGATCATATTGATCCCAGTTTTATAAATGTTTTCATTAAATGTTTTACTGCATACTTTATTTTGTTAAAGTCTGCTATATTTCGGGTAATGGTAATTGTACCAGTAGACTTATAGAACTTCCTTGATAAGTAGAAAATTGTGAACCTTGAAAACCCTAAAATAGCTTAGACAATATTTAATGTCAATCTGGGTTACTCACATTTAGTGAAATGCTTAGCCAAAGCTAAATGAAGATAAAACTATGACATGATTAAAGACTTTGGACATGACATTTAAATGGGTATGACCATTTTTGTGGTTGGTATTTGGTGGGAAAATGAAAATAAAACTATGGTTTAGATGCGGGCAATTATTGGCAATAGCCGGTTGTGCATGTCTTTGCACGTAGTGTAGGGTGGAGATTATTGCCCGTGTTGGATTAAGGACCGAACTATGAGTTATTTTCAGGCCAAGAATATTCATACAACCACAAGTGCTGGTATGGGACAGCTCTAACTTATTAAGTTGTTTAAAACTAGCTTTGCACTTGGAAGGCGGAGTAGTACGAGTGTTTCTTAATGAATTGCTCGACGGACGTCCACACCGAGGTGATCATGGATTAAACGTCTACCAATATAACGGTGTATGCCATCGTGGTAGTTCCATCATTTCTATGCTCGAGTTCTTACACCACAGAATGGGTTTATCGTCACCGTCTTTGGTGCAAAGTTAGGTTTAAACAATGTAATGTTATAACATGACTCTCTGCAGCACACCAAAGCGGTGTACAAATATCGATTGCTCAAAGAGTCGGTCATGTCTTGTGGAGAAAGTCAGATACCTCTGCAGAGTGTAAAACTAATCGATTAGCGCGTCATGATCATGGACACTTGGTAAAGTCATCACATAGTTAGCAGTTTTGCTTATTTTCATAAAAAGTGGTTTCTACCACGTGTTGGTCATTTCCGCTGTGTGCGGAAGGAAATGGTGTTGAGTATGATCAGTTTACCCAACATTCGTGATTTATTGATGCTTACAATCTATCACTTTCAATATTAAATTGCTTCTATTTAAATTCCATTTTGCAATCTATTATTCTGTATTTACATTTCAAACCAGCTTTATGCAAATTAACCTTAATAGCCTTTCATTGGAATGGCCTGCATGTATTTTAGGATTTGCATAAGTCTTGCGAGTACGTAATTACTCAACTTGCCAATGTTGATGTTTTTAGGTGAAGAAACAGATTTCCCCGACGATTCTTACGTTGATGCAGGATACGGGGAATTTAACGATGAATTTATCTAAGGATTTTCCCTTGTCAGTTGCCTGTGGAACAATGGGTTAAAAAGGCATACTACAAGAAGTTGTCTCCACTGCATAGCTTTACTTTTGGTATTGTAAAAATAATATGTAATCTTACTTCATTGTGTAATAAAGTTTGTGTATGACTGTGATATCAATTTGTATTTGTGCGTACTAGCTACTGATCATGGGACTAGTACTGTATGCACATGGTATCCATTTTTGGTATTTATTTATCAAAAATGGGGGCCTTACATGCACGGTGAGGGTTCACTTCGACTATCTTCTTCATGTATGAATTCAAAAATGAGATCACCAAACTCCACTGATGCTCACCCACGCCTTTATTCTCATTGATTCACCGGAAAAACCGAGCTACACCATGGCGTCATGCCCCTGTCCTCCTCGGCGCAAGCATCCAGTGAGCTAAGCAACTTCTTCGCCGGCGCCGGCGCCAGCTCCGGTGACCTCCGCCGCTGCCAAGGACCGCCCCCAGCCAAGCCTTCCTCCCTGCGGTCCACTTCCCCGAGCGCTTCTCTTCAAGCATCGCTGCGCCATTTCTGTCCAGCGGAGCATCGAGCTCTAGGTTTAAGAGGAGAAGAGGTAACCTCAAATATTTGTGGACGCCATGTTATCGCAAGCAGTACCTTAGCTCAGTGGTTAAGCTGTCTCTTTTAATCTCAGGCAACCCGAGTTCGAATCCCCCTCAATCCATTTGAATTTTTATTTTTACCTCTTGCATTCAAACTTCCATATCTTTTTGTTAGAATGTCCAAATGAAGTCAAATTAGTTTCTAAATTTAAATTTTGAAATAAGGAATTAGAATCTGTAATAAAAAGTCATATGTTTCTTGCAGGAAAATATTTTTATTAGGGTTTGAATATTAGGCCCTAAATAGGTGTTATGAAGGATGTATATTTTATATTGATCCATAAATCATGAAATAAATACCATAAGTATCTGCAACCCTATGCATTCCATTTCTGCAAAAACATTTAAATTTTAATGTATTTTGAATCAAAGATAGTTGGTTCAACTCTTAATAACATTCAAGTTTCAAGTGCTTAGAAAAATATCCATATGAGCTCAAAATTATATTAAACCAGTTTAGATGTATTCCTGGGATTGCATAGATTATGAATAGTCAAAAATATTTAGACTTTACTTTAGTTTAATCAATTTGCTAAATGCTCAAACCATCAATCGGCAAAATGATCAAATGTTCATAACTCTCGCAAACGAACCTCAAATCTGACAAAATCAAATGCTATGACCTTAAAATAATATATAATAACTTGCTGTACAGAAATGGCAACATTTTGAACAATTTTGGGTTAGGCCATATTTAGCCCAAAAGATCATGTAGGTGAAAAACATCACAAATAAATGCGAAATATTGTAAAACCAACTTTAAAACACTCTTAATGATGTCCTATGCTAATGCCAGAAAAATGAATAAATAATCATGTAAGGGTCGTTATGAAACTAAGAACTAAAACTGAACCTTTATCATGTAAACTATAAAACTAATTAAGCATTTTCAACAACCCATAGAATATCTCGTTTTAATACAAATTATATGAAGATCAGATTAGAAATGATATTTACTACCATAATCTATAAAAATATTTTATTTACAACTTGCTTTGTATCTGAATCCGACTAACCCAATACCCTTAAGCAATATAGTTGTCATAACCCTTAATATCATATAAGCTTTTTCAACAAAGAATATAATGTATCGTCTAAACACTAAAATGTATGAAATCAGCTTAACAATGTTCTTCAAAGTGTAGACTATCATATTCCGAAGAAATAATCTTATTTCATATTGTTTTGCATATTGTCGACGATCGGGACCGTCGACCGCAAAGAAAGAGGGGGAAGGATCGTACGGAGGGCAAGGCCCAGAGCTTCGTTCGTCCGGGTGGCACCCTCGGCGGGCACACTAAGCAGGGGAACCTGCGCAACCAAACAGGGGACACAAGGTTTATACTGGTTCGGGCCGAACCCCCTACTCCAGTTCGTGTGGTGGTGTTGTATTGCCTTTAGTGTAGATGGTTACACAGTGTTTACAAGAGCGAGCCAAGAGCCTTCGCGCAAGAATGCTCGTTGCTTAACTAGAAGAATCCCCCCTTTTCCCCGGGGTTCCTGCCTCCCTTTAAACGGTAGGAAGGGGCAGGTTACCTCGAGAGCTGGGGAAGGGCGAGGTGACCTATACTAAGAGCTTCGGTCCTTCGTCCTGTCGACTGGTCACCGCTCGTCCTGCCCACGCTGGGCCGGTAGTCTCGTTGGTCAGGGCGGTTAGGTATTTCACCGGGAAATGGCGTACCTGCCTTCTGTGATCCTGACGAGTGTTGAAGTTGCTATTCATGACGTTGGTGCTGCCTTGGGAGGGAGCTTGTCTTCGTACTGTACGTGACCGGTCGATGGGACTGGAAGCATGACTTCGGCAGCCATTAAACCATCTTGGGAAGGGGCCACCTGCTCTCGTATAGTCACTTCGATTGACCACATCCGTGGGGTACGTGGCTATTGGCTGGTGGACGCTTTGACACGCGGCCCTTGGCGGGGGTTGCCTTGGCTTGATCGGAGTCAGGGGATCCCGACCTGCTGCGGAGGTCGGGAGCCCAGCTTGGTCGGAGTCGGGGGACCCCGTCCCGCTGCGGAGGTCGGGAGCCCAGCCCGCCAGGTTGGGGAAGAGCTCGGAGAGGTCCGCCAGGTCGGGGAAGAGTGTCTCCGGTTGCCTCTTGAGACCTTTGGTCGGATCCCGACTGGTAACAGTCCGCTCGGCGTCCCGGGCCGGTAGATCGTAGACGCCTCTGCCTGGGCTTAGGAACAGTCCACAGGCACGAGGGGAGCGGACACGTGTCGAGGGACACGCGCGGTATCCAATCCCGACACCCGGCCGCGAGGCTCAAGCGGCTGAGACTCTAGGCGCTCTTGAGTCTGATGTCTTGTTCGAAGAGGGATTCCCCCATCGGGACACATACTTGGACTTCGCTGTTTTGTTTTCCCGGACGGGCCCAGAAAGCCCAAGGGCCTCATGGACGGGAAGTTGAAGGAATAAGTGCATCGGATGTGTGGAGGATGCGCCAGTCGGGGGTTTTGAAAGGCCCCCGACGTCTCGGCCGCGCACCGGCTCTGAGCGCGCTTTTGAGGCGATGGTGACGCCGGTAGATGAGGCGTCTATTAAAACCAGAGGGGTCTTATCCTTTAGGATTTCACTTCCCGTTTTTCGTGCTTTTGCCTTCTTCCTCCTTGTCCCTCTACGTCAACGCCTTCTAGCCCTTGATAGCGACCCCGCTCTCCCCCTTCCCTTTTGACCTTGACTCCATGGCGAAGTTTGGGAGGAGCACACTTACCGCAGATCGGATGAGGGAGATGGAGTCTTTGGGGCTTCTGGACCCGTTCTCCTGGCGGCTTCCTTCCAGGGAGAAAGTGCCGCGACCTCGGGATGCGAGATCGTGAGCACGGGCGATACATGCTCTTTGGGCTGCGGACCCGGAAAGTGACTTCTTGGCTGCGGTCCTTGCGCGGCGAGATCGAGCTCGTGAACTTGGTGCGAACTCCCTCCTTCTCCTTCTGTTTCGCTCATCTTTGCGAGGGTTCTTGGCGGGCTCCTACCCCCTCGCTTTTCTTCGTTTTACTCCTGTCACGCGCGAAGACCCCGTCGTCGGGTGCCTCTATTTCCGACTACGGGCAGGACTCCCTTGTACCTTCCCCCAAATCCTAACCCGGGACTCGCTCGGGCCGTGGGCGGAAAAATGGTTTTATTTGAAGAAGGGCGAGGGAGGTGGGCTTGCTTATATCGGCCGCGGTCGAAGGGAAGCGGGAGACCCACGAGCTCGAGGACTCGGTGGACGACCAGGAAGTGGCCGCCTTCATCCACACATGCGCCATGCGGGGTCTTAAGGGGCAAACGGTCGTTTATGACTACCTGCGGAATCGGGTGCTCCCTCTACGGAGGAGGTTGCACCCTTTCTTTGAGATCACCGAGAGTGCGGCGCCACCCGGAAAGTCACGAGGTAAGTGTTGTCCGATCTCGGATCCTTCGGACCTTGGTCGGAGTTCCCTTATCTCCCGGCGCTTTATTCTGATCTCGCGGCACCGAGGTCGGCATGGGTCGCCGAGGATCACGGAGAGATCTTTGGGAAGGCCGCCAACTCCTTCGACCTTAGCGGCAGCGTCCCAAGAACATCTTAGGCGTAGCGGCGAGGTAATAACCTTTACTTTGGTCCTTGCTTTGGGTGCTCGGACTCGGATGCTTATGCGGTGAGCTCACGTAGGCAACCAAAGAGCTCAGGATCTGGCCAGCGATTGCTACCGTTTCTGGCCCAAACAAAGGCAAGAAGGGAGGCAAGAAGCCGCCTCGGCGCCCAAAGCAAATCGCCAAGAAGCCCCCGTCAGTGGGCGATCTGGTCGTGGTGATTTAGACCCCGAGCTCGAGGGTGCGGGTTCGAGCTTGGTTCCATCGGGCCACCTTTTTCTTTTTCTTCTTTTTTTTGGTTCACCCACTAACCCTCGCTTTTGCCAGCAACAAGAGGCGGCTTCGGCCGCAAGGGCCCTGGGTACATAGCCGGAGCAATGGGTTCCGGCAACAAGCTCCCAAGGGGGAAGCCCTCCCGCCGCTGCTGAGGAGCGATCACGCCAGGTACGGCCTCCGTACATTTTTCGTCATCCCACCCCATCGCGGCGTTCGAGCGTCCGGGGGGTACCGACCTTTCCTATGGTCCAGGGCGAGGCCGGGCAGGAGGATTATGAGGACGATTACCGCCTCGTGTCGCGATCGAGGACACGGCGAGATCTTTGCTTGCGCGTCCTCAGGAGGACGAGCGGCGAGGAGGGTGGTTAAAGCGTCACACCATGGGCGTCGTGATTGGGAGTCTTCTTTGCCAGAGCACCGTGGCGAAGAGCGCGCGATCGAGGTGGCGTCGTCGTTGCGCCCCAGTGGGGCGTCCGAGTGGAGTCCTCGGGAAGCGGAGAGTCAATCGCCCCGCAGGGGCGATAAAGAAGCGAGGTTTCGCGCGTTCGTTCGCGTGATAAGTTCCCCTGTTTCTTAACTTCATGGTGGTGGGGCCGGTGAGCATCTTTTGATAATTTGCCGCGTCGCGGCTCATACACCGGCGGTCGTGGCACGGTCCATCGTCCACCCCGGTGCCTCCGATCGGCGCTTTCGTTATTGCGCCGTGATCGAGGCGGCGTTGCCGCCGTGCCGGGTGGGCTGTCCACCTTTGGCGAGCCGAGGACCCTTCCCTTGTCGAGGCGGCGGGGGCCGTCGAGCCACTCGCCGACCCGGAGGGTCCGGCCGCCATTGCCGTGGCAGTGGATCTCCTGGTCCTTGAGGTCTGCCGCTCGCTCTGTGGCGGCGAGGCCGTCGAGGATGTAACCGCGCGTCTTGCCGAAATTCGATGGTGTTGTCGACTTGTCTTATTTGGAGGACCGGTTAGTGGAGGTAAGATCGATCGTGGCGTCACCTCCTCCTTCCCTCCCTTTTCTTAGTGGTCATGGTGGGTTTTCTTTGCCTTCGCAGGTCTGCATTTGGTTTCGGGGTACAACATTCGCGCGAACACGTGCTCGCCTTCCGCCCTTATGCGGCGTCCTCGAAATCAATCGAGGGACATCGCCGAAGCTAAAGCCACCGTGTCGCGCGGCCAGAGGAAGTCTCGCTGAAGGAGGCCCGAGCCCTCGAGCTCGCCGGCCGTCGAGGCGGCGGGGCGCGTGGCCCGTGAGGTATCGCCATAGCGCTCCGAAGCCATCAAGGGGGAGCAGGAGGCGGAGGAGACCCTTGCGGGTCCGTCGAGGCGCGGGGCGTCTTTACGAGGACCCAGCGAGCGCGTCGATGGAAATTCGGCGCCTCAAGCTCGAGATCTCCGACCTTCGCCGGCCGAGCGGTCGCCGGCGCGCGAGGGCCTCCTCAGGAGCTCGAGGCTAAGCGGCCAGAGCTCGAGAGACGATCGCGAGGTTGGAGACGAGGGCCACGGGAGCGGAAACCAAAGCGGTGAGGCGAGGCAGGAATGGTAGTCTTGGGAGAAGGCGCACAGTGGCTCGAGTGGGAAAGACGCCTTAGCCCACTCCAAGGTGACCGTGGCCAGGGTTGACAAAGTGGCCCGAGGTCATCGTCTTGCTTGGCCGGAGGGTTTCAGACCTCGACAGGAAAAACTACTTGAGACATGTCTCTATAAACTTTAAAGTTAGCGGATGGGTCAGGGCGAAAGATTCCCCCTTGTAAAGATAAAACAACTTTATGCTAAGCTTTATAGAGTTGTGTTTCTCTGAGGACTTAGCTTATTTGTCGGTCTATGCGCCACTTGTGTACTTTGTGCGGGCTATTTCTTGGAAGATTCGAGCGGTATTGGATCGTGGCGTGGCGAAACACGCGTTCTGCGGACCCTAGCGAGCCTACAGCCTTCGCCGAATTACAGTTTAGGTTGTGGTACATGCGATATCGATGTTGATTCAGCGAGGCCTGGCCAAAATCACTCGGGCGGGCACGACTTCGGGTTGACATGTCGATAATTTGGCTGTGGGGAATTAGTCGACTTGTTGCGATCGCGACTTATGCGACCGAGATCATCCACAGTGGTAATCTTAGATTACGCGGCCTCGGTGCAGGAATATCACGGGCGGGCGCTGCTTGAGGGCGTTCAGTCGGTAACACGGGGAATAGCGACTTACTCCGATGAGGATCGTTTCTTGTGGCCTCGAGGCGAGATGCATCGGGCTCGGGATCTTTAACATCCACGAGGCGAACCGGAGAACATGGTCCCCAGAGGCCTCGCTGGCGTTACTCAGGTTTGGGCACCTTTCGGCCCGTCGGCTGGGATGGCTCGGGCTAGACGGTTTTTAGGCCAGCCGTCGACTTGGCGAGCTCGGGAATGCATCGAGCTCGGCAAAAACTCGAGCGGTTTAGGGTCGAACACAGCCACCCGCCCGAAGTGAAGGTCGACCGACGTGAGTCATCCCGGTGGTGAATCCCAAGCTGCGACCTCGAGGCAGGAAAAGTCATTAGGC